>OV656716.1:1250000-2500000 GCA_927399405.1 Agonopterix arenella | reverse complement strand
ACTTGCCTTTACTGGCCGGTCGGAGTGGACCCCAAGAGGATCAGATCCCCCACCTCTATGCTTGCCTTAATTGGCCGGCCTTAGGTTGGAGTCGCAAGAGCTATATGCTCGAAGAGTGGATGTGTTGCGTAAGTGGCGAGTGGGCACCTGATTAGCCGTTGGAGACTGAAATGATGGTCGTTTAAAGTCCAGAAGCACCTCTCCACTCTAAGCCGCTCAGGAAATGTTGCCCCCTTGTCGCTCCGTGCGAGCGGCCATTTACGGGGGCCCATTCATTTTGAGTTGGCGAGTCACCGTCTGCCATTTTTTCCGTGTTTATACATTGGTCAGGCAGGCGCCATAGTCCCGTTCAAATCCTAGTTACCTGTTCCATTAGCACCCCACCCCAATAGCCCAGATTTTGTTTCTTTCCACTCCTTGCAATAGTTCTACACTGACCGGGGGCTGTTTTGGATGCACTTCTATAGTGTATACTGGGATAGTTGCCGGTTGGTGTCACATTACTATTTAGATCAAATTGTCTGACGGGCCTCTACGTGTTGGCTTCGGCCCCACGCACGCCTCCCAAAGGTCCGGGACACTTATGTCCCGAGATAAGGAAAAGACATACAAATAATAATAACGTCACACGATCAGCTTATATTGGTTTTGTATAGCTTGATGTGTCGCCGTGCGACGATAGGAAAATAATTCCGCTCGTCATTCTTCGTTTGCGCAGAGCAGTGCAAAATCGAGTATTCTCTATTTCGCTCCAACTCGAATAGTAGACAATGGATGCTTCGGCAGCGAAAAGGGCGCGAAAGCAATAAGCCGCTTTTAAAATTAGTCAATTGCGCAGGTACATCGGTGAGACTTATAAACGTGGTATTACTGTACCTATTTATTTATTTAACACTTTTTTTTTATTTCATATTGCTAATTTTCGTACGGAACTCTAAAAATGGTTGCTTCAACGTGGTTTCCATATCCGTTAAAAAAACTTTAATTAAGTACTCAAAAACTGGTAATTTAATTAACATTACATACCTAAATTGTCAAAGTCAAAAGTCAAAGTCAAAAGTCAAAGTCAAAGATCATTTGTTTAATTTTATTGCATGTCAAAAAATTTTGCCGTATAGCCGTGGTGGTCCAGTGGCGAGTAACCTTGTCTGCCGTGCAGGAGGCGATGGTTCGATCCCCGTCCAGGCCGACTCGTACCAATGAGTTTTTTCGGATATTATGTACGATTTGTAACACCACTGGCTTTTCGGTGAAGGAAAACATTGTGAGGAAACCTGCATGCTTCAATATCGAGGCATGTATTGTACCTACTGTCCATTACAAGTGGCGACGGGCTCACTCCCCGTCACACTGGACAGAGTTTCGGTACTACTAGTGAAACGTGGATGTTCTGAACTTTCAGAATATCTCTGATACCCCCTCGGGGAATATAGTCGTGAGCATATGCTTATGCAAAAATTTTAGGGCTTATGTCCAGCAGTGGACGTTTGTCGGCTGTTATGATGATGATGATCATCAAACATTTTACTGAATAATTATGCCTTCTAGCGCGCTTCATGCTAAACGGAGATTGATGATAAAGGGTGTAAAGTAAACTTAAATGCGGTTTGTATTAGCTTTGAACCATCAAACTGAACAACCCACAAAGGAAATTGCGAAAAACAAAAATCTCGTGCTCCATACATTTGTGTCGAGTTGCCATTGACGATTTCTTGGAACAGCAGATTTTTTCGCGATTTAAATGTTGGCTTCATATACAGGCTCCTTATTAACATGCTGACACTTTTTTAAGGGGATGATCAGATTATCAAACTTAACAACTTTCTCTATGGGACCAATACCGAAATCGCGTAAAAAATCAGCTGTAACATACATTTGGCTGTAAGATTTGCAGTTTTGTATGGAAAAGCAGTTTCTTTTCGCGATTTCTATGTCGGTGCGTTGTTCAGTTTGACGGTCTGATCATCTCCTTAAAAAAGTGTAAACATATTAAGAAGGACCCTATACAGGGTGTAAGTGACAGCCTAGCAAATTCTGAAACGGTGAACTCAGACCATCAAACTGAACAACTTTCACTATGGAGCCTACCTCAGGAGACACAAAAATCAGAGAGAAAAAAATCAGCTGTCCCATACAAAACTGCGACACCCGACTCAAATGTATGGGATAGCTGATTTTTTTGGCGTTTCCTGAGGTAGGCTCCATACTGAAAGTTGTTCAGTTTGATGGTCTTAGTTCACCGTTTCAGTATTTTCTAGATCCGACCGTAAAATTATGCACCTATTTGTTTGGTGAACGAAATTTGATTCTAGTGAATGTTTACACAGGGATTCATACAACGCCGCCAAGTTGCCTAGAAAACTCTTGCCGCAAATACCTTTTCCCGATTTTTTGTCCAATTCTTTCCACTCAATGGGAAGTAAATGAGGTGCCATCGGAAGGAGTTTGATCTAAAGAACTGGAAAAACTAGGGCTGCCACCTCTCAGTCTGCCGCAACTCTAGGCTTGCCAGGTTCAAAGAAGTTATTTTTGAACATGGCAACCCTAGAATTGAAGCAGACTGAGAGGTGAACTGAACTGAAAAAAACAAATCTTAATCAGATATTTAATTCAAGGGCAACATTAAAATAACAAAATGTAGCTAACTTATATTAATCTGACGTAAGTCGAATTAGCATTTTTCGTTTGTTAAATTACGTTTAGGTATACAATATCAACAAAAAGTTAATTACACCCGTTGTTGTGGAAAGGTATAAAGAGGTACGATTAATTAAACTATTTTTCATTAGAGAAACAGATTCTACAGTAGTTAAGTGAAAATCGTAACCTGAACACGAAATAAATTCTGTTCTCGAGTGCAAACGTAAGTTACATCTTCTTAAGAGGGTAGCCATCGAGCCTATAGTCAAGTTCTGCTCTCAATTTTGTTTATTTCTAAACCTATTTCCTTCTTCCTTCCATTCACAAAACTAGACAATGAAGTCCAACGACTCTGGGGATGACTTTAATTTGTCTTGGAACCCGCAATGAATTGATAAAGGAAAATGGGAGTAGTAAGAAAAAGAAATATCTGACATCCCTCAATCGTATAGAAATATGTCCACGAGAAAAAACTTGATCATTTGCACTTATGGCACATGAGTAGAAAATGTCTATTCATGTTGTGGCTTGCGACACACCATGGCCGAATAGTGATTTTAATACAAAACTTTTCTTTTTCCAAGGTGGAGCAGTGGAGACGCTTTGGTGCCCACTGAATAAGCAATGGAGACAAAAATGTCATTGAGGGTTATGGCCCTGGTTCTGGCTTTTGTAGTTGCTGACGGAGAAAAGAATGTCACATCGGTAAGCTAACAATCGTATTACTGTTCTTCATCTTGAGCTATCGATTCTACTTCTGACGCATAGGTTTACCCTCCTGGTATGCAAAGTCACGTGTCCAATGCAGATTTGTAGACTTCACATATCAGAATGTCTTCTTTAGCGTAAAAACTCATTGGTACATGATTTTATGTTGTCCATGCGGATTCAATCCTGGATTCCACATGATTTAATATTCATTTCTCTCTGTAACGCGCCATCGATTGAAAATCTTTGAATTAATTTATTACTGATCAAATATTTTTTTTTCAGAAATATTCAATAAACTTTCGTTCATGTTTCAGAAACCAAAACTTTTATCGACAAGTTCAGGGGTTCCTGTAGAATATGGTGATCTGACTACCCTAAATTCTAACCTCATTCACAACGAATATTACATTGATTCTATAACAAATTTGGTACGAATCAAAACTCCTACAAGAATGTGGCACGTCAATGGAGCCGGAGCATTTGGGTATTTTGAAGTCACCAACGATTTATCAAGCATTTGCAAAGCAAAGGTAAATTAATACATATACATAATGTCACATTCAATATAGGAAGCCTCAAACCATAACATAAGCTATAAGACCGCCTCAGCCGAGCATAGCCGAGCAACTACCATCGCCTAGCTACGAATAAGAATAACTATAGAAGAATAACTCAAAACAAAATCTACATAATTTTTGGCACCTAATGAAAAATTACATATTGTATATGTTCTGGCGGCAAGGTACAGTTTTTAAAGAACAAATTTAGAACACGGAAAATTTTTTTTGGTGCCACTTTTTGAGCTTGATTTACATTTCTATACATTCTTATTCGTAGTCGCCAAGCATTACCAGTAAAACCACAGAAAAACATGTGCACCGCGTCACCTTTTGACGATTTTTCGTCGATCAAAGCGACGTCTAAAATACTATTTTTACCTATTCTGTGGTGACGTCTTTGGTTTATTGGTCTATAGTGTGTGGCATCCCATACTCAATCACACACATCAACTTGGTGGTCAATTAGGTATCAAAGTATTTTCAAGATGCTTTAGTGACCTTATATTCCATCCGAACCACGGAGGCGCTACAAGGAACAAAAGTAACATTTATGTTTGCTTTTGTTTTCAGGTTTTTAATCAAGTTGGGAAAAAGACTCCGATAGCTGTCAGGTTCTCAACGGTAATCGGCGATAAAGGCGGATCAGATAGTATTAGAGACAGAAGAGGATTTGCTATCAAATTCTACACTGAAGAAGGAAACTTTGACATCCCTGGCCTGAACACACCCATGTTTGTTATAAAAGAACCAACCAAATTTACTTCCTTTGTTTTAGCTCAGAAAAGAAATCCAGTATCAAACGTACCAGATCCCAACATGTTCTGGGATTTCCTGACACTAAACCCTGAAACTTTTTTTGCTCACCTTGTTACTTTTGGAGATCGAGGCATTCCTGATGGTTACAGACACATGCCTGGTTACAGCATCCATACCTACCAACTAGTCAACGCTAAAGGAGAATACAACTTTGTGAGATTCCATTGGACTCCTGAAAATGGCATTAAGAACTTGTTTAGTGACGAAGCCAAGCGAATCACTGCCGAAGATTTTGACTATGCTAAAAAAGATCTCTTCAATGCTATAGCTGATAGTAATTTCCCAAGCTGGAATGTAAGCGTTCAGATTTTATCTCTCCAAGATGTAAAAGATGCTGATTTTGATGTATTCGATTTGACAAGAGTCCTGCCTCTAGATAAGTATCCTCTAACACCATTAGGTCGATTGGTTTTGGATAAAAATCCAACAAACTCCTTTGCTGATGTGGAGCAATTGGCGTTTAGTCCAGCTCATTTGGTGCCAGGCATATGTGGAGCTCCAGATAAAATGTTTGAAGCCCGTCTCTTAGCCTACCGAGATGCACAGTACTACCGATTAGGAAGTAACTTCCATAACATACCTGTAAATTGTCCATTACACAAAATTTATACATACGCTCGTAACGGCATAGCTAAAGATGGAAGAGGTCAAGTGAACTATTACCCAAATTCCTATAATGGACCTGAACCTTATCATGACAAGAATAAATGTGAGTTGATCAAGATCAATGAAAAGAAAGCCAATAACATTGATCAAATATCTGATTATTACAAAGGAATGCCAGAAGAAGAAAAAAGTAGAGCGGTAGATAATATTTTGGAGAGTTTGAAGAAAGCTGATAAGTTTTTGCAGAAAAGAGCATTGGAACTGTTCAAGAAAGTCGATTCGGACCTTCGAATCAGAGTTGAACATGGACTCTGAAAATAAAACTCATGAAAAACTTTTATATCAGATCAGATTAAATTTGATAATTATATTGATAACTTTGTTATTTGGGGCTTTTCTTTGTTTCTTGTACACTATGTATACTTACTCTAGCCGTATTCTATATTGAATAAAGGTTATCATTACGTATATTTATGATTTTAGTTCTCAACAAAGATTGTTATTTATCGTAAATTATATTGATGGAGATACTCATAAATCATAATTTTGTTTTGTTTTCTCATAGTTTTCTCTTTTATTTGATGCATCTCTTTTTGTAGAGTAGTATTGTAGTGCACACGTTTTTTACTGGACATTTTAATAACTGTGCAGTATGATCGGAAATTTAGTTTGTGTATTTTTTTTTATATTACTGATGAAACGTGTTTGTGGGTTTTTATGTATAATTTCTTGTGACGAAGCTTGTGGTGGTTTTTTGACTGTACATCCTTTTTGACGAGGCATGTTGCAAATTTAATAATTAATTATTATGTAATGTTTTAATATAATATGTATCTTAATCCTTATTTGAAATAATTACATTAATTTGATAGATTGATCATTATCGTTTATAAGGTTTATCTTTTTTTTTTATCTACTCTAGCTATAAGACCCCCTTTTTGTTTCTGTATTGAATAAAGTTTATCATCATTATATGATTTTCTTTCTCCGTGAAGATTGTAATTTGTCATAAATTATTTTAGTGGTGGTGTTTGATGACCCATAATTTTGTTTTGTTTTCTCATGGTACAGGTTCCACATGGTACCACATGGTACATGGTTACAGGGTAGTTCGAAAGTGGCGAGTCTAGATTTTTTTTTACAAAATCCATAAATTCGATAAGTGTCGAGTAGGTAATCTAACAACAAATATAAAATTAAAACATTATTTTTAGAAATGAAAATTCAAAAGCAAGTATTCAGGTCAACCTAAAAAGAAGAGTTATAAAACATTAGTGTTAGGTTTTTATTTCATTGTAAAATTGTTTCATTTTGTAGAGTCTTAAGGGCGATGCACGGGAAGTTAAGGCACGATGGGGCTGACGTAACCTCAGGGTTAAAAGCTCCAAAAAAAAACAAAAGAATTAAAAAAAAAAAAAAACATAACCATGATGCATTCAAGAACGATACATCGATGACAGGCTGGATGCTTTTGAAATGTGCTGCTGAAGGAGAATGGAGAGTATAAGACCGCATAATATAAAGGCATATGTTCAAATATGCAAACAAGGTGAAGCGGTACTTCACTCCTGGACAGCTCTTAATGTTGTATAAAGCTCAGGTCCGATCCTGTATGGAGTAGTGCTGCCACCTGTGGGATGGCTCAGCCAAGTATCAACTTGCTGCCCTCGACTCGGTTGAACGCAGAGCTAGGAGGCTCATTAGCGACAGTAAGCTGGTGGAGACCAAGCTTCATAGCCTAGCCCACCGCCGCAGAGTGGCCTGCTTGTCGGTCTTCTACAGTCTGTCATGGTTCATCAGTCGGTTTAGGAGTTACAGCCGTTCGAAGGTCCGACCTTTGAACGGTTGTATCTCCTAAACCGACTGGCAGTTCATGTCTGTTTTTGTACCTACTGTTCACATAGCTACAGTGCATACTACAATAATATCATACCATAAGCCTTGTAGCTGATCGTTAATTTTTTACTGACTTTTAAACATCAAAAACTGACATAGTTCACACCTGGTCGGACATCAGTAACTTCTAAACCGACTGGAGTTATGCAGGCGGACCTGTTCCATCCCCATCACAGAGATGCTCTACACTCAATAAACACTGAATCAGATTTGCAGCTGATTGTTGCAAAAAGTACACCTATCTCTTATAATATAAGTGTTCAAAGGCACTAAGCATTGCAGTTTTTTGAACAACAATGTACGGGGCACACAGCTTTCTATGTTTCGAAGGGGCACCTGGGTGATTTAGGGTTACAGTTACAGGTGAGGGATTGAAGACCTAGTTGGCAATAATAACATTCTTGCCAAATTTTAAAAATAAATATTATATATTATATTATACTTATTTATTTATATCTTTTTTGTTTTTAATAAATAAATTTTAAGTATGGAGTCTTTGTAGTTTTGAATATTTGAGTGTTCAGCGAGTGTGCGGATTTCCATAGATTCAAGCAAATATAACACAGCTTCGCTGTAAAAGTTGCAAATTCCTACCACAGCGTGCGCTGCTCTCGACTTCACGGTTCCCAACACCCACTTCGCACATGGCCAATAGTTGCATAATATTGAAATACAATTTACAAATCATCATCGTAACGTCATGGCCTCATAACATAATAATAATTGTCATGTATAGAAATTGTTTATTTCATTTAATAAATACCTTAAATTGCAATTTTTATTTCATTTGAAATTTCATAAATTTAGCATTTTTCAAACAGCACTCTAGTAATTTTTGTAACCATAGTTGACAACACTGAATTCCGAATCAGGTTTATTCTGTATTGTATGTGGCGGACCATAAAATGTTCATAACGTTTTTTTTGTTTGTCGTTGTATAGGGCACCCTTATATTGGTACCTATCTTGAATTGAATATGAGAATATTTTAATTTTTTATTTATTTTATAACCGATTGAACAAGTCTTAATCTGAAACTCTAAAACAGATATTTTATTAAAGAGCAATAAAATAAAATGTAGATGTTCAAATTTGCATTTTAGGGCTCCGTAGTCAAAAAGGAACAAGGAATTGGTAAAATAAAACCATGAATAAAAAATTTTTGGGGTCCACGTGAAATTGGGATGATTTTTTTTTCTCGCTTATCCCATGGTGTGGGGTATCGTTGGATAGGTCGTTTAAAAATATTGTAGGTGCGGGAAAACTTTTTTTTTATTTAGGGACCGTTAGCGAAATATTAAGCTTTAAAGCGAAAATTTTTGTTAGAGTCAAAGCCTCGCCTCTCCCAGCTGAACGGTTGTGGTTGGAGATGTAAAGAATCCACGGCAAATAAATAAAGAGAAAATTAAAATAAATATCATCATCATCGTCCTAGCTGCTGTCCCGCTGGGTAGCGGGGTCTGCTTTCCTAATCTCTTTCTTCCACTTCGCTCTATCTTGAACATCGTCGACGGAGAGCTCGCTGCTGTCGTTTTCCTTCTTTACAACATCAGACCCACAGATCTCAAAAACTAAAGGGAGATGTGAAAAGGGGCGGGGCCAGTGTCGCAGCAATATGCGCAAAAACGGAACACATTGCTCGCGACAGTAATGATTCAATATATAGTTCTTGAGAGTTACGCGGTTATTATTTAATATAGAAATAAACATCCCGTGATCATGACAGTTGTAACACTGCCGAAATATCGGGAACTCAAATATACCAAAACGCATACTCAAATTCAATATATTTATGAAGCTGAAAGCCAGTCGAGATATTATGTGTAAATAGTTTACAATGCTTGCGTAGTTCTAAAGATTATTCGAACGTTGAGTTCTGATACCGCAATGGATAATGAGCACATTTAAGCTAACAAAATACTTTCTATCGCGTTGTACTGGTGGTGATGCGACACTAGGTTTCGTACTCAGCGCGTTGGTTGGCATCTCTCTAGATCTCTATGATCAGACCATTAAAATAAATATATAGTAAAGAATTTAAAGGAAAAACTTTCACGGCTAAGTAGGCTTTACAAGTTAAGTTAGTCGACCAACTTATAAAATGTACTTTTTAGACGTTATTAGCATTTAAATCGTAGTATAGAACAAAAATCCCCCTTCTATGTCCGTATATTGTGCCGGGCAACTAAGGAACCCTACGTTGCACGTGGCCCGACACGCGCTTGGACGGTTTTTTCGTTATAAAGGTCCACCACATACCACTATAATATACGGAATAAACCTGATTTGGAATTCAGTGTGGTCAACTACGGTTAAAAAAATACTAAAGTACTGTTTAAAAAATGTCTAAAATAAATATGTATGAAATGCCAATTAAAATGAGAATTGCATTTTTATGTATTTATTAAAACGAAACAAACTATGTATTTCTATACATCATAAAAATATCATGTGATGAGTTCATGACGTTACGATGATGATTTGTTAATTGTATTTCAATATTATGCAACTATATCAAAAGACTATCGATATTTTAACATAATCTGCATACAAAATGGCATGAACCATTATCACACAAGCGATTTTTGAGTGTAGACTATTTTGAAACTATACCGCAACGACGTCGCAACTACACCGTCACGATACGTTATCGTTCCGTTAACGCATACGATCAATAATCCCTTGTGTGATATGACTGTAAATCTTTAAAAAATGCCACCTAAGACATCAACAAATCACTAGATCTAGTGAAAAAGTCTCTGAAAGCGGCAACACTCAATTCAACTTTAAAAAAAATTGCAAATCCAAGTAGTAACTTGGCCCAAAGGTTAACCAGGCCATAAATTTTATAAAAAAAAACATTTTTATTCCGTATACGTATGTGGCATGCCTTTTAACCGCTCTAACGTGAAAAGGTATAAAAGGTCCGATAAATAAAAAAATTTCTCACTAAAGAAACAGATTCTACATTAGTTAAGTGAAAATTTCTTATTCTTACCACGAAATAAATTTTGTTCTCAACTGCAAAAGTAAGTTACGATCTTGTTAAACAGTGCCGGATTTAGAGGTGTGGAGTGGAGGCCTCGGGGCAACAAAGACCCCAAATTATGGCGAGATAGCAAAAGGCCTCTCCTATCTACCATTCCATTTCGTTCATCGATGTGCCAAACACCCTGTAGACGCGTCAATGTACCACTTATGTAGTAAAAGCAGTAGTTGCAGGAAATAAGTAAAATAAATCAAATATTTGCATTTGCGTTCGACCGGCTACTATCTCTGATGGAAGTAGTCGTTACATAAAAACCACGTCAGAGGCCGTAAGGCGGTCTGAAATAATTCTGACACCAGGGCTCTGCTCAAGCTCTGCCCACACGATAAGAAAGAAAGATTTGCGTTCGAGAAACTCGGTATACTGCGTTTAGTTAGATTTGACCAAAAATAAACGTGAAATATCATAATTTGGGCCACAGTCAAATTAGCTCATAAAATATAGTATTTTCCATACTATATACAAAACGTTCATCTAAGCCAAGTCACTCTTTATTATCACTATTGTCTAAAGTGTGAAATGTATGATGTATTGATGTCTATATGAATGAATAAATGAATAAAAATTAATAAATTAACATATTTTCCTTCAATATTATACAGGGTGTAAGGAAAACTATCATTAACCTTTAAACCACTATCTATTATAATAATATCTATTTCACCCTGTATAGTATCGTACTATATTTCGGTGAATTGTACTATACAGTGTGTAAGGAAAAGTATCATTAACCTTTAAACCACATAGTCTACCCATCAAACTGAACAACTTTTACTATGGGAGCAAACAGATTGGAGCAAAAATAAAATCAGCTGTTGCATACATTTGAGTTGAGTAGGCATTGCAGTTTAGTATGGAACAGCTGATTTTATTTTTGCTCCGATTGCTTTGCTTTTACCTTGTACAGGTGGCAACCCTATATCTGACCAATGTCACGACCCCTACTTTTTGTGTGCGCATCGTATAGAAATTGTCCACGAGACAACATTTGGTTATTTGCACTTTTTGCACATGATTAGAAAATGTCTATAAGTTTCAAATATTATTGATTTTTTAAACATGTTACAGGCATGTTGTGCTATTTTGAATCAAATTAAAGATTGAAAAATTTGTCTCGGGCGGGACTTGAACCCGCACTTTTCCAAACCGGGGAACTGCGTTATCCAATTTCGCCACCGAGACCACTACCCAGAGAACGAAATTTTCAATCTGTTACATCTTAAGGGGACGTGAGCGCCATCTACTGGTAGTTATTACAAACTAACCAACCCGCAATTCCAGCATTACAAATGGAATTCATACGATATAGATGACACACCCTGTTCCAATTTCAAATATTATTGATTTTTAAACATGTTACAGCCATGTTGTGCTATTTCGAATCAAATTAAAGATTGAAAAATTTGTCTCAGGCGGGATTTGAACCCGCACTTTTCCAAACCGGGGAACTGCGTTATCCAATTTCGCCACCGAGCCCACTACCCAGAGAACGAAATTTTCAATCTGTTGCGTCTTAAGGGGACATGGGACAAAAGTGCGGGTTCAAGTCCCGCCCGAGACAAATTTTTCAATCTTTAATTTAAATGTCTATAAGGTATTTTTAATTCTTTTTTTATATCAAGGCTTTAAACCCTGGGGTTATGTCTATTCATGTGCTGGCTTGCGACGCACCATGACCAAAAGCTTTTTTTTTTCAAGGTGGAGCATTGGGCCGCTTTGGTGTCCATTCAATAAGCGATGGAGACAATAATGTCATTGAGGGTTATTGCCCTGGTTCTGGCTTTTGTTGTTGCTGGAGGGGCGAAAAATGTCACATTGGTAAGCTGACTTTACTGCTCTTCATCATCAACTATTGTCCCCACTAGTGGGGAACAGGTTTACCCTTCCGGCACACCGTGGACACTTAGGCCTACCACATACATACGGAATGAACCTGATTCGGAATTAGTTCCGTATTGAGTGTTGCCGCTTTCAGAGACCTTTTCACTAGATCTAGTGATTTTTTTTATGTCTTAGGTGGTATTTTTTAAAGATTTATATTTACAGTCATATGACACAAGCGACTTTTGAGCGTTGGCGTTGACGGAACGATACCGTAACGTGACGGTGCAGTTGCGATGTCGTTGCGGTATAGTTGCAAAATCGCCTACGCTCAAAAATCGCTGGTGTGATAATGGTTCATGCCATTTCGTATGCAGATTATGTCTAATGTTAAAACTATCTATAATCTTTTGATATAGTTTCAAATACAATTTACAAAACATCATCATAACTTCTTGAAATCATCACATGATAATAATTATCATGTATAATAAAATAACAAAAAATTTAAACCGCCTTCAAAAAAACTTAAAAGTTAAAAAATAATATTGCGGCCGAAGACTTTTTCGTTCGCATCCTAAGAACATTAATTTTTTTTATCGAAGTCGCTGTCAAGCCGGTACGATTCGCGACAGGGCTTGCATTAGTTTTTTGGCTTTGAGACCGACTTCTATAAAACAAATTAATGTTCTTATGATGCGAACGAAAAAGTCTTCGGCTGCAATATTATTTTTTAATTTTAAGTTTTTTTGAAGGCGGTTTTAATTTTTTGTTAAAATTTTGTTTATTTCACAATTTTCAGTGGTGAATTCATTAGATCAATTTAATAATAGTGCTTTAAATTAACA
This sequence comes from Agonopterix arenella, assembly GCA_927399405.1. Classification (NCBI taxonomy): domain Eukaryota; kingdom Metazoa; phylum Arthropoda; class Insecta; order Lepidoptera; family Depressariidae; genus Agonopterix; species Agonopterix arenella. Next base: position 2,487,054 of record OV656716.1, on the reverse strand, counting down.
AACGCACTAGCCGCCACTACGATGTTCAAAGGTTCCCTCGATTTCTCTGGGATGCCATCATCAGATCCTTGTTTCCTTATCATGGTACCATTTTTGAGATATCTTCTTTCCAGGAAAAACAGAATCATCAAAATCGGTTCATAAACGACGAAGTTATCCGCGAACACACATAATCTATCCTTCATCTATCATCTATCCTTTTTAGAAGTCGTTTAAAAATTGTTTGTTTCCTTTTAATAAATATCTAAAAAAGCAATAGGCATTTCATACATTTTTATTTTAGGCATTTTTAAAAACACTAGTAATTTTTGTAACCATAGTTGACAACACTGAATTCCGAATCAGGTTTATTCCGTATGTATGTGGCGGACCTTAGCTTTCATTTCATTCAAAGTGTCGAGATGAGGCAAGCATGAGCGATACTGAGTGAGTGCGAATGAGAATCTTGTTGTGGGGGCTGGCAAGCCAGCAACACTTCGACCCAGTGGGATCTTTTGTGTTGCGAATGAGAAAGGACTATACTGTTTAAGAAAAAATACTCTTACTATACTGTGTGCTACCGCCTGCCCAGCGGGGGTGAGGTAAAAAAGGGTGGGATGCAGGGTAGTGTCCGTACTGTATTATAGTACTAGATACTCTTTTTTCAGTTACTCATTAAAGCCCATTAAAGCCAAAGCCTACCAATCTTCTTTCACTATTTCCTCTACCCTAAGGTTGTCTGGAAGAAATCGCTTTTTAGCGATAAGACCGCCTGTTTTGTGCCTTTTGTATTTCCTGATTGTTTGCTCTCTGTATACTCTGTTTTTTGGTGTCAAATAAAGTATAATTGATTGATTGATTGATTAAATATTTTTTTTCAGAAATATTTTAATATACTTTCGTTCATGTTTCAGAAACCAAAACTTTTTTCAACAAGTTCAGGGATTGCTGTAGAGTATGGTGATCTGACAACTCTAAACAAGAACCTCATTCACAACGAATATTACATTGATTCTATAACAAATTTAGTACGAACCAAGACCCCTTCAAGAATTTGGCACGTCAATGGAGCCGGAGCATTTGGCTATTTTGAAGTCACCAACGAGTTAACAAGCATTTGCAAAGCAAAGGTAACTTAATACATACAATGTCACATATAATAGGAATAGATATAACCTACGCCGTATAACCGAGCAACTACGATCGCCAAGCATTACCAGGCCCTGTACTCGGTTTCGATTTTCGACATATCAAGACCGTTTCGGTCCGAACTTCATTGTAATAGAGTTGATATTGGAACGAAAACGTTCACGCAATTGCGAAGTTCGAATGTCCGAGTAGAGGCCCAGGGTTGCAATCGACAATGTTGCAAAAAGTGACATCTTTTTGCTTCTGTTTTCAGGTTTTTAATCAAGTTGGAAAAAGGACTCCGATAGCTGTCAGGTTCTCATCGATAATCGACGATAAAGGCGGATCAGACAATATTAGAGACAGAAGAGGATTTGCCATCAAATTCTACACTGAAGACGGAAACTTTGACATCCCTGGCCTAAACACTCCCATGTTTGTTATAAAAGAACCAAGCAAATTTACTTCCTTTGTTTTAGCTCAGAAGAAAAATCCAGTAACAAACGTACCAGATCCCAACATGTTCTGGGATTCCCTGACATTAAACCCTGAAACTTTCTTTGCTCACCTTGTTACTTTTGGAGATCGAGGCATTCCTGATGGTTACAGACACATGCCTGGTTACAGCATCCATACCTACCAACTAGTCAACGCTAAAGGAGAATACAACTTTGTGAGATTCCATTGGATTCCCGAAGCTGGCATTAAGAATTTGTTTACCAACGAAGCCAAGCGAATTACTGGTGAAGATCTTGACTATGCTAAAAAAGATCTCTGGAACGCTATCGCTGATGGTTATTTCCCAAGCTGGAATGTAAGCGTTCAGATTTTATCTCTCCAAGACGTCAAAGATGCTGATTTTGATGTATTCGATTTGACAAGAGTCCTGCCTGTGGATAAGTATCCTTTGACACCGTTAGGTCGACTGGTTTTGGATAGAAATCCAACAGATGCCTTTGCTGATGTGGAGCAAATTGCGTTTAGTCCAGCTCATCTGGTGCCAGGCGTATGTGGAGCTCCAGATAAAATGTTTGAAGCCCGTCTCCTAGCATACCGAGATGCGCAGTACCACCGATTAGGAAGTAACTACCATCACATACCTGTGAATTGTCCATTGCACAAAATTTATACATACGCTCGCGACGATATAATTAAAAATGCAAGAGGTCAAGTGAACTATTACCCCAATTCTTATAATGGTCCTGAACCATATCACGAAGAGAATAAATGTGAGTTGATCAAGATCAATGAAAAGAAAGCCAATAACATTGATCAAACATCTGATTATTATAAAGGAATGACGGAAGAAGAAAAAGGTAGAACGGTGGATAATATCGTCGTGAGTTTGAAGAAAGCTGATAAGTTTTTGCAGAAAAGAGCATTGGAATTGTTCAAGAAAGTTGATTCAGACCTTCGATTCAGAGTTGAACATGGACTCTCAAAATGAAACCCTTTACAGACTTTCTTATCAGATCAGGTTAAATAAGATATATTGATAATTTAGTTTATAGGGGTTTTTCTTTGTTTCTTGTACCTATGATGTATCTAGTAGTAAGACCTTTTCTTATATTGAATTATAAAGATTATTTTAAGGTTTATTATTTCTATGAAGGTATATTGATTTCCATAAAGATCTGGAGGCACTAGTGGGGGCCAAGACGAGCCAAAAAAGCAGCGCACTACCACAGATTATTTAATAGTTACTACGCACTACTGCACATTGTCTTGAAGAGATTCGGCGTATTTTGAGCTCTCATAGCTTCTGGATAGTACCTGTGAGCACAAATTTTCAGGACAGCATGTGGTCGTCACTTTTATAATATGTATCCAATCATATTTACTTTCGATTTTATTCATACGCAAACTTGGTGGATTTCGTTACTCCCAAAGGTCCGCCACATACAGTTTACGGATTACGATTTCGTATGAAGTTTCCCCCTCCATCCTCATCCTCTTTTGTACTTTTCTATATGTTTTTTAAATTATTCTGTTCTGTTTTAATTTCACACACACACTCACACACCCACACCCCCACACAGCCCCACAGACACACACTTGATGCTAAATAGTTACAGTATAATAATAAGTGTTTATTGGATTCGTTGCACATAATATAATGTTTGATTTATGACATTACAATTATATTATTTATTTACTGAAATTAAGCGTATTTTTTGGTAATTGAAGCGTTTTTTGCTTTTTTAATGTAATGTAGGTACATATCCAAAGATGACTTAACACGTTCCGGGACAGTGGCCGCCTATAGCCGTGATAACAATAAAAGTTCTATTGTGTCTCGTTCACTGCCCCGGAACGTGTTAAATGTCATTTTTATGTGTCGTTTTAAATTTGCGTCTAAATTTTGATATTTCGCATGTAAGATAATATGTTTTAAATATTTGTATTGTGTGCCTGAAATGGGTAAGAGCTGCTTGTTCATGTAACTACGATGTAAGACCTTTATGTACCAATTTCAAATATTATTGATTTTTAAATATGTTACAGTCAATTTCGTTCTCTGGGTAGTGGGCTCGGTGGCGAAATTGGATAACGCAGTTCCCCGGTTTGGAAGAGTGCGGGTTCAAATTTTTCAATCTTTTATTTGATTCTTTATATACCAGTTCTAACAATAATAGCTATTCTTATTCTTATTCTCATTGGTACTAAATTATATTTACATTTTACATATAAAAGTCTTCTAGGAATTTGGATGCGACCGAAGTTAGGTACGCTAGACCGTAAAGTGATGTAATATTAAAATTAGTAATGAGGTCAACGGTCACGTACGACAGCGGCTGCAAGTCCATTGATCTGACGGTGTAGGTATTGGCCATATAACATGTTTGTATCTCTTGTTTTCTTTTCATTCAATAATATTTCGGATTCTAAAATATTCTTCCTCTGTATTCAAGTCGCAGTTTTCCCTTCACTAGTTTCACTACTGTAGAATGTCATTTAATGTACAATTATTTCATCAATTGCTCCTTTTATACCATAATATCCAGACAGTAGTAATTAATGATTTGCATTTTTGATATACTTACAAATTAAAACAAACACAAAATGCGAATATTAAGATTTGTTCAACTGGCACGCTAAGTATGTAAATATTGCAGCCATTTTATTTTTTCACGGTTTCGGGTAAAGCAAAAAGGAATCCCTGGGGTCCCACGGCTTGTGTAAAGACCCATACCATAGTGTAAGGTCCGCCACATACATACGGAATTGCGATCCGGAATCCTGATTCAGGATACAGTGTTGTCAACTATGGTTACAAAAATTACTTAGAGTGCTGTTTAAAAAATGTCTAAAATCAAAATGAATGAAATACCAAATTAATGACAATTGTATTTTTAGGTATTTATTAAAACGAAACAAACAAATTCTATACATGATAATTACTATCATGTGATGAGGTCATGACATTACGAATGTTACGATGATATTTTGTAAATTGTATTCCAATATTAATGCAACTATATCAAAAGACAATCGATAGTTTTAATATTAGACATAATGTGCATACAATATGGCATGAACCTTTATCACACAAGCGGTTTTTGAGCGTAGGCGATTTCGCAACTATGCGGCAACTGCACCGTCACGTTACGCGGTATCGTTCTATCAACGCCTACGCTCAAAAATCACTTTAAAATATGCCACCTAAGATATCAAAAAATCACTAGATCTAGTGAAAAAGTCTCTGAAAGCGACAACACTCCATACGGAATCTAATTCCGAATCAGGTTTATTCCGGATGTATGTGGTGGACCTATTACAAAACAATGCGAACAGTAGGTTAGGTACCTATCTACTTGCATCCGCGCCTGCGGGCGTAGCATGCAGCCCAGCGTCACTTTTTATCTTCGCACTGCTATTTTACTTTATTTTTTTACACTTTCTATCTTATTGCAAATAAATTTAATAGTGGAGGACTAAATGTGTGTTGAGTAATAAAAAAGGGATGTCCGATTTTTGGCTCTTATAAAACACTTATACAGGGTGAAATTGATATCATTAGCATCCCTTTAAACTATGGGAGCAAATCGATGGGAGCAAAAAAAAAATAGATGTTCCTCTAAACTACAGTGCCGTGCTGTGCCGACTATACAGGGTGAAATTGATATCATTTTAGCATCCTTTTAAACTAAGAGTCTACCCATCTAGCTGAACAACTTTTACTATGGGAGCAAACCGATCGGAGCAAATAAAAAATCAGCTGTTCCATACTAAACTGCAGTGTCGACGCGTGAATTCGAATGTATGCCATTCGATCCGATCCGATCCGGAATCCTGATTCAGGATTCAGTGTTTTCAACTATGGTTACAAAAACTACTTGGAGTGCTGTTTAAAAATTGTCTAAAATTAAAATGAATGAAATGTAAAATTAATTACAATTGTATTTTAGGTATTTATTAAAACAAAACAAACAATTTCTATACATGATAATTACTATCATGTGATGAGGTCATGACGTTACGAATGTTACGATGATGGTTTGTAAATTGTATTCCAATATTAATGCAACTATATCAAAAGACTATCGATAGTTTTAACATTAGACATAATCTGCATACCAAATGGCATGAACCATTATCACACAAGCGGTTTTTGAGTGTAGGCGATTTCGCAACTATGCCGCAACGACGTCGCAACTGCACCGTCACGATACGGTATCGTTCCATCAACGCCTACGCTCAAAATTCACTTTAAAATATCCCACCTAAGACATCAAAAAATCACCAGATCTAGTGAAAACGTCTCTGAAAGCAGCAACACTCCATCCGGAATCTAATTCCGAATCAGGTTTATTCCGGATGTATGTGGCGGACCTCAGTCGCGGCACGGATCTCTAGAGCTGACCTTGATTTTGCTGACCGTATTACAAGACGCTATGCACTGTTTTCGTCTATATTAGGGATGCAACGATAACGAAGCGGTGCATCGTTTTGCATCTGTAATCGTAATAATCACGATTAATAACGATGCAATGCACCGTAGTAAGAATCATACGATTATTAAATCGAATTAAAAACGTCAATGGGATTGCACTTGTTGGCAAATACCAGACCTGAATACTAGATTACAGAGCCAAAAAACAGATTAAAAAAATTCTGATCTCTTGCTGCCGCTTTAGCTTGTTTGGAGCTAAAACCAACATAGTAGCTCCCATGTAGCACAAATGGGTGGACCGATTTTGATGCGGTTTTTTTTCAATGCAAAGCTAATTTTTGCGAGAATGTCCTTAGCTTTGTGTCATGAAAATTGGTTCAGTAGTTTTCAAGTAACTTTAAAAATTACGAAATAACATTAAATAACAAATTTAAAAAACCCCCAACGTTTAAAAAGTGAAAAATAATTATTTTTTATGTTTAGCAAATGTATGTTTTACTTTTTAACTCTAATGGTCATTTCATAGCGGTCTCCTGCGCATTAATTGACCTAAAATATTTCGAGGATTCAGATGGATTTTGCATTTTTTGTAGAATCAGTGCGCGAAACCGGCGCGGGCGCTCGTCTGACATTGACATTGACAGTTCAGTCTGTCTGACCGAACGAACTACTGACTCACGGAAAACGTTCACTCTGAATGACATTCACATCTTTCATTCGCTCAGAGTTGTTCACTCAATGATTTTTTTGTATCTATGGGAACGAACAAGACACACGCATCCGGCCGGTCGGTGGACGATCCATCCCAGAACTCTATGTATTTGAGATCAGTTAATGCGCAGGAGGTTTATAATATTATTAGGAAATTGAAAAATAAACGAAGTTTCGGATATGACGAAATTCCCCCGTTGCTTGTAAAAAGATGTGCCGAAGAATTTACTTCCCCCACTTTTATACCCAGTAAATAAATCGTTTACAAAAGGAATCGTGCCCGACATGTTAAAGATATCTCTAATTTAGCCACTTCATAAAAAAGGTGACCAAAGCGATTGCAACAATTACCGTCCCATATCACTGTTACCAACGTTCTCTAAAGTGTTCGAATCCGCTATGTGTAAACGTCTATACTCATTTTGTGAAAAATTTAACAAATTTTGCAAAAACCAAAACGGTTTCCGCAAAGATCGATCAACTACTTTAGCTGTTTTTAATTACATACAAGAAATATTGGACATGATAGACAAAAAAGACGTTGCCTTGGGAGTTCTGTTGGATATGAGCAAAGCGTACGATAGGGTTTTATTTAATATTCTTCTATCCAAATTGAACGGGATAGGTGTTAGAGGTATCGCCTACGAATGGTTTGTTTCGTATCTTAGAAATCGCGTGCAGTATGTACAAATAGAATACTACAATTTTATATCTGGAACAATACAAAATGTACAATCACACAAAGCAGACGTCACTCAATCAATACCACAAGGAAGTGTTCTGGGCTGCTTATTGTTATTGATATACATCAATGATTTGCCCAAAGTCATAGAAAACCCATGTATACTGTTTGCAGATGACGTTTCGGTGGTTATTCCTTGCAAGAGTAACCGAAATGTTAATTCACAGCTGCACAATACCTTGACAAGTATAGAGGAGTGGTTACAGGAGCATAACTTACAACTGAATTTCACGAAGACAAAAATTATGCAATTCAGGCCTTGTCAAAAACAACCATTAACCGTAAATTTTTCATTTCGTGGTACACGTTTGGATTGCATTGACACGTATTCGCTATTAGGCATAAACATTGATCGTAACATAAACTGGAAAAATCTTATTAAGGTTACGGCTACAAAGTTGAACAGGTTCACTTACGCACTTAATGAATTAAAAAGAACAACTAATTTAAAAACAGCTACTGTAGCTTACTTTGCCTATGCTCAGGCATGGCTCCAATATGGATTAGTGCTATGGGGAAACAGTACAGACGCGCCAACATTATTTCTTATTCAAAACAGATGCATTAGAATATTGGCAAACATAAGCAACATGATAAGCTGCAGGACATATTTTATAAAATTTAAGATACTAACGCTCACATCACTCCATATTTTCAAATTTCTAAATTTGTTAAGAATCATTTTCATTTATTTCCACTGCACTCTCGCCCTAAAAATTTGCGTCCTCAGAATAAGCTTGCGCTGCCATTCTCGAGAATGCAAATGATCCATAATGGGCCTTGTGCCATGGCCGTTAAAATATACAATCATATTCCCAGTATTATAAAAAGTTACGACCTCCCAAAGTTTAGAAGGAAACTAAAGGAACACCTTATAAATAAATGTTATTACGCGCTGCAAGAGTTTTTTGATGATAGTTATATTTAATTATGTTTTTTATTTTTTAATTTGTGATGATGTTTTATTTTTATTTTTTTCCTCTAATTTTTTAATTATATACCTATGTTACTTAAATCTTATTGATTGAATTGAATGGTTTTAATTTATAATTTTAATGATGGAAATGTTTTTTAAATTGCGTTAATGGTTTTATTCTTCTTTTTTGTAATTTTAATATGAAAATAATAATATTATAATAATAATTTTATTTTTACAATTTTAATTATGTGAATGTATGTATTCCAATTTTGTTTGTTTATTAGATGAATTCAACGTTTAATTTAACATATTAATTTTATTTAACTCAAGATTGCTGTGCCCTGACAGGGTTCATGTTTGATACTTAATATGCCTAGCATTTAAGACCAAAATGTTACAACATGAGTGCGATAAATGATTTCTATTTCTATTTCTATTTCTCACCAGCAAAGTCCTGCTACTGCTAGTTCTCAAGAAATTTGGATAGATGGCGCTAGTCGTAGAAAACAACGATAATTTCACATTCTCTCACAAATATATATCCTTCAATGAGTTAAAAAGTAAAACATACATTAAAATTTGCTTACATCAAAAATAAGGTGACCGAATTATTTTTTACTTGAACAAAAATTTGCATTGAAAATTGGATCCCTGGATCGAAAAATGGTTTAATACCCACCCGCAATATTTTTTAACGATACCCCACACCATGTGAATTGAGATAATCGAACAAAAAAAAATCATTCCTACTTTACGTCTAGTGAGGTATTTCTTCCCATACGCAATAGATTCATATTAAGTTACCCTTGACTGTGTAAGTGCCGCCTGAAGAAAATGATATAGCTAAAATATTTTTTTGTATCTTTGCGTTCTACAGATAGACAGACTCTTCGACGACGCGATACCGCATTTGGGGTGCGGTATACATTTAAACATACATGTATCCCGCACCCTGCATGCGGGATCGGCATGACTCTAAAAATCAGGGATCTAAAAGTAAAAGTGCAGTGCTGGATGTCGGGTTATATTAGGTACATGCTTGCTGGCTGCTGACACGTTGAAATGTAGCTGATATTTTAAGAACTGGAATCGATGGACAATAACAATGTTACAAGGAAGTCAATGATTAGCCTGCTTTAACAATATTCCTACGACATAGATATTAATAATAATTATAATGTGTTGATTTATATTTTTGTAGACAGAGTAGATAGACCAATAAACTGAAATCAAAGAATGCCCTTCAAAATATTTCAAAACAAAAATAACAAACTGGCTTTTAGGTAAATGTTTCTATTCAATTAAGGACTTTTTTAATTATAAATTATTTGACATTGGCTAGACAAATTATTGTAAAAATATTTTAAACATTGACCATTTATCAGCGACTACTCATGGATAATTTTTGGATCTCGCATGACATTTTGTATATTTCTTTTCTTTTCATAAATAATTATATTTTGCATGACATTTTAAAATTGTATAAAACTAGCTTCAATTTATTAATATTTGGTATGCTCTGTGTAAAACATTAGAACCATTGTATTCATCATGTCATCTGAATATACCTATGTTCTTACAAATAAAGTTCTGATTCTGATTCTGAAAAACTTTACAGTACCTAAAATGCGAACCAAACGATAAACAGCTGTTTCCACAATAAAGTTGTTGTTTTATAGTCTTACACAAATGTACCTATCTGTCGAATTAATTAAAATAAATTCACTCAAAACCCATCCCTTTAAACAATAACTCGGTTTGTTTTGTTACACCGTGTGCATAACCAAACCATAAACAGCTGTTTCCACAGTAAAAGTTGTTGTTTTATGGTCTTACCCAAATGTATCTGTCGAATTAATTAAAATAAATTCACCCAAAATCCATCCCTTTAAACAATACCTAGGTTTGTTTTGTTACACCGTGTGCATAACCAAACCATAAACAGCTGTTTCCACAGTAAAAGTTGTTGTTTTATGGTCTTACCCAAATGTATCTGTCGAATGAATTAAAATAAATTCACCCAAAACCCATCCCTTTAAACAATACCTAGGTTTGTTTTGTTACACCGTGTGCATAACCAAACCATAAACAGCTGTTTCCACAGTAAAAGTTGTTGTTTTATGGTCTTACCCAAATGTATCTGTCGAATTAATTAAAATAAATTCACCCAAAACTCATCCCTACCCATACCTAGGTTTGTTTTGTTACACCGTGTGCATAATACTGAATTAAACCTACAAAAGACTGAATTAAAAAGTAGAAACCTTATGCCTTAGACCCCTTGCACCCATCGGAAGCATTACCCATCGGAAGAAAAATATAGTGGTCCGTTCAAATCCACATGTAACAAAACAAAAGAGAATTTTATTTTCGTAAAGGTTTATTTTAGATGAATCAGAATAATCATCAGTATCCTCGACGGGAACCCGTTGGAGAAGGACAGCGCAGAACCGGTCGTTATGTCCTTGTGGGAGGCCTATGTCCAGCAGTGGATGTCCATCGGCTGAGATGATGATGATCCTCATCGAGATCATAAAAATTTTCAATATACATTTTTAGTTCAATAGAGTCGCCACATAACATCTGGAATTTCGTAACGGAATTCTGTTCCGGAATGATTCTTTATGGGTTTGAGACCTCCGTTATTCGGAGCGGAACTCTGGAGCAAAGCTATACAAAATCCTAATTCCGAATCAGAATTTCTTTACGGATTCCCAGATGTATATACATATATACATCTGGGAATCCGTAAAGAAATTCTAATAGCCGGCTAATTGTTTTGTCAAAATTTTGTAAATATTTACTAGTGGTTCGGTTCTGATTTGGCCATCGCACGCGCCGCTCGCTTCGCTCGCTCGGCTCTTGCGCTATGGTAAACATGAACCTCATCATCATCCTCAGCTCATCGCTTCGCTCCTCGCTAAGCTAGTTGACTGAGTCGGATGATGATTAAAAAATATTATTTTTACTTGTGGTCTTTGATAATTTTGTAATTTTACAGTAAGTTGAACTGGGCTAAGGTATTATGATTTGGTATTATAATTATTCGGGTATTTTGGGCTAATACATTTTGAATTACCCACGGCATTACGTTTTTTAGTACTCTAATATAAACCCCAATAAAAATTATCTGCATGGGTGGCATGGCGATGGCGGCGCGATAAACCTTTTGTCGTATTTTCCGATACCGGAAAGTATGATAAAAGGCGCGATAAAACGCCATGCCACCCATTCTGACTTAAAAATCTGCCAGGGGCTTCATTTCATTCATGCCTTGTTCCACTCTATATCCAAGATCAGGATCGACCTTATAGAAGAGTTCCAAAGCTCTTTCCTGCAAAAACTTATCAGCTTGCCTTAAACTTTCCAAAATATTTTCTACTGTTCTACATTTTTCTTCTTCTGCCATTCCAATGTAATAATCAGTTATTTGATCAACATTATTAGCTTCTTTTTCAAATATTTTGATCAACTCACATTTATTATTGTCGTAATAAGGTTTGGGACCATTATAAGAATTCGGGTAATAGTTTGGTTGACCTCTTCCGCTCTTGGCTATACCATCACGAGTGTAGGTATGAATTTCGTGCAATGGACAATTCACAGGTATGTTATTATAGTTACTTCCTAAGCGGTAGTATTGCGCATCTCGGTATGCTAGGAGACGAGCTTCAAACATTTTATCTGGAGCTCCACATATGCCTGGCACCAAATTTCCTGGATTGAACGCCAATTGCTCCATGTCAGCAAAGAAGTTTGTTGGATTTTCATCCAAAACCAATCGACCTAATGGTGTTGGAGGATACTTATGCCAAGGCAGGGTTCTTGTCAAATCGAATACATCAAAATCAGCGTCTTTGACATCTTGGAGCGATAAAATCTGAACGCTTACATTCCAGCATGGGAAGTTATCATCAGCGATTGCGTTAAAGAGATCTTTTTTAGCATAGTCAAGATCTTCTCCAGTTATTCGTTTGGCTTCGTCCGCAAGCAAGTTCTTAATGCCAGCTTCGGGAGTCCAATCGAATCTCACAAAGCTGTATTTTCCTTTTGCGTTGACAAGTTGGTAGGTATGGACGCTGTAACCAGGCATGTGTCTGTAACCATCCGGGATGCCTCGATCTCCAAAAGTACGAAGGAACTGATGGAATGTTTCAGGGTTTAATGTCAGGAAATCCCAGAACATGTTAGGATCTGGTACGTTTGATACTGGATTTCTCTTCTGAGCAAAAACAAAGGAAGTAAATTTGGCTGGTTCTTTCAGAACAAATATGGGAAAGTTTAGGCCGAGGATGTCGAAGTTTCCATCGTCAGTGTAGAATTTGATGGCAAATCCTCTTCTGTCTCTAATATTATCTGATCCACCGTATTCGTTGATTACAGTTGAAAACCTGACAGCTACAGGAGTCCGTTTTCCGACTTGATTAAAAACCTGAAAACAAAAGCAAGAAGATTTCAACTGTTAGGTCTTTTACAAGATTTTGCATTTCTTCTCGTTAGAAATTTGATCCCAGTGTAAAGACGGATAATGTCTTAAGCATTTTTAAAATAATCTTCTAGAAGTTTGATGATCATCTTAGTGTAGCGTTGTGGAGTAGGTATTGTGTACTCTTTTGCACGCTTCTTAATATATATACTATTTACCTTTGCTTTGCAAATGCTTGATAAATCGTTGGTAACTTCAAAATATCCAAATGCGCCTGCTCCATTGGCGTGCCACATCCTTTCAGGAGTTTTGATTCGTACTAAATTTGTTATAGAATCAATATAAAATTCATTGTAAATGAGGTTAGAATTTAGGGTGTTCAGATCACTGCATTCTACGGGTACCCCTGAACTTGTCGACAACATTTTTGGTTTCTGAAATATGATAATTTAGGTGAACAGCATGAACAAGTTAGGCCAAAAGAATATTCTGTAGGCCAAGAATGTATCACTTGCGATTCTGAAGATGTGGACGCGATTCTGAAGAAGTGGACAAGTTTCATCACTCATCAGCATCGGCATCACACATGGAAGATGATTTCGATATTAATGGCTTATGGGGAATATCAATTTCTCACTAGGAGATAATAGAGAATAAAGCCAATCTTCAGATTTAATGGACAGATCACAAAATACACGCCGCAGAAGCAAAGCATGTAGATATACATACGATTTTAGAAAAAGCCAGTGTTGTAAGCGTAGCGATTGTACGATACAGTCGTTTTGGTAACGATGGTCATATGTCACACTGGACAGAGTTTCGGTACTGATAGTGAAACGTTGTTCTGATGTTTCAGTATATCTCTGACTACCCCCTCGGGGAATATAGTCGTGAGCATATGTTTATGCTTATGGTCTATTCGATTTTTTGTTAGGTCTTCTTGCGTGACGATGACTTACTGAATCCCTGACCCTGATACGTCCGGTAATGCGAAAGCATAGCCATAGCTCGCTGATAAGCGAGCCTCTTATTAATTGGTGGGCAAATTTTTTACACCACGATGGCAACAAAATTTTCAAGAATATTTGTGTCAGGATTAAAAAAAACATGAATAGATAACGCGTCTGTACCGCATTACCGAAAGCCGCGGACTTTCAATCACGTGAGGGTGTACCCTCGCGTGATGGAAAGTCCACGAAAAGGGTGAAGTCCATTGAAAAGTGTGTGGGTTCGAATCTGCGCACGCATAAGATGTTAGTTTCTAAACTAACTTAGTAGTGTTCTAGTAGTAGTAGTGTAGGAAAACATCGTGAAACCTGCTTAAGTCGAAGAAGAAATTCTGATGCTTATGTACGGTATGAAAATTCACATTGGGAACGCGTATTACACGGTCGCGACAGGTCAATCGAGCGCGGTGTGGGGGGCCAGGAGGAGCGCGTCCCCTAACAGTACCTGGTACCCTTTCTTATGCTACTGCCTCAGTAGAGGGGAAGATAGCTGAAGATGAGGGGAGATAGGATAATCAGTTTACCGAGGTGATATTTGCTCCATCAGCAAGTAGAAAAGCCAGAACTGAGGTGACCCTCATCAACATTGTTTTCTCCATATCTTTGCTCTTTTATTCAGTGCGTACCAAAGCGTCACTGTTCCACCCTGAAATAAAAACACTTAATTTTCATACAATAATAAAATTATACAGGGTGTAAGTGACAGCCTAGCAAATACTGAAACGGTGAACTCAGATGTTTTTTTTTTTCGCGTCTCCTGAGGTTGGCTCCATAGTCAAAGTTATTCAGGTTGATGGTCTGAGTTCACCGTTTCAGTATTTGCTAGGCTGTCACTTACACCCTGTATAGGCACATAAATTCACGATCACCAACTTCACCCCTTTCGATGTGGTCAGAACTGGTATTGTAGCAAAACTCAACTTTGACCAAAGGTATTATTTGGTACCTATTGAATTTTTGCATTGTTTTTAGTGTTCAAAATTGGCAAAACGGAACACTTAAGGTGGTTGCAGAGGGGCAATTTTATTCAAAACGTTGACGCACAATACGCGTAGACGGTATTAATATAAGTAACTTTGTATATATGGAAAAATAGTTTTCCATATATAAAATATTACTTTTATTAATTCCGTCTACGCGTATTGTGCGTCGAACTTTTGTATGGACTGAAACCACCTTAAGGTAAGCGCATATTTGGTTGGGCCGCAAAAATCCTCATCGCTTCTATACAATTTATATCGTTGGTTTATCGCAAGAAGTCTTTAACGTCAAAAAGTCACTAAGTACAGCTGACCATACTACTGAATTCACCGCGACGAGTACTATTATAAGCAAAGATCATTATCTGGACAGTACTTCAAATTTTACCTTTATCTATGAAGTATGCATTAAGTCCAAAACACTACAGACAAAAAAAAAATGCCAAAACTAATTTATGTGTTTTCTCGACTTTTACAAAATAGTAGTTAATGACCTCTTGCGATAAGCCGACGATATGAAGTATCGCATACTGCGCCGGGGCGCAGCGGGTGGTATTTTTGGCGGAACGGATTTCCATCCGTGCGATGCGACCCGTCGTAGTGTTTTAGGAACTTCACTTAACTATGTTTATTTATTATTAGGGCATGTAAAGCTGCAGCTGTAAGTTTTATTATATCGAAAATGTACGAAACGACAGATTTTTCGAACCCAAATAAAACCAAAAGGACAAACTTGCTCCACAGCTTTGGTGCCCGAATAATAAATATTTTTAGACAGACAAGTTTTATCAGAATATCGTTTCTTTTTCGTAGATTCGTAGATTCTTTATTGTACACAAAAACATAATTATGAAAAAAAAATTACAACAAGTCGTGATGTACAAAGGCGAGCTTAACTCTAAAAGAGTTTTCTTCCAGCAAACCGGCCGGCACTTTCAGATTTTGGACCAAAATTGGTTTATGTCTTTTGTAAACTATCTGTTTTATACAGGGCTGTAACCTCAAAAAATTTAATAGGCGCCAAAACTGTGAAAAAAGCGCTAGATTCCAAAATTTTCGCGGGACAAAGAAACGCTAGTTCCTAGCTAGTTTCCTTCAAAGTTCTCTAAAAAGTCTTATCAGTCATTTCGAAATCCATTCATAAGTCAATTTAAGTCTGTTAATTCATAGGTCCCTTGTAAGATTAATGATAGCATACCTACACCAAAGAGTAATATAAGTATATTAGAAAAGAGAACCCACTCGTGGCAACATTATGCATCCACCTTATGTCAAATTGAAGGCTAGCTAGCGCCATCTATGTTTCACCAACAATAATTCAATATTTATATACATACCTACTTATATCTACTCATACTGATGGATATTATTGTTTTGGATGCTAGTTTTCGTTCATTCCCGCACAAATCGAGTGAAATTCCAGTATCCTTACTATTCTTGTAATCTAAACATTGGTAAGAGATCAACAGAAACTCCAGAACATCACTAAATCGGCACGAAATTTAACAAAAACTACAAACAAACCTCACATTACGCAAGATAGGTACCCTTTTTGTGAATTTGTCAATTAGACATTGACATAGACAATAAAATCTTTTTTTTCGTAGTTTTGCGAAGTATTTAATAGATGGCAGCACATTCTATGCAAACTGAATCGGAAAAAGCCACCAAAAGGCGACTGTCCTCCGCCTGGCATACACACAACATACACATAAGCAATACACATAAGCGTGCGTATTTGAATCTCCCGAATACAACACACTCTATGGACATGTTTTAACAACAATTCGCTATCAATATTTATCATATTTCAATCAAAAAACACTAAATATAGCTTATTCAAACACAAATAATGTTGGTTTATTAAAAGTCAAAATAAAGCTAGATTCTCTGCTAGACGCTAAAATCTGAGATACGGTGCTAGACATACCAAAAAAGCGCTAGATCTAGCCCCGAAAGCGCTAAGGTGGCAGCACTGGTTTTATAGGTGTAAGCTCTCCAAGTAAAAAAACATATTAAAACTCAATAAAATTCACTAGCACAAAACTTACCTACGTTGTTGAGTTGCAGTTTTCTCACTAGATACTGCAGAATATATTCATGTAGGTATGTAATGCATCATGCATTACATGAATAGATAATACTATTTTATCAGATGCTTCTTTTATATCATATAACACAATAGGTAGGGACCTATAATACAGGGTGTAAGGAAAAGTGTAATTCACCTTTAATCCAAATAGAGTCGCTAGTGCTAGTATTTATTCTGTGGTTAGATTTGAGTTTTTAGGGTAAGTTTTGTCTGTTATAGTGTTCATACGTTTTCAATGAAAATGCGATAAGGGAAGCTACGTAGTATCTTCATGTCCCAAATACCGCAGTGTCTTAAAACGAAAGTCTTCGATGAGTGTGTGTTGCCAGTGATGACATATGGAACAGAGACGTGGTCGTTCACTCAAGGCGTCATAAAAAGGCTGAGAGTCACCCAAAGGGCAATGTAGAGGGCTATCCTCGGAGTTTCCCTGAAGAGAAATGAAGAGATCCACAGAAGAACCAGAGTAACTGCCAGAGTAAAGCTTTTAAAATTTTGTATGAAAAATTTCAAAGCTTTATATCTTCGTAATTATTTTATAAATTGCAAATGTTATTTGTTACGCGGCAACTAGATTTTCCAAACTATTTTTCGATATACACAAAGTTACTTATATTAATACCATCTACGCGTATTGCGCGTCAAAGTTTTGTATAAAATTGACCCCTCTGCAACCGCCTTAACCTAAAATATTACATCAAAATATGCGCTTACCTTTTTTATCAGATTAATTTGTTATAATATTAATCTCATGATTACCCGTTGGTACAGTTTCCACCCTGTACATATTTTTAATTACCATACATTTACTCAGTTGGTCATAATCATGTACATCTATACAGGTATTTTTTTTTTTCGAATTGTCAAATACAGCATTCACTGCAGGAGCATCGACTGCTTATTACTGCGGACTATGGGGGGACCACACCAGTGACGGCGAAGCGCCCTGGTAGGTCTACCGAACCAATGCATGAGCTTAAGCAACCTGCCCAAGGGGCACCCCTAGGGGGTACGGACCTCGGCAATGGGCGTTGCTGGGACTACGCGGGCTACGATTGGGTAGTGGAGATCAGTGAGAATCGGCCAGCGATGTGCCGGTAGCGCCTGTATAGGTACGTAATTATAATAAAATTGTTAACTTTGTATGGATGTAGGTACATTGAAGATATTTTCAAAAACATTCATTGGAGGCATTTATAATAAGGCACTTGCGGCAATGAAGGCCCGCCGTGTAATAAGGCCCAGTCACAAAAAACCAAATTTCAAACAATTTTGTAAAATGGGTCCTCACACACATATCATATATTACAAAAGTAAAAATAAACATTTAAATTTTTAAGGGGTTGCTGAGACCATCAAACTGAACACCTTTCACTATGGGACCTTAGATCAAAGTAAAATTGATGGATAGGCCCAAAGCGCGTTTAGTTGAAGCACACAACTAGCACACTTGGTCCATCATCTCGGTACATATTTGAAGAAAAACTGTCATTTGTTTTGCCTCATTTTTCTGGTTTTAAATGTTCGCGTAAGGCCTATCCATTAATTTTACTTTGATCTAAGTATGGGACCAATTATTTGACATCTTATTTATTATTTTAAAGAAACCATTATTCCTTTATTCGCACAGACCGTAGCGCCATCTATCGATCCCCTAGAAAACCAAAAGAAAAACGCTCATTGACAAACATGTGATCTGAGGCTTTCTTATTTACTGCCCGACGTTAGTACACAGTACGCACGGCGACACATCAAGCTATACAAAACCAACATAAGCTGGCCGCGCATAGATCGAGTAACGTATAACGTCGCGCGTCCTACCTAGCTAGCATGCCACCCACGACAAAGCGTTTAAACGAGAAAAACATCATGCGCGCTCTTTCTGGCCTACGTAAAATAATAAAGATGGAGGCACATCTCGATTTTTGTCGTTTTCTCGGGGGTGGCATGCTAGCTAGGCTGTTGTGTTGGTTTTGTATAGCTTCATGTGTCGCCGTGCGTACACGCGGAAAGCGTCAACTTTCGTCCAGCTGCGCTAAACGAAGTTGCCGCTTTCCGCCCGGAGGGGTGAAAAATCATTTTATAAAAAAATTGTGTCAAATAGGCTATATGAGCTAAAAAGTTTACAAAACAATAATGGGTTGGCGGCAGTGAGTACTAGGTATGGCAGAAGAAGCATGCAAATAAAATTAATGCTATTGAAATGCGTTCCTTGCGAAGTACGTGTGATGTCACGCTGAGAGATAGAGTGGGAAATTGTGTATTAAGACATCGATGTAAATTGAAAGAAGATGTTGTGACAAGAATAGAGAAAGGTATGCTTTGTTGGTTTGGTCATGTGGAGAGAATGAGTGACAGCAGATGTACGAAAGAGATGTTGCTAACGTGAGTGGAAGCGTCGGCAGAGGGCGCCTTCAAATCAGTTGCGTAAGGGGGAGTTGCGGAGTACTCGAAACCGACGGCATGTATGAAGAGATGTATGGATGTGCATGAGGCAAAAGAAGTATGTAAGGATCGTAGTAAATAGCGCGCCCTGGTCTCTGCCTTCCCCACTGGGAAAGAGGCGTGACGTTATGGATAGATAGTTTACAAAACTATTTAGCTCACAAAGCTCCAAACCTAACCTAACCTAACCTAACCTACTATTTTACACGATTTTTTGTTTGTAAATAATGTACTTTAGTGACAAACAAACTTTAGAACACTAAACTTTAGTGTTAACAAACGAACGAAAGATAAAAGATGTGTGTTGTAGAGTTTCTGGCCGCATCTTCTCTACAAAACGGTAGAGTCAAAAAAGACGTCAGAAAGCTATCTATGTTATATTTATTTTTAGTTATATGTAATTAAAAGATGCATGCGTCTGGTATATTTTAGATCATCTTTTCTCTCTATATTATTAGGTTGGGGAAAAAGTTTCTTCGCATTTTTTAAGAAAATTCAAAACATTGTATATCTTATCTTATCTTATCTTGTTGTGGGGGCTGGCAAGCCAGCAACACTTCGACCCAGTGGGATCTTTTGTGTTAGCCCCAATACTTTTTGTTTTCTTCACCCTTCAAATACATGGTCAATGAAGGAGGCAACACCATTGAGGGGAAGAAACCTAAGATCTCCCGGTTTCGGGTATCCATCTCCGAGGAGGCACATGCGTTTTACCGCCAGGACATCACAGTCACAAAGAACATGCTCCATAGTCTCTTCATCCTCTCCGCATGCTCTGCAGCTGGGATCCTACAAATTCCTAAACATTGTTTAATATAGTTTATTTATTTTTAACTAAAGTATGTAGGTATCATTTTGTTCGATAACTTTTTGCCAACAGGTGCAAGGTCAGGACTATACGGCGGATGCATTAACACCACCCAGCCAAGCTCTCTTAATTTTTGGTGAGTGGCTAAAGATGTGTGAGGTCTATCGTTATCATGATGAAAAACCTCACCCCTTCTGTTGATTAATTCCGGCCGCTTTCTCTCAACTTCTTGCTTTAATCTCATCAGTTGTTCGCAGTAGAGTTCAGAATCGATGGTCCTGCCTTTTGGTAACAGCTCATAATGAATAATGCCCTTCCAATCCCACCACACACACAGCATCACCTTGTTGCGAGTTAACCCGGGTTTCGCCACAGTCTGTGAAGCCTGACCGGCCTTTGACCACGACCTTTTTCGCACGTTCTTGTCGTACGTGATCTACTTTTCATCACCAGTTATCAGCTTCTTCAAAAATGGTTCGGTTTCATTACGTCGTAATAAAGAATCACAAATGAGTACACGGTTCATTTGGTTTCTTTCAGTGAGTTCGTGAGGTACCCAAATATCGAGCTTTTTTGTGTACCCAGTTTTTTTCAAATTCGCCAAAACTGTTTTGTGGTCAATTCCCAGTTCATCAGCTACGTCGTAACTACTGATATGCCGATCTTGCTCCAATTTTTCAAAAATGGCATCTATTTTTCATACATACTATAATGCGAAAAGACTTTTTCCCCAACCTATTGTTTCAAAAAATACATTGTAATTTTGACTTTCATTCGCACAGACAGTAGCGCCATCTATCGATCCCCCAGAAACGAAAACAAAAACTATCATAGTACTTTTTTTTTTAAAGATGTGAGTTGTCGAGTTTCTGGCCGCATCTTCTATACAAAGGAACTCCTTCCGACACGGTGGTAGAGTACCTAAGTACAAATTTATGAGTTTGAGTTTTGATTTCAAAGTTTTAAAAACGTTATCGCTTCTTGTATCTAGATTGAACAGGGTGTAGGGTAGACCTCCGCAGATTGAAACGGTGAACTGAGACCATCAAACTGAACAACTATCAATATGGAGCCTACCCCCGCCTAGCTAGCATGCCACCCACGACAAAGCGTTTAAACGAGAAAAACGTCATGCGCGCTCTTTCTGGCCTACGTAAAATAATAAAGATGGAGGCACATCTCATCGTTTTATATAAAAACTGCTGTACCTACCCGACTCAAATGTGCCTGAAAATTTTCCGTGTTTCCTGAGGTACGGTCCAAAATGATTGTTTTTCAGTTTGATGGTCTGAGTTCGCCGTTTCAGTCTGTATAGAGGGCTGTCCCTTACATCCTGTATTTTCTTCATTGCTTCACGAACTTTGTATATGACTCGAGTAAACCAATGAGTTCGAACTAATATTAATTAATGCGTTGAATGCATCCAGACAACTTTCGTGAGGTCAACGACCGAAAACTGGTTCTTAGGATGATCGGATCGGACCGCTATTGACTGCCGAAATGAGGAGAAATTTACATTTTGTAACCGACTTCACACAAAGAGGATGTCATAGGTACCTATGTTTCCTACTTACAACTGCCACACACATACGGATTTGCCTCCTCCGGATTTAACTCATATCCATACGAAATCGTAATTCCGTCCAAAATAATTCCGCATGTACACACGGCGACACGTAAAGCGTCGCGCGGCCAGCTTATGTTGGTTTCGTATAGCTTGATGTGTCGCCGTGCGTACCTATAAAATAACATATCAAAAAATAATAATAGCATATTGTTGTAAAAAAAATAAAGAATATTTATCTTATCTTATCTTATTCGATGCTGTCTCGATATCTCGATTTCTCTGGGATGCCATCATCAGATCCTGGTTTCCTTATCATGGTAGTACCCTTGGGATATCTTCTTTCCACCAAAAAAAAGAATCATCAAAATCGGTTCATAAACGACGAAGTTATCCGCGTACACACATAAAAAAAATATATATATACGGTCGAATTGAGAAACCTCCTTTTTTGAAGTCGAAAAAGGAACCTTGGATCCGTCAGTGAACTTTTGGCGAATCAAAAATTTTTATTCACTATCGCGATCTAACTCGATCGCCACTTATTCGCCACCGCTGCGCTGTCGATCAGGAACGTAGTAGGTAAATAGGTCAAAAGCGCGATACCAAATCACAATCAGCGGGGCTAGTACGCCAACTCAACTACAAAGAGAGCGGAAGCGTAATAGCGCTATCCGTCCGTCCGTCCTATCCGCAGCCGTCGTATACTAGTATGCCAGCGTGATATAGAGCTATGAAAAGACTAAATTTGACAAATGGATGATGTCGCTATCGCGGGTTGGCGTATACAGTATACTAGCCCCGCAAAACTGCATTCTAACTGAATCTGCACGTTAATGTTTTATTACCGCGATCGGTCCCCTTATCTCGTAGGCGCCTCGTATGACACACACACAGGAGGATAATGGTGTAAGGACAAGCTGCACCGCGTTGTTAAACATTGTATAAAGCTCAGGTCCGATCTTGTATGGAGTATTGCTGCCACATGGGGGATGGCTCAGCCAAGTATCAACTAGACGTACTCAACTCGGTTGAACCTAGGACGATTTAACCACTAAATCGTTCGAGGGTTGAACGCAGAGCCAGGAGGCTCATTGTCGACAGTAAGCTGGTGGAGACCAAACTTCACAGCCTAGCCCACCGCCGCAGAGTAGTCTGCTTGTCGGTCTTCTACAGATTGTACTTGGGTGAGTGTGTCCAAGAGCTACATGAGCTCATCCCACCTTCCCCTTTCTACTATCGGACTTCCAGACGCACCGTGGGATATCACCCCTTCTTGGTTAATATCCCACATATCCGCACTAAGCGCCTTTAAAGTACGAGTGAATAGGTTTCTTCTGGGTTAGCTCGCTACATCTACGACCCCATCATTGTCATAAGTACTGGATTGAGGTTAAGAGCAAACCCATTTTTAATAAAAACGAAAAAAAAAACAATGGTAGCAATATCCTATGAGTTCACGGAAAAAAAAGTCTGTGAAAGGTATTTGATTTGATTTTAGTAGACTTTACTAGGTTTAGGGCCTGTTTCACCACTTCTGAGTAAGTTCTTGTTAGCTTATCCGACAGATAATTTGACATTATTTTGTATGAAAGATATGTCAAAATTTAATTATGCGTCGGATAAGCTAACAAGAACTTAGTACGGCAAACCTTAGTACAGCACTTGAACTATTTACTGCCTACTATGACAGCAATGTCTTAAAACCTAACCCAACCAAAACTCAATCATGCGTATTCCACCTTCGCAATAGACAAGCTGATCGCTAACTTAACATCTCGTGGCGAGGGGTGCCGATTACTCACAGCAGCTACCCCAAATACCTCGGCATTACATTGAACAGAACGCTGACTTTCAAGAAAAATGATTGCGAGAGCGTCAAGCAGAAGGTGTTTGCTCGCAACAACCTCTTGCAGAAACTGACCATCACCAAATGGGGAGCTTCGCCTCAAGTTCTGCGGACTACTGGACTGGCTCTCTGTTTCTCCGCAGGCGAATACACCTGCCCGGTATGGAGTCGTTCCGCCCACACAAAGCTCGTGGATACAGCATTAAATGAAACCTATCGAATCATTACAGGCTGCCACAAACCGACTCCGGTACAAATACTCTATCCACTGGCTGGGATTGCGCCACCAGAGGTCCGCAGGGCCGTTGCGAGCTCAATTGAAAGAGCAAAACTCGAGGTTGATCTATGGCATCCTAGGTTCAGATACTCTACAGTACCTCAAAGGCTCAAGAGCCGCAAAAATTTCTGAAGTGTGTCCACCCTATACATGGTATTGGTAATGGTCCTCGAGCTAGATGTGACCTCTGGAGAAGAAAGACCACGCTACCCGACCCGTTTGTCCCCCCCTCGGAAAGCCTTCCCCCAGGACATGAACTACCCAGGCCGATTTGGAGGTCTTTAAACAGGCTCCGAACTCAAGTCGGCCGGAGTAAGGAGAACCTGTCCAAATGGGGTTTTATCGATGGATCAGACCTGAGGTGTGAGTGTGGTGTTGCCCCTCAGACTATGGCCCATCTCATATCTTGCCCTTCCTGCCCGCAAACTTGCACGCGAATGGAGCTTATGGACGCTGTTGGTAGTGCTATCCGCGTGGCAAAATACTGGGCTGGAAAAATATAAAATGACATGCCATCGACTCGATAGAAGAAGACAAGAACTTACTAAGAAGTGGTGAAACGTGTCCTGATTGTTGTAATTACAATTAGATTTTAAATTAAGGTTCCTTTCTAACCGACTTTAAAAAAGGAGAAGGTTTCTCAATTCGACCGTAAATTTTTTTTAACCGACTTCAAAAAAGGAGGAGGTTTCTCAATTCGACCGTATATATTTTTTTATGTGTGTCCGCGGATAACTTCGTCGGTTATGAACCGATTTTGATGATGATGTTGGAAAGAAGATATTCCAATGGTGATACCATGATAAGGAAACCATGGCATCCTAAAGAAATCGAGGGGAACCTTTGAAAATCGTAGTGCCGGCTAGTGCGTTTGTTAGTTTAAAGCAAATTGAACTAATGAATTCACCACTGAAAATTGTGAAATAAACAAAATTTTAACAAAAAATTAAATCCGCCTTCAACGAAATTGAAAATTAAAAAAATAATATTGCAGCAAAACAAAACAAAAAAAAAACAAATTAATGTTCTTATGATGCGAACGAAAAAGTCATCGGATGCAATTTTTTTTTTTTTGCGGTTTTAATTTTTTGTTTTACAGTTCAGTGGCGTCCTAATCACAATATTAAAGATTTCTCAATAAAGAAAAGGCCCCAGATCAAAAAGAGCTACTGCAACTAACTACAAAAGCCTGAAAGCTTGCTTTCGATATTCTAAAAAGTGGAATGTTTAGAACCTATGACAAAAAGTATTCTACAGGGTGTTAGGGTAAACAGTTGCACTACTTTAAGGTGTGATTTTACCCATGATACTGAACCACTTTCCCTAAGAAAACTACAGGAAATTAAAAAAAAATTCTACTTTTCATAACAAATGTTCGAGCAGCATTTAGTACAGTCTAATTTTTTTTTTGCGAATTTCCTATTATGTTTCTTAGGGAAAGTTGTTTAGTATCACAGATACAACCACCCCTTAAAGTAATGCAACTGTTTATCCTAACACCCTGTACAAAAAAATAGCTTTCATGCATTGTAGAATATTGGAGTAAGTAGAACTTTTTTAATTTGGGCTTTTTTATTGAGAAATATTTAATATTGTGATGAGGGCGCCACTGATCTGTAAAAAAACTCTTAAATCTATCTAAAAAAAAAATTGTTGACACAATTTTTTTCCGTGTTGTAGCAATGTTTTCAACCACCCCGAAAGTATACGGTCGTGAGCTTACATTAAAACCACATTTTATTACAAAATTCGTGATCTTATTTCCAAAAATAATCTTTTTAAAACAATAAAAAGTCCAATTCCAATCGAGTTTAAGTTGAAAATTGTGCAATCAGACAAGAATATAGACGAAAGCTAATTGAAAAGCTTCAAATTCAATCTTCAACTTTATCTCTAGGATATAAGATTGATATTCCTGCGTCAATTTAATATTAGTTACGACGTTTAGTTTTGGTAGGGTGCACAGCCTTCAATGGCTCTCACTTCGCAATGTTGTTCGGGAAATATAAAGGTGTGTTCATAATAAAGTCGCAAGATGTCCAATTTTACTTTGGACATTTTGCGACTTAAAGGGGGACGCCGGATTTAGGCCCAGAGCATTGTATAAGACTTGATAAAATATTCAATTAATCAAATATTAATTAATTACTAGAACTTAGTAATGTTTGTTTATGTTTTACTATTGGAGACAAAGAAATTGTTTTGTATGAATTCTTTCGCATTTTAGCATAGTGGAATTGCAAACTACGAAGTTTATTTAAACCTTTTCCTATACCTACAATTATTTCCAAATAGTTTAATATGAGAACACTGCTGGTGGCCTAAGTTTCTTTGGAAACCTGGCATTGTCTTTTGCCATTGACGAATAAATACTTTTTTTAATAGACAAAAATAATACAACACAGAACAAAGTAAACACAAAAGTTACCAATAATACACATAGCCCAGTAATTTTACGGTTTGAGCCGGGGCTAATTAGTAATTTTTTTTTCGGAATAGTATTTAAGAGCAAATTTGAGCTTAGAAATGTACCAAAATTAAAAAGAAATCCCGACAGCAACAGTTCCAAATGTAAAATTGAGGTATTATCTCGTTATAAAAACGTGATGGTAATTTTTTTTACACTTGTTTAAGGCATTACAATTATACATACTTCAAACATGGTGTAAATATTTTTGTCTCCTTAGAAGGTTTTGAAAAATACATTCGTAATTTCTAATAAAAACCTCATTTTTTAAATTTCCATGCCTATATTATTGCTCAAAAATTATTTATATTGTTAAATCTAATTCAAATGAGTGCATTGGTATTAATATTATTAATCAGCCTTTATCCAGCTACGATTCAGTTTTAATTGTGATCCAGTGTTGATTCAGATTCGTGCGGAATTCGATATCACGCTAAGCTGTTATTCTGTTGGCAGCAGTTCAGTTACAATTCAGTGGACATTTATTCGGTTCCTGGTTCAAAATGTGACTCTTCTTACTTAGTAATTACCTACAAAAATGGTGATATTATAGGAAGATATATTTATTATTACTCTATTTTCTAAATACAGTATTTTTCTTTACATTTTTTAAGTTATAACAATGTTGGTGCTCGTTGGTGTACAGCCTTGGTATAGGAAATTATCATCGATGCGCAGCAATCAAACATCTTTGGATTGGGGATTGGTGATCGTTCTAGTGGTATTTCGCCTCAAGCGCCTGTTGGTCTAAACCAACCCTTAAAAGATTTCAATTTTTATGTTTACTTTTGTGACATTCTGTATAAAGAATGTCCGTCCTTATTTGACATTCTTTCAGTTCTCCTGAGATTGCTTTCGTCTATTTACTCCTGACTGCCAACAAGTTTATTGTTTACCATCTAAATACAAAAGCCACCTTCTCCAACGAATCGTGACCTGCGTGTACGCATCCTAACCAATCATCATGTATTCAAGGCAAGCCAAGCCAGTCTTGTAGCAACCGCCGACAGAAGCGGACGTGTCGACCGCAAAAAATATTTAAATAAAATCAAAAGGAGCATGTCCGTGTACCGAAACTGAGAAAAAACTGGCAATCGGAAGCCATTTT
The DNA here is from genome assembly GCA_927399405.1 of Agonopterix arenella. Lineage (NCBI taxonomy): Eukaryota > Metazoa > Arthropoda > Insecta > Lepidoptera > Depressariidae > Agonopterix > Agonopterix arenella. Next base: position 2,459,658 of record OV656716.1, on the reverse strand, counting down.
GTTTAATCAGCTGTCAGGTTTTGAGGTTATAGTGAATTTTGTGCAGTGTTTTGTATTTAAGTTTACGGTAAGTGACTGTGTTAAGTTTCCACTAAGTTGGTACCTAGAGGTTATGATTTTAAATGTCTCCTTACTTAGTCGTATAATGGAATTTTAAGGTTTACTTTTGAATAGAACTGACAAGAATTTTGATTGAACTATTCATTAAGTATATTTCAAGTTAGTCTTTTAAATAAAACTTTTACCTATTCAATGATATACCTACAAATTGACAAAGAGGTTATATATTTGACTCTACAATTCTACGCATACAAGGAAGCAAAAGTTTATAATAATTTCAAATACGACCTTTATACGACAGTTACTACTTCGAACAAAACAGTTTACAATAGTCAATTGTTTTGATCAATTATTGTTTTATTTACGATAAGCTAAAAAAGCTCGCTCGAGCTACAGAAGTTATCTCATTTATCATTGCACTTATTAGCCCAGTCATTTTACGGAGTTTTGTTAGTCGGGGTAGGGAATAATTACAAATTGTACTTTTAAACTGTAACCGGAACCATTAAATGGCAAAAGGACTATCTTTAAGCATATTTAAAAAAATCGCTACGCAACATAGAAATCAAAATTATGTGTCCCAGAAGGCTTTTTATTAATATTAATACCAATGTACTCATTTGAATTATATTTACCAATTTAAATTATTTTTGAGCAATAGGATAGGCATATTTAAAAAATGAGATATTTAATAGAAAATACTAATGCATTTTTCAAAACCTTCTAAGCAGACTAAAATATTCACACGATGTTTGTAGTATGTTTAATGGTAAAGCCTTAAATATGTGCAAAAAAAAATTTACCATCAGGTTTTTTCGAACGAGATAATAGCAAAATTTTAAAAATGGAACTGTTGCTGACGTGATTTTTTTTTTATTTTGGTATATTTCTAGGCTCAAATTGGCTCTTCAATATTATACCGAAAAAAATGTCAATTACTAATTAGTCCCGCCTCAAACGACTGACCATAAAATGACTGGGCTATATCAAGTTTTACTCATTATAAGACTGTTATGCGACTAAATAGTCCAATAAGTAATCAAATTTTAAACTATTTGCATTTGTGGTATTATCTGAAGGTTTGTCGTGTGTGCCCAATAAAACCACTTGTGGTTGCACAAGTTTTTTATTTATTTAAGGTTGTCAGTCGAAGGTTGCAGACACGCACAATTGGTCCATTGAAAGTATTAGGTACGCCACACACAGACGGAATTGCGATTCGGAATCCTGATTCAGGATTCAGTGTTGTCAACTATGGTTACAAAAAATACTAGAGTGCTGTTTAAAAAATTCCTAAAATAAAAATGTATGAAACGCCAAATGAATGACAATAATTGCATTTTTAGGTATTTATTAAAACAAAACAAACAATTTCTATATATGATAATTACTATCATGTGATTAGGTCACGACGTTACGAATGTTACGATGAGGGATTGTAAATTGTATTCCAATATTAATTCAATTATATCAAAAGACTACCGATAGTTTTAACATTAGGCATAATCTGCACACAAAATAGCATGAACTATTATCACACATGCGGTTTTTGAGCGTAGGCGATTTCGCAACTATGCCGCAGCGACGTCGCCGTCGCACCGTCACGATACGTTATCGTTCCATCAACGCCTACGCTCAAAAATCTCTTTAAAATATGCCACCTAAGACATCAAAAAATGACTAGATCTAGTGAAAAAGTCTCCGAAAGCGGCAACACTCCATACGGAATATAATTCCGAACCTAAAAGTAACCAGGGCCGAGATTCAGATAATTCTTTTGAGCGTGAGTTGAATCTGAGTACCCATGCCGGAAGCCCTATGGATTTTGGTATACGGTAGTTGGAATTCAAACTAAGGTTTTTTGTTCTCTGAATAATTATCAGAATAGTCACTTGGTTGTAGATATATTGATTTTAGAACACACAAAATTTCGGGAAAAAAAACGTCGTAACACTGAATTTGTATTTTTTTTAAAACGTTTATAATTATTAATGTCGGAATAAACCTGTTAAGGTGGTTTCAGTCCATACAAATGTTTAACGCACAATACGCGTAGACGGAATTAATAAAAGTAATATTTTATATATGGAAAAATTGTTTAGAAAATCTAGTTGCCGCGTAACAAATAACATTTGCATTTTATAATATAATTAAGAAGATATAAAGCTTTTAAAGTTTTGTATGAAAAATTTCAAAGCGTTATATCTCCGTAATTATTTTATAAATTGCAAATGTTGTTTGTTACGCGGCATCTAGATTTTCTAAACTATTTTTTTTCATATATACAAAGTTACTTATATTAACACCGACTACGCGTATTGGGCGTCAAAGTTTTGTATAAAATTGACCCCTCTGCAGCCGCCTTAAGTAGGTACTTAATAATTAATAAAGCAAAAAAGAAGCTTATGAATTGAATGTGACATTTCGCAAATGTGACATTTTGCTACTGATCTAATAAGGATAAGGTTTTCCTTTTAACGCAATCAAAGCGCATATTAGTCAAGTTATTCTACCAAAACCCAGTTTCATACCCGGTTCCGTAATGTTTACCACCCACCCTATTGTGTATTAAAAAAAAGGGGATTTAGGATTATAGCTACCTAAAGGTCAATTATTATGGTTTCTAATTTAAACTCAATAATACGTGAAAAATAAATGTCTAGACATTTTTACAAAAAAAACGTTTTAATAACTTTACATTGTCGTTACAAAATTTAAACTATTAGCTATACAATACAATAAAATGACAATAATCATACAAAATAAAATTTGTGGACTTTTTTACTATTAGGCTATGTAATTAAGTAATAAATTATTAAATGTCAAATAGTGAAAACGTACCTTAATTTTTTTTACGTAGCCTGTTCAGTGCCCCCACTGCTGGGCAAAAGCATCCTCTTAAACAATCTATGGCAATACAAATAAAAACCAGCGTAACAAACAACCTTTCATCGAAGCAAACAACCCCTTTGAGTACAATCAAAAATAATTGAAGCGAAATGGGCGTGTGATAGCTTATATTACTGCCTGATGCGAGAGAAAGAGATGGGCCTGAAACGACGCAAGCGTAAAACAAACTTTATTTAATTGTGAGTGTACTATTTATGTAAGTTCAATTCTGCTCTAATCAAAATTTATAAAATATCAATCTCTTTTTTTTAAATCAAGTCTCGTGTTTCTATTATTCACCGTTTAGCAGTTCCAAGCGTTTATCGATAAAGACGGAGGCTACTTTGGCTAGTTTTTTATCGAGAAAATGTGTCTTAATTGTGTTTTGGCTGTAATCAAAACTTCAATTATATGTTCAATTTATACATATCCGCTGCAGCATTAATTACCTGGAAGTTATATAGATTCTTTAATATTTGGGTATTGTGTTTCATGCAGTTTATGTCTGGCTATGGCAGAATAACAGAGGCAGCTGATTTATTCAACTGTCGCTGAGCCGTAGACCTTTTTGTCTTATGTAGTTTTATATTAATTGTTATTCTAGTGGTACTTCCCTCGGAGTATATGTACACAACCAAACTTGTTTGTGTATAGGTGCCCTGGGGAGGTATCATTATCATACTAACAACAGAAAACAACACTTTTATTTTTAACGAGCGTTAACCCGCGACTTCGTCCGCACAAATTATATACCAGATTTTAAGTCAGATCATAAGCTATCAAACAAAAAAAGTTTCATCAAAATCGGTTTAGCAGTTTTTGCGTGATACTCGTTCAAACAAACAAACAAACACACAAACAAACAGACAGACAAAAAATCCAAAAATTGGTGAAATGGAATCAGGGACACCTAAAAACCATATCGTAACTTTTTTTTTGTTAATATCTTCAATGTACAGACAAACTTCCTGTTACTGTTTTATAATAGTATAGATGTCCTTTTGTCTCGTATTACCTATACCTACTTCTGTTTGTGTACAAATGTAAAAGACAAATAAACGATATTTAATTTAATTTAATTTAATTTAACGGAAATCGGTTGGACTACTATATAAGGTCTAACAAAATCAGCTGAAACTATTTTAAGGGGATGATCAGACCATCAAACTGAACAACTTTCTCTATGGGACCAATAACGAAATCGCGAAAAAAAAATCTGCTGGTCTATACAAACCTACTCGACCTAAATGTATGGGACAGCGGATTTTTTTTTCGCGATTTCAATATTGGTCCCAGAGAGAAAGTTGTTCAGTTTGATGGTCTGATCATCCCCTTAAAATAGTTTCACCTAATTTTGGTAGACCTTATATACATATTTTGCGCTATTGGTCCGACGTTAAATCAGACATTATTCCTTATTTTACTGCTGGAGAACATTTAATGCTATCTTGAGGGCAATAAATGTTTATTAGACGATAATTTACTAATTTTACTGTAACTTGGCCATTAAAAATACAATAAAATAAATTCAAACTCCTTTATTAACTTCTAGAATTTTATTGTTTGCACCTGTGGTTTGGAAATCGTTGGCTAGAAATCTACACAACATATTTTGATCAAAATACATACCTTTACCAATATTGTAAAACTGTAACAGAAGTTTGTATGTAGTATTGAAGATATTAAAAAAAAAAACAAAAAAAAATATTCCAATAATACTTTGTGTCAAGGTTCGAAATTATCAAGATAATTATTTTCTTTGATAATTATCGGATAATTATCAGACGGCCCGGTAGCACAGTCTGTAGTGAACCTGCCTGCTGTGCCGAGTGTCGCGGGTTCGAATCCCGCAAGGGACAAATATTTATATGATGAATATGAATATTTGTACCCGAGTCATGGATGTTTGTATCTATATATGTATTATATAAGGTCTAACAAAATTAGGTGAAACTATTTTAAGGGGATGATCAGACACAAATTGAACAACTTACTGTATGGGACCGATAATGAAATCGCGAGAAAAAGTCAGCTGTTCCATACAAACCTACTCGACCTAAATGTATGGGACAGCAGATTTTTTTTTCGCGATTTCAATATTGGTCCCATAGAGTAAGTTGTTCAGTTTGATGGTCTGATCATCCCCTTAAAATAGTTTCACCTGATTTTGTTAGACCTTATATATCGTTGTTTAGTCATCATAATACAAGTCCGTACTTTTAATGTGAAAAGTTGATCAGTTTGATGGTCTGAAGCACTCCATTAAATATTACTACCCTCTTCTATTACACCCTGTACATTATTTTGTATTAGCAGCAACCAATATGGAAGTCCAATCAATAGTTAAGCAGTTGAATTTAAGCTTTGTGAAATGAAATTACTACATCCACTTAAGTGGTTTCATTCCATACAAAAGTTCGACGCACAATACGCGTAGACGGAATAAATAAAATAATCTATATACTATTATAAAACTGTAACAGGAAGTTTGTCTGTACATTGAAGATATTAACAAAAAAAAGTTACGATATGGTTTTTGGGTGTCCCTGATTCCATTTCACTAATTTTTGGATTTTTTGTCTGTCTGTTTGTTTGTTGTGTGTTTGTTTGAACGAGTATCACGCAAAAACTACTGAACCGATTTTGATGAAACTTTTTTTGTTTGATAGCTTATGATCTGACTTAAAATCTGGTATATAATTTGTGCGGACGAAGTCGCGGGTTAACGCTCGTATTTTATATATGGAAAAATAGTTTAGAAAATCTAGTTGCCGCGTCACAAATAACATTTGCAATTTATAATATAATTACGAAGATATAAAGCTTTTAAAATTTTGTATGAAGAATATCAAAGCTTTATATCATCATCTCAGCCGATGGACATCCACTGCTGGACATAGGCCTCCCCCAAGGATCGCCATAACGACCGGTCCTGCGCTGCCCTCATCCAACGGGATCCCGCCGCCTTCAAAGCTTTATATCTTCGTAATTATTTTATAAATTGCAAATGTTATTTGTGACGCGGCATCTAGATTTTCTAAACTATTTTTCCATATATACAAAGTTACTTATATTAATACCGTCTACGCGTATTGTGCGTCAAAGTTTTGTATAAAATTGACCCCTCTGCAACCGCCTTAAGTTCACGTTTGAGGACTAAAATTGACTAAATTAATATGTTTAAACCCAAAACTATACTGATTTCCCCAGAGTCAAACTCTAAAGCGCCGAATAGTTTGAATCTTGAATTCCCAAAATGATAGTTTGGAAACGTCACCTGTATAAAGCAATAGCACAAACATACAAGATTTATTTATAATCCAAAAGAAATGCGTCAGAATATTAGCTAAAATTAAAAATACAGACTCATGTAAACCTTATTTTATAAAATATAACATACTAACACTTCCGGCAATATATAAGGTCTAACAAAATTAGGTGAAACTATTTTAAGGGGATGATCAGACCATCAAACTGAACAACTTTCTCTACGGGACCAATATCGAAATCGCGAAAAAAAATTCTGCTTTCCCATACATTTAGGTCGAGTACGTTTGTATGGAACAGCTGATTTTTTTTCGCGATTTTGCTATTGGTCCCATAGAGAAAGTTGTTCAGTTTGATGGTCTGATCATCCCCTTAAAATAGTTTCAGCTAGTTTTGTTAGACCTTATATATTTATGATGTATGCATGTTTACTTTTAAAAATTTAAATTCATTCACAAAGGTACAGGGCACTCACAACCGTAACACCCGACACAAACATAGATTATACCTACCACCATCTCGGATCAAAATGTTGAACTGTAGCCCCTATTATATGGCCGTAAAAATATTTAACAAGATGCCTAGAATTATAAAAAACAAGCACAATGTTAATACGCTTTCAAAAAATTAAAAAAAATATTTAATTTCTAAATGTTTCTACTCTCTACATGAGTATCTTAACCCATAAGAATAAAAAAGTAGACTTTATCACTAAGAATATTATTTTATACCGTATGTTGTTTATACAACTATATGTTGTTTATTAACTTATGTTAATAGTTATTATTATTATTATTTGGTTATAAGGGCTTGGTCGATGACCAAAAGCTACTGCGACCTGGATAGATCTATTGTAGCTGTCACCCTAGACCTAAAGGTCATTTCCTAGGCCCACGGACTTCATGAACCGTGTTATGCTTTTGGAGGGGAGGTCCCTAATGTCAGTAGGTGTTATTATGTATCCATGTTAAGGCTCGTACTAAGAGCCTTAAGTCGTTGCGGTTTGAATTGATGGCATCCGAGGTATGTCTGTTTGAAAAGCCGGTCACAAGTTCTTTCGCATGCCTCAGTCCTGGTGTATCCGACCAGAGCTTACGGCTTTGGTCCACGGCCCATTCCTTTAGCACACGTCTAGCAAGTTAATAGTTAATTTTGTTATTGGAATACTGTCCTCTTTCTTTCTTTCTTTAACTCCTCTTACAATACCTTAAAAGGTGGCTAAGTTGTAAGTGCACTGTAACATTATTTTTAAGATCATATTGCACACTTAGTATGCAAAATAAACATTTGATTGATTTGATTTGATATTTAGTAGTAGAGATTTCCTCGACTCAAGTCTAACACCTGCTCTTATGTTATAGGAGATAGACGTACTTTTGGGGGGGGGGGGGGGGGGGGGGGGGGGGGGGGAAATAAATCCACCCCTGCCTAGCTAGCATGCCGTCCCCGAGAAAACGACAAAAATCGAGATGTGCCTCCATCTTTATTATTTTACGTAGGCCAGAAAGAGCGCGCATGACATTTTTCTCGTTTAAACGCTTTGTCGTGGGTGGCATGCTAGCTAGGCTGGATACGTGCCTGACTTCGACACCGTTTGACCGATTGCGACTGCCGAGCACAGCTTGTCTCTTATAATGTTAGCAATACAGGGTGAAATTGATATCATTAGCATCCTTTTAAACTAAGAGTCTACCCATCAAACTGAACAACTTTTACTATGGCAGCAAACCAATAGGAGCAAAGAAAAAATCTGCTGCTGAATACATTTGAGTCGAGTAGGCAGCGGCGCGGCGGCGGCGGGTGCAGTTTAGTATGGAACAGCAGATTTTTTTTTGCTCCGATCTGTCTGCTCCCATAGTAAAAGTTGTTCAGTTTGATGGGTACACTATTAATTTAAAAGGATGGTAATGGTATCAATTTCACCCTGTATATTAGGTACAGGGTGTAAAATAAAATGGGACAGTAACTTAAAGGGGTGCTTCAGACCATCAAACTGAACAACTTTTACTATGGGACCAACACTGAAATCGCGAAAAAAAAATCCGCTGTCCCATACAAAATTACAAACATAACTTGACTGAAATGTATGGGACAACCGATTTTTTTGTCGCTATTTCAATATTGGTCCCATATTTGTTCTGTGGTCTGACGCACTCCTTTATGTAACTGTCCCATTGTACCATTTTATGTTACACCGTGTATAACCTATCAATCAAAAAACCAACTAACCATACCAATAGGACAAAATATTCATGTAGACGTAATTGAATATTTTGTCCTCTATTTAATAATTAATTCTGCAGTAAGTAAATTAATTATAAACCACTTTTTCTTATAAAATTTATGTTTTTTAATAAAACACCGCACCGGCGCGTCGCGTTAATAAAAACAAAAAAGAACTATAAATGAATTAAATTGCCTGTCGCGTAATTAAATGTTACTTTTTATTACCTACGTTTTGTGTTGTTTTTACTCACTTTTAGGTCCGCCACACACAGACGGAATTGCGATCCGGAATCCTGGTTCAGGATTCAGTGTTGTCAACTATGGTTACAAAAAATACTAGTGCTGTTTAAAAAATGCTTAAAATAAAAATGTATGAAACGCCAAAAGAATGACAATTGAATTTTTAAGTATTTATTAAAACCGAACAAACTATTTCAATACATGATAATTTTTATCATGTGATGAGGTCATGACATTACGATGATGATTTGTAAATTGTATTTCAATATTATGCTACTATATCAGAAGAATATCGATAGTCGGGATATCGGGACGGCCCGGTAGCACAGTCTGTAGTGAACCTGCCTGCTGTGCCGAGGGTCTCGGGTTCGAATCCCGTAAGGGGCAAATATTTATATGATGAATATGAATATTTGTACCCGAGCCATGGATGTTTGTATCTATATATGTATTCTATATCGTTGTCTAGTCATCATAATACAAGTCCAGGTGCTTTAAATGTGACTAGATAATTTGTGTGACAATGTCAAAGATATAAAAAAAAAAAAATAGTTTTGGCATTAGACATAATCTGCATACAAAATGGCATGAACCATTATCACAACAAGCGGTTTTTGAGCTTAGGCGACTTCGCAACTAAACCGCAACGATTCGGTATCGTTCCATCAACGCTTACGCTCAAAAATCACTGTAAAATATGCCACCTTAGACATCAAAACATCACTAGATCTAGTGAAAAGGTCTCTGAAAGCGGCAACACTCCATCCGGAAGCAATTCCGAATCAGGTTTATTCCGGATGTATGTGGCGGACCTTAACTTGAGACGATGTTTTCTGAGATGGTGTGGACGTTTAATTATTTTATCTAGGGATGTTAAAGTACAGGGTGATGCACAGATCACAAAAGCTAAAGGGAGATGTGAAAAGGGGGCGGGGCCAGTGTCGCAGCAATATGCGCAAAAACGGAACACATTGCTTGCGACAGTAAGGATTTAATATATTATGAGGCTGAAAGCCAATCGAGATATTATGAGTAAATAGTTTACAATGCTTGCGTAGTAGTAAAGATTATTCGAACGTTGGGTTCTGATACCGCAATGGATAATGAGCACATTCAAGCTAACAAAATACTTTCTAGCGTTAGTTGGCATTTCTCTAGACCTCTATGGGGTGATGTAAAGAATCTTACTATACGAGCTAAGCAAGAAGTCTAAATAAAATTAAAATTTTTACTGAACTGAACAACCTTTACTATGGGAGTAAATAGATCAGAGTAAATAAAACCTGCTGTTCCGGATCCGGGGGGGGGGGGGGGCATGGCCTCGTGCCCTCCCCCCCACGTACCTCTGCGGATTGCATTGAATTTTGAGGCTGAGTAACGACACGATTGAGCTCTGTCTATAACCAATTCGTAGAGCGGAGAAAAGTCGAGCTCGCTTCGCTTGCACTATGTTTCTGATTAAATTATTTTACCTGAATAGTCGTACAATAATTAAAACAAAGCTGTAGTCAGAATTCTTTAGGATTAGCGGTAAATTTTTTCTATTCCAACTTGGTACTACACCCTGTATAAAAATGTATGGCGCTAACCTGGCAAGTTATTTGAAAAGTTGTCCATTTTAACCACAATTTCAAAAAGGTATCACACTTGGCACTTCTACTTTTTCTCTTTACGAAAACAAAAAGACCTTTATCTTTTATTACTTGGACACCGGCTACAGATTGATATTTTTCACGGTACACCTGAATTAAAACAGAGACATATTTCTAGCTGCCTCAGTCCGTACAGTCACATTAATATAATAGCATCTAGTGTCCATTAAGCAACGGACGCTAAATAGTGTCCATTAGGATATGGACACTAAAGTGCATTACTTGGACACCTACAGGTTTTATTTATACGTGCTATTGATTTGAAGCTTAGTAATAGAATATAATAATACAGGTTGTAACAAAACACCCTACCCTCTCCGTTGGTCTCGGTCATTAAACATACCTCAAAAATTGTTGTTTCATTTGCCCGCCATCTTAAAAAATCTAGATACTTTTGACCAGCTCCAGCTGTCCTAGCAGCTCACACACTTAAAAGGCCGAAAAACGACAAAAACAACCATAAAAAATGGTTGTAGCACTTTAAACGTTGACAAACTTTGCAGATAACATTCTCTATTATTGTAATCCACTTAGTTTATTCCAAAATATCAAGTGGTTTCGTATAACGATAAGTCTAAACAATTACGAAGGGAAACATGACTCACAAACGGCTCGGGTCTCAAACTAAATCAATTACTTATTTACAAGATCAAAACACTCACGTATGTTTTGGTTTTCGGCATCCGGAGTAGTTTATTTATTCGTAGAGATGATTAACACTGCCACTTTAAACAAATGAACACGATAAATCACTTCACAAAACACCCACTTAAAACTTGACACCGACCGATATCCGAGACGTGCCAATTGAAACTGATATTCCAATAAAACTATCGAACCAGGGGTGTGAACCTCTAAGAAAGACCTCGGTATAATTTTGTAAGTGAGGGACAGAAATATAGAGCTTATAGATTATACTGAAGGAAAAACAAGGACAGATAGATATTCAAGAGCAGAGCCGTTGGGTGTAAAATATACCCCTGACAAACAACGGGCCTTTTTTTCTGGTATAGAAATATGCCCCGTTCAAAACAGGGCGTCAAGGTCACAAAACCAGTCAAGGGAGCAGCGGCTACACTGAAAAAAAGGTTTGAATGTAATTCTCAATTCGACAAGTCCTCCGAAAAGTGCATGCGTGTGCCGTATTTTCGATTAAAAAGAATTAACAAAAGTACTTTTAATAGATTTTTTCTATGGTTTCACTAGATAAACGGACACCGTGATGACACCGACTTCTATAAAACAAATTTACGGTCTTATGATGCGAAAGAAAAAGTCATCGGCTGCAATATTATTTTTTAAATTTTAGTTTTTTGAAGGCGGTTTTAATTTTTTGTAAAAATTTTGTTTATTTCATAATTTTCAGTGGTGAATTCATTAGTTCAATTTAATAGTAGTGCTTTAAATTAACAAACGCACTAGCCGGCACTACGATTTTTAAAGGTTCCTCTTGATTTCTCTGAGATGCTATCATCAAACCCTGGTTTCCTTGTCATGGTACCACCCTTGGAATATCTAATATGAAATATGTCGCTGTGTATAAACTAACAATAGGTTAAGTGTGTTACTAACAATATTGTGATCTCAGTTGGTCGAAAATAAAGTTTTCTATTATATTCTATTCTATTCTATTCTATTCTATTAGTATGAAACAACATCCTGTATCTTTTTTTTTCTCCAAAATATATTGATGCCCTTTGCACACCATGTAAGTTCTACCATGTAACCTCTAACTGTTCCTACATGTGCCATTGCTGGGGACTCTTGGATCAGTAACCGGCCATACATTTTTGCCCAGGCGGGTTGGCGATCGCAGTTGTGATTGAATATGTGTACTCAGAGGATGCCTAAGAGGAGGGAGGACTAAGGGATCTACCGGACGATGGGCTGTCGCCTTTTACGAGAGCCACGGAAGGAAATGGGATGGTGTTATTCTTAGCCACACCACACGGCAGAAGAAATTGTGTATTTCTGATAATCGTTTGTAATTTGTTCTTAGTTCCTGTGGATTTTTTTCTTGACGGCATGCGTGCCTAAACCATCTTGTTTCCATAACAATACTATTTGAGATCGTTCTATGTAGTGTCCGGGATGTAGCTAGGTCACTTTAAGCGTAACTTTTATAGGCTTTTGCCAACGGTTATCAAAAACAGATTTCACCTTCCTTTAATGTTTTTGGCATTTTCCAAATTGTATTTATTTCCAACCTTAATTCATAATCAAAGGCTTTACAAACGATTTAAGGTTCATTTAAACTAATGGGGCTTGCGATCCGACCGCAGTGCGGTCGGCTCAAAAATAAACAGGTTTTAATTGCCTGAAACCTTCATTGTGCTATATTGCCTTGCCTGCCTGCCTGCAAAGATATAAAGCTTTGACATTTTTCATACAAAATTTTAAAAGCTTTATATCTTCGTAATTATATTATAAATTGCAAATATTATTTGTGACGCGGCAACTAGATTGTCTCAACTATTTTTCTATATTATAAAATATTACTTTTATTAATTCCGTCTACGCGTATTGTGCGTCAAACGTTTGTATGGACTGAAATCACCTTAAGAGAAGTTTATTCCGAGATCGCAAATGCGCGCTGCATACAAACGAAGCCTGGAATTTTCAATACTATCCAATTAAAGTCAATGGAACTTTTCAGAAACAATATACTACTAATTCTACTTAGTCGATAAGCCCGCCCCGGGTCATACCTGGCCCGAAGGTGCCCATAATGCTGGCCGCATTTCCGCGTTGAATCGCTAATGATATGCGTTGGGCCAGGTATGATCCAGCACGAGGACCGTTACCCGCATCCCGTAAACCCTGCTACTCGAATGGAATCTCTCAAGTAAGATGCAGCGTACGTACATACGCACGTTGCATCCCATAGAAGACATTTGCCCTTTTGCCACGGCACGAGGGTCAATCCGTCTGGTCTCTTCCCGTCGGTACTATATATATACTACTGATCTCTCTATATGTGGTGATGCTCATAATAGTCATCTTTTGTCTGTATCATACCTACCTAAAAAGTTAAGAAACTTAAGTATATAAAATTAACTTACCTAAAATTCATAACTAAATGTAATACTTAATGAGACATACCTATGTTAAAATGTAATACCTATTTGGTCCGTGAACGTGAACGCCCCTTCCCCAGATAAACCCATATAGGTTTTCGTGTGACGGGTTTCATCATTGTATAGTGTTATTGTAAATTTCCTTAATCAATAAAATAAAAAAAAAATAAAAAATCTATCTTTGACGGTAGCACAGTCTGTAGTGAACCTGCCTGCTGGGCCGAGAGTCGCGGGTTCGAATCCTTTAATGATGAATATGAATATTATTTAATTGTGCGTAAAACAAACTTTATTTAATTGTGATTGTACTATTTATTTAAGTTCAATTCTGCTCTAATCAAACTTTATATAAAATATCAATCTATTTTTTTTAAATCAAGTCTCGTGTTTCTATTATTCACCGTTTAGCAGTTCTAAGCGTTTATCGATAAAGACGGAGGCTACTATGGCTTGTTTTTCTATCGAGAAAATGTGTCTTAATCGCGTTTTGGCTCTACTCAAAACTTCAATTATATGTTCAATTGACACATATCCTATGACGCTTTGAAGAATCCTATTTTTTTCACATATAACCGGTACAAGCCGCCACCGTGACCGCAAGCCGCGTTAGCTTGAAGTCGTACGTGGCATACGTTTTCGTTAGCTCCATGAACCAGATGAAAATGTAATTTTAATACGGACATGTTTGAAATTTTTACTCGCGCTGATGGTTCCGTTTACTTAATAAATAATTATGCGTTTTTCCGAACCAGTGAAAATTGTTCTGTTTGATGGCTACGAATAACAGTACTTTATGGTTTAAGCCACCCCTTTAGATTATTACTAGGGTGTTTTGTTTATACATGATTATGTTGAAATCTCATACGTTTAGGCGTTGAAAATGTTGTAGCTCACACGCCCGTTTTTCATTTGGAGGCTAAATGTTTTTAACTAGCATTTTGCCCGCTGCGTCGCACGCTCTGCATTAGGCATGAAATTACGAGTCATTTTAAAACCTTAAGTGAAGTTATCCCCAGGGGTTTAGGCAGAAAATACATCATAATCAGTTCTACGATTCTTGTATTAAATTGGAGAAAGATTGTACCTATTTATCACTTCATTGTTATCATCAGCCTATATGCGCCCCACTGCAGGGCCAAGGCCTACCCTCAGGGTGTAAGTACGTTAGTCCACCACGCGTGCACAATGCGGATTGGTAGACTTCGCATACGCATCAGAATATCTTCTTCAGCGTACGCAGGTTTCCTCACGATATTTTCCTTCTTCGAAAGCAGTGGGTATTATGAACATAAGTTAGTAAAAGTCATTGGTACATGGCATATACCAATGAGTTTCACAACCTGTCATCTGCCTGTTCATACCTTTCCACAACCTGCCGTCGATGCACCTTCCATGCCAACGACACGAGAAAATAATTAACAATTTAAAAATTTCGAAAATATAAGTTCTTATCTTATCTTATCTTGTTGTGGGGGCTGGCAAGCCAGCAATACTTCGACCCAGTGGGATCTTTTGTGTTAGCCCCAATACTTTTTGTTTTCTTCACCCTTCAAATACATGGTCAATGAACGAGGCAATACCATTGAGGGGAAGAAACCTAAGATCTCCCGGTTTTGGGTATCCATCTCCGAGGAGGCACATGCGTTTTGCCGCCAGGACATCATAGTCACAAAGAACATGCTTCATAGTCTCTTCATCCTCTCCGCATGCTCGGCAGCTGGGATCCAGGGTGAGTTTCATCTTGTGCATCATCGTGCCTGTGGCGTAGTGCCCAGTGAGGGCTCCGACTATGGCACGAGCCTTGCTCCTGCTATTATTCAGTACGAATCTTGAGACACGAGTAGTCACATTGCTGATAAATTTTTTGGAGTGTTGTAGGCCTACAAGGCTAGACCACTCCAGTTAAATATAAGTTCAGAGAAGGTCTTTTATTTTCCATTCTTGTAACGCGGTACCCTAAAAGTTTTTACTTCAATAAATAAAGGTTTAATCGAATAATAAACCCGCGCAATAAATTTCTCTTTACATAAAATGTCAGATTCGAAAACGTTTTGCATAAATAAAGTTATATAAACATGTTTCCGTAATGAAAATATAATGGAAGTTGGGGTAGAAAATCATGAGAGGAAGTATATATTGGGAAAATTGGGTGGTGGGGGTCTAAAGGATTGTAAGAAACATTAATAACGGTAGGATTTTTGTAAGGAATCTGTATTTAGGTACCTTCTTAAAATGCAGAAAGTTTTTCAAGGGCATTATATTAAAAAGCATAGAGATCTAGAGAGATGCCAACCAATGCGCTGAGTACGAAACCTAGTGTCGCATCACCACCAGTAGGTACCACGCGATAGAAAGTATTTTGTTAGCTTGAATGTGCTCATTGTCCATTGCGGTATCAGAACTCAACGTTCGAATAATCTTTAGTACTACGTAAGCATTGTAAACTATTTACACATAATATCTCGACTGGCTTTCAGCCTCATACTATATTGAATCATTACTGTCGCGAGTAATGTGTTCCGTTTTTGCGCATATTGCTGCGACACTGGCCCCGGCCGCTTTTCACATCTCCCTTTAGTTTTTGTGATCTGTGTTAAAAAGCCTATTTACAGAGTGAAATTGATATGATTAGCATCCATTTAAACTAGAGTCTACCCATCAAACTGAACAACTTTTAGTAGGTATGGGAGCAAACCGATCGAAGCAAATAAAAATAATTTTTGGTCCGATCGGTTTGCTCCCGTAGTAAAAGTTGTTCAGTTCGATGGGTAGACTCTTAGTTTAAAAGGATGCTAATGATATCAATTTCACCCTGTAGTTGCTTACTTGGGAATCTTGGGATCATTACAATGTAAGTGCCTGTGAGCGTTATTCATTTATTATTATTTTTTATTTCAATGTTATTTTCGTAAAAAAAGTTGAATAGTTTGATTGTCTAAACCACCCCCTTAAAATGTTTATTTGTTTTTGTGTAACACCTTGTATAAAAATCCATGTTTCTGTTTTTTTCTTGCTATGCGTTCCTATACCAATCATCCGATTGCGATGAAACTTTGGTGGGTTTTTGTGTGCATGTACAGTCAGCAGCAATAAGTTTTATATAAGGTCTAACAAAATTAGATGAAAATATTTAAGGGGATGATCAGACCATCAAACTGAACAACTTTCTCTATGGGACCAACATTGAAATCGCGAAAAAAAAATCTGCTGTCCCATACATTTAGGTCAATTAGGTTTGTATGGAACAGCAGTTTTTTTTCGCGATTTCGATATTAGTCCCATAGAGAAAGTTGCTCAGTTTGATGGTCTGATCATCCCCTTAAAATAGTTTCACCTAATTTTGTTAGACCTTATATACTTTTGTTCTACGTCGTAGTACAAAAGTGTATTATAACTTATTGCTGCTGACTGTACGCGAAAGTTGATGACAAAATAAAATTAAAAAAAAATGATTCATAGCATCGCACAAATTCCATCTTGGACATCCACAACCACATTTCACTGATAGTTACTGAAATTGATATATTCAAGATGAAATTGGTGATAAAACTGCAAACTAAAACACTACAGAAACCTAACCCCTTAGCCGCCTTTTACAACTATAATTAATTTAATTACCAATTGTCTAGAATCAAACCGACGCGCTACGTTGGGCAGCCGTCCATGCAATTAACAAACCAATGACCGTTTCACTCGAAACAATCAACTTTACATCTTATTTCAACGATTTAAGGATTTTTACATGTGACTTCATAAGTGAAACAGATTTCAATATTAGTCATTTTAATAAGTCCCACGATAAAAGCTATTTTAGTCTTTATGGCTTTAGGTATTAAGAGTGTTGATAGAGGATTTTGTGGTTGAATGGTATTAGTAGACCGCCATTGGTAACTCAAGTGTGGAAAGAAATAAATGCGGTGAACCTGTATGATGGATCTTTGCTAAAATCGATATCTAGAAAACTGACTACCACTCAGTTGCAGAAACGTTAGGTTTAAAGATACTTTATTCTCAATTTAAGACAGAATAGTCACTTACATGAGAAGAAGAGTCACTTACATGAGTTGCCGTGTGGTATCGGCTATGAATAGCACCATCCCATTTCCTCCCGTGGGTGTCGTAAAAGGCGACTAAGGGATGACCAAATGTTACGAGCGACGGGTTTCGGGATTGGAGTGAAACGCTAAGTCCAATTTATTTACAGAGTTTATTGAGTTACACACTTACACACGGTCCACCTCGAAGAGGTTCCCCTTTAACAGTCCTCCTCGCAGGGGTTTTCCCTCTCACCACTTTCACTGTTCACTACGTCACGACGCGCGACACGCTATGAGGTCACGACGCACGGCACTATGACGTCACGACACGCGACACTATGACGTCACGACACGCGACACACACTACACTGCACTACACTGACACTTGTCTACTCACTGTTCCACTTTACTCTTCACTTTACTTTTTACTAGTACTTTTCCACTTTTACTTTTCTTCGCACTTTTCACTGTTAAATCAATACTGACTCGCGTCCGCAAACTCGCGGCCTTATATACCCCTTAGAATTTTCTAGATGCCCGAATTTAGTTAGTCTTTTCTTTATTCCTTTGTTCCCTTCAGGATATTTCTTAATCCCGCCTTCCTTCTCGAATTTTCCTAAACACGCCCCCTTTTATTTTTTCTCTACAAATATTTCCTATTGTTTTTGGTTCTTTTCAAATATTCCTTCTCTCTCTGTTTTCTAGAACATTCCTAAACACGCCCCTTTTCTGTCTCTTTCCAAATGAAGGATGGGCAGCAGCATCCTCTGAGTACACACATTGATTCGATCCAACTGCGATCGCCAACCCGCCTGCCAAGCGTGGGGAGGCTTATGTCCAGCAGTGGACGTTTAATGGCTGATATGATGATGATGATGATGATGAGAAGAAGACCGCACCGCACAGAGTACTCGAACAATTTACAGTAGGTAGTTAGGTACCTACCTAATTAATAAATTAGTACATAAGTAAAACAAACCTCCTCTCCACAACAAAAATAATAGGCACAAATTATTTGTTTTCAATTAGACAAGATATGTTGAGCTAATTTGTATTTGAATTGATTGAACGACTCTGACTCCTCTCCTCCTCTCGACTTTAAAAAAAAGATTTAAAAAAAATACTTCTGAAATAATAAAAAGAATTATTCCTCATCGATGTTTTTGTTCAGAATAAGGATACATGTGTAATAAGAATATAGTTGTGTAATGTTCATCAGATTAGTTTCTCTGTATACTTTAACGTTCATTAAAGTTAATCCTCCATTAAATATAATTGCTGTCACTTTTTGTCTGGTTGACGCTTAGATCAAAGTAAAATTAATGGATAGGCCCAAAGGGCGTTAAGTGGAATCACACAACTAGTACACTTGGTCCACACAAACTAGCACGCTTGGTCATTGTCATCTTGGTACATATTTGAAGTAAAACTGTCATTTGTTTTGCCTCATATTTCTGGTTTGAAATGTTCGCTTATGGCCTATCCATTAATTGTACTTTGATCTAAGGGTTGACGTAGCAAAAGCTAGCAAGAGATTTAATGGTGATTTTTTTTTTATATTTGATAGGTAAACATTTGACCACGATCTCACCTGATGTTAAGTGACAATGAGGCCGAAGATGTAGCATGCTTACCTAGAAAAATGCCTATTCACTCTCGCCTTGAAGAGGCCCAAGTTGTATTGCTCAGGGAACAGGTCCGCAGGCAGTGCGTTCCACTCTTTAGCCGTGCGCATTATAAAAGAAGAAGCAAACTTCTTCGTGCGAATTGCTGGTAGGTCAACAACATAAGGGTGGAAACCCAGCCTACGTCTCGTCCCTCGCAGATGAAAGGGAGACGGAGGTATTAGATCGTGTAATTCCGTCGCACACTCTCCGAAATGTATCCTATAAAAAACAGACAGACAGGCTACCTTGCGACGATGCTCAAGACTTTGCAGCTTCGCCACCGAGGTTGGATCACCTATGAGCTTCCTGAATTGACTCTAATGAGCGTTTCTGCAACTGACAGTATACTAGGTGATTTTGTAAACACTTCAATTTTTCAGGGGTGGATCAGACCATTTTTTTTTAAATTAGTCAATCCTTAGGACAACGATGGGGTCGAAGATGTAGCGAGCTTACCCAGAAGTAGCCTATTCACTCGTACCTTGAAGGAATTCGGGTTGTAAGACCTCGGAAATACTGACGCAGGCAGGGCATTCCACTCCTTGGCTGTGCGCATTATAAAAGATTCAGAAAGGCTCTTAGTGCGGATATGTGGGATATCAACCAAGAAGGGGTGGTATCCCGCAGTGCGTCTTGAAGTCAAATAGAAGAAAGGGGAAGGTGGGATGAGCTCATGTAGCTCCTCGGCACACTCACCGAAGTACAATCTGTAGAAGACCGACAAGCAGACTACTCTGAATCTACCATCAAACTGAACAACTTTTACTATGGGACCAAAGAAATAACGAAAAAAATCTGCTGTTTCTGTTTCATATATTTTGATCGGGTCGCTTTATTGACATTTTTTTCGTGATTTTGATGTTATTTGGTCCCGTAGTGCAAGTTTTTCAGTTTGATGGTCTGAAGCACCCTGTTCAATATATGTAACGCATTGCATTTTACACCCTGTGGAACAGCAGATCTTTTTTTTTTTGCGACTTCGAATTTCTGCATATCCCAGAAACTAAAGGGAGATGTGAAAAGGTAGCGGGGCCAGTGCCGCAGCAATATGCGCAAAAACGGAACACATTGCTCGGGACAGTAGGGATTTAGTATATTATGACGCTGAAAGCCAGTCGAGATATTCTGTGTAAGTAGTTTACAGTGCTTGCGTAGTACTAAAGATTATTCGAACGTTGAGTTCTGATACCGCAATGGATAATGAGCACATTCAAGCTAACAAAATACTTTCTATCGCGTGGTAGTGGTACTGGTGGTAATGCGACACTCGGTTTCATACTCAGCGCGTTGGTTGGCATGTCTCAGATCTCTATGCGAATTTCACTCTGAGAGTTTCTCACCGACAACAAGTCCTCTGTAAAAAAGGCTACTATAAACTCGATGACTATTTGAATGACCAAAATGTCTGGTCTTGACAATATTTACTCTATGTAATGCAATATTGTTATTTTAATTGTACTTTGTATATTTTGTTTTGTTTAAAAGATGTGTGTTGTATAGTTTCTGGCCGCATCTTCTCTCAACGGAACACCTTCGGACGCGGTGGTAGAGTCAAAAAAATGACGTCAAAAAGCTATCTATGTGATATTATTTTGAAAAAAAAAATTTTGATTTGATTTGATTGACTGAAAATGTAGGTCGAAAACACCTTTTCCAATGTTAAAAATATGTTTAAAAAATTATATCTCTATTTTTCTTTTTTTCAGGTACCAGTGATAAAGTGACCGGTGCGTAAAAGTGACAAATTAGAAAATAAAAACAAGATGGCGGCTCTAAAGTTTTTGCTGTGCTTGAGTTTTCTACACATGGCGTTAGGGAAAGGTATGTTTATTTTATAATCATTTTTGTATTAGTAGGTATTTTAGTATAAATATAGTATATGTATAAAAAAAAAATTTTTTTTTTATGTATATGTATTGTATTTATGTATATGTATTATAGTATAATGTACCAAGGTAGGTTTTTTTTGTTACTTTACAGTTCGAAGCAATTTCGAAGTTGGCTCCATAGTGATAGTTGTTCAGTTTGATGGTCTGAAGTTAAGTATTACTAGGGTGTTTTGTTATAACCTGTATACAAAAATAAAAAAACAATTGTGGAGTAATCTATCTATACTATTACAAAACTGTAACAGGAAGTTTGTCTGTACATTGAAGATATTAACAAAAAAAAAGTTACGATATGGTTTTTAGGTGTCCCTGATTCCATTTCACCAATTTTTGGATTTTTTGTCTGTTTGTTTGTTTGTTTGTTTGAACGAGTATCACGCAAAAACTACTGAACCGATTTTGATGAAACTTTTTTTGTTTGATAGCTTATGATCTGACTTAAAATCTGGTATATAATTTGTGCGGACGAAGTCGCGGGTTAACGCTCGTTTGAAATAAAAGTACACACGGCGACACATCAAGCTATACAAAACCAGTATAAGCTGGTCGCGTAACGTTATACATTACTCGTCCTACGCGCGACCAGCTTATTTTGTTTTTGTATAGCTTTATGTGGAGTCACGTTGCAGGTTCTGACCCGAGCACTCATCTCGCGTGGATTTCGCGCGTCGCGTTTTTGCCTGCCACGAGGCTCCGCAATCCTCAATCTCTTCTTGTTCTTGACCAAAACAATCTCTGAGATTTGCATAGATTCTCCCATAAACACTTGACACTGGCGAAATCATCAAGGAAACGCCAATACACAAAAAATAGAATAGAATAGCTTGATGTGTCGCCGTGTGTACACGTTTTCCCCAAAATGTTCTATATCTTAACCAATACGTGTTTCACACTCTATTAACAATGTAGTCATGTACCAACATTGACTTAGAACCAACACGTATAGTATAGATCTCAGTAATCGAGTCACAGTCGATTCCAACGGTTTCTTTTTATCACCTTAAAGTTAAACGCTAAAATTTCACGGCACTGATTTTTGGCCGTAAAATCGCGAGCGTGCCGACTGGCCGACTAAAATTTAATGGAATTCGATTTGGATTAAGTTGTGGGCTAGTTTTAAATTCGTTGTAGCAAATTGGGTAGGCCCCACAAGGTGGAACGACGACCTGGTGAAGGCGGCGGGAACCCGTTGGATGAGGGCAGCGCAGGACCGCGAGTTGTGGAGATCCTTGGGGGCCTATCTAATATCCAGCAGTCGAGATAATGATAGAAAACCGGCCAAGTACGAGTCGGGACTCGGGCAATTAGTGTTCCGTACTACCAGTTGTTTAACATGGGTCATTGATGACCATGGACCAAGTTGTTTAACATGGACCCTGACGATAGGACTAGTTCATAAATTCAAGGTCGCGCAGCGAGCTATGGAGAGAGCTATGCTCGGTGTTTCTCTGAGAGATCACATCAGAAATGAAGTGATACGTCAGAGAACGAAAGTGGTTGACATAGCTCAGAAAATTAGCAAGCTGAAGTGGCAATGGGTTGGTCATATCTGCCGAAGAACTGACAACCGGTGGGGTGTCAGGGTTCTGGAGTGGAGACCGCGAACTGGTAGACGTAGTGTGGGACGTCCTGCTGTCCGCTGGACAGACGACATAAAAAAGGTAGCGGGGAGCGACTGGATGAGGAAGGCCGAGGACAGAGTTTTGTGGCGCGTCTTGGGAGAGGCCTATGTTCAGCAGTGGACGATGATAGGCTGATGATGATGATGATGATTGATGACCACCACTATAAATTGACACTTACTTAGTATGTGGTCACATAGTAACTGAAGATCATTTGGTGCTAGTTTTTTGGGTATAGAATAAAAACTATCGAAGTTAGTGCCACACTGATAATTTTCCCGCCATCTACATGTTATTTCTGATCTTCATGACTTTTTTCTGATTTCATGTACGGCTATATTTTTTGAAATAGAGTTGGGGACAACAATTTCTCGGATTTAATTAAAAATGTTGTTAACACGTTCCGGGGCGGTGAACGAGACACAATAGAACTTTTATTGTTATCACTGCTATAGCCGGTCACTGTCCCGGAACGTGTTAAACAAAGTTTTAGTAAAAAATTTGAAAAATATATTTTTAGAGTCGTATTTTCATAAGCTTTCAATTGATACCCCACACTATAGGGTAGAATTTTTTTTTTCCTTAATTTACCCTTTCTATCCCCAAATTGCACCCCAATATAAAAATTAAGCTTTTCTTACTTCATTTAAGATATTGGACCAGCTGAATTTATGTATATGTGCCAAGTTTCAGTTTCCTATGTCTTACAGTCTCTGAGAAAAATGCCTGAGGCAGACGGACGGACGGACGGACGGACAGACACTAAACTGATTCCAAAACAAAAAGCATTGGGGCTAACACAAAAGATCCCACTGGGTCGAAGTGTTGCTGGCTTGCCAGCCCCCACAACAAGATAAGATAAGAGCTGATTCCATAAGTGTTTCGTTTTGCCAATTTTGGTTCGAAAAACTAAAAAAACGGACGACGTATTCTTCAATTAGTACATTGCACGTACCTTCCTAGTAACATATATTTCCCATTCAATATGACATCATGTCATGGAGTTATTTCTCATAGCTTCCTAATACAGGGATTTTTACAATATACCTACTGAGAGTTTTTAAAATGACCATGCCATGGGTGATCAGACCATCAAACTGAACGACCTTCTCTTTCTTCTTCTTCCTGCCCTTATCCCATTATTTGAGTTCGGCGCAATATGTCGTCCTCCTCCATTCATCTCTTTTAGCCGTCATTTCGAAGCGAAGAAATGACGGCTAAAAGAGATGAATGGAGGAGGACGCTCCATTCATCTCTTTTAGCCGTCATTTCTTCGCACACTCCTTTTTTACACATGTCATCTTTCACACAATCCATCCATCTTTTCTTTGGTCGTCCTCTCTTCTCTATGGGACTAATATCAAAGTAAAGTAAAAGTTGATCAGTTTGATAGACTAAAGTTTTTAACCACCGTTTTGAATAATACAAGTGTGTTTTGTTACACCACCCTGTATAGTTCATAGCTCTCGTAGTTCTCTTTTTTTAGGGTTCCGTATCCAAATGGTGAAAACGAGACCCTATTCATAAGCCTACACTGTCCGTCCGTCCGTCCGTCTGTCCTACCTATTTAGGGCTGTAACTTTTGAACCGTAATAGCTAGACAGTTAAAAATTTTCACAAAATATGCGTTATTACGGTTGAGTTGTTAACAAATAATAAAAATGTCAAAAAGTTAAATTTAATCCTCATAAAAGAAGTTTTATAAACGTTTTTTCTTCTCGCTCTATCGTAAAAACAGTAATACATACAAGCGTTAAACTTGGTGTGATTATAGAATAAGCTCTACAGTATAACAAAAAATTATAAAAACTGGCCAAGTCTGAGTCGGTCTCGCGCTAAAGATCCCGGAGAAAACAATTTTTTTTTTCTAAGTTAATAATGTTGTGTGGTGGTTTGGTGCGGAATAACGGAACCCTCGGTAAGCCAGTAGCCCGACTAACTCTTGACCGGTTTTATTTGGTTTCTAAACTCTATTCATAAATAAGACAGTTAACTACATATTTTAACCACAGTTACATATTGTATAACTCTAACCGAACAACCGTAACAAATTTTTTGCAACACACATCATGTCAATTTCAACCATGTAATTTGTTCACGAAATAAATCAGTTCCGCCCACTTTGCAGAATGTAATTAATTATTACTTATTGTGTTATTTGTGTTGTGTTGTGGTTGTGATTCATTTCGCAAGCGGTACTTTAAGGTCACTGACATGTGACCAATTTTTTCATACCTTAATAGGAGCTGTAAATTTTTTCATTCGTTCGATTGAGTTTGGTTGATGACTTTAGTTTTTTTGGAGCAAAAAATGTGTATGGGCGTGAATTTAAATGTTTTTTCCATACAAACGTATTCCCCTGTTTCCTCCCTGGATAAGGACACTAGAGCAGAAAAAAAAATACAGTACTGTCTATAATGTTATTATTATAGATATATAAGGACTAACAAAATCAGCTGAAACCTTTTAAGGGGATGATCAGACCATCAAACTAAACAACATTCTCTATGGGACCAATATCGAAATCGCGATTCCCCTTAAAATAGTTTCAGCTGATTTTGTTAGACCTTATATAGATATTAGGTTTATAAGTCTTACCGATGCACCTGCGCAGTTGACAAATTTTAATACCGCGCGTAATTATATTGACCAATCAGGATGTGCCACCTTCAATTCGTTTAGGCTATTGGCTTATTTGTTTTCGAGCCCTTTCTGCTGCTATCCGACTTTGCACCCTTTGATTACTAAATGACTTCGGGTTTTGTCGGGAACTCGGTCCTGCTCTGCGCATACCTCTACAGATTATCTATAATGGCATATATAAAGGCAATAAAGCAACACCCCAGGCATGGGCCACTCCAAAGCACTTATCAAAGGCTACAATCGCAAACTTGCGAACGGTCTCCTTGCCCTCAGCAAAGATCAAATTTGTACAGTAGCAAGGTCACTCACAGGCCACTGCAAATTAAATAAGCACATGCACACACTGAAACTAAGTGACACCACCGGCTGCAGATTCTGCAAGGAGGAAATGGAGACTCCTCTGCACCTCCTATGTGACTGTGGGCCCCTGATGTACAAACGTAGTACTCATCTAGGTAGGCAGGTTCTGTCACCAGATGAGATACAAACTATCCCTATCAAGAATCTACTGCGTTTTCTGGCCGCAGTGGGGATTGGTAAGGAACTTTAAAAAGGGCGTTCACAAAGGACCAGCGATGGTCTACGTGGCACAGGCTAAGCCTGTCAAGGCCCAAAAACCCCCCCTAATAATATCTATAATAGATACTTAACCACAGATACTTTATCAGCGTTAACACCTCTACAATAAATGATCCATTTAATAATAAAACTTGCTACGTGTGAGTCGAATTAGCGACCGACGGTTCCGTACCAACATATTTACCAAAAAAAAAAATTGTCTCGGATCCATAGCGCGAACCCGACACACACTTGGCCGATTTTGGTTATTTGTTGTTTTACATTAGAGTATGGTCTATAATCACGACTAATTTGACTCTTGTATGCATTGCCGTTTTTGCGATAGACCACAAATATAAAGCCTTGAAAAAATCACGGTATTTGTACCCCCTACATTTTTTCTTTATTTTTATTTATTACATTAAATTGGAAATAGAAATTGATATCATTAGCATCCTTTTAAACTAAGAGTAAATACGAGCAAACCGATAGGAGCAAAAATAAAGAGCCCGGCAGTTACGTAAGAAGAAGACTTAAGGTGGTTGCAGAGGGGTCAATTTTCTATGAAAAATTTCAAAGCTTTATATCTTCGTAATTATATTGTAAATTGCAAATGTTATTTGTGACGCGGCAACTAGATTTTCTAAACTATGTTTCCATATATAAAATATTACTTTAATTAAATCCGTCTACGCGTATTGTGCGTCAAACTATTGTATGGACTGAAACCACCAATTTCTCTTTCTTTGGTTTCGCGTGTGCTGACGTCATCTTGTCTATTTAATTTTTTTGTATGCAGTGTCCGGACTGTGGCATAGCTCTCTGCATTGCTTGTCCTCTCTTGGGTTACCTTCGGAACCCTAAAAATAAAACAAAAAAGATCTTAACGGCCCATAGTTGTGGCCCCTAGTAACCTCTCGCCCACTTGTCAATCGCACAGTGGTTAGGTTGTTAACCGAACATAATAGACAAGTCATCGGCTGTTTGGCGCACTGTGCGAAGCTTAAAAGTGTTAACTTGTTAATCTATGGGTTATTGTACTTACAAAATGTAATACGTCATGCTTCATTCAAACGTTACTATGTAGAGGCATTTTTATAACACTTTATTGTACACGAGGAAGGCATTTAAAATACATACATTACCCACGTGACGAACTATATTCGTTTCAAATCTTTTCACAACTAACTAACTATGTTTTTAAGTCGAAGGTCAAAGCTCATTTCCTCGAGCACTGACTACCTATCCTGAATGGTCACCTCTCTGGTTCATGTTTTTCTCTCTTTGATAAATAATTGTTGTTTTAGTACTCTTTTATGTATGATATGTATTTGTAGGTATGAATATGTATTTGTTATAGGTATTTATATTATATATATATATTTTTATATTTGTATTTGTTTGTATTTGTATAACATAATTTGTGTATGTTATCTATATTGTGTTATTATGATCTACACCGCCTACCAATCTTCTTTCACTATTTCCTCTACCCTAAGGTTGTCCGGAAGAAATCGCTTTTTAGCGATAAGACCGCCTGTTTTTGTGCCTTTTGTATTTCCTGATTGTTTGCTCTCTGTATACTCTGTTTTTTTGGTGTCAAATAAAGTATAATTGATTGATTGATTGATTGAACTATCTATTGAGTATGATTAATGAATCAATCAATCAAATCAAATGTTTATTTTGCATACTAAGTGTACAATATGATCTTAAAAATAATGTTACAGTGCACTTTCAACTTAGCCACCTTTTAAGGTATTGTAAGAGGAGTTAAAGAAAGAAAGAAAGAGGACAGTATTCCAATAACAAAATTAACTATTAACTTATACAACATACGGTATAAAATAATATTATTAGTGATAAAGTGTACTTTTTCATTCTTATGGGTTAAGATACTTATGTAGAGAGTAGAAACATTTAGAAATTAAATATTTTTTTTAATTTTTTGAAAACGTATTAAGATTGTGCTCGTTTTTTATAATTCTAGGCATCTTGTTAAATATTTTTACGGCCATATAATAGGGGCTACAGTTTAACATTTTGATCCGAGACGGTGGTAGGTATAATCTATGTTTGTGTCGGGTGTTACGGTTGTTAGTGTCCTGTACCTTTGTGAATGAATTTAAATTTTTAAAAGTAAACATGCATACGTCATAAATATATATTGCCGGAAGTGTTAGTATGTTATATTTTATAAAATAAGTTTTACATGAGTCTGTATTTTTAATTTTAGCTAATATTCTGACGCTTTTCTTTTGCATTATAAATAAATCTTGTATGTTTGTGCTATTGCCCCAAAGCATTATTCCGTATTTGAGTTGAGAATATGCGTAAGCATTGTAGGCTGATAGAGCGGCTTCTAAGTTTGTGCTGTGTCTTAATTCAAAGAGGGCGTAAGATAATCTTGATAGTTTAGATTTAATTTGTTCTATGTGTGGTTTCCAATTTAAATGAGAATCTATGATTAAATCTATGATTAAAGAACAAATACAAAGAGTATGGTAGCTAAAATTATGCACAAAATAGGAGGAATATCATACTTCCCAAGGAATTTACCAGTTTTGTAGGCGAAACGGGATTGGGGAATGTCTTTTAGACACTAAAATTTCTTTAAACTCACATTGTTAAATTTCTTTATTGTTTTTGGAGGATTCGTTCGAATTTTTGACAGCGGGCGTATGCTCACGACTATAATCCCCGAGGGGGTAGTTAGAGATATTCTGAAACCTCAGAACATCCACGTTTCACAAGTAGTACCGAAACTCTGTCCAGTGTGGCGGGGAGTGAGCCCATCGCCAATTGTAATGGACAGTGGGCACAATACATGCCTCGAAATTGAAGCATGCAGGTTTCCTCACAATGCTTTCCTTCACCGAAGAGCTAGAGTGGTGTTACAAATCGTACATAAATTCCGAAAAACTCATTGGTACGAGTCGGCCTGGGCGGGGATCGAACCATCGCCTCCTGCACGGCAGGCAAGGTTACTCGCCACTGGACCACCACGGCTTCTTTGACATCTTTTTGACGGAATTTTTGACATTTTTTGTCAAAAACAAACGACGATTTTGCAGTTAGGAGTTTTTTTTTTCAAGTTGACATTAATTTATTATTAAATAGTGATCTTACTTAACGTAGTTTTAAAAGTTATACGTATAATTTTATATTTTGTATAATTTAAATAAAGTTTTCGAGATGACTAAAAAATATATCTTATAGTCCTTCTTAATATGCTGACACGTTTTAATGGGATGATCAGACCATCAAAATGAACAACTTTTTCTATGGGACCAACATCGAAATCACGAAGAAAAAATCTGTTATCCCAAACATTTGACTCGAGTAGGTTTGCAGTTTTGTACGGGACAGCAGATTATTTTTTTGCGATTTCGACGTTGGTCCCATAGAGAAAGCTGTTTAGTTTGACGGTCTGATTATTCTCTTAAAAAAGTGTCAGCATATTAAGTTGGACCCAATACAGGGTGTTACAAAAATACAAATAAACATTTAAGGGGGTGGTTAAGACCATCAAACTGAACAACTTTCACTATGGGACCAATAACGATATCTCGAAAAAAAAAAAATCTGATGTTCCATCATCATCATATCAGCCGATAGACGTCCACTGCTGGACATAGGCCTCCCCTAAAATGAAGAGATTAGCCATAATCGCCATGATGCGATGCGTTTCCGATGTTCTATACTAAACTACAGATCTACTCGAGCTAAATGTATGGGACAAAAAATTTTATTATTTGCGATTTCGATGTTGGTCCCATAGTGGAAGTTAGATAAGATAAGATAAGATAAATGTTTATTTTAAACTTTTGCTTAAACTATAACATTAAACGGTAGACCAAAAACGAGGCAAGCCTGATACGCGAGTTGTTCAGTTTGTTGGTCTAAACCACCCCCTTAAAAGTTGTAAAGATCTCTAGTGCCCTATCTAGATACCTTATAGGGAAAACTAGACGAAATGATAAAGCGGACTGTATACTTAAAACTTTTATAATTCCGAAAACAAAGGAAGAACCAAATCGTTACAAGCCAGCTGACCTTCTATATAACCTCAAAATTGCTAAGTAATCCCGAATGACAGTTGTCCAGTGACAGCTGTCAAATCACGACAGTTTACGAGTATAGCTAATGGCAAACGTCTCGTCAGATAAAGGGCCGATATTATGGGTCCATACAGGAGAATATCCAACAAAAGCCTTGGTTCTCCAAAAACAGACTTTTTAAAAAATGGGTCACATCCACTATTTGTAGACTGCGAATTGGTCACTGCAGCACTCCGGTCCATCTGAACAAGATCAGGGTGAGGGATCACTCTCTATGTGAGTGTGGCTTAGACGAGGGTACCCCAGACCACATATTTTTTAATTGTTCAAAATTCACTCCCACCCTTTATGACATCCTTCCCAAAAATATTCCCCGACCCCTAAATTTCCAGACTTTACTCTCATATACTGACTCTCCCGTCATAAAATTTTTGGCAAAATTTATTGAAAAACATGAAATTAAATTGTAAATATGTTGATGACTAACCATTTATACTAACACTAATACTTACTTTTTGTGTTGTTGTGTTCGTATTATATCTGTGATGTTCTGTGCTCTCCTATTGTCCAACGTGCATGTGATTGTTCCAGGTTGCGGTATTTGGAGAAAGCCCAATGACCTAATATCGGATGTTTGTATTGCAATCTTAAATAATGACCAACTCGCGCGCAACGTGGCTCTCTCACACTCTGACATTGGCAGAATTATTGTGGCGGTCACAATAACCGGCCAAATTAGGAAAAAAAAAAAAAAAAAAAGAGTATAATAGAGAATAGATAATTATAGAAAAATAAAGATTAAAGAGCTTTAGGAGCTCGAACAAAAGTTTTCAATTTTTATTTTTACTTCTGCAACACCTGTATATGGTACGTATATTTAGAACCCTGACTACACCCTCGGAGAATAAAGTCATGAGCATACGTTATACATTATATTGCGGTACTAAACTTGTACTAACTGTACTTAGCCGTTTTCTTATCAATTATAATTCAATCAGCTAATCCGATGTTGATTAAAACACGAGTTAACATTATTCTTACCCCGTCACGCTCCTATTGGTTCGAACAAAAGCTCTTGTTTTTTTTGTCCAGAAAGCGGGCACTTCCGTACCACTGGGCAGTGGTTCGTGCCTAAATAATTGCTACAAGTATGGGATTTATTAGGTATTTATTGGGATTTGTAGACTAGCTTTTTACAGTAACTTCGTCCGCACTGGCCCCCGGCATCGTTGCGAAATAAAATAGAACCAGTTTTAAGTCTTATCAATAAGCTTTTAAACACTAAAAGTTTCACTAAAATCGACAGACAAAAATCAAGAACAGACAAAAAGAAAGGGAATAACCAAGCATGTTTTTAAAATGTTTTGAACATCTGTAGATATTTTATTTATTTTTTTAAATGACATTAAAAGTAAGATTTTTTAATTTAAAATTTTTCTGTTAAGTTTAAATAGTCTGTATTTTCTTTTTTGGACACAATGGTGCCTTAAAATGCTTGAGTACAACAAAGGACACATTGGACTAATAAATTCAATTAAAAAAATGAAATTTCAGCTTAAACTAAACGTTATTAGCACTTAATTGACAAATTTTGGGTTTTTGGCACAAAAAACGTATGAGTACTCTAAAAAAAATAATATCAGACTTGGTCTAGGACAAATATGGCTCAACATGTTCTAAATGATCTATACTAACGTCCCTTCAAAGGTCCGCACCCACCTTCCAAACACCCTGTAGATTGTGTTCATGATACAGAATTACTAAAAATTTAAGTTTAGCATTGTTTTCGAACATATTTTTGATGCAGTCAACTCCCCAATTCTATTGACTACCTCATTTTCTCAGGAAATTTCTTCACGAACCAAAGAATGGCAGTGAACTGTTAGCTATTCGTATACCGGAGGTTGCTCTAGCAGGCTGTATCCGAGAACCGACTGATACATTGGTATCATTGACGCGGCAAAAATGTTCCCACCCTATTCTGTGATGAAATATGTCTAGTCCTGTTATATAAAATACGAGCGTTAACCCGCGACTTCGTCCGCACAAATTATATACCAGATTTTAAGTCAGATCATAAGCTATCAAACAAAAAAGTTTCATCAAAATCGGTTCAGTAGTTTTTGCGTGATACTCGTTCAAACAAACAAACACACAAACAAACAGACAGACAAAAAATCCAAAAATTGGTGAAATGGAATCAGGGACACCTAAAAACCATATCGTAACTTTTTTTTTGTTAAATATCTTCAATGTACAGACAAACTTCCTGCTACAGTTTTATAATAGTATAGATATAGATGTATTAGGTATTCGCTAAGGTTAAGCCATGTGTCAAACTCATATAAAAACTTCGACGATCTGAAGGATGCAAGAAGGATGTTACATTATTGTGAGTTCGTCGATGTTTTTGACAGCGATATGACGCTTATTATTATTATTTAGGGGGGTTTTGTGCCTTGACAGGCTTGTTGAGCCTGTGCCACGTAGACCATCGCTGGTCCTTTGTAAACGCCCTTTTTTAAAGTTCCTTACCAATCCCCACTGCGGCCAGAAATCGCAGTAGATTCTTGATCGGGATAGTTTGTATCTCATCTGCCTAGCTAGCATGCCACCCCCGAGAAAACGACAAAAATCGAGATGTGCCTCCATCTTTATTATTTTACGTAGGCCAGAAAGAGCGCGCATGACCTTTTTTCTCGTTTAAACGCTTTGTCGTGGGTGGCATGCTAGCTAGGGCCTACGTAAAATAATAAAGATGGAGGCACATCTCGATTTTTGTCGTTTTCTCGGGGGTGGCATGCTAGCTAGGCAGGTGTCAGAACCTGCCTACCTAGATGAGTACTACGTTTGTACATCAGGGGGCCACAGTCACATAGGAGGTGCAGAGGAGTTTCCATCTCCTCCTTGCAAGAATCTGCAGCCGGTGGTGTCACTTAACTTCAGTGTGTGTGATGTGACACTTAGTGAATTGCACGTAAAAAATATCGATTTTCTCGAATTCAGTAAAACAAATTAATTTTGGGAAAGTAACAGACTTCGGCCTGTGCCCTGCAGTGGGACGTATACAGGTTGTCAGGGTAAACAGTTGCATTACTTTAAGGGGTGGTTGTACCCAAACCTATATAGGAAATTCCTAATTTTTTTTTTAAATTTCGTACAAACGTTCAATCAGCAGATTGCATTTAGTATGGAAAGTTCAAATTTTGTTTTGCGAATTTCCTAAACGATTCTTAGTGAACATTGATCGGTATCATGGGTACAATCCCCACTTAAGGTAATGCAAGTGTTTACCCTAACACCATGTATACAGACAGGGTGTTACAGAAGTAAAAATAAAAATTGAAAACTTTTAAGGGGGTGGTTTAGACTAACAAACTGAACAACTTTCACTATGGGACCAACATATACATTTAGCTCGAGCAGATATCTGTGTTTTAGTATGGAACATCGCAAACGCATCGCATCATGGCGATTATGGCAAATCTCCTCATTTTGGGAGAGGCCTATGTCCAGCAGGGGACGTCTATCGGCTGATATGATGATGATGATGATGGAGCATCCGATTTTCTTTTCGCGATTTCGATATTGGTCCCATAGTGAAAATTGTTAAGTTTGATGGTCTTAACCAAAGAGTAATAAAGTATATAAGAAAAGAGAACCCACTCGTGGCAACATTATGCATCCACCTTATGTCAAATTGAAGGCTTGCTAGCGCCATCTATGTTTCATTGACAATAATTCAACCTATACTATACATACCTACTTATATCTACTCATACCGATGGATATTATTGTTTTGAATGCTAGTTTTCGTTCAATCCCGCACCGATCGAGTGAAATTCCAGTATCCTTACTATTCCTGTAATCTAAACATTGGTAAGAGAACAACAGAAACCCCAGAACATCACTAAATCGTCACGAAATTGAACGAAAACTACAAACAACCCGCACATTACGCAATATAGGTAGCCATTTTGTGAATTTGTCAATTTGATATTGACATAGACAACGAAATATTTAATAGATGGCAGCACATTCTATGCAAACTGAATCGGAAAAAGCCACCAAAAGGCGACTGTCCTCCGCCTGGTCTTAACCACCCCCTTAAATGTTTATTTGTATTTTTGTAACACACTGTATAGGTAGGCTGATGATTATGAACAGACACCGGACACAGAAATAAGTGTCAGTCCATTAAAATACAGCATTATCAACTTTATTAATATACTCTACTCTAATTATTATTCTCAAATTTCTGGAACCACCTACAATCAAATTTTGCTATCTACGCCCATGACCTTTTCAGCGTGACATCATTATCTTATTTATACGACCTTTTGGAAAGATGTCTGTTTGATTTGTTAAATAAATATATCTATTTCTTTTTGGTGATTTGAAAATTCTCTGACAACAAGTTGGCTATGAACTTGCCTCCACCAATTCGCACTGGGCCCGCGTGGTGGAGTATTCCCCGCTCCCTCTCGCCATTATCCGTGAAAGGAAGCCTTTGTGCTACAGTGGAATCCTACAGGCTATAACTTTCTTTCTATTGGCTCTTTATGGTGTGTTATACAGGGTGAAATTGATATCATAAGCATCCTTTTAAACTAAGAGTCTACCCATCAAGCTGAACAACTTTTACTATGGGAGCAAATTGATCGGTGCAAAAAAAAAATCTGCTGCTTCATACTAAACTGCACCCGCCGCCGCTGCCTGCTCGACTCATATGTATGCAATAGCAGATTTTTTTGCTCCCATTGGTTTGCTCCCATAGTAAAAGTTATTCAGTTTGATGGGCAGACTCTTAGTTTAAAAGGATGCTAATGATATCAATTTCACCCTGTATAAACCTTCAAAAAAACATTAACACACATCATCAAATATGTAGATGACACGATTGTATCCTATTGTACACTTCCCATCAGGTGAGAAGCCAAGCGCAAACCCATTATGAATAAAAAAAATAAAAAATCAGACCGAGTCGCCTCGGTGTCGGACGCTCGGCGAAGTAACAACTCTGTTTCGAACGTTCGTCGGTCTAACTCCTGAGGATGCTCCTTCGTGGAGCGAAACACGTGTAGAGTAGAAATTATTTGGTGGGCAGGTTGTGTTGCATAACGTAATACAACTTTGTCTACTAGGTACTTAGAAGCGGAGGTCTTGATACAATCGTGTCATATACATATTAGTCATGGATTTCCGCAAAGTAACGTCTGATTCAATTAATTATACATCATCAACTTAAAAAAGTTGACTGCTCTTCTGACAAAATCGTTTCTATGGTTTTCGCTTTTCTAAATCGTTTCTGCAGTTTTCACTGAAAAAACAGAAATATTTATGGGTTAGGAGTCCCTATAAGCATACCGGCGGTCCTTCTTAATATGCTGACACTTTTTTAAGGATATGATCAGACTATCAAACTAAACAACTTTCTCTATGAGACCAACATCGAGATCGCGAAATAAAAATCAGCTGTCTCATACATACTTATGGCTCGAGTTGGCAATTTTGTATGGAACAGTAATTTTTTTTCGCGCTTTTAATGTTGGTCGCATTGAGAAAGTTGTTCAGTTTGATGGTCTGATCATGTCACTAAAAAAGTGTCAGCATATTAAGAAGGACCCTGTTTGACAGCCTAGCAAATACGGAAGCGGTGAAATCAGACCATCAAACTTAACAACTTTCACTATGGAGCCTACCTCTGGAAACGCTAAAAAAAATCAGCTGTCCCATACAAAACTGTAGCTAACCTACCCGACTACAATGTACGGGACAGCTGATTTTTTTAGCGTTTCCAAAGGTAGGCTCCATAGTGACAGTTGTTAAGTTTGACTGTCTGAGCTCACCGTTTCCGTATTTGCTAGGCTGTCACTTAGTCCCTGATAAGCACCATTCCTTTCTTTCCTAGTTGCCGTGTTGCGACCTGTTTTTGATTCATGGTTAAGACGTGCTTAAGGAATAATGTATCATTACCTAGGGCCTAGGCAAATAATTGTAGAAGTAAGAGGATCTTTAGCCTGTAGGGACTCGCTACAGATGTCAGCACCCACAAGTTATAACAAAGATGCCAACAGATGGCGATACCGTCGCTCTCGAAAATATGCTCCATACATAGACAATGTTCACCTTGAATACGTAACTCGTAACCTACTACAAATAAGGTTCACAATTGAATGCAAGACATACATCGCGCAAGAGAAATAATCACAGAGATTCGATACATATACAAGGTCCAACTAAGAACTGTTGGACCACCGCCGGTCCCCAGGCTTCACACATAGCCTGGTGGAAGATCTTCCCTTTTCAATGGAGGAGCATTCCCAGTATCACCTCCATAAGCCTTTCTAAGAGGATCTCAGTATCCACTTGTGGAGGATCAAAGTTCCTCTTGTGTTTCGTTTTGTTTTCTCTTAATTTTTGAGTGCCTTTGCTTTATTGAGAATTTTGATTGTACCTGATTCACATTGACACAGAAGGACCTCTTGATTCTTGCACAAGAATAAAACCAGGTTTTCTTATTCATCACAACCCACACCTAAACAAATGGCCTTAACGATTCCGAAAATGGCGTTCAACCAACTTCATTCACATGCGATTTTAGTTATAAACAACTTAGAGCTTGAGAACTAAGGTTTATAATTGAATGTCATTTAGTTTTTGAACGATAATGTAATATTTTTTTAACGTGGGATGAACCTTGCCACCTACGAATATATGACGTGTTTGGAGGCGTCTTAATTAGAAGCTATTTATGCGAACTTGGCTCATACATTCGGTGCTTAAAGACTTTTTTACGTCAACACCAGAAAACTTCTTCTTTTCGTGTCAATTGTTCTACTACCTATTGTATTTCTTTATTTTATTGGCCAGATATTCGGCGAGCCTGACAGCGTCCAGTGTAGCTTTATTGAGGTCCTCTCTCGTGCAGGTTTTGGGAACAACTGACATTCTAGCAGGTGCGCCATCGACTGGATGGGTTCGCTGCAATCGTACTGCTCTAGGCCAGGATTCCTGTACCCCCAATTGCGTAAAAGTCTGCAACGGCCAACTTGAGTGCAAAGCCGATTTAAGAACTTCACTGGCCATTGCAGATTGTGCCCGGGAGGTAGTTGTTCCTTTGGGGAAATGAACTCAGCTGGAGGTACCCTTTTCTTCCACGTAGTGCATCTAGTGACAGACGGGTCGTTATTTGTAGCCGACGCGACATACAGCGTTGAAAGCTCCTACGGCTTTTGTGGGTTTTGGTGGCTATTATAGAGGATGTCGACTATAATAAAACCACTAAGGAGGCATCAATACATACTTCGTCTAGCTTTAGTCTGGCCGACAAATCAGCAGCATATGCCTCACGCTGCATTGACCCAGAAAGATGGGAAGCCGCAAAGGTAGAGCAACACGTCAGATCTCGGAGTAGGCATCAGCGCTGTTTTTTTAACCACCGACGAAAAAGAGGGGTGTTATAAGTTTGACGCCTCTGTCTGTCTGTGGCATCGTAGCGCCCAAACGGGTGGACTGATTTCGATGCGGTTTTTTTTAAATGAAAGCAAATTTTTGCGGGAGTGTTCTTAGCTTTGTTACATGAAGTTCAGCAGTTTTTTATCAACTTTGAAAATTACGAAATAACATTAAATTACAAATTTAGAAAACCCCGTACGCTAAAAACAAATACCTATTTAAAAAGTGAAAAATTATTTAGTCATCTATTATTTTTGAAGTAAGCAAATGTGTGTGTGGGGACTTTCAGATGTCAGCACCCACAAGTTATAGCAAAGATGCCAACAGATGGCGATACTGTCGCTCTCGGAAATATGCTCCATACATAGACAACGTTCACCGTAAATACGTAATTCGTGACCTACTACAAATAAGGTTCACAATCGAATGCAAGACATACATCGCGCAAGAGAAATAATCACAGAGATTCGATACATATATAAGGTCCAACTAAGAACTGTTGGACCACGGCCGGTCCCCAGGCTTTACACATAGCCTGGTGGAAGATCTTCCCTTTTCAATGGAGGAACATTCCCAGCAGCACCTCCATATATAATATGCAGCCTATGTTTAATTTTTTAGCTCTCATTAACGTTCAGATTGAGTGGCTGAGCCACTTGTGGCTGTAGCCCGTAGCCCGTGTACATTCTTTCCCGGCGAACTCGAGGAGCGGCTTTGAGCGAACTATTACAAAGAAGTCAATTATTGTTAATGCCCCGCCTCCGGTCACTATATCCGTTTGTGTTCCCGGTAAAAGGGAAACTGAAAAAGTTTTGCACTTTATTTTTAAGCGAGGTATCTTAGGTCGTATTTATTGCTGATGACGGTCAGTAAAGTTATAGACGAATAACCCGAAAATATATTAAATTCATTCTTTCCATACGAAAAAAAAATTAAAACGATCAAGCATTCAAAGATATTAAAAGCACGGCCCTTTGGCTATTTATTATAAGGACTAGCCTTGCGGTAGCATTTCCCCTCTGCCACGGTATAAGATCAATTAATCATGTGCATTTACATTCAATTTTATACCTTATCACTAAACGAGACAGCCTATAATTGCAAAACAATAGTTTCGAACTTAGAAAGTTTGGGGTTCACACGAGACTACTTTTCATGATTTTTAACGTACAAAATTAGAATCTAAAGTTATGGTGAATAAAATCTAAAGTTGCGGATTTCATGTTACCTCGCCCCCCGCAAAAAGTGGCAGAAATGTTTGTTAGTAGAATTACACGCGTAACTAGTCCCTATATAAGTAGTCATAGGCCCTGTCACATCACCACGGCGGCGCGGCGCCGTCACAGAGACGTGGCGTGGCGCCGTATCATGGAAATTCACGGCGCGGCGCCGTCGCCCTCAAAGAAAGCCCTTAGCCCCTCGAGGGAAGGACAGAATTCGTCCAAAAATCAGTCTTAACGTAACACGATCACACCGGAACTCTACATCATAGATTCCCAAAGTGTGTTCCGCGGAACCCAAGGCTTCGAGTTCCATAGCAGACCCAGCAGGATTCCGTGAATCCAAGGGTGGATACAACAGGGAGTCATGGCTTTCGTACGGCGCCGTGGCCTTGACGGTGGTGCAACATTTATTCCTACTCTTACTACAATTAAATACCTACCACGAAAAATGTATGGAGCAGCAGATTTTTTTTGAGTTCTAATTTCTAGTACCATATTAAAAGTTGTTCATATTATTGGCTACTTTTGAGTTTTCGGGAGAGCGGACGCTTAAAGTCGCCTTACACCCTGTATTATACCTTCGGTAATCGTTCGTTTTTAACCGACTTCAAAAAAGGAGGAGGTTTCTCTATTCGACCGAATATATTTTTTTTTATGTGTGTTCGCGGATAACTTCATCGTTTATGAACCGATTTTGATGATTCTTTTTTTGTTGGAAAGAAACTATTCCAAGGGTGGTACCATGGAAAGGAAAAAGAAGGATAAGGAAACCAGGATTTGATGATGGCATCCCAGAGAAATCGAGAAAAACCTTTGAAAATCGTAGTGCCGGCTAGTGCGTTTGTTAATTTAAAGCACTACTATTAAATTGAACTAATTAATTCACCACTGAAAATTGTGAAATAAACAAAATTTTAACAAAAAATTAAAACCGCCTTCAAAAAAACTATTAAGTTAAAAAATAATATTGCAGCCGATGACTTTTTCGTTCGCATCATAAGAACATTAATTTGTTTTATAGAAGTCGGTGTCAAGCCAAAAAACTAATGCAAGCCCTGTCGCGAATCGTACCGGCTTGACAGCAACTTCGATAAAACAAATTAATGTTCTTATTATGCAAACGAAAAAGTCATCGGCTGCAATATTATTTTTTAACTTTTTAGTTTTTTTTTCAATACCAAAACACCACTAGATACACCAACGAGTGCCGCTCCGTCATATTATTATCCATAATTATTTTCTTCTTGGCATTTAGTAAATCTGAATAAGGTCGTATGTACACAGCTGACCATTTATAGTAAGGGCGTAACTAACGATAACGTCGACTATTTGGGTCGAGACTTGCGACAGTTTAGTTGCCTGTCTATCCGCTGCCTTATTTGGAGATTTCAACAGCTATTTTATACAGTGTGTTACAAAATAATAATTTTATATTTTTTTGATAAGATAAATAATTTAAAATAAATTCTTGTGTTTGAAATTAAATTAAATTAAATAATATTTATTGTGCATAAGTTTAGGTTAGTGATTGTAGCGGGTCTTACTGGTAATTTTATTAGTTGACCTTTACTTTTTCAAGTGTATACACTAGTTTTAGAGTAAAATAAAATTTACTGACTGATTATAAAAAAATGGCATCAGATCATAATAAATTCCTGAAAACATATTCGGCACAACACCAGGCACAACATAGGTAGCAATTAAAAAAAAACGTGAATTTTTACCTATACAGGGTGTAAGTGACAGCCTAGCAAATACTGAAACGGTGAACTCAGACCATCAAACTGAACAACTTTCACTATGGAGCCTAACTCAGAAGACGCAAAAAAAAAATCTGCTGTCCCATACAAAACTGCTGTACCTACCCGACTTAAATGTATGGGAGAGCTGATTTTTATCGTGTCTCGTGTTAGGCTCCATAGTGAAAGTTGTTCAGTTTGATGGTCTGAGTTCACCGTTTCAGTATTTGCTAGGCTGTCACTTACACCCTGTATGTTCGTTTTCAACACTCAAAAAACGACTTAGGTACCTACTGAACCGACTTTTTTTTAATTTATTTATTAAATCAAACAGTCACTTAAAGAACATTAATTTTGATTTTAATATACCACTAGTTACAGACCACGAGTTCCCTAAATTACAATTTAGTTTATTTTATTTACTAGCCTACTTCATCCCACTGCTGGGCAAAGGCTCTTCCGGAGTCACGTTGCAGGTTTTGACCCGAGCACACGTCTCGCGTGGATTTCGCGCGTCGCGTTTTTGCCTGCCACGAGGCTCCGTAATCCTCAATCTCTTCTAGTTCTTGACCAAAAACAATCCCTGAGATTGGGATAGATTCTCCCATAAACACGTGACACTGGCGGAAATGCAGTGCTAACGCACAAGCAAGAGTCCATTAAATATAAGTAAAAAAAAAAAAGGCTCTTCCATTCCTTCCTATTTTGGGCAAACTCTGGCCACTGACTGGTCGTCAAATTTATCCAGGTCATCCCGCGATCTCTTCCTGGGTCGACCTGGACGCCGCCGACCGTTCTCGGGGATCCAGGGCATGATGGTTTTAGTTTAGTTTAGTAATTTTTTCTATTCATTTAGTTACTAATAATGGGAATAGGGAATCCTCCGAAACCCAATCAAAATGAAAACAAGAAACAGTTCCAGATTTCATCCAGTTTAATGCGGATCTCACTATTAAAAAGCCTATAATTCACAATCTTTTAATTCTACGAGATAGGACACGGTGAGTTCAATGCATTATAACATAAAGCGATTCGAAAGAAGAAAAAAATATATAAAGAAAGCAACACCTGGTAACACTACAAAATGAATAACACTAAATAATACTTACTAGGAACAAAATAAAAGCAAGTGTAAATCCGACCTAACTATTTAGCAATCTCAACATAAAATCTTAAAATAAAAATAAAAATTTAAGCAACAACACATTTAAGGCCTAACAAAAATCCCCATTGTTGCCAGCACTACAAATAACACTGCAAAAAAAAAGAAATGTTTTTACTCTGTGATCGTTAAGAAATATTTCGCGCGTTTAAGCTTTGGCGCTCTTTTCTTTTTTTTTTCAAGGTAAAGGAGGCATTTTCTTTTAATTATAGGCTGGCCAGTAACAATGAAGATTGTTGTGATTTTTTTTATGAAGTTTATTCTAAGTACCCTTAATAAGATTACCATTTTTTTTTCTTTTTCAGCGTAAAGTAACCGCAGAGATAATAAAAAGATTTCTTTTGATTTTTTAAGTGCCTACTTAGATTATTATAGTCGGGAAAAGGAGTGATGGGTTAGGTGGTTAATGTTTCGCCTATAATAAACGCTACCGCATTACCTTATCCCTTAGTTGACACATATAGACAACCACGGGAAGTGATAAGCCGTAACCAAATGGATTCCATAGATCAAAAAGTCTAAATCACACGGAAAAAAATTACTATTATACATATGATTTGAGGTTTTTTTTAGTACATCTACACCGGAATCAAAGTCAGGTATTTAGCAATGTCATACCAAAATGAATAGTTTCATAACTATGAAAAAAAGTTGTTATTACGAACGTAACATTACCAAGGTTAAGTTAGGTTACGTTAGGTTAAGTTTAAGGTGGTTTCAGTCCATCCATACAAACGTTTGACGCACAATACGCTTAGACGGAATTCATAAAAGTAATATTTTATATATTGAAATATAGTTTAGAAAATCTAGATGCCGCGTCACAAATAACATTTGCAATTTATTATATAATTACGAAGATATAAAGCTTTTAAAATTTTGTATGAAAAATTTCAAAGCATGATATCTTCGTAATCTATACTATTATAGAACTGTAACAGGAAGTTTGTCTGTACATTGAAGATATTAACAAATAAAAAAGTTACGATATGGTTTTTAGGTGTCCCTGATTCCATTTCACCAATTTTTGGATTTTTTGCGTCTGTTTGTTTGTGTGTTTGTTTGTTTGTTTGAACGAGTATCACACAAAATCTACTGAACCGATTTTGATGAAACTTTTTTTGTTTGATAGCTTATGATCTGACTTAAAATCTGGTATATAATTTGTGCGGACGAAGTCGCGGGTTAACGCTCGTTTATTATATAATTACGAACATATAAAGCTTTTAAAATTTTGTATGAAAAATTTCAAAGCATGATATCTTCGTAATTATTTTATAAAATGCAAATGTTATTTGTGACGCGGCATCTAGATTTTCTAAACTATTTTTCCGTATATACAAAATTACTTATATGAATACCGTCTACGCGTATTGTGCTTCAAAGTTTTGTATAAAATTGACCCCTCTGCAACTTATTTGCATACCAAGAATAGACAATCCAACAATTTTTCTTCTTTATTTGTCTTTTTTGTTCAAGTTTTATTCCTAAACTTAGTTTTATTCTTAATCTTTAGTTATTCTTATCTAGTAATTGTTTAATAATTAACGTGAATTCTTATTAATTTAATAAGTTACGTTGTCACATAAATTCTAGTTAAGAGGATATGTGAAAAAAATAGAATCACGAGACTTGATTTAAAAAAAGAGATGGATATTTTATAAAGTTTTATTAGAGCAGAATCGAACTTACATAAATAGTACATTCACAATTAAATACAGTTTGTTTTACGCTTGCGTCGTTTCAGGTGCGAGCGCCGACCCATCTCTTTCTCTCGCATCTGGTAGTAATATAAGCTATCACATGCTCATTTCGCTTCAATTATTTTTCGACATAGGCCCTTAAAGTAGCTAGATATTTTTCTCCGAGCTCTTGCATACATAGCATAGATATAAAGTTTTATAGCACCACAAAGTAGTCAAAAAAATAAAATTTTTACGTCTTTTTTTCAATATACTAAAGTGCCTTACAAAGTAATGGAAGTTTTCAAACAAGATAGCTTTGGAATGTCACACCTCGATACTCTAGTTATCATCGATACAAATCGAAATCGATATGGGAATCGAGATGAAACACCTGCGGCCGCTAGCTAAACGGTTGTAAGTCAAGTTATGAGCTTTTTACGATTTTCTAACTAAAGGAATAGAAGATTTTATTCATATTGCTTGTAATTAACAAACTTGCATAAATAAACTAAAAAAAAAATTTTTTTCTTAATTGTTTTTTCTTTTTTAAAAGAAAAAACTATTTAGAAAAAAATATAATATTCTGTCATACATATTTTGAGTCGAGTAGGCGCAGTAGTTTATGTATAGAAAAGCGTTTTTTTTTACGCTGACAGGTTTGCTCCTATAGTAATAGTTTTTCAGGTTGTTGGGTAGAGTACGTGGTTTAAAGCTTAATGATAATTTTCCTCATACCCTGTATATTTTTAGGAAAATAATGTACCTACTTATTCGATGAAAATCCAAAGCGAGGTGTAATAAATAAAATCACCGTAATTACAGCGCTATTTACACACCCTCCATAATGAGAAAAGAGTAAATAAAGAAAAAGTATCCAACGACATTCCGAAAAAAAAATCTTTCCCAGATAATGACCAAAGCTTTACCATAGAGCGACTCGGACCGCAACTCTGTGAAAAAAAGTAAAATTGACACTCGTTTAAAAATAGAACTCGAGCGAGCCTCATTTCTTTTTACACCGGGCGACATTAATATTTTCCAACGAGCCAGTACTTTCCTCTTTTTACATTGTTACATTAAAAATATGTTTTCGCTTTATAACGTAGGGTATGCATTAAGGGCTTGGTGTATTGAAAGCAATGCTATGCGATATCACTATAAAATGGATGCGAAATTTGAGAACCGTGTCTCCAAATCAAAAACCCGTACCTACTATTACACTACTAGATATTAAAGTATCTTTTTGAATAACCCAAAAAAATTTTTGTGTACCCTTTTGTTTTGATTTTGGCCGTCATTTTAGTTCAAATCATATTATTTTTGTATGTTTTGGGGTGTGCAAATTATAATTGCATAGCTGTTTATGCTACATACATTATACATCTATGTTTCCACATTTATATGATCTTCGTGAAGTAAATATGTTATATTGCTGTTGGTTTTCCAATAAAATAAAAATAAAATAAATAAATAAAATAAATAAATAAATAAATATAATAACTCAGTAAATAATGCAAATCTGACGAAGCTTGAAAGATATAAAATGCTGATGAAATGATGATGCTTTAAAAATGCTTTATTCCAGAGCAATTATCTGTGTATCAAATTTCATCAAATCCGTTCAGCGTTTATGCGCGATTGAGACACAAACATCCAAACATCATCTCAAACTTTTATATTTATAACTAGCGACCCGCCTCGGCTTCGCACGGGTGCAATGCTACTGCAATTATATACATACAAACCTTTCTCTTGAAAAATCTATCTATTAAAAAACGCATCAAAA
Organism: Agonopterix arenella; assembly: GCA_927399405.1. Taxonomy (NCBI): domain Eukaryota; kingdom Metazoa; phylum Arthropoda; class Insecta; order Lepidoptera; family Depressariidae; genus Agonopterix; species Agonopterix arenella. Next base: position 2,414,717 of record OV656716.1, on the reverse strand, counting down.
TCCGTTGCGTAGTTTTCAAGATCGAAGCTTACATAGGGACAGACAGACAGACAGCGGGAAGGGACTTTGTTTTATACTATGTAGTGAATCTTAGTGATAGAATAGGATCCCTAAAACTTAGTAGGTAAAGCCTGTTAAACAATTTTTTACAACAAGTTAGCTTTGAATGTGACTCAAGTATTAATATAGATTACAGGGATTACAATGATGGTTGTTTATCGTCCACATTCCGCCCAGAGGGCTTTGAAAGCCCAAATTATCTTATTATTACAATTTTTTGTTACTTTTATGTTACTTTATATGAATGTTAAGGTTCATACATTGTTTTAATTCAATGAACCGTTTTCCAAGAGCAGTTAAAATAAATAAGCAGATAGCAGTAGTAAATTTGAAAAAAAAACCTATCTATTTGAAGGTTAAAAAGGTTGGTTGACTATGGTTTGTTTATTGACTGACATTGAAAGAAGAACGATCACTTCCCATATATTCGTTTAAACTTTTATTTAGTTGAAGTCGTATAAAACTCAAGTGAAGTATACAGATAATATTTGTATGAGAAAACAATAGGTTGATTCCATTTACATTGGTAATAATTTATTTTAATTTGATGACAACGAGTGGCACGGTGTATCTATTCTGCCAAAATCTCTCTCTCTCTCTCTCTCTCTCTCTCTCTCTCTGTGAGTGTCTCTCTCTTGCTTCTATTGACATTTATGGGACCGATTTTTATAATTGGTTTAAGAGTGAAAGATGGTCGGTTTGATGATCTGAACTGAACCAACCCCTTAAGTATGTAATTTAATTAATTTACACTCTGTAGTTATAATTAAATTGGCAACCAATTAAAACTTCAATTGATCCACATAAAATCCATTAACAAACATTCTCATCGAAAAATAATAAAAAATACAATAGAGACACATATCACAACGACTATGCATCGGGGGCGTGAACAGGGCGTGTGAAATCGATTTGTATCTATCAGTTCAAAATAATTCGTATCTTGAATTATGTTATTTTCGAACTTATTGCGTTTGAATAAGAAGTATAGCTTTAGACTTGATTATGTGAACAGTCTTGGCATAGTTTTGTAATGGGAATCAGACCATATTGTAATAAGTAGGTACCTGGTTCATTCTTTAGTCGATTGAATCGATACGATAATCGATCAATCGATTATGACGTTTCTGCGCAATCGATCATTATTTGTTGAATGGTTCTCGTTCCGTTTTCTCATCGGTTACGACTGCCGAGTAAAAGAGCATATATAAACTGACGACTATAATGTCTTTTTGGGGTTGGTAGAAATATTACTACAACAACTTTTTTAAGTGTATGTTAGGTTTCAAGATGGAATTGAAAGTGTTGATTTTATGGCTAGCATTTTTCGTAGATTGGATTGGATTTGTTTTTGGTTGAGCGTTTGACCCAAAAAAATTATTGAGAAATCTCTTAGTAGCCTAATACTACAACCAAGCCATGGAAAAACAAACGGTACCTAACTATGTTAACTAGGACTACATTTAACAAACAATATAGTTTAAGAAAACAGATTCTACATATTTAAAAGAAATATACAATCAATCAAATATTCTATATTTTTCACCAAAACATAAACAGTAAAATATACCATGGATTTAACAAATCTAGTAGTTTCTACCAAAATAAATAGTAAAATTAAAATCCTACTAATATTATGAATGTGTTTATAACAATATGGATGTTTGGCACACTGATGGAATATGTTCCGGATGACATGATGACATGACACATAGGATACTTTTTAAAAGTCCACGCAGACGGAGTCGCCGGCAATCTATAAGTAATTCTAGTAAAGGTGACTGCATATTTCTCTCCGTGCGACAAGAAATGAGGTGGTCTTTTACGGATATTATAAAAAAAAGAAAGAATCCAGATATGGAAACAAAACTTTCACACAATCATCCTCATGACATTTGACTTCAATTCCTAACAAAAGAATATCGCCATCTTTAAACCAGATTATATATTTTTAATACTGTAATTTAACGTAATTTTTTCCTTCCTCTTTTCCCACGTTTTGTGAGTTATCTCGTTTTACCATCTGGTATGAGATTTTTTTTTTATCTTATTTACATCTTAATTAGGCCGTGTTTGAATGAATTGCCTTCCTTTGTACATGCCTTATGGGTTATAGGTAAAGTGAGACCACGTTTAGTAGTCGTGTCGTCAATCTAAATGGCTAATTTATAACATCAAAGTTAATAGTACTGTAGCCACGGGACATTCTAATATCAAAAAAGGTTACCGATTACCGTTTTTATATTGTCGTGAGGTAAGACCAAAGACTAATATAAAAACCCCAGTCTTAAAAATCACAAGTCACAACCCAAAAAAAACAATTGCCTTAAATTTTTTAATTTCCACGTTACCGTTTTTTTTTCTATACCATCCGAAGGTTGCGTGTTCCAATCACGTCGGGGTCACCAATATGGAGGTGCTACTGGGGAATGTTCCTCCATTGATAAGGGAAGATCTTCCACCAGGCTATGTGTGAAGCCTGGGGACCGGCCGTGGTCCAACAGTTCTTAGTTGGACCTTTTATATGTATCGAATCTATGTTATTATTTCTCTTGCGCGATGTATGTCTTGCATTCGATTGTGAACCTTATTTGTAGTAGGTTACGAGTTACGTATTCGCGGTGAACGTTGTCTATGTATGGAGCATATTTCCGAGAGCGACGGTATCGCCATCTGTTGGCATCTTTGCTATAACTTGTGGGTGCAGACATCTGTAGCAAGTCCCCTCCCCACACAGTCAAATCAAATCAAATTTTTTTATACAAAATAATATCACATAGATAGCATTTTGACGTCATTTTTTTACTCTACCACCGCGTCGGAAGGTGTTCCGTTGAGAGAAGATGCGGCCAGAAACACTACAACACACATCTTTTAAACAAAACAAAATATACAAAGTACAATTTAAAATACAATATTGCATTACATAGAGTAACATTGTCAAGACCAGACATTTTGGTCATTCGAATAGTCATCGAGTTTATAGTAGCCTTTTTTACAGAGGACTTGTTTAAAATGGGACTTAAATTTGTTGTCTGGCATGTTAAGAATATCCTCTGGTATCTTATTATAATAGCGTATACAATAAAAAAAAAACAGCAACACAATAGAACATTTAAAGAAAGTTTTAAGTATCATTACACCCTCCACATAAAATAACCACCACTCCACTCCGTCCATAATTTACCGGTCAATTTTCTCAACCGCATATTTACAAAACCCGGCCGGTTCAAAGGTCATAGCGTAAGATCAAATAGGCGTATGGAAAATACGCACGATTCGCTACAGGGCATAAGTTGCCTAGTCAGAATATATTGTTGAAGCAGTAGGTAGGTAGGTAATAGTGATTCCATAATCACTGTAAGGGATGCGCATAGACGGAAACGCGTTTTTACTAAAAAGAGATCGCATAACCATAAGGTCAATATAATATTTATTACTAAATTAAATTCTAATTAAAAAAAATAAAAAGTTAAGGATATGAAATAAAAAAAACAACATTAAATTAAAATAAAAATCAAACTATAATAAAAATTACATTTGTATACTTAACGAGCGTTTACTCCCGACTTCGTCCGAACAAATTATATACCAGATTTTAAGTCAGATCATAAGCTATCAAACAAATAAAGTTTCATCAAAATCGCTTCAGTACTTTTTGCGTGATGCTCGTTCAAACAAACAAACACCCAAAGAAACACACAAACAAACACACAAACAAACAGACAGACAAAAAATCCAAAAATTAGTGAAATGGAATCAGGGACACCTAAAAACCATATCGTAACTTATTTTTTGTTAATATCTTCAATGTACAGACACACTTCTGTTACAGCTTTATAATAGTATAGATACTTACCTACCTATTATTTTTATGATTCTACATTACAATATAATAATAAAAGAATATTGACCATAATCATTATACATTATACATTATTAAGGTTGTCTGGAAGAAATCGCTTTTTAGCGATAAGACCGCCTGTTTTTGTGCCTTATGTATTTCCTGATTGATTGCTCTCTGTATACTCTGTTGTTTTGGTGTCAAATAAAGTATAATTGATTGATTGATTATACTTGCATACTGTTACGGCTCTTCTCTTCATGAATCTTATCTAAATTAATACTTTACGGCTTCCAGCTTAAAAAATTCGTGACAATTTAAAATTTTCCCTTTTTTTCCCAAAAGAATCAAAATTCCGGATATTTCAGGAAAATTCCTGTCCTCTGACAACCCTTTTGATGAGCAGATGTTAATACTAGCACAGATTATTTAATAGTTACTCTGATAGTGGGTATTACCTACCGAGGTTATAGTTATAAGTACCAACATACTTAAAAAATCAGCCAATGGCTTTTATTATTTGCTGTTTTACCTTAGAGTCGTTAGAGCAATATAATTCATAATAATAATTCATAATTCATGCGATCAGATGGTACATTATAATCACACCGAGTTTTACGCTTGTCTGTATGTATTACCGTTTTTAACGCATAGAGCAAAAACAATAAACGTTGAAAAAAAAGGTTTCTTGTAATACTTTTTATTATTTGTGAGCAAATCCGCCATAACAACGCATATAACCCCCTGTCACGTATGTGTCGTAATTATAATGAAATTTTTGCGAAATCAAACGAGCTAGATATATTCGATTCGAACCAGTATCGGTACAAAAGACGCGTTATCTCCGCTCCGCTGTGAGTACCTAGTTACAATTAGGTACAACCAATTACGACTAGATATCAATCAATCAATCAATTATACTTTATTTGGCATCAAAAAAATAGAGTATACAGAGAGCAATCAATCAGGAAATACAGAAGGCACAAAAACAGATATAATATTAGTTAAGTTCACTAAATGATTTTTGTTTCTTTTTTGTCTTGTAGTAATTTTTTGTCGTTCGATGCATTGAAAAATTATTATCTTGTTTTCTTTTTATTTTTAGTATGTATAGGGACACGGACACGATGCTAATTGTTTATCTATTTCATGATGTGCACAGATGCTTAGGATTATGGCTTGCTTTACCTTTTAATCTGTCAATATTTGATGTTTTTATAACTGTAATCTGTTTTATTTGCCTAATAAATAAATAAATATTCTGTGAAAATTTTATCTGTCTAGCTCTTACGGTTCAAAAGTTACAGCCCTAAATAATTAGGACAGACAGACGGACGGACGGACACCTAAGCGTAGGCTTATGAATATAGGAATAGGAACCATAAAAAGTACCTACAGTAGTACCAGGTTTATAAGTCTCACCGATGTACCTGCGCAGTTGACCAATTTCAAAAGCGCGCGAAATTATATTGACCAATCAGGATGTGACACCTTCCCGCTATTGGCTTATTGCTTTCTTATTGCTATTCGAGTTGGAGCGAGATAGAGAATACCCGATTACGCACTGTTCTGCGCAAACGAAGATTGACGAGCGGAATTATGTCTGGTCGTCCTGTACCTATAATATCCTGGTCACGGTACCAAAACGAGTTAAAAAAAAACGAGTTAAACTCTTTCTTCGGTCGACGGTCGTAACCTGTACCCTGTACTACCACTCAACATCATACAAGTTCTGAATGACATTGCCTAACGAGCTTTGCTGCAATTTTCAAGCCCTAATAGGGATGTACCATTTGATTTCGAATTTGAGTCTGAATCATAAATAAATTAAATATAAACCTGAAGGCTGCAATTTTCAAGCCCTAGTAGGGATGTACCATTCGATTTCGAATTTGAGTCTGAATCATAAATAAATTAAATATAAACCTGAAGCTAAGCACAAGCTCATTTTGAATAGCATTTTTATTATTATTAAATAACGCATTATTTCAATTCATATATTATTATTTTTTATTACAAGAATAATTTAGTAGATTCTACTAAGTAGAGCATTTGTTGATATAAGTAGTAAAATTTAATAAAGATAGGTATAAAAACGTATATGTGTGTTGCTGTAATGTGGTTTGAAAAATCTGATACCAGAGCTTGCTGCCCACACGATAAGAAAAAGAAAAATATGTATACAAAATATTTTTACAAAATATTTTATTTAGATCTCTCACACAGACAGCAAAAAAGTTACAAGAAAAGAGAACATATTACATTTATGAGTTTTGTCTTTGTGAGAGACTGGTATCCGTATGTTTCGTGTTACAAAAGATGAAAAGTATGCTTAAGCTTCTTCTTATCGTATCTTAGGTCGTTCTTCCATATTCGAAATACGTGATACCTACTCTGACAAAATGCACACATATCAGGCAAAATCAATGCTCAAAAAAATGTATAACATTTTTCCTACAATTTTCTGAAGATTCTTTTAATTAAATTGAAGATTAATGCGTGTTATAGACTAACGCCCAGGGGAAGCCCTATGCCTTCAGGGGGACGTTTATAGGCTGATGGTGGTGATGAAATTGAAGATTAAATTCACTAGCAAATAAATATTTATTATAGCTGGTGTCATTTACATTAGTTTTCAAATCCCACTCCCTCATTCAGTGACTCAAACTCAACTGATCCAACTCACATGCGAATCACCTCATTCCCTCCCTACTCGCCCTTACCAAGCTAGTTCCGTCCCTATGTGTGTTTCTGTGTTACTAACACGATAGTATGTTACCTACAGTGTGTTACCCAGTCAACTATGTTAGACTGATTGAGCCCTGCGCTAGATATACTGGTTATCATGCTACTTAAAATGCAATCTGTTTTTATAGGAACACTCAAGGACGTATCAAGTCCAAATTGGATCAAAGTGGTTAGAAAAGAGATTGTAACGCCACCCACCCAGTGTCACTGAACTATATTGTTTTAATGAAAGCTTATAAAAAGCAGGGCTGCAATTAACTTTTGACACATTTGGTATTGCGCTAATCGCGGTACTGCTCTTGACAGCCGTTAGAACCGTTTTGACAAATCGCTCAGACGTTATTGGCTGACAGTTACATAGAGTTTAGCGCGATGCGGAATTCAGCGCAGTTGAATAGTAATTGGATTGCAATGTGATTAGAACTGTAATTGGATAAGAATAGAACTTCGATGTTTTAACTTAGCGCAATCGGACTCCAGGATGCCAATTGTAGTGTCGGCTAAGAATAGGACCATCCCAATTCCTCCCGTCCCTAGGCGACTAAGGGATCTACTGAAGGATGGGCAGCAGCATCCTCTGTGTACACACATTAATTCGATCCAACTGCGATCGCCAACCCGCCTGCCAAGCGTGGCGATTATGGCAAATCCCCCCATTTTGGGGGAGGCTTATGTCCAGCAGTGGACGTTTAATGGCTGATATGATGATGATGATGATGATGTCAGGATAGGCACAATGTAAACCCCTCGCAGGTTTTAGTGCCAGAACACCAATGTTACCAATGTATTGTTTTTAACACACACACACACAGTAGATAATTTGTATAACGCCTCACGCACACCAACACAAGAACGTTGGCCAGTTTGTTTTTTTAGTACGTTAGAAGCGTGAGGCTCTATCTTGACATATAAATTAATAAAAGGTAACAACAATATAATACGACAATGTTCTGGTGGATGCGATTAGAGATATTTAGTTTTTTAGTCTTTCCTCTCTTTGTATTTTCTCTCAAAATCATTGAATTTTAAGTTTCTAAAACACTCATTGGTCACTAATCAGATCCAACCTGGGATCGAACCACCACCTCCTACAAGGAGAGCGACTTTACAAGCCTCAAACCATCATGTCGTTGTCTAAATTACTAACGGGTCCATTGTTTATACATTTAAATGTCAAAAGTTTAGGGTCCGAGGTAGAACTAACAGAGTCCATACAAAACACAAATGAATACATAATTATGTCAAACACAACCTGTGCTAACAAAATAGTGTTGTCACCATAAACATAATATTACTTACGATAGTATATTATGTTTATGGTTGTCACATAATAGGTAATAAGTACAAAAAACTCTAGTACCTAAATACGCCCACTGCCACTTTAGTAAATAAGCCCTCCTGTTGTGTTTGAGTATTTACAACATTATGTACAACTTATGGCTAAATATGGCTATAATTAAAAATAAAAACAAATAAGTACATATCGAGCACGACTTCCGTTCGACTTACACAAAACAGAAGACGTGCTCGAGGCCACCGTCCTGCGGGAGGGTGCCCATGACGCTGGCTGCGTTACCTCGTTGGATGGCAATGGATATTCGTTGCCCGAGGTACGGGCCAGCCCACAGATCACAAAAACTAAAGGGAGATGTGAAAAGGGGGCGGGGCCAGTGTCGCCGGAATATGCGCAAAAACGGAACACATTGCTCGCGACGGTAAGGAGGCGGTATACTATGAGGCTGAAAGCTAGTCGAGATATTATGTGTAAATAGTTTACAATGCTTGCGTAGTACTAAAGATTATTCGAACGTTGAGTTCTGATTTCCGCAATGGATAATGAGCACATTCAAACTAACAAAATACTTTCTATCGCGTGGTACTGGTGGTAATGCGGCACTCAGTTTCGTACTCAGCCCGTTGGTTGGCATCTCTCTAGATCTCTATGGGCCAGCCCTTACTTCGGTCACCGGACACCTCGATCAAGCGCGACGACAACCCTTTGAAGAGCTGTCGGGCGTCCGGCCCCCACGGCCCCAGGGTCTCTACACCGAATGGCGCAAGAATGTAGCCGTCACGTAATTTAGTTTAGCAATTCTTTAGGCTATGTCAGCTGCTCTGGTTCCTCTGCTGATCTCTTCATTTCTGATTCGGTGTCCGGCCGAAACGTTCTCGAGTGGCGACCGCGTACCGGAAAGCGCAGCGTGGGTAGGCCCCCCCACACGGTGGACCGACGACCTGGTGAACGCGTCGGGAACCCGTTGGATGAGGGCAGCGCTGGACCGGTCGTTATGGCGATCCTTGGGGGAGGCCTATGTCCAACAGTGGACGTCCATCGGCTGAGATGATGATGATGATGACCTAAATGCGACTAGATTTTTTTCTCCCTGTAAAACCAGCAATGCAAATCGAAAACTTAATATACAGGGTGTAAAACTAAATTCGTTACATACTTTATGTGCTTCAGACCATTAAACTGAACATCTTTCGCTATGAGACAAACATTAACGTGAAAAAATCAGCTGTTCCATACAAAACTGCAAACCTACTCGATGTATGACAGCAGAATTTTTTTTTGCGATTTCGACGTTGGTCTCATATACATAGAAAGTTATTCAGTTTGATGGTCCGATCAAACCCTTAAAAAAGTGTCAGCATATTAAAAAGGACCCTGTATAAGTAATTAACCCGCAACTTTGTTCGCACAAATTATATACCAGATTTTAAGTCAGATCGTAAACTATCAAACAAAAAAGTTTCATCAAAATCGGTTCAGTAGTTTTTGCGTGATGCTCGTTCAAACAAACAAACAAACAAACAAACAGACAAAAAATCCAAAAATTTGTGATTTGGAATCAGGGACACCTAAAAACCATATCGTAACTTTTTTTTGTTAATATCTTCAATGTACACACGGCGACATATCAAGCTATAAAAAACCAACATAAGCTGGCCGCGTGATGCTATACGTTATTCGACCTTCGCGCGTTCAGTTTATGTTGGTTTTGTATGCTCGCCGTTGATCCGCTTGATGTCTCGCCGTGTGTACTGACAAACTATCTGCTACATTTTTATAATAGTTTAGATTCTATAAAAAGCTACAAGACTTTTCTCTCCGTGTAAAAACAGCCATGCAAAACGAAAACAAATAGTTATAATGGTAAAAAGAAATTTTTAATTTAAAAACGGAGTTTGCCAACTATAAATACTTCAGCAACAAGACTAAAAGAATCGATAATTAAACGCTATCCATTTTTATTATCGACATAAAAATAGAGGCTCCCGATATAGTGTTAGTTATGGATGTAAACAGTTTAAGGATAGAGTAGGGGTGTGCTGTGTTGTTGAAATTTATCGATGTTTTGGATGCCAACTGACTTCTCAAGCAGTTTTTATTACGAACCTCCGTTCTTTGTAAAGCAGGACATTAATAATTAGGTATATTAACCCTTTAACTGACACAATATTATTGAACTACAAATTATTATTATTTATTTATTTATTATTACATAAGTTACAGTGAACACTTAATGACAATGAATCTGGCAAAACCAATTGCTCGATTGTCTGTGGAAGGTACAATTACGCTCAAACTATTTTAACTATAATTTGTCTATACATATACAGCGAATGTTGCAATGCGATAATTATTGTACCTGTCATTACACTTCTTAACATTTTTTTTGTATTTTCTTAGTTCTTAGGTAATATGTACTATCCAATAGGAATGTCTTTAACAGTCTAGAAAATTTACATTTGTTCGAGTCATCAATCTCAATTGTTTATCTATAAATTACGAGCGGTTAATCGAGCCAATTAAAACGCCTTCTTGGTCGGAAAATCGACCAAAAGGGTACCAAAGAACCAAAGGATATCGGGATCTACAGGGTGTAACAATACTCTAGTAATATTTTAAGGGGTGGGTTAGATTAGACCATGCTGAACAAACTGAACAACAAACTAAACAGACTTGATGTAAATTTTATTTTGTGTGTTTGTCTTCTGTTTATGTATATTGTGTATTATTTCTTGCGCTATACCTTTAAGTTAAGACCTTATTTTACCATATTCTTGCAAATAAATGAGTTCTATTCTATTCTAACATTTAATATGGAGCCAGCATCGAGTATTTTTTTACTATTAATAAATTATAATATTTTTTAGAAAAAAAAAGACGTCATGATGATAAACGATGTCCGTTTAAGATCTGCGACATTTTTCAACGATGCAGTAGATACAGTCGCGAAAAGAACCTACTCGACTAAAATGGGACAACTGATTTTTCTCGGCTTTGTCTCCTTAGCGAAGGTAGTTCAATTTTATAGTCTTAACCTTTAAATTATTACTGTGGAATTTTTTTACACCTTATATTTATCGATATCGATAACGTCCCAACCCTATCCTTGTAACAGTTACCTGCTGAAACACTTTTTTTACTCCCCAGTAAAACACGGCCCTGACTATTAATATGATAATATATGTATGTCTGTGAGTCTGTGTATGGTACTAACCGGTTATTTTTAACTGGACTGGTTAGGTTACAGTTATTGGTCTTTTTAGGGTACCGTAGGTAAATGGCCAGTAATAATTTCTTGGAAATTGTATGTAACACAGATCGTCTAATACCAATCACAGTTTTAAAATCTAGTGTCGACTTTTATTATGATGACTAAATAACATAATAACACAAGACATACGCACACAAAAGAAGAAAAAAAAATTCACTATAATTATATTACCATGATTAAAAATTAAGACAATTTTAGTTAAGTCTGCACCGAGCTTATTGTGCTGCCCCTAGTCGTATTTTTTTTATTTCTTAACAATTAAACAATATAAGGTCTAACAAAATTAGGTGAAACTATTTTAAAGGGATGATCAGACCATCAAACTGAACAACTTTCTCTATGGGACCAATATTGAAATCGCGAAAAAAAAATCAGCTGTTCCATACAAACCTACTCGACCTAAATGTATGGGACAGCAGATTTTTTTTCGCGATTTCAATATTGGTCCCATAGAGAAAGTTATTCAGTTTGATGGTCTGATCATCCCCTTAAAATAGTTTCAGCTGATTTTGTTAGACCTTATATATCCAAAAAACAAGAATGTCACATTGCAGTCATTGCTGGTTTTCAATTTGTCGGGTCACTGCGGATTTGTTTTTATAATGTTTGTAGTTATTATCTTTAAAACCGCCAAAAGTCTATATATGTATTCTATATCGTTGTCTAGTCATCATAATACAATTCCAGGTACTTTAAATGTGACTAGATAATTTGTGTGACAATGTCCAATATATTTATTTATTTAAAAGTGGCCACTTTTGGCGGTTTTAACGATAATAGCTACAAGCATAAAACATAATAATCCGTAATGTTTCGATAAATTGAAACCCAATAAGGACTAAAATTTTTTTTTTATTGTTTAATTTTCTTTGGAAATAAAAAAATACATTTGAGGGCAGCACAATAGGCTCGGTAGGCTCTTAATTTAATTTAGCATAATTATTATAAAAGTCTGTCGTCGCGTTTGTCTATCTATCTCTCTGTCTGTATAGCCAAGTCTATTTTTTTTTAATTTATTATATTTTCCACTATAGTTGCTATATTAATATTTGTTTCAAAAATGTTTAGCGTAGACGCTAAATTGCTATTTTGGCCGGTATTGTGCGCTTTGTGATAATAGAAGAATGAAATTTTACGTACCAGAAGATTTCTTTTGAGATGAGGATGGAGGTCAGATATGACCTCTGAGACAGGACACATTTTTTTTTAATTAATGTACTTTTGCTTATACGTTAGCACTGCATTTCCGCCAGAGTCAAGTAGTTTGTGGGAGTATTTATCCAATCTCCAGGATTGTTTTTGCTCAAAAACACAGCTGAAAAGAGATTACGGAGCATCGTGTCAAGCAAAATTGCGAACCGCGCGAACACCACACACACCACTCGTGCCAAAATTTGCAAAGTGAAACCTAAAAAAATTCTTGTTAAATTAACTAGATATTTTTCTCAAAGTAATTTTCAGAGCAATGTCAATTTTAAACCATTGAGTTACGGAACCATTTAACTCACAAAGTTGAATTAAAACCATAATTACGACTCAGTCAATTACAGTATCGCTCCATAGAAAAATGGACAATAAATATTGATAAAGATATTATCTATTAAATGCAAGTAATGGTCGAATACTATTCAATTAATTTTAATATTCTTTTACAAAAAAAAAAGGTAAGGCATGACGATAAAGGATGACTGTTAAAGATCTGCGACATTTTGCAACGATGCAGTTGCAATGCAACATTGATACAGTCGCGATTCAGCGTTGATAAAGTTGCTATTCTGCATTGCTACAGGCGCATGTATATATACGCATGATGTAGCATATACAGCAGGCGGAGGACAGTTGCCTTTTGGTGGCTTTTTATTTAACCGACTTCAAAAAAGGAGGAGGTTTCTCAATTCGACCTTATATATATATATATTTTTTTTATGTGTGTTCGCGGATAACTTCGTCGTTTATGAACCGATTTTGATGATTCTTTTTTTGTTGGAAAGAAGCTATTTCAACGGTGATACCATGATAAGGAAACCCGGATCTGGTGATGGCATCCCAGAGAAATCGAGGGGAACCTGAAAATGAAAATCGTAGTGCCGGCTAGTGCGTTTGTTAATTTAAAGCAAATTGAACTAATGAATTCACCACTGAAAATTGTGAAATAAACAAAATTTTAACAAAAAATTAAAACCGCCTTCAAAAAAACTAAAAAGGTAAAAAATAATATTGCAGCTGATGACTTTTTCGTTCGCATCATAAGAACATTAATGTGTTTTATCGAAGTCGGTGTCAAGCCAAGCCAAAAAACTAATGCAAGCCCTGTCGCGAATCGTACCGGCTTGACAGCGACTTCGATAAAACACATTAATGTTCTTATGATGCAATATTATTTTTTACCTTTTTAGTTTTTTTGAAAGCGGTTTTAATTTTTCCGATTCAGTTTGCATAGAATATGCTTCAAAACTATGAAAAAAAAAGATTTTATTGTCTATGTCAATGTCTAATTGACAAATTCACAAAATGTGCGGGTTGTTTGTGGTTTTCGTTCGATTTCGTGCCGATTTAGTGATGTTCTGGAGTTTCTGTTGTTCTATTACCAATGTTTAGATTACAGGAATAGTAAGGTTACTGGAATTTCACTCGATCGGTGCGGGATTGAACGAAAACTAGCATTCAAAACAATAATATCCATCGGTATGAGTAGATATAAGTAGGTATGTATAGTATATAGATTTAATTATTGTTGGTGAAACATATAGCCTATCATAGCCTTCAATTAGACATAAGGTGGATGCATAATGTTGCCACGAGTGGGTTCTCTTTTCTAATATACTTATATTACTCTTTGAAGTACACTATGACGTCACAAACTCTTAACAGCCCAGTCAATCGTCAGTTCTTCATTTAAATGCCTGTCACGTAGAGATGGCGCTTTTTGCCGCCGTACCGGACGCACGCGCAGTCTGCTCGATCATTGTTTCGATCTATATTACTTGACAACCGCGACAGCATTCCGTGTGGTATACGGCTTCGATCACCAAGCAAGAAGGGTGTCGTTAATAGCGACTCCGACTAATTCGTACACTCACAGGCATAGTCAACATCTCTGATGCTTGTTTCCCAAGTAAAGATAAAAGCCGTGTGGTTCCGGCTTAGAATGTACCAATTCTTCAGTGGGTGTCGTACGAGGTGACTAGGTATGAGATTAAAGGTGTCTTATGCAGTGTTTATATGAACGAAAGGCTAGCCCTCTCTCACCACTTGAGATGTCTTTCGATCCTGAAACTTAAATTGCTAAATGTGAGCATAATATATAAGGTCTAACAAAATAAGGTGAAACTATTTTACGGGGATGATCAGACCATCAAACTGAATAACTTTCTCTATGGGACCAATATTGAAATCGCGAAAAAAATCTGCTGTCCCATACATTTAGGTCGAGTAGGTTTGTATGAAGCAGCAGCAACATTCGTTAGTTTTTTTATGTACTTACCAATAATATTCCACGATAACTTCAGCGTTTCTTGACCGATTAACATAATTCTTTTTTGGGTTCTAAAGGAGTTACCGTCGAGTTTGTCCCATTTTAATTTGGCGAAGACATGAAAACGCGCTTCGGAGCAAATTATCGACGATTAAAGCAATTGCTTTGTTTCTGTTAAACTCTCAGTTATAGTAACGCTTGCTCTTACCATACAGTCAAGTCGTCCCAAACAATTTTCTATTTACAATCTTCTCAATACTTGGAATAAATAGAATTAAGGGCCTATGTCGAAAAATAATTGAAGGGAGATGGGCCTGTGATAGCTTATATTACTGCCTGATGCGAGAGAAAGAGACGGGGCGGCGCGCCGGACTGAAACGACGCAAGCGTAAAACACACTTTATTTAATTATGATTGTAATATTTATGTAAGTTCAAAATGCTCTAATCAAAATTTGTAAAATATCAATCTCTTTTTTTAAAATCAAGTCTCGTGTTTCTATTATTCACCGTTTAGCAGTTCCAAGCGTTTATAAATAAAAACGGAGGCCACTTTGGCTTGTTTTGCTATCGAGGAAATGTGTCTTAATCGTGTTTTGGCTCTAATCAAAACTTCATTTATATGTTCAATTTACACATATCCGCAATTCATACTCCTACTGTTAGTACTTCATGATATATGACGCTTTGAAAAATCTTATTTTTTTCACATATCCTCTTAAGTCACTCGCATCGCTTCGCCGGCGTAAGTCCCAGCACAATGGCAAATCCTATCAGTGAATCAGTCAGGCATTGTCTTCAGTTATCACAGCGAATATTTCTAAAGCCACAAGGCGATAGATCAGGTATTTGTGGGACTAGAAGGTGTTATCCTAGACCTACCACCAAGCGATACAAACATGTATAACGTTGGTCTACATGCAATGATTTTAAAGCAGCCACCATCTAGAAAGAAAAGAATGAAGAAAGAAATAGAGTCTTAGGCCCACCACACACATCCGGAATTGCAATCCGGAATTCCGAATCAGAATTGTGATTTGACACAGGGATTTTCCCCCTCCACAATTCCGTTGGGAATTGCGGAGCTGTCAAATCCCTGTGTCAAATCACAATTCTGATTCGGAATTCCGGATTGCAATTCCGGATGTGTCTGGTGGGCCTTATAGGGACTGGGGATGTCTAAAAAATTTTAGTGTGTAGGTAACAACAGCATTTTGCAGCTATGACTTATACAGATGTTAAATGAGACACTTCCTTAAAGGGGTGCTTCAGACAATCAAACTGAACAACTTTTACTATGGGACCAACACTGAAATCGCTACGAAACCCTATCATGGGCGTGTCCGAAACGCTCTTGGCCGGTTTTTTAGGATCATTAAACTAAAACAAAAAAAAAATATATAATAAATATTATATGTATAATTATATATACAGGATGTTACAAAAATACTAATAAACATTTAAGGGGGTGGTTAAGACTTTCAAATTGAACAACTTTCACTATGGGACCAATATCGAAATCGCGAAAAAAAAATCAGATGTTCCATCATCATCATCATCATATCAGCCGATAGACGTCCACTGCTGGACATAGGCCTCCCCCAAAATGAGGAGATTTGCTATAATCGCCATGATGCAATGCGTTTGCGATGTTCCATACTAAACTACAGATCTACTCCAGTTAAATGTATGGGACAAAAGATTTTTTTCGCGATTTCGATGTTGGTCCCATAGTGAAAGTTCAGTTTGTTGGTCTAAACCACCCCCTTAAAAGTTTTTAATTTTTATTTTTACTGCTGTAACACTCTGTATATTAAATAAATAAATAACATTTTTAATCTGTGTCATTACCTAAACATATGGGTGTAGAAAATTGGAGAAGGTGCAGCGCAATCTTGGAATATTCCTAAAGATCATCAAATTCCTCCTCCATCTGAAATCAATTAATTCTATTCACATATGGCAACAAACCTTAACGGAGATTTATTTAAACTGCCTCCGTTGTCAACACATAAATCTATGGAAAAGCTTTATAAGCTCTTGAAGCTGGTTTACGTAGTCTGCTAAAAGTTAACTGTTTAGGTGCTTAAGTTAGAAGCGGAGAGCGGATAGTAGCTTTTATTGTTTAACCCTAAACTGCTGTTGATTTTACGTCTTGTTAAAGTTTTAGAGAGTAGAATAGGCCTTCAAACACAATAATCAACACCGAATTTCAATTTATTTCATCGTCATCATCTCAGCCGATGGACGTCCACTGCTAGATATATCTGATCGCCATAACGACCGGTCCTGCGCTGCCTTCATCCAACGGGTTCCCGCTGCCTTTACCAGGTCGTCGGTCCACCTAGTGGGGGGCCTACCCACGCTGTGCTTTCCGGTACGCGGTCGCCACTCGAGGACTTTTCGACCCCATCGGCGAGCAATGTGCCCCGCCCACTGCCACTTTAGTTTAGCAATGGATAGGGCTATGCTATAAATCAGAAATGAAGAGATCTGCAGAAGAACCGGAGTAACTGACATAGCCCAAAGAATTGCTTGAACAATTTATTTAATCACGAGTAATTACAAACTTGTCCGTGTGGTGTGGCTACGAATAGCACCATCCCATTTCCTCAGACTAAGGGATCTACTGAAGGATGGGCAGCAGCATCCTCTGAGTACACACATTGATTCGATCCAACTGCGATCGCCAACCCGCCTGCCAAGCGTGGCGATTATGGCAAATCCCCCCATTTTGGGGGATCTCTCCCTATTCCGCAGTAATAAAAAGTATCTACCTCCGCAGGAAGCTCCTCTAACACCCTGCACGTGTCCCCTGCGTGGTGCTAATCGAACAGAAACCTATTATTATTATTATTATTTAGGGGGGTTTTGGGCCTTGACAGGCTTGCTGAGCCTGTGCCACGTAGACCATCGCTGGTCCTTTGTGAATGCCCTTTTTAAAGTTCCTTACCAATTCCCACTGCGGCCAGAAAACGCAGTAGATTCTTGATCGGGATAGTTTGTATCTCATCTGGTGTCAGTACCTGCCTACCTTGATGAGTACTACATTTGTACATTAGGGGGCAACAGTCACATAGGAGGTGTATAGGAGTTTCCATCTCCTCCTTGCAGAATCTGCAGCCGGTCGTGTCACTTAATTTCAGTGTGTGCATGTGCTTATTTAATTTGCAGTGGCCTGTGAGTGACCTTGCTATTGTACAAATTTGATCCTTGCTGAGGGCAAGGAGATCGTTTACAAGTTTGCGATTGTAGCCTTTGATAAGTGCTTTGGAGTGGTTCATGCCTGGGGTGTTGCACCAAAACTTTATTGCCTCTCCAAAGCTGACCCTATTCAAAGAATCGCGCGTTGGACTATTAGGTATTCCAAGAAAGGGTTCGGGGCCTATGAAGTGGTTTTCTGTGCCCCTTCCGGCCAACTCGTTCACCCTTTCGTTTCCATCTATGTCTGAGTGTCCTGGCGCCCATTGTAGCACAAGCTGATTTTTATTGCCTAGGGCGTTCAGTTGTGACACGCCTTTTAGTCCTGTACCAGGTCTGAACAGCAACCAAAGGCGCTTTTGTAGGCAACTTCAAATCTAACACTACGCTGATAATGATACCAGTAACTGCTGCCTGAGTAATGCTGTACAGTGCGACCAGGAAAATAATTCCGCTCGTCAATCTTCGTTTGCGCAGAGCAGTGCAAAATCGGGTATTCTCTATCTTGCTTCAACTCGAATAGCAGACTATGGATGCTTAGGCAGCGAAAAGGGCGCGAAAGCAATAAGCCAATAGCGGCAAGGTGTCACATCCTGATTGGTCAATATAAATTCGCTCGCTTTTAATATTTGTCAACTGCGCAGGTACAACGGTAAGACCGCCTTATTTTTTGCGTCTTGTATTTTTATTTCTGTATTTTACTGTTTATGTTTCGGCGTAAAATAAAGTATATTTGATTGATTGATTGATTGATAGGTGAGACTTATAAACCTGGGCCTCTACCCGTACATTCGAACTTCGCAATTGTGTGACTGTTTTCGTTCCAATGTCAACTCTATTACAATGAAACAGTGGCGATATATCAAACATCGAAAATCCGGGTACAGGGCCTGGTACTACTGTAATTGTCTTTTCCAAAACAAGATATTTTATCTCACTACAGCCATTCTCTCGACGCCGACGCTTGTACCAAACAACGCAGTAACAATGATTGTGTTATCTAAACGCATGCGCGAGCCTGCCCAGTTAGTGATGACCTTACTGAAATATTGCGAGGTGGACTGACGACGGAGATAGATTCTAACCGACTTCAAAATGAAGGATTCATCAATTCATCTGCATTTATATATTTAAGGTGGTTTCAGTCCATACAATAGTTTGACGCACAATACTACCACTATATAGACACTAACACTACACTATGTATACTAACACTATATAAGGTCTCACAAAATTAGGTGAAACTATTTTAATGGGATGATCAGACCATCAAACTGAACAACTTTCTCTATGGGACCAATATTGAAATCGCGAAAAAAAAATCTGCTATCCCATACATTTAGGTCGAGTAGGTTTGTATGGAACAGCAGATTTTTTTTCGCGATTTCAATATTGATCGATGATCGATATTGGTCCCATAGAGAAAGTTGTTCAGTTTGATGGTCTGATCATCCCCTTAAAATAGTTTCAGCTAGTTTTGTCAGACCTTATATAGACATCTTGTCTGAAATAAATTATTTCAATTGAATTGAATTGAATAGACGCAATTAATAAAAGTAATCTATACTATTATAAAACTGTAACAGGAAGTTTGTCTGTACATTGAAGATATTAACAAAAAAAAGTAACAATATGGTTTTTAGGTGTCCTTGATTCCATTTCACCAATTTTTGGATTTTTTGTCTGTCTGTTTGTTTGTGTGTTTGTTTGTTTGGATGTTTGTTTGTTTGTTTGTTTGTTTGAACGAGTATCACGCAAAAACTACTGAACCGATTTTGATGAAACTTTTTTTGTTTGATAGCTTATGATCTGACTTAAAATCTGGTATATAATTTGTGCGGACGAAGTCGCGGGTTAACGCTCGTATTTTATAAATGGAAAAATAGTTTAGAAAATCTGGATGCCGACAATTTACTTTGACTATTTACTATAAGGACTAGCCTTGTGGTAGCATTTTCCTTTTGCCACGGTATAAGATTAATGATCATGTGAATTTATATTCAATTTTATACCTTACGAGCGTTAACCCGCGACTTCGTCCGCACAAATTATATACCAGATTTTAAGTCAGATCATAAGCT
Source organism: Agonopterix arenella (assembly GCA_927399405.1). Taxonomy (NCBI): domain Eukaryota; kingdom Metazoa; phylum Arthropoda; class Insecta; order Lepidoptera; family Depressariidae; genus Agonopterix; species Agonopterix arenella. The sequence goes on along the minus strand of OV656716.1, from coordinate 2,394,744 downwards.
ATCAAACAAAAAAAGTTTCATCAAAATCGGTTCAGTAGTTTTTGCGTGATACTCGTTCAAACAAACAAACACACAAACAAACTGACAGACAAAAAATCCAAAAATTGGTGAAATGGAATCAGGGACACCTAAAAACCATATCGTAACTTTTTTTTTGTTAATATCTTCAATGTACAGACAAATTTCCTGTTACAGTTTTATAATAGTATAGATCACTAAGATGCACAATACTACCACTACAGGGTGAAATTGATATCATTAGCACCCTTTTAAACTAAGAGTCTACCCATCAAACTGAACAACTTTCACTATGGGAGCAAACCGATCGGAGCAAATAAAAAATCTGCTGTTCCATACAAAACTGCAATCTCGACGCGCGAGTTCGCGATTTTTTTTTTGCTCCGGTCGGTTTGCTCACATAGTTGTTGTAGTTGTTCAGTTTGATGGGTAGACTTTTAGTTTAAAAGGATGGTAATGATATCAATTTAACCCCTAACACTAACACACTAACACTACACTATGTATACTAACACTATATGGATATCATGTCTGAAATAAATTATTTTAATTGAATTGAATACGCGTAGAGGGAATTAATAAAATTAATATTTTATATATGGAAAAATTGTTTAGAACATCTAGATGCCGCGTCACAAATAACATTTGCAATTTATAATATAACGAGCGTTAACCCGCGACTTCGTCCGCACAAATTATATACCAGATTTTAAGTCAGATCATAAGCTATCAAACAAAAAAAGTTTCATCAAAATCGGTTCAGTAGTTTTTGCGTTATACTCGTTCAAACAAACAAACAAAAAGACAGACAAAAAATCCAAAAATTGGTGAAATGGAATCAGGGACACCTAAAAACCATATCGTAACTTTTTTTTGTTAATATCTTCAATGTACAGACACACTTTCTGTTACAGTTTTATAATAGTATAGATAATTACGAAGATATAAAGCTTTGAAATTTTTTATACAAGAAACATAACTCAACTGAAATGTATGGGGCAGCAGATTTTTTTGTCCCATAGAGAAAGTTGTTCAGTTTGATGGTCTGAATCACCCCTTTTAGTAAATGTCCCATTTAATTTCACACTCTATACTTTGTTTTCGGTCGTTATAGCTACGTTTTTCCTAAAAAGGAAGCAATTTTTTGCATCATTAACGCGTTTTTGCGCGTACCTTGCTTGTTTGTAAGTAAGTATGTCGGTTAGTTAAAATTCTTTTCCCATTTCAAGGGTTCCGTGAATTTCCAAAAACTTTTAATGAGCTGTGTATTTGTTTAAAATAATTGGCATATACAAAGTTGGTTATATTCATTCTGAAGCACATACTTCTCCTCATTAATATTAAAGTTGTTCAGTTTGATGGTCTGAGTTCACCATACTATTATAGTACCTATACATAATCTAGAAATAAACATTTTAACGGGTTCTTACCGCGTTTTGGTATATTTGAGTTCCCGATATTTCGGCAGTGTTACAACTGCCATGATCACGGGATGACTGAGGAACTGCAGGTAGATTTTTAAGAGCAGACAAATCTGTCTACCCTCACTCTTCGTCGTTTGCTCTGCACACTATCGGAACTCACTCGATTGTCATTGTCACTTTTGTCACTTGGTCCAGCCCGCCAAAATACACTGACTGTGTCACTCCGACGTTTGTTCGAACCCGAGTATGACGGTGAAGCACTAACACCTATAACCACTGGATTCCACGTACTTGACAATTTGAAACCATCCTCTCTGTTGAAATTTCGATGTTTCTTAATTTCGATCGCTTCTCTCACCATTCTTGGGTGGTAATGGCGGTCAGTAGAGAGGACCCGTGGTTTGTGCAACTCAATCCATTGGTTAGAGCCCGCCTCGTGTTTTTTTATTTCTAGAATGTTTATTTCTAGATTATATAAATGTTTATTTCTAGATTATATAATAACCGCGTAACTCTCAAAAACTGTATTACCTATACATAATGCAGAATCTGTAGGTAGGTATAGTACTACGTGGTACTATATAAGGTCTAACAAAATTAGGTGAAACTATTTTAAGGGGATGATCAGACCATCAAACTGAACAACTTTCTCTATGGGACCAATATCGAAATCGCGATAAAAAAATCAGCTGTCCCATACATTTAGGTCGAGTACGTTTGTATGGAACAGCTGATTTTATTTCGCGATTTCGATATTGGTCCCATAGAGAAAGTTGTTCAGTTTCATGGTCTGATCATCCCCTTAAAATAGTTTCACCTAATTTTTTTAGACCTTATATACAGGGTGAAATTGATATCATTAGCATCCTTTTAAACTAAGAGTCTGCCCATCTATTTATATAATATATGTATTCTTTATCGTTATATCGTTGACTCAAATGTTTGCAACAGCAGATTTTTTTTTGCTCCGATCTGTTTGCTCCCATAGTAAAAGTTCTTCAGTTCCATAGGTAGACTCTTAGTTTAAAAGGATGCTAATGATATCAATTTCACCCTGTATACCTCACCTACCTTACCTATACTATGAATTTACACGTAGAATATACAATAACCATAGAGATCTAGAGAGATGGCAACCAACGCGCTGAGTACGAAACCTAGTGTCGCATCACCACCAGTACCACGCGATAGAAAGTATTTTGTTAGCTTGAATGTGCTCATTATCCATTGCGGTATCAGAACTCAACGTTCGAATAATCTTTAGTATTACGCAAGCATTGTAAACTATTTACACATAATATCTCGTCGGCCCGGTAGCACAGTCTGTAGTGAACCTGCCTGCTGTGCCGAGGGTCGCGGGTTCGAATCCCGTAAAGGACAAATATTTATATGATGAATATGAATATTTGTACCCGAGTCATGGATTTTTCTATCTATATATGTATTCTATAACGTTGTTTAGACATCAGAATACAAGTCCAGGTACTTTAAATGTGACTAGATAATTTGTGTGACAATGTCCAAGATATTTATCTCGACTGGCTTTCAGCCTCATAATATATTGAATCCTTACTGTCGCGAGCAATGTGTTCTGTTTTTGCGCATATTGCTGCGACACTGGCCCCGCCCCCTTTTCACATCTACCTTTAGTTTTTGTGATCTGTGGAATACACGTAGAATATACAATAACGTTAACCGTATAAAGATAGTAATTTGTCGGTTCAGGTACACGGTTCACGTACTAGTCACGGCGCGTGACTCTGTTTGTGTTTGCACGCTCTGTGATCTGCTCTACTCTAGCTACTTTATGGCACCGAAACTATTATTAGCCTTATTATTTGTTATATGAGCTTTATACGACATTTACCCGATGGGACAAATGTTAGTAGAGGGTTTATATTTGAATTTATAATTGAAAATGCCTATATTGAAAACCCTTAAGGTGGTTTCAGTCCATACAAAAGTTTGACGCACAATACGCGTAGACAGAATTAATAAAAGTAATATATTATATATGGAAAAATAGTTTAGAAAATCTAGTTGCCGCGTAACAAATAACATTTGCAATTTATAATATAATTACGAAGATATAAAGATTTTAAAATTCTGTATGAAAAATTTCATAGCTTTATATCTTCGTAATTATTTTATAAATTGCAAATGTTATTTGTGACGCGGCATCTAGATTTTCTTAACTATTTTTCGATATATACAAAGTTACTTATATTAATACCGTATACGCGTATTGTGCGTCAAAGTTTTGTATAAAATTGACCCCTCTGCAACCGCCTTAACACGTAAAACACATGTCATAATCATCAATTAATCACAAATCTTTAATATGAATATCATAAATATGAATAACGTTAAATAAACATAAAATAGGTACACATAATTTTAATAATCCTAAATTAAAGTTAAAGCTACACAGGGTGGAAACTTAAATGCGTTACATACATATCAAACATCAACTTGAACCACTTTAGGTATTATAGGACCAATATTGAAAATGCGAAAAAAAATCTGCTATTTCGATGTTGGCGTGAAAGTTGTTCAGTTTGATAGTCTGAAGCACCCTGTATTTTTGATACCTATACAGGATGTAAACTTAATTGCGTTACATACTTAAATGGGTTAGTTTAGAGCATCAAACTGAACAACTTTTACTATGGGACCAACATTGAAATCTGAAAAAAGCTGCTATTTCATACATTTAGATCGAGTAGCTATTTAAATTTTCTATGGAACAGCAGTTTTTTTGTTGTTGCGCTATTTATTCCAATGTTAACTCCATAGTGAAAGTTGTTATGGTATTACAACGTCAAATAAATAATTACTCAATCATCATCATCATCTCTCGACGTCCACTGCTGGACAAGGACTAGGCCTCCCCCAAGGATCGCCATAACGACCGGTCCTGCGCTGCCCTCATCCAACGGGTTCCCGCCGCCTTCACAAGGTCGTCGGTCCACCGTGTGCGGGGCCTACCCACGCTGCGCTTTCCGGTACGCGGTCGCCACTCGAGAACTTTTCGGCCCCATCGGCCATCGGTTCTGCGAGCAATATGTCCCGCCCACTGCCACTTCAATTTAGCAACTCTTTGGGCTATGTCAGCTACTCTGGTTCTTCTGCGGATCTCTTCATTTCTGATTCGATCTCGCAGAGAAACTCCGAGCATAGCCCTCTCCATGGCTCTTTGGGTGACTTTCAGCCTTTTTATGAGGCCTTGAGTGAACGACCACGTCTCTGCTCCATATGTAATCACTGGCAACACACACTGATCGAAGACTTTCGTTTTTAAGACACTGCGGTATTTGGGACGTGAAGATACTACGTAGCTTCCCGAACGCTGCCCAACCGAGTTGGATTCAACGGTTGATCTCTTTCTCGAAGTTGGACCTACCTAACTGAATAGTTTGTCCCAGGTAAACATAATCGTCAACAACTTCGAGCGCAGAGAATTACTCAATAATTTTGTAAATAAATGTTTATTTTATCATTAACCATTTGTTTATTCATTCATACCAGTTATATTATCATCCTACAGGTCGCTTCTATAATCCTTTAATGCTATTCCAAGCCCTAAGATGTTAGTTTCACTGCTGCCTCTGTGATCTAATGGTTAAGAGCATTGGCTCTCGACACGGAGGTCTCTTTCTCTCGCATCAGGCAGTAATATAAGCTATCACACGCCAATTTCGCTTCAATTATTTTTCGACATAGGCCCTTAAGGCGGTATGATCAGGTCGAGGCCGCGCTCACTAGTTTTTTGAACACGAGCGAAACATGAAAAACACGTGTTTAAAAGTCTGAAAACAAATTATGTCTTATTTGATCTCAATAACACGATTCGATTAAGTTTACTAAATAGAAAAACATCCCAAAGTTACTCCTTTTTGTTATGTTTTTTCAATATTTCAACTGCCTCCGTGGTCAAATGGTCAAGAGCACTTGCTCTCGACACGGAGGTCGTGGGTTCGATTCCCACGGGGGAAACCTAGTGAAATGTCACTTTGTGCGTTTTTCCCCAGTTGGTTAGGACATTGCAGGCTGAATCACCTGATTGTCGGACAAGATAAATGATTCCGTTCTTCGGATGGCACGTTAACCCGTTGGTCCCGGCTACTAGCTCCGGTGGTCGTAGTCGTTACATAAAAACCACATCAGAGGCCGTAAGGCGGTCTGAAAATACTCTGACACCAGAGCTCTGCCCCCACGATGAATTAGTTTCACACCATTTGCATGTTTTGAAATTCAAACCCCTCAATGAAAATCAAATCAAATGAAATTCAAACAATGCAGTTGTTGACGGCCAGGAATGTTTTAATAAATAAATAAGACTTACTGAACCGAAACGAATGCAGTTTACACCCATAATAGGAAACTATACTTAGACAGAGATTAAATTAGCAATAAATTCCCACGTCGGCTTAGGTACATATTATTTGCTTGGTCAATCAATCAATCATAATTTATACGAGTAACCCGACCGCCCCCCAATGTGCTAATCAGTTCTAATCACATTGCAATCCAGTTACTATTCAATTGTGCTGAATTCCGCATCGCTCTACACTTGACTTATCTAATACTAGCTTTAACCCGCGAATCATATACCAGATTTTAAGTCACATCATAAGCTATCAAACAAAAAAAGTTTCATCAAAATCGGTTCAGTAGTTTTTGCGTGATGCTCGTTCAAACAAACAAACTCACAAACAAACAGACAGACAAAAAATCCAAAAATTGGTGATCAACTTGGTTGGAATCAGGGACACCTAAAAACCATACCGTAATTTTTTTTTTTATATCTTCAGTGTACAGACACACTTTCTGTTACAGGTTTATAATAGCATAGATAGTTAGACAGATGTGACACCCTTCAACGTCTGAGCGATCTATAAAAATGACTGTCAAATCATTAGTGCGATACCAAATGTGTAAAAAGTTGTGGTTCGTTGGCGGTCCAGTCACGGTTCAGTGGAGATTTATTTAGCGCGATAGGTCTCCTGGCTTCCCACGGGTACAAAAACCTCCTGATCATGAATCAGTCTATCTATTAGTGAAAACCATTGGCGTGGCTAGAAATTTTCCCTGGGCAACCGGCCACCCAGCTCATAGCTACCGCCCCAGTGGCAAAACTCACATTTCTCGTGGCACGGTCGAACGAATCCAAAAGTTCATTTTCCTAAGGATCCTCGTAACCAGGGTTTTTAAGGAGGTTGTAAAACATGTTATAATGGTGAAAGAACACCGTTATGTCAGAAACGATAACAGTTGTGGTATGAGTGCTGTAGCCCTTGCATGCCTATACATCTGGAGCGAGCGAAGAGAGCTCGAAATTTTGCAGTATTGCCTCTGAGTTTTGGCTAGAATTTTACAAGATGATATGAAACAGTGCCTACTTCTATTTAATTATTTCATTATTACTTTCCATTTTTCTAAGGGGATGAATTCCAATTTTCGATGGGGGGAAGGGGAAGACGGATTTTACGGGCGTCGTTGGGGGCTGAGATGCGACAAACCTTTTTTTAAGTGAGCATCTAGATGGCAACAAAAACTTCCATGCAAAATTTTAAGTTTGTAGTCATAGATATTGTTATGGAGATTTCGTGTTAAGTTAATGTGTGGTTTTGCATAGATTCAAGCATGTTTTCACAGCTTATCCGGAAAAAGTAAAAATTTCTGCCAAACCGCCCGGTTTCTCATAAATGATCTCTGGAATTGGCTCTCTAATAGCCAAGTTCTTTTTTTCTTTCTTATTGCTGTCTCCCGTTTGCAATAAAGGGAATTATTTATATTTAAGGATATTTCGTTTTTCCTACTCCTCCTATCTTCTTTGATTAATTCATTGCGGGTTCCAAGACAGATTAGAGTTATCCCCCGGGCTTTCCGGACTTCATTGTCCAGTGTTGTGAATGGTCGCCGCTGTTGATCCTAGCTTACAGGAGTTACAGCGGTGGGAATGTGTGGTGGGCCTATGACCGAATAAAAAAAAAACCGATCGATCGAATTGACAGTTTCACATTACCGACTTCGCTCAAAGCCATATTATAGCAACGTTTTTGTTTTAATGCATTTATCCCTATTTATCCACATGAATTAAAAATGCCAATACTAAAAACTGCATCAACCTTGCGCCGGCACTTACAATAAATATTACCTCATAATTACTTTTGAACCTTGAATACTACAAAATGATGTAAGACTACTAGTCACATGTCGTATTATAGAGGTCATACGCTGACTGGTTCGGCTTGTTTTTGTGCTGGCTTAGACGGATTTTATGACTATTTATAAATCTTTCTAGCTAAAAAATAATAAATATCTTGGACATTGTCACTTTAAGTCACCTATTTGGTCACATTTAAAGTACCAGGAGTGCGATTTTTGCATCTCATTTGCAGCTCAGCAGTTGAAAATGTCCAAAATTACTATGGAGGTATGCATCTTTCTACTGCTGATTTGATTTTCAAAAATCATACCCCAGGAGTGCGATTTTTGAAAGTCAAAACAGTAGAAAGATGCGTATCTCCATACATTTTCAACTGCTGAGTTCAACGTATGAGATTCAAAAATTGCACTCCTATACCTCCTCACAGTATAAGAAAGAGTCTATTACTACATAGGTACAGTACCTACGGACACTCCCCGCCGCCCACCAAATTTTTACCTCACCCCCTGTATCGCCCTCCAGTTACCCGGCAGTTACCTAAGAAGAAGAATTAAGGTTCAATTTCTTTGGTTTCGCATGTGCTGACGTCATCTTGTCTATTTAAATTTTTTGTATGCAGTGTCCAGGCTCTGTGCCCTGCATTGGGATGTAGATAGATGAGTAAAACCAAGTGTCATTGAACTATGTTTTTAATGAAAATTCCTCAGTACACCGCCTCATAATTGAAGCTTGTAGGGCAGGCATGTCAAGCGTGCGGCCCGCGGACCTCATGTGGCCCGTAGTGTGTTTTCTTGTGGCCCTATCCAATTTTCAGAATAGGTTCCCGATGCGGCCCGCAAGCGTGCAGACTTGACGCAGGTACTCATATTATGAAGGTACGACCACTACTGCATTGAGTCATGATGGGAAAAATTTCGAGCTCGCTTCGCTCGCTCACTGTTTTTATGTAATGTATAGCTTTTTTTACAAGGGTCCTGAAAATTTTGCCGTTGTAATATAAATAGGCTAGGTACCGTCCTTTTCTACGATAGATGCAATATGGATGCAATTACTTTTATTTCTTTATATTCTTTGCGGCCCACTGATTCTAATATCGTCATGCATTTGGCCCACCAGTGACTTTGAGTTTGACATGTCTGTTGTAAGATGTCCTAACGATGTTTTCCTTCACCGAAAACCCAGCGGTGTTACAAAAGGTGTTAAAACTCATTGATACTAGTCTGACTTGATAATAAAATACTACAAGATGTTAAAACTACATCACATAAGTCCATGTCCGATGGGCGTAGTGATTAGTCCGAGGTTCGATGCCCGTTCCGGTCCAACGCGGGGGCTCTCGTGTGAACGCCATGCTTTCTACGAAAATAATGGGAATGCTATGGCGATGTATTAAGCTGGGCGTAAACTTAAAAGAATTATATATTTAAGGGGGTGCTTCAGGCCATCAAACTGAACAACTTTCATTATGAAGTCAACATTGAAAGCACGAGAAAAATTTAGCTATTCCACAATCCCAAACCGAAATGAATTTGGGTCGAGTCACAACGACCGTCTCGAACACAATTTTTTTTTGTTTTTTGCGTCCGAATTTCGAAGTTGGTTTCATTGTGAAGCTTGTTCGGCCTCTGGTACGAACCTAGGCATAGAACGTATCGGAATGGGTAGCAGGGTTCGGTGAGGGCAAGAACAGCAATGTAATTCTCTAAAGAAGCGCAAACATCGTCACATAGAATGTCTTTGTAACAACACCTTAACTTCGTCGTTGAAACCTTGTTTTTAGGTTGAAAGCATAGAGAAATTATACGCTTTCCCCTAGGGTTGAAACCTAGGGGAGCGCGTAAATTCTCTATGGTTGAGACCAAAGAAAATTAGATTCTTGTTCATAGGTTGAAACATAGGCGGCGAGCTGTCAATTCCGTATTCGCTATAAGCATAGACGAAGAATTTTTCGACCTTCTCTTTCTACGGCACGGCTATATGGCATAACCATATAGCCGGCCACCTTAGTGGGAGTGCGATTTTTGAATCTCATACGTTGAACTCAGCAGTTGAAAATGTATGGAGATACGCATCTTTCTACTGCCGATTTGACTTTCAAAAATCACACTCCTGAAGAATAATTTTTCAAAGTCAAATCAGCAGTAGAATGACGCATATCTCCATAGTAATTTTGACATTTTAAACTGGTGAGCTCAGCGAATGAGATTCAAAAATCGCTCTCCTGGTGCGCAGGGTGCGGTCCAACCCCAAAGCCATCCTGAGCATGATAGCGGACAGACTGGACTGTCCGTACATTAGGCACTGTAATAAAATAACCTTCATGTTAATATTAACACTTACCTTTGAGATATTGTTACTAACACGCTATGAGTCCCATGTTGCTCGAAATCAATTATTTTTATTTTGTAACCATACCTAAACATCAAAATCTTCACTAATATGTAGGTACTTATGGTACAAATTTTATTTATTTATATTAAAGCACTACATACATAACCATTAACCTAAAGAAAAAACAAAAAAAAAAGAACAAAACTAATACTACTTACAAATAAAAAATGTCCTCGAAATTTCCGCCGCTTGGCGGCAAGGTGCCCAGCGAGGCTGGCAGCGTTACCTCTTTGTATGACCAGGCTGATGCGCTGACCGAGGTAGCTGCCAGCCCTCTGGTCACCGGAGACCTCGATTAGGCGCGCCGATAATTCTTTAAATAATTTGTTCTATTTTTATAATGTCAAACCGATATGAAAACATCGACGAGATGGATGTTAGTTACATTTATGAGCTCGTCGATTTTTTTCACTCCAGATGCTGTGTACAGTTTGCGAGGTAAACTTCGTAAGCGTTAGGATACCTTTATGCGTAGGTTTTACTATGTATTTAATTTTAAAATTTCCTTGTTCCCAGGTTCAGAATCACAGATAGAATGTACTCCTGAGGTGATGAAGGTGACAGTGCCGATGGATGGAGACAGAAGACTCTCGTATCTTGATCAGCTCAAATGTAAGTCCATCAAATATTATATTATTTATATAAGGTCTAACAAAATTAGGTGAAACTATTTCAAGGGGATGATCAGACCACCAAACTGAACAACTTTCTCTACGGGACCAATATTGAAATCGCGAAAAAAAATTAGCTGTTCCATACAAACCTACTCGACCTAAATGTATGGGACAGCAGCATTTTTTTTCTCGATTTTAATATTGGTCCCATAGAGAAAGTTTGATGGTCTGATCATCCCCTTAAAATAGTTTCACCTAATTTTGTTAGACCTTATATACTTTGCTTTTCTCATCATTCAGTTAGTTTTGACGTAGGTCATTTTGTGACTGTGTAAATGAGGATGAGAAACAGAAATAGAATGTGCATCTTTTAAACAAATACAAAATATACTTACAAAAAGATGAGAATTCCTCCGGTATAGTATAGATCCTGAAGTCTCCCGTTCCATCTGACATAGGAGGGCAAGAACGAGAGAGTGCATCTGTGTTTAGCGCGTACACTTATGCACTTCAAAATGTCACAAGAACCTGACTTAATTCTACAATAATTCGCGAACAATCGCTGAAGTCAATATCGACTTTGAAATCTTTATCAATATCATCAATCCTCAATGCCCCATATGGTTCGCCACATACATCCGGAATAAACCTGATTCGCAATTAGATTCCGTATGGAGTGTTGACGCTTTCAGAGACTTTTTCACTAGATCTAGTGATTTTTTATGTCTTAAGTGGCATATTTTAAAGTGATTTTTGAGCGTAGGCGTTAATGGAACGATACTGTATCGTGACGGTGCAGTTGCGACGTCGTTGCGGCATTGTTGCGAAATCGCCTACTCTCAAAAACCGCTTGTGTATAATGGTTCATGCCATTTTGTATGCAGATTATGTCTAATGTTAAAACTAACGATAGTCTTTTGATATAGTTGCATTAATATTGGAATACAATTTACAAACCATCATCGTAACATTCGTAACGTCATGACCTCATCACATGATAGTAATTATCATGTATAGAAATTGTTTGTTTTGTTTTAATAAATACCTAAAACGCAATTATTGTCATTCATTTGGAGTTTCATACATTTTTGTTTTAGGCATTTTTTAAACAGCACTCTAGTATTTTTTGTGACCATAGTTGACAACACTGAATCCTGAATCAGGATTCCGGATCGCAATTCCGTCTGTGTGTGGCGGACATAAAAGATGCGCTGACCGTACGGTCAGAAAATGTCGGTCGGTCTCTGTGTAGTGCCACCAAAAATCTGTAGGTACCTATGGGACTTTCACTTCTTTTAACAACAAATACAAAGTAAAATCTGCATTACAAAGAATAAGTCTTCCGTTCTTAGGTAGAAAGATACCTAAGTTAATACAAAATGCAAATCTCTGTGAACATAATGAATTCGTGTAGTTTGTGTCTCCGTTCATTTCGTAATGTAATTTCTTTTCGTTTGACGTACATTGCTTGCTTCGTGTTACATAATACATAAAATTAATAACGATAATAACTCCTTTCGGGCTGATCAGAAACATTTCTACAGCTACCAACTATACTCCGATTTTTTTAATTACCAATACAATTTTAAGGGTGTCTTCTAGCACAGTCATTTTACGGTTTGAGCCGGGACTAATTAATAATTGATATTTTTTTCGGTATAATATTGAAGAGCCAATTTGGGCCTAGAAATGTACCAAAATAAAAAAAAATCACGTCTGCAACAGTTCCAATTTTAAAATTTAGCTATTATCTCGTTCTAAAAAACCTGATGGTAAATTTTTTTTTCAAATATTTAAGGCTTTACCATTATACGTACTTCAAACATGTTGTAAATATTTTTGGCTACTTAGAAGGTTTTGAAAAATCCATTCGTATTTTCCAATAAATACCGCATTTTTTAAATTTCAATGCCTTTATTGCCAAAAAATAATTAATATTTTGTTAAATCTAAGTCAAATGAGTGTATTGGTATTAATATTATTAATTAAAAAGCATTCTGGGAAACACAATTTTGATTTCTATGTTGCGTAGCGATTTTTATTTTAATATGTTTTAAGATAGTCTTTTTGTCACTAAATGGTGCCGGTTACAGTTTAAAAGTCCAATAAATAATTACTCCCTACCCCGCCTAACAAAACTTTGTAAAATGACATTCATTTATCGATTTTTTAAGCGGAGTTCCGAAACATTGTTTTTTTTTCGTCCGATGTTCCCTAGGGAAAGTTATTTACTTTCAATTCGTAGCCGACCGCACGACACGTCGCAGCGACACGTCGTTGCGCAATGATTTCGAACCCGACTGCAGACCACCGCAGCAGAACGGTAGCGCCGAGCGCCGTATTCCTCTGTCATCTTTCTGGTGTACGTGAACAATATTGGCAGTGTGAGACTTACCGGACAATCAAATCACGAAAAGTACTTAGGGCTAATACTAGATGACAGACTGACATGGACAAGACATATACAACATGTAAAATCAAAGATTGTACCCTTGACAGGCGTTCTACATAAGATGATAAAATGCATCCCCCATAAATTTCGAAATAGAATATATAACGCGCTAGTAAAACCACATTTAGATTATTTAATAGAAATCTGGGGATGTGCTGCTAAATCGAACTTGAAACAACTGCAAATAACACAAAACAAAATAATTAAAATTCTTTATGGATACCCCTACTTAACACATACACAAGACATATATAAAAAAACAAAACTATACAAACTCAGGCAAATATACATATACAGCACATGCATTCTAATTTGGAAAATACAAACAAAAAAGATTCATACACACATCACTCTAAAGAAAAGAACATTCACCCATAGTCTAAGAAATAATAACAAATTTGTAACCCGTAACCCCCGGACAGAATATGGAAAACGAAACTTACTTTTTAAGGGAGTGACACTGTTCAATGAACTACCAAGTGATGTTAAAACCGCTCAATCTCTCAATATTTTTAAGTACAAGTTGAAAACATATATCTCTAGCATGTAATAATCTGTGAAAATAATGTACCTACCTAACCATGTATATATATTTAAAAATAATTATTGTTACCCTTCCTATCTTATGCCAACTCGAGCTAAAAATTAAACTTTATTTAATTAACTACGTATTCTCTTTAAGTGAACTGTAACTGTTCTTTTGAGAAATAATAAATATCTTTAAAATGAACTCTATCGGTACTGAAATTGGTATTTTTTTATATTGCGCCCTACGCGCCAGCCAGCCTGTTGTAATGTGAAATTGGGAATAGAGATGAGACTACTGTAGGCCTACCATGAGTTTAAATTGTACGTTACTACTGTGGTTGGGGCTATTCCTACAGCGGCCACCACACGCCAAAAGGCTGTTGGTCCCATACCAAAGAAGACAGCACCTCTCAAAGAATCAAACGGATCAATCATCACCGACAACAGCCGTCGGCTCCGTCGATGGGTGGAACATTACAGCGGGCTCTACTCTTCTCCTGTTAATATTAGCTCGGAAGCAGTACATGAAATTCCCAAGCTACCAGAGCGAGTTAGATGAGCTGCCAACCATAGCGTAGCTGCATAAAGCTGTAAAACAGCTAAAAGGCGGTAAAAGTCCCGGTGAGGATGGAATCCTCACAGAGATCATCAAAGCCAGGTGCATTTTGGTGACTTTGCATAATTTTCTCGGCAAATGTTGGGAAAAAGAAACTGTCCCTCAGGATATGCGCAATGCTAACATCATCACTTTATATAAGGGAAAAGGTGACCGCGGCGACTGCAACTGCTACCGTGGAATTTCCCTGCTCAGCATCGTTGGTAAGTTGTTTGCAAGAGTAATTCTTAGCAAACTGCAGAAGCTTGCTGAGCGCGTGTACCCTGAGTCTCAATGCGGATTTAGGGCTCAGCGGTCCACAGTAGACATGATTTTCACACTTCGGCAATTGCAGGAGAAGTGTAGGGAACAGAACACTCCCTTGTTGATCGCGTTCGTCGACCTAAATAAGGCCTTCGATACCGTCAGCAGGGAGGGTCTTTACATAGCCCTTGACAAAATAGGTTGCCCACCCAAATTGCTGAGGATGGTAAAGTCATTCCATGAGGGTATGAAGGGATCGGTTGTTTTCGATGGCGAGACATCTGAAGCGTTTGAAATGAGGAGAGGTGTGCGCCAGGGTTGCGTCTTGGCTCCTACTTTGTTTGGCATCTTTTTTTCACTTATTTTCAAAACTGCTTTCGGTGAAGCCAAACAAGGTATTCATCTACACACAAGGACTGATGGGAAACTATTTAACATCTCCTTACTGAAATCCAAGCGAAATCGCGAGGATCTATACTTGGACAGTCTTTTGTTCGCTGACGACGCAGCTTTTGTCGCCGACACTCCTCAAGAACTTCAGCGTCTTATCGACAAATTTTCCAGAGGATGCGCACTTTTTTCTATGTCGATAAATGCTAAGAAGACAGTAGTTTTGGCGCAGGGTTGTAGTTCGATTCCAGTTATTCTACTGGAGAACACACCGCTGGAGGTGGTTAACAGGTTTTGTTATCTGGGGTCTAAAGTGTCTGAGAATCTCTCCAACGATGGAGAGATCGGCACTCGTATCGGTAGAGCTGCTACGACGTTCGGTAAGCTAAGTGCAAGAGTGTGGAACAACAAACATCTAACAGTTAAAACCAAGATGAACGTGTATCAGGCATGCATCTTAAGCACACTTTTGTACGGTGCGGAGACCTGGACGTCGTACGCAAAACAGGAGAGACGTGTTAACCTTTTCCACATGCGCTGTCTTCGAGGCATTCTTGGCATAACCTGGAGGGATCGAGTGACAAACGAGAAAGTGCTAGAAATGGCGCAGCTGCCCAGCGTAACGGCAATTCTCAAACAGAGACGTCTACGGTGGCTGGGGCACGTGCATCGCATGGATCACTCTCGTTTGCCGCGTCAAGTTCTTCTAGGTGAAGTAGCGCATGCCAAGAGAAATGTCGGGAGACCACGTCTCCGATTCAAGGACTGCGTAAAGCGAGACATGCCCACATTCTCAATCGACACCAGCGGCTGGGAGGATCTCGCTGAGAACCGCGACTTGTGGAGGACACATTTAGCGGAAGGAAGAGCTGTTCACGACAGGGCCTGGTTTGCTTCCTTGGCTGAAAAGCGAGAAAAGAGGCATGATCGGCTAGCAAACCCAACTGACACAGCAAACTCTAATTTCACTTGCCGTATATGCGGCCGTACCTGTCGCTCTCGTATCGGGCTTTATAGTCACGAGCGTAAGTGCCGCCAAGACGCTGCTTAAATCATCTTTCAAAGATGGAAAGGCCAATGATGATGATGATGATGACTGTAGTTGCGGCGCCAATTTTGTATGACAAAATTAGTTCCCAACGTAACCACCAGGAGCGCTGTACGGAAATTCAATACAAAAACTGTAGTAAACTACAGGTATACTATCACGGTCGCTATGATAGCGGCCCTCCAATCACGACTCACCGACACAAACTCACACAACACGATCACCGCCGGCGGTAACACAATCATTTCTTTGTTGCGTCGTCGTTGTAAAAATCGAAATCCCCACCGTCCCCGGGGGGGTTCGTCGCGATCTCTGCCCACTCTTTTGCCTTCTGGCGCCTACAGACGCTACCGGCACATCGCTGGCCGATTCTCACCGATCCCCACTGCCCAATCGTAGCCCGCGTAGTCCCAGCAACGCCCATTGCCGAGGTCCGTACCCCTTGGGCAGGTTGCTTAAGCTCATGCATTGGTTCGGTAGACCTACCAGGGCGCTTCGCCGTCACTGGTGTGGTCCCCCCATAGTCCGCAGTAATAAGCAGTCGATGTGTCCGATGTGTCAAGTCCCTGAGCAATGCTGTATTTGTCAATTCGTAAAAAAAAAAAAAAAAAAAAAAAAAAAATAGGTATACTACAGTGTTCTGCGATCGGGCGACAGTGTCGTCGGACTACGTGTCGCTAATCTACGCAGGGTATTTCATAGAAATACATACAAAACAGTAGTGTCGCAGCGACACGTTGTCTGCTGCTGCTGTGTGCGGTAAAAAAAATCTAGCGGCGTTAGATCCGGTCACGGGGACATTAGATGGCCGATCTTGCCGGCCATCTAATGTCCCCGTTGGTAACTATCCACCTTTGAAAAAATAAATTGATTTGGTTAGAGGAAGCTCTACTATTATGAGCTGGAGCACCGTCTTGTTGAAAAATACATACTTTAAAGTATTTTCTTTAGTTTAAAGTTTAACAATGAAAAAATCATTTTTTCTTGGTCTTCCTTTAATTTAAGATACTATGTTGTTTAAAAGAAATGAGGATCAATTTCTTTTGAATGAATAATGAATGACTCTTTCGGTTGGTATCATAAAATACAGGATATTTTTTTTTTTCACATTTCACCGGTTCGATTCCCGACTCAAGCAGATGATTTTTCAAAAATCTTTAAATGCAGTTTTAATTATTTTTGAAAATAAAGGAATGTTTCCTTTCAGTAAAATTTGCCATCATAAATATTAAGTGCACTTTCCCTCCAACCACGGCCTTTTTTTTTCCACCTTAATAACCTTCACAGGCACATACATTGTAATGATCCGAAGTAAGCACTATAGGCTGTTTATTATGGAAACCATACAACAACGGCACAAACATAAATAGCATCCATGACCGAACAGGGATTCGAACCCAGGACCCTGGCTTGGCAGTCTGGCGTGGTAACCATTACATCAACCGGGTCGTTAACCGGGTCGTCACCAATCTACACCCTTAAAATTTTGTAATTTGCGTCTTACAATATTAGGTAAAGCGTTCAAGCGTCTCCGTGCTTCGAAAGACACGTTAAGCACGCTCAGGCACGTTGTAACTATTGGTTAAGCCAAGTCAGGTGTCAAGCAAACACTAACTTGATTCCACCAATTCGCACTGGGCACGCGTAATAGGTAGAGTATGGCCCACTCCTTCTCAACATTAATCGTGTCAGGCATTTGCCCTGCAGTGGGATTCTACAGGCTAAAACGTATCGTAAATCAAAGCAAGCAATGTAATCAAAACATCCTCGCGTCACGTTCGTTCATGTCAACATTGTGTTAGTTAGCTGGAAGTGAAAGTTGTGCCTTGAAACTTAATGAGACTCTTTCGCACAATCATTAAGCTGTAACAAAGCCTAGGCACACGATTATCTAGGTTTTAACATGATTGTTCTGGGAAAAAGATTTTGTATTGACTTAGCGGCGCGCGCGACTTCAAACAAAACACCAAACTCAAACTCAAAAATAATGTTTAGTCAAAATGTTTTAGATTGCTTTTGGACGTCATTTTTTTGACTCTCACTCAATGCCATAGAGAAATTACGCGCCTCACTCCTCACACTTCCATTGTGGAGAAGAACCGGCCAGAAGCTCTACAACATACATCTTTTTAACCGACTTCAAAAAAGGAGGAGGTTTCTCAATTCGACCGTATTATATTTTTATGTGTGTTCGCGGATAACTTCGTCGTTTATGAACCGATTTTGATGATTCTTTTTTTGTTGAAAAGTAGATATTCTAAGGGTAGTATTACCATGTAGTAGTGGTTCCATGATAAGGAAACCAGGATCTGATGATGGCATCCCAGAGAAATCGAGGGGAACCTTTGAAAATGGTAGAGCTGGCTAGTGCGTTTGTTAATTTAAAGCACTACTATTAAATTGAATTAATGAATTCACCACTGAAAATTGTGAAATTAACAAAATTTTAACAAAAACTTAAAACCGAACATTAATTTGTTTTATAAATAATGTTCTTATGATGCGAACGAAAAAGTCATCGGCTGCAATATTATTTTTTTACTTTTTAGTTTTTTTGAAGGCGGTTTTAATTTTTTGTTAAAATTTTAAACAAAACAAAATATAAACCTTTGACTACTTATATAGGGACTAGTTACGCGTGTAATTCTACTAACAAACATTTCTGCCACTTTTTGCGGGGGGCGAGGTAAAATGAAATGCGCTACTTTGGATTCTATTCCCATAACTTTAAATTCTAATTTTGAACGTTGAAAAGCATGAAAAATAGTCTGGCGTGAACTCCAAACGTTCTAAGTTCGAAATTATTGTTTCGCAATTATAGGCTGTCTCGTTTAGTGATAAGGTATAAAATTGATTGTAAATGTACATGATTTATTGATCTTATACCGTGGCAGAGGGGAAATGCTACCGCAAGGCTAGTCCTTATAATAAATAGTCAAAGATATAAACACATACTTTTGATCGACTTTCACAAGCGTCGATGGCGCGTTGTGGAGAAGTAATACAGGGTAAATTTTATATCACTGCGGATAACTTCAGCATGTATTCTACGCATCAAACTGACCAACTTTCACTATGGAGTCAACTTCGAAATTGCGAAATAAAAAATAAGCTGTCCCATACAAAATTGCAGTACCTATTCGACTCAAATGTATGGGACAGCAGATTTTTCTTCGCGATTTCGAAGGTGGCTCCATAGTGAAAATTGTTCAGTTTGATGAGTAGAATACATGCTGAACTTATCCGCAGTGATATAAAATTTACCCGGTATTGAAAAATGAACATTTTTATCACTATACATTTTTGAATTCTATGAAACGAAAGATCCCTTTTCAATATTTTTTTGTTTTTTCTTCTTCTAAGGTTGAAATTGAAAGGTGTCGTACATTTAAATTAAATTAAATAACAATAAATAATGAAATAATTATCTTCTTCTTCTTATCGTGTGGGCAGAGCCCTGGTGTCAGAGTTTTTTCAGTCCGCCTTACGGCCTCTGACGTGGTTTTTATGTAACGACTACTACCACCAGAGATAGTAGCCGGGACCAGCGGCTTAACGTGCCATCCGAAGTACGTAATTCTTTTTCTTATCAGACAATCAGGTTATTCACCCTGCAATGTCCTAACCAACTGGGGAAAAACGCACAAAGTGACATTTCACTAGGTGTCCCCCGTGGGAATCGAACCCACGACCTCCGTGTCGAGAGCCAATGCTCTTAACCATTAGTTCACGGAGGCAGTTAATTATCATAATTGTTAATAATTATTTAATTGATTTTTTTTTATTTAAAAATTTTCAGGGCATATTTTTTATGTTAATAAAGTATCCCAAAACCATAAACAGTTTTTATTTTCATTCGCTAGATCGGTTTTATGCCCGTTAAGGCACAGACTACTTAATAGTTACCTACCACCGTAAGTTAAGGGTTAATCATTCAATAAATGAAGTTTCGAGTCACGTTGCAGTTTCTGACCCGAGCACTCGTCTCGCATGGATTTCGCGCGTCGCGTTTTTGTCTGCCACGAGGCTCCGCAATCCTCAGTCTCTTCTTGTGGTTGACCAAAAACAATCCCTGAGATTGGGATAGATTCTCCCATAAACACTTGACACTGGCGGAAATGCAGTGCTAACGCACAAGCAAGAGTCCATTAATCTATACTATAAAGCTGTAACAGAAGTGTGTCTGTACATTGAAGATATTAACAAAAAATAAGTTACGATATGGTTTTTAGGTATCCCTGATTCCATATCACCAATTTTTGGATTTTTTGTCTGTCTGTTTGTTTGTGTGTTTGTTTAAACGAGCATCACGCAAAAAGTACTGAAACTTTTTTTGTTTGTGAGCTTATGATCTGACTTAAAATCTGGTATATAATTTGTGCGGACGAAGTCGCGGGTTAACGCTCGTTATAAATTAAAAAAAATGATGTTTCAAAAAGCCGTTACACCAGCAAGAATAAGTGTGAAAATGCGTTGATTTTCGTGTCAGCATACGTGTAACGTAATATAGACTAAAGCATCTCTATCTATGATATATTTTCTGCGTCTAACGAATAGTATTGTAGTGTCAATCAATTGAAACCTGTATTGAAATATACTGATCAAGCAGTAACTTAACTAATGTTGCCAACGGCGGCGTACAACGCGTGTGGCAAAATCCTAAAGGGACCGCGGCTGCAATCGCGGTAAATATTCGAACCATAACTTTTGATACATTTGATATTGCGCTAATCGCGGTACTGCTCTAGACAGCCGTTAGAGCCGTTTTGACAGATCGCTCAGACGTTATTGGCTGTCAGTTACATAGAGTTTAGCGCGATGCGGAATTCAGCACAGTTGAATAGTAATTGGATTGGAACTGAAATGGGATAAGAATAGAATTTCTGCTCGGCCTCCTCCTAGACAAAAATCAGCTTAATGCATACAGGGTCCTTCTTAATATGCTGACACTTTTTTAAGGGGGTGATCAGACCATCTTACTGAACAACTTTCTCTATGGGACCAACATCAAAATCGCGAAAAAACAATCAGCTGTCCCATAAATTTGGCTCGAGTAGGTTTGCAGTTTAGTATGAACGAGTAAATCTTTTTCACGATTTCGGTGTTGGTGCCATAGAGATAGAGAAAGTTGTTCAGTTAGACGGTCTGATCATCCCCTTGAAAATGTATCAGCATATTAAGAAGGACCCTGTAAAAAAAACTGGCTTTATACCCCATCCACTCCATGTTGTTGGAAATCTCCATCATCATATTATCGTATGGTATACTTTGTCTTATTCCTGCTTGGATCCGGGGGAATTAGATTTCGAGGTCAAGGTGTTTCTCCCAGTCTTCCGCTCCCGAGATTAATCCATGGACTTCTTCAATTCCACCGGGGAAATCGCAGAGTTTAATAATTTACCACATGTTTGGTCAGGTGCCCCTCAGTCGCACATCGGTGATGACTGTCTCAGACCTCAGATTGTAAATACAAAAGGTTAGGTTCTCGGGACCCCTTCATGGGGGCCTGGCCTGGGGCCTAATCACTACTGTTTGTTTAGTGTATTTTGTAGTTTAGATTATAATATGATAAAAGTCAGGAAGAAATGGACATTGTACATAGGTAACATTTTATTAAATGAGTTGTTTGTTTTTTTTAAAGCCAATAAGTTTCTTAATCGTCTTCAGTCTATTTATTATATGTTCCACTGCATAACTAACCTCAGGGAGGGTGTATGTACGTTAGTCCACCATGCGTACACAATGCGGTTTGATAGACTTAACATACGCATTAGAATTTCTTCTTCAGCGTGTGCATGTTTCCTCACGATGTTATTCTTCACCGTTTGAGAGCAGTCGGTATTACGAACATAAGTTAGAAAAACTCATTGGTACATGGCATAAAGAAAGCTATGGTACGTGGCATGTCGTCCGTGTGGATTAGAACCCGGAACATCAGATTTAGAGTCCGCAACGTGCCACCGACTCTCAAAAACAACAAGTTATTAGTCGTATCTTCTTCATCTTCTTGTAGTACCATCTCCTATGAGAGGTTATCATTAGAGCTATTCGGACCCTGGAGACTGCAGCCCTGAACAGAGGAGGTGGTGTTGATATCGTACCATTTACACAGGTTCCTCATGGCTTCTTTTTATGGTGTCATCTCCTATCGGAGGTTAGGTATTTAGGGCTGTTCAGACCCTGAAGACTGCAGCTCTGTACCAGTGAGTTGGTGTTCATATCGAACCCAAGCCTTAACCCTGAAAGTCCTAAAATACTTATAATAATTGATTACAGACTACAAGCCGTGTACGCCGAATATCGAAGAAAATGTGGCGACATTCATGCTGGATCTCCAGGACCCGCACAAGTGTGGAGTCACTAGGATCCTCAACAAAATCACTGTAAGTTGTAATAGCACCAGTCCAGAAGGGTGTCGTATGAGTCTAAACCCTTCAGGCATCATTAACATCTCTGATGCAACACCATATGCCTCCTGATTAGAGTTACTCCAACTCTGATAGTAGATTTTTGATGCATCGGGAAAACGAGTATACGAGCATCTTCCATCCTTCTGAAGAATGAAAACTCATGCACTCATAAATAAACTAGGCTTTGTTCTCAGATGTGCGAATTTCCTCATAATCTCTTCCTTCACCTATTGTCCAATCCAGCTGTTCCTAAACTTTAAAAAGCCACGGAATACAAATCCCTTTTATTTGAACCCTACACTAAAAATCCTTTCTAAGAATGCTCATGAGCATGGTCATGCTGTTCATTTGGACGCAACATATTGACAAACGTCTATAACTCCTTTATTCCTGGAACCTCAGTGACTTTACCACGGAACCCTTGAGTTTCGCAGATCACTTTAGGAATCGTTGGTCTAACTAATCAATCTCAAGAGCATGGTCATACGGCTCATTTGGAATAACCTTATTGACAAATACCGCTAATTCGCTAAATCGTGGAACTCTGCTGACTATTCCACGGAACTCTTGGGTTCCACAGACCCCACTCTAGGAATTGCTAGTATACTAATCAATCCACTTGATACATTTCAGGGTAAACGGACGTTCTACCACAAGATAGTGATAGAAGATGCGGAGGGTGGACGTGAGACGGTGGCCGTCCGCTGCGTGGTCACGGGCAAACTTCGAGCGTTGGCCAGGCGAGCTGTGGACTCCTTTCCGTTAGATTTTAACGAGCCTGAGTAAGTGGAACTTGGTCTTCACAATAGTGTAAGATTAGTTTGGATCCCGGGACATACCGGTGTCCAGGTTAATGAGAATGCTGACGAACGAGGGCTGGGTCAGAACGAAAGATGGTTGGACCAGAACCAAGTGTGAGAATCCCGGCGTGCAGCATAAGAATGGCCATTAAAGCTGATAAAATACACAGGCTGGAGTAATCTTGCCTTGCAGGTCTACAACACTCACATTTATCAGGAATGTGACAACCCGTGTTTCAAAGTTCATACTAAACAACAGCAGGAGCAAGGCTCGTACCATCTTCGGAGCCTTCACCGGGCACTCAGCCACATATGGATCGAAGCAAGCAATGCAGGCCGAAATAGCCAGTTAGACCGTAGTCATTTTGAACCTCTTCATTTTCCATGTCTGTTTCAGTGTGCTGAACATCACTCGATACGAGGAGGGCAAAGCTCCGGAGCCTGTCCTCGGAGCAGTAGTCAAACAAAATGGCAAGCAGTAAGTTTTTCCTTACCACATTCATGACAAATACACACAAACGCGTGCGTTTATGAGACAGACATACAGCTCGTCTTAGATTATCAACCAAAGCGGAGCGGAGCAGAGCTGTTCTAGCTTCTAGACAATCGCAAAATATAGGCATAGGCGGTTAGGCAATATGCTTCTTATATAGTCAATTGGCGTCTAAGGTAAAATAATCTTTCATTTCAGGAACTGCTCATAACCCTGTACCTATTATAAAACCAATCGAATGCAAAATTTTCTTTGCTTGACAGTATTAACCTATTTTATTGGTAAACTGCCTCCGTAGTCTTAATCAATCAATCAATCAATCAAATATACTTTATTTTACACCAAAAACATAAACAGTAAAATACAGAAATAAAATACAAGAGGTACAAAATAAGGCGGTCTTATCGCTAAGAAGCGATTTCTTCCAGACAACCTTAGGGTAGAGGAAACGGTGAAAAGAAGAAAGGTAGGCGGTGTTTCCAGAAAAAAAATATCAAAAATCAGCAGTTATTAGTAAAAACAAAAAGTAAATATACAAAATGGTAAGGTCTTATGGTTAAGATTAAGAGCATTGAGCTCTTGACATGGAGGTCGTCGGTTCATTTCCCACGGGGTCACCTAATCTTCTTATCGTGTGGGCAGAGCCCTGGTGTTAGAGTTTTTTCAGACCGCCTTACGGCCTCTGACGTGGTTTTTGACCTAATGATGTCAGGCTTTTTTCCCCAGTTGGTCACTGCAGGTTGAATCACCTGATTGTCTGAAAAGAAAGATGATTCCGTGCTTTGGGATCCGATGGCACCTTAAAGCCGGTCCCGGCTACTATCTCTGGTGGTAATAGTCGTTACATAAAAACCACGTCAGAGGCCGTAAGGCGGTCTGAAAAACTCTGACACCAAGGCTTGCTGCCCGTACGATAAGAAGAAGATTGGTTGAATTTACACAACAGCACTCTGCTTAGCTGGATTTCGGGCCTAAGGTTTCATTTTATTTCGGGCATAGACCTAACAGATTCCCACCTAACAGATTTTAACCTAACATACCCATAACCTAACCATTGTTTTACTATTGCAGAGTATCAGGCGAGATCTCAGTGAGCCCCGGCACTCCGCTATCGATGGAGGTCTTTCTGGATGACACCTCGGCTCCAGTCTACGGTCTTCTGGTCAACTACATGCATGTCACCGACACTGGGAAGCAGCAGGAGACTATTATTTTTAACGGGTTAGTGTTTAGTTGCCGTGGAGTGCCCGTTTTGGAATAGCAACAACCAGGGTACTTTGAATAGCACCGACCCAGATGAGTTTCGTAAGAGGCGACATATAATGCTATGCTGCGCACAATAATATGATTATCATAATCAGCCTATAAACGTCCCACTGCAGGACACAAGCCTGCCCTCAAGGAGAGTGATGATGATGCTTCATGGCCGTGATCGACCACAGCGACTGATTATGGCAGTTGAATTTGAGAGCTTCGTTGATGTGCTCTCAGGTGGCTGGTGTAGCCTATCTTGGCCTTAAAAGTGAGTCCGCACAGGCTACATGTAAATTTTCCATTAAGATAGTTGTACTGGATGGCCGCGGGTGGTCCGGCTTTAAGTCCATCGCGTTTGGCATCGAGATCAGCCCTACGCTTACCCTCAAAGTCAAACACTTTCAAGGACAGTATATGGGTGTTTGTCCACCACTCGCAGATTTCCTCACAATGTTTTCGTTCACCGTTTGAGAGCAGTGTAGGCTCTACGTAGGTACCTAAGACAAATATCATTGGCACAATGGCATGTGGTCAATGCGGACCCTTATGATTTAGTGTCCATACCTCTTCGCACCGCGCCAAAGCGCGGCAGCGCGCGCTGCTGTCATAATACTATTATAATATAGCACCTAATGTATGGGTAATGTTGTTACTTTCGATTCTTTCACATTATACAGGGTGGAAAAAAAAGGCCGTGGTTGGAGGGAAAGTACCCTTAATATTTATGATGGCAAATTTACTGGAAGGAAACATTCCTTTATTTTCAAATTTAATTAAAACTGCATTTAAATTTTTGAAAAATCATCTGCTTGAGCCGGGAATCGAACCGGTGAAACGTGAAAAAAAAACATCCTGTATTTTATGATACCAACCGAAAGAGTCATTCATAAGGATCAATTTCTTTTGAACAACATAGTATCTTAAATTAAAGAAAGACCAAGAAAAAATGATATAAAAGACGACTCGTAGAGAATTCAGTCGTAGAATACATACTTTAAAGTATTTTCTTTAGATAGTGAGTAAGTTTAACAATGAAAAAATCATTTTTTCTTGGTCTTTCTTTAGTTTTATTTAAATTTGAAAATAAAGGAATGTTTCCTTTCAGTAAAATTTGCCATCATAAATATTAAGGGTACTTTCCCTCCAACCACGGCCTTTTTTTCCACGCTGTATATTATATATAAATACGAGCGTTAACCCTCGACTTTGTCCGCACAAATTATATACTAGATTTTAAGTGAGATAAGCTATCAAACAAAAAAAGTTTCATCTAAATCGGTTCAGTAGTTTTTGCGTGATACTCGATCAAACAAACAAACAAACAGACAGATAAAAAATGCAAAAATTCCTGATATCAGGAACACCTAAAAACCATATCGTAACTTTTTTTTTGTTAATATCTTCAATGTACAGACAAACTTTCTGCTACAGTTTAATAATAGTTTAGATTTCGTAAATTTGTGTTGTTGCATTCCTCGGCTTAAGGTCTTACTGGGACTACACAGCGGATTGGATTCCTATCCAATCCCCGCTAGCCACTATTTCCTAATAGTGGCTAGCGGGGATCGGTGAAATGCTTCGTTGACTTTTGTTTATATGTGCATAGCATATAAACAAAAGTCAACGAAGCATTTATATGCTATGCAGTTTGATGCATCCGCCAGCTAAATCATCCGGTATCCTGTTTATTCAAATATTATTTCTCTCCTAATTCCAGGTGTTCGGTAGACCCATACCTCTTCGATAACTTCGTGACGACCGACGGGGACGTGCTCGCAGCTAAGTTCAGGGCGTTCAAGTTCCCGGATACAACATACGTTCAGTTTAAGGGGACTGTCACTGTCTGCCTCGATAAATGTCAGGGGGTGAGTGTCAATTCTATCGAGCAAAACTAGTACATCCTACTCCTACTCCTTCTGTGGCTAAGCTAAGAGCCACATTCATCCTCTAAGCATTTATCCCAACCACCCAGTAGTGTAGCGTGGGTTTCTGCCGCCCCTTATCTACACAAAAAAAACTGAGCGAGCGAAGAGAGCTCGAAATTTTTTTGCACATTGATTCGGTTTGTGGTCAAAATCAGGCATCTATTGTTTTATCCATTGGTTTATCTATGCAATTTTCTCCTCATAATACGAATCAGTTAGAGCCAGAGCTTTTACGTACAAAACAGTGTGCAAAGTAACCTAAGTAAAAGCTATGGAGCGAACAAGCTCGACATTTTTAGCACCACATTCTTAGATGTGGTCAGAACTCTTCAGGATTATGTGTAGGCACAGTAATTAAAACAGAAACTTAGAGCGAGTGACGCTCGACTTTTCTCTGCTCTACGAATTGGCTATAGACAGAGCTGAATCAAACCTATATTTTTCCCGAATTCGCCGCCCCTAGTTAAGCGCCGCCCGGGGCATTTACGCACTTAAAACGAGATCTTGAAATTGCTGTAAGTCTGCGGTCAATTGATACCTACCAAATGTCGCCAGATGGCGTTTAACGATTTTAAATCGCGCTATCAGTGTTGTTCTTGAAAGTGCACATAAGTGAGGTTGATAGATTTAACCAGTTCCTCGTCGACATTTGTGGAATTCACATTTTTTTTTTTTATTTATTTATCAAATACATGAACAAACATCATATGAACTAAAAGCATTGATAAACCTGATATTAGGTTTGTCCCAATGCAGAAACATCACTCATAATAACATCGATAGCAAAAGTAGGCAAACAGGTAGATAGGTACATAACTACAGTACACTCGTACATCGCAATATTTTTGTATTGTGATCACGATTGATGGGCAAGTGGGTAGTGATCGCATCTTTCTACTGCTGATTTGACTTTCAAAAATCATACTTCAGGAGTGCGATTTTTGAAAGTCAAATCAGCAGTAGAAAGGTGCGTATCTCCATACATTTTCAACTGCAGAGTTCAACGTATGAGGTTCAAAAATCGCACTCCTGGTCTCTAATTCAATTCTAGGCCCTGGAGTGCGATTTTTGAATCTTATTCGCTGAGCTCAGCAGTTAAAAATGTCAAAATTACTATGAAGATATGCATCTTTCTACTGCTGATTGGACTTTCAAAAATCATACTCCAGGAGTGCGATTTTTGAAAGTGAAATCAGCAGTAGAAAGATGCGCATCTCCATACATTTCAACTGCTGAGTTCAACGTATATGAGATTCAAAAATTGCACTCCTGGCCCTGTTAAGGTGAATGAAAATATTACAAGGAGAAAAAATATTGCCAGTATTTACATATTTACTTACCTTCTGGTTCTTGCAGAAAATTCATTGATATTTTAGGAAGAAATAGCAATGAAGTATTGTGCAGTGGAAAATGGCTCATAACTCTCTCTTTGATATTTATATTGTTGTACCTACTTATTTAATAATACTACCTTATAATTATAGTTATATAAGACTCTAAATTTGGGAAGAGGAGGAAGGGAAAATAATTCTGTTTAATTACCCATTCTAACCTGGAATAACTTTGGCGCTGCTGTCTTATTCATATAATCATGCATTTTCTTTCTATTTTCCTTTTTTCTTTGGAGTTTTTCATTTTTTTGTATTTTAACTAAACTCAAGCCTGCTTATGCCTATTGCATGCCGTGGTTGCCTTTAATTGAGGTGGCACTTAATCTGAGGGTGGCACATGCCTTTTGTATGTCTATGTATAGGGACACGAAAAAAGTATCGATACTTTGTGGTATCGAGTACTTTTCCGTTCGATACCGATCACATCTGTAGTAGAAAGATGCATATCTCCATACTAATTTTCGACATTTTTAACTGCTGAGCTCAGCGAATGAGATTCAAAAATCGCACTCCAGAATGTCATGAAACGAAAAAAAGTGTCAAAATGTCATCTGTCTAGCCAAAGTAAGCCCTGTACAGACTGAGCGTTTATGCAGCGACAAAAACTTTTCCAAACCGGGGAACTGCGTTATCGTACTACCAGTAGATGGCACTCACGTCCCCTTAAGACGCAACAGATTGAAAATGTCGTTCTCTGGGTAGTGGGCTCGGTGGCGAAGTTGGATAACGCAGTTCCCCGGTTTGGAAAAGTGCGGGTTCAAGTCCCGCCCGAGAAAAATTTTTCAATCTTTAATTTGATTCGAAATAGCACAACATGGCTGTAACATGTTTAAAAATCAATAATATTTGAAAAAGGTGAAATTGATATCATTTGCATCCTTTTATGCTAAGAGTCTACCCTTAGAGGTAGGCGTAACTCGCGTCAACGCCCCGAGTCGTTGACAGGAGTCACGTGACGCTCTACTAATCTACCCATCAAACAAATAAACTTCAAATCAAACTGAGCAAAAAAAAACAAAGTTTGTAAATGTATTTTTTTCTTTATTCAAGGTGCAATGCAGCAACGGTGTAACTGGGTATGGAAGAAAACGGCGAGCTATCGCCTCGAATTCCGACTCGAACAAAATTTATGAAGTCTCCCTCACTACGTTTATAAAGGTGGACTGGCAGGACGGGGACAGAGAAGGTGGTTAGTATGGCTGTCGCGTTATTTTGCTTAAATAAAAATAAATAAAAAATAAAAAAAAAAAAATGAAAAAAAAAATGAAAAAAAAAAAAAAAAAAACAGTAAAAAAGTAAGTAAGTAAGTAGTAAGTAGTAGTTTTTATAAAATCAGTTTATTTCAGACAATGTCCATAGTGTGGTTAGTAGATACATTCGTGACTTAAAAACTATGTTAGTCAGGAACACATCATTCAACACAATCATACACAATTCAATTCCAACAACAAAATAAAATAACAAGATAAATTCATAAACAATAATAATTAATTCAATTCAATTCAGATATCTATTAGTTTCTGGGACACCGGGCACATACACGTGTGCTCGTACGCTTAGAAATAGATAAATAGAAAAATAAACAAATGTTTTTTCCACGTGGATTGGAGTAGTGGAGTGGAGTGGAGTGGGGTGGAGTGGAGTGGTGTTGGGGAGAGTGGAGTGGAGTGGGTTGGAGTGAGTTGAGTGGAGCGGAGTAGAATAGTTTATTTAAATGCGTGCTTCAGATCATCGAACTGGACAACTTTCTGAGAGTTACGCGATTATTATTTAATCTAGAAATAAACATTTTAACGGGTTCTTACCGCGTTTTGGTATATTCGAGTTCCCGATATTAAACGCGGTAAGAACCCGTTAAAAAGTTTATTTGTGGACAACTTTCATTCTGAAGTTAATATCGAAAATGCGAAAAATTTGCTGTTCTGTATGGGTCGGGAAAATTTTGGGTGGAAACGCTGCATCAGCAGCCGCAGCAGTTGATCCCGGATAGTTCCGACAGATGGAGGTATAACTTACTACCTATTCGTTTAATAAGCTCTGAACATAAATATGTATGGATCAGAGGCCTACAAATGCGGCTTGAAAATTCTGCAAGTTGACCACTAACACTGGGCCCGCGTGGTGGAGTATTGTCCACTCCTCTGACCATTATTATAATTATGAGAGAATGAGAGAAGGGCTTTGCCTGCAGTGGGACTAAACAATAAAAAAAAACTTATTCTAAATGGGCACTTCAGTAATTCTTATTTCTTTCTTTGCCAGCAGAAGAACTAATAGGTCTACTAAAGAACTTAAAAGTAGCAAATCAGCGTCTCGGAGACACCGACGGCACCCCAGCCACGGTAGCCGAGCGAACTCAGGACAACAAACTAGTTTTGCACACACAGGAAAAACCAGTCAATAAGGGCAGTTATATGACGTTTAGTTATTTACTCATTTTAGTAGCTTTAATTATCGTTCAATTTAAATAATAATTATAGTTGTTGTAATTGACTGGTTTTTGTAAAATCGTTGGGAAGTTATTAGTAAAGAGTGTTAAAAGATTTTAGACTTAAGGTGGTTGCAGAGGGGTCAATTTTATACAAAACTTTGACGCACAATACGCGTAGACGGTATTAATATATGTAACATTGTATATATGGAAAAATAGTTTAGAAAATCTAGATGCCGCGTCACAAATAAAATTTGCAATTTATAAAATAATTACGAATATATTATAATATAAAGCTTTCAAACTTTTCATACAAAATTTGTCAAAGTCAACGTGTCTTTATTGCGTCATAAATAACATTTGCAATTTATAAAATAATTACGAAGATTTAAAGCTTTGAAATTTTTCATACAAAATTTTAAAAGCTTTATATCTTCGTAAATATATTATAAATTGCAAATGTTATTTGTGACGCGGCATCTAGATTTTCTAAACTATTTATCCATTTAAAAAATATTACTTTTATTAATTCCGTCTAAACGTATTGTGTGTCAAACTTTTGTATGGACTGATACAACCTTAAGTAAATGTCAAATTACTGGATTTACTAAAGTTGAAATCATAATGAATGACTAATTGTGATATTTTTTTTGACATGACTCAATTAAAAATTTGTTTTAATATCGTTATCATTATTTCAGTAGATGGACGTCCATTGGACAGGAGCATACCCAAATCAATTTAGTTCAAATGATATTATATTGAAAAACGTTACTTACTTTTAACGATTTTTACTAATAAATTCTTATCGATATTATTTTGTCTAACACGTTTTATTAGTAACTCTAAATGTTTACTAATAAATAACTTGACACTTAAGTACTCCAAAATTAATTGAATATAGGACACGATTGTCCTGATAATAATAAGGATCTCAATTATTAAAATTTTATTTGGCAACGACAGTTTTAATAGTAAATTTTGCTTGCTAGCTAAATCAGAATCACACAAATCTGCACTACAGAGAAAATTCCATCGTTCAGATTAAGGTTTTCGTTTGTAGAAAACGATTAGCCACTCAAAAAAATGTGTAAAAACCAGTTACTAAAATCTAAAGCAAGCGTCAGGAGTGCGATTTTTACCCGACTTCTTGAAACTCATTTTTTGAACTCAGCAGTTGAAAATGTCTAAATTAATATGAAGATATGCATATTTCTACTGCTGATTTGAGTTTCAAAAATCATACTTCAGGAGTATGATTTTCGAAAGTCAAATCAGCAGTAGAAATATGCATATCTCCGTAGTTATTTTGACATTTTGAACTGTTGAGCTCAGCGAATGAGATTCAAAAATCGCACTCCAGATCTAAATGCGGAGAAATTCAAGTGAAAGTACATAATAATTAATATACTTACATTTCCTAAGAACAATTTAGTTTTAAGTTTGTAATAATATGATTAATAGAGGAATTATATCTGATAGTTGTTGCTCTTACTAAAAAATAATTTAGTGAACTACTTGAATAATATGATTAAAAATATTTTACTTTGCAATATTTGAACATTGTGTAATAATAATAATAAACAGCGTAGTTCAACATGCCTTGATAGATGGCGTTGACCCCTCATTGATGTTCATAACTAAAAAATATTGTAGAACCTTTGTAGAACATAGATTTATAAGACAACTGAATAGAATGAAAATTTAGTAAATGTTTAAAGCGCTTACTAAAATGTTATTATCCTGCACACTAAATTAGTAATGATCATTATTTTTTTATTTTAGTGAACCAGATTAATCTATATTTTTTTAAATACCATTTAACATCGAACTTTAGGATTAAGTCAAAGTGATTTAAAAATAACATAAAATAAAATAAGGTGCCTACTTATTTTTAAAACTCAAAATAAGTTATAATGCTAACGCATTTAAGTCCACTAGTCTTATGATAAATACAATATACAGGATGATTGTAAAATGTAGCTTTTAATTTTTCAGTTTTGACCTTAGAAGAGTTACATGCATTACAACGCAGTATAATTAAATACATTTCCGACCGAAGACACTCTTGTGTTTACTTTCTAGCCATATTAACTTTTTCTTTTATTGTTTTTTTTATTATTTTATTTCATTCCCTCCTTTTTTATTTTATAAACAATCATCGTCATTATCATCGTCTGTAATAAAGTACTTTTATTTATTTTTTATTTTATTTTATTTTTATTTTAGACACAAATATAATTATAAATTCCATATGTACAAAGTACCTATAATGACTTACCTATAAGTACTTAGGTATCAAATATAATACTTTTGTACTTTAAATACCTACTCCTGAGTTCTCTATGGAATGTATCATAGGTTTTTTTTAGGAAAAATGTCACGAGCATTAGAAGCGGGCATTAAAATCACACGATCATCAATAACCTTATGGTTTTGTTTTGTTTTGTTTCGAAGGCAACATGATGAATATGCAACACGATAATTTATTTTTTATTTTCACCATTTACGTATTATTGCGTCCTTTTTTTTATTTTTTATTTTATATCTTTGGTGCTTTATATTTTAATTTATTTAAAAAAAAACTTATTATTGTGAGTTTTAACGTCAGCTTTTCTAAAACTTGTTTTATACCTAAATTAGATTACGAAGTGAAACAATTACACATAATGAAATAAACAATCTTCAATAACAACTTGTTTTTTTTTTCTTTTTCCTATAAAAATCGGGTTAGTGCCAATGAAAAGGTCTAATCCATCACCCAGCCATACAGACAATAAGGTCACTGCCGGCAATGACATTATTAGGTATTATTGTTTACTCCTCACGATGTTTTCCTTCGCCGTTTGAGAGCCGTCGGTATTACGTACATATGCTAGAAAAACTCATTGGTACATGGCATGTTGTCCGTGCGGATTCGAACCCGGACCCCCATAATTGGGTGTCCATACCTCTCCGCAACGCGCCACCGATGCTATGATAAATATAGTAATGATAAAAGAACGAATACAAATCGTGAATGATAGCTGAAATTATACACAGGATAGGAGGAATATCGTGCTTTCCATCATTTTCTATCGTGGCATTTTTTATAAAATTCTAACTTAAATTTACCAGTTTTGAAGCGAAAAGTTGTTGGGCGTTTTCCTTCATTATTAAGTACTTACTTAAATTTTAGGTCGTTTGCGTAAGTAAACAATTTTCAGTCTATGGATCATTTCTGTTTACATCAATATTTTTGGATACATAGTTTACTTTACACTCATTGGTACATGGCATGTTGTCCGTGCGGATTCGAACCCGGACCCCCATAATTGGGTGTCCATACCTCTCCGCAATGTGCCACTACCGACTGCTCTCAAACGGTGAAGGAAAACATCGTGAGGAAACCTGCATACACTGGAGTAGAAATTCTGATGTGTATGTGTGAAGTCTACCAATCCGCATTGGGCACGCGTGGTGGACTAATCCTGTGCCCTGCAGTGGGACGTTTATAGGCTGATGATGATGATTGTTTATAATGTCATAACTGCCTCTGTGGTCTAATGGTTAAGAGCATTGGCTCTCGACATGGAGGTCGTGGGTTCGATTCCCACGGGGGACACCTAGTGAAATGTCACTTTGTGCGTTTTTCCCCAGTTGGTTAGGACATAGCAGGCTGAATCACCGGATTGTCTGAAAAGAAAAATGATTCAGTGCTTCGGATGGCACGTTAAGCCGTTGGTCCCGGCTACTATCTCTGGTGGTAGTAGTCCTTACATAAAAACCACGTCACAGGCCTTAAGGCGGTCTGAAAAAACTCTGATACCAGGGCTTGCCCACACGATAAGAAGACTAATGTCATTGAGTGCCGGATTAGCCACGTAGCAAGAGTACGCCCCGCCACGCTACGGGCCCCGCGCATTTGGGGGCCCCACCCGCCGTCACAATCAAGTCGTAGTGCTTTGAGAAATTTCGAGCTCACTTCGCTTTTAGTTTTTAAAAACTAAGTTAAAGTTTGTTACAGTGCTGAGAAATTTCGAGCTCACTCCAGTTTTTGAATGGTGTTTCAAGGTACAAGGTTTTATGTAGCGGCGAAAAAAATTTCGAGCTCGCTTCGCTCGCTCAGTTTTTTATATAGTAACAAATGAAGTACTTTCTACAAGGCCCCCCCAAAATGTTGCCTTTCTAATACCTAGAAATACGAATTTACGAGCTGAAGCCTTTTCCTTATCCGCCTTACCTTTAATTCAGTTCTGGGTCCAGGAGTGCGATTTTTGAATCTCAAACGTTGAACTCAGCAGTTGAAAATGTATGGAGATACGCATCTTTCTACTGCTGATTTGACTTTCAAAAATCGCACTCCTGGAGTATGATTTTTGAAAGTCCAATCAGCAGTAGAAAGATGCATATCTTCATAGTAATTTTGACATTTTTAACTGCTGAGCTCAGCGAATAAGATTCAAAAATCGCACTCCAGGGCCTAGAATTGAATTAGAGACCAGGAGTGCTATTTTTGAACCTCATACGTTGAACTCAGCAGTTGAAAATGTATGGAGATACGCACCTTTCTACTGCTGATTTGACTTTCAAAAATCGCACTCCTGAAGTATGATTTTTGAAAGTCAAATCAGCAGTAGAAAGATGCGTATCTCCATACATTTTCAACTGCTGAGTTCAACACATGAGATTCAAAAATCGCACTCCAGAGCATTGACGAGGGAAGTCCATATAGAGAGACCGAAACAAGGGTCTCTCGTAAGCTTTTGCTACGAGCCCCGTGCATGCTTAATCCGGCACTGAATAAGGTAAGCTACAAACCCGCGATGCACTACTCCTGAATATAAAATGTCAACAGACAACTATCTAATTAATTCGTTTCCCCACATCCGACGTTTTCATTTTCCTACAGAAGTGCTATTTTTGAAACTCATTCTTTGAACTCAGCAGTAGAAAATGTCAAAATTACTATGGAGATATGCATCTTTCTACTGCTGATTTGACATTCAAAAATCTTACTCCAGGAGTGCGATTTTTGAAGTTAAATCAGCAGTAGAAAGATGCGTATCTCCAATTCTCCATACATTTTCAACTGCTGAGTTCAACGTATGAGATTCAAAAATCGCACTCCTGGAGTCTTTGAAAGCGGCGTCTTTGCAGCTTACTTGTATGCGCCAAGTTAAAACTTAAAAAAAATACGGAATGCCAAACAATCTAAATATTTAGAAAAAGACACTAAACAGGGAAGGAAATTAAATAAAACAGTTAATGATCTTCAGTCTTTTAATAGAATCATTAATAACTGATTGAACTAACATTAACTTCACAACGAACTTAACTATTAAAATAATGCTATAATAATTTTAAATACATAGGTACATAAGTAGGTACCTACCTAGTCAAAGAAAAAAATAGCCCAGTCATTTTACGGAGTTTTGTTAGGAGATGTTTTAAACTGTAACCGGCACCATTTAGTGACAAAAAGAATATCTGAAAACATATTTAAAAAAAATTATTTATGCAACATAAAAAGAATACTTATCTGAAAACATTTAAAAAAAATTCTTTATGCAACATATAAATCACAATTGTGAGTCCCAGAAAACTTTTAAATTAATAATATCAATACCAATGCACTCATTTGAATTAGATTTGACAATATACATAATTTTTGAGCAATAAAATAGGCATTAAAATTTAAAAAAATCGGTTTTTATTAGAAAATACGAATGTATTTTTCAAAACCTTCTAAGTAGACAAAAATATTTACACCATGTTTGAAGTACGTATAATGGTAATGATGACTTAAATATGTGCAAAAAATAATTACCCTCAGGTTTTTTATAACGAGATAATAGCTAAATTTTAAAATTGGAACTGTTGCTAACGGGATTTTTTTTAAATTTTGGTACATTTCTAAGCTCAAATTGGCTTTAAATACTATACCGAAAAAAACAATCAATTAATAATTAGTTCCGGCCGTAAAATGACTGGGCTAAAATACAAAATCCTAATGATTGTAAGTCAATTCCAGAATCAAAATGCATTTGACATTTCCTGCCTAAAGTATAATTTCACCAAATTATTATAAGATTTTTTTACCTAAATACTTAAACTAAACAAAGTTACGAAAAGAATATAGTTAAATAAAAATGTACATACATATACATTTTTGTTGACAATAAAAGAATACACAATTCCATTTTTTGCATTACAGATAATTATTCATAATCTACAAAAAAATACATTCATTCGTATAATTTTAACATTGAAAAAAATATATATAAGGTCTAACAAAATTAGCTGAAACTATTTTAAGGGTATGCTCAGACCATCAAACTGAACAACTTTCTCAACGGGACCAACATCGAAATCTCGACAAAAAAATCTGCTGTCCCATACATTTGAGTCAAGTTGTGTTTGCAGTTTTGTATGGGACATCAAATTTTTTTTCGCGATTTCGATATTGGTCCCATAGAGAAAGATGTTCAGTTTGATGGTCTGATCATACCCTTAAAATAGTTTCAGCTAATTTTTTAAGTCCACGTGAACCATTATTTAAGAGATTTTTTTATTAAATTACACCAAACGTAGGTAGATTAATAATTAATATAACTTAAACATAATTTTCTAAAAATAAATTCGTATTTACAACCAATGTTGTTTTATTCAAATTTGTTTTATTTTATTTTAAAATATTACTTTGTAAATGGAAGAAAATTTAGAACATTATAATTTTGTTTCAAAAATAAATCTCAAGTATGGCAACATTGGCAATATCATTTTATAAGGTAACCGAATTTCTAATAAAAACTTAGATGACATGAAAAAAAGGAAGACGCACACAAGGCTTTTTTGTACTCAAATACAATTTGCACGTATGAGATAGTTTCTTGCTTAATTGTTTGAACAATTAAGCGAGAAATTAATGGTGGCAAGTCACGCACGATGCATTTTGATTCGTTGCTGAGTGCGTTTTCCATAATACTGCATGTTTAATTGTTAATTTAATTTAATAAAAAACATCTAAATCAATCAAAATTTATTGAAAAAACTGACAATAAACGTCAATTCTAATGTGCTTAATTAAAAACTGTTTAACATTTTATTATATTAATAAAAACGTAAACAGAAAATTGTATTATTGGCAACATGAAAAAACGTCATTAGGAATTATAAAAAAGAGACTTTTACAACGTCCTACAAACATTAAAAACAATAATGTTTTAATTGAAAGATTTATGATAAAACCGTTTCTAATATCAAGATTTGACAATAATCTACGTAGTTTGGTCTTTTTTATTACAAAAAACAGAGTTCAATAGAAAATGCATTGTTAAAACTAATGTAATGTACTTATTCGATTTTTTATGTATTATTAAATAAATTGTTAATAAAACTTATATTGTAGGTTCTGAAATAATTGTTTACATGTTTATTTAACTATTGGTTTTAAGGTGCTTTCAGTCCTTACAAAAGTTTGACGCACAATACGCGTAGACGGAATTAATATAAGTAATATTTTATATACGGAAAAATAGTTTAGAAAATCTAGTTGCCGCGTCACAAATAAAATTTGCAATTTATAATATAATTACGAAGATATAAGGCTTTTAAAATTTTGTATGAAAAATTTCAAAGTTTTATATCTTCGTAATTATTTTATAAATTGCAAATGTTATTTGTGACGCGGCATCTAGATTTTCTAAACTATTTTTCCATATATACAAAGTTACTTATATTAATACCGTCTACGCGTATTGTGCGTCAAAGTTTTGTATAAAATTGACCCCAACCACCTTAAATGCATTCCTATTGAACTGTATTTTCTGTAACAAAGAATAGAAATATCTAAAAATCGTCTACTTGGCACAATAGCTACACAACAATTCACAATTTATTGGCAAGGTTCTCAAAGTTTCACTCATTAACGACCCTTTTCTGGGTAGTCAGAAACTATGGTACAACATTTTCTTACTCCCCTAGATAAAACAAAAAGAGGAAGAGTACATACGTGTACGACCACGTTTATTTGTCAT
Source organism: Agonopterix arenella (assembly GCA_927399405.1). Lineage (NCBI taxonomy): Eukaryota > Metazoa > Arthropoda > Insecta > Lepidoptera > Depressariidae > Agonopterix > Agonopterix arenella. Next base: position 2,356,126 of record OV656716.1, on the reverse strand, counting down.
ATCAACAATCTTCGTTTGCAAAGGCAAGGACAAACATTTCTCAATCGATTAATCAATCAATCGATCATAATCAATTAATGTAGAAGGTAACTATAATTAAAATGCATCTTCCTCCTTTTTATTTTATCTAAGTTTCATAAAAATTACAGGCTCATAAATTCGTTCAAGACTTATACTTTCCTCTAATGTTTATTTTTATTATGAATAAAAGATTTTTTAATATCTTTTTTATAATCTAGAAATAAACATTTTAACGGGTTCTTACCGTTCTTCTTACGGGTTCTTTATAATAACCGCGTAACTCTCAAAAACTGTATTATCTTTTTTATAGTTTGAAATCTACACTAATTTTACTAAATAAATTTTGAGTATTGTACAATCACAAAATCATGTTCATAATCTCAAAAATCAGAATATTAATTATTTAGAGAGCAAAAATACACATAGGTAATAATTATTTATTTAAAGTTTTAACTAAAATTAATTTTGATTTACAAGCTCTCTTTTATTATTTCTGTCTACTACTTTTAGTAGACAGAAATAATGCAATCGTTTTTCTTTTCATTTTTAAAATTACTTCCTAATAACTCCTCCATGTTCTCCATGAAGAAGTGTGGCAGGTCATATTAAAATCATGGCAAGATTGTGCCATTGAGGTACCTACTAGAGGCAATAACCCAGACTAAATTTTTTGTAACACTCGTTTGAGCTGATGGGTTCTAACTTACTTAGCATATTGTGCCTGGCGCGTGCTGCACCGCGACGCCCCCGGTGCGCGCCCCGCACTGCTCATCGAGGTGCACATATTTCGTTCGCGTTGTCTGTTCTATACATAATTATTCAATGGATTGTGCCAGCCTTTTTTTAAAAGCCTATGGTTCCCTTGGCGATTAAAATGATTGGTAAATAAAAAGTTTAGATTTGGGTCAAGTTCAAGATAAAATGTGTTCATTCTGTAATAATAAACCTTATGTTTATACTTACGGTTTAATAATTATACCTACAAACATACACTTCTACCTACCTACTACTTTCTAAATAGTGTGTTTATTGATACTCGAGAATCATGCATCATTCGGTCACTGAACTGAGAATCGTTCATTCTTTCCAAGAATCATTCATTCACTGGCACATGAACATTTTTTTTTTAATTTATTTACTGGCCCGGCTACAAGACCTTTAGATCAAATACTATGTAAAAACTGACCAGAAAAATAAAAAATCTTGCAATGTTGCAGAAAATCATTTGATTTGTACTTGAATCATTGTAGGTTTAAATTTTTTTTGGTCAGGCTTTATGTATTTTGTTTTATAGAAAAGTATAAATAGGTTAAAAAATAAGCGATGCGAACGTTTCCGATATCATTATTGATAGTTATTTCTGTTTTATTTCGTGTTTAATTATCTTTAAAAGTTACGAATGTTATGATTCATGGCTTTAGAAACCTGCCCGCCCGTATCCTTGATCTGGAGTGCGATTTTTGAAAGTCACCGGCTGAGTAAAATGGCCGATATTAACAGATTTACCAAAGTTCGCATTTTTTTAATCTCACCGGTGACTAAATTCTCATACCCATGAGTTCATTACGAGCGCCCCTTCGCACTCGTATTGAACTCATGGAAGTGAGAAGGTTTTGTCAACAAAATCTAGTATTGGAGTTTTGAAGACGGTCTCTGATAGATCAATAAACTCCAATACTGGTCATTGTCAGCAAAATCTACTATCAGAGTTTTCCCGTAGTGGGTTTTGTCAACAAAATCAAATATCTGAGTTTTGAAGACGGGTTCTGATTGGTCAATAAACTCCAATAGTGGATTTTGTAAGCAAAATCTACAATCAGAGTTTTCCCGTAGTGGGTTTTGTCAACAAAATCAAATATCGGAGTTTTGAAGACGGGCTTTGATTGGTCAATAAACTCCAATAGTGGATTTTGTAAGCAAAATCTACTATCGGAGTTTTCCCGTAGTAGGTTTTGTCAACAAATTCCAAACCATTAAGTTCGGACTTCGGTATTCTGATTTGCGTATTTAATCAGTGACCTGTTTCTCAGACCCACTCTGCCATCCCGAATCCATAGTATTAGTGTCACTATAGCAATGATGATGATTAGTTTTCAAAATCTCTTCTTTTTCCTCCCTTACTGGTTCATATTGAGAATCAGGACCTAAACATTTCGATGTCTCGGGCTCATTGGAATAAACTTGGTCCTGACCATCGTCAGACAATAATGATTCTTCGGTGTTTGGGGATAGGGGTGAGATAGTTGCGAAGTTTGAATCCGAGCTGGATTGCCTAGGATGTTCTTTAGGTAAGTTTTTAGGGCTAGATTTGAGACGTAACGGGCTAATATGTGCCCTCATTTTGGGACTACCCTCGATTCTTATACTAGAATTTAATTCTGACATTCTACGGTCTTCGATTCTGGAATCGGTGATTCTGTCACTGATTCGAGAATCGTTCAGGCGTTCGATTCTGGAATCGTTCGTTCTGTCACTGATTCTGGAATCGTTTATGCGCTCGATTCTGGAATCGGTCATTCTGTCACTGATTCTGGAATCGGTCATTCTGTCACTGATTCTTGAATCGTTCATGCGTTCGATTCTAGAATCGTTCATTCTATCACTGATGCGAGAATCGTTCATTCGTTCCAGCCTAGAATCATTCATTCTGTCACTGATTCTAGAATCATTCATTCGTTCGATTCTAGAATCACTCATACGGTCACTGATGCGAGAATCATTCATTCGCTCGATTCTCGGATCATTTATCCGTTCGATTCTAGAATCGTTCAAACGACAGTCATTCAACCGATCCCTAGAATCATTCCGCTCACCCATTCGGTCACTGACCCTACAATCATGCATCCTCTCAATTCTCGACTCACTGACAATCCTAGGATCATTCAAACGATCTCTAGAATCATTCCGGTCACTCATTCTATCGCTGACTCTAGAATCGTTCATTCGTTCGATTCTCATAGAATTGTTCAACTGTTCAATTTGTTGCTCTGTCAATCTCAAAGAGTTATTTAAGTCGGGGAGTCGTTTTTCTTGATTTTTCAAATGTTTTTCTTGCCGCGGTCGCCGTTTTGAACCTACTTGCGGCTGGGGGCGCTGCTGTCGTGTTAGTGTGAAGGAACCGGTGTCTGATTCCGAGGTGGACTCGGGGTGGTTTTCTATGGTGCCGACTAAGGCTGACACGTTGGGGTTTATGCAGCAGTCAGCCTGGGGGATGAAAAATGTTCAATTAATTTTGTTCCACAGCTTAGTCGGTAGTAAACCTGCCAGCTACGCTAAGGGTCACGGCTTCGAATCCGGTAAAGGGCAAATATTTGAATCGTGAAAACCAATGTTTGTATCATACCTATAGTAACTTCTAGCCGAGCTGAACACGAGTTCATCCATAGCGTAAATAATTTACCTTTAATTCATCCGTGCATTTATTTACACACTTAGCAATACACAATCTATTCTACAAACCTTGACTGAAACGTTGCAGCAACTGGAAACGTCAGCGAAATATACTTCGGACTCAGCATTCTGATTCACAACCCGGTGACAGTCGTGAATAGATGACCTGGAAAAGAAAATAATATTATAAACGTTGCTTTGTTTAAATTATTATTTCGCAAACTATTTGGTTCTAGTAATATGAACGGAACGCTAGACGTTTTTACAGAATTATACTGCTTTATCTGTAGCTTTTAGAAATTTGCTAACCATTTTTAAGTACCTACGTACAAAACAAACTTCGAAAATATATTATATGCGTTGATGATGATTTGTATAAATAGTTTAAGTATTTTTTTAGCCTATTTCGTCCCATTGTTGGGCAAAGCTCTCCCCCAAGCTTTTCTAGCTTTTCCCCAAGTAATTGCAATTTAAAAAAGTTAGAGGTCCACTAAGTACCCATAAGTATTACCATAGAATAACTAATACACTATAGAATGGCATCTCCTTTGTGCGTGCTCTAAACGCCGCGTTACAAACACCATTACAACACCACATTCATTCATTCATTCATACTTCCCCCTCGGCCCGCAACGCCCCGCTTGTCGCCCACGGAGGCCGCCAGGGTTGTTCCATAAAATTACAAATTTCGTAGGCAGTTATTTACTTCGTTTTTATAGGCAAGTTATCTATGATATATTTAATTATGTGACAACTTATTAACCGAATTCAACAAAAGAAGGAGGTTTTAAAATATCTCATTATTTCACGATTTTTATTGGTACAAAAAGTATATATTAGTTCGACTCTAATATCAGTCATATTATACACCCAAAAACTGAAATAAGAAGGCATGGTGGAAAAATAATAATTAAAATCGTATGGAACGTACACGGGCGAGCGCGAGGCGACCGACGCAAGCCCCGACAGACTTCTCTGCTTAACAGAGGTGAGACGGTAGGCTATTAACGTGACCTTGAACGCGTCTGGCGCGCGAGTTTCATTTCTATAGAGTATTGATTATTCTTATGGTTTTACTTATGTATTAAGGTCGGGTTGCAGAGGGGTCAATTTTATGCAAAACTTTGACGCACAATACGCGTAGACAGTATAAATATAAGTAACTTTGTATATATGGAAAAATAGTTTAGGAAATCTAGATGCCGCGTCACAAATAACATTTGCAATTCATTCATAATTTTAAGAGCTTTATAATTATAACTTCGTAATTATATTATAAATTGCAAATGTTATTTGTGACGCGGCAACTAGATTTTTTAAACTATTTTTCCATACATAAAATATTACTTTTATTAATTCCGTCTACGCGTATTGAGCGTCAAATTGTGTGTGGACTGAAACCACCTTAACTATTCAGATTTATCCATTGGATTTATCTAATAAGACAGTATGGTGTTATTCAAAACCCACCTCACAGGAGAATTCTTGTCATTCTGGAATCCCAAGTTCTCTTTGCCTGTCTTCTGACAAGCCTCGCCGCTTTGATCTGGAACTAATCACAAAATAATTAATTAAATAATGGATTATTTATGATTATTAATGATGGCTTTTTTCTTTGGTGTTCTGCATTTTTTGTGTTTAATAAAGTCTCAGATCTCATGTAATTGTTTTAGTGTAGGATGCAGTCTCTGACAGCTGTACCACGGGTGCCACATAGACAACAGTACCTTTGCAGTTGTTCTTGAGATACCATTCTACAGCGCGTCGTCCATGCCACAGTTTTGGTGCAGTGCAGTCTCTGACAGCTGTACCACGGGTGTCACATAAACAACAGTACCTTTGCAGTTGTTCTTGAGATACCATTCTACAGCGCGTCGTCCATGCCACAGTTTCGGTGCAGTGCAGTCTCTGAAAGCTGTACCACGGGTGTTACATAAACAACAGTACCTTTGCAGTTGTTCTTGAGATACCATTCTACAGCGCGTCGTCCATGCCACAGTTTCGGTGCAGTGCAGTCTCTGACAGCTGTACCACGGGTGTCACATAGACAACAGTACCTTTGCAGTTGTTCTTGAGATACCATTCTACAGCGCGTCGTCCATGCCACAGTTTCGGTGCAGTGCAGTCTCTGACAGCTGTACCACGGGTGTCACATAGACAACAGTACCTTTGCAGTTGTTCTTGAGATACCATTCTACAGCGCGTCGTCCATGCCACAGTTTCGGTGCAGTGCAGTCTCTGACAGCTGTACCACGGGTGTCTCATAGACAACAGTACCTTTGCAGTTGTTCTTGAGATACCATTCTACAGCGCGTCGTCCATGCCACAGTTTCGGTGCAGTGCAGTCTCTGACAGCTGTACCACGGGTGTCACATAGACAACAGTACCTTTGCAGTTGTTCTTGAGATACCATTCTACAGCGCGTCGTCCATGCCACAGTTTCGGTGCAGTGCAGTCTCTGACAGCTGTACCACGGGTGTCACATAGACAACAGTACCTTTGCAGTTGTTCTTGAGATACCATTCTACAGCGCGTCGTCCATGCCACAGTTTCGGTGCAGTGCAGTCTCTGACAGCTGTACCACGGGTGTCTCATAGACAACAGTACCTTTGCAGTTGTTCTTGAGATGCCATTCTACAGCGCGTCGTCCATGCCACAGTTTCGGTGCAGTGCAGTCTCTGACAGCTGTACCACGGGTGTCACATAAACGGCAGTACCTTTGCAGTTGTTCTTGAGATGCCATTCTACAGCCGCGTCGTCCATGCCACAGTTTCGGTGCAGTGCAGTCTCTGACAGCTGTACCACGGGTGTCTCATATACAACAGTACCTTTGCAGTTGTTCTTGAGATGCCATTCTACAGCCGCGTCGTCCATTCTACAGTCTCGGTGCAGGTTGCCGGCGCTCATGCCAAGTCTCTGGCAGCTCCTGTATGGAACCAGGTGGCCTCGCAACGTGTTGAATCTTGCTTCTTCCTGTAATCAGACGTAGTAGTAGATAAGTAAAGTTAGACGTTAAAAAAATAACTGGTTTAAGTTTATTTTTTGTACTTTTTTTAAGATAATATTTGGGTATGTAATTTGTATTTTTGTTACCTGTAAATCGGTTCAATGTGTGATGTAGGCAAATGGTAAAAACCCTGCCAAGAGCGTTTCAGATTGTATTACTTACGAGCTTTATCCCGCGACTTCGTCCGCACAAATTATATACCAGATTTTATGTCAGATCATAAGCTATCAAATAAAAAAAGTTTCATCAAAATCGGTTTAGTAGTTTTTACGTGATGCTCGTTCGAACAAACAGACTGACTAAAAATCCAAAATTTGGTGATATGGAATCAGGCACACCTAAAAACCATATCGTAACATTTTTTTTTGTTAATATCTGCAATGGACACACTTCAGTTACGGTTTTATAATAGTTTAGATAGGGATCGTTTTAAATATTTTTTCGGAAACTTATTCAGTGTTCTTACCATAAACTTAATATTACTACCGTAAGGCTATATATAGGCTATTATAATAAGATACCAGAGGATATTCTCAACTTGCCAGACAAAAAGTTTAAGTCCCATGTTAAACAAGTCCTCTGTAAAAAAGGCTACTATAAACTCGATGACTATTTGAATGACCAAAATGTCGTGTCTTGACAATGTTACTCTATGTAATGCAATATTGTATTTTAATGCGGGGTTTTCCGAAAGCGATTAAAAAAGAAAAAGTAGTTCCTAATGGCTCGATCTATCGAGACGAGGCGTTGACGAGACAGGGGCGAGCGACCTGGCAGTTAGCAGTCTTTAAGTAAACAGCAAAATATGAACATATATTTCGTCAACGGATGCGTCAGACCCAGTGACATGAATTTTTGTTTCCTTTTCAGAATATACTTGTAATACTCTTTGCTTTTTAGCCTAAAATTCTCGTCTTCGGACCCCTCTCTGGTCAACGCAATCTATCGCCGGTATGTTGAACTACGTTTGACTAGCTGTCAGAAAACTCCTCATTGTACTTTGTATATTTTGTTTTGTTTAAAAGATGTGTGTTGTAGAGTTTCTGGCCGCATCTTCTCTCGACGGAACACCTTCCGACGCGGTGGTAGAGTCAAAAAATGACGTCAAAAAGCTATCTATGTGATATTATTTTGAATAAAAATGTTTGATTTGATTGATTGATTGAAAGTTCTTACCTGCATCCGTTCAGGGTACATCTGAGTTAGTGTCATGTCTGGATGCATGTTGATGTCGTGCTGCATGTAGGAGTTGCGGCACGTGTGTGTGTGTGCGTGCGCGTCGTGTGTGGACGCGCGGTGCTCCATGTGGTGGTGGTGCAGGAGAGTCGCGGCCGCCGGGTCCTGGTGCAGGTGGTGTCTGCGACAATAACATGACCTCGATCAGGAGAGCGATTTTTGAATCTCATTCGCTGAGCTCAGCAGTTGAAAATGTCAAAATTACTATGAAGAATACGCATCTTTATACTGCTGATTTGACTTTCAAAAATCGTACTCCAGGAGTGCGATTTTTGAAAGTCAAATCAGCAGTATAAAGATGCGTATCTCCATACATTTTCAACTGCTGAGTTGAACGTGTGAGATTCAAAAATCGCACTCCTGTCATCATAAATCCGTAAATATTGTATGGAGGAACTGAGGTGGAAGGTTCCTCCATTGAAAAGGGAAGTTCTTCCGCCAGGCTAGGTGTTATGCCTGGAGACCGGCCGTGATCCTGCTGATGTTTGTCGGAAACTTGTATATAACGTCTAACAAAATTAGCTGAAACTATTTTAAGGGTACTCTCAGACCATCAAACTGAACAACTTTTTCTATGGGACCAATATTTTTTCGCGATTTCGATTTTGGTCCAATAGAGAAAGTTGTTCAGTTTGATAGTCTGAGCATACCCCTGAAATAGATTCAGCTAATTTTGTTAGAATTTATATACAGAGTGAAATTGATATCATTAGCATCCTATTATATAATTAAGAGTCTACCCTTTAAACTGAACAACTTTTACTATGAGAGCAAGCCGATCGGAGCAAAAAAAATCAGCTGTTCCATACTAAACTGCAATGCCAACTCGACTCAAATGTATGCAACAGCAGATATTTTTTTTGCTTGCTCCCATAGTAAAAGTTGTTCTGGTTGATGGGTAGACTCTTAGTTTAAAAGGATGGAGGAAGGAAGGCTAATGATATCAATTTGATCCTGTATAAGTAGTCAAAGCCAAAAACAGTTCTCGCTCAAATAGCCGTTAGTTTCTCTATTTCTGGTATATTAACTTTATGGTCCTATAATTATCATTATAACCTATAATTATCATCAGTCTGTCATCAAAATCTGTAATAATCATAATCAGCCTGTCACTATCATCGGTATGTCATCATCACCAGCCTGTCATCTGTCTGTCATCATCACTAGTCTTTGATCATTATCATTAATATCAATAACGTATCATAATCATCAGCCTGCCACAATCATCAAGTGATCATTATAAATAATTAGCCTGTCATTATCATCGGTATGTCATCATCACCAGCCTGTCATCTGTCTGTCATCGTCACTAGTCTTTGATCATTATCATTAATATCAATAACGTATCATAATCATCAGCCTGCCACAATCATCACGTGATCATTATAAATAATTAGCCTGTCATTATCATCAGTATGTCATCATCACCAGCCTGTCATCTGTCTGTCATCGTCACTAGTCTTTGATCATTATCATTAATATCAATAACGTATCATAATCATCAGCCTGCCATTATAAATATTTAGCCTGTCATTATCATCAGTATGTCCTTTCATCAGCCTGTCATCTGTCTGTCTTAAGTCTGTTATTGTACAACGCAATGATGGTGTCCAGATTCAGTGGGCCACGTGTATCCATTACCGCTTTTAAATAAAAGACATGTACTGGTCACGACGGTTTATTTGGATCTGTTTAGAAACAATGAAATTGACATTGCAAGCGAAGGGATTTGGGCCAATCTCGATGGCGCGTTTTACAAATATTTCAGGTTACAGAACAATGCCATCTATTGAAGCTAACAGGAATTACAAAGTTAACTAAAACGCGTCCTACAGTTATCATTGCCAGAATGTCATCATAGTTAAGAGACAAATTGTTAGAATGTTTTGATATTTATTGTTACTCAGTTAATCTTTCAGCACATTGAAGGTTTCAGAAGTTTGAAACGATAACATATGAAACATAAAACTTATGGAGGTGCTACTGGAAATGTTCCTCCATTGAAAAGGGAAGATCTTCCACCAGGCTATGTGTGAAGCCTGGGGACTGGCCGTGGTCCAACAGTTCTTAGTTGGACCTTGTATATGTATCGAATCTCTGTGATTATTTCTCTTGCGCGATGTATGTCTTGCAATCGATTGTGAACCTTATTTGTAGTAGGTTACGAGTTACGTATTCACGGTGAACGTTGTCTATGTACGGAGCATATTTCCGAGAGCGACGGTATCGCCATCTGTTGGCATCTTTGCTATAACTTGTGGGTGCTGACATCTGTAGCAAGTCCCCACAAACTTTTAAACGAAGCTTCAGTGCTAAATGAAATCTATTGAATATAAAATAATAAATGTGCAATAAATCACTCACCTGCTACCACTCCTTCCTTGAGGACTGTAGGGCGGTGGAGGTCCCCACACTCCTGTCTGAGCATCAAAACTACCACTCGTTTCCCCAAATCCTTCTTGAGAAAACCCACTTTGAGCAAACTGACCACTTTGCGAGAAGGCCACTTGAGTTTGAGCGATAGCAGCATTTTGAGCAAATGCGCTGGGGTTCTGAGCGAATGCTGACGGGTTTTGAGCAAATGCGGACGGGTTCTGAGTGAATGCAGTTGGGTTTTGAGTGAATGCAGTCGTATTCTGAGGGTATGCGGAGTTTTGAGGGAATTGATTGGGATTTTGTGGTCTTTGGAACGTTTGGTTGAAATTGGACGGGTAAGTGCGATCTTCGTATTGCATTTGTGGGTTTTGTGGTGCTGTGTCGGTATCGCAGAAGCCGTAGGCGCTGTCGCCTGATTGGGGGACGCCCCCCATTCTGCAGCGGGAACTAGAATAGAAATAATTTATTAGTGAGATGGGATTCAAGGAAGAATTTAAATTCCTTTGCTCACCGACCAGCCGACAACACCATCTTTTCTTTTGTTGATAATGTCTTGAAGAGACTTTCCAACCAGTGTTAGATACCTATTCATCTCTAGGTAGCTTAGATAGAGACTTTGAATATTCTGAATTATGAGTCTAAAAAAATAATGTCTTCTTTGGCATTCCTTTTAGGTTAACTTCATTCAAACCTTAGAGATAGAGTATACATGATGTTACAAAAGTAAAAATAAACATTTCAATCTTTAAAGGGGGTTGTATAGATCATCAAACTGAACAACTTTCACTACGGGACCGAAATCGAAATAGCGAAAAAAAATCAGCAATCCAATACATTTAGCTCGAGTAGATTTGTAGTTTAGTATGGAACATCAGATTTTTTTTCGCGATTTCGATATTGGTCCCATTGTGAAAGTTGTTCAGTTTGATGGTCTAAACTCTAAATCACCCCATTAAATTGTATCGGTTTGCTTACTTCTGGCTGTTACTCCTCGGCCATGGGAACCAGCTCCAGGCTGATGTCTTCCTTCCAGTGCCAGGGTTGGGAGAGTACAGGTTGCCTATACGACCTGCGAACAATGAATGATTATTATTAGATAGGAACTAGTAAGCGACTCCGACGTTGTAGGTAAGCGTAGACCACTGAAATGTACAGGATGAAATAGGGGCTTAGGGTGATCGTACCATGATACTTAACTACTTTCCCCAAGGAAACTACAGGAAATTCGAAAAAAATTTAACTGCTTTTGTATGGCAAGACCAAATTTCTTTTTTGCTAATTTACTATAGGTTCAGGACCATTAAGGAAGCTACTCGCCAGAAACTAGAGGCTATAGAAATGTGGTTCTACCGAAGAATGCTGCGAATTAGTTGGGTTCAACGAGTCACCAATGTGGAGGTTCTACGACGTGTCAGGAAGTCCCGGGAGCTGTTGCAAACCGTTAAAAGGAGGAAAGTCGCCTACCTTGGTCATATTTTGAGGAATGAGCGATACCAACTGCTCCAGACTATAATAATGGGCAAAGTGGAGGGCACAAGAAGCGTCGGTAGGCCACGAATGTCATGGCTCGCGAACCTTAAAGAGTGGACAGGCATCGCCAGCGTCGAAGAGCTGTTTCGTTTGGCGAGAGATAGACAGGGATATGCAGAGCTGACTGCCAACCTCCAGTAATGGAGAGGAACCCGAAGAAGAAGAAGACTATAGGTTCCTCAGGGAAAGTTGTTCGGAATCATGAGTAAAGCAACTGTTTATAAAGGGGTGCTTCAGACCGTCAAACTGAACAACTTTTGCTTTCCATGGAAAATAGTATATCACCTTTCCAATATCCCATAGTAAAAGTTGTTCAGTTCGATGGTCTAAAACACATTTTTATTTAAATTTACACCCTGTAGAATAGATTTTACTTATCACTATGTGTATAAAAAAATTTTATTATTTAAAAACACGTTGAAAAGAAAAGATATTTGAAAGAATGTGTAAAAACAAATAATGTAAAAAGTATAATTACCGGGTGCCCAGAATCTATGCTGCAGACTGAGGTCCCAGGTCGGCTGCGTCGGATGACACTGCGCACAGCAGCTGCATGTGTTCTGAAACATTTACTCCGCATCACTATACACACTACCTCAGGCCGTTACGGGTGGCCAGAACTACTACTGTGGTTGTATTAATGTTTCTGGCCACCCGTACGGGCCTCACATGCCACCCCTTCTTCTTCTTCTTCTTATCGTGTTGGCAGCAAGCCCTGGTATCAGAGTTTATCAGACCGCCTTACGACCTTTACATTAAGGAGCGATGATAGCCCATACGGAAGAGAGCTAGCGCCTCAATCATGAGGCCGCGGTTCGATTCCTGGCCTGTACCACTAAGTTCTTTGGAATTTATGTACGGTTGTATTTATCATTTACTAGCTTGGCGGTGAAGGAAAACATCGTGAGGAAATCTGCATTCCCGAGAATGAAAAGAAAATACCATAAGTTCGGAGGTATGCGTAAAATATGGGTGAGCTTGGGGCGAACACAAAGGACCAGCGCTGGTCTCAGTGTTACAACGACCCTTGCTTGCAATAGCCCAACCACAAATAATCAATAATACTACCTTTGACGTGGTTTTAATGTAAAGACTACTACCACCACTAATAGTAGCCGGGACCAACGGCTTAACGTGCCATTTGAAGCACGAAATCATCTTTCTTTTCAGATAATCAGGTGAGCAGTAAGTCAGCCTGCAATATCCTAACCAACTGGGGAAAAACTCACAAAGTGACATATCACTAGGTGTCCCCCGTGGGCATCGAACCCACGAACTTAGTGCCACCCATAATGCTCTTAAACATTAGACCACGGAATGCCACCCACGAGGAAACTCAATAAAAAAATCGAGATGTTCCTCTATATTTCTTATTTTACGTATGCTAATAAAAAGAGCACACATGACGTTTTTCTCGTTTTGTCGCTTTGTCGTGGGTGGCATGCTAGCAAAGGTTTCATGAGCGCTCGGAGATAGTGGTAGGGATTTTCGCGAATGTTGATGACGTAAAAGGCGACTTCCCCCCGCCAAATATACCCAAAATTTGATTTCTGCGCAATCAAGGTCAGCAATCATTAACAGTTGCGCGACCTCTATACAATTCATAGAAACTGAAATAGAAATATTCTAGGGTTCTTTCTATTTTTATTAACCGACTTCAAAAAAGGAGGAGGTTTCTCAATTCGACCGTATATAAATATATATTTTTTTTATGTGTGTTCGCGGATAACTTCGTCGTTTATGAACCGATTTTGATGAATCTTTTTTTGTTGGAAAGAAGATATTCCAAGGGTGGTACCATGATAAGAAAACCAGGATCTGATGATGGCATTCTAGAGAAATCGAGGGGAACCTTTGAAAATCGTAGTACCGGCTAGTGTTTTTGTTAATTTAAAGCACTACAATTAAATTGAACTAATGAATTCATCACAGAAAAGTGTGAAATAAACAAAATTTTAACAAAAAATTTAAACTGCCTTCTTTTTTTGAAGGCGGTTTTAATTTTTTTTATTTTCGCATTCGGTTCGTTGGTACGGGTGGTGTAGGGCCCACAAATCTCTTATATTACAGCTTACCTGTACAGGTCTTCCAGCAGTGGGGAGAGTGGGACCGGGTGGTGGTCGGTACAGAGACCTGCAGCGTAGTTCCAGCTGTTCCCAGTACATCTTCTTGCGCTCGTGACTGTTGACAAAGTTAGAAATTTTAAATGTTTGTTACTAACTACGAGTTTGTATGTAGGGTCAACGATTTCAACTAAATCAACTACATTTGTTCAAATTGATTGATTGATTGAACATATGATAAATAAATAAATCTAGTCACATTTAAAGTTCCAGAATCTAGCCTGGATTTGTATTATGATGACTAGACAACGATATAGAATACATATATAGATACAAACATCCATTGTTTATTGTTAAGGATTCCCAATCGTAGACCTCGCGTATCAGGCTTGCCTCCTTTTTCTGTCTACCGTTTAATATAATAGTTTTAAGCAAAAGTTAAAAATAAACATTTATCTTATCTTATCTTATGACTCGGGTACAAATATTCATATTCATCATATAAATATTTGTCCCTTACGGGATTTGAACCCGCGACACTCGGCACAGCAGGCAGGTTCACTACATACTGTGCTACCGGGCCGTCAATGATGAAAATGCTGGATGATGAAGTTGGTATAAGCAATACAAAACAGTACAGCAACGCAGCCAGCGTCCTGGGCACCCTCCCGCAGGACGGTGGCCTCGAGCACGTCTTCTGTTTAGTGTAAGTCGAACGGAAGTCGTGCTCGATATAGTGGCTCATTTTTTCTTCGCCTACTTTATTTGTTTTTATTTTTATTTTTAATTATAGCCATATTTAGCCATAAGTTGTACATAATGTTGTAATTGTAAATACCTATACCGTTAATAAAAATTTATCTAGTCCTAGATCAGCTGAATTTGTTTCGCGATGTTGATATTTTTTTCATAGAGAAAGTTGTTCAGTTCGATAGTCTGATAATCCTCTTGGAAATTGTCAGCTTATTAAGAAAGATTAGAGAATAAATAAGCAATATATCTATCCATCCCGAAACGACAAAGCCTAACTTTCCGTAACTCTTCAACAATAAAAAATGTTACTGATATTGATATTTTGCTTACAGTATAATATATAAACTGTTCATGGCTTACAGTATTTACAGTCACAATGAAAGTCCTTCAACTTTCGCTATTGTGTGAAAATCCATACTCGAAGCGGCAAACATCTATTCTCAACACGAATAGCCATAAAATTGACGCGCTTTTGTGAAGAAAACCAACGTCATTCGTTACCATGGCAACGCGTTTATTGTCCCGGAAACAAAATGTCATGCTGTTAGAAAATGTAACTACACAGCATTTTCAACCCTGTCCTCAAACACCTAAGGAGTTCCACACAGTTTTTTGAAAGCAAAAGCTATTGATGTCAAATCAGACAACGTTTTTGTATAAAAAATATTGCAAGAATTTCTTTTAGTTTGTTTTGTAAAAATGTCCCATTCGCACGTACAAAGGAGCAGTGTCAGTCAGCATTCGAGATCTATTAGTCAATTTGTAAGCAGTGATATTGACGAATTATCCGATGAGGAACTTATAAAAAAGGTGGGTAACTTCGATAATTTATACACGTCCCACTGCAGGGCGCAGGCCTACCCTGAGCCTACCCAACATTCACCTGTATATAAGGTCTAACAAAATTAGGTGAAACTATTTTAAGGGGACGATCAGACCATCAAAATGAACAACTTTCTCTATGGGACCAATATTGAATTCGCGAAAAAAAATCTGCTGTCCCATACATTTAGGTCGAGTAGGTTTGTATAGAACAGCTGATTTTTTTTTCGCGATTTCGATATTGGTCCCATAGAGAAAGTTGTTCAGTTTGATGGTCTGAGCATACCCTTAAAAATGTTTCAGCTAATTTTGTTAGACCTTATATAAGGTCTAACAAAATAAGGTGAAACTATTTTAAGGGGATGACCAGTAGGCCTAGCATGCCACCCCCGAGAAAACGATAAAAATCGAGACGTGCCTTCATCCTTATTATTTTACGTATGCCAGAAAAGGCGCGCATGACGTTTTTCTCGTTTAGACGCTTTGTCGTGGCTGGCATGCTAGCCATGCAGACCATCAAACTGAACAACTTTCTCTATAGGGCCAATATCGAAATCGCGAAAAAAAAATTTGCTGTCCCATACATTTAGGTCGAGTACGTTTGTATGAAACAGCTGATTTTTTTTTTCGCGATTTCGAAATTGGTCCCATAGAGAAAGTTGTTCAGTTTGATGGTCTGATACTCCTCTTAAAATAGTTTCAGCTAGTTTTGTTAGACCTTATATACGTTAGTCCAACATGCACGCGTCCACAATGCGGGATTGGTAGACTTCACACACGCATCAGAATTAATTTATTCTTTAATAGGTAGGTATGCATGATTCCTCGAGAAAATTGGTAAATAATACAGGGTCGAACTTGATATGCTGCGGTTTTTAATTAGATGATCAGACCACGAAGTGAACAACTATATCTATGGAACAAACATGGAAATCACAAAAAAAAACAGAATAAAATTTGGTCGAATAGGATTGGAGTTTTGTATGAGACGTAGAGCAAAGCTCGATCGTCCATGTGCTACACCGTTATCGTTATACCAATCGACACTATTATAGAACTTTAACAGAAGTGTGTCTACATTGAAGATATTTACAAGACAAAATTACGATATGATACGTGGCGTCGGCGACGGGCTCACTCCCCGTCACACTAGATAGAGTTTCGGTGCTAGTGAAACGTGGATGTTCTGAGGTTTCAGAATATATCTGACACCCCCTCGGGGAATATAGTCGTGAGCATATGCTATGCTATGCTATGCTATGATTACGAAATGTTTTTTAGACTGACTCAAAATCAACCTTTTTTAGAATTTTTGCCTTTTTCAGTTTGTTCGTTTGTTCGAGCATCACGCAAAAACTACTGAACAGATTTTGATGAAACATTTTTTGTTCGATAGCTTATGATTTGACTGAAATGAAATTTGAAATCTGGTATATAATTTATGCGGACGAAGTCGCGGGTAAACGTTATGTCCCTTCTAAGTTCTTTCCTTTCGCAGGTAAATGAACTAAAACACCAAATAAAAGTGCTAACGCTCGAGAACGAGGTATTCGAGAAGACAATCATGAGACTGGAGCCCTCGTTGATGCACGGAGTCCAGCAAGCTCTGGAGTATGCCTTCAAACTGCAGAGCAACTCCTCTCTCAATGTGGGAAGCTTCGTCAAATCACAAACCTCAAGGTATTTATTCAATCTAACTTTAAGCTGACTGCCCACCAGTGGCGTAACGCTAGTTTCTGCCGCTCAGGGCACAGACCGATTTTGCCGCCTCCTTATCTTGATAAGACCTACACGAAAAATAACGGAGCGAGCGAAGCGAGCTCGACATTATTTAGCACAACTATTCGAGTTGTGGTCAGACATCTTTTGATTTATAAATTTAAAAATATAAATTTAGAGCGAGCGAAGCGAGCTCGATCTTTTTCCTAAATACGAATCAGTTGGAGCTGTGGTGGCTCATATGTGCCAAAGTTACTACATACATAATGGCCTCTCTAGATAGAAACATGCAATTTTGAATACGTATTCAGCAGAATGAGGGATTTTTCGAAAATCCTAGAAGTGTGCACACGGGGTATTAAGTTTTATGAAATCCACGCGGACAAAATTACGGGCAAAAGCTGAAATTTAATTAAAAATTATTTGTTACAAAGGTTACATGATAAATATGGCAGAATATAATATTCTGTCTTTGATTAATTATAATGTCAAGATAGAGCCTCACCCTTCTAACGTACTAAAACATACGGGCCATCTTTCTTATGTTGGTGTGCGTGAGGCATCATACAACTTATCTCTGCGTGCGTGAATCGTGGCATTGACTTTTTGCAATTTTCAAAGACGCGTTCCTAGCTTCGACTATCTACCTCGACATATAACTTATCATCAAAGTATTCTCTATTTCTACCCTCAGATTCGGATTGATGGAATCACTAACCAGCCCATCAAGACTGCTGACAAGCCCATCCAAAATATCAACAAGAAAAGCAGAATCTTCAGCCAGAATTGGCGGAACCGTCATATTTGGTACAGGCCCAAGAATAAACGTACTTGAAAGATCTGAACTCGTTTCTGTCGAGATGGAAATACTGGTTCACAATCTAGAAAAAGTCAGGAACAAGGCAGCCAAACAGCATGCTTTACTCAAAGCCCAGTTAGAAGAGATTGGTCTTAGAGTATTAGAAATAGAGAAAGCAACAGAGATGTTTAATCAACAAGTCATCATAGACGGTTGGGACAAAATAGCGCAAAGGATCCCAGCTGAAATCTGGATACGATTCATGACCGAATGGGTGAAAATTTCCGACAGTCAAATAGGTAAATTAAGACTTAGAACAAGCACATTAAACACTAGATTCAGTAAACTCACCGGTCAAATTCATGTGAAGGCTGAATTGAGCGAGAGTCTAAGACCCGTAGACTTTGAAAAACTCAAAATAGAGAACGGTGAGTGTTTAAAAACAATAGACCAGAAGCTTAACCAGCTTGCTGAATTGAAGAAAATGACAGGGGATGCTAATTTAAATCTAGCTATACACAAGAAAGCAATGATGGAACAAAACGCGTATTTACTTAACGTTATGGACATGATAAAAACTAAAAAAAGATTAACTATAGAATTGGATAAAGAAAATACAGTTATTTCAGATCAAGTATATGGACTTGAACAACATTTTGATGAGGTTAAGCAAGTGAGATTGGCTTATGAAGTTCCTAATATAATGGACTACGTGAAAGTTAAATCGGAGTTGACCGACTTGCAGCACAGTGTTAAACTGTTGGAGAATAGGTTCCATGTTCAACAAATTGCTTTGAAATCGCTTAATAAGAAATTGCAATCTATGTTCTTTTATGAATAGCATATCGTCGCTTCGTCTTATTGTAACGATGACTTCGTTCAATACGCCTGAATATTGTAGTATTTTACTGTTGTTTTTATTCTTCTAAATATTTATTTTAGCAAGATGTATTAAGTGTAAGAACGCACCTGTCGAAATTATGCGACTTTTAATAATCCGACTGGCGACACCATAGAGAAATTATACGCTCTCGAGGCGACAGTTGACGCACTTTTTTCATGTAACGACCGAAATTACGCTGGGTAATTTCGGCAGGTTGTATTCCTATTTCTAAACTAAATAATTATAGTAAATTATAAACATAATTATTGCATGGAAGATCAAACCGTTATTTGTTTCCACGCTCACACCTTGTAGAGTAGAGAACAAACCGCGAAAAAAACAATTACCTTACATTTGGGTAGCGTGTGGGCAGTTTTGTATGGAACAACAGATTCGTTGAGATTTTGCTGTAAATACCATAAAAACGTCCCATTGTAAAACAGTCGGCATGCAATTAAAACATCCCAAAATATTCCGCTTTATGATCTAGATTATTCCTCATCTGGCGGCGCGCCGGTAGCCGTAACGCGCAGAAAGTACCTAAGCTAAAAATTCTTTGTCTATGCCGCGTCGCGCTGCTTTTGGCGCATGTCAAAACGATACTCGTAGCGCGAATTATCCGTAGCGCGAATTCCTCGATAGATACAAACGTGGACATTTTGCACATTTATATTGCTTACCGTACCTAAAACAAAACGCTGTCGTCGGCTCGATGTAGGGAGACAAAACCGACAGTTGACGTTCAGAGACTCACTGTTGGGAACTCGACGTACAGAGACGATCGACGTAAAGGGAATGATTCGGAAGGAATAACCAGGAGTGCGATTTTTGAATCTCATCCGTTGAACTCAGCTGATTTGACTTTCAAAAATCGCACTCCTGGAGTATGATTTTTGAAAGTCAAATCAGCAGTAGAAAGATGCAATATCTCCATAGTAATTTTGACATTTTCAACTGCTGAGTTTCAAATATCGCACTCCGGAGTGCGATTTTTGAATCTCATACGTTGAACTCAGCAGTTGAAAATGTATGGAGATCCGCATCTTTTTCCTGCTGATTTGACTTTCAAAAATCATACTCCAGGAGTGCGATTTTTGAAAGTCAAAGCAGCAGAAAGATGCGTATCTCTTTAGTAATTTTGACATTTTCAACTGTTGAGCTCAGCGAATGAGATTCAAAAATCGCACTCCTGGTGTGCGATTTTTGAAAGTCAAATCACCAGTAGAAAGATGCGTATCTTCATACATTTTCAACTGCTCAATGTATGAGATTCAGAAATCGCACTCCTGATCACCCCCTTAATCCTATTTAATAAACGTGACAATTGAAAATTGAACATGACAATTCAGAGTACATTGCTGAGAATGCTAGGACACTTGAATGCAAGTTTAGCGTTATTAGTAACCAGCAATGTACTCTGAATTGTCATTGCCAATTATTATCGCGTTTATTAAACAGGGCCCTTCCGCCTAGATGTGGCGCAAATAAAAGCTGCCCTTGTCAAAACGGCAGCCGTAGCGCGAATTCCTCCAAAATTACCCTAGTTTTAAAGTCATTGGCTAGCGGCTTACCTAAGCAGCTGGTAGGCTAGCATGCAGCTGAAGATGCAGACTAGTACAGCGCTGACGGAGAGCGCGAACACACCTCGCAAGCACCAGTACAGAGCTCCGTGCACAACACCACAATCAGACACACCTTCAAACACACATCGGACTCCTGCGAAAGAAAAACAGGTTGAAAGTTTGTGTTGAACTTACCATAAATGGCATCATAGGCAAAAAAAATGGCCAAGTGCGTGTCAGGACACACGCAGGGTATGGGTCCGTGGTTGCCCATCACAATATATGGACTTAGAAGGGGGCTTTTTGTTTTATACTAAGGTTTAACGGCTAATAAAGTCTAAAAAGTATTTTTTTTTAAGTTGGTCGACTATTACTCGTAAATTTGTAAAGCCTACTTAGCGGTGATAGTTTTCCTTTTAAGATCGTTATAATATAAGGTCTAACAAAATTAGGTGAAACTATTTTCAGGGGATGATCAGACCATCAAACTGAACAACTTTCTCTATGGGACTAATATCGAAATCGCGAAAAAAAATCAGCTGTTCCATACAAACCTACTCGACCTAAATTAGACCTAAAAATAATGCTAATGTTCCATTGCTAATATGGGACAGCAGATTTGTTTTTCGCGATTTCGATATTGGTCCCATAGAGAAAGTTGTTCAGTTTGATGGTCTGATCATCCCCTTAAAATAGTTTCACCTAATTTTGTTAGACCTTATATATAACTACTGCTGCCGTAAATTTTGTCACATGTCCAGAAACAACCGTTTAGCTTGCAGGGGGGGAGACACTTGACTTTAAGATCCTAGGCTAGGACGACCTCGTGATGGTGGCAGGAACCCGTTGGAAGAGGGCAGCACAGGACCGGGCGTTGTGGAGGCAGTAGACGTCCATCGGCTGAGCTGATGATGAATCCTAGGCTAGGACGACCTCGTAAAGGTGGCAAGAACCCGTTGGAAGAGGGCAGCACAGGACCGGGCGTTGTGGAGGCAGTAGACGTCCATCGGCTGAGCTGATGATGAATCCTAGGCTAGGACGACCTCGTAAAGGTGGCAAGAACCCGTTGGAAGAGGGCAGCACAGGACCGGGCGTTGTGGAGGCAGTAGACGTCCATCGGCTGAGATGATGATGAATCCTAGGTTAGGGCCATTGTGATGGCATATCCTTACCATCATCGTCGCTAGCAGCCTGATGGGAGTCATGAGGCATAGAGAAGCACGTGCACGTCCTCGTCAACTTGGTGTACTCGCAAAATTTCAACGTTTGTAGTCTGCAACAAACGTGTATTATAAGGTAAACTATTCAATACCAACATGACCAACATCAACATCTCTTCAGCTCGCAGTATGTGGCTACAGGTTAGAGTGACTGCATCTAACCTGCTTTTGCAAATACTGGTGCTGAGATGAGAGCATCACTCTCACGAGGGTGACAAGACAAGCAAGTGAGGTCCAGCGAGCCCGGGGAATGACTCTAATCTGTCTTGGAACCCGCAATGAATTAATCAAAGATTTATTTTTATTTTATTTATTTGGAAAATCTACAGCGTTACAGATGTAATTATGCTAACTTACAGTCTGTTCAATATGAAATTCAATATGTGGCAACACTATTCTGTGTTGTCTATGTCTTCGTCTAGCTCTCTCTGATTCGTACGTTGAGTTTTTCATTACAATAAATCTTATTAAGAATTATAAAGTTATTTCATTTAGAACACAGTCTAACAGAATGGCCAATTACAGATTTTCACTTTTATACAGTATAAAAATTCTCGGTCTAATTGGTATACGTTGTAACAGTTAAATAATCAATGCTACATTGCTAATAATTATACATTACTAAAACCAACACCTAACTTTTTCTGTGTTTGTGTGAATGTGTGGGTGTGTGTGTGTGTGTGTGTGTGTAAGTATGTCTTTTGTTGGCAATGAGGGAGGCAGGGGAGGGAATGGGATGTGTGAAAGGGTAGATTATGGTTATTTTTCGTCTAATACAACCTTAATTTTAGATTTAAAGTTTTGCTTAGAGTGCAAGAAAATATATACATTTTCAAAAACATTGTTATAAGTTTTAGTCACGCGTCTGATAATGGAATAGAAGATAGGAGGAGTTGTCTAGTGTTGCGAATCGTCACCGCCTTTGCTCCCAGGAGTTACAGCGGTGGAATAATGTGGTGGGCCGATAAAAAAGACAACTAGAGAGTGACTCTTCTATAAGGTCTAACAAAATTAGGTGAAACTATTTTAAGGGGATGATCAGACCATCCAACTGAACAACTTTCTCTATGGGACCAATATCGAAATTGCGAAAAAAAATTCTGCTGTCCCATACATTTAGGTCGAGTATGTTTGTATGGAACAGCTGATTTTTTTTTCACGATTTCGATACTGGTCCCATAGAGAAAGTTGTTCAGTTTGATGGTCTGATCATCCCCTTAAAATAGTTTCAGCTAATTTTTTTAGACCTTGTATACAGGGTGCATTAGGGGTATTTTACACCATTAAAATGAACAAGTTATACTACGAAGCCAACAACGAAAGAAATTATAAAACACTCTATTGTTCTATCATTGGAGTCGAATCGGAACTACAGTTTTATATGAATCTGCAGATTTTTGTATGCTTACTAATCTCACCAGACTACCTCAACATCTCTTCAGCTTGCACCGTGTGACTAGTGGTTAGCTGACCCCTCTATAACTATCCGTCTCTCATTAATTGAATCAGGCGTTACTTTGCGGAAATCCATGACTAATATGTAGATGACACGATTGTATCAAGACCTCCGCTTCTAAGTACCTAGTATACAAAGTTGTATTACGTTATGCAACACAACCTGCCCACCAAATAATTTCTACTCTACACGTGTTTCGCTCCACCAAGGAGCATCCTCAGGAGATAGACCGACGTACTTTCGAAACAGAGTTGTTACTCCGCCGAGCGTCCGTCAGCGTCGGCTCGGTGTCGGACGCTCGGCGGAGTAACAACTCTGTTTCGAACTTTCGTCGGTCTAACTCCTGAGGATGCTCCTTGGTGGAGCGAAACACGTGTAGAGTAGAAATTATTTGGTGGGCAGGTTGTGTTGCATAACGTAATACAACTTTGTCTACTAGGTACTTAGAAGCGGAGGTCTTGATACAATCGTGTCATCTACATATTATCCGTCTCTCGTTCCATTCCATCACATTCAATAGTAAAATAGAAGTTAGCTGGTTAAAATCAATTATTTCCTCTTAATAGCTACTACTCCTTCATCAGTGCGTCCTGCCAGTAATGACCTATGGTGCGGAAACATGGACCCTGATCACGGTAGAGAACTATTGTTTAGGTTTGCGGAAAAAGTCACAAGATCGGCAAAGATGAGAAATGGTAGCAAAGTTATCGGCAGGTAGCAAATGCCATCCACATCTTGAGGATGTCAAGGTCAGAGCATAGTGTAGGTATCACCGATAATTTTGTTACACAAGAGAAAGAGTACAAATTGCCATATTATGATAATATGGCAAGTTTGTGCTTAGGAACGAAAAATAGTAAGAACCGCAAACCTTGAAGATTCCTCAAATAATGAACTACCTTAGCGTGTCCAAATTTAATTAATGTATTATGTGATTGATTTAAAATATGATCCTCTAGATATTAAAATTGTTAAGTTAATTAAGAAAAGACTGACTAGAATAATACACCTTTTTATTTATATTATAACAAATATACAAATGTTATAAAACTAGTCACACGATATAAAATACTCTCCGAACAATTTTATCGGAGACTAGAGGAATGACAAAATGAGGTTTTTGGCCGGTAGGAGTCCGGCACTATCTGGGTTTCCTTCCCAGATGTCCATGATGGATTTTCCTCTTTTTGTCAAAATGTAAAAAAAAAAAAAAAAAAAAAAACATGGACCCTGACGATAGGACTAGTACATTAATTCAAGGTCGCGCAGCGAGCTATGGAGAGAGCTATGCTCGGTGTTTCTCTGAGAGATCACATCAGAAATGAAGTGATACGTCAGAAAACGAAAGTGGTTGACATAGCTCAGAAAATTAGCAAGCTGAAGTGGCAATGGGCTGGTCATATCTGCCGAAGAACAGACAACCGGTGGGGTGTCAGGGTTCTGGAGTGGAGACCGCGAACTGGTAGACGTAGTGTGGGACGTCCTGCTGCCCGCTGGACAGACGACCTAAAAAAGGTAGCGGGGAGCGACTGGATGAGGAAGGCCGAGGACAGAGTTTTGTGGCGCGCCTTGGGAGAGGCCTATGTTCAGCAGTGGACGATGATAGGCTGATGATGATGAATAGCTACTATACAGCTTGTAGTGTTGGTGCTACTATACAGCTTGTAGTGCTGGTGCTATTAGAGCTGTACTTGATACTCACTTGTTCATGTGTATGACAGTTGTGGTGATGGTGACCAGCACACACGTCATGGCGCACACCAGGCAACAAGCTCCCACCACTTTTATCTGCAAAGATTATAAATCTATACTATTATAAAATTGTAACAGGAAGTTTGTCTGTACATTGAAGATATTAACAAAAAAAAAGTTACGATATGGTTTTTAGGTGTCCCTGATTCCATTTCACCAATTTTTGGATTTTTTGTCTGTCTGTTTGTTTGTGTGTTTGTTTGTGTGTTTGTTTGGGTGTTTGTTTGTTTGTTTGAACGAGCATCACGCAAAAAGTACTGAACCGATTTTGATGAAACTTTTTGTTTGTGAGCTTATGATCTGACTTAAAATCTGGTATATAATTTGTGCGGACGAAGTCGCGGGTTAACGCTCGTAAATAAATAACGCTCACAGGCACATACATTATAATGATCCCACTTAAGCTCTAACAGGCTTTTTGTTGTGGAAACTATACAACAACGGCACATTATCTTTGTGTTAGGAAGGTTTAATTTCAACAACATCAGCCTATACTCCGTGGTCTAAAAGGTAAAAGCATTGGGGTCTTGACACGGAGGTCGTAAGGTTCGATTCCCACGGGGAACACCTAGTGATATGTCACTTTGTGCGTTTTTCCCCAGGTGCATACATAGGGCATTGCAGGCTGAATAATCTGATTGTCTGAAAAAAAAGATGATTCCATGTTTCGGATGGCACGATAAGCCGTTGATCCCGGCTACTATCTCTGGGAGTAGTAATCGTTACATAAAAAGCACCTCAGAGGCCGTAAAGCGGTATGAAAAAACTATGACACCAGGGCTTGCTGCCCACACGATAAGAAGAACTACGTTCGTTCAAATTGATTGATTGATAAAAGTCCGTTGTATGAGGCGCTTGTCAGTGGAGCTTCAGTATTGGAAACGATCACCAAGTTTTCCACCGAATTTATACCGAGAATACCTCTAATCTACAATTATGTTACAGAGCGAGCGAAGCGAGCTGAAAATTTGTTAGCACAATTGAGTTGTAGTCAAGAAGTTCTTAGTTTCATCCATGTAGTGCCACAACTTACTAAGAATTATAAAGCTGTAAATGTTTGTTTGTTTGTAACAGAATCACGCAAAAACTACTGAACTGATTTTGATGAAACTTTTTTATGATAGCTTATGATTTGACTTAAAATCTGGTATATAATTTGTGCGGACGAAGTCGCGGGTAAACTCTAGTAAATACGAGTAGATAATGTCAAACGATCTATCAGCTATCAAGAATATATTCAGATGAGGTGAATCAGGCCCCTAATCTTAAAATAAACTTAGCAAACTATAGGTAAAATAGCACAAAAATGGACATACTTTTCTTACCATATAGCTGTATCGATTTCTTCGTCTTGCCAGGCTCATGATGCAGACCCCGGTCAACACCAGCTGTAAGGTTCAAATTACAATTTTATTTAAATAGAACATTAACAATATTCTATAGTTGTCAAATTATTTAACAGCTGTGAAAAATGGTCATCCATCAAATAAATAATTTGAAGGAAAATACCCAAAGGTGGCAATACAGTTAAGGAGGTGGAAGGGAATGCTCGTCCGCATTGTACGCGCCGAATCGGATGACGTCATCGGAATTCACGTGGGAATTGGGTACATTTCAAATTCTTTTCTTTCTAAATTTCGTTTGGCGCGGACAAGTGAGCGATCGGAATCATTATACATACGCATCAATATTTTTTCTTCACCTCACGTAGGAGTGCTCACGATGTTTCCCTTTACCGTTTGCGAGCAGTCGGTTTTATACGTAAGTAAGTAGGTTAGGTACATAAGATAGAAGAACTTGTAGCCCTTGCCACATATGCAAGACGACACCACAACGTTTATAAAACGCGGAATCTCACCATAGCGGCAGGTACAGCGGCCGGTACAGTTTCCAAATGCTGCGGCGAGGCTGTATAAGCTCTCAATAGGATGTGTTGTGCAGCCAACAAGCCCCCTAATGCAGCCGCTAGAGCGCCACAACCGACGCACCACCACGCGTACTTGCGTCGCCGGCATGTCGTGTCTTCGTTACTGCAGCCCACTGAAGCTGTAAAAGAGGTTTTAGAACGTTTATTATACAACCTGTAAAATTAGAACTTAAGTTTATGGGACGGATGCTTCGGGCCACCAAACTGAACCACCAACCTTCGCACCACCAACTTTTACTATGGAACCAATATTTTTAAGGGGATAGTCAGACAACTAAAATACATTCTTTGTGGTGGGATCGACTGAGATTTGGAAGGGAAAATACTTTCTTTGTGGTGGGACTGACATCGAAATCAATAAAAATCTATGAAAAATATATATCTCCTGTCCCATACACTTGGATCGAATAGATTTGCAGTTTTGTATGGAACAGCAGATTTTTTGAATAGCGATTTCGATGTTAGTCCCATAGAGAAAGTTCTGTTGTTAAGTTTGACTGTCTGATCGTACCCACAAAAATTGACAGCATATTAAGAGATATCCTGTACAGGGTGTAAGGAAAAGTATCATGATGCAGCAAGGCTAACATGCCACCCACGACACAACGTTTAAACGAGAAAAACGTCATGCGCTACGTAAATCTCTCTTACGTCTCTACGTACGTCTCTGCCATACGTAAAATTATAAAGACGGAGGCACATCTCGATTTTTATCGTTTTCTCGGGGGTGGCATGCTAGCCGTGCAGGCACTACATTCTCGCCGAGAACAGCCGAGAACGAGAGTGTGGGTGCCCTTCATTGTTCTCGTGGCGTCATAACAAAAGCCGTAGTAATTTTCCTTGAATGTTCTCGCCGAGAAGTTCTCGCGAGAGTGAAGTGCCTGCTTTACTATGGGAGCAAATCGATCAGAACAAAAAAAATCTGCTGTTCTACTAGCTTTCATTGCCACAGCTTTTTAACCGACTTCAAAAAAGGAGGTTTTTTACCACTATGCACTGGCAAGTCTGGCAAAAAACGGGGAAAAACAAAGGTAACCTACCTAGCTACAGGAAAGGAATAAATTACTGTTCTGGAGTGCGATTTTTGAATCTCATTCGCTGAGCTCAGCAGATGAAAAATATCAAAATTACTATGGGGATATGCATCTTTCTATAACTGATTTGACTTTCAAAAATCATTCTTCAAGAGTGCAATTTTTGAAAGTCAAATCAGCAGTAGAAAGATGAGTAGTATCTCCATACATTTTCAACTGCTGAGCTCAGAGAATGAGATTCAAAAATCGCACTCCACAGGAGTCGAAATATAGGCATAGAAATTTAAATTTAAATTTAAAAAACGAATTACCAAAATATGGCGGCGGCGGCACATAGTGTTGTGCCACATCAGCAGCTATCGACGGTTGAGATGTCGATGTCGATACTTGATATTGTAATACTTGCATAATACCGCAAGTTTGCATTTCCTTAACTTCTATTTGTGTTTCCCGCGTTTTTGAGTCAAGTAGCGACAATAATTTTTTACATAGATCAAAAGTAGGTACTGAAAAATCATGTCCAATTTCGCGCCATTATAATTTTTGTTTTAGCTATTCACTTTTTTAATAACAGATTAAAAATCAGTTTCATTAGAGAAGGACGTTACAAATCACAAACACGTTTGAATCACCCGCCATTTCTGTAAAATCGATATTAACACCATTCGTAAACGAAATAAAGAACAATGACCTTTTGAAAGCAATAATTACTACAACAATTTACTAGCACTTTATAAAGAAACAACTGAATTATCCCAAAAATTCACAATTAAAAACGTAACAATTCCAAATAGGAGCCTTTGTTAAACCAAAAAAACAATGTTGTAACTTGTTTATCTAAATCAATTCACATGAAATTTTATTCACGTCACATTCGTTACACAAAAACACAATTTCACTCGAGGATTTTTTATTTAGTGCGGTCCTTTATTTATTTCGTAGTTTTGCACAGATTTTATGTCACAAAAATTGGGTTACATTAATGCAATGGTAAGCTAGGTTATGTGAATTGACAATGGCTTTCGCGCAGAAGCAGTGGGTACTTTATGGTGCTCAGGTAAAAAGGGTCTTCCATTAAAGGAATTTCGATTGTGAATTATAGATTTTACTTACATGTATGTCTGCGTGTGATATATCAACATTGAAAGACCTCTTTTGATACAGTAAGATAAAAAAAAAGGTTCTGTATGAACAGGTAGTTTTTTTTTTAATTGTTAAGGTACTTATTAAATTTGTGAACGAATTTTTTAATGGTTTCATGATTCTTTGTGAATTTTGGTTGTCGTGGGAAGGTTTTGTTACACCTGCTTTTGTGTTACATTTGGTATTTCTTTTAATTGTTACACTTTATGTCACGCAATAGAAAATTTCATCCTATTGTATTTTTGTTGAACGAAGTTTTTTGCAATTCGAATATTATTTATTATAGCAAAAGCAGACTTGAAATGCGAAATTGACAGGAAACCATCAATATTTCCCATTTTTTTTCATAGTCGATCCCTAAACTTTACTGAAAAAATGCTGGACCGGACATCATCAAGCATTTACTATTTTCCAACTGCCAAACTTTTCAAAATTCTTTCCTTAAATACCTTTAACAAAAAACATGGAACATTTTCATAATTCGAACACCTACTATACTTACCGCAAGTAAAAAAAAATTCGTCTATGATACTTATGCTTTAGAAATAAAGTCCATTTTTACCATCATAACAACATAAATAATAACCTAAAAACACCTACGGCATTACAATCAAAACAAGCATCTGACTCTCTAACAATAAAGTTCAACTTACCATTATTTCTTCTATTGGTAGCAGCCAGGACGCTGGTAGGTGGTCGGGGGGGAAGCGCGGGTGGGGTGTCAGTCTTTGCGGGAGGAGGGGGGCCGGGGTCGTCCGCGCATGCGTACTGCACTGACGCCGGCTTGCATGTGCACGCTACTTGATACTGAAAAAGTTTTGGACAAATATGTAGATGACACGATTGTATCAAGACCTCCGCTTCTAAGTACCTAGTAGACAAAGTTGTATTACGTTATGCAACACAACCTGCCCACCAAATAATTTCTACTCTACACGTGTTTCGCTCCACCAAGGAGCATCCTCAGGAGTTAGACCGACGAACGTTCGAAACAGAGTTGTTACTCCGCCGAGCGTCCGACACCGAGTAACAAAGTTTTGGACAAAGTTTTAGACTTGTAGAGGTGTTTTTTTTAACCGTTTATAAGCACTTTAATTACACCAAAAACATTATGTTAACATAGAAAGATTACAAATAGAAAGAGCAAAATAGGGTTGCTTGCTTGACGAAATTTCATACCTTAGTATAAAGTCTGGGCCACACAGAGTGCAGCTGCAGGCGGGCTGCGGAACGGCTGCAGGCCGGCAGTAGTTGTAAACTATGGATATGTATCTCCATATATCTATAGATATGTATTTTAACGATAATAACTACAACTATAACACTACTGCCGACCTGCAGCCGTTCCGCAGTCGGCCCGCAGCTGCACTCCGTCTGCCTTAAGTCTGTAACTATTATTCGTTATTTCTGCCTTAATATAAAAAATAGGTAGAAACTTCTTTTCAACACCTACATAAAATGACAAGGACACCGAAATGTTTTAAAAATAATATGGAAAACTAACAATTTTCGGGAGTTATTTCAGTTACAGGCATATGTCGTGCATGAGTCATGATTACTGTACATAGTACGCCAACCCGCGATAGCCGTGATACGGCTTTATCACGTCTTTTATCTGGTAGCCCAGTCATTTTAGAAGAGGTGGGAAGTAATTATTAATTGGACTTTTAAACTGTAACCGGTATCATTTAGTGACAAAAATACTATCTAGAGTGCGATTATTATTCGCTGGGCTCAGCAGTTAAAAATGTCAAAATTACTATGGAGATACGCATCTTTCTTTTGCTGATTTGACTTTCGAAAATCGCACTCCTAGAGTATGATTTTTGAATGTCAAATCAGCAGTAGAAAGATGCATATCTTCATAGTAATATTGACATTTTTAACTGCTGAGTTCAAATTTGATAGTACCTAATTAGATAAGCATTGTAAACAATCGCTGTTAGTAGGTACCTGAGTATAATATGTGATGTCACAAACTTACTGTTTTGGGTTTGTGATATTATCTTTATACTTTGTCATAATACTTTAACATAATTTTATTTACTAAACTATATTGTATAGGTAAGATTAAGGACTCATTTTTTAAAGTTGAGTGTAATGTTTTTCGCCAACAAACTGTTCTGCAGTTTGGCGAAAATTAAAGCAATTTGTACCTTTTGTAAAAATGAAAACTTAAAATAAATTTAAAAAAAAAAAAAAAAAAAAAACGAATGAGATTCAAAAATCGCACTCCTGAAAACATATTTAAAAAAATCGCTACGCAACATAGAAATCAAAATTGTGAGTACCAGAAGGCTTTTAAAAAATAGCAATACAATAGGCATTGAAATTTCAAAAATTAGGTTTTTATTAGAAAATACGAATGTATGTAATGTAATATTTTCAAAACCTTCTAAGTAGAAAAAAATATTTACACCATGTAAACCAAACCGTAAAATGACTGGGCTATCGTTCGTTAGCGCGCAAACGAAATAGCCGTATCACGGCTATCGCGGGTTGATGGAATGCAAAATTTCCTATAAATGGAACATCATTCTTTAACGACAAAAACCATGACAGGTTTGATCGCGACAGATCTCCGGTTCAAAACGCCTCTCGTCTTCTAGGAATAAAGGGCAATGCAATTTTTTTCTGATCATAAAACAATTGATCCATCTGTAGGATAAAATTTTAAAACACCTTCCTCTACCACTTTTTATAGAAACATTTCAGAAGACAAGATCTAGCCATCTAACCGTACAATATCTAAATAAAAAGTATGGCACGCCTACAATATGTCGTTAAAAGAAAAACAACCGAGATTGATGATAGCACGATAAGCTACCGTTTGAAGAATTTGATCTTATCTTTATTGTACATTGTTTGGTTTTACCTATGGTTTTACCCACGATCTAGGCTTTAAACTTGCTTACACTACAATACAGTGTTGCAAGAAATGAACTTTTTGCAATACAATGTGAACAATAATTTTATTATTACGAAAACAATGAAGGGCGTTTTCCGAGATAAGTAAAACCAAAAATTCTGTACATTGCTATCTTATTCGTAGATTGCTATAAATAAATTAGAAATAAACCTGTCACAATCAAGGTAAAAAAGTGTTGGGAGACAGCAATAAGAAAAAAAGCATGTCTATTAGAGAGCCAATTCCAGAGATAATTTATGGCAGAGTTGAAGACAATCAAAAAATAAAAATTTAACATTACAAAAAAACAAAAGAGGAATCTAACATTCTACTGAAACTACGACTTTTTTGCTCCCAGTAATAAATAAGTATGGCAAAAACATCTGGAGTGCGATTTTGAATCTCATTCGCGAAGCTCAGCAGTTGAAAATCTCAAAATTAATATGGAGATAATATCTCCTGCTTATTATGCATCTTTCTACTGCTGATTTGACTTTCAAAAATCACACTCCTGGAGTGCGATTTTTGAATCTCTATGGAGATATGCATCTTTCTACTGCTTATTTAACTTTCAATAATCGCACCAGTCCAATCCAGATACCAGAGACCACCAACCTTTTTGAACCTTCGAATTGAAAGTGTTTTGTCAAATTTACTAACGCCATCTGCTGACTTTTATTTTTAAGTACAGGAGTGCGATTTTTGAATCTCATACGTTGAACTCAGCAGTAGAAAATGTATGGAGATACGCATCATTCTACTACTGATTTGACATTCAAAAATTGCACTCATGAAGTATTTTGAAAGTTAAATCAGCAGTAGAAAGATGCATATCTCCATAGTTATTTTGACATTTTCAACAGCTGAGCTCAGCGAAAGAGTTTCACAAATCGCACTCTTGACTCCTGAACGCACGGAAGTTATTCTTAGTTGCAACAAGATCCATGTAATAAGAGACACCAGTAAACGGTTTTATTAAGTCAAGCATGGTCTGGCGCTCGGCGTACCAGAGCTCACACTCCCAAAGAATATGATGATCAGTTTTTTCGAACTCGTTACCGTCAACAGAACATTTTTTTGTTTCTTAACAGTTTGTCTCATCATCTTCATCAGACTGACAATGACAATCTCTGGTGGTGGCAATAAACTATTCACTACCAATAAATACGGAATAACACTGAAAATGTTTGTTTGTTACGAATATACTTCTTAGGCCGGATTCAACCAAACTTCGATTCATAGAAGAGTAACTATACAAGGATCAATTTTACTCTTAGTGTTTACTCCGAAATAACTTCACTTGTCTTCTACCACACTAAACCCATACTAAAAGAACGAATGTATAATCCACCTAAAGAAAGACGTCTTTGTATCCATACTTATTGCAATGTAGGGTTAAACAGTTTTAATTTGTTAGGTTTCTTTTTACTATTTTTTTTTTTAATTATTTCACATTGACATTTCATTAGTCTCTGTATAAGCTTTACATCGTCAAAATTGGCCGTGTAAAATTTACCCTCAACTTATTTTTAGATTTGGGTTGGTAAAACGCAAAATCAGTTTACTCTTGAGTAACCAGCGACTTAATCTAAGAATAAAATTTACTCTCGTTTGGTCGAATCGGGCCTTACCACAGATCACAAAAACTAAAGGGAGATGTGAAAAAGGGGCGGGGCCAGTGTCGCAGCAATATGCGCAAAAACGGAACACATTGCTCGCGATAATGAGCACATTCAAGCTAACAAAATACTTTCTATCGCGTGGTACTGGTGGTAATGCGACACTAGGTTTCATACTCAGCGCGTTCGTTGGCATCTCTCTAGATCTCTATGGGCCTTACGGTACTAATTATAGTACTCTGTGATACTACTGTTGAAGTGCGAAGTCATTCAGTTGGCGATCGTGCCTTCCGTTGCACGGAAACTCTTGAGATGAAATACCATTTATTTAAAACGGTCACCCATCCAAATTCTGACATGACCAGGCGTTAAATTGGTGATTATTTCTAATACCGAAGTTTCTCTACGCCGAGAAGCATACCTCTTCTGTCAAGTTGGGTATTTGATAAATCTATACTATTATAAAACTGTAACAGGAAGTTTGTCTGTACATTGAAGATATGAACAAAAAAAAAGTTACGATATGGTTTTTAGGTGTCCCTGATTCGATTTCACCAATTTTCAGATTTGTTGTCTGTCTGTTTGTTTGTGTGTTTGTTTGTGTGTTTGTTTGTGTGTTTGTTTGGGTGTTTTGTTTGAATGAGTATCACGCAAAAACTACTGAACCGATTTTGATGAAACTTTTTTTGTTTGATAGCTTATGATCTGACTTAAAATCTGGTATATAATTTGAGCGGACGAAGTCGCGGGTTAACGCTCGTAAATAAATATTTTCAAAACGCATGCATGATGTTTCAAAAGTTTTATTTTTAATCATCAGCTTTCTTCCACCCACTGCAGAGTGTAAGCCATTTGCCATTATGCCTCTCTTTTTTGGCTTGTGCGATGCAAGTCGCATCCAAGTATGATATAAATGATCTCATTCAGCTCATCTGGCTCCTGGGTGAGCCACTTCCGCTTATATAAGAATTTATCAAAATTCTATCCAGATGCTAGCCCATTTAATACTAAATTCAACATTTTCGTCCGACTAGAGAAAACGAGGGTAACGTTTTATATCAACCTTATGCAAGTCTGAAGTAACGGAAGCGCTAGTGTCGCACTCTGGACACGCTTCCGGCGCTGGAGAGCTCCGAGCTGACGTCACATCCGCCAGTGACATGTTTCAGACACGGAATCTGAAAATAGAAAATATTAATTCAATAAATGAGCACAAAGAAAATGATACTTGCTAAAAGTTGACCCTGCTACTATCCTGACAAGGTATAATTTATTTCGAGATTTTGAGTGTAAAGTAAACTGTGTATCCAAAAATATTGATGTAAACAGAAATGATCCATAGACTAAAAATTGTTTACTTACGCAAACGACCTAAAATTTAAGTTAGTACTTAATAATGAAGGAAAACGCCCAACAACTTTTCGCTTCAAAACTGGTAAATTTAAGCTAGAATTTTATAAGAAATGCCACGATAGAAAATGATGGGAAGCACGATATTCCTCCTATCCTGTGTATAATTTCAGCTATCATTCACGATTTGTATTCGTTCTTTTATCATTACTATATTTATCATAGCATCGGTGGCGCGTCGCGGAGACGTATGGACACCCAATTATGGGGGTCCGGGTTCGAAACCGCACGGAAAACATGCCATGTACCAATGAGTTTTTCTAACTTATGTACAAAATACCGACTGCTCTCAAACGGTGAAGGAAAACAATGTGAGGAAACCTGCATACACTGAAGAAGAAATTCTGATGTGTATGTGAAGTCTACCAATCCGCATCGGGCACGCGTGGTGAACTAATGCCCACACACCCTCCCTGAGGGTAGGCCTGTGCCCTACATTCGGACGTATATAGGCTGATGATGATATATATCATACACATTCGCCAGCTGCGAAACGACCGAAACGAATACAATTCGTCACGTTGGCAATGTCTTTTAGCTTGCACAAAACAAACGAATTTACCATCAGTTATTCTTTTTACCATATTTCTGACCACCCCAAAAAGGATTACGGTCATGAGTTTATATTTGTGTGTGTTTCTTTTTACACCTATAAACAGCTAACTTTTTTACAGACTTTCACAATCATCGATTAATTTTATCGACTTTTAGACACCACTACGATTCAAAGTCCACAAGATTTTGAAACCAACTTTTATTGTTTATTAAAATCGAGACTTTGTTACCCTAAGCACGAAATTTTATTTTTACAAAAATACTTACTTTATTTATTTACTATTAAATCGAGTTTACAATTAAAACATGTTCTAAAACAACTTTAGCAAAAACTATATTTCAACATTTTTATTTTGTCGTATTGCAAAAACAATATGGCCGCCAGCTGACCGACATCCGGTGATTCCAGCTGTTTTTATTTTATCCGAGTTTAGAGACAAAAGACTAGGTACTTTAAAGTGCCATTCGCCATCTGCACGCTTTGAATTAATAATTAAATACCGGTTGGTTTCTGTTTAGAACAGACCTCTCCATTTCTTCCCGTGGTGTTGTAATTGTTGATAGTAATTCTTCAAAGCGTCATATATCATGAAGTACTAACAGTAGGATTATAATAAGCGGATATGTGTAAATTGAACATATAATTGAAGTTTTGATTAGAGCCAAACACGATTAAGACACATTTTCTCGATAGAAAAACAAGCCAAAGTAGCCTCCGCCTCCGTCTTTATCGATAAACGCTTGGAACTGCTAAACGGTGAATAATAGAAACACGAGACTTGATTAAAAAAAAAACAGATTGATATTTTACAAATTTTGATAAGAGCAGAATTGAACTAACATAAATAGTACAATCACAATTAAATAAAGCTTGTTTTACGCTTGCATCGTTTCAGGCGCGCACGCCGCCCCATCTCTTTCTCTCGCATAAGGCAGTAATATAAGCTATCACACGGCCATTTCGCTTCAATTATTTTTCGACATAGGCCCTTTTTGGTGCCCCCAATAGTTTTTTTTATATCTTAACAAGTAAACAACATTTACAAAAATCAAGCATGTCACATTGTAGTTGACTGAAGTACTTTCCCCAAGGAACCTAAGGGAAATTACCAAAAAAAAATTTGGGTACTATATTATTACCCACTTCGAAATCTCGAAATAAAAATCTGCTATTTCATACAAAACTGCAGTCATGCTATGTTATCTTAGTACAAACTAAGTGGAACGCTGATTTTCCATAGACAGCTTCCGCCATCTATCGGTTATGTTTCGAAGCACTATGTGTTGGACTAGGGTTCATATCGGAGTAACAGCGCACTACACCTCACGCGCTGCGCTGTAGTAGTGAGAGTTTTCGCCCATATCAATCACTGTCTTTTTGGTCTAGCGGTCTAGACAACCGGCTTACGATCCGGGTAGCTAAGGTTCGATCCTCGTGTCGGCCGATCGTCTTTTTCAATTTATTTCATAATGTGGCGCCCCCTAGTGCTAATAAGCGGCAACGCAATTGGGACGTCCTAAAATTCAAGGCGAGTTACCTATCTATATCCAATATACATATTAATCTATGACTGCAGTGCCGGCTGGACTCAAATGTCCCTATGGAATTTTTATGTTTTTATTAATTTCGCTTTAATGCTACGAGTAAATACTTATCTTAAATGTTTTTGAAATCATAAAATTTTGTTATCTACTGGAAAACTAAATATCTCGAACGAAATTATTTTATAAGCATTTGTATGAAAAAATTGTCAATAAAAATAATGTTTCTACTTTACCTACTTAAAGGTACACTATTTTACACTACTAGTGTAGGGATGGGCAATTCGAAAATATATATCGATATTTGAAAAAATTACCTATCGATATTGATCGAGAAAAAAATGCCCTACGTTTTGAAAAAACACACTAAATATATTTTTTTGTCTATTCTATGTACCTATTCTAACTATAGGGTAGGTAGGTACATTAGGTGAATGGATTATGTGGATTATCATTTAGTACTATTTTATCTCGCTAGGGTTCAAGCTGGGTTAAACTCAAAGATCTGTGATAGTTAATTATAATGAATGAAATGATTGACCGACCACTCGGGTCGTTGGCCATGGCCAGTCAGTCGTTTGTCAACAAACAGTTACTGTTGTTTTACGTGGACAGAAGTCTTTATTAGTTCTTAATTTTACTTCAACTCAGTTATTTGTCGATATAGCCCAGTCATTTTCAGGGACTAATTAATAATTGATATTTTTTTTCGGTATAATATTGAAGAACCAAATTGAGTCATGAAAAGTACCAAATTAAAAAAAAATCACGTCAGCAACAGTTCCAATTTTGAAATTTAGCTCAAGCTGAAGCTCAAGTATAGCATAGTCCAGCAGTTCCAATTTTGAAATTTAGCTAAAGCTAGCTGCTTTAGTTTAGCTTTTATTTTTTTAATTTATCTCGTCGTAAAAAACCTGACGGTAATTTTTTTTTTGCGCATATTAATGCTTTACCATTATACATACTTCAAACATGCAGTGTCCGTGTGGTGTTGGCTAATAATAGCACCATCCCATTTCCTCCCGTGGGTGTCGTAAAAGGCGACTAGGGGATCTACTGAAGGATGGGCAGCAGCAGCCTCTGAGTACACACATTGATTCGACTGCGACCAACTGCGATCGCCAACCCGCCTGCCAAGCGTGGCGATTATGGCAAATCCCTTCATTTTGGGGGAGGCTTATGTCCAGCAGTGGACGTTTAATGGCTGATATGATGAAACATGCTGTACATATTTTTGTCTACTTAGAAGGTTTTGAAAAGTACATTCGTATTTTCTAACAAATACTTCATTTTTAAAATTTTAATGCTCAAAAATAATTTATATTGTTAAATCTAAGTCAAATGCGTACATTGGTAATAATATAATTAATTTAAAAGCCTTCTGGGGCACACAATTTCGATTTCTATGTTGCGTAGCGATTTTTTTTTAATTAGTTTTAAGATAGTGTTTTTGTCACTAAATGGTACCGGTTACAGTTTAATAATCCAATTAATAATTACTCCCTACCCCGCCAAACAAAACTCCGTAAAATGACTGGGCTAATACATTTATTTACCTAGCATAGCTTTAAAATGGGAGTCGCGTTTTGAATAGATACTCTATCGTATACTGTGTTCGCATTGTAGGTCTGCTATTGGGTGGTCGTAAATCGGTTGGCCCTCGCCTACAGCGAATTAAAATTAAAAACAATCCTTAATGTCACTAAGTTTTTTTATATAACCGTAAAACCTCAAGCACTTTTGATATATACTTAATAGAACTAGACATTGGCAAAATAACCAAAACAAAGATGGACGCCATAATATTAAACTTATAATAGGTACGTAACGTACATAATGTTATCATCGATATTTCTATGTTGTTTTTGAAAACCCAACACCAGGATGACGAAAAATCTTGACTATTTAACTAGGGACTTGCCTTACGTCAGCATTCTCGTAGCAGTCAAGGTACAAGACCTTGGCAGAGGAGAATGCTAACGTAAGGCAGGTCCCTAGATAAATAGAAATGATCATGGACGACCAGGAGTGCGATTTTTGAATCTCATTCTCTGATCTCAGCAGTTGAAAATTTCAAAATTACTTTATAGATATGCATCTTTCTACTACTGATTTGACTTTCAAAAATCGCACTCCTGAAGTATGATTTTTGAAAGTCAAATCAGCAGTAGAAAGATGCGTATCTCCATACATTTGCAACTGCTGAGTTCAACGTATGAGATTCAAAAATCGCACTCCAGGAACATGATTAACCTCTGCAATCTTCGTTTGCGCAGAGTCCACAAATAAAACCGAAATCGTTTAGTAATCAAAGGACTCAACCAGCTAGGACTGACAAACTCTGTCACCCTAGGCTGGGTGCCCGGACACTGCGGTATTGATGGAAATGAGGCTGCTGACGAGCTGGCACGAAGTGGGGCGGAAGAGGACGCAATAGGCCCCGAGCCTTATTGCGGCATCTCTCGCAACACCTCTAGACGTGTGCTAAAGGAATGGGCTGTGAACCAAAGCCGCAGGCTCTGGTCGGATACACCAGGACTGAGGCATGCGAAAGAACTTGTGACCGGCTTTTCAAACAGACATACCTCGGATGCCATCAATTCAAACCGCAACGACTTAAGGCTCTTAGTACGAGCCTTAACAGGACACTGCAAGTTAAACAAACACCTACACAGAATGGGGCTTGTAGATTCACCCACTTGCAGATTCTGCTGTGAAGCAGAGGAAACGCCCATACACCTCCTCAGCGAATGCGAAGTGCTCATTCACAGCAGAAGTCGCCATCTAGGTGGATACATAATAACACCTACTGACATTAGGGACCTTCCCTCCAAAAGCATAACACGGTTCATGAAGTCCGTGGGCCTAGGAAATGACCTTTAGGTCTAGGGTGACAGCTACAATAGATCTATCCAGGTCGCAGTAGCTTTTGGTCATCGACCAAGCCCTTATAACCAAATAATAATAAATAGTAATCAAAGGGTACAAAGTCGGATAGCATCTAAATGAGCTCCATCGATATCGGTTGATTATATTTTTTTAGCTTTAGATTTAAAAACTTATCCTATTTCCACTTTGATTCGTCCTCAAAAGGAGAATTAAATATAAAATGTTTTTGGTCACAACAAAACGTGACATTCGATTTTTCACATCAAGAGGGCATTGACTCCAACTTTTTTCTTTAACCACAGATTACGAAACAATTTCCGTTTTGGAAGATAACAAGCCTAAAATATTGGTAATCACGCGCGTGACGTGACATCACGACATCAGAAACTATTGTACAATTTTCGAAGTGTAAACCTTGGACAGAGAAAATAGGGTATTTACGTCAACCCGGGGTCTACCCGGTCATGCGTGAACGTTTTCATTCCAATGTCAACTCTATTACAGTAGTACCCAGGTTTATAAGTCGTACCGATGTACCTGCGCAGTTGACAAATTTTAAAACCGCGCGAAATTATATAAGGTCTAACAAAATTAGCTGAAACTATTTTAAGCGGATGATCAGACCATCAAACTGAACAACTTTCTCTATGGGACCAATATTGAAATCGCGAAAAAAAAATCTGCTGTCCCATAAATTTAGGTCGAGTAGGTTTGTATGGATTTATTGACAGCTGATTTTTTTTCGCGATTTCAATATCGGTCCCATAGAGAAAGTTGTTCAGTTTGATGGTCTGATCATCCCCTTAAAATAGTTTCACCTAATTTTATTAGACCTTATATTGACAAATCAGGATGTGCCACCTTCTGCACACATCTTACATTTGTTTTCGCGCCCTTTTCGCTGCTATCCGACTTTGCACCCTATGATTACTAAATGACTTCGGGTTTTGTCGGGGACTCGGTCCTACTCAGCGCAAACGAAGAATGACGAGCTGAATTATTTTCCTGGTTGTACTGTACAATGAAATTCGGACCGAAACGGTCGCGATATATCGAAAATCAAAAGACCGGGTACAGGGACTGTATAAACCGAGGCATAATTTCAATATTTTCATTTTTTAATTAAAACAGTTTATTGCGTTATACTAATACAAATATATCTCACTAGTCTTTCCTAACTATCGATATCTATTTATATAGATTATTCTACTTACCTATATCTAATAATTCTTCATACCTATTGGCTACAATCGACAATTATCGATCGTCGCCAATATTATCGATATTATTGCACTATCGATAGTATACATATTGATAGTAAGTATTACTAAAAAAACCATCGATACTATATCACCTTAAACCTTTGCAAATCACTAATATGATCACAGAATAAAAATTTTGTTTTCAGATTTGTTTATCAGAATTTAGAACACAATTATGAAAATATTACCTAGGTATTTCTAGTGTCCTTTAGCTGTACAGCGGGGAAACGCCGCCAGCATAATGGGCATTTTTGGTCCAGGTTGGTCCAGGTACGGCCAGAAAATCGACATTTTACAAAATATTTTTTTCCCTTATGTTAGATATTTTGTTCTTTGTATGAACTTATTAATTTTTTTAACACCTAGGAATTGAATTACCTATTCCTACCTTCAGACTGCTACACCATTTTTGTGAAAATTCTTCAAATCTCTTTATTTATTGTGAATTTACGGTGAGACCTAACCGATCATGTAAACTTCTGCTCCACATTATAGAAACCATAACAAAAGCGAAGCTGCATTGTTACACCTTTCGAAAGTGCATTTTGCAAGACCAGGTAAACCGTCCACTGAACGAAATCACTTGACATGACTCTTAACACACACAAAACATGATTGAAAATAGCTTGGTCTTTGGACTTCGTATGTGACAATAAGGTGTGATGTAAGGAAGCAACTAAAGTCACCTGATATAAATCTTATAAACACTTTTATAAGGATGACAGTTGCTTGGAGGCGGGTCTTCGTATGGGAGATGAAAAGATATTAGGTAATATGTTCCAACTTTGACATACAATATGTCCTACCGTATTTGGTGTTGATATTTTAACACTGGTATTAATTGCAATGACGTTTTGAAAGTTGCATTCTACATACAAAAAGGCAGGCAGGGCACATAGCCTTCTTTGACCGTAAGGCAGTGCACTATATTATAGTGCACTGCAGGCGGAGGACAATCGCCTTTTGGTGGCTTTTTCCGATTCAGTTTGCATAGAATATGCTGCCATCTATTAAATATTTCGCAGAACTATGAAAAAAAAGATTTTATTGTCTATGTCAATGTCAAATTGACAAAATCACAAAATGGCTACCCATCTTACAAATACAAATACAAAATACAAAATCATTTATTTGTGAAACACAGGTTACAAAAAGATGGTACATAAATTAAGGAAGACCTCTGTGATCAGCCTATTAGGCGTACAAATTTACAATCATTATTATGGGTATACAATATAATAAAACTATGATTATTTAGGTTTCCATGTCAAGAATTCGTCAACTGAGTAGAATGTATTATCTATTAAAAATTTACATAATGTCTTTCTAAATGTCAAATTGCATGCAATGTCTCTTATACATTTAGGTACATGATTATATACAGTTGGAGCCATGTAGAGGACACCCTTCATGTACAGTGCTGTTTTAGCAAGCCAGGTTCTAGTACAAAGCCTATCCTGTAGTCGTGCTCTATTGACTCTTTTATATTCGTTTATGTGCTGTCTTACATAAATTACCAGCTCGTATATGTAGACCGAGGGAAATGTCAAAATATTAAGCTCTTCAAAATATGGTCTACAGCTATCTATCCTTTTTAAATTACACATAGCTCGTATACATGATTTCTGTGCACGAAATACGCGCAACCAGCTTGTAGCATTTCCCCAGAAGATAATTCCGTATTCAACAGTACCATGATACGCCATAAGTAGAGCTTCTTTATTTACCTTCCCTGACAGCATATAGAGAGCATAGGATGACTGCGCTACTTTAGAACATACTGACTCTATATGTGTTTGCCACTTCATATTAGAGTCAATGTTGAGATCCAAGAACCTTACAACTTTCACGTCTTCGATAGTTATATTATTATAAGTCAAGCTGTTATTGGTCTGCCTATCCGATTGTCTAAAGCTCATAATTTTAGTTTTGTCGAAATTAATCAGAAGATTATTATTTTGAAGCCATTTATTTACAGATGTCAAACTATTATGCATGTCATTAATATTATTATATAAAATAGTACAGTCGTCCGCAAAAAGTATCATATGGTGATTAGTTGACTTCGGTATGTCATTAATATAAATCAAAAACAGTAGAGGCCCCAGGACACTACCTTGAGGAACTCCACACTCTACCAACCTCTGTTCTGATGAGTATAATTTGTCGATTTTTGATCTAAGGCAAATTTCGTTTATTTGAGTGAATTGTTTCCTATCACTGAGGTAAGATCTTAGTAGGTCTAAAGCGTTGCCTCTTATACCATACTGTTCCAGCTTGTTCAAAAGAATTGTGTGCTCTACATAGTCGAAAGCTTTAGTTAAGTCCATGTAGAGAGCAGAAACTGTTTGGTTACGATCCATTCTAGGGTATATTAGTGTCACAAACTCATAAATTGCTTCATTGATAGATTTGTTCTTACGAAAACCTTTTTGTTCTTTTGAAAAAAGGTTGTTAGTTTCAAAGTAATTGTAGAGTTTACTGGAAATGACCTTTTCAAAAACTTTGGAAATGATTGGAGTTAAAGCTATGGGCCTATAATTTTTAACGTCATGTTTATCACCTTTTTTATAAAGAGGTTTAATTATGGTAGTCTTTAGTTTTTGCGGAAATATGCCTTGCTCTATGCACATGTTGAAAATATAGCTCAATATAGGAGAAACAAGAAGACACACATATTTGAGGACCCTGGTTGAAATACAGTCGTAGCCTGTGCTTGCAGTATTTTTTAAGGATTTTATAATGTTGCATATTTCAACAGGGCTAGTAGGGCCATGAAAAAAGGATTTTGAGCATCCATTTAAAATGTAATTTTTGTCTACATTGACTAGATTTTTGTTGATACGCTCAGGTATCTTTGTGTAATACTCATTGAAAACTTGTGCTATCTGATATAAATTTGAGATTTTTGCGTAATGTACGGGTTGTTTGTAGTTTTCGTTCAATTTCGTGCCGATTTAGTGATGTTCTGGAGTTTCTGTTGTTCTCTTACCAATGTTTAGATTACAGGAAT
This sequence comes from Agonopterix arenella, assembly GCA_927399405.1. NCBI lineage: Eukaryota > Metazoa > Arthropoda > Insecta > Lepidoptera > Depressariidae > Agonopterix > Agonopterix arenella. The sequence continues at coordinate 2,312,235 of OV656716.1, read as the reverse complement.
AGTAAGGATACTGGAATGTCATTCGATCGGTGCGGGATTGTACGAAAACTAGCATTAAAAACAATAATATCCATTGGTATGAGTAGATATAAGTAGGTATGTATAGTATAGGTTGAATTATTGTCAGTGAAACATAGATGGCGCTAGCTAGCCTTCAATTTGACATAAGGTGGATGCATAATGTTGCCACGAGTGGGTTCTCTTTACTAATATACTTATATTACTCGTTGGTGCACTGCCTTACGGTCAAAGAAGGGTGAAAAAGTTCACTTCCGCATACCAGCACCAAATTTTAATATGTTGTTAGGTATGTTCTCTAGACCCCAAAACTGTCGGGAGACAATCTTTGAGGTGTCAGGGTCTCCAGTTATGACGTCATAATTTTTTTTATTGGGATCTAAAATGTTTTTGTTCTGAATACTATTGTGTGGGATATCAAATGAAAGGGCTCCATGAGCCGGTTCTAAAAATATACTACACCTTTCAGCCAATTGTTTAAAAAATTGTTTTCAGCCAATTTTTTTTTTTGTAAAACATACAAAAATTTATTCAGCCGTTTCCTACCTGGAGGAGCCCAATCTTAGTATGTTTTGAAAATAATTTTTGGATTTTTTAAAAACAATTGTCTGAAAGGTAATAGAGTACCTAGTATTATCATAAAGTATAATCTCAAATTAGTAGAAAAAGTTAGTTTACAAGTTTTTTTTTTTTTTTTAATGATTTAACCTTCACTGGAATGCAAAGAAACACTATGAGAACTCATTCTGCGAATAATCACAACTAAATTTGTTTCAATAATCGTAATGCATCGGTTATCGTAATAAATAACGATTAATATCGTAATCGTAATGGCCGAATCGTTGCATCCCTAGAATATATGCACATACTAAATCGCGTTTTTCTTCACAGAAAAGCCAATGTTGTTACCAATCTGCTTGCTACACTTAAAAAATTAGAGTATATCTATACTATTATAAAACTGTAACAGGAAGTTTGTCTGTACATTGAAGATATTAACAAAAAAAAAGTTACGATATGGTTTTTAGGTGTCCCAGATTCCATTTCACCAATTTTTGGATTTTTTGTCTGTCTGTTTGTTTGTGTGTTTGTTTGTGTGTTTGTTTGAACGAGTATCACGCAAAAACTACTGAAACGATTTTGATGAAACTTTTTTTGTTTGATAACTTATGATCTGACTTAAAATCTGGTATATAATTTGTGCGGACGAAGTCGCGGGTTAACGCTCGTACTATTATAAAACTGTAACAGGAAGTTTGTCTGTACATTGAAGATATTAACAAAAAAAAGTTACGATATGGTTTTTAGGTGTCCCTGATTCCATTTCACCAATTTTTGGATTTTTTGTCTGTCTGTTTGTTTGTGTGTTTGTTTGTTTGTTTGTTTGTTTGAACGAGTATCACGCAAAAACTACTGAACCGATTTTGATGAAACTTTTTTTGTTTGATAACTTATGATCTGACTTAAAATCTGGTATATAATTTGTGCGGACGAAGTCGCGGGTTAACGCTCGTACTATTATAAAACTGTAACAGGAAGTTTGTCTGTACATTGAAGATATTAACAAAAAAAAGTTACGATATGGTTTTTAGGTGTCCCTGATTCCATTTCACCATTTTTTGGATTTTTTGTCTGTCTGTTTGTTTGTGTGTTTGTTTGTTTGTTTGAACGAGTATCACGCAAAAACTACTGAACCGATTTTGATGAAACTTTTTTTGTTTGATAACTTATGATCTGACTTAAAATCTGGTATATAATTTGTGCGGACGAAGTCGCGGGTTAACGCTCGTACTATTATAAAACTGTAACAGGAAGTTTGTCTGTACATTGAAGATATTAACAAAAAAAAGTTACGATATGGTTTTTAGGTGTCCCTGATTCCATTTCACCAATTTTTGGATTTTTTGTCTGTCTGTTTGTTTGTGTGTTTGTTTGTTTGAACGAGTATCACGCAAAAACTACTGAACCGATTTTGATGAAACTTTTTTTGTTTGATAACTTATGATCTGACTTAAAATCTGGTATATAATTTGTGCGGACGAAGTCGCGGGTTAACGCTCGTACTATTATAAAACTGTAACAGGAAGTTTGTCTGTACATTGAAGATATTAACAAAAAAAAGTTACGATATGGTTTTTAGGTGTCCCTGATTCCATTTCACCAATTTTTGGATTTTTTGTCTGTCTGTTTGTTTGTGTGTTTGTTTGTTTGTTTGTTTGTTTGAACGAGTATCACGCAAAAACTACTGAACCGATTTTGATGAAACTTTTTTTTGTTTGATAACTTATGATCTGACTTAAAATCTGGTATATAATTTGTGCGGACGAAGTCGCGGGTTAACGCTCGTACTATTATAAAACTGTAACAGGAAGTTTGTCTGTACATTGAAGATATTAACAAAAAAAAGTTACGATATGGTTTTTAGGTGTCCCTGATTCCATTTCACCAATTTTTGGATTTTTTGTCTGTCTGTTTGTTTGTGTGTTTGTTTGTTTGAACGAGTATCACGCAAAAACTACTGAACCGATTTTGATGAAACTTTTTTTGTTTGATAGCTTATGATCTGACTTAAAATCTGGTATATAATTTGTGCGGACGAAGTCGCGGGTTAACGCTCGTACTATTATAAAACTGTAACAGGAAGTTTGTCTGTACATTGAAGATATTAACAAAAAAAAGTTACGATATGGTTTTTAGGTGTCCCTGATTCCATTTCACCAATTTTTGGATTTTTTGTCTGTCTGTTTGTTTGTGTGTTTGTTTGTTTGAACGAGTATCACGCAAAAACTACTGAACCGATTTTGATGAAACTTTTTTTGTTTGATAGCTTATGATCTGACTTAAAATCTGGTATATAATTTGTGCGGACGAAGTCGCGGGTTAACGCTCGTACTATTATAAAACTGTAACAGGAAGTTTGTCTGTACATTGAAGATATTAACAAAAAAAAGTTACGATATGGTTTTTAGGTGTCCCTGATTCCATTTCACCAATTTTTGGATTTTTTGTCTGTCTGTTTGTTTGTGTGTTTGTTTGTTTGTTTGAACGAGTATCACGCAAAAACTACTGAACCGATTTTGATGAAACTTTTTTTGTTTGATAACTTATGATCTGACTTAAAATCTGGTATATAATTTGTGCGAACGAAGTCGCGGGTTAACGCTCGTAATATATATAATCGATTTAAAATCGACATGCCATCATCATTATGTTCAACCCTAAACGCGTTTGAATATCTTTGCAAGACTTCCATGTTGACCTTATTAGATCGAGATACAGAAACGTTTTTTTTTATATTTACTGTGATATAATTATTTTAAAGTGTAGCTAACAAAGCAAAAAATGTAATATCAAATCGGCCTCGATTAGTTGGGTATTGATTGGCCCCAACCTCTACATCAATTTTTATATTTTTATATTATACTAGCTTTTGCCCGCGACTTCGTCTGCGTGGACATGTAATTTTGTCTTATGTCTCGTCTAAGGTCATGAAGGTCATGGTCCGAACCAAGTCTAGGAATCCTGGCATGTAACATTAGAATGGCGATTAAGGAATGGGCTAATAAAAGTCACAGGCTAGAATGCTCTGGCCTCTCGGGTCTGCAACACTGCAGGAAATTCATCAGCAATCTTCTTATTATCATGTGGGCAAAGCCCTGGTGTCAGAGTATAACAGCAATATAACACCACGAATCCCACAGTTCATACTGAACAACAGCAGGAGCAAAGCTCGTGCCATCGTTGGAGCCCTCATCGGGCACTACGCAAAAGGCACGATAAAGCTCACTCTAGATCCGGTTGCCGAGCGTGTGGAGAGGAGGAGGAAACCATGGAACATTTGTACTGTGTGACTGCGATGTCTTGGTGGGTAAACGTATGTGATTCCTGAGAGATGGTTATTCATTACATGTTTCTTACCCTGAACGCTATTGCCTCCCTCACTTTCCAAGTTTTTCAAGGATGAAGAAAATAATATGTAGGGGTCAATACAAAAGATACCATTGGGTCGAAGTGTTGCTGGCTTGCCATTTCCCATAATAAGATAAGAAAGTCATGAACTTAAGCTAAATCAAAATCAGAAAGTACCCCAAGTAATTCTGTAGGTATCAGATTTAAAAGTCATTCACTGGATCCATCACTTTAATTTTTCTACTGTTCGTCGTTTATTAGTTTTTCATTTATGTCGAGCAGCATAATAATCATCTTACGACCCACTGCGGGTCACAGACCTCCACTCACGTATAAACGTTAGAGGATACTCTACCACGCGGGCTAGTGTAAAATGGTGAAGGCAAGAGCTAAAATAATAATATTCTAGCAAGCTAATGGTCAATTTGCTAAAAAAGATTTTCAATTATGTAAGTAGCTACATTACCGACCTGTGGTGTTACAGTATAAGAAGGACCTTTTAGATACGTAGGTACCTTTTTATACGTTGTGGTAGAATGATGTTCTATAGTTAAGTTGCACAAACCCTCAAAAAATCATAATTGAGACCGAAAATCAAACAAAACAAAAATTTGGCAAGACTTACTGCAACAAAATTCATCCTTTCTGTAAAATAAGGTTATCATTTCGTAGCATTGGCTCAGATTGGACTCAAACAATCAATATACTTACAACGATGTATTACAACGATAATATAAGGTCTAACAAAATTAGCTGAAACTATTTTAAGGGTATGCTCAGACCATCAAATTGAACAACTTTCTCTATGGGACTAATCCGGAAATCGCGAAAAAAAAATTGATGTTCAATACAAAACTGCAAACACAAATGAATGAGAAGATTTTTTTTCGAGATTTCGATATTGGTCCCGTAGAGAAAGTTGTTCAGTTTAATGGTATGATCATACCCTTAAAACAGTTTCACCTAATTTTTTTAGACCTTATATAATCAACTAAATTTGTAAGCTCCTGCTATAGCTAAGTTTTTGAATTAATAATTGTAGCATACTTGCTTTAAAAAAACTCCCAACGCCATTTATTAAGATGAAAACAATACTACGATTAAATTACTACGATAAAATTTTTGAAAACTTGATTTTTGATAGTTGACGACCCGGTTGGTGTAATGGTTACCTCGCCGGACTGCCAAACCAGGGTCCTGGGTTCGAAACCCGGTTCGGTCATGGATGTTATAAATGTTTGTGCCGTTGTTGTATGGTTTCTATAATAAAAAGCCTATAGTGCGTGCTTGGAATCATAACAATGTTCCTGTAAGCGTTATTTATTTATTTAATTATTTTTCGAATTCAGCCGGTAAGTAACTATACAATCAAATCTGTAAGACCGAATATCTGAGATGTCTTGAGCGTGAATTAAGTATGGTACTTGCTTAAAAAAAAACACCCAACGCCATTAAGATGAAAACAATACTACGATAAAATTATGAACACTAACTTTAGAAAAGGTTAAAAGAAAGAGGATTTTTAGTATTTGCCGACCCGGTTGGTGTAATGGTTACCACGCCGGACTGCCAAACCAGAGTCCTGGGTTCGAGTCCCGGTTCGGTCTTGGATGTTATATGTTTATGCCGTTGTTGTATGGTTTCCACAATAAAAAGCCTTTATTGCTTGTTTGGGATAATTAAAATAATGTTTGTGCCTGTGAGCGTTATTTATTTATTTGTTTAATTATTTTTCTCGCGTTCTCCGCTGGAGAATACGCGTGCCCGGTGTGGGGCCGATCTGCCCACGTCAAGCTGGTGGATACCGGCACTAAACGAAACGTGTCGGATTATAACTGGTTGCTTGAAACCGACTCCGGTACAGTTGCTTTACCCACTGGCTGGCATAGCGCCCCCAGATGTAAGTAGGGCTGTGGCAGGTTCCTCAGAGAGAGCCCAAATGGTGGACGACACACGACATCCCATGCATGGCTTTATTCCTGCGCCGCAAAGGCTGCCAAGCCGACGCAGCTTTATGAAGTGTGTCAACCCCCAGAATACTGGCCCAGCGCAAGCAATGTGTACTCTATGGCGACAAAAAGTGTCCCTCCCAATTCCATTTGTGTCGCCGTCTGAGAGCCGTTTGTGTCCCGCCTAGACATGACTTGCCTTGGGCGACCTGGAAGTCATTAAACCGACTTCGAACCCAGGTCGGTCGCAGTAAGGACAACATGATCAGGTGGGGATACTCGGATGCGCAAAATGTGACTTGCTTGTGTGGAACTCCACAAACGATGGCCCATCTCACATCGTGCCCTTCGTGCCCTTACATCTGCACGCAGGAGGAGCTCATGACCGCTAGCGACGGTGCAGTATCGGTTGCCCGATTCTGGCAAGCTACTATTTAGCGACTTCAGAATTTGAAGTCGACACGATAACGTTTATGCGTGATTGCGCCACAAACATACAACATTACAACCTTACAAACATCGTCACAAACGTTCACGTTTATAATATTAGTGAGATTATTAGTTCTTCTTCGTGATGACATTTTTCATTACTGAAAACAATCAAGTGTACTGGCAGATACAAAATTATTTTTTAAGTATTTTTATCACTGAACGGAACGCGTCGGGGTGCATTATATAATATATTATATTACTTTATTTTTTATTTATTTAACTTAATATGCTGACACTTTTTTAAGAGGATGATCAGACCATCAAACAGCTTTTTCTATGGGTCTAACATCGAAATCGCGAAAAAACATCTTCTGCCCCATACATTTTTGTAGAGTAGGATTGCAGTTTTGTATGGAACAGTTGAATTTTTTTCGTGATTTCGACTTTGGTCCCATACCGAAAGTTGTTCAGTATGATGGTCTGATCATCCCCTTAAAAAACTGTCTGCATATAAGAAGGACCATATACATCTTGCAATTCGGTCAGATGCGCGCGAAATCGGTGCCGGCCGCATTTTACTGCAACGTCACCGTTTGACGTTTGACAGCAGGGGTCTACCCGGACGAATACTATATACAATGTTCTTTGTTCTTGACCTGGACATTCGAACGTCGCAATTGCATATAAGTTATCGTTCCAATGTCAACTCTATTACAATGAAGTTCGGACCGGAACCGAAACGGTCGCGTTATATCGAAAATCTAAAGTCCGGGTACATGGCCTGGTCAGCACTCGCTGTCAATTTGCGTGCATTTGAAACAACGGCAACACGTATGCGCCTGGATTCCAGCGAATAATTTCGTCCGGAAGAACGCAGTCGGCTATTGCCGAATGTTACATTAATTTATGTAAAGCTCATATCAAGCGACAGTCCGTAGGGCTGTGGCAGGTTCCTCAGAGAGAGCCCAAATGGTGGACGACATACGACACGGACGGACCGCAGCACGGACTACAAACTTAGAGTCAAGATAACTTTAGAACTAAACATTTAAAAGGAAATCACAGGCTTCTATATTCATTGGCTTCTAGATTGTTTTAAAACCATTAATTTTTTACTTTAATTACTAAATGTTCAAACTAAGCTTCGTTTTGTATGGAGCCCGTAGAAAAATAAATTATCCTCTTAATCGAATCGGGCGCAAAATGCACGGCGGCATATCGCATCGGCGGCATAAAAAACCGATCCTTATTAATTTGTTAGAGTTCGTTCGTTTGTATTTTAGTAATAATTTACGGTATTTCAAAATAGTTTCTTACCTGTCTTATAATTGCTTTAAAATATTAACTATTATCCAGTCTTGCTTAAAATGTGTATTACATCACACTGTGTGATTACACCGTAAATAAAAACATTCCGAATTAAAAATCGAGTTTTAGACATCTTTCGGCTGCTGATTTGAAATCATGATTATATTCTCTTTGTTTGAAATTGGCGTGCAGTTTTTTTTTAAATAATTACTCCTGCTTTGGTTGCACTGTAATTCTACAAAATGTCAAGAAATTTGTAGTTCGAATCTTTTTTTCTTGTGGCCAGTACTAAGGTTTTTTTTGTTATGCAAAGGTTTTCTCCATGGAGTTTGAAAGATTTTATCGCCAAAAAGAAGAACAATGTTACACTAACAACCGGTGCAGTCATCAGCACTGGACAATGATATAATTTATAATTATTGGTATTTATTTTGTAATTTGTTGTTATTTTCGCTATTTATAAATCAAACAGTCTTCAGAATCAGCTTACTTTATTACAAGTCTTTTAATTTTAATTAGTGTTACTTACTTGAAATTGAAATGGCACCGTACATTGGTTGCACTTGCGGTTACATGTTTATATCTCCGGCTCCCGTCAATGTAGCGAGATAAATTACATACCAGATTTTAAGTCAGATCATAAGCAATCAAACAAAAAAAGTTTCATCAAAATCGGTTCAGTAGTTTTTGCGTGATACTTGTTCAAACAAACAAACAAACAAATAAACAAACAAACACACAAACAAACAGACAGACAAAAAATCCAAAAATTGGTGAAATGGAATCAGGGACACCTAAAAACCATATCGTAACTTTTTTTTTGTTAATATCTTCAATGTACAGACAAACTTCCCGCTACAGTTTTATAATAGTTTAGATTAGATTTTATAGTCTGGGTTTTATAGTGTACAAGAATTCTTAGATCGATAATGTAATAATGTAACTAATAATAACTTTGATAATGTACCTACTGTAATAATGCTATAACTTTGTGACAAGTTCTACTTGCATCGTCGGCGAATGACTTGCAGGCGATGGTGACTTGCATGAATGAGTCGTTTAAAAAGAAAGGAATGAAAGTGAATGTAAGTAAGACAAAAGTTATGGTGTTAGAGAGGAATTATAATGACGAACGTACCTTATGTAGTATTATGATTGGTGATGAAAAATTGGAACAGGTGAATGAGTTTGTGTACTTAGGGTGCATGTTTACCAGAGACGGTAAGTGTCAGAGTGATATTGAGAGAAGAGTGAAAGCAGGAAATAGGGTAAATGGAGCTCTGAATTCCTTTGTGAAAAGCCAACACGTGTCCAAAAACGCACGGATGGCAGTTCATACTGGAGTGTTAGTCCCGACATTGATGTATGGAAGTGAATCTTGGGTATGGCAGAAGACGCATGAAAGTAGGATTAACGCAGTAGAAATGCGCTCACTGAGAAGTATGTGTGGTGTGACTGTGATGGACAAATTGAAAAATAGTTTTATTAGAGAACGTTGTGGTTTGAAAGAGGATGTAGTGACAAAAATAGAGAAAGGTATGTTGAGATGGTTTGGTCGTGTGGAAAGAATGGATGAGAGCAGATTGACGAGGGCAATCTATAAGGCAAGCGTAAGTGGAAATGTTGGAAGGGGACAGCCTAGACGTACATATACGAACCAAATTGGCGACGTGCTTAAAAAGGGCCAGGTCAGATCTACCCGTAACCGACGAGCATGCATGAAAGGACTTATGAATGTGGAGGAAGCTAGAGAGGTATGTCAGGATCGTAGCAGGTGGCGTTCCGTTGTCTCTGCCTACCCCAGTGGGAGACAGGCGTGAGAATATGTATGTATGTATGTATGTGACATGTTCTAATCTCTAATATTTGTAATAATGTAATGATAATGCTCTGTAATTAATTAATTAATAATGTTTTTAACTTTGTGACATATGTAATCTCTAATATTTGCATGCTACTATTGTTAGCTGAATAGAAGAAACTTTTTATGTACCTACCACTATTATGTTACCTATTCATAGCAAATAAATATTCATTTCATTCCATTTACGCTCAAAAAAGACAACTGAATCGTGTCAAATTGAGTCTACGTTATTTATTTAATAACTATGCCAAATCAATATACGCACGCGCAATCCTTGAAATTGATCTCTAAAATAAATGAGCATAAGATTAGTTTTCGCATGGAAAGCTTTCTCTTGACCTCTGACACCAATTTTTTAGAACTATTATGTTCGAATCAGATAGGAGACACGAGTCATTTGAAAAACTCTTATGTGACTGCTGGATAAAGATAAAAATGCCTTGGTTTGAGGAGCTTTCTGTTTGGAACGGATAATAGGGTTGAATATGTAACAATGGCAATGGCCGTGTGGTGTCGGCTAAGAATAGCACCATCCCATTGGGAGGAAATGGGTGGGTGTCGTAAAAGGCGACTTAGGGATGTACTGAAGGATGGGCAGCAGCATCCTCTGAGTACACACATTGATTCGATCCAACTGCGATCGCCAACCCGCCTGCCAAGCGTGGCGATTATGGCAAATCCCCCCATTTTGGGGGAGGCTTATGTCCAGCAGTGGACGTTTAATGGCTGATATGATGATTTATGTAACAAAAGCAAAAGTCTTTTTTCTTTCAGAGTTTGTTTTGACTTGTGTCTGAAACCGTCCGAGTACCTACCAAGCACGTATCCAGACTTTAGTTTCGGGGGGAGGGACATTTAATTTTCAGGGGGGGGGGGGGATACTCATAGAAAAACAATGTAAATTTAACTGCTTTAATCACATTTCCATAGAAAATTTCGGATTTCGCGAGGGGGGGGGGGGGGGGAGATAAAACCCATCTAGCTGCGTGGATACGTGCCTTTTGTACCTATGTATAAGCAGGTCTAAAAGTTATGTTCATGTCGTATTCATTCATTTTCATTCACCTTTCATCAGACTTTTTTGATAAAATTCATGCTTCTCTTTGTACCAAATTACATCAAAGTTTGTCTGAACATTGAAGATATTAACAAAAAAAAGTTACGATATGGTTTTTAGGTATCGCTGATTCCATTTTACCAATTTTTGGATTTTTTGTCTGTCTGTTTGTTTGTTTGTTTGAACGAGTATCACGCAAAAACTACTGAACCGATTTTGATGAAACTTTTTTTGTTTGATAGTTTATGATCTGACTTAAAATCTGGTATATAATTTGTGCGGACGAAGTCGCGGGTCAGCATACGTGCGCCTAGGGCGACCCCTTTCAACCATTCCATTCACACTTGCCTTGTAAATTTCATACGTCAACCTACTTTCGCTCCTACAACTGTCTATTATATTATAACACTTTATTGTACACACGGACATAATAATACACAAAGTTGAGAAAACATGTACAAAAGGCGAGCTTATCTCTTAAGAGATGTCCCGATCTTGAAGTATCGACATTCGACATAGAATATTAATTATTCTTATGGTATCGATTGGGAAACCATCGATAGTTTAGCAACAGTACTTAGTAAGTATAGGTATATTTTGTTACACCCCTAGGTAACTATTCCAATGAGCGTTTATCTTTTCTTTTTAATTTTAGTTCCTAAAAAACTCGACAGATGGCATGTTTACCTCTCCATAGAGACGTTCGTGAGATCCTGTCAAAATCATGTCAAGACTGTGCCTGCCATTTTTTTTAAGGCCAAGGGATCGAGCCCATAGAACCATGTCAGACGTAAACAGTTTCAAATTTTTAATAAAAATGATTTGCAAATAATGAAATATTCCATCAAAAGATGCGTTAGCATCTTTTTGATCATCTTTTCCCTATTTATTGTTTTAAAGAAACCCTTTTTGAAATTTTGACTTTGATTCGCACAGACCGTAGCACCATCTATCTATCCCTTAGAAAAACGCTCATTGTTTAAAAACGGTCAACTACTTAGGTATATTATTATAGTTCATGTTCTGTGGGAATAGAATAAGTAGGTAGGTATGATAAAATCAAACTTTCACTTGATGATAAAAGTTTGGGAGTCACGTAATGACCAAATTACCTTTTTGAGCTCATTTAGGGTCATAAAACGGTAATGACTCTGTTTTTAGTTTACATTGTTTTCTTTAGAAATCATTGGCAGCCTGTCACCGTCCACTGAATATAAGACTCTCCCACCGAACATCACATGCTCATGCTCCATCGTCATACAATACAATGCACTTGATAGTCTTTCTATCCTTTTCAAATTTTATAAAATTGTGGTTCCATCTTAGTACTGACTTAGTATTGTTGCGTGGCTAATGATTTTGCCTCCTCCTCCTCCTCCTTGGTGGTTTCAGTCCATAAAAAATCTTGACGCACAACACGCGTAGACAGAATTAATATAAGTAATATTTTATATTAAGAAAGAAAAATTGTTTCGAAAATCTAGTTGCCGCGTCACAAATAAAGCTTTGAAATTTTTCATACAAAATTTTAAAAGCTTTATATCTTCGTAATTATGTTATAAATTGCAAATGTTATTTGTGACGCGGCATCTAGATTTTCTAAACTATTTTTCCATATAATATACAAAACAAAGTTACTTATATTAATACCGTCTACGCGTATTGTGCGTCAAAGTTTTGTATAAAATTGACCCCTCTGCAACCGCCTTAAAGGGCCATAGGTTCGTTCAGGCGAATATTTTCTATGAAAAACGCGATTCCCCAGCCCTCCGAAAAGTGCGTGCGTGTGCCGTATTTTCGATTAAAAAGAATTAATAAAAATACTTTTTTTAGATTTTTTTAATGATTTAACTAGATAAACTAATGGTGAATTTGTTTCCAGTAATTATAAAAGGTTGCATGTTATTATGGTTTGAGAAAATAATGATAAAAATGCGTTATTTTCTTAACTTTCGAAAAGAAATTCTATCGTGTATTCAATTGATGATTTCACTAGATAAACTATCCAAGAATACTGTGTATTTTTTTCGTTTCGGTAACTTGTATAAATCTTGTAGAAATACGAAAAATAAGAGACCCCTTCCCGGGTAATTCCGGGCCGAATGGTCCATTAAGATAAGATTTCTTTTTTTTTATTTCGCTTGTAGCTTAATGCAGCTTTTTAAATTGTAAAAGCAATTCAAAACAGCTTTGTTGTAGCTTTATTGCGGTATTTCACTTGGTGTCGTGATGATCTTAAGGTCAATTGATGATATTAAAGTCAATTGGCGAAATTATGTCACGCATTGCGTTTGTATTGTTTTGTTTTGGAGTCTGTGAGAAAAATAAATTGGTGTAATTTTGTTTATGGGAAAGTTTGTCCGCCATATTACAATATTACGTTAGGTAGAACCAAGGATTTTAGAATCATAACAATACCTATGCCAGCTTCCTGGGTGGAACATTTTATTTTGTGAACTCCGTCAATTTTTATAGGTTACCTAGTGATGTTATTTTATCGATATTATTATAATTTAACCCGTGCCGAGAATACACCTACGAGTTACGAGTGAAATGAGACACCCACGTTATACTTAGCTTACATTTAGCGCATTGGCTTCTGAAAGAAATTACGTTTTAAGTGGTGAGTAGTGATAGGAGACTTACCTACCTGGGCTACCTAGCCCAGTCATTTTACGGTTTGAGCCGAAACAAATTAATAATTGATATTTTTTTTCGGTATAATATTGAAGAGCCAATTTGAGCCTAGAAATGTACCAAAATTAAAAAAAGACACGTCAGCAACAGTTTCAATTTTAAAATTTAGCTACTTTGTCGTACTAAAAAATTTTTTTTTTGCACATATTTAAGGCTTTACCATTATGACATACTTCAAACATGGTGTAAATATTTTTGTCTACTTAGAAGGTTTTGAAAAATACATTCATACATTCTAATAAATACCTCATTTTTAAAATTTTAATGTCTATTTTATTGCTCAAAAATAATTTATATTGTTAAATCTAAGTCTGTAATCTGATTTCTATGTTGCGTAGCAAATTTTTTTTATATATGTTTTAAGATAGTCTTTTTGTCACTAAATGGTGCCGGTTACAGTTTAAAAGTCAAATTAATAATTATTAATAATTAAGGTATTAATTTATTTATTTAGTAGTAGTTACATAAAAACCACGTTAGAGGCCGTAAGGAGGTCTGAAAAAAAGTCTGACACCAGGGCTCTGCGCACACGACAAGAAGAAGAAGAATAATTGTTCCCTACCCCGCCTAACAAAACTCCGTAAAATGGCTGGGCTAACCTATCACCACATGAAACTGCATTAGAAAACGCAACTTTCAGTCTCTTTTTACGACACACACGAAAAGAATTGCGGTGGTCCATTCGAAACCAGAATCAGAAATTAATAGCACCCTTGAAAGAGGAGTGGTAATTATTGGTGATGAACATAAAAAAGCGCCAGTTCAAAAGACAGATGAATGTGGAGGACGAGAGACAAGCCTGTCAGGATTGTAGCAGGTGAGGTTCAGTTGTCTCTGCCTACCCCAGTGAGAGATAAGCGCGAGAATATTTATGTATCTAAGTATATCTATTGTTAGTTATTTGAAATTGGCTGATAGCTTTTGATTGCAATTTGTATACAAATCAAGATGTTATTAATGACGGTTAACCAAATTTATTTATTTCAATGGTTGTCACATCTAATGTCGAATGCAATGCGATGAGTTCTTCAGTTTTCCTTGCGACCTTAGGTTGCGATAAATTGGTCGACCGACACGACAGTTGTCTTTATTTGTTTAAGTGCTGCCATCTAGTGGATAACAATAATAAGAAATGTGATGGACGATATTGTGTCCATGACATGGTTTTAGTCTACGGTTTTTGGTTTTAATTTAAATTGTATTGTAGCAACATTTTTAAAAACTGACAATGATAAAAGTGATTGTTTGAAAAGGAAACGGTTAATAAAGAACTGGTGATCGAAGTGTGCACATCTATTATTCCGAATTTAATCCTTAATACTATGTATGGTTGTGGTATCGAATGTGGCGCTTTCATTAAAAAAAAAGTTCAAGGACACTGGATGGATAGCGTTATAATTATAATCTCAAAAAATTTGCTGTCAGATCTAGTGTTTGGGTTTTTTCTGTATTCCCTTATATAAGGAAAGCTTTTGTTAAATGCATTAATTAGATTTTGATGGTTACAATATGAAAGACATATTGATACTTTGAATTTATCTACTTTTAAGTTTAAGATCGTTTAAGGTAAATAAACAGGCTAACATTTTCGGTGTTATTTGTAATAAGCGATGATGGAATTAGAGAATCTATTTGCAACACCACAAATTATGTATTAGTCAATAGCCAAACCATATACCAGAGACCACCAACCTTTTTGAACCTTCGAATTGACAGGTGTTTTGTCAAATTTACTAACGCCATCTGCTGACTTTTATTTTTAAGTACAGGAGTGCGATTTTTGAATCTCATACGTGGAACTCAGCAGTAGAAAATGTATGGAGATACGCATCTTTCTACTACTGATTTGCCATTCAAAAATCGCACTCATGAAGTATGAACTCAGAAAGTCAAATCAGCAGTAGAAGGATGCATATCTCCATAGTAATTTTGACATTTTCAACTGCTGAGTTCAGAGAATGAGTTTCAAAAATTGCACTCCTGCACTTTAAAAACGCCTCATTGTTGCAAAGTTTCTGTATCCACCAAAAAGGATCGTGATGAACTACTTTATGTTTGTTTATGTTTATTTTAGCGGTCAATGCCCAACGCAAAAGAAACATAATGTCTTTGTTAGTAAAAGGAAATCATTTATTGAAACTAAATTGCCCCTTGTGTTTATTACATTACGCATATAAAGGGGTTAAGGAGGCATGATCATGATGCATGACCGGCTGGACTATTAATGTCTTATGTTATGACCCAGCCTATGTCATTTTACGGTTTGAGCCGGGACTAATTAGTAATTGACATTTTTTTTCGGTATAATATTGAAGGGCCAATTTGAGCCTAGCAATAAACAAAAAAAAAAAAATCACGTCAGCAACAGATCAAATTTTAAAAAGCTATTATCTCGTTCTAAAAACCTGATGGTAAATTTTTTTTTTCGCATATTTAAGGCTTTACCATTATACATACTACAAACATGGTGTGAATATTTTTGTCTACTTAGATGGTTTTGAAAAATACATTCGTATTTTCTGATAAATACCTCATTTTTTAAATTTTGAAGGCTATTTTATTGCCCAAAAATAATTTATATTGTTAAATCTAAGTCAAATGAGTGCATTGGTATTAATATTAATAATTTAAAAACCCTTCTGGGACACATAATTTTGATTTCTATGTTGCGTAGCGATTTTTTTTAATATGCTTTAAGATAGTCCTTTTGTCACTTAATGGTTCCGGTTTCAGTTTACCTACTGTATTTTCCTTTTTTTTTAAGTTTGTAAGGAAAAAAAGATTATTTATTTGTGGTAAATATGGTGATACGGAACCCACACATGGTGCGCTAGTGCGACTCACACGTGATCGGTTTTTCTTTGTTTTAGCATAATCATCATCATCAATAGCAATTATATTGTGCCTGGAATGACAACGAGGGGTTAAGAAATACAAATGTAATTATAGCTTATTAAGGGCCTATGTCGAAAAATAATTGAAGCGAAATGGGCGTGTGATAGCTTATATCACTGCCTGATGCGAGAGAAAGAGATGGGGCGGCGCGCGCGCCTGAAACGACGCAAACGTAAACTAAACTTTACTTAATTGTGATTGTACTATTTATGTAAGTTCAATTCTGCTCTGATCAAAATTTGTAAAATATCAATCTCTTTTTTTTAAATCAAGTCTCATGTTTCTATTATTCACCGTTTAGCAGTTACAAGAGTTTATCGGTAAAGAAGGAGGCTACTTTGGCTTGTTTTTCTATCGAGAAAATGTGTCTTAATCGTGTTTTGGCTCTAATCAAAACTTCAATTATATTCATTATATTTGAAATTGGAATAGGGTGTGTCATCTATATCGTATGAATTCCAGTTGTAATGCTGGACTTGCGGGTTGGTTAGTTTGTAATAACTACCAGTAGATGGCACTCACGTCCCCTTAAGACGCAACAGACAGAAAATTTCGTTCTCTGCGGGTTCAAGTCGCGCCCGAGACAAATTTTTCAATCTTTAATTTGATTCAATTATATGTTCAATTTACACATATCCGCTAATCATACTCCGACTGTTAGTACTTCATGATATATGACGCTTTGAAGAATCCTATTTTTTTTTCACATAGCTAGCCTTTTAATAATTATTCTCAATAGGTAGGTACTTATAGTATTCCAAACACTTGGAGATAACCAGATTGAGATGTGTTTTAGTCGATAATTTGTCAATAATTATCGTTAACGACGTATGGGAAGCCAACGGCCGACCGTAGAATTGGTTCCACGCTAAGTAACATAATGCTAGCATTAATATGATAGCTGTGGGAGAAACTGACGGTGTTGCTAGCTTTGCTACTTTGACGCCAGTCTTACGCAAATTGAAGATTGATTTAGGAATGTTTTGCTTGGCAACGTGATTTTTACTGAACATTATTAAGGGGGCACAGAGCCTCAAGTGCTGCCCTCAATCGTGTTTTTGTAATTTCTTATACATTTCCTAAAAAACATATTCCGTGCTGTAGGCTCGGTACCTTCTTAATGTGATGGTTGATGGCATCTTAGAATAGTCCAACTTCTATCTTCCAGTGGGTGTCGTACGAGGTGAGGTGACTAAGGAATAATATTTCTATTACTATGTCTCTTGTGTGCGCAAGAAAATGAAGCCATCTTTTATCACTTCTCATGTCACATGTCTTTACTTACATTAAATTCAGAGATCCTTAAAGTAATAAGTGTTTTGTAGTTCAAGCAAAGCTTCCGGCACCTTCCGATCACCCCGAATGGGAATACAGCATGGGTTTATGTATATATACAAAGGGCTCTAGAGACATATGTAGTCCAAATTATAGTAGGGCGTATTTAATAAACCATTTGTCACAATATAGCAGATCTAGCCGATTTTTGTGTCCTTTTTCTGTGGAGCTTTTGTGAGTCGCACTGCTGGCAACATTCCATCAAGTAATCGTATTTTTTTTTCCATATTAATCACATAGTTTTGACAGCCCTAACAGACTATTGTTCGAATTACACGCTTTTTATTTTGATGAAATAATTAAGTGTTGAGAATACCTAATGATTTTCATCTTCAAAGTAAAGTGTACACTTTACTTTGAAGATGTTTTTAAACGATAATTAATTCAATAAGGAATGAATTTAATTAAGTCCCTAGGTTTAAAAAACTGGATATAGCGTAAACATATTACTAAAAATCGATATGGAATCGAATCGATTATTAGTACCTAATATGTTTACGCGAATCGAAACTATCTACAGATTTAATTGTCATAAAATTATCTTTAAGAAAAAACCACCTAGAAAACATCGATAAAAACATCCGAACAATTCTCAACACTATTTTACCGCCCACGCAAACTTTTTTCACAACAAAAAAAGGGCAACGATCCTTTACCAAACATCCTTACTAACTACAGACTAAAAACCACCTACTTTCAAAACTAGTTTTATCTCCGATCAGCCTTTGTTCTCACCGGCCAGTGATAAATCGAAATGTAACGCTATAATTTCTTCATCAACAATATGTTTGGGTACATAAAAGAACCTAAAACTTACCATACAAAATGGAGAATCACGAAATCCAGTTTCATAAAGTTGAAATATACATCCTTTTTTGCACGCACACAACTATTTCAAAACACATAAAAGTTGTACAAAACACTATTTAAAACGAACATTCACTTGTTATTACTAAACCTTTTTATTTCGACTAAAGTTTAATTCAAGTTTTTCACTAAAAACACTAACATTTTAGTAACTAAAAGCCTAAATAACTAAGGAACTTGTTAAGTAACGCGTTCGAACGCCACCACGTCTTATTTCAACTGCCATGAAGTAGTTTCGAAAGATATTTTTACCTGAGAGCAAAAAAAAAGTTTTGTTGGAAGTCGAGCTTAATCCGTCTTCCACATATTGTAAACCGTATTCACTTAAGTTAAAGATTAAATTCCTTCGACTGTATCAGATTGCATTTGCGTGGACATAGTTTGTAAGCCGTTCGTAGTAACTCCAACTTTATAATTCGAAAAATAAGGTTGAAAATCAAAAGAGAAAGGACACAAAAAGCTCGGATGTTGGTAGCTATAGATGTATACGCGGCAGTTGGTCCAAAACAGAGTTTCTTAAACTTTTTGTACTATTAGCGGTACCAATTTGGCCTAGTTAATTGACAGTTATAGATTGGTTTAGCTATTTTTGTATTCTTTTGTCAGGAAATGTGAATGGACAGGGATTACCTAATTCGTATTTATGGATGGAACTGATGCTTAAGAACTTAAGGCGTTGAAGAAGAATCTTTCTTTAATTTAGAACGTGTTTTAAAATTGTATAGAAATACGGTAATAATTAGCCATAGTAAAATAACGGCCTTAATCTAATGACATTTTTTAAATTGCTATCTAAGTTAAGTACCTACTTAGGTACCTACTTAAAGTACCTACTGACATAAAATATTTCCAAAATTGACTTAGTCACAGAGCAATAGCTACCGCGACCTGGACAGATCTATTGGTAGCTGTCACCCTAGACTTAAAGGTCATTTCCTAGGCCTACTGACTTCATGAAGAGTATTATGCTTTTGGAGGGGAGGTCCCTAATGTCAGTAGGTGGTATCACACACCCACCCAGATAGCGACTCCTGCTGTGAAATACCTAGGTAGAGCACCGATTTAATTTTGAAAATATTTTATTAATTTTTATTTAAAAAGCTGATTTGTCGGGGGAAGAGATCGTGCGAGGAAAATATACCATGATCAAATTAGATACCTAATGGTCTTTTCCGAAAAGAACAAGTGCGGTGCGTACTTCGTGCACGCTTAGTCAAGCCCCCTGTTCATTGATCGTTCTATAAAGTAAACTAAATAGTAACAATCACTTTACAGACGAGTCGATGTACAGCGAATGCCTATATAAGCTCGCGCAAGCGTGTGGAGGTAGAATTACTAAAAAGATGTAGCAGGGTTTAGTATTCTATACAAGGAGGACTTCGCATCAGTGCGCTATTAACGGGACCACTAAGTTATACCCAGTTGTTTTACATTACTGCTTTGTAACCGAATACATTTGAAAGATTTAAAAGGACTTGAATGTCAGCGGCAATCTATGACAGCTGGGCATAACTGATGCATATAAAGGTGACATTAGAGACATGTGCTATGTTTAGGCTTTGTCATTGGAAACTCTATGGTTATAAAAACTCATGCTCATGATTGAAAGCTTGCCGAAAAGCGCACAACCTTTGTGACCGTCTAGTCTACGAACCCTCTCGCGACTTCGATTCCAATAACTTTAATGTAACAAAACTTTGAGAACCGCTGTTAAGGACCCGTACAACGAAACAGGTTTGCTCTCATAATAACAGGCTAAATAATACACACAAAGTCCCTAAACCAATCCATTTTGATATTTACGACATTACCATAAAATTCAGACGGAGAGACTTAATTTTCGTAAGGAATAGTAACATTATGAATTAAATCATCTTACCTTGTTATCTTTACAGTTTTGGACTGCGGAAATCTATAGGATTTTTTTAAAAGGTGCTTTTTGGTACCTGCTACTTTTTTTTTAATAGGCCCAGTTTAGAAATGTTGAATTGGATATAAAAGATTTGTTTGAAATCTGCGTTGGAATTATTTTTTGTGGGTTACCGCTAGCCTTTGACTACTTATATAGGGACTAGTTGCGCGTGTAATTATACTAACAAACATTTCTGCCACTTTTCGCGGGGGAGGGGAAGTAACATCAAATCCGCAACTTTGGATTTTATTCCCCATAACTTTAGATTCTAATTTTGAACGTTAAAAATCATGAAAAGTAGTCTCGCGTGAACCCCAATTCGAAATTATTGTTTCGCAATTATAGGCTGTCTCGTTTAGTGATAAGGTATAAAATTTAATGTAAATGCACATGATTAATTGATCTTATACCGTGGCAGAGACTAGACTAGTCAATTGGGGGCGTACGTAGGTATCCATACGGGATCATCATCAGCCTATATACGTCCCACTGCAGGGCACAGGCCTACCCCTCAGGGAGAGTGTATGTCCGTTAGTCCACCACGCGTGCCCAATGCGGATTGGTAGACTTCACATACGCATCAGAATTTCTTCTTCAGTGTATGCAAGGTTTTCTCACGGTGTTTTCCTTCATCGTTACATAAGTACATAAGATAGAAAAACTCATCGGTAAATGGCAACCTCATTATTGAGAATCCATACCTCTCCGCATCGCGCAACCGGCCTACCATTCCTGGAGTGCGATTTTTGAAACTCATTCACTGAGCTCAGCAGTTGAAAACGATAAAATTACAATGGAGATATGTATCTTTCTACGATTTGACTTTAAAAATCGCACTCCTGAAGTATGATTTTTGAATGTCAAATCAAAAATTACCATGGAGATATGCATCTTTCTACTGCTGATTTGACTTTCAAAAATAGTACTCCAGGAATGCGATTTTTGAAAGTCAGCAGTAGAAAGATGCGTATCTCCATACATTTTCAAATGCTGAGTTTAACGTATGAGTTTCAAAAATCGCACTCCTGATCCAGACCATGAAACTGAACCACTTTCTCTATGGGACTTTCATACATTTGGGTTGAGTATATAAGGTCTAACAAAATTAGGGGAAACTATTTTAAGGGGATGATCAGACCATCAAACTGAACAACTTTCTCTATGGGACCAATATTGAAATCGCGAAAAAAAAACAGCCGTCCCATACATTTCAGTCTAGTTGTGTTTGCAGTTTTGTCCCATAGACAGCAGATTTTTTTTCGCGATTTCAGTGTTGTTCCAATAGAAAAAGTTGTTCAGTTTAATGGTCTGAAACACCCCTTTAAGTAAGTTTCGATATCTGTAAATTTCTCTATGGGACCAATATCGAAATCGCGAAAAAAAAATTGATGCCCCATACAAAACTGCAAACACAACTTGACTCAAATGTATGGGGTAGCAGATTTTTTTTCGAGATTTCGATATTGGTCCCGTAGAGAAAGTTGTTCAGTTTGATGGTCTGATCATCCCCTTAAAATAGTTTCAGCTAATTTTGTTAGACCTTATATATAATAACGCTCACAGGCACATAAATTGTAGTGATCCCAAGCAAGCACTATAGGCTGTTTATTATGGAAACCATACAACAACGGCGCGAACATATAAACATCCATGACCGAACCGGGATTCGAACCCAGGACCTTGGTTTGGCAGTCCGGCTCGTCAATGTATGTCAGTCATCATCATCATCATCATATCGTATGGAATTTTTTTTTATCTTCCTGCTTGGATCCGGGGAGGTCTTAATTTCAAGGTCAAGGTGTTCGAGCCAGTCTTCCGCTGCCGGGGTTAATCTATGGAGTTCCTTAATTCCACCGGGGAAGCGGTGCAAGGTGCACTCATTTACCACATGGATGAGGGTTTGGTCAGGTGCCCCGCAGTCGCACATCGGTGACTCCCTCAGGCCCCACTTGTAGAGATGGTGGTTGATCCTTCCATGGTTAGTTCTGAACCGGTTTAGCTTATCATAATTCATTTATTCACTGCATTTCATATGATTACATAAAAACAAAGGGTATATAAGTAGGTAAGACATATGAACCCGGTTGGGCACAACAATGTTCGAGAGAGTATTTGTTTAAATTACAAACATAATCAAGAAAAAATAAAAAACTCATTAAAAAGCAAGTATTTACATGCAATAAAAAAAAAAAAAAGTAAATTTGATTAATGGCATTAGATTAAATTAAATTGAATAACAAAATTGGGTGTTAACCGATTTACAAAACTTATATACCAGATTTTAAGTCAGATCATAAGCTATCAAACAAAAAAAGTTTCATCAAAATCGGTTCAGTAGTTTTTGCGTGATACTCGTTCAAACAAACAAACACACAAACAAACAGACAGACAAAAAATCCAAAAATTGGTGAAATGGAATCAGGGACACCTAAAAACCATATCGTAACTTTTTTTTGTTAATATCTTCAATGTACAGACAAACTTCCTGTTACAGTTTTATAATAGTACGAGCGTTAACCCGCGACTTCGTCCGCACAAATTATATACCAGATTTGAAGTCAGATCATAAGCTATCAAACAAAAAAAGTTTCATCAAAATCGGTTCAGTAGTTTTTGCGTGAAACTCGTTCAAACAAACAAACAAACAGACAGACAAAAAATCCAAAAATTGGTGAAATGGAATCAGGGACACCTAAAAACCATATCGTAACTTTTTTTTTGTTAATATCTTCAATGTACAGACAAACTTCCTGTTACAGTTTTATAATAGTATAGATAGATAGATATAGATATAGATAGATTACGTAGGTATCTAATTTATATTGTCATAGGAAATCATACAAATCTATAATAATTCAATCAATAATTAAATAATATTAAAAAAAAACTTAGTCCAGGTCTTCCGATCCTTATCAAAACCAGCCGGTTTGACAGTCGGGTCTCGCACGAGGCTTGCATGCAGATGGTCAAAAGGCCCCAATCTGACCGCCATGCACTATTAATATCGTACTGGGAGTGAATCAGTATGATTGCAGGTTTGTATGAAACAGCAGATTTTTCTTCATGATTTTTATTTTGGTCCCTTAGTTATCAGTTTAGCCTCAACTGGCAGCACCGCATCGCATTTTTTCTCGCTCTATCCTTTTCTGCCGCTCAGGAACGTCATTGGCTAGAGCGAGAAAGGTCGCAGCACTGCCGGTGCTGCCGCGTGCGATCGCATGCCCGTTATCTTTCTCGCCCTGGCAAATGACGTTCCTGAGTAACAGAAAAGGATGGAACGACGTAAGGGTATGATGCTGTGTTGGCAGATGAGGTTCCACTGTTCTGTGTTCTGATCTGAAAAATCTCCGGCCTTTGATTAAATTAAAATAACAATGTAAGGTCTATCAAAATTAGGTGAAACTATTTTAAGGGGATAATCAGACCATCAAACTGAACAACTTTCTCTATGGGACTAATATCGAAATCGCGAAAAAAATCAGCTGTTCCATACAAACCTACCCGACCGAAATGTATGGGACAGCAGATTTTTTTTTCGCGATTTCGATATTGGTCCCATAGAGAAAGTTGTTCAGTTTGATGGTCTGATCATCCCCTTAAAATAGTTTCAGCTAATTTAGTTAGACCTTATATAAGGTCTAACAAAATTAGGTGAAACTAATTTCAGAGGATGATCAGACCATCAAACTGAACAACTTTCTCTATGGGACTAATATCGAAATCGCGAAAAAAATCAGCTGTTCCATACAAACCTACTCGACCGAAATGTATGGGACAGCAGATTTTTTTCGCGATTTCGATATTGGTCCCATAGAGAAAGTTGTTCAGTTTGATGGTCTGATCATCCCCTTAAAATAGTTTCAGCTAATTTAGTTAGACCTTATATAGGTGATTAGCCTATAGCGTATGGACCGCTTAAATAAGGCCCCGTCGCCTAATTTACTCAGAGCGGCATTGCGTGATTGTGATACTTACTCTTTTTTATTTTAGGCGGGATACAGGTACCACAATGCCTTCCCGTGCTTAAAACTCGTTTAAAAAATCATACAGCATAACTTTGCACTCGTTGGTACATATGTAAAGAAGGTCCATTTTTCGAGTGCGAAATGCAAGAACGTCACCTATCTTCCGCTATTTTAATGAGGGATTTTCCAGAAGAAAAAAAAAGTTAGTTCCTAATTTCTCAATAGATGGCGTTGACCAGAGAGGGGTCCAATAAGTATGAGCAAATATATTAATTAATATTAATAATAAAAATACACAGTACAAGTTATTAACAATCTGGGTGTTATTGACGACCCGGTTGGTGTAATGATTGCCACGCCGGACTCTCAAACCAGGGTCCTGGGTTCGAGTCCCGTTTCGGTCATGGATGTTATATGTTTGTGCCGTTGTTGAATGGTTCCCGTAACAAAAAGCCTACTTGGGATCATTACGAAGTATGTGCCTGTGAGCGTTATTTATTATTTATTTATTTTATAGTCAAAAACGAATAGAGTATCAGACTTGGATATAGAGCCATCTATATCCATTTTGAATATACGAACAATATGTAAATTGGTCACTTCACTTTTCAGTTTAGAGAATATTGAAATTGCTTTCACTGGACGGGCTATAAAGCGAAATTTTTCGTCCATGACTTTGCTTTTCACGGAATCTGTTTTATTTCCGGTTTATTTTTATTGAAGTTCTCAGTTTCTGTTAGGTTTTTGTAGTTTATTGTTCGTATATTCAAAACGGATACGTAGCCCATACAGCCACGTGCGATATTAGATTCGTTGTTGACGGACAATATCACCGAGATTGATAAATAATTAAACAACAACAATAAGAAAGGGTGTGTAGTGTGTACTGTGTATTTTTACTATTAATATTAATTAATATCTTTGCTCATACCTATTGGACCCCTCTCTGGTCAACGCCATCTATCGAGAAATTAGGAACTAACTTTTTTATTTTTTTTTGCTTTTGGAAAATCCCTCATTTAATCAAAGTCGTCGGCAAGATATGGTTTAGGTTCGCCACACACAGACGGAATTGGGATCCGGAATCCTGATTCAAGATTCAGTTTTATCAACTATCGTTACAAAAAATATTAGAGTGCTGTTAATAAAAATGTATGAAACGCGAAACGAATGACAATTGCATTTTTAAGTATTTATTAAAACGAAACAAACAATTTACATGTTTAGAGACAAGAATAGAGAAAGGTATGCTTCGTTGGTTTGGTCATGTGGAGAGGATGAGTGATAGCAGATGTACGAAAGAGATATATGTTGCTAATGTGAGTGAAAGCGTCGGCAGAGGGCGCCCTCGTAGGACGTATGCTGATCAAATCAGTTGCGTCCTACAAAAAGGGGAGGTGCGGAGTACTCGAAACCGACGGGCATGTATGAAGAGATGTATGGATGTGCATGAGGCAAAAGAAGTATGTAAGGATCGTTGTAAGTGGCGCGCCCTGGTCTCTGCCTACCCCACTGGGAAAGAGGCGTGACGTTATAGATAGATAGATAGAAACAAACAATTTCTATACATGATAATTTCTATCATGTGATGGGGTCATGACGTTACGATGATGATTTGTAAATTATATTTCAATATTATGCAACTATATTAAAAGGCTATCGATAGTTTTAACATTAGACATAATCTAATATATCTGCATACAAAATGGCATGAACCATTATCACACAAGCGGTTTTTGAGCGTAGGCGATTTCGCAACTATACCGCAACGACGTCGCAACTGCACCTTCACGATACGGTATCGTTCCATCAACGCTTACACTCAAAAATCACTTTAAAATATGCCACCTAAGACAACAAAAAATCACGTAGATCTACTGAAAGTCTCTGAAAGCGGCAACATTCCATACGGAAGTAATTCCGAATCAGGTTTATTCCGGATGTATGTGGTGGGCCTAACTAACAAAATTCGAATCTAAAGTTATGGAATAAAATCCAAAGTTGCGGATTTCATGCTACTCGATAAAAATTAAAAAATTAAGTCTCGGGCGGGACTTGAACCCGCACTCTTCCAAACCACTTCGCAACCGAGCCCACTACCCAGAGAACGAAATTTTCAATCTATTGCGTCTTAAGGGGACGTGAATTTCAATTCCCCGATTTGGAAGAATCTTTAATTTGAATCACGTAGATCTAGTGAAAGTCTCTGAAAGCGGCAACACTCCATACGGAACTAATTCCGAATCAGGTTTATTCCTAAGACATGAAATGATTTGTACGATAAATGAATAAAACAAAATATAATTTGTGTTATTAAATTATATTTGCTCCCATACTAAAGTAAAATGTACAATAAATTATGAACACATAATCTAAGGTAATACAATGTGATCATAGGGCAGTGTCACCGTTACGCAACCGCGGAAAACAGAGGAAGAAGGGTTGTTATTTTTTTTTTCTTGTAATTTTATACATAAATAGATTACTCGCAACTTCGTCCGCACAAATTATATACCAGATTTTAAGTCAGATCATAAGCTATCAAACAAAAAAAGTTTCATCAAAAATCGGTTCAGTAGTTTTTGCGTGATACTCGTTCAAACAAACAAACAAACACCCAAACAAACACACAAACAAACAGACAGACAAAAAATAAAAAAATTGGTGAAATGGAATCAGGGACACCTAAAAACCACATCGTAACTTTTTTTTGTTACTATCTTCAATGTACAGACAAACGTTCTGCTACAGTTTTATAATAGTTTAGATAGATAGATTACTCGCAACTTCGTCCGCATAAATTATATGTTATATTCAAAGGCGGTTGCAGAGGGGTAAATTTTATACAAAACTTTGACGCACAATACGCGTAGACGGTATTAATATAAGTAACTTTGTATATATGGAAAAATGGTTTAGAAAATCTAGATGCCGCGTCACAAATAACATTTGCAATTTATAAAATAATTACGAAAATATAAAGCTTTTAAAATTTTGTATGAAAAATTTCAAAGCTTTATATCTTCGTAATTATTTTATAAATTGCAAATGTTATTTGTTACGCGGCAACTAGATTTTCTTAACTATTTTTCCATACATAAAATATTACTTTTATTAATTCCGTCTACGCGTATTGTGTGTCAAACATTTGTATGGACAGAAACCACCTTAAGTCAGATCATAAGCTATCAAACAAAAAAGTTTCTTCAAAATCGGTTCAGTAGTTTTTCAACGTAGTAGTTCAAAAAACAAACAGACAAACAAATATTCTAAAAAAGGTTGATTTGGAGTCAGGGACACCTAAAAACCATATCATGATGTTTTTCTTGTAAATATCTTCAATGTACAGACACACTTTTTTTTGTTTTATAATAGTTTAGATATAAAATAGTCCTTTTCTTGAAAAAAAAAGGAAGAGAAATGATTCCGTGCTGCGGATGGCACGTTAAGCCGTTGGTCCCGGCTACTGTCTCTGGTGGTAGTAGTCGTTACATAAAAACCACGTCAGAGGCCGTAAGGCGGTCTGAGAAAACACTGACACCAGGGCTCTGGCCACAGGATAAGAAAGAAGTTCTTTTCTTTTGTAGGACCATATTGCCTGATGTCCTTTCAAAACTTCCCTTTATTATAAAAAAAAGCAATTAAAAAAAATCTTGTAGATTTGTGATCAATTGACGTCACTGCCCTATGTAAGATCATAGATAATAAAAAAATGAACGTTGGGACGGAAAAATAAATAAAAGTAATTTTTAAGATAAACTTAAAAATACGTAGTTCATAAACTACGTTACATGTACAACTTCTTCATTAAATAATATTTATGTTTCTCAAATCATATCAATGCAGTTAACGGACAATGCTGAAATTGTATAATTGGAATTGACAATATGTCGTTGGCGTTCATGGATTGAAATAAATAAATAAATAACGCTCACAGGCATACATTGTAATGATCCCAAGCAAGCACTATAGGCTGTTTATTATGGAAACCATACAACAACGGCACAAACATATAAACATCCATGACCGAACCGGGATTCAAACCCTGGTTTGGCAGTCTGGCGTGGTAACTATTACACCAACCGGGTCGTCAAATAATACTCAATCAAGAGAAATTAGCTAACTGCCATTCAAAGTCAAGCACATTCTTATCATAGTGCAAGAGCTACATGAGCTTATCCCGCCTTCCCCTTTCGACTATCGGACTTCCAGACGCACCGCGGGATATCACCCCTTTTTGGTTGACATCCCACATATCCACACTAAGCGCCTTTGAATCTTTTATAATGCGCACAGCCAAGGAGTGGAATGCCCTGCCTGCGTCAATATTTCCGAGAGCTTACAACCCGAATTCCTTTAAAGTACGAGTGAATAGGCTTCTTCTGGGTAAGCTCGCTAGATCTTCGACCCCATCTTCCTGAGAACAGGATTGAGGTCAAGTGCAAACCCATCCTTAATTTAAAAAAATAGTGCGTCCAAGATAGCTCCATGGTTTTGACAGATCATTTTAGAGTGATTATTTTATTTTCTGAAAAGGTTTGAGCCGTAAAACCGTATTAATAAAAATATTCATAGAAAAACAATGTAAAAGTAAGTGCTGTAATCACTTTTCCATACAAATATTCAGATTTCGGGGGGGGATAAAACCCACCTATCCCCCCGTTGGATACGTGCCTGATTATGAAGTTTAGACGGCTCAAACAGCTTTAAAAAGTACTATAGTACTTACTATGTAATAGTTTTAAGCAAAAGTTAAAATAAACATTTATATTATCTATCTTATAAAATCTCTAAAACTGCCTATCAAAATCACGGAGCTATCTTAGACGCACTATAGCATTCTGGAGATGATAGCAGGCAGGTTTGACTGCCCCGTCATCGCACACTGCGAGATAGTGATGATATAGTGCCTACGGATATGTACCTCACTGTCATATTGTATTTTATTTTATATTTTGTATGGACCTACTAACATAGTTCTTAAGTCAAACCCTGTTACTAACACATGGATCATATTGTTGTCTGAATTCAAATAAATATTATTATTATTATAGGAATAGATATTCTGTGACGTAGTTTATGAACGACCGAAGTAATTAATGAACTTAAAACAATAAATAAATATAATTATTTATTTGACTTGTAGGGCGGCGAGTCGTTTCTTCAAATCGAGCAGAACGTTTACTTCTGGTTGCCACACCGTCTTGTCTTTGGTCGAAGTCTTCAGTTTGCGTACTTTATCACCCTGCAACCGATAATGTTAAAAAATGAGGTAAGTATTTTACAACATATGAGATCTAGATGCAAGGCAAAGGCCGCCGAGATTGTTTTTTGGAATTCCGTCAAAAGTTTTCTATTTTCTATGAGAAGAGGTTTAAAAAAACGCCCACTGCTAGACATAAAAATAAATTAGTATTCCCACATTTTCGACTCAGTAAGGTCAACACATATTTCATGGGGCACTGTATACGCTATTATAATAAGATACCAGAGGATATTCTAAACTTGCCAGACAAAAAGTTTAAGTCTCATGTTAAACAATTCCTCTGTAAAAAAGGCTACTATAAACTCGATGAATATTTGAATGACCAAAATGTCTGGTCTTGACAATGTTACTCTATGTAAGGCAATATTGTATTTTAATTGTACTTTGTATATTTTATTTTGTTTAAAAGATGTGTGTTGTAGAGTTTCTGGCCGCATCTTCTCTCGAAGGAACACCTTCCGACGCGGTGGTAGAGTCAAAAAATGACGTCAAAAAGCTATCTATGTGATATTATTTTGAATAAAAAATTTTTGATTGATTTGATTGATTGACATATGTCTCTTCTCCCCCAAGGATCGCCACAAAGACCGGTTCTTATTTCACGAAGTAATTATTAACATTGTTTGTTGAATCATCGCTATCATTAACTTAATTATTGTATTGTGACATAATTTTTGACTGCTGAATAGGCATTATTTGTAAATTAATATTTCATTTTAATATGTGTTTTTTTTGTACGCCGGAAGGCAAGGCATGAAGGACTTTTTTAAAACCTACTGACATCTGCTTGTACTTTATACTCATGTTCTACAAATAAATGATCTTTTCAACACACTTGCTCATAAAATGGCCCTTATTTGACCGCAATTAGGCACATAATGACACCTATAATCAAACTGTGACTTTTTCATTCACAAGTGAGTTATAGGTTTTTTATAGTAGGTATCTAAACTTCTTGGTTGAGTTCTTGAGTTGCTTTGTTCTTAAAAAAGTTTCGATACAAAAAAGATCATATTCAATAGTACAAATAAATTCTCTAAATAAACTTTTTATTTACTAAATAAAATGATTTTTTATTATTATTTTCTTCACAAGTGTGTTGAAAAACGTCGTATGATACACGTGTGTATTGATGATTACCGTCCTCGGCTCTCTTGGCGCCTCACTCCTTTTTTACACATATCATCCTTCACACAATCCATCCATCTTTTCTTCGGCCTCCCTCTCCTACTACAGCCATCCACATTCATACTTAACACTCATCTCGTAACATGACACTCGTCTCTCCGCATTACATGCCCATACCACGATAATCTATTACCCTGCAATTTTTCCGTTATAGGTGCTACTTTCAAACTTCCTGTAATATACTCATTCCTAATCTTGTCCATTCTAGTTACACCACACATCCATCTCAAATGATTTGGATAGACACCGATTTTTGCAGGCATCACGATTAAAATTTAGCATGGGATAATGGAGAATGAGCATAATAATGATATTACCTGTTCAGCGATAGCCTTCTCCAAGTCAGCCACAGATTCGGAAGCTCCCTGCGCCTGTGTGTGTGTCTGTGTGTTTGTCTGTGCGGCTGTCAGTTGTTTCTTCAGTTCGAGCAGCTTGCTCACCTCCGGCTGCCACACAGATTTGTCTTTTGTTGAAGCTTTCAATTGTCGCACTTTTTCACCCTGTGATATTAATTAAACATTATTTTCCACTAAAATAAAGGCGGTCTTAACGCTAAACATAAATGCTTAATTTCAGTTATAATGCCCAAGCCGCTTGCCTTTTGTATATGTCTTTTCTATTGTTTGTATCAACGTGTCTGTTGTGTACAATAAGATGATATAATAATTAAATAGAATATGGAAGTGCTACTTGGAATATTCCTCCATTGAAAAGGGAAGATCTTCCACCAGGCTATGTGTGAAGCCTAGGGACCGGACGTAGTTCAACAGTTATTAGTTAGACCTTGTATGTGTATCGAACCTCTGTTATTATTTCTCTTGCGCGATGTATGTCTTGCATTCGATTGTGAACCTTATTTGTAGTTAGTTACGAGTTACGTATTCACGATGAACGTTGTCTATGTATGGAGCATATTTCCGAGAGCGACAGTATCGCCATCTGTCGGCATCTTTGCTATAACTTGTGGGTGCTGACATCTGTATCGAGTCCCCACATAGAACATTACGATACGTGTGACTCAAGGGCCTATGTCGAAAAATAATTGAGTGCGTGTGATAGCTTATATTACTGCCTGATGCGAGAGAAAGAGACGGAAAGGCGCGCGCGCCTGAAACGACGCAAGCGTAAAAAAAAACTTTATTTAATTGTGATTGTACTATATACTATACTGTGACGCAGCATCTAGATTTTCTAAACTATTTTTTATATATACCAAGTTACTTATATTAATACCATCTTCGCGTATTGTGCGTCAAAGTTTTGTCTAAAATTGACCCCTCTGCTACCACCTTAAGTCTAATCGTAAGCTTTTAAACACCAAAAGCTTCATAAAAATAGGTAGCTATCAGTAGCTTTTTCGTGATGCTCGAACAAACAGAGAGACGGAAAACAAATAAAAAAATCGATAATTCGGTATCAGGGACACCAAAATTGTATAACATTTTACAATCTATACTATTATAAAACTGTAACAGGAAGTTTGTCTGTACATTGAAGATTTTAACAGAAAAAAAGTTACGATATGGTTTTTAGGTGTCCCTGATTCCATTTCACCAATTTTTGGATTTTTTGTCTGTCCGTTTGTTTGTGTGTTTGTTTGGGTGTTTGTTTGTGTGTTTGTTTGTTTGAACGAGTATCACGCAAAAACTACTGAACCGATTTTGATGAAACTTTTTTTGTTTGATAGCTTATGATCTGACTTATAATCTGGTATATAATTTGTGCGGACGACGTCGCGGGTTAACGCTCGTTCTTTTATAATAGTGTCAAAGACAGGGTCGATAAATTGATTGATAGCTACTAGAATCTTACTTGTTCAGCGATAGCCTTCTCCAAGTCAGCTACAGACTCCGAAGCTCCTTGCGCCTGTGTGTGTGTCTGAGTGTTTGTCTGTGCGGCTGTCAGTTGTTTCTTCAGTTCGAGCAGCTTGCTCACCTCCGGCTGCCACACAGTCTTGTCTTTCGTAGACGCTTTAAGTTGACGCACTTTTTCACCCTGCCATATTAAACAACATCAATCAATATATATAAACTATTATAAAACTGTAACAGGAAGTTTGTCTGTACATTGAAGATATTAACAAAAAAAAGTTACAATATGGTTTTTAGGTATCCCTGATTCCATATCACCAATTTTTGGATTTTTTGTCTGTCTGTTTGTTTGTGTGTTTGTTTGTTTGAACGAGCATCACGCAAAAACTAATGAACCGATTTTGATGAAACTTTTTTTGTTTGATAGCTTATTATCTGACTTAAAATCTGGTATATAATTAGTGCGGACAAAGTCGCGGATATAGCTATATAACTATACTCGCACATAATCCTATATTGACAGTAAATTAGAGATAATGAAATACAGCCCCGCTAGTATGAATTATGAACTCGCAACGCGATTTCGTTGTATAGAAAATGACCTCTTCCCGCGACAAGCAGTATAAAACCAAGTCGCGGGCAAGTACAGAAATCATACTAGAGGTGCATCAGACCATCAAACTGAACAAATTTCACTATCGGACCAATACCTAAATCTCAAAATCTGCTGTTTCTTACAAAATTGCAATCCTTCTTGACCCAAATGTATGGGACAGATGATTTTTTTTCTCGATTTTAATGTTTGTCCCACAGAGAAAGTTGTTCAGTTTGATGGTCTGATCATCCCCTTAAAAAACCTTCAGTATATTAAGAAGGACCCTGCTTGCATTTATATTTTAGTTAGTAACGAGCGTTAACCCGCAATTTCGTCCGCACGAATTATATACCAGATTTTAAGTCAGATCATAAGTTATTAAACAAAAAAAGTTTCATCAAAATCGGTTCAGTAGTTTTTGCGTGATACTCGTTCAAACAAACAAACAGACAGACAAAAAATCCAAAAATTGGTGAAATGGAATCAGTGATACCTAAAAACCATATTGTAACTTTTTTTTGTTAATATCTTCAATGTTCAGACAAACTTTCTGCTACAGCTTTATAATAGTATAGATATGTATGTCGAGACGAGTGCATGTCACAGACTTACAATTGATATGATGGTGAAGTGGCCATGGTATGTTGACTGTTGATGGTATAATCTCACCTGTTCGGCGATAGCCTTCTCCAAGTCAGCCACAGACTCCGAAGCTCCTTGTGTGTTTGTCTGTGCGGCTGTCAGTTGTTTCTTCAGCTCGAGCAGCTTGCTCACCTCCGGCTGCCACACAGTCTTGTCTTTCGTAGACGCTTTAAGTTGACGCACTTTTTCTGCCTGAAATTTATGAAAAATAAGTAGAATTTGACCGGATCAAAGCAGAGATAGATTCAAAGGATTCAATCCATTCTAAGATTGTCTGAAAGAAAGCGCTGTTAGTGATAATATCGCCATTTATAACCTTTTGGTTTTCTTTATACTATACGAGCGTTAACCCGCGACTTCGTCCGCACAAATTATATACCAGATTTTAAGTCAGATCATAAGCTATCAAACAAAAAAAGTTTCATCAAAATCGGTTCAGTAGTTTTTGCGTGATACTCGTTCAAACAAACAAACACACAAACAAACAGACAGACAAAAAATCCAAATTGGTGAAATGGAATCAGGGACACCTAAAAACCATATCGTAACTTTTTTTTTGTTAATATCTTCAATGTATAGACAAACTTCCTGTTACAGTTTTATAATAGTATAGATTATTCGTATGTTTTCGGTGTACAATTAAGAATGTTTTTAAGAGTTACGCGGTTATTAATTAAGCTAAAGTTCAGTTCTGGAACTCCAAAATCAATAAAAACGCGGTAAGAACCCATTAAAAGGATTAGCTTTACAAATAAAATTATTGTATAATATTGTACTATGAGCGTCGGTGGCGCGTTGCGGAGAGGTGTGGACACCCAATTATGGGGGTCCGGGTTCGAATCCGCACGGACAACATGCCATGTACCAATGAGTTTTTGTAACTTATGTGCGTAATACCGACTGCTCTCAAACGATGAAGGAAAACATCGTGAGGCAACCTGCATACACTGAAGAAGAAATTCGGATTTGTATGTGAAGTCTACCAATCCGCATTGGGCACGAATGGTGGACTAATGCCCATACAGACGTTTATAGGCTGTTGATGATGATTGTATTATGTTGGTGTCCTGGTGAAGGCGGCGGGAACACGTTGGATGAGGCCAGCGCAGGACCAAGAGTTGTGACGATCTACGGGGGAGGCCTATGTCCAGCAGTGGACGTCCATCGGCTGGACATAGGCCTCCCCCAAGGATCGCCATAACGACCGGTCCTGCGCTGCCCTCATCCAACGGGTTCCCGCCGCCTTCACAAGGTCGTCGGTCCACCGTGTGCGGGGCCTACCCACGCTGCGCTTTCCGGTACGCGGTCGCCACTCGAGAACTTTTCGGCCCCCTCGGCCATCGGTTCTGCGAGCAATATGCCCCGCCCACTGCCACTTCAATTTAGCAACTCTTTGGGCTATGTCAGTTACTCTGGTTCTTCTGCGGATCTCTTCATTTCTGATTCGATCTCGCAGGGAAACTCCGAGCATAGCCCTCTCCATTGCTCTTTGGGTGACTTTCAGCCTTTTTATGAGGCCTTGAGTGAACGACCACGTCTCTGTTCCATATGTCATCACTGGCAACACACACTGATCGAAGACTTTCGTTTTAAGACACTGCAGTATTTGGGACGTGAAGATACTAGGTACGTAGCTTCCCGAACGCTGCCCAACCGAGTTGGATTCGACGGTTGATCTCTTTCTCGAAGTTGGACCTACCTAACTGAATAGTTTGTCCCAGGTAAACATAATAAGAGTAGGTACAACAT
Organism: Agonopterix arenella; assembly: GCA_927399405.1. Taxonomy (NCBI): domain Eukaryota; kingdom Metazoa; phylum Arthropoda; class Insecta; order Lepidoptera; family Depressariidae; genus Agonopterix; species Agonopterix arenella. The sequence continues at coordinate 2,276,776 of OV656716.1, read as the reverse complement.
GGGCATTTGACATGATCTTCGTTTTGTCCATGTTCATCTTCAGACCAACTCGTTCGGAGGCTCTGCTAAGATCATCGAGCATTCGACTGAGCTCCTCCATAGTCTCCGCCATGATGACTATATCATCGGCAAACCGAAGGTGACTGATGTACTCGCCGTTTATATTGATGCCTAGCCCTTTCCAGTCCAGAACCTTGAAAACATCTTCCAGTGCAGCTGTGAACAGTTTCGGAGATATAACGTCTCCCTGCCTCACACCTCGCTGCAGTAGGATAGGTTTGGAGTTCTGGTCCTGTAGTCGGACTGACATAGTGGCGTTTTTGTACAAGCATTTCAGCACTTCGATGTACCGGTAGTCTACTTGGCATCGCTGAAGAGACTGCAGTACAACCCAAGTCTCGATCGAATCATTACAGGAGTATGTACAACATGGGCATTTGACATGATCTTCGTTTTGTCCATGTTCATCTTCAGACCAACTAACCTAACCTAACTGAAAAATGATGATGATTGTGTTATGTAACAATTACCTGAGCTGCTACGGTGGCTTCCAGTTCAGCCACAGAAGCGTTGCCTCCAGTCTCACCGTTTAGCTAAAAATTCAAATAGCACGTTCAAATAAGTCATCATAATCAATATTATCATTATTAGTCTAAGTTTTTAATAACTAACACAACTTTAAGGGTGTATTCAGACTATGAATCTTAAAATACCAAGTCTAGCCTGGGCTTGTATTATTATGACTAGACAACGATATCGAATACATACAGTGTGGTCCAGACCTGATGGATATAATTTGTTTTTTAGATAGCTCGCTTGTGTAACTATCAAGAATCGCCAGGAAAAAATCGATTTTAAATTTTAATTCGCATGGATGACGTGCTTTGAAAAATAATAACTTTTTTCTGGCACATTGACATACCATTATTTTTGTGGCAATTGAAAGAACATAAGTTGCGACAACCCTCTAATTAGGGCAAACGCCATCTATCCTTGTGATACGACTAGGACGAATGTCGACCCCGCAATGTACTGGTCGATCCAGACGATGAGATCACGGTTGCCGTACAGGCGGCCCAACAGACACGACTAACAATCGCAAACTCACAACACACGACAACAACACGCCGACACAGTAATCAACGTCCCCGCCGGCGGAGACAGCCGCGACCACTGCACACTCCCTTCAATTCTGGCGCCTACAGACGCTATAGGCCAATCCCAGGCCGCTTCTCACCTATCCCAGCTACACAATCCGCCGCGTAGCCCCAGCAACGTCCTAGACCGAGGTCCGTACCCTCTGGGTGCCCCTAGGTCGGTTGCTTAAGTTCATTCAATTGGCTCGGTGACCTTTCGTGGTCCCTCCAATAGCCCGCAGTAAAAAGCAGTAGTTGCTCCCGGAGCAGAGCTGTAATAGTCATCTCAAAAAAAAAAAAAGTTTAAAAAAAATCATGAGTTCTGTAAACATCTTTGAAACATTTTTAATAAAATTTTAAAATGTTCTGTGGAGTTTGACCCAAAACTTTTTTTTTTAATTAACTATCAATTTAAGGCACTTAAAATCAACCAATCGGGCTAGTTTTTTTTCTTTGAGAGAACAGTTATTAAATAATTATAATCAGTTGTCACAGAAAAAAAATATTAAAAATGAAAATGTGCCTCACGGTCATAATAGTCAATAAAAATAGTCAACATCTCAAAATAGTCAATAAAAAATCATTTCTCGTAATCGGGTGAGAATCGATTTTTTTCCTGGCGGGTCCTGATAGGGACACAAGCACACAAGCGAGCTATCTAAAAAAATATTTATATCCACCGGTCGGTCGGTCTAGATCACCCTGTATCATTAGCATCCTTTGAAACTACGAGTACACAAGCGAGCTATCTAAAAAAATATTTATATCCACCGGTCGGTCGGTCTAGATCACCCTGTATCATTAGCATCCTTTGAAACTACGAGTCTAACCATCAAACTGAACAACTTTTACTATGGGAGCAAACCGATCGGAGCGAATAAAAAATCAGCTGTTCCATACTAAACTGCGACTGCGATGTCGACGCGCGAGTTCGCGACTCAAATGTATGCAACAACTGATTTTTTAGTTTAAAAGGATGCTAATGATATCAATTTCACCCTGTAGATACAAACATCCATGAGTCGTGTACAAATATTCATATTAATTATAGGTACAAATATTTCTTTCTTAAGGGATTAGAACTTGCGACCCTCGCCAAGGACCAAGGACGTTGGAAGGTCAAATCCAATTTGGCTGCAAACCGCTGTCCACACGGTTCCATACCTCGAAGGTCACCTCTGTCGGACATTGGTGGGCAACCTTGTATTCAGTACTTAACCAGATAATAAATACAGGACAACGTCTTCGTCGTCTTCGTCGTAATCTCCATATTCTTTCCCTCTTGTACTCTATCCTATTCCTCCCCTTAACCCCATCATATCTCAAGGACCGGTTCACATTCCTACATGCCACCCATGACCGTTTACTGCGCTCTGCTCAAACTTTGTTACCAACTATTCCACATCACACATCGTCCGCCTGTGATAATTCGTTTACAGTGCAATCTGTTCCATTATGAAATGACCTGCCTCTTACTATAAGACAAGCTCCCTCCCTGCCAGTTTTTAAAAAATATACCTGTAATGTATTGTAAGCTATATATTTTATATCTTATTACACCGCCATAGCAAGTTTTTTTACGTAAGAGTTCGCCCATCCCATGGTTGTCTGGAAGAAATCGCTTTTAGTGATAAGACCGCCATTTGTACCCTTACGTTCTTTTTATTCGTTTTTGTTACTGTATATTTTGGTGTGCAAATAAAGAATATTTATGTTATGTTATGACAACGTGCTCCATACCTTAGCTCTCTCGCTCTGCGTGCCCGCGTACTTAGCCTTGAGCTCCAAAAGCCTCTCAGGTTCTATCTTAGCGAAGAGTGGCTCCGGTTTGCCGATCACGTGCCCGGATGGCAGGTATTGGATGAACGATGGATTCCTGTATGAAGTAACCAGATTATATAAAAATAGTCTGTGCATAAAGAATCAACGTTTAGAGTGAATAGTATAAAATACTTTTTGAAATAAAAAGCTGTTCTATACATAATACATACAGGTTGTCCCAAAACTCAACGTCAAGCCAAAAGCAAGTTTGTAACAGTACAGGGAAGAATAAAAAAAAAAATCAAAGTTCGATGGTTTTCAATTTTTTTTTTAAATACAGTAAAAATCGCCACCCTGCGCCGACCTTTTAGATGTTTAGACTAAATTTTTTTTTTCATTAAAATACTTGCAATGCAATCATTAATTATCGTTTAAGTGGTCCTAATTAAAAATTTAATTATTAGTTCTACTCTTTTTAAAGAAAACACAATATTCTGTCTTAGACTTCAGTGGTAAAATTTTTTCTATCACAGCGTAGAGACTACACCTTGTATAAAAAATGTATGGCGCTAACCTGGCAAGTTATTTCAAAAGTTGGCCCATTCATTCAAGTTTTTAAAATGGGATCTCAATTAGCACTTTGTTTTAAAATTAGCCTTTTTGCGTCTCACAGTAGGGTAAAAAAGTAATAATAATTTAAAATCAATAATTCCATAGTATCACTATTAGTATACTTACACGGGATTGATCCTGAGCACTTCCGTCGATATCTTCAACTGTTCCCTCAACTTGCGACACGTCTCCGGCATGTATGGCGCTAACAGAGCACAGAGTAGCCCCACCAGTTGACAACACAGACCTATTGCTGTTGAACCGCGCTCCCTGAGTGAAAGAACACATTAGTTAAGAAATAGTAGATTACACACCGAGGGCAGGAAAGTAAGAAAGGTCTCAGATCTCATGTAATTTTGAGGCTTTCTTATTTACTGCCCGAGGTTAGTATACTATTTTTATTTTCAACGGAGGCGGAAAGCGGCAACTTCGTTTAGCGCAGCGGGACGAAAGTTGAAGCTTTCCGCCCGGGAGGTGAAATAGTACATTATGATACAAGTGAGCTAACTTCTTGGCTCGTGCTCCCTTAATGGAAGAACCCTTAGTAAAAGTAGTACGATAAGAGCCATTTTACGAGCAAGTGTGTTGAAAATAGTGTTCAAACAAGTCCCTGGCATGTATTGCGCTAACAGAGCGGAGGGTATCTCCGTAGAATGACTAAATAGACTTATTGCTGTTGAACCACGCTCCCTGAGTGAAAGAACAAAATAGTTAAGAATAGTAGAGCTAAGTTCTCGGCTCGATTGCAGCCTCGCCTACAGCTCATGCTGCAATCCAGCGTCGACTGTAATATAATAACTAACACTGACGAGTTTCATTCGACGCTTTTTAACACACTTGCTAGGAAAAATAAGTAAGACTTCACAAAAATGTTTAGACAAATATTCGTAGAAAATAGCGCACAGATAAAAGTTAAATAAACAAAATAATAATCTTACTTGTCGTCATTGGTACCCTTCAGTAGTACCCAGGGCTTTTCGCTCTGCATGAACTGGTCACCTAGCCGCGATACACTTCTCAGAAAACAATTTGGTCGTATTAGGCCCCCATTTATATGACTACTTTGAGTTATAATAGTTATATTACTGTAATAACTGGTGCTTTATGCGTGTAATGTGTGACTATACGACCAAATTGTTAGTTGGGTATCACGTGACGCTGTTTATAATTGTTAATCACTACATGGTATAAAACAAAGTCGCTTCCCGCTGTCTGTCCCTATGTATGCTTAGATCTTTAAAACTACGCAACGGATTTTGATGCGGGTTTTTTTAATAGATAGAGTGATTCAAGAGAAAGGTTTATAGCAAGAGAAGTCGGGGCGGGTCGCTAGTTAAATAAATAAAATAATAATCTCACTTGTCGTCATCGGAGCCCTTCAGAAGTACCCAGGGTTGTTCGCTCTGCATGAACTGGTTGCCGAGACGCGATACACTCATCACGTGACGGAGGGATTCGCGGAGACGTCCCTTCTCCATGTTTTGTACGTACGCTGTTCACAGTTAAAAGGGAATAAAATTAAATAAGGAAATTAATTAAAAAAAAAAGACATTGACTGAACTCGGATTCAAACAATAAGATTTTTTTTAATTTACTTTTCTAAAAACCCAACAGGTGGCATGTTAATCACTTCATAGAAAAATATCGTGGTATTACGAGAATACATATAAATGGATAAAATCGAGAAAAACTCGAAAGTTTGAGATCCATTTTAAAAAAAAAGTTACATTCAGTTAGAAATAAAAATACATTTTAAGTTTCCAATATCATTCTTTAAAAAAAATTCAAACTTAAATGTCTCAAACACGGGACCCTTTTGGCTTGGCATACGTCAAACGATCTATCAGATAAGCTATAAAGAACTTATCCATAAGACCAGACCCTTTTTAAGTTTTTACCGTTAACTTTTCTATTGACAGGCTCCATCAGTTCCAAGTGGTGCGGCAATAACTTCAACTCCGGTACTTGACCCGTGCTCAGAAACTGACCAACCGTTGACAGAAGTTACCGAGGTTGTTCAACAATTCAGAGTTAAGAGCTTACCGTTCACTTCTCTATTGACAAGAGCCATGAGTTCCAAGTGGTGCGGCAATAACTTCAACTCCGGCACTTGACCCTTGAAAGTGTTCGAGCAGAAACTAAGCGACCGGTGACAGAAGTTACCGAGGTTGTTCAACAGTTCCGAGTTATTCCTGCAAAGAAACAATTATACATTAACAAATATTATCTAGTCCCAGTGCCAGAAAAGGACACATAAACGTTGGAAATATCGACTAGGGAGACGTACAAAAGAAGGTCGAACATTACCAACCGCCATGGCCAATTTTCTTGTTTCCATGCTTGTAAGGAGGAGTCCTTGTCCTTGTCCTTGTCCGTGTTGTTGTCCTTTATCATCCTAAAATCCTTGGTTGTTGTTTAAATCTAAGCATAACCTTTCAAACACAAAAAGTTTCATCAAAATCTGTCGTGTTTTTCGACGCGAATGCGTCCTCGGAATACTCTGGGATGAACACAGAAAATTATAAGAGGGGTTAGAAATGCAAAGTAGCACTTTTGCTTCGGAGACGGCTGTCGCCACTTGTCTTCCCGCTCACGCTGCTACAATTACTTATGCCCTCTCGCTCGCACCACGCCGCGCGCCTTATTGTGTTATGCAAATCATTGCATAACCTGTAGCGACGCGTTCCACGCCTACTTTGAACTTCCAACCCCTCTTATAATTTTCTGTGGGGATGAATAATTAAAAAATTGATGCCCCATACAAAACTGCAAACACAACTTGACTCAAATGTATGGGGTAGCAGATTTTTTTTCGAGATTTGGATATTGGTCCCATAGAGAAAGTTGTTCAGTTTGATGGTCTGATCATCCCCTTTAAGTAGTTTCAGCTAATTTTATTAGACCTTATATAGGGAAAATTTTTGAACATTTTACCTGGTACCTAGCTCGACCCAGCTGAAGCTGGAGTCTGAAGTCTCTGGTCTGATGCTGGCGAGGTAGAACCGCCATACATCCGACGGTATACCTGTGTCCTGACACAAACATAAAACAGAAGTATTAACAGCGTTTTTCCTGTGGATCTCCGGGGCATCAATAGATGGTGCTATGGTCTGCGCCAATAAAGATCAACATTTCAAAATGTTTCTTTAAAATTTATAATAAAGAGGGGGAATAGATGATCAAAAAGATGCCATGGAATATTTCATCATTTACGAATCATTTTAAGCGAAAATTATAAACTTCTGACATGGCTGTATGGGGCCGATCCGTTGGCCTTTATAAAAAAAGCAGTAACAAGCTTGACATGATTTTGACATGTCTAGCTCACTTCTCTATGGAGCGATGAACAAGCCATCTGTTGAGTTTTTCGGAAGTAAATTTGAAAAAGAAAAGAACGTTCACTTATGTATCTGATAAATAAATAAATAGAAATTGATATCATTAGCATCCTTTTAAACTAAGAGTCTACCCATCAAACTGAACAACTTTTACTATGGAAGCAAAAAAAAAATAATCAGCTGTTCCATACTAAACTGCAATGCCTACATGACGCAAATGTATGCAACAGCTGATTTTTTTTTGCTCCGATCCGTTTGCTCCCATAGTAAAAGTTGTTCAGTTTGATGGGTAGACTCTTAGTATAAAAGGATGCTAACGATATCAATTTCACCCTGTATACACTTTCACTACATCTACATCTTTTTACTTTCACTACATCTACATCTTTTTAACCGACTTCAAAAAAGGAGGAAGTTTCTCAATTCGACCGTATATATTTTTTAGTTTACCTGAGCATCAGTTCCAAACACTCCGACCCCTCTAGATTTAGAGAACTTTCCTTCTTCATAGTTTAGGTATTCTGAGAACAAACAAACATAAAGTTAGTTTAATCTATACTATTATAAAACTGTAACAGAAGTGTGTCTGTACATTGAAGATATTTGAAAAACAATAGGATATTTTTTTTAGGTGTCCCTGATTCCATATCACCAATATTTGGATTTTTGTCTGTCTGTTTGTTTGTTTGATCAAGCATCACGCGAAAACTACTGAACCTATTTTGATGAAACTTTTTTTGTTTGATAGCTTATGATCTGACTTAAAATCTGGTATATAATTTGTGCGGACAAAGTCGCGGGTTAACGCTCGTATTATTATATTAGTAATAGTTAGTCATATTCCCATGTAAGTGAATGTATATTCTTGATGAGAAATAAAGACCCTTAAATAAATAAAACAAATCATGCATACCGGTAGCATAGATATGGTTCACCAGCTGGTGACCCTCGTTGACTCCGAGCATGGTGGCCGGGAACATCACCACGTGGAACGGAACGTTGTCCTTTGCCATGAATTGGTACAGTTTCACCTGGGAGGTTTGAAGACATTGTTAATATTGCTAGCCCGACCCGGCTTCGCCCGGGTAAGATTGGGTAGTTTCCACTTGTTCCAGGGAACATGACGTCATTGAAGAATATTAGTATATTTTTTCATCATCATCATCATATCAGCCATTAAACGTCCACTGCTGGACATAAACCTCCCCCGAAATGGGGGGATTTGCCATAATCGCCACGCTTGGCAGGCGGGTTGGCGATCGCAGTTGGATCGAATCAATGTGTGTACTCAGAGGATGCTGCTGCCCATCCTTCAGTAGATCCCTTAGTCGCCTTTTACGACACCCACGGAAGAAATTGGGATGGTGCTATTCTTAGCCGACACCACACGGCCTTCCTCACGGCCCTTCTCAGTGACGTCATTTATTTCTCAAATTATTCCATGTGGTAGTAAGTATATTATCTTCAAGTGGGCAGTTTAAAAGAATCTTGATATCCTTGTTCTATAGAACAAAAATAGTTGATTACACACCGAGGGCAGGAAAGTAAGAAAGGTCTGAGATCTCATGTAATTGACGACATTACATTTTTTTAACGAAAAACCTGTTTTTAATGAAAAATTGGTAAAAAAATAAGAGATACGTATTTGTCCGATTTAATTTTTGACCGATATTTTAATTTTGAATTTACTTTTGAATTTTCAGAAAAACGTTGAATGGTTATAATACCTTGGTCGCAATAAAATTAATAATAAAAACTGTCAATTACAATAGAATAGGTCAACAAACATGTGATCTGAGGCTTTCGTATTTACTGCCCGAGGTTAGTACACAATTTTTCTCCCCGACGGAGGCAGAAAGTGGCAACTTCGTTTAGCGCAGCGGGACAAAAGTTGATGCTTTCCGCCCGGAGGCGTGAAAATTTATCATTAGACTCAAACGTGTGCACAGCTGGTTTGGATGTTGATTTCATAGTGCAAGTTGTTCAGTTTGATGATCTGAAGCATCCATTAAATATGAACACACCTTGCATGTAGTATATAAGGTCTAACAAAATTAGGTGAAACTATTTTAAGGGGATGATCAGACCATCGAACTGAAGAACTTTTTCTATGGGACCAATATCGAAATCGCGAACAAAAATCAGCTGTCCTATACATTTAGGTCGAGTACGTTTGTATGGAACAGCTGATTTTTTTTTCGCGATTTCGATATTGGTCCCATAGAGTTTCCCATAGAATTTTGTTAGACCTTATATAAGGTCTAACAAAATTAGCTAGAACTATTTTAAGGGTATGCTCGTACCATCAAACTGAACAAATTTCTCTATGGGACCAATATCGAAATCGCGAAAAAAAAATTGATGCCCCATACAAAACTGCAAACACAACTTGACTCAAATGTATGGGGTAGCAGATTCTTTTTCGAGATTTCGATATTGGTCCCGTAGAGAAAGTTGTTCAGTTTGATGGTCTGAGCATACCCTTAAAATAGTTTCAGCTAATTTTGTTAGACCTTATATAGGTATCATCACTGCATAGTGTAAAACTAAGTCGCTTCCCGCTGTCTGTCCCTATGTATGCTTAGATCTTTAAAACTACGCAACGGATTTTGATGCAGTTTTTTTTAATAGATAGAGTGATTCAAGAGGAAGGTTCATACAGGGTGTCCCGTAAATCGACGTCAACCTGGCGGATGCTGATAGGTTAGGTCATGACTAAGCAGAATATCAAAATTTGACTTTAGTAAAAGTGTCTTAGTTTTCGAGATATTGACAGTTTTAACACAGATACTGCATAGAACATTTGTAGCCGTGGCACTCAAAATAGTGACTAAGGTAAAGAGTTTCACGAATTTCATAAAACTGTCCTTATCTCGAAAACTAAGAACCTTTTCCTAAAGTAAAATGTTAACAGATTGATTGATTGAATGACAGATATTTTTTTATTTTAGTATGAACTAACCTATCAGTATCCACCGGGTTGACATCGGTTTACGGTACACCCTGTATATCAGCATTGCAGCGGTGCGAAGCTGGGGCGGGTCGCTAGTTAAATATAAATTAAAACTTACATCATATTCCTTGTCGGGTTTCCACCAAGTTTCATATTGTTTAGTTGCATTTTGCGTTATGCTCATGTACCCTATAGGCGCGTCAAACCATACGTAGAACACCTGCAATCAAATTAACTGTAAATTACAATCATCATCAGCTCGATATCGTCTCCAATACTTAGGCACAGGCACAGAATAGGAAATAGTATAGTTCTACATAAAGAACTTTCACACCCCGCCCCTTTCCGACTTCACCTCACACTTTCTGGGGAGACTTGAGGGGAGCCGAGCAAGGGAATGCAGCTGACTGCATTCTAAGACCTATCGTCTGAACGCGCACCCGTAGGATTTGACTACATAAAATTGTATCTTTTCAGTGCAAAAAAAAAACGTTGAAAAAAAAGTTAATTTAAAAAATTAAAAAACCCGTAAAAAGTGAACTTTAAATAAAATCTTCCGTAATTATTTTCTTATATTACTTCTTCCACTGACTCTACATTCACAACCGTTTCACAAGTAAATACAATCGAGAAGAAACAGTAAGAAACTTCATGGCTAACTAACTTTACGCAAAGATCTTTGTTATTTGAATAAATAAATATATTATTATTATAATAGCAACACTCAGCATAATTCAGTTTTTATTTTTTTTTTGTAATAAGTCATTGAGTTAGGTTATGCGGCGTTTACACTTGGCGATGTTCTCTGGTAGACTGAACAGTTTACTGTGTCCTCTACGGAACATTATAAGAGGGGTTAGAAGTGCAAAGTAGGCGTGGAACGTGTCGCCACAGGTTATGCAATGATTTGCATAACACCATAAGGCGCGCAGCGTGGTGCGAGCGAGAGGGTATGAGTAATTATAGCAGCGTGAGCGGGAAGACAAGTGGCGACAGCCGCCTCCGAAGCAAAAGCGCTACTTTGCATTTCTAACTCCTCTTGTAATGTTCTGTGGTGCCCTCATTCAAATAGTACGTTATAAGTGAACCCCGGAACAGGTACGGGCACGCCCCACTTCAGATCCTTGGTGACTGCTCAAGCCCGCAGAGGTTCCCGGAGCCACTCATCATCAATAGTACCTTACCTTATTAGTGAACCCCGGTACAGGTACAGGCACGCCCCACTTTAGGTCCCTCGTGACTGCTCGAGCGCGCAGTGGTTCCCGGAGCCACGCGCGTGTGACACCCCTGGCTGGCGCGGACCACGTGGCTTCTGTCTTCGATATCCACGACCGTAGCGATGGTTCTAACTGTTGAAGCGATATTAAATCAAATGTCTATTTTGCATGCTAAGTGCACAATATTCTACTCAACTATTTAATACTAACCTACCTAAACATTTGTCACAAACCTGCCCAATATGTCACAAATCTACCCAATCTGTCACTAACCTGCACCAGCTCAATGAACAGTTGCTCGCTGGCCCTCACAGTAGGTGTGGTTTCGCACACAGCACACTTTGTACATGGGTGTTATTAGTTCTATGGCGTTGATCAGTTTCTCACAAATTTACCCATTCTGTCACAAATCTACCCAATCTATCACAAATCTACCCAATCTGTCACTAACCTGCCCCATCTTAATAAACAGCTGCTCGCTGGCCCTGACAGTGGGTGTGGTTCTACACACTTTTTCAAACCGGGGAACTGCGTTATCTAATTTCGCCACCGAGCCCACTACCCAGAGAACGAAATTTTCAATCTGTTGACACACCCTGTTCCAATTGGAACAGAGTGTGTCATCTATATCTTATGAATTCCAGTTGTAATGCTGGACTTGCGGGTTGGTTAGTTTGTAATAACTACCAGTAGATGGCGCTCACGTCCCCTTAAGACGCAACAGATTGAAAATTTCGTTCTCTGGGTAGTAGGCTCGGTGGTGAAATTGGATAACGCAGTTCCCCGGTTTGGAAGAGAGCGGGTTCAAGTCCCGCCCGAGTCAAATTTTTCAATCTTTAATTTGATTCGAAATAGCACAACATGGCTGTAACATGTTTAAAATCAATAATATTTGAAATTGGTACTACACACTTTGTACATGGGTGTTATTAGTTCTATGGCGTTGATCAGCTTGTCACAAATCTACCCAATCTGTCACAAATCTACCCAATCTGTCACAAATCTACCCAATCTGTCACAAATCTACCCAATCTGTCACTAACCTGCCCCAGCTCAATAAACAGTTGCTCGCTCGCCCGCACAGTGGGTGTGGTCCCACACACTTTGCACCTGGGTGTTATCAGTTCTATGGCGTTGATCAGTTTGCCACATTTGTCACACTGATCGCCTCGCGCGCTGTCGTAGAGGCAGCCGGGGTGCGGGCAGGTGCCTTCTACGAATCTGTCCAGATATAATGGTTGTTTATTAGTAGATTACACACCGAGGGCAGGAAAGTAAGAAAAGTCACAGATCTCATGTAATTGTTGGCGAAGGCGAAGCTAAGGTCAACAAACATGTAATATTAATAGTAATATTTATTTGCCAACCAAAGATACATTGCATTTGTTACATGGACTACTGAACTAGGCAACGCCTGTATCGCGGGAATCAAATAATATAGTACAAAATTGTACTTAATTAAAGCAATAAAAGTAATGTTAAAACGCATATTTAAAAAATGAGACGAATATCTGGATGTGCGTGAGATGATGATGACGCTGTGCGTATGTAGGTGTGGGGGGGGGGGGGGGGGGTGCGTGAGTGTATGACTGAGAACGATCGTCATATAACGATCCTCAGCAGTTCCTCACCTTCATCATAAGTCCAACCCAGTAGTTTGCTGTAGATTATTTTCTTGGCTTCTTGTACACTGCACCGCCTCAGGTCGCATAATGATGCAAATTTATTATAGATATAAGGCTGGTGTGATCTGAGGCTTTCGTATTTACTGCCCGAGGTTAGTATACTATTTTTCTCCTCGACGGAGGTGGAAAGCGGCAACTTCGTTTAGCGCAGCGGGACGAAAGTTGACACTTTCCGCCCGGAGGGGTGAAAAATAATATTGTTTGGTTTCAAAGATTTTTGTTACACAACTAGTGAACACTAGACTAAACACGAGGATTCCCTGGTGGGCGAATTTTAGGATATTTAGATTATGCAGGAATTGCAGTATATATGTGTGTAAAAAACGTAAAAAATTTTTGGAAAAGGTTTTAAGGTCTGTGATATTTTGAACTCCTATAAGAGATTTGCAGGTTTATTAATTACTAGCGTTAACCCGCGACTTAATCCGCACAAATTATATACAAGATTTTAAGTCAGATCATAAGCTATCAAACAAAAAAAGTTTCATCAAAATCGGTTCAGTAGTTTTTGCGTGATGCTCGTTCAAACACGCAAACATACAGACAGACAAAAAATCAAAAAATTAGTGAAATGGAATCAGGGACACCTAAAAACCATATCGTAACTTTTTTTTTGTTAATATCTTCAATGTACAGACACATTTCTGTTACAGTTTTATAATAGTCCGAGCGTTAACCCGCGACTTCGTCCGCATAAATTATATACCAGATTTTAAGTCAGATCATAAGCTATCAAACAAAAAAGTTTCATCAAAATCGGTTTAGTAGTTTTTGCGTGATGTTCGTTCAAACACGCAAACATACAGACAGACAAAAAATCAAAAAATTGGTGATATGGAATCAGGGACACCTAAAAACCATATCGTAAATTTTTTTTTGTTAATATCTTTAATGTACAGACACATTTCTGTTACAGTTTTATAATAGTGTAGATAGATATGTGGAAAGGTATAGGTAAAGTACATAGAGAAATTATGCACTCCCCTGTAAAGTGTAATGGATACACTGAAATACTTAAAAAAAAAAATTCTCACCTATCAGCCAGAAACCTGTCGCATTTCTGACAAAGCAGCTGGTCGACCGACTGTGAGCTCACGAAACCGTTGTCCCTCAGCTTCAGGAACAACTCCTGCGCTATCCTAGAAGAAACAAAAATATTTTACTTTATTTATTTATTTTTGGTAATTAACGGCGAGTATAAACCATAGTTTTTTTTTAATTAGCTAGAGGACTGTGGCTTCGGTCACATACATTTTAGAGGTAAAGCCAGAACAGAAAAAATAAAAAAAACCTGCTTTGGGGGTGCTACAATCGAGCATATTATTATTATTATCGAGCATATGCTCACGACTATATTCCCCGAGGGGGTAGTCAGAGATATTCTGAAACCTCAGAACATCCACGTTTCACTTGTAGTACCGAAACTTTGTCCATTGTAACGGGGAGTGAGCCCGTCGCCACTTGTAATGGACAGTAGGTACAATACATGCCTCGAAATTGAAGCATGCAGGTTTCCTCACGATGTTTTCCTTCACCGAAAAAGCCAGTGGTGTTACAAATCGTACATAAATTCCAAAAAACTCATTGGTACGAGTCGGCCTGGACGGGGATCGAACCATCGCCTCCTGCACGGCAGGCAAGGTTACTCGCCACTGGACCACCACGGTGCAGGTTCTGTCACGAGCTCTTGTCTCGCGTGGTGTTCGCTTGGTTCGCGTTATTACCTGCCACGAGGCTCCATAATCCGCTATCTAATGTTCTTGATCAAAAACAATCCCTGAGATTGGAATAGACATTCCCACAAACTACTTGACACTGGCGGAAATGCAATGCTAACGCACGCAAGCGCAGCGTGGGTAGGCAGTGAGCCCCCACAAGGTGGACCGACGACCTGGTGAAGGCGGCGAGAACACGTTGTATGAGGGCAGCGCAGGACCGGTCGTTATGGCGATCCTTGGGAGGCCTATGTCCAGCAGTGGTCTTCTATCGACTGAGATGGTGATACTAACCTGGTCTGTTCGGGCGTGCTAGTCCGTCCGAAGTAGTCGAAGCCGATGTTGAACCAGCGGTACACAGCGTTGTGAATATCATAGTATTTGTCGCATATTTCTCGAGGTGACACACCTTCCTCTAACGCCTGCAACATATCTTTATATTAAAAGGGATTATAGTGGTGTAACGGGGGCGCGTAATTTCTCTATGGGTGTAACCATAAAGGTACCAGGAATAGAGGAACTGACAGCTGAGAGAGCGAGATGTACCTAGCGGCACCACTGTATAATAGAAAGAGATACATGACAAGGCAATAGAACCGTTTTTGCGGATCTTATCGGCACAATCGACAGGTTAATTATTCGAGCTCTGTGAATAATTTGTGAATCTAAAGTGAAATCGTAGATTTTTTGTGAAATATACTAACACTATTTCATTAAATTATCTACGATTTCACGTTAGATTCACATAATTGTTAAATAATACATATTGTATATAATTACACAGAACTCGAATTTTTACCGTGCCGATAAGTGCCAAAAAACGGTTTCATTTGACAACTCATGTCAGTTCCTCTATTCCGTAAGGTATAGTAATTTTATGGGTGTAACTAATAGCTGGATGTGCCCTATAGGTCTCGCATGCCACCCCCGAGAAAACGACAAAAATCGAGATGTGCCTCCATCTTTATTATTTTACGTACGTTTTCTCGTTTGAACACTTTGTCGTGGGTGGCATGCTAGCCATGCTGCAGTGGGATGTATATGGAATGAAATTGATATCATTGGCATCCTTTTAAACTAAGAGTCTACCATCTACCATCAAACTAAACAACTTTTACTATCAAACTAAACCGATCGTAGCAAAAAATAAATGAGTCGATCGAATTCTCTCTGCAGTGATTCTCTCTGCGGTGAGTCTCTCTGCAGTGACTTTTTCTCTTTATAGCAAAAATTGTACAGTCGGAATCTTATTTTACATTCTTATTTAAATTCTTTATCTACTGTTTCATACAGTTTCGATTCGAGTAAAAATTTCAGTTTTAGTCACAGGTCCGGCACTCTATAGAACCTTTTCGATTTTCGTAATGGAGCATCTGCACATGCGCACTTTGTGCAAACTGGCCATGACATTGTGTATAGGGCTTAAAAAGAGGCTCTTATATTTCGATGCCTTTATTGTTCGTTCTACTATTTAAAATAGTATTTGAACTAAAGAATCACTGAAAATATGAATTTTGGCTTTAAAAATATTTTTTTTTTAGCGCTGAAAAGATGCAATTTTATGTAGTCAAATCCATCCATCCTTGGGGGAGGCCTATGTCCAGCAGTGGACGTCCATCGGCTGAGATGATGATGATGATGAAATCCAACGAGTCTGACTGACAGGTTCCCATAGTAAAAGTTGCTCAGTTTGATGGGTAGAATATTGTGGTTTAAAGTTCAATAATAGTTTTCTGTGGGGACACATTTTATTAGTATTATAATTAGTTTAGCAGAATAAGCAATTTTGTCTGAGTCTGATGAAGCGACTGGAGTATTCGCCAGTCGTTCCCATACCACCGAACCGCTCGGTCAATTATGTAGTTCAGAAATAAGTGCACTTTATTAAATATGTTCAAATTCATGAAGACCTTTTTATCCCTACAACAACTTATAATGTGAACCCCTAAAGTGGTGACCCCGACGTGATGAACACGCAACCTTCGAACTTGACTTCGGCGGAACGACTCTCCTGCGCATGTTGGATGGCAGGATTGACCTAGCGGTGTGCTGTGTCAGCTCCACGTGGCTTGTTTACTGCGACATGGAAAGTACATGTAAACTATGAAGAAACACGAGTATTTTACGGGTCTACTGTTCAAGAAAGTCAGTATTACGAGGAAGGAAGGCAAGGAAGTATGCTCCTCATGGCGATGGTCGACGTGGGCACGGTTCAGCAGTTGCCGCCGTCCGAGGATTGCTGCTCCCTCCGGGACGGGCCTGCACCTGCCCGACGTTTTCTCGCACGCACCTAGACCAGGAAGACTGCCCTGCCGTATTGGTGAGATTTTGCGACGATGACCCAGTTCAAGCACATGTGGTACACGCTTTGGAAGGTATAGATGCCAAGCTGTGCGCACATCATGGATGTTCCAGAAGACGATATCGACTCTAGCTATGTACCTACAACGAGAGAGGGAAACAGCGTCGAGTGTATTTTGTGTCGTGTAGTGTTCGTGTCTAAAATAATATTATATTGCGGTTACCATGTTGTTTTAGTGTTATTATTTAGCATTTTATTTTCATGAAATGATAATGTATTAAAGCTTTTTTAATAGCGAATTATGTTATCATCTTTATATAATGTTGAGTTGATTCCAATGATGTAATAGGATACCTACTTTGTAACTTCCGTTCCTAGCGATAACATTTGTTCGTTCGTCGTTAATGTAGCGACATTGTTTGCATTCCATATCTGTTTATGCTGCAGTTTTATATTGATGCCACGGAGTGACTGGATCGTTCGCCAGTCGTTCCCATACCACCGAACCGCTAGGTCAATGATGTAACTCAGAATAAGTGCACTTAATTAAATATGTATTATCAAGAACTCTTTTCCATCATCCCACTGCAACACAATCCGTCACCCCACAGTGGTGACCACCGACAAAGAACACGCAACCTTCAAGATGATTTCGGCGGAACGACTCTCCTGCGCAATGCGGATAGCAGGATTTACCTAGCGGCCTGCCGACTCAGCTCAACGTGACCTCAAGAACACCGACATGGAAACCACACGTGACAATCAAGAAATACAAGTGATTTGCGGGTCCCAGAGAGACGTCAAGATAGAGGAATGGAATTTTGCTCCTCATGGCGAATGACGACGTGAGTACGGTACAGCAGCTGTCGCCGTTCGAGGTTTACACCCTGTGTATTAGTGAGATAATTTTAACCTTTTAAAATAAAGATTGAGGATGTAAGATTTTGATTGTATTACAGATTTGTAACGGCTATTATTATCTCGCTCATTCGCAAATAGCAAGAGCTAACGCGCGATATCACTATCACGCACGCTGTCATGCTATGGCCGCTGGTATTTATTCTAATGCAAAGTCATTTTGACCTGCAAGCCCGCAAATGATTTAGATTTTACCTTAGTTTCGGTAGCGGTCCCATATTCGTCCGTACCAGATATATACAATGTATTGTAGTCACATATTCGACAATATCTGAAACAAACAAACCGGTTAAATCCATTTCTCTCTATACCTATTATTTGTGGTTGGGCTATTGCAAGCAAGGGTCGTTATGTAACACGGAGACCAGCGCTGGTCCTTTGTGTTCGCCCCAAGCTCACCCATATTTTACGCATACCTCCGAACATATGGTATTTTCTTTTCATCCTCGGGAATGCAGGTTTCCTCACGATGTTTTCCTTCACCGCCGAGCTAGTAAATGATAAATACAACCGTACATAAATTCCGAAGAACTTAGTGGTACAGGCCAGGAATCGAACCGCGTCCTCAGGATTGAGGCGCTAGCTCTTTTCCGTATGGGCTATCATCGCTCTCTTTATCTAAAGATCACAGAACAGTATAAGAAGGGTTAGAAATGCAAAGTAGCGCTTTCGCTTCTGAGACTTGCCACTTATCGTCCCGCTCACGCTGCTACAATGACTCATGCCCTCTCGCTCGCACCGCGCCTTACGATGTTATGCAAATCATTGCATAACCTGTGGCGACACGTTCCACGCCTACATTGCACTTCTAACCCCTCTTATAATGTTCTGTGCTTAACATGCTAGTAACGCCACCTAGCGGTCCAAAACGTAACAACTTACCTTGCGAATATATCCGCAGATAGAACGCAACCAATAATATTACCTAGATGAGGTACGTTGTTGACGTACGGCAAAGCTGACGTAATCAATACGTTCTTACGCCCTTTAACTGGTAACCTGTAAATAAAAAAATCATCCTCACTTATTACTACCACAGTATATATATCTATACGGTTATGAAACGTGAGTCCCGACATCGAAAGGTCAACTGCGGTGAAGAAATGAACAACATTATAGGTATTAAAAATAATATAAACGAGCGTTAACCCGCGACTTCATCCGCACAAATTATATACCAGATTTTAAGTCAGATCATAAGCTATCAAACAAAAAAAGTTTCAACAAAATCGGTTCAGTAGTTTTTGCGTGATACTCGTTCAAACAAACAAACAAACAAACACCCAAACAAACACACAAACAAACACACAAACAAACAGACAGACAAAAAATCCAAAAATTTGTGAAATGGAATCAGGGACACCTAAAAACCATACCGTAACTTTTTTTTTGTTAATATCTTCAATGTACAGACACACTTCCTGTTACAGTTTTATAATAGTTTAGATAGTATAGATAGATACCTAATAGCTGGAATCATTAATATACCAATTTTTCTAAACGAACGTTCTACGAAGTTCCCATACAAACTTTGACCCCCGTTTTTACACGTTTCTTGTTGAATAGCGAACAATAATTTTTCAACACACTTGCTCGTAAAGTAGTTCATAATTTTAAGTTTATAAAACACGCGTATAGCTAATTCGAACACATGCGCAAGGCCCGCGTATAATTAAATCTGGGCGCCATTTTGTACAAATCTTTGACTAAACTTATTTGTGAAATTTTATAAATTTTTTCCTCGTAGTTGTGTTGCATGACGCGTGAGCGTTGGTAATTAGTCTCGGCTCGTTTACAGCCCTCGCCTGCAGCTCGAGTCCAGCGTCGACTGTTATGCCGCCGCCGGAACGTCATTTGCTAGAGCGAGAAAGGTCGCAGCACTGCCGCGTGCTGTCGTATTCCCGCTATCTGTCTTACTCTAGTAAATCACGTTCTCGAGTGACAGAAAAGGATGGAACGTGAAAAAATGCGATTCCGTGCTGCCAGAAGAGGTTCAACCCTAAAAAAGCAATATGTTACAAATAAACATACTTACACCAATTTCTCCTGTTTCAGCGGTGGCTGTAGATTCTTCAATCCATTCAACCAATTCTCTTTGGCAGCTTCTATCTCTTCAGGGGTAGGACCTGCTTCTATACTGGATTCATCTGGAGATCTGTTACAAACAATCATAGTTGTCAAGTTATTAGGAGTGTGGCGAGATTCGCGAGCGGTTACGTGGATAGTGCACAATCTGGCTGGCTACGAGGCTCTTTGTATTGCATTCACGTTATTTTTTATTGGATCAAAAGCAGGACCTGACTTAAGAGATCTGGCCGCCCTAGGCTGACAATTAATAAGCGACCTTCGGTTTGCCATGCTTATAGCCCGAGGAAAAAACCTGTCATGTTGCGGAAAATCATTAGAACTAATTTTTGTACTTGGAACACTGACATTAAAGGTTATAGTCGATTGCAGCGCCCCCAAACCAGGTTTTTTATATTTCTAGTCAGGCTTTATAATACACTAGAGTTAACCCGCGACTTTGTCCGCACAAATTATATACCAGATTTTAAGTCAGACCATAAGCTATCAAAAAAGTTTCATCAAAATCAATTCAGTAGTTTTTGCGTGATGCTCGATCAAACAAACAAACACACAAACAAACAGACAGTCAAAAAATCCAAAAACGGTCAGACTAAAAATCCAAAAATTGGTGACAAAGAATCAGGGACACCTAAAAACCATATCGTAACTTTTTTTTTGTTAATATCTTCAATGTGTAGACACACTTTCTGTTACAGTTTTATAATAGTATAGATTACTATCATATACTTCATTTTTCGGAAAGATTGGTAACTTGAGAAAAACTTGTATGAACATCAGCAAGAAGATAGTACTGCACAACAAAATATATCATCATCATCACTCACCCAACTGGGGACACTAAACTGGCAACGGGCGCGTTTCCGAGAGCTGATGACGCGCCAAAAGGTCCCTTTGCTGAACCACCCCACTGTTTTAATGCTTCCTATAAAAAATAATCAATAAAGAGGGTAATTAATAAAAAATTGTGGTGGTCCAGTGGCGAGTAACCTTGCCTGCAGTCCAAGAGGCGATAGTTCGATTCCCGTCCAGGTCCCGTTTGTAACACCATTGGCTTTTCGGTGAAGGAAAACATCGTGAGGAAACCTGCATGCTTCAATTTCGAGGCATGTGATGTACCTACTGTCCATTACAAGTGGCGACGGGCTCACTACCCGTCACACTGGTCAGAGTTTCGGTACTACTAGTGAAACGTAAATGTTTTGAGCTTTCAGAATATCTCTGACTATTACTGGACTTTTTTGGACTGGACTGATTTATTAGACTACCCCCTCGGGCAATAAAGCCGTGAGCATATGCATGCTTATGACTAAAGAGGGTCATTTTATTTATTTTATTTTAACACTTTATTGTACACACGGAAATATACATGAAAACAACATAATAGACAATTACAAAGGGCGAGCTTATCTCTAAAGAGATTTCTTCCAGCAAACCCGAGACAGAGAGAGAGCATAGAAAGTGAGGCAGGTGTACTCCATATCGATATATCGGCCGTCGATATTATAATTAATAAAGACAATTACCTGTATAGCTCTGGCACGAGCTAATTCATCGCTCCATCTCACTATGTTCTTATATTCAGTCGAGTATTGCTGTTTGAGACCAGAGTTGTAACACAGAGGGTACAGTGTACTCCATATCGATATATCGGCCGTCGATATTATAATTATTAAAGACAATTACCTGTATAGCTTGGCACGAGCTAATTCATCGCTCCATCTCACTATGTTCTTATATTCAGTCAAGTATTGCTGTTTTAGACCAGAGTTGTAACACAGAGGGTACAGTGTACTCCATATCGATATATCGGCCGTCGATATTATAATTAATAAAGACAATTACCTGTATAGCTCTGGCACGAGCTAATTCATCACTCCATCTCACTATGTTCTTATATTCAGTCAAGTATTGCTGTTTGAGATCATCGTTGTAACACAAAGGGTATAGTGTACTCCATATCGATATATCGGCCGCCGATAATTTGTTCTGCAATAAAAAAAAACGTCATTATTCATAAATAGCATATGCTCACGACTATAATGTTCCCGGAGTCAAAGATATTCTGAAAAAATCAGAACATCCACGTTTCACTAGTAGCACCGAAACTCTGTCCAGTGTGACGGGGAGTGAGTCCGTCGCCACTTTATAATGGACAGTGGATACAATACATGTCTCAAAATTGAAGTAAGTAGGTTCACGTCACGATGTTTTACCGAAAAGCCAGTAGTGGTGTTACAAATCGTACATAAGTTCCGAAAAACTTATGGAGGACCTGAGGTGGAAGGTTCCTCCGTAGAAAAGAGAAGTACTTCCGCCAGGCGAGGTGTGATGCCTGGGAACCGGCCGTGGTCCTACTGATGTATGTCGATACCTTGTATATACACCGAATAAGCATTATTGAATAATGAATAAGCGCAAAACTTCATACACCCCAACTGATAATTCGATTCTGCTCTCGATTCTAAACAAACTACTTTCTAGTTTTGCGTTAATTCATTAACACGTTGTATACTGAGACTGTGATAATTCTTCTTGCGCGATTTGTGTCTTGCATACGATTGTGAACCTTAGTGAAGCAGCTTTACGGGTTTCCAATGTGCCATCGTTAATTGTCTTATGTCGTATTTTTGCTAGGGAGACTGTTAGCGCCATCTGTTGGCAAACTGATTCAAACTCATTGGTACGAGTCGGCCTAGACTGGGATCGAATCATCGTCCCCTGCACGGCAGGCATGATTGCCGGCCACGAGACCACGTCGTCATTTTATCAGCCATACTAGCGTTTACCCGCGACTTCGTCCGCACAAATTATATACCAGATTTAAAGTCAGATCATAAGCAATCAACCAAAACATTTTTCATCAAAACCGTATTACAGGTCTGTTAACTAAAGCTGGCGCGTTCAACACATTTACACATTGCGCTTGTGTAGTGTCTGTGAATAAGCGCGCGGCGTGACGTCGTACTGCATACGCATCATGAAAAGTCTGCCCGTCTCTCTCGCGCGCGGTCTATCTTATGAGCGTGAAGGGGACAGTTATTGTTTTTCTTTTGCTACTGTTTATAAATACAGCGTGATGTTAAATGTTAGCGTCAGTCAGTCACGTGTGATGTAATAATCATAATAAAAACAAGTAACACATATATTTGTATTTATTTATCTACAACGCACCCATTTTACTAAAAACTAACTCTAGTCTACACTTATGAATCAATTATTTGAAAATCATTTATTTTTAAACATCCTGTATAGTGAAATTGCATAAGTGTCAGTACTGTGAACGCGCCAGCTTTAGTTAACTGACCTGTACACAAGCTATTTTTGAGCGTAGGCGTTGAAGGAACGATATCTCCGCAACATCGCCGCTTTATTGCCGCGATATTTGCCCTCGTTCGCACGGGGGCGTAATTCTATCAGAGATTAAAGTATCGCAGCGGCATAGCGGCGATAACGCTCAGTCAACGACATCCCATGCACGGCTTCATTCCTGCGCCGCAAAGGCTGCCAAGCAGTGGCGAGTGAGCTGGCCCAGCGCAAGCGAGGTGTACTCTATGGCGACAAAAAGCGTCCCTCCCAACTCCATTTGTGCCGCCGTCTGAGAGCCTCCCGCCTGAACATGACTTGCCTTGGGCGACCTGGAAGTCCTTAAACCGAGCCCAGGTCGATCGCAGTAAGGAAACATGGCCAGGTGGGGACTCTCGGATGCGCAAAATGTGACTTGCTTGTGTGGAGCTCCACAAACGATGGACCATCTCACATCGTGCCCTGCGGGCCCTAAAACCAGTATCAGTTGCCCGATTCTGGCAAGGTACTATTTAGCGACTTTTTTCAGAATTTGAAGTCGACACGATACGCAATCAACGCTCAGTCAAGGCCAATGCATGGAAGCAACAATTATTTATTATTATTATAACACTTTATTGTACACACGGACATAATAATACACAAAGTTGAGAAAACATGTACAAAGGGCGAGCTTATCTCTGAAGAGATTTCTTCCAGCAGACCCGTAGAAGAGACAGTTAACAATTACAAGGCAAACTTATTGTGTACAAACAAACAGTATAAATAAATAAATAAATAAATGTAATATATACCTACAACATACAATATATATTAATATATGTATATAATTATATATATGAATATCACTTAAGATAGAGAAAGGTAGTGCTCTTTCGTTTTCTTTTTAAATACAGCTATAGTCTTGGAGTCGCGAATGTCGGCGGGGAGTGAGTTCCACAACCGAGCAGCATGGATGGTGAAGGAGTAGGAGTAGAAGTCGGTGGAGTGGGATGGGATACTAAGTTGGGTACGGATGTGGGATCGGCAAGGTTTGTCAGAAGGGCGGGAGAAGGAGAAACGTTCACGGAGATAGTTAGGATAGGAAGGATTGTGTAGGATGTTGTACAGAAGACAAAGGATGTGAACATTCCTACGATCGCGTACGGGGAGCCATTTCAGCTGGGCCCGAAACTCGGACACATGGTCAAATTTTCGCAGACCGAAAACGAAACGTATGCCCAAGTTCTGTAGTCTTTCCAACTTGTTATTTAACTCCTCGGTGGCATCAAGACAACAGACATCCGCGTAGTCGATAATAGGAAGGATTAGGGATTGGGCTAAGAGGATTTTGGTGTTGATGGGAAGAAAATTTTGAAGGCGTTTGAGGGAATGGAAGGAGTAGTGCACTTTTTTACTAATCTGGTTGAAGTGGTCCGCCCAGGACAGGTTAGAATCGAATATAACACCGAGATTTTTAGCGGACTTACTGTAGGGAATGATGATATTATTGTAACTAACAGGTGAAACGAGGGACAGATCTACGCGGCTACGCATCCTTGTACTACCGATGACCAGACACTGCGACTTGGAGGGGTTAACCATCAGACCATTGGACTTAGCCCAGGTACAGATACGCTCCAAGTCAAGATTTATCGCATTGATAGCGTCACTGATATTATCGGGTTCAAAGTGTCGATAAATTATATTATTATTATTTCGTCAAATCTTGGGTTTTAAATGAACAAAACTAAGGAACAAAGACCGATAATCTCACCCCAAGTATATACTTCTGTTTTAGCATGTTATCGACCATGACGAGCAGTGACGTCAGCACTTGTTTCAGATCTGGCGCGACGGTCTTACCGCCGAGAACGGCTGCCACGGCCGGCTGGAGGCGAGTCGCTTCCCATTCTTGCATTTGTTGGCTGTGGACAACATTTATTATTAACATTAATATAATACTTACGGTAATAATTTTACTATAGATCGACAAGGTATTCATTTGTGAGGCAGCGGCAGTAATATACAGGGTGTGCCAAAACTCAACGTCAAGCCAAAAACAGGAGATAGGCGAGTCTATAACTGTTGAGGGAAAAATAAAATTCTAAGTTTGATAGTTTTGGAGATTTGTCAAAGAAAACAATTTTACCGCAGATGTCTGTCGGAAGATGGTGTTTTCTTTACAAAGCAGTCCTGGATTTGTCAATAGGCCGTATAGGCCGCGGCCTAGGCGCGGCAGCGTCCTAGGGGCGGGAGATTTCAGAGGACGCTAACTCGATTTCAGAAGTTAACTGCAGAGTGTGCAGCGAAGCCTGGATAAAACTTACTACTCAGTCTCTCAACGTTTTTGAGGAATCAATCTCTGTCTAATTTTTACCCTAACTTGGATATAGCTCTCCCCATCGCACTTTCCACTGCGGCTACAAATTGTTCTGGGGAAAGGAGTTTTTCCTGTTTAAAACGCGTGAAAAATTATCAAAGATCTTCATTGTCTCAAGAAAAAATTAATTCTTTAGCTCTTCTCTATATAGAAGCAGAGATGATGACCACCATAAACTATGATGATATTATAGATGATTTTGCTATTAATAACAAGTCCCGTAAAAACATTTAATTCTTGTTTCTTTTCATCGCTCTTTCTCAAATTCATTCGTTTATTGCCTTCCTTACTACAAATTGAAAATTACTATTTTAGAAAGGTGGTACAAATTGAAAACATGGGGCGGCGGAAATAAAGTGGCCTACACTCATAAAAAATATAATCATAATCATAATCATAATCATTTATTTATTGCTTTCACATGTCTTACAGATGTTATAACAGTTATTGTCCTGTAAATCCAGCACTGTTACAAAGTATGAGAATAATCCTTTATCTTTGAATTGGATTAACTGAAAACATTATTCAGGATAGTGTTACAAGTATTTTCATCAAAATCTGTACAAATTTGTAATTGCTACATCTAAAAGTTGAGCGCAGGGTGGCGATTTTTCCGATGTTTGAAAAATGTCAAGATCTCGAAAACTATCAAACTTGGATTTTTTTCTTATATAACTCACCTATCCCTTGATTTCGGCTTGACGTTGAGTTTTGGTACACCCTGTATAGGGCCCTTCTTAATATACTGACACTTTTTTAAGGGGATGATCAGACCTTCAAACTGAACAACTGAACACCAACATCGAAATCACGAAAAAAAATCAGCTGTCCCATACATTTGGCTCGAGTAGGTTTGCAGCTTTGTTTGGAGGAGAAGAGCCGATTTCCTTAGCGATTTCGATGTTGGTGCCATAGAGAAAGTTGTTCAGTTTGACGGTCTGATCATCCCCTTAAAAAAGTGTCAGCATATTAAGAAGAACCTTGTATAGTACTAGTATTTATTCGATGTAAGTTAAAACATACCACTGTCCGTTCTCAGAGAGATCTAGCACGGGGAACAGGTACTGAGCTGCAGCGTTACTAGAGAAGAATATCAGCTGATCGTCCACCTCCAGGAGCGGCAGACAGCGGGGGCCTGCGAACATTGGATCTGCAATGCAGGACGTAGCTTTAGTACCTACACCCTGTTAGTTTTATAATTTATGTTATTGTTAGTGTCCCGATGTCCTACTGAAGATCAATTTTTAATTAAAGCCAAAGCCGTAGTGGATTGTTCGGCTTTAATCATTATTTATAATTATGTATATCTAGATATTTATCTAGATATATAATAGAGAAAGGTATGCTTCGTTGGTTTGGTCATGTGGAGAGGATGAGTGATAGCAGATGTACGAAAGAGATATATGTTGCTAATGTGAGTGAAAGCGTCGGAAGAGGGCGCCCTCGTAGGACTTATGCTGATCAAATCAGTTGCGTCCTACAAAAAGGGGAGGTGCGGAGTACTCGAAACCGACGGGCATGTATAAAGAGATGTATGGATGTGCATGAGGCAAAAGAAGTATGTAAGGATCGTAATAAGTGGCGCGCCCTGGTCTCTGCCTACCCCACTGGGAAAGAGGCGTGACGTTATAGATAGATAGATAGATATTTATAAATTTTTAACAATAATTGTCCAATTTAATGCCATGGTTATTTATGAGTGAGGTGGCACATGCCTATTGTATTACCTTTACAACTATGTTTGAATCTGTGTTAACCTTGTTAATAATCGTAAATATGAACAAATAAATAAAATAAATTATTAATGCCTTTTGCAGAGAAACATTAGTTGAAATGTTACACTCTTCAATTAATTCTCATCTTCACTCCGCGCATCCAGAGATGCATAGGCCTCCTCCAGCATCTTGCATTGCACTCTATCTTTTGTGAGTCTCGTCCATAGAGAGCCCGCGGATGCCTTGATCTCGTCTACCTATCGTTTCTTTGGACGTCCTCTTTTCCTTTTGTTACCGTCTCTCGGTTGCCATTGTACTATTTCGGTCCTTTAGCATATGACCTGTCCAAGTCCATTTTAGTATTTTAACTTGCATCGTCTAGTTTAGTGACGTTTCTGATGTTCTTTGCTCGTTTATTGTGTAGAAAGTGTCAACCCTAGAATGCTCCTTCCACGGCCGTTTGGCATGTTGTTAGTTTCTGCACAGTTTTTTTAGTCAGCACCCAGGTCTGTAGGGGAGTTTCCATTTCCTCCCCGCAGAACCTGCAGCAGGTGGAGTCGCTAAGTTTCAAGGTGTGCATGTGTTTGTTTAGTTTGCCTGTGAGTGATCTCACTATTGTACATAAGTTGTCTTTTTTAAGAGCTGGTAAGCTGTTCGTATGTTTACGATTATACCCTTTGATAAGTGCTTGGAGTGAGGAGTTGAGGCACTGTTACTTTAAAACTATACACTTTAACGAAAATCTGACACAATACAAGTATAGAGGCTTCGGCTCTGGAAGTCTCTCCCATTTAATATAAGAGACTGTCAAACAATTGCTTCATTTAAAAAACAATTCAAAGATCACTATCTCTCTCTTCATTCAATAAACTAGTATATTTATTTGTTTATCATACTTTATATATATGTATGTATGTATGTGTATATCTGTATCTTTATATAATCATATCTATTTATTAGTGTTCAATACTGTTTTATTTGTTAAATGTGCACACTATGCCTGCCTCACTTAATATGCTCTCTCTCTTTCACGGGTTTGCTGGAAGAAATCTCTTTAGAGATAAGCTCGCCCTTTGTAATTGTCTATTATGCTGTTTTCATTTATATTTCCGTGTGTACAATCAAGTGTTAACATAAAATGAATAAATAATAAATATAGAGATTAATTTCTATGTTTCTTGACTAATTGATAAGTATTAAAAATATAACCAGACTTTGTTTGTATGGACCGTGCTCCGAATTATATATCCCCTTTATTTATTTATAATTAATGGACTCTTGCTTGTGCGTTAGCACTGCATTTCCGCCAGTGTCAAGTAGTTTATGGGAGAATCTATCCCAAACTCGGGGATTGTTTTTAGTCAAGAACAAGAAGAAATTAAGGATTGCGGAGCCTCGTGGCAGGCAAAAACGCGACGCGCGAAAACCACGCGAGACAAGTGCTCGGGTCAGAACCTGCAACGTGACTCATATGTCCCCTTAATGAGGTTTTAATTATTTCTAAAACTTATGCAGAATAAATGGGTCAATCAATACTTTTTGTCCTGATATGGTACTGTTTTAAAAAAAGATTTTACTCCGTTTTTCTTGACATTCATTTTCTTGAAATTCAGGCATGTTTGCAGAGGCCAATACAGACTATTTTCAAGCAATAATCAGAAAGAGAGTGGCCTCCCTGATGCGTCGAGTGCGGGACAGCTCTAATGGTCTCCTGAACGCCATACTGGAGAGGACTGATTGCGGCACTGGAACCATGTGCACATTGGGTTCAGACCCACCTTATTTAATACTAAATAAAAACTGTTTTCGCTTCTGTGTACTAATATAGTTTTTAAGAAATACTAACACAAATATGGATTTATATCTGAAATAAATGATTTTATCATATTACGAGCGTTAACCCGCGACTTCGTCCGCACAAATTATATACCAGATATTAAGTCAGATCATAAGCTATCAAACAAAAAAAGTTTCATCAAAATCGGTTCAGTAGTTTTTGCGTGATACTCGTTCAAACAAACAAACAAACAAACAAACACCTAAACAAACACACAAACAAACAGACAGACAAAAAATCCAAAAATTGGTGAAATGGAATCAGGGACACCTAAAAACCATATCGTAACTTTTTTTTGTTAATATCTTCAATGTACAGACAAACTTCCTGTTACAGTTTTATAATAGGATAGATTATTATTAATTTTGAAATATAGATAGATCAAATATTATGATTCTTCTACACGCATACGGGATTACACCATCTGTGTTGAACTAATAATAGTTTTTAGCGGTTGTCCGATAGACCAACAAGCTTGGGGACAATGAAATGATTCAGAAATTATCCAAAATGAAGAGACTCAAGACATTTTCGCACGCTTTTAAGAACTAAACAATAAGGTGAAATATTATAGTAAAATTAGTTTTTGGGCGGGAATAGTAATTTTTTTTACTTTATAAAGGTTTGTTCACTAGTATTACTTGGGGACCGATAGTTGTACTATGAAAAGATAATTTGCGTCAATCGGACAACCACCAAAATTCAAGTAATTTTGCAAAACCGTGTATGTATTTAATAAATGGAATCCTTAGTTATTCAACAAACATTAATTTTTGGGGCAAGCAAGACCTGAGCTTGAGCTTGAGCCTGATCACTGAGAAAATTTTTTGCAAATGACTGGGACAAGGTATGAATAAAAAATAGTTGATTGACCCAAATATCGTTTTATTTCATTTCATTAAAACTGTAAGAAATTTTCATTCCAGAATTGAACTATTCTTATAAGATTCAAATAAGAAGTTCTATCTTTACAGAACAGACAGAACAGACTGTACAGAAGTGAGGAAAAAATGTCTAATACAAATATCAAGTAATATCCATGCAGTTTCTGATGCAATTAATAACATGCATTTTCAAGCGTTTATATGTGAAATTATATTGCAATGTACATGCCTATAGCAGAACGATGGGAAAGTAAAAGTTTTCATGCAGATTTTACTTAAATAGAGCTAATAATTATAATAAAATAAAAAGAAATATACCTGAGAAAGAAGCATTCTTCAATTCGACTTTTTTGCCCGCCAAATTAGCCGCTATTAGCAATTTTAGCGTAGAAGTGTTATTTTCGTTCGTATGTATCTTCATTTTCACTCACTTTCACGTTTATAAACACAAAATAACAAGAAAATCCACGATTTCTAACCTAAAATCGTACAGCTGGCAGTGGGAGTGTTTTCACTTGACATTTTGATGTTGGAACTGTCAACGTCATGACAACAAACTTTAGTGTCGTGGCATACGGTGTCAAGAAATTTCAATAAGTTTCAACATCGTTATAAAAGATGGCAGCACCAGTATGGAAAAGAAGAGTTCGAGGTCGTATAGAGCTATAGCCAAAGAGAATGTAAATCATTAGCTATAGCTATAGCATGGTAGTATAGCTCGGTCTCCGTTCCTTTGGGTTCAGAATAGATAAAAGGACTAGGAAGTGATCCTATGGCAGAGTTTAGTCAATAATGACCACAGACATGAAATATAATGACCTAAACTACCTAATATTGGATAGACCTTAGAAAAATTTTCTCACTGATCCCCGCTACCCAATCCGCCGCGAAGCCCCAGCAACGTCCTGTGCCGAGGTCCGTACCCCTCTGGGTGCCCCTAGGTCGGTTGCTTAAGTTCATTCATTTGGTCCGCAGTAAAATGCAGTAGTTGCTCCATGAGCAGAGCTGTAATAGTCATCTCCAAAAAAAAAATTTTAATTTAAACACCATTTGATTTATAGTTGTTTCATGCCTAGTCTGGACTACCTACCGTTTTTCTTACACATCTATCACTTCTTGGAACGTCATTGCATATTGATACCTCGGAAACCTCTATGGAATTTAGAGACATCTTAAGGATCAGCACACACCCTAACGAAGGACTTTTCGAGCAGTTTTCATTAATCAATTGATAATTAACCCAATAACTATTATAATAGATTTTAAAAAAGCGTGCAAGTAATGATGCAAACACGTCACAAGGAGTCAGGGACAGGGATCTCTTGCACGCTAGTTCATTATCAATTGATTAATGAAAACTGCTCGCACAGTTCTCCGCTAGCTGTACGCTGACGCTTAGAGCAGCTTGTCAGAGGAAGAGAGACAGCTACGATCAATGGAGAGGAGAGATCGGATCAAGGAATATAATACTCCCTAGGCAATGATTCTAACTGGCAGTAGTATTCACTTAAGCTAGTACTTTTACCATTCAGTTCCGGTACCTATGATTGTTTTTCTGTGACCTAAGGTACAAACAAAAGAGAATCGTTATATGCTACAGGATGTGGGCAGATATATCCACGATAAGTATTTTACAGGTCAGTTAACTAAAGCTGGCGCGTTCACAGTACTCACACTTATGCAATTTCACTATACAGAATGTAAATAAATGATTTTCAAATAATTGATTCATAAGTGTAGACTAGAGTTAGTTTTTAGTAAAATGGGTGCGTTGTAGATAAATAAATACAAATATATGTGTTACTTGTTTTTATTATGATTATTACATTCGCGTCGATCACATGTGACTGACTGACGCTAACATTTAACATCACGCTGTATTTATAAACAGTAGCAAAAGAAAAACAATAACTGTCCCTTTCACGCTCATAAGATAGACCGCGCGCGAGAGAGACGGGCAGACTTTTCATGATGCGTATGCAGTACGACGTCACGCCGCGCGCTTATTCACAGACACTACACAAGCGCAATGTGTAAATGTGTTGAACGCGCCAGCTTTAGTTAACAGACCTGTATCTGATGGAAACACCCGTTTCGATAAAATCGTTGGTGTAAAATAAAACAACTCAATTAGCTACAAAATAGATTTTATTTGTATAAATTAACTTTGTTCAACCTAAAACAGTTATCTACGCCATATTTCTACGCTAATTCATATCAATAGCGGTAATGTTAAAAGTCAAATGAAAACAAATCATAATAGATTTTATACAATCTGCTAAAATAACTTGATTTCACTTATTATGTAAATAATTTATACAAAATCGTAACTTTTTTTCTAACAAACCAAAATGCAGCTTATTTTAATGATATTTTTTTAAACAAACTATTTATTTTTAAACACCAATTAGGTAACAATTTATACAACATATATTTTTACACATTACAATAAAACAAGATTTTCGTTCACAGACACATTATCACTTATTTAAATATTTTAAAATAATATTATATTTCAATAGGAATGTCTTTCGAAGCACTTACGATGTAAAAAAACGTCGAATTAAAAAAAACTAAAAAGAACATTGTTTTTTTTTTACTGTTCATACTAGTGATGATACTGCCACTGCGGCGATATCGCCTCACCTCTCAGTAAATCTCAGTAAATCGCATGTGGGGCATGAAGTTTGTTATTCGTGTCGCCTCTAGTTACATCATCATTATCTCAGCTGATAGACGTCCACTGCTGGACATAGGCCTCCCCCAAGAATCGTCACAACGACCGGTCCTGCGCTGCCCTCATCCAACGGGTTTCCGCCGCCTTCAACAGGTGCCTGGATACGTGCCTGTCCGCGGTCGCTACTCTAAAACTCTT
This sequence comes from Agonopterix arenella, assembly GCA_927399405.1. Classification (NCBI taxonomy): domain Eukaryota; kingdom Metazoa; phylum Arthropoda; class Insecta; order Lepidoptera; family Depressariidae; genus Agonopterix; species Agonopterix arenella. The sequence continues at coordinate 2,244,075 of OV656716.1, read as the reverse complement.
CGGCCCCATTGGCCATCGGTTCTACGAGCAATGTGCCCCGCCCACAGAACATTATAAGAGGGGTAAGAAATGCAAAGTAGCGCTTTTGCTTCGAAGACGGCCTCTTGTCTTCCCACTCACGCTGCTACAACAATTACTCATGCCGTCTCGCTCGCACCACGCCGCGCTCCTTATGGTGTTAAGGCCTTTAGTAAGTGACCACGTCTCAGTTCAAGTACAATGTAAGTAAATAATCACTCTATGAATAATTGAATAACGTCTCTCATCTTAAAAAAAATTTGCATGGCCTTTACTTTGTCTATGGTAGGTTAACCTCTTAAGACAATTCTATTGAAATAAAACACAAATTCGGAGTCAATCATACATAGAGGCCAGGGAAAGAACCGTGTTTTATAATATTATAAATAAACTACATCGATTTTGATTGTACTTAACATTTATTTGTGTTAACACTGCCTTAGATAAGTGATATACTTCACGTATTGTATGAAAAGCAAGCTTGTTTTGATACTGATAGAGTTTTATCTTGAAAGATTTTTGTTAGTCTGAACGGCCGTATGGCATCACAGAAAAGAAAACCAGTAGAAATTTACAACGTAGTACCAACATATCGCGATAGATGGCGTTGACGCGAAAAATGCATGTCATAGTCGGACGCATTCGTAAACGAAGTATATGTTCATATTTTTCTGCAAACTTAAAAACACAAATTTTACTTCATTTGTATTTTATTATCTACAAGGTCGCTCATCCATGTTTCGTCAACGCCCTCTATCGAGCCATTTGGAACAATTTTTTCTTTTTTAATGGCTTTCGGAAAATCACTCTAGAGAACTTCTGTGACCAAAAAACTAATCAAATTAAATTCAACTTAATCATCATTAAGTCTTCAATTAAACTTATACAGGGTGTTAGGGTAAACAGTTCCATTACTTTTAAATGAAACGCAAACATTGGCCAAATGTGTGGTATCACTGATAAAATTGATACCTACTTAAAGAAAATAAAGATTTTGTTTTACTAGAATATTTGGCCTAAAGGTCTTGTAACCGGGCCGGTAAATAAATTTAAAAATAAAATACCGTTTTTTTTCTGTAGTACACGAATAGAAACAAGTAATCTTTCAAAATTAAACCTTTTTTTTCATTCGTCCCATTCCCTTATAATTACAAACTTACTTACTAAACAAAATGTTGATATACATATGTAATCAATCATTTATTATAAGCTTATGTATAAGTAAATTTTGAGTACTTTTTTTTAGTCACTATTTTCAAAATATCAAGTTATATTTGTCATTTGTCACAATTCTGTCATGAAAACATGGTATTTGACATTATCTGGGAACCTACATACTTAACTTTATGTAGTTTTGTAAATTTTTACGAAGTTTTGCATTCTATTTAATTTTATTAAATATTGAGAATACAAAATAAAATGAGGCGCTTTCATTAAAAAAAAAATGTTCAATGACACTTGAAGTATGGCGTCACAATCTTAAAAACCTGACTTTAAAATTCATCAATTTTTTTTTTGAACAGTGATTGTTCATTTATTTATAACAAACTACCATTTTCGGTGTTACTGCGTATAATTTATTGGTAGTGAACAATTTATCCATTGGCAACACCACCTGTCAAACATGATGCAAACCATAGACAAACAGCACTTTTAATTTTAACTGTCAATGTAACAAGTGTTTTTCTACTTTTAATATAGCCATCTACGGATTTTTCGTTTTACTAGTTTTGAAAAAGGCTTCATTCACGCTTCATGTTCTAAGACTAAAACAATGCTTCTCTTCTGGAAATATATACCTCTTTAAAAATGACTAATAGATTTTTATTTTTGACAATTAAACATTGACTTACACCTAATGGACGCCGGTCTAATAAAAAATTCTCGTCAAAAGTGTTCTAAACTAACCTACATAAACGTAAGTACGTGTTAATGTAAACCAATTCAAAATATTTTTTCCAATTTGGTTGCATAGTTTTTACAAATACAGCACGAACACGGCATTATAGACGACCGACTAGGTCGATCGAACGAAGACTGTCGCGTAATGAGCGTTTCTCTTTTCTTTTTAAATTTTAGTTCCTAAAAAACTCGACAGATGGCATGTGTATCGCTCCATAGAGACGTTCGTGAGATCCTGTCAAAATCATGTCAAGACTGTGTCTGCCATTTTTCTAAGGCCAAGGGATCGAGCCAATACAACCATGTTAGACGTAAACCGTTTCAAATTTTCGATCAAAATGATTCACAAATAATGAAATATTCCATCAAAAGATGTGTTGGCATCTTTTTGATCATCTTTTACCTCTATATTATTTAAAAGAAACACTTTTTGAAATTTTGACCCTTATTCGCACAGACCTTAGCGACATCTATCGATCCCCTAGAAAACCAAAAGAAAAACGCTCATTGTTACTCTTTATGCGTTTTGTTACTTTTTTGGTTCGAACACTTTTAAGCGCGGACCCGACGTCCAGTAGTTGGTAAGTCAATGTAATTAAAAAACAAAAAGATCGGTTGGAATGTTGCCACGTTTTAACAACACCCTTAAAAGCTCAAAATCTCAAATTAAATAATTTTTTTAACCAATAAATTATTTCAGTCCATATTTTGGCGAGCCCCCATTCCCATTCTTTTATTTTATTAACAGAGCTCAAATTATAATGGTCAAGTGTTTATCATAAAATATCACGACGACACGACAGTTCTTTTTTGAAGACGGTCAGAGATTTAGTTATAACTACCAAAATCTGCGAGTTTCAAACTAGTATTAGTGTTTATTGTTACGTTTAATGATGTTACTTTGTAATTTGTTTTATTGTGAGGAAGACTGTTTCTTATTCAGTCGATTTTTGTAACTTGAATACGTTCGTTATCTTTTTTTTATCCACTTTGTATTTTTAGGGTTAGATCTGCTTTGTTTTTTTTTTAATTATGTTTCTATCAGCGGAGACCTTTAATTGGCTTTCTGTTAGCCACCCGTATTTTATATTGTGTCAACAGCTGTTTTGTCTTCCCAAGAAAAAAAAAATCAAATCAGCAACTCTTTGTCAGAGCGCGCGCTTTACATGAAAAATGTGTACTAAATAATGAATAGTGACATCATTATTTTTATTTTAGTTTCGTTACTTTTTATAGTTTATCCGGTTTTTATAGTGAAGAGGGCCAGAAAAAAAAAAAAAAAAAATCCGGTTATTAAAAATATAATTCAAGCTATACGATTACTGAAAATGAAACTTTTGCACTATTTTAAAACGTTTTTTAACCGACTTCAAAAAAGGAAGAGGTTTCTCAATTCGACCGTATATATATATTTTTTTACTGTAAAGATAAAACTAAAAATATATTTTATGCAGTTATTTAATTCCGATTTCGAGATTTATTATATAATAAATCCCATTTATATTTAAAGGGGCGGTTTAGACCATCAAACTGAACAACTTTCACTATGGAGCCAACAAGAAAAAAATAAAAAAAAATCTGCTGTTTCATACAAAACTGCAGTACCTACTCGACTTTTTGAGAATTTATTATAAGGACTAGCCTTGCGGTAGCATTTTCCCTCTGCCACGGTATAAGAACAATTGATCATGTGCCTTTACATTCAATTTTATAGCTTATCACTGTTTAGTGAATAGCGAACTTATGACGTTTGGGGTTCACACGAGACTACTTTTCACGATTTTTAACGTTCAAAATTAGAATCTAAAGTTATGGGGAATAAAATCCAAAGTTGCGGATTTCATTTACCTCGCCCTCGACAAAAACCCAGAAATGTTTGTTAGTAGAATTACACGCGTAACTAGTCCCTATATAAGTAGTCAAAGACTCGATAAAAAGTGGCGACGGGTTCATAACCTGTCATACTCAATAGACTTTGGGCACATCAAGTGAAATTTTGATAATCTGAATATGGTATAGAATATCTCTGACTACCCCCTCAGCGAATACAGTCGTGAGCATACGCACATTTCGTTCTACTCTACAAAGCTTCAGTCTATACCCTAACACTAGACCATTTATAATGAAAACTCTGTTAAAAAAGGGACATACTTAAAAACTAAAAATTTACCCTAAGCCGAGTATCACATAAGTAAAATTTATACAAAAAAACATTACCCTCCTTCTGGGGCAGTCGGGTACGAATAACACTTTGATTAAATTAAAATAGCGGAAGATAGATGACGTTCTTGCATTACGTAATCGAAAAATGGATCTGGTTTTTATTTACTTACGAGTGAAAAGTAATGCCGTGTGATTTGTTTTTTTCTTTTCGAATGGTTTGTACAACAAGTTTTAAGCACGCGAAGTTTTATGCCCTCATTGGGCACTACGCCACAGGCACGATGATGCACAAAATGAAACTCACAGCTGCCGAGCATGCGGAGAGGATGAAGAGATCAAGAGACTATAGAGCATGTTCTTTGTGACTGTGATGTCCTGGCGGCAAAACTCATGAGCCTCCTCATAGATCATCATCATCATCATATCAGCCATTAAACGTCCACTGCTGGACATAAGCCTCCCCCAAAATGGGGCACGCTTGGCAGGCGGGTTGGCGATCGCAGTTGGATCGAATCAATGTGTGTACTCAGAGGATGCTGCTGCCCATCCTTCAGTAGATCCCTTAGTCGCCTTTTACGACACCCACGGGAGGAAATGGGATGGTGCTATTCTTAGCCGACACCACACGGCCTCCTCGGAGATGGATACCCAAAACCGGGAGATCTTAGGTTTCTTCCCCTAAACGGTATTGCCTCCTTCATTGACCATGTATTTGAAGGGTGAAGAAAACAAAAAGCATTGGGGCTAACACAAAAGATCCCACTGGGTCGAAGTGTTGCTGGCTTGCCAGCCAAGATAAGATAAGCACGCGAAGGCATTCTGGTACCTTTATCCCGCCTAAAATAAAAAATAGTATCTCAATCACGCAATGCCGTTGGGATTGCGACTATGTAAATTAGGCGACTGGGGCTCAATTTATGCGGTCCATGCGCTATAGGCTAGTCACCTATCTTGCTATTTTAATAACGATGCCATGATTTATCAGCACAGTATAGAAATTAGTAATCCATTCAAAAGATATCATTTGATTTGATCTACAATGTGGAAGTGCCAGCAAAAAAAAAGTTGTACAGGGTGAAATTGATATCATTAGCATCCTTTTAAACCCAAAAAACTGAACAACTTTTACTATGGCAGCAAACCGATCAGAGCAAAAATAAAATCAGCTGTTGCATACATTTGAGTCGAGTAGGCATTTTAGTTTAGTATGGAACAGTTGATTTCAAAGTAAAAGTTGTTCAGTTTGATGTGTAGACTTATAGCTTAAAAAGGATGCTAATGATATCAATTTCACCCTGTAGTACGGACACTTCTTGTTAGTACTAGATACTCTGAAATGAAATCAAAAGAAATGAAATGAAATAATTTACTTGTTAGTCTCTTTCTTATACTGTACTAACTTCTACAGGGTGAATTTGATATCATTACCATCCTTCTAAGCTAAGAGTCTACCCTTAAAAACTGAACCACATTCACTATGGGAGCAAAACGCTCGGAGCAAAAAAAAATCAGCTGCTCCATACGAAACTGCAACGCCTACTCGAATTAAACGTATGCCACAGATGATTTTTTTTTTGCTCCGATCGGTTTGCTCCCATTCTAAAAGTTGTTCAGTTTGATGGTTAGACTCTTAGTTTAAAAGGATGCTAATGATATCAATTTCACTCTGTTTATTGTTTAGAAATAATGACAACTTGGTTCATGTTATTGTAGATATTAAACAGGTTTAGACATATTTAAGGAAAAACAAAAATTTGAATTGTTTTTTAAGTATTCACTTAATATTTTTCCCCAATAAACTTTTTTTTAATATCGAGACTTGGCATATCCGAAACTAACACATCGTACAAAAAATGTACAACTTAATTACGATATATAAAACTTTCTCATCACTATTTCTATCGACATTATCGATACAGGCTCACCACTTTAATTTACACAATATGATATTTTAATTAAAATATTTTTACTGACTTTTAAGTCAAGCGAAACCATTTCCTATCGATTCTAAAGTATTTAATTTGATAAAATGTAAATACACACAATACTTTCGAGCTCGCTTCTTTCGCTCCAGCTTTGTTAATTCATTATTGCATTGAATATCTAAACCCACAGGTTTCTAGCCACAACAGAGTCGTAGTACAGTGCAATTTCAAGCTCGCTTCGCTCGCTCCAAATTTTTTATTTTGGTACTACAAAGCTCTGGCTACAATTGATTCATTACTGTGAAAATTCAAGCTCACTTCGCTTACTTCTAATGTTTTACTTAATAATAATACACATATAAACTGACAGAGCTCTTGCTATAGCCAAATTAAAGCACTACGAAGGAAACTCGAAACTTGTTGAACTCGCTTCGCTTGCTCCCAACAATTTATTTACCGATTACATAAACTCACACAGCTCTGGCGACCACAGATACATACTGCGAAGCGAGCTCCAAATTTTTCTAACTCGCTTCGCTTGCTCCCAACTTTTTATTTACCACACACTGACACTTCTGGTCACATAAAAGCCGTCACCTCACCAAAGTCTCACTACGCGTCACAGATCGTCGCACTATAGGCTGTCGGAGATGAGAGGCTTGTGCTTCTCGCGGCTCTTGGCGTGTGATATGGCGGCGGTATTGAGGGAACCCGACCAATCGGCCAGTTGAGGCATTGGGCGGTAGAACTTGGATGTTGTGCGGTTGAAAATTGGTAGAAGCTCGTTCGCTTCGTTTGAAAGAGCCTGGGAAAAAAAAACATTTTCGTTTAGGACGTAAATCTCATGTATGTAATACATACACTTCTAAGAGCGGTGACAGCCTATCCTATAAGGTATTACAAAACTATCAGGGTGTTTTATATTTAAAGGGGTGGTTAAGACCATCTAACTGAACAACTTTTAATGAGTAACCTTGCAGATATTAAAATAGTATAAATTCGTGTTTATAAAAAAGTAAATAGCAGAAAAATCTGAACAGATACTTCGTCAACGGATGCGTGACTCATTTTTAACCGACGAAAAAGGAGGAGGTTCTCAATTAGACCCGTATGTATGTCTTTTGTATGTATGTTACGCGATTACTCCGCCAATTATGAATGGATTTTGATGATTCTTTTTTGTTTGGTAGGCATACTTAAGAGGTAGACCATTTTAATTTGGTGAAGATCTGGTGAAGGGCTTCGGAGATAGACAATGTATAGCATATCATCGGCGATTGAAATAAACGTCTCGTGTTGATGTTCCCCTTGCATGTAAGACGTAAATGTCGACCAAATAATTATAATACCAACACAAAAAATTTTGAAATAAAAAAATGTTAACAAAAAATTCGAACCCACTTCAAAACAAAAAAAAAGTACTAAAATAATAAGGTAACCAGCGTCTTTTAAATTCGCATCTATAAGAACATTAATTTTCTTAATTATTGTTACGTAACCAGATTTATTACAATTATTTACCCCCCATCCCTCTTGTTGAGAGCGATGATAGCCCATACGGAAGAGAGCTAGCGCCTCAATCACGAGGACGCGGTTCGATTCCTGGCCTGTACGACTAAGTTCTTCGGAATTTATGTACGGTTGTATTTATCATTTACTAGCTCGGCGGTGAAGGAAAACATCGTGAGGAAACCTGCATTCCCGAGAATGAAAAGAAAATGCCATAAGTTCGGAGGTATGCGTAAAATATGGGTGAGCTTGGGGCGAACACAATAGATCAGCGATGGTCGCAGTGTTACATAACGACCCTTGCTTGCAATAGCCCAACCACAAATAATAATCCCTCTTGTCAGCAAAAGTAAGCAAAGCTCTTACCTGTACCCCCATGCTTAAGTAAAAATTTTTCAATTATAAATGTATTTTTTTTATATTATAATTATCATGTTATAACACTGGCAGAGGAAATTTAGAAAAGTGAATAGCGCGCGGTAATTCCCCTACTCGGTTCTAAAGCGAGTGCCTAAACGTATGCATTATTTGCGGGAATCCCCTAAAATGCGTTTCGTTTTCAAGCATAGAGAATGTGATTCGTGTAAAAAAGTAAATAACTACCGAAGACGTAATCATCATCTAGACTCCCCTAACACCCATGTCATCGAAAATAAGCAAAACAAAGACCCCCTCCCTACCCCCCATAGTGCTTACGTAATACTTCAACGGCCCCAGTCGGTATCAACAAGCTAAGCCTATAGGCTATGGACATAACTTTAAGCCCAAGAGCGAATCATACCGGATTAACAGCGAGTTCAATAAAACAAACTAATGTCCTTATAGATGCGTTTTTTTGTTTACATTTTAGCCTATTCTTCCGTCTTCACATCCAACGCCATCTATCGCGGTACGTTGAACTACGTTTTACTAGCTGTCAGAAAACCCCTCATTTACAAACCTTCAAGAAATGTATCCGCTCTTAGTTTGTGTAAGAATGTTCAATACATTGTGTTAGGGTAAACAGTTGCATTACTTTAAGGGGTGATTATACCCATGATACTGAACAACTTCCCTAAGAAACCTATAGGAAATTCACAAAAATAAATTCGACCTCACATACAAACGTTCGATCAGCCGATTGCATGTAGTATGGGAGTCCAGCAAATTTTTTGCAACTTTCCTATTAGTTTCTTAGGGAAAGTTGTCACCCTGTATAATGATAATGTTACCACCTTCATGTATATGACGGCATCGGTGCCGTGGCCCTCGCACGACACTAGCACGATGTCGCCGTGGAAATATCTCGCGTAGAGGCGAGATATCGGCAGACCATAGCCGTATCCTGCAATACAAGTTGAATAAATAAATAAAATAAATAATATACCCTTAATAATAATAATACAGGATATATTTGTAGGTTCCGTATTTAAAAGAGGAACCCTTATACTTCCCTAAACTCAGTCCGAACGTAGATATAAAGGCTTGAAGTTGATAATATGTTCATTACGTTTACTTCAAACCTTTTATATCTCCGATCGGACTGAGTTGAGGGATATACTTGTTATAACAAGTTTTGTTTCTAACTATATTCTGAACTTATTCTCCTGAGGCCCCCGGTATCACATATGATACTTGCACATAGAATTTTATTTCTGCGTCATCTAGCTGCATATTCTGAAACTATTTCTTAGTTTGTAAATTAGATAGTACGGCGCGTCAATCAAAGGTGGCTATGGCGTGATTGGATAGTTTTTGCAGTTGATTACGATCATTTGAGTGCAATTGTTTTTGCGGACGACAACATGGCTAGGAACCAACGAGGTAATTATTTGTTTTTACAAGGTTCTACGTGTTTTTTTTTCTTGTTTCTGTTACATCATATGTTTATTTTGTGCAATAAATAAAATTTGTGATAAAATTTTGCTAATTACTTACTTATATCAAGCGTGTTTTGGTCACGTTTTGGTATCATTGGAACCCAGAGTATCATCTGTGATACCCCCCTACTCAGGAACTTAGGGGGGCAGGATTTTTTTTTATTGTTTTTCCCATACCACAAATATTCTAAATAACTCCCAAACTGAAGATCAACACGATCCGGTAAAATTTTACACCCTGGGTCTCAGGAGGTTAAAAGTTCAAGTTTGATTGATGGCCGCCCTAAAAAAAAAACTAGGCGAAAAGAAAAAAGCAGCTATTTTTAGGCAGATAACAGAAACCCAAAAACAGAAATATGGTAATTAAGGTGGTTTCAGTCCATACAAAAGTTTGACGCACAATACGCGTAGACGGAATTAATAAAAGTAATATTTTATATATGGAAAAATAGTTTAGAAAATCTAGTTGCCGCGTCACAAATAATATTTGCAATTTATAATATAATTACGAAGATATAAAGCTTTTAAAATATTGTATGAAAAATTTCAAAGCTTTATATCTTCGTAATTATTTTTTTAAATTGCAAATGTTATTTGTGACGCGGCATCTAGATTTTGTTAACTTATTTTCCATATACACAAAGTTACTTATATTAATACCATCTACGCGTGTTGTGCGTCAAAGTTTTGTAAAAAATTGAGCCCTCTGCATCCACCTTAAGTAGAAACTATTTTTTTCCCCATGCAACGAAGAAGGGGTTAGAAAAAGAATTTGCTCTTGTAACGTGCAACAAAACACAAACTAACGCCCATATTCTTAGTTGTTTTCTTGAGGTTACCTCACTCGAGTCAAGAATGTTTTTGACATAATTTTTATGACAACAATGTCACAAACGTCCTCGACTCGAGTGAGGACGCCTCAAGGAAACGACTTAGAATACGGGTCTTTATAATGCTTGTATCTCGAGATATATGCGCTCAAAGTCAAAAACAGTTTTCCCATATACAGGGTCCTTCTTAATATTCTGATGGTTTTTTAAGTGGACGATCAGACCGTCAAACCTTCACAACTTTCTCCTTGGGAGTTTGGGACCAACGTCGAAATCGCGAAATAAACATCAGCGTCTTAAACCTCCTCCGTACATGTGTACTTCACGTAGGACATAAGAATTAATAAAATCTTTTGATGGAGTTTTGGCAGGTTCTGACACCAGATGAGATACAAACTATCCCTATCAAAAATCTACTGCGTTTTCTGGCCGCAGTGGGGATTGGTAGAGAACTTTAAAAACGGCGTTCACAAAGGACCAGCGATGGTCTACGTGGCACAGGCTTGATAAGCCTGTCAAGGCCCAGAATACCCCCAAATAATAATAAATGGAGTTTTAGTTGCTAACCAAAACACCACCAATAGATTTTAATGTCCTACGTGAAGTACAGTTGTACGCGGGAGGTTAACATAAACGTCAAATTTAAGTGAGATGGCGTTTATCTCCATAGTAGAGATACTATGGAGATAAACGCCATCTCACTTAAATCTATCTATCACATCTCACTTCTAAACGTCAAGTTTAAGTGAGAACTTAAACTTGACGTTTAGAAGTGACCTGTGTCCGAAACATTTGTGTCGAGTAGGTTTGCAGTTTTGTGTGGAACAGCAGATTTTTTTGTGATTTCTACTTCTTCTTCTTTGCTTTGTCTTGGCTGGCATGCTAGCCGTGCTGATCATCCTGTAAGAAAACCTAAAAATCTGAAGAAGGATCCTATACGTTAGGGACAAACTGAAACGGTGAACTCAGACCATCAAACCGAACATCTTTCAATATGGAGCCCATACATTTGAGTCGGGTAGTTACAGCAGTTGTTGTTTCCTGCTGGGGTGGGCTCCGTAGTGAAAGTTGTTTAGTTTAGTTTTTTAGTTTTTGATGTTCTGAGTTCACCGTTTCAGTCTGCAAAGAGATGTCCCTTACACCCTGTATAATGATGTGTTCTAGAACTCACCAGCCAGCGGTACAGTATGTGAATCAGACCTGGAAGGCCTCGGTGCAGTACTGTACATGTACTTGAACAGGAGATCGGACACGCTGCGGGGGATGCCTCCACCGAGGTCTGAGATCTGGGGAACACAACAAACATTTTGTCTTGAAGCTTTATGTCAAAGTTTAAACTAAATTAAAGATTGAACGGACAGGGATTCCAGAATGCAAAAATAGGGATATTTGACCAAGGAACAAACTTATCAACAATATTATTATGTCATACAACTTCCAGTAGTTGGTAAGTCAATGTGTAATCCTTTCATTTTAAAATCAATGACACAGAAAATATTATTATTGGGACAATGAACTCGAAATGGTTTAGGATTCAGCGCTCCAAACAAAAATTGACATGCCGAATTGAGTGTCCATTACTTCTCCGCAACGTATAAGCGCTATGAATCCGCACGCACGCAAGAACTGTCATGCAGGTACTCTACAACGTTTAAAATTCTGTCTTTTCTTCAAATAAAACAGTAGTCCCCCAAGGCAGTATCCTTGGACCTACCCTATGAGCCAGGAGCTCATACATCTGCACCAACCTTCAGCGACACGTCCTCCTTCCCCTCAATGATGTTGACGATGATCGGAGGCGGATTATCTTCGTGATGCTCCATGACAGCGCGCATCGCGTTCTTGAACAACTCGAACAACATGTGGTAGAGATGGGACGGTACGTAGACCACTTGCTTTGGTCGGAAGCTTGGTACTGTGGAAACAAGAAATATTATGATAAGAAGAGATATGTCTTCTTATTTTATAGTTATACAAGCTTTTACCCATGACTTCGTCTGTAAAAATTATATACCAGATTTTAAGTCATCAAAATAGCTTTCAAGCAAAAAAAGTTTCATCGGTTTTCATCAAAATCGGTTCAGGAGTTTTTGCGTGATACTCGAACAAACTAGACACAAAAAATCCAAAAATTTGTGATTTGGAATCAGGGACACCTAAAAATCATATCGTAACTGTTCCATCTCCACGCTTCACTTCTCGGCAATTTGGGGAATTCACGAATCATCAAAGATGCTAGTACTCTAGTGACGATGAACGAACAATCTCAACCGAATCAAATGTAAATAATCAAAGTCAAAAATTCTGTAGAAAAACTTATTACTACCTACCAAATTCTTTTTTTTTCCCACAAGATAGTGTCGAAGGAAAAATGAACGATTCTTATAGAATAAAGCAACTTGGTAGGTAATTTACCAAATTATTTTGCCCCTCAAGAGGACACATCTGATTAACTGTCAAATCAGGCCAGTTTGACAGCTCAGATACCTAAAACTAGACCAGTTGTCTGCCTTCAAGCAACTGACTCCCAAAAATAAATGAGTACCAACCTCCACACTGCAACAACTCCAGCTCTGGTGAAGCCAGATAGTAACTATCGCAGAGGAACCTCGCATTCTCGTACGCATCTCGCACGACCGCAACCACGTCGCACGCAGGGTCAATGGAACCGATGTGACGACCTCCATTGCCCATACCGTTGACGGAGGCCTGCTTACCGCCTATTTGTTCACCGAACAGGAGAGCTGGGAAGAGATAGGCTTGATTTGGGATAGATGTTCGATTGTTGTGTAAACTAATAATCATCATTGGCCTAGAGGTCCTACAAGGCCTGTATTGTGTTCTACTTCAAGTTAATACACCACCCTGAACACTTAGCTGTCACTTCATACAAATGGAAAAAACTGACAAAAGGTAAGCATGTGTACTGCGTGAGTGCGAGTGAGACAGGACTACACCATTGTCTACTGTTTTTTGCCACCAAATAACCAATCAAGCTTGAAAATGTTGAGCCCCATGCCCAGAGACCAAGGCTCTTTCGTCTTGTTTCATCTCGCTCACATGTTCGTAAAGAGAATGATACCTAAGATGCGACAGCGCAATGTTGCGCTGCCAAGCTAGAGCGTCAACAGCGGCTCTTTGGCGGCTGATGATGACTGTGCTGACAATTCGAAATTCAAGCAATGGAATGGCTTTATTTCAGCAAAAGACTTAAAGACTTAATGGCCGCGTTGAACTATCGCCGAAACACCTCTGAAACAGTGGCCGTCAAGTCAACCTTCCCCTTCACCATCAGCCTATATATAGGCTGAACTGACTGGCTAGGCTGGCTTGTATAGTATATAACGAGACCAAAATAGAGATAACCTAAATTTTTTTTCACAATGGAACAAAAATTGCTCAACTTGAAGGAATTTAACTGAAAAAAATATTGGACGCCTCTAAGGCTACTTTAATTGTCTGCTGGGCACAGGTTTACCCTCAAGAAGGGTTTATCTACGTCCACGCGTGCCTTATGCAGATTGGTAGACTTCACATACTTCGACCTTCACCTTAGAGCCTTAGACACTAAATACTCTAAGATACTCACTATGCTGATTAATCAACATCCTAATAGATATCCTGCTCATGTAGAATCTGTCGAGGAAGTACTGTATCGAGTTCTCAATGCCGGAGTCGACCTCGTGCGACTCCTTCAGCTCCAGAACTCCTTGCGCCATCGTCTGTACGACGTCGGCGTGACGGTTGCGTATGTGGACGAGGCGCTCGCAGAACCTGCAATGAAGATATAAAAGTTATGATTAGGGGCCGTGTGGTTCTCGATATACTAGATCAGAAAAGAAGAGATTCGCAGAAGAACCAGAGTAGCCGACTTAGCCCAAAGAATTGTTAAACGAACGTATATCCACGTAGAGGAAGAGTTCTCGTAGCGTACCCCCACAACGACGACCTGGTGAAGGCGGCGGGAACCCTTCGGATGGTCGTGGATCGTGATGTCTATGTCTATTACTGCTGCTGAGATGATGATAATGATGGGTCCGTTCCGGATACAACTCTAATAAAAACGGATGCATTCATTCCTTACCCTCCTATGTCTGATGGAATGGGAAACCGATGCGATCAGAGGTGGGGTCAGATGCAGTGGATATAGCCGGCTGTCACACGCGTTTGGGTCTAAGAGAAGTGTCGGTAGATCAAGAATGGACACTGGATAGGCATAGCCAGCGTCGAAGAGCTTTCTTGTTTGGAGAGAGATAGACAGAGATGCGGAAGGATGAATGTCATATTACAAGACGAGTGTTAAATATGAATGTGGATGGCTGCCTGAAGAGAGTACGTCCAAAGAAAAGATGGATGGATTGAGTTAAAGAAGACATGTGTAGAAAAGGAGTGAACTCAGAAATGACGGCTGAAAAAGATGAATGGAGGAAGCTACATATTTCGCCGACCCCAAGTAGGTAATTGGATGAGAGCAGGAAGAAGAAGAAAGATAGACAGAGATATGCAGAGATCGATACAAATTACGGATTTATCTACCAAGAATGGTTACTTACTGACTCAGCACCGTCTGCTCGGGTTCCATCTTCTCAAACTGTATGATCTCCTCGAAGGACCGCTCGTACCACTGGTTCACGAGACCCACTGACGGCATCCGTAGCAGGTTCTCTGGTAGTAGCGCTATCTCTTTCATTATGTTCGCCAGTCTGGAAGAGAGAGTAGAGTTGGTTATGGTTTGAAACATGGATTGAGAAATCTTTTTCTTATTCCTGGATAAATATTCGTGAAACCTTCTTTCCCTCCCTGATCAGCGTGAAAGAAAATGCTTGATATCCTATGAAAATTGTGAAATCGTTCTAAATATTATACAGCCCCTGAGCACTTAGGATTCAGCTGATGGGTAAAATCGGTTATATTCGTATAAAAGATAAGATCGGCGCAAATGAATATAGTTGTAATAATTTTACAAGATTTTTTTTTTAATTCTTTTGTTTTTTTTTTGGAGCTTTTAACCCTGAGGTTACGTGTTTCAAATTTATGCAGAGCAGTAGAATAATATTATATTCGCGTGCCTGCAGTAATAACCCAAGCCTACTTAAGAGGATAGACCAGGAGCCCGATTGCGCTAAGTTAAAACATCGAAGTTCTATTCTTATCCAATTTCAGTTTTAATCACATTGCAATCCAATTACTATTCAACTGTGTTGAATTCCGCATCGCGCTAAACTCTATGTAACTGACAGTTAATAACGTCTGAGCGGTCTGTCAAAACGGCTCTAACGGCTGTACCGCGATTATTACAATACCAAATGTGTCAAAAGTTATGGTTCGTACGAAGTCCCATAACGGTTCAATCACCAAATATTTACCGCGATTGCAGCCCAGTAAGGTTTACTCCATAAAAACATATTCCCCTATATTCTCCCTGGATAATGGCACTAGAGCAAATATTTTTTTACCATACAATCTATGTTACCTCTGCCATGTCCCTATGTTTTGATTTTTTGCATTAATTAATTACTGGAAGAACTAGGGACCTCCGAAAATGACCAATTTTACGGCCCGTTTTCAGACATCCAGTAAATAAATTTGACGAATATAAACAATAAAAGCAAAACAAACGGACATAGCCAGTCTTTCCCATATTATTTTTGAAAGAATTATTAAAATCGGCTTAGTTTTGGAAGAGGAAACAAACTACGATTTTCCGTTTTCCGAAAAATCGGTCCGAGCTCCAGTTTGCTCTTTCGCACTCTAGTCGGCGGGGTGTATGGGTGGGGCGGATCTTATAAATACGTGTGCAGTACAGTCGGAAAAATGACCTATTCTCCAAATTAGCATTTCAGCCCGCCTATCCTCTTTAGTGCTCACGGAATGTAAGTAGGTAGTTCTAGTACGAAAATCTAGCAAATTTATGTTCTGGCAAACAATTTCTCTCGTCTTCCTTTCCTTTCATTGTACAAGAATCTTAAGTTTTCTTTAAAATCCAATTCAATTCAATTTTACTAAGAATTATTATACTTTTTAAACTCTTCTTCTTCCTGCCCTTTCTATACTTTTAGACTTTTTATACTATTAAACTCAACTTGCGGTGTTATTCATATATTTACATGTTTTGTTACAAAGAAAAACCCTGTGAAGAATAATTATTTTCAACATAATTTGTCTTTTTATGCTGTAGAAGTGAGAAAGGAAAATAGTTTGGAAAACCCATGATGAAAATTATAAGGAAATAATTCTAATAACATGATCTGTGGTGAATCATAAACATAATCTATAATTATTGTGTATTTAATAAAGTGAGGAAACCTTCATAAGCTGAAGAAGGAATTCTGATGCGTATGTGAAGTCTACCAATCCGCATTGTTGACTGCCCGATAGCACAGTCGGTAGTGAACCTGCCTGCTGTGCCGAGAGTCGCGGGTTCGAATCCCGTAAGGGACAAATATTTGTATGATGAATATGAATATTTGTCCCCGAGTCATGGATGTTTGTACCTACAGATTGAAATTGATATCATTAGCATCCTTTTAAACTAAGAGTCGACCCATCCAACTGAACAACTTCTACTATGGCAGCTAACCGATCGGAGCCAAAAAAATCAGCTGTTGCCTACATTTGAGTCGCGAACTAGCGCGTCGACATTGCAATTTAGTATGGAACAGCTGATTTTTTATTTGCTTTCTATCGGCTTTGCTATCGGTTTACTCCCATAGTAAAAGTTGTTCAGTTTGATGGGTAGACTCTTAGTTTAAAAGGATGCTAATGATATCAATTTCACCCTGTATATATTTATTCTGTATCGATGTCTAGCCATCATAATACAAGTCCAGACTAGATTCAGGTACTTTAAATGTGACTAGATAATTCGTGTGACAATGTACAAGATATTTATTTATATTTATTGTGCACGCGTGGTGGACTAACATACATACACTCTCCTTCAGGGTAGGCCTGTTTCCTGCAGTGGGACGCATAAAATGTGAAATCGGGGTAGTTTTGAAGCCGGAATTTAAGACCATCAAACTGAACAACTTTCATTATGGAGCCAACATTGAAATCTGCTGTTACATGGAAAATATCAATAGCTTCTCGACAAAAATATATCGAAGCAGCGGATTTTTGATCGTTATTTAGTCTAGGAAAAATACGGTTTGAGATTGCATTAAAGCTCATTTCTTCGAGCACTGACTACCTATCCTGAATGGTCACCTCTCTGGTTCATGTTTTTCTCTCTTTGATAAATAATTGTTGTTTTAGTACTCTTTTATGTATGATATGTATTTGTAGGTATGAATATGTATTTGTTATAGGTATTTATATTATATATATATTTTTATATTACAGTATGTTTGTATTTGTATAACATTATTTGTGTATGTTATCTATATTGTGTTATTATGATCTACACCGCCTACCAATCATCTTTCACTATTTCCTCTACCCTAAGGTTGTCTGGAAGAAATCGCTTTTTAGCGATAAGACCGCCTGTTTTTGTGCCTTTTGTATTTCCTGATTGTTTGCTCTCTGTATACTCTGTTTTTTTGGTGTCAAATAAAGTATAATTGATTGATTGATTAAAACACTTTAGCAAATTGTGTTTGAAATAATATTACTGTTAGTTTAAATAACACTTTTGTCGAGATTAGGTGGTTTAGGCTGAGTACCTTGAGAAATACCTTAAAATCGATATAACTGTACAAAAGGCAAGCTATTTTCTAAAGATATTTCTTCCAGCATACTAGCAAAAGAGACAGTTAATTAGCCCCATACAAAGGAGAATGGGCATTTTGGTACCCGCTCCAATAGCAATGACTGTAGTTACGTTCGATGGGTCTTTTTATGACCACCAATGTTTAATAAGACCGCTTGATCCAAATCATTGTGAGTTCGGAGATATACCAATATGAAAATGACAAGTTTTATAGAAAAAAAAATTAATTAAAATGGCACATGGTGTCTATTATTGCTATTTATATTTGTAATAAAATACTTTTATGCCAGAATGTTATATAATAATAATAAAACAATATGATAACAATAAAAAATATATAATAATAGTTAATAACAATCTATTATATATATAAAACAGCCGGGTTGGTTCGAACACTTATAACTCGAAAACGGCTGAACCGATTTCGATGAAACTTGGAATAAAGATAGTTCATTACCTGGATTAACATATAGGCTACATATTATAAAGAGAGCTGGGTAGCGGGCGAAGCCGCACGGGCCCACTAGTAATATATATTAATTATGTGGTATACTAACATTGTATTATTGTGTTGTTGTGGTACTCTAAATAATACGTTGCAATACTATGCTCAATACTATGCTCGAGTAATACTATTGAAAATAAAAAATCAATATATTTATATATATATATAAAACAGCCGGGTTGGTTCGAACACTTATAACTCGAAAACGGCTGGACCGATTTCGATGAAACTTGGAATATAGGCTACATATTATAAAGGGAGTTGGGCAGCGGGCGAAGCCGCACGGGTCCACTAGTAATATATATTAATTATGTGGTATACCAACATTGTATTATCGTGTTGTTGTGGTACACTAAATAATACGTTGCAGTACTATGTTCGAGTAATATTATTGAAAATAAAAAAAAACTAAAGATTTAATTCGAAATGACATTTATTTTCATTCAAGACCATCTACAATTACATCATTTAGAAATGATGCAGGGGCAGTAAAACCTTCATGTCTCGCATATCCAAGATACCAGATAATTGAAATAATATGAGCACAAGTGCCCATTGTACGTCGTCCAGTGAGGCAAGTACAATAATGTTGCACGATATCGTTGTCATTATTTGTGTTATTGTTTTTTACTAAAACATAACAATAGTACGTTTTCGATCTCCTGTGGCGTGACTGTACGCGCCCACGTAACAGCCAAACATCTTCGTTAATGCCGTAGTCTGGCAAGTCTTCCAGAGCGTTTTCTCTGTATATTTCGATTGAATATAAGCCATTCCTTAAATGCTCACTGCAATATGATCTCGCAAGCTTTAATTGGTATGTACCTAAAGAAAGCAAAATGACATGCTCTTCTGTTAGATGTGGGAAATTCTGAACATTATTTGCTTCTAATCTTAGAAAATCTGCTCTTCTGTTGTTTAATCTTTTCCTCTCTGCATAATTGTGCAGAAGGTTTGGGGAATCCATTTTGTTTCGGATGATATTGAAATAGGATTCTACATTATTACTATCGGCGATGGGTTCGTGAAAATGATTTATAATAGCAGCGGCGATTTTAAAATCAGTGAACATGTGTGGAAGAGCTCTATTGAAATATTTTTGCCGTAAGAGCTTAAAATCTCGCTTGAACTTTCCATTCACTACTTCCACAACCCATCGACATATCGTCACCGATCTAGCTTCATTGGCCTGCTCAGTAGTCAGCTGTGTCTCGTTTCTATCTTTTGTTGGAGGCATGTATGATTCATAGTCACATGCTTCAATATCGTTCAAACTATCTCTGAATCCTCGGTCCAATATAAACACATCGTTTGCTTGCAGGAAGAAATGTAAAGGATTCTCTCCATTGTTCATTATATCACTCATTATATTTGCATCAGTCTTTGTTGCAGCGTATGGACCCAGTACGTCAAGAATGTATCCATCAGTGCATACTATCAAAAAAGGTTTTAAAAGATTTTGGAATTTGTGCAAACTGTATGATTGTCTTTGAAATAAAAAGTTCGAGCTTTTGTTTATGTAAATATAAGTGCCATCATATATTAGTATCACTTTATCATTTTCTTCGTTACCAAACAAAGCTTTAGGAATTGTGAGGTTTCTTTCTAATACCTCATTTCTATTGATGTGGTCCAGTCCCAAATGTAATATTACATATTCATTAGCTAGGCATTCACGCACAATAGCTAATAAACGCTCCAGTTTTCTTCGAGACACATTAAATAATGTTGCCAATCTCTCATCGGAATCTCCGGTACGTAGTTTTGTAAGGTATATACCTAATGCAGTTCTTGGTTCCTTGCATCTCTCACTAAGAGAAGGCACCTGATCCAGTATGGCATCGAACTGTTCGCCATTACGTCCGGTCCAAAAATGCATTTCTTCATTGCTCAATGAACCTCTTGTGTTAAAGTCGAGCCTAGGTCCACGTTCTAAAGCCCTTCTCATCATGTCACAGACGTCTGTAAATTGTTGTGCATTGAAATGATGAGTGACATTGCAAGATTGAGGCAGTTCATCCCAGATGTTGCTCTCAAGGTGTTGGCTGCACACTCTAGCGCCCTCAGGAATATATAACTTATGTTCACAAAACATATTAAGTTTGATAGTCTCAGGTATTCGATTACGGGTTGGGTTTCGGCAATCGTTGAATATACAATGCCTTGGTGTGTTTGGGGCTCGAACGTAGTCTGGAACCTGAAGTTCCTGGGCATTTGGTTCTGCTTCTGGTATAGCAGGTACCACGTCGTCATTGTGTCTAACAGCGTTCTCAATTCTCTGCCAACATCGATGACAGACACATCGAGTATTGTTGAACGCCACCTGAAAAGGGTAAAATACGATGTAGATGTTTTTTTATTTACTCTGGCTTGATAACGTTTTGTCATAAAAACCTAATTCGGTCCGGTCAGTAGGTATCTATAGTAGGATTATTTACTCGGTGCATACTCCGATGATTTATGACCGAGTTTCCAGCGAGATAATAGTATAGAACGATGCCACATAATCGTAATAATTCGAAACAATAATGTAAGCAGGTAGAAAATGTTGACCCTTCTAGTGCTTATCAGAACCGGTTCACGCATCGGTCGGCGCATATTTCCGTCCTTCATTTGTTTTACTGTCCACGTGCACAATAAATGCCAAATTGTTTTGTTATTTAGTGAATCACTACTGGTACGGACAGAACACCTGAATTCCGTGAACTGATAAAACGAGGTTGGAGTTTCGTACGCAGGCGGATTGCCCTATCCATACACTATATTAGGAAACGTTTTTGATAACACTCTAGAACATACTTCCAAAACTTAATAGTTAATACGTGTTTATCCAGTGAAATGTTCATGAGTCTTATTGTAATCCGTTATTTAATGTTGCTAAACGTAGCTTAGAAACATTGAAAAAGTAAAGCTTAGAGAAGATATGGTATGGCGTTTGTAGTTTAAGACCAATTACATTCAAGCTGCATGACAGTTGACAATCATACGCTTTTCAAAAGAGCGCTATTTTCTAACATGAAAAAGTGAAGCTAAGAGAAGATATGTTATGGCGTTCGTTGTTAATGCGGTATGACAATCACACGCTTTTCAAAAGAGCGTCATTTTCTAACACTGCTAACAATTTCGTAATAAGGAGAATCACCTGTGACACATTTAAATAGTATAACGAAGTGGGTACTAACCTCCAATTCAGCATGTTCTTGTATGTACGCCGCAAACGCTGGTCGTGTCC
Organism: Agonopterix arenella; assembly: GCA_927399405.1. Classification (NCBI taxonomy): domain Eukaryota; kingdom Metazoa; phylum Arthropoda; class Insecta; order Lepidoptera; family Depressariidae; genus Agonopterix; species Agonopterix arenella. The sequence goes on along the minus strand of OV656716.1, from coordinate 2,222,421 downwards.
TTGGGAGGTCATCGGTCAAAACATGTCGCTGGTATCTTGCATTATGTAGGCCTCGCCGGCACACCACACAATTGCTATGTTGTTCCATTGCAACAGTCCAAATCGGTAACGAAATTCACAAAAACACTTCACAAGCCGAGGTCAACGTTTAAAGCAGGTAGAAAATGTCCAAAAAGAGGTGCAGGGGTCGGTGATAAAAGCGAGATGAGAACGTATTCTGATGAACAGCAGCGGGACGTCGTCTTTCGTACGGTACGATTGAACGACTGGAGTGAAGGAGCCGATCCGATGACGCGCTAAACTGCCCAAGCGCATCGCTCCCCACCACTCCTAGCTGGGATATAGCCGCGCGCTCACATTCCTCTTCTTATAACCGTCGGTTGTCGTCAATGTAATAAATATAATAGGAATTATTTTAAGAATATATGCAGTTCTATTTTATTTATTTGGTAAAAACAGACAATAGACGTTACATGGTTAATTACATAAGTTTACAAAAAAATAGTAGTTTAATTAATAGTTCGTAGCAATTAGTGTAATATTATAGTACATTTATTTATTTATTTATTTTAGGAAGATTTACAGCATTACATTTTAATAAACGTTCTTATATAAATCTAAACGCCATTTAAAAAATCTCCACATTTAACATATTATTTTTAATATATTAAATAAAATACATTAAAAAAATAATATATAATAAGCATATTATGTATATAATATGTATATATAATTGTAATAATGACATTAAAAAAATAATTGCCTAATAATGTCGAAAAACCAAAAAAAATAATTAAAGAATCATCACGAATAGTTCTATAATCTCCGTTCCCACAGCGAATGATGACAAGCGTCCTAGTACACATTGATGTACATAAAGTAACCTTTAAAATCTGATATATATTATGTCTATTGGGGCGGGTACCACATTTCATACATTTTTGCCCATTGTCCTTTATTGTGTACAAACAAACATTAAATAATTAAGTTTTGAGGTTATAATTTTTGAATACTTACATAATATTAAAAATCTACCATATTAACCGGGGATTATTATTGTTATAAGTAAAACGTATTGAACGAAGGCATCCTGTACAAAACACCAGTTTTCTATTTTTTGTTCACACCTAAATTTAATGTTTTGTAAATGTCTTAATTATTCCATAATACACAATAAAAAACCGGGGATTATGGAGAATTTATGTTTTTCAGGTATGTATCTACTAATATTTCAAACTATCACCTAAAATGCAATTAATGCAATCTACTCCATACAAAAATCCGTAGATTTCCCCGACTAATTTCAAAGTTGGTCCCATACCATACTAAAAGTTGTTTAGTTTTATGGTCCGAATCTGAAGTACCCCATTCCGGCTTCTAATCGACTCCGATTCCAAGGTGTATTTTATAGGCTGATAAATGGCTGATAATGATAACGAAATTATAGCCATGCCAGAATCCCCGATACTGGTATTACTGTGTAGCCACGTACTCCCTGTGGAGAGGATGAGTGATAGAATGGGAGTGAAAGCGTCGGCAGAGGGCGCCCTCGTAGGACGTATGCTGATCAAATCAGTTGCGTCCTAAAGGGGAGGTGCGGAGTACTCGAAACCGATGGGCATGTATGAAGAGATGTATGGATGTGCATGAGGCAAAGTATGTAAGGATCGTTGTAAGTGGCGCGCCCTGGTCTCTGCCTACCCCACTGGGAAAGAGGCGTGACGTTATAGATAGATAGATAGAATGATAACGAAGTAGGGTAGGACTTACGACCTTAATACAGTCGTGAGCATAACGCTTTTAATTGCTTATCCGGTGTTAGAGGACGTTTTAATGAATTATGACATTAATTAATTAAACGTAAACATCTGTTGGTAGCACTTAGTTGAAGTAGTTTCAATTTGTTAATTTGAACTCATTATTTTTAAACTAAAGTTTACCCGCGACTTCGTCTGAACAAATTATATATAAGGTCTAACAAAATTAGGTGAAACTATTCTAAGGGGATGATCAGACCGTCAAATTGAACATCTTTCTCTTTGTGACCAATATTGAAATCGCGAAAAATTATCTGCTGTTTCATACAAATCTACTCGACCTAAATGTATGGGACAGCAGATTTTTTTTCGCGAATTCAATATTGGTCCCATAGAGAAAGTTGTTCAGTTTGATGGTCTAATCAACCCCTTAAAATAGTTTCACCTTATTTTGTTAGACCTTATATATACCAGATTTTATCAAACAAAAAATGTTTCATCAAAATCAGTTCAGTAGTTTTTGCGTGATGCTGTTAAAAACAAACAAACATTTACAGTTTTATCGAAAGTTGTTCAGTTTGATGGTTAAAAACCGGCAGCATATTATCAAGAAGGACCACAGAACATTATAAGAGGGGTTAGAAATGCAAAGTAGCGTTTTTGCTTCGGAGACTATTGTCCTGTCGCCACTTGTCTACCCACTCACGCTGCTACAACTACTTATGCCCTCTCGCTCGCACCACGCCGCGGGCCTTACAATGTTATGCAAATCATTGCATAACTGTGTGGCACGCGTTCCACGTCTCCATTCCGAGTTTTAAAGATATAAGGCCGCGTTCAGACGACCCGCACCCGCCACGCACTCAACCCGCGCCCACCCTGCGTCCTAAAATGCATTGCTTGCAATTTGAGTCTTATGACACGATAATAAATCTCTGATTATATTATAGGGAAGCACCGGCGCCCGCCCCGCACCCGCCACGCGCTCGCCCCGCGAACGCTCGTTGAAATACAATGCAAGATTTATTATGGTGTCATAAGACTCAAATTGCAAGCAATAGGCCGCGGGGCGAGCGCGGGGCGGGTGCGGGTTGTCTGAACGCGGCCTAATAGTACTTAGTAGTACTTGTAGGTATCAATATTTCTGAACATACTAAAACCGCCTTCAAAAAAACTAAAAAGTTAAAAAATAATATTGCAGCTGATGACTTTTTCGTTCGCATCATAAGAACATTAATTTGTTTTATCGAAGTCGCTGTCAAGCCGGTCCGATTTGCGACAGGGCTTGCATTAGTTTTTTGGCTTGGCTTGACACCGACTTCTATAAAACAAATTAATGTTCTTATGATGTGAACGAAAAAGTCATGGGCTGCAATATTATTTTTTAACTTTTTAGTTTTTTGATGGCGCTTTAATTTTTGATAAAATTTTGTTTATTTCACAATTTTCAGTGGTGAATTCATTAGTTGAATTTAATAGTAGTGCTTTAAATTAACAAACGCACTAGCCGGCACTACGATTTTCAAAAGTTCCCCTCGATTTCTCTGGGATGCCATCATCAGATCCTGGTTTCCTTATCATGGTACCACCGTTGGAATAGTTTCTTTCTAACAAAAAAAAATCATCAAAATCGGTTCATAAACGAAGAAGTTATCCGCGAACAAACATAAAAAAAAATTTTAAAAATATATACTTTCGTTCGAATTGAGAAACCTCCTCCTTTTTCGAAGTCGGTTAAAAATACATACTAGTAGATATAACTAGAAATTGTGTATTGATGACCGTGGAAGTACAACATTAAATACTTACGGTACTAATATTAAGGTGGTTTCAGTCCATACAAAAGTTTGACGCACAATACGCGTAGACGGAATTAATTAAAGTAATATTTTATATATGAAAAAATAGTTTAGAAAATCTAGATGCCGCGTCACAAATAAAATTTGCAATTTATAATATAATTGCGAAGATATAAAGCTTTTAATATTTTGTATGAAAAATTTAAAAGCTTTGAATCTTCATAATTATTTTATAAATTGCAAATGTTATTTGTGACGCGGCATCTAGATTTTCTAAACTATTTTTTCATATATAAGGTCTAACAAAATTAGCTGAAACTATTTAAAGGGGATGATCAGACCACCAAACCAAACAACTTTCTCTATGGGACCAATATTGAAATCGCGAAAAAGAAATCAGCTGTTCCATACAAACCTACTCGACCTAAATGTATGGGACAGTAGATTTTTTTTTCGCGATTTCGATATTGGTACCATAGAGAAAGTTGTTCAGTTTGATGGTCTGATCATCCCCTTAAAATAGTTTCACCTAATTTTGTTAGACCTTATATACAAAGTTACTTATATTAATACCGTCTACGCGTATTGTGCGTCAAAGTTTTGTATAAAATTGACCCCTCTGCAACCACCTTAAGTTTATGTTACATACTTAGGTAATATCTTTACATAGGTATATCAGTCTACTTAATAACTCTAGTTTTTATGTATGTATGTAGAAACCTAGGTACAAACGCATCCTGTCTAGAATTTAATCGTTCAACCTTGGATCTGATACTATACGTGACAATGGCAGCGGTACCATTGGTTTCTCCATCTCGATTCGAACGCACTTTAACTACAGTTGAGCTATTGACCACCCCATTTGTATGGTACGAGATAACATAAGGGTAACTATCACCACTAGAAGCTCTTCATCCTGATAAGGCCTGAGTGTGCCCGTGTGGTGGGTTGAGATCGGGTTCGTCAAATTTAAAATTTTACACTTATACATTTATTTAATATTTTGAAAAATTACCTTTGTTGAAACCATAATAATTCGATTCTGCTCTCGATCCTAAATAAACTACTTTCTAGTTATGCGTTAATTCATTAACACATTGTATAATTCCTTTTCTTTTGTGGATGGTTTGAAGTACCAGCAAACTTGGAGCTTTTTGTAATGTAACTTTTTATTACTTTATTGATTCAAATTTGTATTTTTTTTTTACACACAATCGTGTGTAAAACGAATGATATTTATCTGTGGAAACTTTTAGTAGGCAATGTTGTTTTATAAAAATGTTGATACCCTACTATCCTGTAATTAGTCCGTAAGTTTTACTAAAATGAATAAAATAAAAAAATAACTAAAAAGGTTAAAATTAGTTGTTGCAAAGGTTTTTGCCATTCCGAAAGGAATACAGTCGAATGTATTGAAACCTGCTGAAGAAGAAATTCTGATGCGTATGTGAAGTCTACCTATAGGTACCTATCCGCATTGTGCACGTGCGGTGGACTAAAGGTGTGCCAAAGTTCGGTCCGGTTCTGTGCCTCTACCCGGACATTCGAACTTCGCAATTGCGTGAACGTTTTCAGTGAAGTTTAGACCGAAAGGGTCGCGATATGCCGAAATTCGAAAGTCCGGGTACAGGGCCTAATTGCGAAGATATAAAGCTTTTAATATTTTGTATGAAAAATTTCAAAGCTTTGAATCTTCATAATTATTTTATAAATTGCAAATGTTATTTGTGACGCGGCATCTAGATTTTCTAAACTATTTTTTCATATATAAGGTCTAACAAAATTAGCTGAAACTATTTAAAGGGGATGATCAGACCACCAAACCAAACAACTTTCTCTATGGGACCAATATCGAAATCGCGAAAAAGAAATCAGCTGTTCCATACAAACCTACTCGACCTAAATATAATGGGACAGCAGATTTTTTTTTCGCGATTTCGATATTGGTCCCATAGAGAAAGTTATTCAGTTTGATGGTCTGATCATCCCCTTAAAATAGTTTCACGTAATTTTGTTAGACCTTATATATACGGTCGAATTGAGAAACCTCCTCCTTTTTTGAAGTCGGTTAAAAAGTAAATACAAATTCAAAATACAAAAATAATTATTTGTGATACACAGGTATAAATTATTTGATGGTACATGCATTGTTTAGTGTCACTGTGATCTGCCATAATGCTTACAAATTCAGCTACCTAATTATGTTTTTTTTTAACCTATTTTGTCCCATTGTTGGGCAAAGGTCTCCCCCAAGCTTTTCCAGCCTTCCCTATCCTGCGCCATCAGTTGCCATTTCGCTTCGTGGGCATCCAGGTCGTCGCGCCATCTCTTTCTTGGTCTGCCCCGGCCCCGGCTTCCATTCGGGCTCCCATTGGGTCAAGATCGTTGTAAATGTTACGAAATGACAGAAACAGAAATCAGTAATCAGCGATAATGCGCAAACCTATTATTATTTGTGGTTGGGCTATTGCAAGCAAGGGTCGTTATGTAACACTGCGACCATCGCTGATCTATTGTGTTCGCCCCAAGCTCACCCATATTTTACGCATACCTCCGAACTTATGGTATTTTCTTTTCATTCTCGGGAATGCAGGTTTCCTCACGATGTTTTCCTTCACCGCCGAGCTAGTAAATGATAAATACAACCGTACATAAATTCCGAAGAACTTAGTGGTACAGGCCAGGAATCGAACCGCGTCCTCGTGATTGAGGCGCTAGCTCTCTTCCGTATGGGCTATCATCGCTCTTGCGCAAACCTAAACACAAATCTATAACATAAGTAATTAGAACAATGATTTATGGACTTTGATGGTTATTAATCAATGAAATAAAATTAAATATTATGTCAAAGGATGGTCAAAGGTGTGTGTGTGAATATCATGTAATCTACACTATTACAAAACTTCAACAGAAGTGCGCTCAAACATTGAAGACATTTACAAAACATAGATATAGACATAGAAAAAGTTATTCATTGTAATGCCGTGTGATATGTTTTTGTTCTTTTTGAATGATTTGTACAAAGAGTAAAAGCACACGAAGGCATTCATCATATCAGCCACTAAACGTCCACTGCTGGACATAAGCCTCCCCCAAAATGGGGGGATTTGCCATAATCGCCACGCTTGGCAGGCGGGTTGGCGATCGCAGATGGATTGAATGTGTGTACTCAGAGGATGCTGCTGCCCATCTTCTGGTAGATCCCTCAGTCGCCTTTTACGACACCCACGGGAGGAAATGGGATGGTGCTATTCTTAGCCGACACCACACGGACACGAAGGCATTGTGGTATCTTTATTCCGCATAAAATAAAAAAAGTATCCCAATCACGCAATGAATAAATAAAAATTATTTATTCGAATAACCATGATTCATTTTGTTAGTTACAACAACAACAACAATGCCGCTCGGTTTGCGACTAAATAAATTAGGCGACGGGGGCTCAATTTATGCGGTCCATGCGCTATAGGCTAGCCACCTAATTTCTGCTATTTTTGTTTAAGGTGGTTGCAGAGGAAACAAAACTGGCCACAGCCAACTAGATGGCGCTCGGGAGCAAATATTCACGATTTTGTCACATTTTGTTTAATATCTCGTAATTGTGATGATTTAGAATCAAAATTTTTAATTACGCGGTACCTTGTGTTTATGTTTTAGTGATCTATATACAATTTAAAGTAATTTTATTGTTCATACTCGTATGTTTTGCATTTCAAAAAAAAATCGTTTCAATCACTCACACTATGCTGAGCGTTATTAATTCATAAAATTTGTCGCGTAGGATCTGTCAAGTTCGCCAAAAGAGGTATCGGCACGTGAACATACAGCAAACGATAACCTTTCACCTATATCGTATTGTGATATACCTATCTAATGATAGTGAGATGTTATTTGTCGTTATTTTACTACCGATATACCGGTTAAGGCGAGATAGGTCTGTAGAATAGAACATCGATTTTAACAATCAAACATACAGGGTAAATTTTGTATCACTGCGGATAACTTCAGCATGTATTCTACTCATCAAACTAAACAACTTTTACTATGGAGCCACCTTCGAAATCGCGAAAAAGAAATCTGCTGTCGCATACATCCCCATACATGAAAGTTGTTCAGTTTGATGAGTAAGAATACATGCTGAACTTATCCGCAGTGATATAAAATTTACCCCATATAGGAGACGCGTCAGTGGCGCGTTCTCACATCTCTTATCTTTTTAGGGTTCCGTAAGTACCCAACGGGTGAAAACGGGACCCTATTACTAAGCCTACGTTTTGTCCGTTCATCCGTCCGTCTGTCTGTCCCGGCTGTATCTTTTGAACAGTAATAGGTAAATAGATGAAATTTTCACAGAATGTGTGTTATTACGGGGGATTTGCTAACAAATAAAAAAAAATTCAATAAGTTAAGAATTCAGCGGGGTCCTCAAACAAGACACTAGTTTTTATCAAAGTTTTTATCTTCTCGCTCTATCGTAAAAACCGCAGATCACAAAAACTAAAGGGAGATGTGAAAAGGGGGTGGGGCCAGTGTCGCAGCAATATGCGCAAAAACGAAACACATTGCTCGCGACAGTAAGGATTCAATATATTATGAGGCTAAAAGCCAGTCGAGATATTATGTGTAAATAGTTTACAATGCTTGCGTTGTACTAAAGATTATTCGAACGTTGAGTTCTGATACCGCAATGGACAATGAGCACATTCAAGCTAACAAAATACTTTCTATCGCGTGGTAAGCATCTCTCTAGATCTCTATGGTAAAAACGGTGAAACAAGCGTTTTTGGTGTGGTTATAGAGCAAACTCTACAGTCCAACAACAAATTATAAAATTCGGCCAAATGAGAGTCGGTCTCGTGCGAAAAGTCCCGGAGAAAAAAAAATCTTTTCTTAATAAACACTAATTCTTTTCTTACTTTTTTAAATAAAAAATGTGGTAATTCGACATTTATATTTTTTTACAAATTCCTTTTACATTTTTAATTTTAAGTGTTTTATCCCCTTACAGAATGAAATTCGCTTCCTATAATATTTTTTATTATACAAAAAAATCGGATTTTTGATATAATTTATTATAAAAATCTGATTTTTTCGAAACCTGAATAAAATACGAATTCGCCAAACTGCATAACAGTTTGTTGGCGATACGCTATTAGTTATAATTATATATAAACAGTTTGTACATGCGAGCGATACACTACACTCATAGATATTCACTATAGATTAATACATAAGTACATACATAAACTCAAGATCATAATCCCTTACGGGTGGTCAAGAACCTACATCATTTTATATCTACAATACTACTATTATTATGATTATTAAACAAACATTTCTTTTCTTTTATTTTTAGGGTACATTTACTTAGCTTTTTGTTTTTTTTTTTTTTTTGAGATGACTATTACAGCTCTGCTCCGGGAGCAACTACTGCTTTTTACTGCGGGCTATTGGAGGGACCAGCAAGGATCTACCGAGCCAAATGAATGAACTTAAGCAACTGACCTAGGGGCACCCAGAGGGTACGGACCTCGGTCTAGGACGTTGCTGGGGCTACGCGGCGGATTGTGTAGCTGGGATAGGTGAGAAGCGGCCTGGGATTGGCCTATAGCGTCTGTAGGCGCCATAATTGAAGGGAGTGTGCAGTGGTCGCGGCTGTCTCCGCCGGCGGGGACGTTGATTACTGTGTCGGCGTGTTGTTGTCGTGTGTTGTGAGTTTGCGATTGTTAGTCGTGTCTGTTGGGCCTTAGCTTTTTGTTGTTGTTATCTCTTAACAGTGTATACTATTACATAATTTGGGAGTTAAGTATTTTCTTGTTCTTTCTCCATGGTAGTTTAAGACCGATTTTGCTGCCTTCTCTGCTCTACTAATTGGTGATCCTCCTTAATATGCTGACACTTTAAAGGGATGATCAGACCATCAAACTGAACAACTTTCTCTAAGCGACCAACATCGAAATCGCGAAAAAAAAAATTGCTTCTCCATACAAAACTGCAAACCTGCTCGAGCCAAATTGTATGGGACAGCTGATTTTTTTTTCGCGATTTCAATGTTGATCGCATAGAGAAAGTTGTTCAGTTTGATGGTCTGATCATCCCCTTAAAAAAGTGTCGGCATATTAAGGAGGACCCTGTATATAATGTCTAACAAAATTAGCTGAAACTATTTTAATGGTATGCTCAGACCATCAAACTGAACAACTTTCTCTATGGGACCAATACCAAAATCGCGAAAAAAAAATTTGCTTCTCCATACAAAACTGCAAACCTGCTCGGGCCAAATTGTATGGGAGAGCAGAATTTTTTTCGCGATTTCGATATTGGTCCCATAGAAAAAGTTGTTCAGTTTGATGGTCTGATCATCCCCTTAAAAAAGTTGTCAGCATATTAAGGAGGACCCTGTATAGATTGAGCTCTGTCTATAACCAATTAGTAGAGCAGAGAAGGCAGCAAAATCGGCCTTTTAAGTATTTTCTTGTTGTTTCTCCATAGTAGTTTATGCCGTTTGGGGGCACCAGCTTCTTAAGTACACCCGCACCAGGTGTCTTTACCAGATGTACCTCGCTAATGGCAGCGGACCTCGATTCGATCGTAAACAGTGAGTCATGTGATTGTTGTATCGTTTAGCTTTCGACTCACGCGCATATCGTAACGCATTCATTTTAATTTTGTTATTGTATGCCTCATTATTAGGTACTTTTACTGCCAGTTGCACGTACGTTCATTAAAGTTAATCCTCCATTATGATCTGTTGCTATCACTTTTCGTCTTGTTGACGTAGTGAAAGCTAGCAAGCGATTCAATGGAGCATTAACTTTAATGATCGTACGTGCAACTGGCAGTAAAGAATTTAACGATCATTATATTAAGTGGGTACCTAGAACATTTTCGCCGATCTACAATCTCTACACTGAAAGATCTCGACACGGGGGTCGAGGGTTCGATTCCCACGGCGGGGACACCTAGTGAAATTTCACTTTGTGGTTAGGACACTGCAGGGTGAATCGCCTGATTGTCTGAAAAGAAAAATGATTCCATGCTTCGGATGGCACGTTAAGCCGTTGGTCCCGGCTACTATCTCTGGTGGTAGTAGTCGTTACATAAAAACCACGTCAGAGGCCGTAAGGCGGTCTGAAAAAACTCTGACACCAGGGCTCTGCCCACACGATAAGAAGAAGACTGAAAGACCTCATATAAAGGCTAAAAGCAACCCAAAGGGCAATGGAGAGAGCTATGAACCAGAAATGAAGGGATTCGCACAAGAACCAGAGTAGCCGACATATCTCAAAGAAAAGCTAAACTAAAGTGGCAATTGGCGAGGCATCATGCTCGCAGAACCAAAGACTGAAGAGTCCTCGAGTGGCGACAGCGTACCGGAAAGCACAACGAGGATAGGTCCCTCACATGGTGAACTAACGATTTGGTGCAGGCGGCGGGAAGGGAACCCGTTGAATGAGGGCATCGCAGGACCGGTCGTTATGGAAATCCTTGGGGGAGGCTTATGCAAGAAAAAAAGAAAGAAAATACTTTTATTTGCAAACACCACAAAACACACTGACATAATTATACATAAAAACTAAAAAACTTATGTCCAGCAGTGGACGTCTAGCGCTTTTCATCAGGACACAAGATTATAGACGTTATAGTACAGTTATAGATATTAGTTGTTTGGGCTCCGACTTACAGTATGACCTCTTTCAATGAATAGGCCGAATTACACTTTACCCTGTAATAATGCTTACCTGACAGGCAATTCCTTCCTCAAGAATAGGAATGACTTTCTCTCACACGCGTTCAAACCTGAAACAAACATACAGAACGTTAATCTATGCAATAATAAAAGAAAATGATCTGACCTGAATTTAATAAAAATAATAATCTAACCAATCCAATATAAATAAAATCTAGTGTTTGTTCTGAAACAATTTAAATATCAATTTTCACACATCTTGTTTTCTAAATCAGTGAGTCAGAAAATAAATCCATTAACACGTTCCGGGACAGTGACCGGCTATAGCAGTGATAACAATAAAAGTTCTATTGTGTCTCGTTCACCGCCCCGGAACGTGTTAAGTCTAGAAGATATTGGTGATTGAAATTTCAAACACATTTAATATGTATATGACATTTTGTATGGAGACTGCTACATTCGCAGTTCTCTGAGGTATACAACGTGTTAATGAATAAACGCACAACTAGAAATTAGTGTGTTCAGAATCGACAGCAGAATCTAATTATCAAGGTTTCAACATAGGTAATTTTTTTTTATATCAAATAATTTGTTAGGTACCTATAATTTCTTGTCGATTTCAACCCACCGCACTGGCACACATACCCCTACTTACAATATATTAATGAGCACTTTCATTCATTCTTTGCTGAAATAATAACAAATCATTTTTCCTCGAAAACTTAAAAAGCGAATAACTTTAAATATTAATAAAAAAAAAAATTGTTTGTGCAATTATTTCTTTATAAATCAGTTGGGCTGTATGAGGTTTTGAGCTTATTCATTAACACGTTGTATATCGTCTATTAAGTAACAAACCAGATAATAGACACCATTAATTAATCTTCTGTTTTCTGTAGTTGTTCACCTTGAAATCTTTGTTATTATGGAGTTATATCATTGTTATGGTTATATCTCGATGTGATATGGCGATATAAAATATAATATAAGGTTCTTCGTTTCCTTTTCGAATTAAATATTTCTAGAACCATAATTTATCTAACAAATTAAAACCGTATAACCTCACATTGCAATAAGCACGGATACAACGACCTATTTTTTTAGGTGGATTATACATTCGTTCTTGTAGTATAGGTTTAGTGTGGTATAAGACAAATGAAGTTATTTCGGAGTTAACACTGAGAGTAAAATTGTTCCTTGTATAGTTACTCTTCTATAAATCAAAGTTTGGTTGAATCCGGCCTAAGAAGGACCCTATATAGTTAAGTATCGATTACCTCGTGATAAATAATGTATGAATGAATCGAATAAACAATGCTCTTGCATTTTAATTGGGCTCACCTACTTTCTGATGCTAATCGTTTTCATATATAACAATATATTCTATACCTATTTTAAATTGAAACAGAAACTAATCAGTTGAAAATAATAATACAACTCAACTTCTCTTATTATTATTCAATTCAATTCATTTATTTTGTTTCTGATCATAGATTCATCAGTTATTCGGGGCATACCCCAGGCTCCATAGAGCCTGGACAGGCTTACACCTGTGCCACTGCGACTATCGTTGGTCTTTTGTGAACGCTGCTTCTTTTATACAGGTTAAAATTGGTATCATTAGCATCCTTTTAAACTAAGAGTCTACCCAACAAACTGGACAACTTTCACTACGGGAGCAAATCGATCGGAGCAAAAAAAAAATCTGCTGTTGCATACATTTGAGTTGAGTTGGCATTGCACAGCAGCATGGATGGTATGGAACAGCACATTTTTTATTTGCTCCGATCGGTTTGCTCCCCCCATAGTAAAAGTTGTTCACTTTGATGGATAGACTCTTAGTTTAAAAGGATTGTAATGATATCAATTTCACCCTGTATATATTTTTTTCTAACAATGCCAGATACTTAAAATGTTTGTAATGTGAAAAGCCAGAAATGCAGAATACCAGGGATATTTGTGTCAGATACGCTGCAGAATGCCTGATAGATATCTTTCAGGGATTCCAATAATGATTTCATACGACATCAAATATTACTGTTTTATCAAAAGAAACCCTTTTTCTTTGACCCGATTCTGAAATAATTCCTGTATCGAGAACAGACTCCCAAATTAAAAATTCCTTTCAGCATCAATAAGTGGTTTTTTGGATCACTGAGTTTCATCTCGCTTCCATTTTTATACAGAGAAGAAAATGTGTACTACAATACCGGAAATTTGTTCAGTATCATGGGTACAATCACCTCTTAAAGTAATGCAACTGTTTACCCTAACACCCACTAGTTTCATAAGTGTACACTGGTGGCCTAAGTTTCATTGGAAACCTACCATGGTCTTTTAAAAAGGAAAAATGCTCATTAGTTTATTATTATTAGCATGAAAGAGTCACACATAGAGATCTAGAGAGATGCCAACCAACGCGCTGAGTACGAAACCTAGTGTCGCATTACCAACAGTACCACGCGATAGAAAGTAATTTGTTAGCTTGAATGTGCTCATTATCCATTGCGGTATCTGAACTCAATGTTCGAATAATCTTTAGTACTACGCAAGCATTGTAGACTATTTACACATAATATCTCGACTGGCTTTCAGCCTCATAATATATTGAATCCTTACTGTCGCGAGCAATGTGTTCCGTTTTTGAGCATATTGCTGCGACACTGGCCCCGCCCCCTTTTCACATCTCCCTTTAGTTTTGACATTCCACAGCCTGTTCGCTATCGCTACATTCTTTAAACATTAATTTATAATAAAATATATGCCAAAATACCGAAGTTATCGTGTAACAATACAAAAACACGTGCAGACCAATTTATAACTCACTCTTTTTTTTAAATAGGTTAAAATAACAACGTTAAGATTAGCTAGCGTTATTATCTCTCACTAACACGCATATTTTCATTTTTATTTCAATATCTTTTTGTTAATTAATTTTTAAAGAACAAGGGGCAGAAAGGGCCCAGCACTTTTTTATTTAACGCGTTACAGTTATGCTGCCAAATAATAAAATGTTAGTATTATTCAGGTCTTTAATTTAAAGTAGGTAACAAAGTGCTACAGTACTGGGCCCAGGGTCCGTACAAAACTGCCCATTGTTCTTTAGTTAAACTTGTTGGCATGTCTCAATCTGAGAGTTACAATTAATTAAGGAAGTAGCGAGGCATTCCCAATACGAGCATTCTCGAATTGCTCTAAAGGAAGACCTCAAATTTAAAATGGTATTTATATTTTTATTTAGTTAAATAATATATATATATTTTTTAATACAACACGCGTTGTCGTAATAGTACAGCGTCCAAAACAATACATTCTGTTTACAAACTTATATTTTATAAAAGACGAGCGTTAACCCGCGACTTCGTCCGCACAAATTATATACCAGATTTTAAGTCAGATCATAAGCTATCAAACAAAAAAGTTTCATCAAAATCGGTTCAGTAGTTTTTGCGTGATACTCGTTCAAACAAACAAACAAACAGACAGACAAAAAATCCAAAAATTGGTGAAATGGAATCAGGGACACCTAAAAACCATATCGTAACTTTTTTTTTGTTAATATCTTCAATGTACAGACAAACTTCCTGTTACAGTTTTATAATAGTACGAGCGTTAACCCGCGACTTCGTCCGCACAAATTATATACCAGATTTTAAGTCAGATCATAAGCTATCTAACAAAAAAAGTTTCATCAAAATCGGTTCAGTAGTTTTTGCGTGATACTCGTTCAAACAAACAAACACACAAACAAAAAGACAGACAAAAAATCCAAAAATTGGTGAAATGGAATCAGGGACACCTAAAAACCATATCGTAACTTTTTTTTTGTTAATATCTTCAATGTACAGACAAACTTCCTGTTACAGTTTTATAATAGTATAGATAGATAGATACCAGAGGTTATCAACCGCTACCAAACAGAGGTCGTTTTCTAGAAAGCCCGGTATAGTTCAATGAATAAATTCTAATATGGATGGGAAGAGAGGAAATTGGGTAAAGAGGTAGGTATTAGATAGTGGAGGCAGACGGCTTTCATGGTCTGAGCTGCATCAAATGCGCAGGAAGGTCTACGCGGCACCACGCGCTTAATGATATTATTCGTTGGTGTCCGCCAATGTTCCCTGTACAACTGAGCCACCTGGTTTGAGCCGTACCGACGGGAAAAGACCAGACGGATTGACCCTTGTGCCGTGGCAAAAGGGCAAATGTCTTCTATGGATCGCTGCATCTTACTTGAGAGGTTCCATCCGAGTAGCAGGGTCGGCAGCGGAAAGGGCAGCAGTACGTAAACACCAATGTTACACAACTTTGGAGCAGAGCTACTTATTCGTGCCCTTCGCTGTGGAGACGGCGGGCCCGTGGGGTCATGAAGCAAAAACTTTTATGAGGGACCTTGGCAAACGTTTACGGGATGCGGGTAACGGTCCTAGTGCCGGGTCATACCTAGCCCAACGCATATCATTAGCGATTCAACGCGGAAATGCGGCCAGCATTATGTGCACCTTCGGGCCAGGTATGACCTGGGGCGGGCTTTTCGACTAAGTAGGATTAGTTAAATTTGTAGTTTAGAATGGTTTAAGTTTAGGGTAAGTTTTATTTGTGCTTTTACTATTTTATTCCTTTAAATAAATAAATTCCATTAGATCTTTGTTTGGGTACCATAGAAAATGTAAACAATTACTCGACACAAATGTATACAGTTGCATTACTTTAATGAGTCATTATACTCATTATCCAAGCATTCTATTACTAAAATTCAGACCATACCTACTGCCAAAGTCAACAAAAAACGGTAAAAATGTAACGTGATAAACAGAAACAGCCTGTACAGGGTGCAACAAGATTTCCTATTGTTATAGTCTACAGCTATTGTCGACGGACAGTGCGCGTTCGAGAGATCGTAAGTGAGCAATCACTCGAGCTGCCTTGGACGCGCGCTGGTCTCGGCCTTCGTTTAGTGGTGTATTTATAAAACTTTTGTGTAATTACCAACAATTATGTTAAAAATTTTAAAGGTGCCAAGACAAACCCAAATGGGGTTTTTTGGTGTCATCATAATATTGTTATTGAAATTAAAAAAAAATACTGAACAACTTATCCTAAGGGAAATAAAAGAGAATTCGCAAAAGAAAATGTCCTCTTTTCATAGAAACGTTCGATCAGTTGAAAGTCCAAATTTTTTTTTTGCTAATCTATCTATACTATTATAAAACTGTAACAGGAAGTTTGTCTGTACATTGAAGATATTAACAAAAAAAAAGTTACGATATGGTTGTTAGGTGTCCCTGATTCCATTTCACCAATTTTTGGATTTTTTGTCTGTCTGTCTTGTTTGAACGAGTATCACGCAAAAACTACTGAACCGATTTTGATGAAACTTTTTTTTGTTTGATAGCTTATGATCTGACTTAAAATCTGGTATATAATTTGTGCGGACGAAGTCGCGGGTTAACGCTCATTTCCTATAAAGTTTCTTGGTGGAAGTTGTTCAGTATCATGGGTAAAATGATCCCTTAAATTAAAGTAATGCAACTGTTTACTCTACAACTCTGTAGAACAGAATATTTTTCGCGTTTTCGATTTTTTGGTCCCATAGTGATAGTGAAAGTTCAAAGTTGTTAGGTCTGATAATCTGAAGCTCCAGTAGTACCAGATTTATAATTTACCCCGAAGTACCTACGTAGGCAGTTAACGAAATTATATTGACAAATCAGGATGTGCCACCTTCAATCCTTTGCCACGATTAGCTAATTATTTTGCGCCCCTTTCGCTGCTATCCGACTTAGCACCGATCACTAAACGACATCAAGTTTTGTCGGGGGACTCTTCACAAACGAAGATTGATGAGCGGAATTATTTTCCTGGTCGTACAGTAACGCATTTAAGCTTACGCCGGAGACCATACATTTGCGGAAATTGAGGAAAACTTAAAAAAAAGGCAATGACATTCAAGACAGAACTAATAACAAAATGACGTACCACCAGAGTACAACGGACTTCGTACTTTTCGCTTTATTTATATACAAGTCTGACCTTGATATTTCGTACAGTTCGGTCACCGTGTCGTGGACAAAGTCCAACTTGTTTACGTAGCTATGTATTGTGTTGACGTGTTGTGAATCAGCTGTGTTGATGTAATGGGGATAGAGGAAAAAAGAGAAGTTTTAAAAATTACACTTATGTTACCTAGTCGCTCACATACAGGCTGAAGCGCAAAAAACGGGGTAAGGAAAGTGGATTCTAAATTGAAGTGTAGACAGGTGATCATAACTACAAAGTAATTCAACTGAACAACTTGTCCCAAGGAATTGAAGCGTGTGGTTTTACATACAACGCGAGCAGGATGAGTGTGCACGGGATGTGAGCGAGGGATGCGAGCGAGTCAGGGATGTGAACGAAAGATTCGTGCGAAAGAAGCTTAGTTGACAAGATGCCTATGCCGGGAACAGCAAACACTGCTTTGGGTGACAGATCACGGCGATAAGCGTCAGTCCAGGAATATGTTCCTAGACTGGCCAGCTCCGGCTAGTCTCCCGATGGGTTTCTTGTACACATAGGATGTAGAAGTACGGCATAGTCCAGATCTCCGATGTCCTGTGAGAACCCTTCGATATTGATCGAGATCATAGCCCAGTCATTTTACGGAGTTTTGTTAGGCGGAGTAGGGAGTAATTATTAATTGGATTTTTAAACTGTAACCGGCACCATTTAGTGACAAAAAGACTACCTTAAAAAATATAAAAAAAAATCGCTACGCAACATAGAAATCAAAATTGTGTGTCCTAGAAAGCTTTTAAATTAATAATATTAATGCCACTGCACTCATTTGAATTAGAATTAACAATATAAATTATTTTTGAGCAATAAAATAGGCATTGAAATTTAAAAAACGGGGTATTTATTAGAAAATACGAATAGACAAAAATATTTACACCAAGTTTGAAGTTTGTATTAATGGTAAAGCCTTGGCCGTGGTGGTCCAGTGGCGAGTAACCTTGCCTGCCGTGCAGGAGGCGATGGTTCGATCCCCGTCCAGGCCGACTCGTACCAATGAATTTTTCGGAATTTATGTACGATTTGTAACACCACTGGCTTTTCGGTGAAAGAAAACATCGTGAGGAAACCTGCATGCTTCCATTTCGAAGCATGTATTGTACCCACTGTCCATTTACAAGTGGCGACGGGCTCACTCCCCATCACACTGGGCAGAGTTTCGGTATTATAGTGAAACGTGGATATTCTGAGGTTTCTGACTAACCCCTCGAGAAATATATAGTCGTGAGCATATGCTTATGCCTTAAATATGTGTCAAAAAAATTTACCATCAGGTTTTTTAGAACGAGATAATAGCTAAATTTTAAAATTGGAACTGTTGCTGACGTGATTTTTTTTTATTTTGGTACATTTTTTTATTAAAAAACAATTATTAATTAGTCCCGGCTCAAACCGTAAAATGACTGGGCTAATCACGCACAAAGCGGGTTTTGAAAGTGTACTGAGTTGAAAGTTTAGCTTGTCATTGTGGTGAAGAGATTTGCCAATCAGCAGAAGAGGCTTGCCAATTACCCAGGGTGCGCTGGACATATCGGGGCTTAGTACGTCACTTCGGGAGGCTCTCTTCATGCACCCCACAGGTGGAAGCACATCGCTTCCTCGCACATCAAACTGCTTTATAGAACTTCGCTCCAAATACGCATCCTCGCACAGCTTTGGTGAAAAGGCCCCCTCTTTATTAATCTGTGCTTCAGCTTGTAAATTTCTGCTCTATATCAACCAGTTTAGTTCTCTGACGTATCACGAGAACAAAGAAAGTAGCTAATCTAATCTGAATTCTGAGCCAGGCATCACAAAGGTTATTTATATTCACAGCAACAAACAAACTAGACAGTAATTTGGGAAAATTTTCTGTTTACTTCACGTATCGTAATGTTTTTCTAGAAAATGAAGATAGAATAGATACATCGCGCGAGACCTAGGCAGGAATTCAGTAAATATTTTAGTAAGGCATGACGTAGTGTGAGTTTATTCTAGGTAAATTATGATTTAAACTGATAAATATGTTTTCGTGATGTTATAATTGTGATTAAATGATTTGGCCACGTAATGTTTATAATATTATCATAAAACTTTTAAGAAACACGTCCCGTAGGCCTCGCATGCCACCCCCGAGAAAGCGATAAAAATCGAGATGTGCCTCCATCTTTCTTATGTTACTTATGCAAGAAAGAATTTTTCTCTTTTAAACGCCTTGTCGTGGATGGCATGCTAGCCGTACTGGGACATAAATGAAAGTAAAATCATGGGATCATAAAAATTAAGTAAAGTTTTTGTCGGGGACTCTGCGCAAACGAAAATTGCCGAGGTTAAATATTTTCCTGGTCGTACTGTACAAAATCAAATCAATTTTTTTTATTCAAAATAATATCACATAGATAGCTTTTTGACGTCATTTTTGACTCTACCACCGACCGCGTCGGAAGGTGTTCCGTTGAGAGAAGATGCGTCCAGAAACTCTACAGCACACATCTTTTAAACAAAACAAAATATACAAAGTACAATTAAAATACAATATTGCATTACATAGAGTAACGTTGTCAAGACCAGACATTTTGGTCATTCAAATAGTCATCGAGTTTATAGTAGCCTTTTTTACAGAGGAACTTTTTGTCTGGCAAGTTTAGAATATCGTCTGGTATCTTATTATAATAGCGTATACGTACTGTACCTATGTGTAAAATAGTAATCAATATTTAGACTTAGGAGTTAGGACTTAGACTCAGACTTAGATCAACAAAAAACACTCTAATCTCATCACGTTTATTACATGTTTACTAAATCATCTATCAATTTGAATATTTAGCATCAATTTTCTGATCAAAACGTCCGAAGTGACCGGGTTTTTTATAGTCAACAAAACATGTATTTAGATCAAAATGTTTACTTTTAATTTTAGCGAGAGGTGTGTGTTCACAAATAATATAACGTCATAGTTTTGCGTAATGTTTACCAGTCTACGATAATAATTATAGTAAATTCAGAGTGCATCGTAATAACTACTGATACACATATAGGAAATTATATACCAGATTTTAAGTCAGATCATAAGCTATCAAACAAAAAGTTTCATCAAAATCGGTTCAGTAGTTTTAGAGTGATGCTCGTTCAAACAAACAAACAAACAAACAGACAGACAAAAAATTCCAAAAGTTGGTGATATGGAATCAGGGACACCTAAAAACCATATCGTCACTTTTTTTTTCTAATATCTTCAATGAACAGACACACTTCTGTTACAGTATTATAATAGTTTAGATTAGATACATCTTCATCCATCATCTTCTTCTTCTTTCATCTAGTGGGCTCGGTGGCGACATTGGATAACGCAGTTCCCCGGTTTTGAAGAGTGCGGGTTCAAGTCTCGCCCGAGACAAATTTTTCAATCTTTAATTTGATTCTAAATAGCACAACATGGCTGTAACATGTAAAATCAATAATATTTGAAATTAGATACATCTTCTTATCTAAATATATAAAATTATATATAAAAATCTACCATGCCTTCCGTGCAGGAGGCGATGGTTCGATCCCCGTCCAGGCCGACTCGTACCAATTATTTTTTTAGAATTTATGTACGAGTTTTTAACACCGCTTTTCGGTGAAGTGAAACATCGTGAGGAAACCTGAGTGCTTCAATTTCAAGGCATGTATTTTACCGACTGTCCATTATAAGTGGCGACGGGCTCTCTACCCTTCTCGTCACACTGGACAGGTAGTTGTTCGGAGTTTTCAGGATATCTCTGACTACCTGTTGTATAAAGTTCAGGTCTGATCTTGCATGGAGTATTGCTGCCCTCCTGTGGGATGGCTCAGTCACGTATCAACTAGACACACTCGATTCGGTTGAACGCAGAGCCAGGCTCATTGGCGACAGTAAGCTGGTGGAGACCAAGCTTCATAGCCTAGCCCACCACCGCCTGCTTGTCGGTCTTCTACAGATTGTACTTTGGTGAGTGTGCTCAGGAGCTACATGAGCTCATCCCGCCTTCCCCTTTCTACTATCGGACTTCCAGACGCACCGCGGAATATCACCCCTTCTTGGTTGACATCCCACATATCCGCACTAAGCGCCTTTCTGATTCTTTTATAAGGCGCACAGCCAAGGAGAAGAACGCCCAGCCTGCGTCAGTATTTCCGAGCGCTTACAACCCAAATTCTGTTAAAGTACAGTAGTACCGGGTTTATAAGTCTCACCGATGTACCTGCGCAGTTGACAAATTTTAAAAGCGCGAGAAATTATATTGACCAATCAGGATGTAACACCTTGCCGCTATTGGCTTATTGCTTTCGCGCCCTTTTCGCTGCCGAAGCATCCATAGTCTGCTATTCGAGTTGGAGCTAAGATAGAGAACACCCGATTTTGCACTGCTCTGCGCAAACGAAGATTGACGAGCGGAATTATTTTCCTGGTCGTACTATACGACTGAATAGCTTTCTTCTGGCCCTGCACCCGGAGTTTTGATTCTCGTTATATCGCGACCGTTTCGGTCTAAACTTCACTGTAATAGAGTTTACATTTGAACGAAAACGTTCACGCAATTGCGAAGTTCGAATGTCTGGGTAGGGTAGATGGGTTAGCTCGCTACATCTTCGACCCCATTATTGTCCTTGAATTGAGGTCAAGAGCCAAACCCATTTTTAATTAAAAAAACCTTCTCGGGGAATATAGTCGTGAGCATTCATATACAAATATTGCAAACTCCCGCAAACTCTGTTGTTACATCTGTGGTCACAACCAAGGTCCTTCTATTAGTAACAACAGATACATTATCTGTTTACCTTGTATTTACACATGTCAATGACACACATTGATAACTAAATAAAAATAAAAAACACTCGATATAATTACCTACTGTTGTATTATCGTTGGGTTCTCGAGTGTTAATATTTATCCTTTGAAGATTTTCCGATAAGAATTGTTGATAAAAAAATTGCGTTGCAAAAAAATTTTGGTAGCATGGAAACAAGTTGAATACAAGTAGATTCTAGAATTAAGATTCTTTTAGATTTGTTTTAGATATAAGTCGACACTAGCGATAAAAGTCGAGGAATAATTATAATAACAGACCTTTGACTAATTATTATAAGGATTAGCCTTGCGGTAGCATTTCCCCTCTGCCACGGTATAAGAACAATTGATCATGTGCATTTACATTCAATTTTATACGTTACTAGCGTTAACCCGCGACTTTGTCCGCACAAATTATATACCAGATTTTAAGTCAGATAATAAGCTATCAAACACAAAAAGTTTAATCAAAATCGGTTCAGTAGTTTTTGCGTGATGCTCGTTCAAACAAACAAACACAAGACAGACAAAAAATACAAAAATTGGTGATATGGAATCAGGGATACCTAAATACCATATCGTAACTTTTTTTTGTTAATATCTTCAATGTACAGACAAACTTCCTGTTTCAGTTTTATAATAGTTTAGATCACTAAACGAGACAGCCTATAATTGCGAAACAATAACTACGAACTTATGACGTTTGGGGTTCACACGAGACTGCTTATTAAATTAGAATCTTAAGTTATGGGGAATAAAATCCAAAGTTGCGGATATCATGTTACCTCGCCCCCGCAAAAAGTGGAAGAAATGTTTGTTAGTAGAATTGCACGCGCAACTAGTCCCTATATAAGTAGTCAAAGAAACAGACATAATTAGTTTAGTGAGATTTTTATGTTATATTTAGGTATTCAGATCATCAAAATTTCACTAACTCTTTCCCACGTGACAGATAGTGAGCTCGTCACCACTTTTAATGGATGATGGATACAATAAACGCCCCGAAATTGAATCGTATTTTTTTACCTCTGCTGTGCCACTGCTGTGCAAATTGTTTTTTTTAATTCACGTGGCCCTATGTTTCCGACATGCCTTGCAATTGCAATGCGTTTTTGTCTTTTTGTTGACAAAATTGTTTTTATTCAAACAAACAAACATATATTTTCATAATTATAAATATATTGAAGAGGTATAATATTGAAGAGCCAATTTGAGCCTAGAAATGTACCAAAATAAAAAAAAATCACGTCAGCATCAGTTCCTATTTTAAAATTTAGCTATTATCTCATACTAAAAACATGATGTTAAATTTTTTTTGCACATATTTAAGGCTTTACCATTATACATACTACAAACATGGTGTGAATATTTTAGTCTGCTTAGGTTTTGAAAAATACATTCGTATTTTCTAATACTTACCTCATTTTTTTCTGCCTATTTTATTGCTCAAAAATAATTTATATTGTTAAACCTAAGTCAAATGAGTGCATTGGTATTAATATTAATAATTTAAAATAATCCTTCTGGGACACACAATTTTGATTTCTATGTCGCGTAGCGATTTTTTTTTAATATGCTTTAAGATAGTCCTTTTGTCACTTAATGGTTCCTGTTACAGTTTAAAAGTCCAATTAGTAATTACTCCCTACCTCGTCTAACAAAACTCCGTAAAATGACTGGGCTATGTATTGTTCGCGATATATCGAAAGTCAGAGTAAAGTCTTGAACATACGATATCAAAACTAGGTCATGTATAATTCAACGTCAAACATCGAGTCTGATAAACAATGCACTCGATTGCATCCATTAGCTGTTTACTTTATACGCATCAATGAGTTTAATTGTCGTTGAGGGCCTATGTCGAAAAATAATTGAAGCGAAATGGGCGTGTGATATAGCCTGATGCGAGAGAAAGAGATGGGGCGGCGCGCGCAACTGAAACGACGCAAGCGTAAAACAAACTATATTTAATTGTGATTGTACTATTTATGTAAGTTCAATTCTACTCTAATCAAAATTTGTAAAATATCATTAGCTTTATTTTTAAATCAAGTCACGTGTTTCTATTATTCACTGTTTAGCAGTTCCAAGCGTTTATCGATAAAGACGGAGGCTACTTTGGCTTGTTTTTCTATCGAGAAAATGTGTCTTAATCGTGTTTTGGCTCTAATCAATACTTCAATTATGTGTTCAATTTACACATATCCGCTAATCATACTCCTACTGTTAGTACTAGTGTTAGACTACAATGTCACATTCTTACTTCATTCTTGTTTTTTGGAAATGTTAAGAAAATACGATTGGGAGCAGCACAATAGGCTCGGTGCATCCTTAATATATTTAGGTACTATTATCCTTGTATTGATGTATTTAAGTTTCTTTAAATCAGCTGTTTTAAACAAAACTGCAATCCTACTCGACCCAAATCTGTTTTTTTTTTCTCGATTTCGATGTTGGTCCCATTGAGAAAATTGTTTAGTTTCATGTGATTCTCCTTGCATTTAGGTAGTATGGAAAGATCAAATTTTTTTTCTTATTTCCTATAGGTTCCTTAAAGCGGATTCAGTCCATACAAAAGTTTGACGCACAACACGCGTAGACGGTATTAATATAAGTAACTTTGTATATATGGAAAAATAATTTAGAAAATCTAGATGCCGAAAATAACATTTGCAATTTATAATATAATTACGAAGATATAAAGCTTTTAAAATGTTGTATGCAAAATTTCAAAGCTTCGTAATCTATACTATTATAACAAGGAGGAACAGGAAGTTTGTCTGTACATTGAAGATATTAACAAAAAAAAAGTTACGATATGGTTTTAAGGTGTCCCTGATTCCATTTCACCAATTTTTGGATTTTTTGTATGTCTGTTTGTTTGTGTGTTTGTTTGTTTGAACGAGTATCACGCAAAAACTACTGAAACGATTTTGATGAAACTTTTTTTGTTTGATAGCTTATGATCTGACTTAAAATCTGGTATATAATTTGTGCGGACGAAGTCGCGGGTTAACGCTCGTTATTTTATAAATTGCAAAAGTTATTTGTGACGCGGCATCTAGATTTTCTAAACTATTTTTCCATATATAAAAAGTTACTTTTATTAATTCTGTCATTGTGCGTCAAAGTTTTGTATAAAATTGACCCCTCTGCAACCACCTTAAGGAAAGTTGTTCAGTATCATCACCCCGTAAACCCTAACACCCTGTAGATAGATAAATAGTAGATTTTAATGGGAATTTCCAAAATGTATAGTTCTGTTATCTTATCTTATCTGGGGAAAAGATTATTAGGCTAATTAATATAAGTATGCAATGAGATTCCGATAATAATGATACCAATCGCATCATTATCACATCAACCTTCACCAAATTGTTGCGAAATAAAACGAACTAGATATATTCGATTCGAACCAGTATTGGTACAAAAGACGCGTTATATTCGCTCTCCGCTCTTAGCCCAGGAATTTTACGGTTTGAGCCGGGACTAATTAATAATTGTTTTTTTTTTCGGTATAATACTGAAGAGCTAATTTAAGTTTGGAAATGTACCAAAATAAAAAAAAATCACGTCAGCAACAGTTCCAATTTTAAAATATAGCTATTATCTCGTTCTAAAAAACCTGATGGTAAGTTTTTTTTGCACATATTTAAGGCTTTTCTTTTTTTTTTATCGGGTATAGACCCACCACACGTTCCCACCGCTGTAACTCCTGTTAGCCAGGATCAACAGCGGCGACCATTCACAACACTGGACAATGAAGTCCAGCGAGCCCGGGGGATGACTCTAATCTGTCTTGGAACCCGCAATGAATCAATATTTAAGGCTTCACTATTATTAGATACTTCAAACATGGTGTATATATTTTTGGCTACTTAGAAGGTTTTGAAAAATACATTCGTCTTTTCTAATAAATACCTCTTTATTTTTAATTTCAGTGCCTATTTTATTGTTCAAAAATAATTTATATTGTAAATCTAAGTCAAATGAGTGCATTGGTATTAATATTATAAATTAAAAAGCATTCTGGGACACACAATTTTGATTTCTATGTTGCGTAGCGATTTTTATTTTAATATGTTTTAATATAGTATTTTTGTCACTAAATGGTGCCAGTTACAGTTTAAAAGTCTAATTAATAATTACTCCCTATCCCGCCTAACAAAACTACGTAAATGACTGGGCTATCTGATGTGAATACCTAGTTACAATTAGGTACAACCAATTACGACTAGATATCATATTAGTTAAGTTCTCTAAATGATTTTTGTTTCTTTTTTGTTTAACCTTGTATTAGTTTATTGTCGTTCAATGCATTGAAAAATTATTATCTTGTTTTCTTTTTCTTTTTAGTATGTATAGAGACACGCACACGATGCTTATTGTTTATCTATTTCATGATGTGCACATATGCTTAGGATTATGGCTTGCTTTACCTTTTAATCTGTCTATATTTGGTGTTTTTATAACTGTAATCTGTTTTATGTGTCTAATAAATACATAAAAATAAATAAATAAAAATAAAATTTACGTATTTATTTAAAAATAAAATACAGGAAAGCAAAAAATAATAAACCTTTTTTATTTAACCTTGAGAACTAAGTTCTTAAGGTGGTTTCAGTCCATACAAAAGTTTGACGCACAACACGCGTAGACGGATTTAATATTAATAATTTGTGACGCGGCATCTAGATTTTCTAAACTATTTTTCCATATATACAAAGTTTATTTATTTATTTATTTGATTCACTTACAGTTATTACACTCATACAATCATTGTGATACTTAACTACGTCTTAAGCTAAATGCATAACCACTTAAAAGTGAACACAACATGCGTAATTTACAGTCACAAAAGGAAAAAAAACAGAACGTTTCAGCCAATGAAAGAGAAACATTGACCTCAGATGACAAATAACTTAGGTACTGTTTATTATTATATTTTAGAAAATTAAAAAGTAAAATACACGAAATGAGAAAGTGACAAATAACAATTGCAGTGATAACGTGGTGGAGACAATACAATGAGCAAACTCCCATCCGTTATCCTTCTCCTATTTTCCCCTTTCTTCCTTCAAACTATGTTCCTTCTGAACCTAGCGAGAGAGTCAGAGTAGATGTCTGCCGACTTATCGCAATTATTATTATACAGTCTACAAAGACGTGCCACGACAGAAACAAAGCCTAAGACTGTTACTTATATTAATATCGTCTACGCGTATTGTGCGTCAAAGTTTTGTATAACATTGACCCCTCTGCAACCAACTTAACACCCAGTTGCAGGAACGCTCATTAGAGCTGTTAATCCTCCAATAAATCTCTTGCTAGCTTTTACTACATAAACTAGACAAAAAGTGACAGCAAGAGATTTAATGTAGGATTAACTTTAATGAGGGTTACTGAACATTATAATTTGGTTTATTGGAGTCGGTGTCAAGCTAAAGCCCAAAAAATAACTCTTAAGCCCAATCGCGAATCATACCGGCTTGACAGCGACTTCAATGAGCATATGCCTAGGACCATTTGCATATGCTCACGACTATAATCCCCGAGGGGGTAGTCAGAGATATTCTGCAACCTCAGAACATCCACGTTTCACTATAGTACCGAAACTCTGCCCAGTGAGACGGGGAGTGACCCCGTCGTCACTTGTAAATGGACAGTAGGTACAATACATGCCTCGAAATTGAAGCATGCAGGTTTCCTAACGATGTTTTCCTAGACGACAGCGACTTCAATAAACTTAGTTATTAAGGTCTTCATCATCATCATCATCATCATAACAGCCGATAGACGTCCACTGCTGGACATAGGCCTCCCCCAAAACGGGGGCATTTGCCATAATCGCCATGCTTGGCAGGCGGGTTGGCGATCGCAGTTGGATTGAATGTGTGTACTCAGAGGATGCTGCTGCCCATCCTCCGGTAGATCCCTTAGTCGCCTTGTACGACACCCACGGTTGGAAATGGGATGGTGCATGCTATTCTTAGCCGACACCACACGGACAATTAAAATTTTTCAGATTTTTCGGCGGTTTAATTTTTATGTTAAAAAGTTTTATCGAAACAAATTGACATCAGAATCTCAAGATAACGTCAAAGTAAAACCGCAGGAAGCGATAAAAAGTGTTTTCGTGGACTTTGAGACTGCAACTAATGGCAGGTATGCCAAGATAAACGTCCATGCGTAACAAATTTGCATTTAAATTTTTATTCGCGGCGCACGCGACTCTGTACGCGCAGACCACTGACTTTTAACACTCGTAACTTTTGATTGAGAACACCGATTGCGGTAAAACAATGCTTAAATTTTAATACGGACTAAGCCCAATGCTTCTGTGAAAACTTCATCCAAATCGGTTCAGTAGTTTTTAAGTGATACGTGAATAACCAAACAGAGAAAATTAAAAAATAAATCGCGATTTTTACATTAGTGATGTTGAAAAAGTTGCTCAATTTGATGTTTTGAACATCCTCTTTAAACCTCAACATATTGAGAAGGGCCCTATATTATAATACCGACTGCTCTCAAACGATGAAGGAAAACATCGTGAGGAAATTTGCATACGTTGAAGAATAAATTCTGATGCGTATGTGAACTCTACCAATCCGCATTGGACACGCGTGGTGGACTGACGCATTATAAATACAGACTGTTTATTTAACACTTTATTGTACACACGGAAAAACAGATTAATACAGCATAATAGACAAGTACAAAGGGCAAAGAACCTGTTCTCAAATGGTGAAGGAAAACATAGTGAGGAAACCTGTAAACGCTGAAGAAGATATCTCGATACGAATGTGAAGTCTACCAAGAGGCTACATAGACCAATAATAATGAATAGCATAGAACAGATTAATGGCTTAGTTACACGTGTGCTGTCAGTAACCATGCAAACTGCAATGCAATAAATAACATGCAAAACGTATGTTCCGCTTGTTATAAAAATAGATATAAATGGACCTATTACTACGTCGCGGAAACTTTTAGTTAACAGAGCAGCAGTTCCTTATTAGTGGCATTGGCCTGTGGAGTCCCATTGCAGGGCTCTGGCAGAAAGGCCAGACCTCTTAACACAGGTAAGAGAATCAGTAGATATAGCATGAAGACGACACATGAGGAGGTTCCAGAACTAGCGTGACCAAAAAACTAATCAAAAATTCAACTTTATCTTCATAATACTGCCCGGTATAGCTCAGTATGTAGTGAACCTGCCTGCTGTGCCGAGGGTCCCGGGTTCGAATCCCGTAAGAGACAAATATTTGTACCCGAGTCATAGATGTTTGTTTGAAATTGATATCATTAGCATCCGGTTAAACTAAGAGTCTACCCATCGATTTGAACAACTTTTACTAAGGCAGCAAACCGATCGGAGCAACAAAAAATCTGCTGTTGCATACATTTGAGTCGCGAACTCGCGCGTCGACATTGCAGTTTAGTATGGAACAGCAGATTTTTTATTTGCTCCGATCGGTTTGCACCCATAATAAAAGTTGTTCAGTTTGATAGGTAGACTCTTATAGTTTAAAAGGATGCTAATGATATCAATTTCACTCTATTATGTATTCTACATCGTTGTCTACAAGTCAACTCCAGGCTAGATTCTGGTACCTTAAATGTGACTAGATAATTTGTGTGACTAGGTCCAAGATACCTATATCTTATGACTACTGAATCTTCGTAAAAATTTCAAAGTGACTTCTTGTAATCGAAAATGTATGTACACCATATCAGTAATCAAGCAATCGCCGAAATCGAAATCGACCGAGCGTATCGAATGAAAGCTTGAATCTGCTTATTGCCAATGAGACAGACAGATCTATACATACCTATCATTAACGTATTATTATGTACCATTGGTTTTCAAAGTGGGAGGCGAGCTGCCAAGGAAGACGCGACGACATGCAAAGGGGGGCACGACGAGATATGTGAAAGTAGACAGTGGTAATAGCTAGACTAAAGTCAGGTCACCGTAAGAATACCGAACTGACATAATATCAATCTCATGCATACCGAAAATTTACATTGTTTCATAGATATAAAGCAGGCACTTCACTGTCGCGAAAACTTCTCGGCGAGAACTTTCAAGGAACATTACTACGGCTTATGACGCCACGAGAACAATGAAGGGCATCCACACTCTCGATCTCGGCTGTTCTCGGCGTGAATGTAGTGCCCGCATAGGGCTCGCCGCAAACGAGACACCGGCCACAGCCACCGCTAGCCAGCGACAAGACATTTCGTAGGGACTCGCCGGACACGTGTCCCGACCGGACGCCGCCGGTGGCCGCCACTCGCTACACCCCAGTGTCCACGGCCGCGACAACCACCGGCGGCAGTGGCCGGTGTCTCGTTTGCGCCGAGTCTAAAGAGGTGGATGTCAAACCCGCACTCTTCGACTATGGGATCTCGACAGTAGTGGCTCGCTCGCGCTTTCACGTTCCTTTTATTACAGATACCCTAATAAAATTGTGACACCGGGAGCGAAGATATTTTTTGTTAGCAAAAAGGAGTCGTAATAAAGAAAAGTTTGGGAACCCCTGTTTCGTACAATTGCCAATTCAATCGGCCGAATTGCAGAGAGAAAAGAAATTTCTCCTAGCGACACGAGCATTCTGGATAAACGCCAGGGCTTCCTGGCGTTTGTTGACCAACATGTCAACTGGTTTGTTATTTTAATTTCGAGGTAATTGGTTTTTGTGTTGTTTTTTCGTGACGTCATTTTATTTGGCCGGCGCGACCTTGGGTACCGTCTGGTTGTGATTCAGGAATTACAAGACAGATCGCGAAAAATTTGCAACGCGTTGCCGTTGTAAGTACCGAGCTGGGTGGTAAGCTTTGACTATTTATTATAAAGACTAGCCTTGCGGTAGCATTTCCCCTCTGCCACGGTATAAGATCAATTACTCATGTGCATTTACATTCTATTTTATACCTTATCACTAAACGAGACCCTATAATTGCGAAACAATAATTTCGAACTTAGAACGTTTGGGGTTCACGCGAGACTACTTTCATGATTTTTAACGTTCAAAATTAGAATTTAAACTTATGGTAATAAAATCAAAAGTTGCGGATTTCATGTTACCTCGCCCCCTGCAAAAAGTGGCAGAAATGTTTGTTAGTAGAATTACACGCGTAACTAGTCCCTATGTAAGTAGTCAAAGGTAGTAAGGTACCTATTACACTTTTAGTGAAAACTAGCGTTAATCCGCGACTTCGTCCGCACAAATTATGTACCAGATTTTAAGTCAGATAATAAACTATCAAACAAAAAAAGTTTCATCAAAATCGGTTAAGTAGTTTTCGCGTGATGCTCAATCAAACAAACAGACAGACAAACAGACAAAAAATCAAAAAATTGGTGATATGGAATCAGGGATATCTAAAAACCATATCGTATCCTTATTTTTTTAATATCTTCAATGTACAGACACACTTTCCGTTACAGTTTTATAATAGTTTAGATGAACTCACGACCATATGATAAAAAACTTTAACACCACTACCAAATATCCAAGCTTCTTCTTCTTGTGGTGCCATCTCCTATCGGAGGTTGGGTTAGGTCAGGTTGGGCCCTGGAGACTGCAGCCCTGAGTAGTGAGGTGGTGTTCATATCGAACCATTGACAAAGGTTTTTAAGCCACGAAGTCCTTCTTCTACCAGTAGGCCTCGCATGACACCCCGAGAAAACGATAAAAATCGAGATGTGCCTCCATCCTTATTATTAAATTTTGTCTCCCCAAAATTTTCCCCGGCAGAATAATATGGAGAAGTTAGTGTTTGTGATTTCTCATACGGGGCCATCTCATCCAAACTTACACGGGGCGAATCATTATCATCATCATCTCAGCCGATGGACGTCCACTGCTGGACATAGGCCTCCCCCAAGGATCGCCATAACGACCGGTCCTGCGCTGCCCTCATCCAACGGGTTCCCGCCGCCTTCACAAGGTCGTCGGTCCACCGTGTGGGGGGCCTTACCCACGCTGCGCTTTCCGGTACGCGGTCGCCACTCGAGAACTTTTCGGCCCCATCGGCCATCGGTTCTGCGAGGAATGTGCCCCGCCCACTGCCACTTTAATTTAGCAATTCTTTGGTCTATGTCAGTTACTCTGGTTCTTCTGCGGATCTCTACATTTCTGATTCGATCTCGCAGGGAAACTCCGAGCATAGCCCTCTCCATTGCCCTTTGGGTGACTTTCAGCCCTTTTATGAGGCTTTGAGTGAAAGACTACGTCTCTGTTCCATGTGTCATCACTGGCAAAGGCAACACACACTGATCGAAGACTTTCGTTTTAAGACACTGCGGTATTTGGGACGTGAAGATATTTATCCAGATTTTTAAGTGGTTACGAAAAACCTGTGTCTGGTACTAATGTAACATTGAGACTTCAATGTCACCGGGATAGATTGCCAATTGAAAACGAAATGCATTCTGGGCTCGAGTGTCATCTACGTCATATCACCTTTTGATAATATCACGGTGGCCATGACTTCGAACGCGTGATAGCTTAATAGGTAATTATGTAATAATCATATCTGGTAAGGTGGGGCAAATTGGTTTAGCCCAATAACAAATTGGTTAATGGGCTAAGATAGGGTAGACCGGTGAGATCATATACAGGGTGTAAGTGACAGCCTAGCAAATACTGAAACGGTGAATTCAGACCATCAAACTGAACCACTTTCACTATGGAGCCACCCTCAGGAAACGCGATAAAAAATAAGCCTTCCCATAAAATTGAGTCAGATAGGTAACAGCAGCTTTGTATGGAAGAGCTGATTTTTTTTTTCTTGTTTCTTCAGGTAGGCTCCATAGTGAAAGAACAACTTTCACTCACAACAACATTCAGTTTAATGGTCTGAATTCACCGTTTCAGTATTTGCTAGGCTGTCACTTACACCCTGTATATATACGATACGGATGAGAGCTTGCGACCCATTCATATGAGAAACATTAATTGACCTTACAAAACTTGTTAATAACTAATTGGTACTGGTCAAGACCGCTAGCCCCACTGGGATCGAACTGCCGTCCTCTGCACGGAAGGCAAGGCTACTAACCACTAGACCATCACGGCGTTTTTGTTTACCTTTCAATACTATAACTGTGGGCCTAGCAAACCCCCTAGTTTTGTTTCGTGACCTACTGAATGGGACAACAAATAAGGTCCGCCAAAAACACACGGAGTTTTCCAGAATTCCGAATCAGGAATACGATTGGAATACGTATGGATTTCCCCCCTCCATAATATCAAAATCACAAACCTGATTCGGAATTCCTTATGTGTGTGGCACGTCTAAAGAATTGCAGTGTCTCGTCCAGTACGTATTACATAATGGCTCAATGGTTGATAGTTGTATAGTAACAATGTTTCTGATCACCCCGAAAGAGACTATAGTCGTTATATATGTACTAAGACCCTAAATTCTTCATACGCATGAAGAGATGACTCAGTCAACTGTGCTCATTGAAGTTTAACAAGGGCAAAATGAAATCTTTTAAAGATTGCCCTTGATATAATAGTCCAGTCATTTTACGGTTTGAGCCGGGACTAATTAGTATTGACATTTTTTTTGGTATAATATTGAAGAGCCAATTTGAGCCTAGAAATGTACCAAAATAAAAAAAAATCACGTCAGCAACAGTTCCAATTTTAAAATTTAGCTACCTACTATCTTGTTCTAAATAACCTGATGGTAAATTTTTTTTGCACATATTTAAGGCATTAAGAGGTTTTGTTCAAAAAATACGTTCGTATTTTGTAATAAAAACCTCATAATATTTTAAATTTCAATGCCTACTTTATTGCTCAAAAATAATGCATATTGTTAAATATAATGAAAATGAGTGGCATTGGTATTAATATTATTAATTTAAAAGCATTCTGGGACTTACAATTTTGATTTCTATGTTGCGTAGCGAACTTTTTTTTAAATATGTTTTCAGACAGTCTTTTTGTCACTAAATGGTTCCGGTTACAGTTCAAAAGTCCAATTAATAATTACTTCCCACCTCACCTAACAAAACTCCGTAAAATGACTGGGCTAAAATTCAATATCAAAGTTTCATACGCATGAAGAGATGCCTCAGTCAACTGTGCTCATTCAAGTTTAACAAGGGTAAAATGAAATCTTTTGAAGGTTGTTCTTGGTATAATAAGGTTGCTATATAATGGCGGTTAAGATTGGGACAAAGGTCAAGGCATTTGTACAATAACGTGTACATATACAGGGTGTAAAACTTAAAACCGCCTTCAAAAAAACTAAAAAGTTAAAAAATAATATTGCAGCCGATGATTTTTTCGTTCGCATCATAAGAACATTAATTTGTTTTATAGAAGTCGGTGTCAAGCTGGTACGATTCGCGACCGGCTTTACATTAATTTTTTGGCTTGGCTTGACACCGACTTCTATAAAACAAATTAATGTTCTTATGATGTGAACGAAAAAGTCATGGGCTACAATATTATTTTTTAACTTTTTAGTTTTTTTGAAGGCGGTTTTAATATTTTGTTAAAATTTTGTTTATTTCACACTTTTCAGTGGTGAATTCATTATTTCAATTTAATAGTAGTGCTTTAAATTAACAAAAACACTAGCCGGCACTACGATTTTCAAAGGTTCCCCTCGATTTTCCTGGGATGCCATCATCAGATCCTGGTTTCCTTATCATGGTACCAACCAACTTCTTTCCAACAAAAAAAGGATCATCAAAATCGGTTCATAAACAACGAAGTTATCCGTGAACACACAAAAAAAATATATATATACGATCGAATTGAGAAACCTCCTGTTTTGAAGTCGGTTAAAAATAAACAATGAGTTGTATATAATACTCGCGTTGACCCGCGACTTCGTCCGCACAAATTATATATCAGATGTTAAGTCAGATCATAATCTATCAAACAAAAAAAGTTTCATCAAAATCGGTTCAGTAGTTTTTGCGTGATACTCGTTCAAACAAACAAACAAACAAACACACAAACAAACAGACAGACAAAAAATCCAAAAATTGGTGAAATGGAATCAGGGACACCTAAAAACCATATCGTAACTTTTTTTTTGTTAATATCGTCAATGTACAGACAAACTTCCTGTTACAGTTTTATAATAGTATAGATATCTATGATAAGACTACAATAAAAATCGCGAAAAAAACAGCTGTTCTTTAGAAAAACTTCAATGGCTACTCAACCTAAACTTATAGATTACAGTGTTGGTCCCATAATAAAAGTTGTTCAGTTTGATGGTCTGAAGCTCCCCATAAAGTTATGTAACGCATTTAAGGGGATATAATTCGGAGCGCGCTCCATACAAACGAAGTCTGGTTATATTTTCAATACTAATTAATTAAAGTCAATGAAAATTTTCAGAACCAATCTCTGCTTGTATAATGTCCGATTTTCGTTAAAATGTATAGTTTTAAAGTTATAGTGCCTCAAAAATTTCCATACAAATCTTAAATTAATCCTAGCATTAAAACTGAATATTTTAACGAAAATCTGAGCATAGAGATTAGTTTCTAGATTATTTTAATTGGTTAGTAAATTGAAAATATAACCAGAATTCGTTTGTATGGAGCGCGCTTTTCCTTTTGCCAAGTTTACACCCTGCGTACTGTGTGGTGATAAGGAAAGGAAGTTGCGTGAGTAGTCCGACTCTCACTTGGCGGGTTTTTCGCAAAAAAAAAAAGTTTGCAGATAGATTAAACAAAGAAGGTAGGCACATAAAACTTCTTATCATTATGGTTATATTGCATTGCAAGCCTGGTGGCATAACAATATTTGTTTTATAATAACATCTCTACTTTGTGAGAATAACAAGAGTTTTTCGAGATAAACACATTTAAAATTACCAATGTTTATGTTTACAACATGTCGTTCATTCAAGAAAGTTCTATTTTTTTATCAATTAAATCTTCGGATAAGAGATTCGTTACTATTTTAAGGGGATAATCAGACCATCAAACTGAACAACTTTCCCTATGGGACCAATACCCAAATCGCAAAAAAAATCTGCTGTCCCATACATTTAGGTCGAGTACGTTTGTATGGAATAGCTGATTTTTTTTCGCGATTTGGATATTGGTCCCATAGAGAAAGTTGTTCAGTTTGATGGTCTGATCATCCCCTTAAAATAGTTACAGCTAATTTTGTTAGACCTTATATATCGATATAAAATAGTCCCGTTGACATATTAAAAGTGCTACCTAAATTCCGGACTCTGGTCATGAGCATATTGAGCATGTGCATACTTATTTACGTAAACCAACCGCTCTCAAACTGTGAAGAAAAACATCGTGAGGAAACCAGTAACAAGCTGAAGAAGAAATTCTGATGTGTATGTGAAGTCTACCATTACGGATTGTGGACCAACACCTATACACTCTCTATGAGGGTAGGCCTGTGCCCTGCAGTGGCATGTATATAGGCAGATGATGACAAATAATGTATTAAATTGTTAATTTACTGCGTATAGCCCAGTCATTGGAGTTACGGAGTTTTGTTAGGCGCGGTAGGGAGTAATTATTAATTGGACTTTTAAACTGTAACCGGCACCATTTAATGACAAAAAGACTATCTTAAATCATATTTTAAAAAA
The DNA here is from genome assembly GCA_927399405.1 of Agonopterix arenella. Taxonomy (NCBI): domain Eukaryota; kingdom Metazoa; phylum Arthropoda; class Insecta; order Lepidoptera; family Depressariidae; genus Agonopterix; species Agonopterix arenella. Next base: position 2,185,716 of record OV656716.1, on the reverse strand, counting down.
AATTAGCTTCGCAACATAGAAATTAAAATTGTGTGTCCTAGAAGGCTTTTAAATTAATCATATTATATAAATGCACTCATTTGACTTAAATTTAACAATATAAATAATTTTTGAGCATTAAAATAGGCATTAAAATAAAAAAAAAATGCTTTTTTATTATAAAATACGAATGTATTTTTCAAAACCTAAGTAGACAAAAATATGTTTGAAGTATGTATAATGCATAATAATAATATGCATAAAAAAATTACCATTAGGTTTTTTAGAACAAGATAATCTACATTTTAAAATTGGAATTGTTGCTGACTTGATTTTTTTTTAATTTTGCTACATTTCTAGGCATAAATTGGCTTTTCAATATTATAACGAAAAAAAAATTCAATTACTAATTAGTCCCAGCTTAAACCGTAAAATGACAGGGCTAACATGCAGAATTGAGATCGCTTCAGTGCATGAGTAACATTATACACACTGGGTGGTGTTAAATGACAACTGACTGTTGGCCTTAATAAACACTTGTAACTATCTACTTTATGTTTGGTTTACGTTAATATGTATCATATTTCTATTATAAGTATTGTACAGACCAGTCTGGCGCACTACAAATGTTCATACAAAAACTTGCTTAAGGTGGTTTCAGTCCATACAAACGTTTGACGCACAATACGCTTAGACGGAATTAATAAAAGTAATATTTTATATATGGAAAAATAGTTTAGAAAATCTAGTTGCCGCGTAACATATAACATTTGCATTTTATAATATAATTAACAAGATATAAAACTTTTAAAATTTTGTATGAAATATTTCAAAGCTTTATATCTTCGTTATTATTTTATAAATTGCAAATGTTATTTGTTACGCGGCATCTAGATTTTCTAAACTATTTTTCCATATATGCAAAGTTACTTATATTAATACCGACTACGCATATTGTGCGTCAAAGTTTTGTATAAAATTGACCCCTCTGCAATCACCTTAAGAGGTAACCAAGAAGTAACCAGGGGGAGAGTTAAAAGGTTGGTGGGGGTCAGGGAGTGTCCATACTGTACATTGTACTAAATACTTTTTCTTATACTGTGCCATACTGTAGAAAAACAAGTTTTGGAGTTTATTTAGTTTTTGTTTGAGCTATTCTATAGGATTACAATATTTTAAGTGGAGTCACATTGCAGGTTCTGACCCGAGCAAACGACTCGCGTGGATTTTGCGCGTCGCGTTTTGCCTGCCAAGAGGCTCCGTAATCCTCAATCTCTTCTTGTTCTTGACCAAAAACAATCCCTGAGATTGGGATAGATTCTCCCATAAACACGTGACACTGGCGGAAATGCAGTGCTAACGCACAAGCAAGAGTCCATTAAATATAAGTAAAAAAATATTTTAAGTAGGTTGGTGTGTACTTTGAAATAAATATTTTAACAATTAAGTATATCTATCCAGTGTATATATTAATAAAAATTAACAATTATGCAAAACTAATTTACACAACAAATTGTAATTTTTTTATAATTATGTTTTTGTGTACAATAAAGAATCTATATGAATCTATCTATATGAACAAAAAAACAAGTTCTCACAAAAATAATATATATTTTATCACGACAATTCTAGATATTCAAACATGATGCGAATTTATTGAATTCTTTAGCAGATAAACAAGGCTAACTGTGAATCAACTGTGAATATCTTTACGAATGTAAATAAAAACAAAATTATTACGATGTTCTCACAAAGCGACCTTCAGACTCGGAACCAAGGTTTTGAGCAGTATGGAAGGTAAGAAATCAATAGGGCACTTACCAAAGTCTATAAATTGTTTTATAGACAGCGGCGAAGGGTTGAATTGAGAATAAAAGTCCAGCATTTTGGTAACATTCGAGAAAATCGTCCCGGCCAGCCTCATCTTGAAAACCACTTTTATAGTCACGTGTACAAAACAATTTATTCACAAACACGTTATAATATAAACACTATCACTGGTGATAGATTACACATAATTGTTTAAGTTTTATTTATTGAATTCCGAAATTATAATAAAATTTCAAAGTTTCGCAGTAACCTTCCGTGAACATGCAGAATTTTCTACTGACTGACTAGTGTTGCGCAGTGCTGATCGCTTTTATTATAGGTGAACTATTCACCAAATTCTTTAGAGTTGCGGTTGCTCGGAATCTGCACAACTCTTTTTGTTGTACAATAAAATAAAATAAGTACGAGTATCAACCTATGTATCATCATTGATCCCACTGTGTTTATTACATTGCATATTTATCCGATTTGACGATTCCTCAGCCGATTTGACCTTTTGACCGATTTACACAAAGTCAGAAAAAACTAAAACACCGAAAGTGAAGCAATCATTAAATGAATAAGTAATAAAAACCCTAGACCTGAGCTCACTGAGCTCAACATTATTGAAAAAAAAACATCTTGTCTGTGATCTCCAGCCAGCTGTCACTGTCACTCACCGCCAGTTTAGTGTTGCCACCTTAGAGTGTTTTCCATTAAATTAAAGGAATTTTTTCGTGTCAAATGGTTTTCTTTAGGGGTATAAAATGAAATTTGTGATAATAATCCGAACGAAACGTTTATTCAATGATAATAATAATCATCATCGTGGGTGTCCTGAGTATTCAGAATATCTCTGATTACCCACCCCCTCGGGGAATATAGTCGTGAGATGCTATGCTATAATCATAAATAAAAATATACGATTTGACTTTTGTGACGATTTGAGTGATTTGTGTTTTTTGTGTGATTGGACGAAAGCAAAGCCCCGGATTAGCAGGTTACGGTTCAAGTCCCGTCAGAGGCTGAATTTTTCAATTTTTAAATTTGATTTGAAATAGCGCAGTACATGGCTGTAACATGTTAAGCAATAATTAATAGTATTTGAAATTTGTGTGGTTCAGACACGATGCAGCTGTTAAATTATTCTCAACTCGACTAAATTACTAACTTATTAGGATTTAGCCTTATAAAAGTTAAGAAACATATTGAGTTAGATAAGTGAGAAAATAAGTTGAGCCACATTGCAGGTTCTGACCCGAGCACACGTATCGCGTGGATTTCGCGCGTCACGTTTTTGCCTGCCACGAGGCTCCACAATCCTCAATTCTTGACCAAAAACAATCCCTGAGATTGGATTAGATTCTTCCATAAATACTTGACACTGGCGAAATCATCAAGGAAACGCCATTACACAAAAAGTGGAATTGAATAAAGAAATGAAGTTGGCCTTCATGAGACGCCCGGCAAATGTGAAACTTCTCCCGATTTAATTTTTCGAACATCCGTCACACAAAAAGGTTGCAGATCAGAATTTATAAGCCCTCCCATAAGAAGTTTCACTTCAAAATATCACTAGATACAAAGAAATTTATACACAAAGATATTGTCGACATGATAACAAATTTGGCTGAAACATAAAGATTATTTTACAAATAGTAAACAACATTTTTTTGTGGAAAGTAATCCGGAAAGTATTCTGAAAGGTCTAGGTGGAAATAAAAATTTGGGGCTGGCAGCACTGCAGTGTCACTGTCATAAAATTCGATTACCTACTGCTGTCTGCTGTTATTGCGAACGAAAATAAATTTTCCTAAAAATGTCCCTTGTGAAGATATTAGGGCTCGATAAAGCAGCCACATTCTTCAACATTATCCGCCAAAACGGCGGCATAATAGGATCCTTAGCAAAACTCTACAGGTAAACAGCAATATTATGTAATTTTAGTAGGTTATGTTTTTCATTTGTATTTTTCTTTAGATAGCTCTCAATTCAGGCTGAATCTAATCAAGATAATAACTAAATGTTCTTGCTTGCAATGATACAAAGGCTATGTTGTAAAGAAAAGATAAAATAGTTGATGAAAAACTGATCACAAAGTTCCGTTAAATATTTACTTTGCTGCACAAAAAACAATCATAAATCTAAGTTCATACCTTTCTCAACGAAGTAAGTTATTAAAAAGTATAACTACATACAACAACTAAATCACAAGGCAGTGTTTAAATTACTGAGCTGTTTCACTAAGTTCTATGGAATTTATGTACGGTTGTATTTGTGATTATCACTAGCTCAACGGTGAAGAAAACATAGTGAGGAAACCTTCATACCTAAGAACGAAAAGAAAATACCATTAGTTCGTTAGTTCGGAGGTATGTAGTACACAATAGACCAGCAATAGTCGCAGTACTATATTAACCTTGCATGCAATAGACATACAACATACTTTATGTTGTTGATATGATTAGTTTCGTTCTAATAGAGGTTTCCTACATGGTGAGGCCCAGTGGCGTACACTCAGGGTAGGCAAAAAGACAGTGAAACCCTAATAATTTCTAAACTAAAAGCATTTTGTATGTATGTATGTCCACCACCACAATGCTGATTTGTAGTCGTCACATATGCATCAGAATTTCTACTTCTGCATTTGCAGGTTTCCTCTCTAAAATATCCACCACTCTGTCATATTTCCTATCCATTTTTTCTTTTTGGTATCGCATCTTGTTCCTAATCTAAACTATTTTATATGACCTTAATGTTTGCTACGTGAAGGAGGAAATATTTAGTAGAGTTCATACGAAATTATCAGAAAAGGATACTAAACCACCCAAACATACTAGCTCAAAATCTAATGAGGGAAGAGACTCAGACCCGCAGACTTAAGAAAAAGATACCACAGGACAATCTACTGGGAGGGTAACCATTCCTTAAGACACTTTAATTTGTATGCATCACTGGGTGCATACCAAGCAAGCCAACATTAATACACATCACACGTTTTGCTGAATGTCCAAAAAAAAAAAACAGCAACAGATTGTAAAGGACAAAGGAGATAAAAAAAAAAAAAAAAAAAACTATTTTAAACCTGTAAAATAAGTGTCTGTCCATTGAAGATATCTAAAATTGCTGTTTTTGTTTTAGTACACCCGTGTCCAGACCAACCAGCTCACAGTCTTAGGCATTTTCGTTTCGTATCACATATTAATTTCATTCAATAAAAAATAATTGAGAAAAACAACAGAAAACAATTATTTTGTGATTGTGAGCTTCTTTTTTCTCGAATCATGATCAGATACACATGTCGTGACATTGCTAGAACAAGCTTTATGTTTTTACAATAATTTTATAATTATCAATGTATAATTATCAATGATTTATCACTTCGAACCCTGATGGGAGATCCAATTTTTTTCGTTTTTGGACCCATGTTCTTTGGGGAAAGTTGTTTTTTTTTTATTTATTTATTATTTCTGAATCTTACATCTAAGTTTACAATTTTTTATATCGCCAAACTGCTGAGCAGTTGCGCTCGTTAATCACATTTTTACTTAAATGCTATATTTTTGTTATTAACAAAGCTGTATTAAATTAAAATATAAATAATATAAAAAATTAAATTAAAATATAAATTAAAATAAAGGAATGAAAGTGAATGTAAGTAAGACAAAAGTTATGGTGTTAGAGAGGAATTATAATGACGAACGTACCTTATGTAGTATTATGATTGGTGATGAAAAATTGGAACAGGTGAATGAGTTTGTGTACTTAGGATGCATGTTTACCAGAGACGGTAAGTGTCAGAGTGATATTGAGAGAAGAGTGAAAGCAGGAAATAGGGTAAATGGAGCTCTGAATTCCTTTGTGAAAAGCCAACACGTGTCCAAAAAGGCACGGATGGCAGTTCATAATGGAGTGTTAGTCCCGACATTGATGTATGGAAGTGAATCTTGGGTATGGCAGAAGACACATGAAAGTAGGATTAACGCAGTGGAAATGCGCTCACTGAGAAGTATGTGTGGTGTGACTGTTATGGACAAATTGAAAAATAGTTTTATTAGAGAACGTTGTGGTTTGAAAGAGGATGTAGTGACAAAAATAGAGAAAGGTATGTTGAGATGGTTTGGTCATGTGGAAATAATGGATGAGAGCAGATTGACGAGGGCAATCTATAAGGCAAGCGTAAGTGGAAATGTTGGAAGGGGACGGCCTAGATGTACATATACGAACCAAATCGGCGACGTGCTTAAAAAGGGCCAGGTCAGATCTACCCGTAACCGACGAGCATGCATGAAAGGACTTATGAATGTGGAGGAAGCTAGAGAGGTATGTCAGGATCGTAGCAGGTGGCGTTCCGTTTTCTCTGCCTACCCCAGTGGGAGACAGGCGTGAGAATATGTATGTATGTATGTATGTATTAAATTAAATTAGGTTAACCTAGCATACAGTCTTTTAGTTGTTTCTTTAAAATTTGTTTTACATTTAATTTTGTGCCCCTCTAATAATATTGGATATTAGTTACATATTTTTGGAATTAAATACTGTCTAGTTCTCTCTCCATAGTTAAGTGCCCCTGTCTGAATAAGTTTCCCCTGTCTCTTAGCTCTAGTATTATATCTATGACATACTTTATTCTTAAAATCTTTTGTTGTAATATGTTTCAATAGCTATTAACCTGTCACATCCCGACTTTAAAATAACAATTGATAAACAATGGACGACGGTCGATATCGCGTCGCCGGGATGTGACAGGTTAAGTATTCTATTTACCTATCTACAGGTAATAGTTTGCACTCCGAAAAAAGCGTATTATAATCATATTTGTACTTTTCTTTTGTTTTTTTTATCTATGTTTGGTTTCATTGTCTGAATGCACCCTTAAAGGGAGGGTCCTTCGTTACGTTTCACCCAGTATAATTTGTGGGGATGAAGTCGTGGGTTAAAGCTCGTTAATAAATGTTTGTAAACTCCGCAGGCAAGATGAACTGAAGGACGGTGTACTGGTCGGCAAGGACAACTTCGGTAACAAATACTATGAGAACCCTCGCTACTTCTACGGCAGGAACCGATGGGTGGAGTACGCTGACAACTTCAATATGAACTACGACGGTAGTCAGGTCAGGAAATAGTACCAAACTTTATACTTCAAAGCTTGGATAAGCTATATGTCAAGATGGACAGTCGAACACAGATGAAAAAGTCCCGTTGTAAGTCTGAGGGAGGGCAGACGCGTGCGTATTGGCATCTGTTAGGCTTGCACTTTCAAAAATCGCACTCCTGGAGTATGATTTTTGAAAGTCAAATCAGCAGTAGAAAGATGCATATCTTCATAGTAATTTTGACATTTTCAAATGATGAGCTCAGCGAATGAGATTCCAAAATCGCACTCCTGGACTTGTATTATGATGACTAGACAACGATATAGAATACATATATAGAAACAAACATCCAGAACTCGGGTACAAATATTCATATTCATCATATAAATATTTGTCCCTTACGGGATTCGAACTCGCGACCCTCGGCACAGCAGGCAAGTACTACAGACTGTGCTACCGGGCCGTCGAAAAGCACTAAACTGAAATGTATTAGGCAGCTGCTTTTTAAATACTTTCTGATTTGTTATCTTTGATCTGTGGTGATAAGACCACCTTATTTTGTGCCTCTTGTATGTATTTTATTTACTGTTTATGTTTTGGTATAAAATAAAGTAGATGTAAAATTTTTTGTTTCATTCGTTTTCCAGATCCCCCCTGAATGGTTCGGATGGATGCATTACAAAACTGATCTTCCACCACACCAGGTATGTTATGACTCAAGCATTTCGAAGCGATCTCGAAGGCGACTGTCGCGACGGCGGGCCCATATAAAAGTCACGTTTCGTATGGTGAGCCGCGTCGACGCGACGCGGGACTACGGCGGAATAGCTATAGGAAAGAAGAACTACAGGGTGAAATTGAAATCATTAGCATCCTTTTAAACTAAGAGTCTACCCATCAAGCTGAACAACTTTTGCTATGGGAACAAACCAATCGGAGCACAAAAAAAATCGGCTGTTGCATACATTTGTGTCGCATTGCAGTTTAGTATGGAACAGCAGATTTTTTTTGTTTCTCCGATCGCGATCGGTTTGCCCCCATAGTGAAAGTTGTTCAGTTTGATGGGTAGACTCTTAGTTTTAAAGGATGCTAATGATATCAATTTCACCCTGTATAAGAATAAACATTTTTAGCACCTAATGAAACATGACATGTTGTATGAGTTTTGGCGGCAAGGTACAGTGTTAAAAGAACAAATTTAGAACACGGTACAGTTTTTTTTTGGCCAATTTTTAAGCTTGATTTACATTACTATACAGGGTGTAAGTGACAGCCTAGCAAATACTGAAACGGTGAACTCAGACCATCAAACTGAACAACTCACTATGAAGCCTATCTCGGGAGACGCGAAACTGATTTTTTTTCGCGTCTCCTGAGGAAGGCTCCATAGTGAAAGTTGTTCAGTTTGATGGTCTGAGTTCACCGTTTCAGTATTTGCTAGGCTGTCACTTACACCCTGTATATTCTTGTTTGTAGCTTCCATACTAAACGTGGTTTTTGTATGGGCCCGCCGTCATTGGTAAATGTGTCTCAACCCTAACAATGCAACACTCTAAAAGCTGTGACACCCTCAAACATTGGTACGCATGGCAGTCAAAGTCATTAGACGGGTCCACACAGACCGAGCAGCCTCGCGAGGCATTTGCCGCGCGAAGCAGCTCGCCAGAGGCAAACGCACGCGCCGCGCCGCCTCGCTCCAGCGCAGCCGCAACCGAGCGCATGGCTCGATGCAATGTCTTTTTACAAATAGACGCGTCATACGCCAACATCAGTTACACTTTAAAACGGCGCGATACAGTGGCATGTAGCCCGTAGACTAGACGGCGCGTGACTATGTGAAAGCCGGGCAATTGGGTCATTATTTTATTCAGGGTACCATAATCCGGTCCCCTTCAAAGGCAACAGAACAAAGGAGATTTTGTTAGTGAAATAAGTAAATTCCAATAAGAAACTAGTCAGAAAAACGTAGAAATTAAAGTAAAATACTATACTTTCTTGCAAATTACGGTAACTCAGTTGTTTGTGTAAGCAACGCAATATAGTTTTGAGGATCGGTAACGCAGTGGTTATTTTGCTGAAAAAACATCAATAAATGTAAGAAATTGCAAGAAAATATCGCTGCAAATGTCTTTAAACAATGATTAACAAAAATCGGCATAAAACGGTAAAAAAGACTATATAGAGTTTTTACAATAGAAGAAAATAAAATTTTAACCAAATTGTACCCGTGTTCCGTGCCTCGGTCAAAGATTGCATGATAACTATATGAATAAAGACTGATGCAGCAAATTAATATGTCTTTTACGGCGAAAACGTATATCTATGGGACTTTTTTGTAAAATCGTATGTAGCAGGATAAAAGCAACATTTGCTACATAATGGTGACTTGATGTCTTAACTCTCAACTGAGGAAACAATCAAAATAGCTCGGGCATTCCGCGCGCGGCAGCCTCGCGAATGACTATTATGCGGCCGAGGCTGCCTCGCGCGGCAAATGCCTCGCGAGGCTGCTCGCTCTGTCTCGACCAGCCTAATGAGGGATTTTCCTAAAGCCATTATAAAATACAAAGTAGTTCCAAACGGTTCGATAGATGGCGTTGACGAAACATAAATAAGCGAACTTGCAAATAAAATACAAATAAACTAGTGATGTGTTTTTAAGTAAGCAAAAAATTTATATACTTCGTCAACGGATGCGCCTGACTTAGAGACATGCATTTTTTGCTTACTTTTTGTCTCAATTTCAGTCTTCGCATCCAACTCGAGTCCACGCCATCCGTCGCTTTATGTCAGAACTACGATTAATGCCGCAGAACGTGGTGATTATGTCATGGAAAATGATGGATATAAACCAAATACCTTTTCCTTGGATTATATTCTCTTACCACGTGTCGGGCCGATCTCTGTCACTTTTTTTACCATGTGGCGATGGCGAAGGCTCGTCAGTGATTTTAAAGTATGTTTTATCAAATTACAGGACCCAAGCCGTCCTAAACACTCATGGATGATGGAGGCCTCGGAGAACATGTCTGGTACCACGGGACAATACACCCCATATAGCACGACCAGGCCCAAGATAGAACCTTGGGTTCCTAACAAGCAGACCTCACAATAAAACTCTTTAGAGCGAAAAATCAACATAATTTATTCAGTTTCGGAAAAATTATGCTGTATTAAAAAAGTTATGTTTATCTACAAAGTTTTTATGCTATGATTTGTAAATTTCTTAGTTGTAAGTAGAAAATGAATAAAACCATTAAATTATTTTTCTGGTGTAATTATAAAAAAATGTGTTTTGTGCTAAAAGTGAGCCATGCTATAACCACTAGAACTACAACTGCATGCATAGAAATATATATTGTAGTTTTAGCATTATATTTACATGAAGTATAAAGCCGAATTGAGCACAAGCTAAAATGAGAGCTTAGTTCTATGGCGACAATTTTCATTCTTCAGTTTTATAATTTACGAGTGAGCGTTAACCCGCGACGTTGTCCGCACAAGTTATGTACCAGATTTTAAGTCAGATAATAAGCTATCAAACAAAAAAAGTTTCATCAAAATCGGTTCAGTAGTTTTTGCGTGATGCTCGTTCAAACAAACAAACACCCAAACAAACACACAAACGAACAGACAGACAAAAAATCCAAATATTCGTGAAATTGAATCAGGGACACCTAAAAACCATATCGTAACTTTTTTTTGTTAATATATATAATGTACAGACAAACTTCCTGTTACAGTTTTATAATAGTATAGATAAGGTTTTAAAAATTCTTGATGAGCGCATGTTGGGGTTGTTTGAACAAGGCCAAGGGTAGGTATTGTAGGTACCTAGTATGATACAATACCTATAACAAAGTCTAAAATCGAAATCTAAAGTAAATTCTCATAGGGTAGGTCAAAGAGTAATATAAGTATATTAGAAAAGAGAACCCACTCGTGGCAACATTATGCATCCACCTTATGTCAAATTGAAGGCTAGCTAGCGCCATCTATGTTTCACCGACAATAATACAACCTATACTATACATACCTACTTATATCTACTCATACCGATGGATATTATTGGTTTGAATGCTAGTTTTCGTTCAATCCCGCACCGATCGAGTGAAATTCTAGTATCCTTACTATTCCTGTAATCTAAACATTGGTAAGAGAACAACAGAAACTCCAGAACATCACTAAATCGTCACGAAATGGGGTAGGTAGCCAAGTATCGTAGAATACCTACAAAATTCAAAATTCGAGATCTAGGTATTACCTACGTACAAACCACATAACATTATAAGAATGGTCAGAAAATTGCATTTAATGCAAAGTAGCGTTTTAGCTTCGGAGACGACTGTCGCCACTTGTCCTCCCACGCATGCTGATACAACTACTTATGCCCTCTCGCACGCAAGTGCAAAGTAGGCGTGGAAAGTATTAATTAATGTGAGCTTGGAATTAATCTGAGGCGTGGAACGTGTCGCCACAGGTTATGCAATGATTTGCATAACACCATTAGGCGCGCGGCGTGGTGCGAGCGAGAGGGCATGAATAATTGTAGCAGCGTGAGCGGGAAGACAAGTGGCGACAGCCGTCTCAGAAGCTAAAGCGGTACCTACTTTGCATTTCTAACCCCTCTTATAATGTTTTGTGCACCACGCCGCGCGCCTTTACAAATCTTTGCATAACCTTGTGGCACGTGTTCCACGCCTACTTCGCACTTCTGACCCCTCTTATAATTTTCTGTGGTACAAGCAATCCGCACAATAATCAATCCAAGTGAGGAGAGCATTCAGTAACTCTCCATGGCAGAACAAACTTAAATGAACGCATCAATAAAGAAGTCGGATTCGATGAACGCACCGAGTACCCATAGACAAAATGGATTGACATTTATTTTTTTAATCTGTGCATTCGCGAGAGATTCGCGACAGCTGTCTGTGTGTTCCGAAGCGTTTGCTTCCTTTGTTGATCAATAAAATATTAATAACAGCTAAAAACCATCTTAATAATCATGGAAACGAATCTAAAACTGGACCCAGATAAAATCTGCAGGACATGTCTGTGCGAATCAACTAAAATGAAGCTTCTGAGTGCTAAAATAGAAGGTGAACAGAAGACGTTACTTGACGCCCTTACCTTTGTAGCTAATTTTAATATAAAAACTGGAGATAAACTGCCTAAACAGGTTTGTACCGACTGCGAGATGATCATGTGCAAAGCAGACGCATTCAAAAGACGATTTTTAGAAGCCGAATCCATTCTAAACGACCATTTAAACAGTCAATATTTTGAGTTAGAAATACCAACAAAATCGTCTATAAAACACGAAATCGCTGCAGAAAATGATATTTTAAACATTAATCGGGATTCTCTGCCTTCCACTTCGCTAATAACTGCTTCAAACTCTAACATATTTGAAGGAAACACTCTTAGTTTAAATACAGACAGTATTTCAATTTTCGATCAATTAGACCTACCTAACATAACTATACGTCGAAATAATAAAGCAGAGGAAGTCAAAGAAGAAACAGAAAACGATTTTGATCACCAAAATGACGTATCGATGGACTTTGACGACGCAAACGCATACGAAACGCTACCAATAGAATTCAAACAAGAAATTAGCGAATTAAAAATGTATTCATGCAGTTGCGGAAACGTATTCAACAAGAGGGAAGACTACAGAGCTCATATAAAAACAAATGAATGCAACGGTTTAAAGAAATCAACAAAAATCAAAGTAGAAAAGAAATCTGGAACCCGAAACATATTAATCAAACGTCAAGTCCTCTGTTCTGACTGTAACGTAGAATTCGACACGATCAAAGCCTTAAAAATCCACCAACGTTCACACAAAAACGATGAAGACAACGGCCAATACGAATGCTCATTTTGCATGAGGAAATTTAATAGAAAATCTTCGTACACGAATCATATGAAACATCACGAAGAAAAGGGCAATGTGAAACACATTTGCAAGACTTGTAAGCGAGAGTTCCAGCACAAGGCTCATTTAGACAACCATATATTGGCCGTGCACACGCGAGATAAAGGATTTATGTGCGAGCAATGTTTAACTAATTTCACTACGGAAGAAAGTTTGGAAATACATAAGGAAAGTCATAAAGTTGAGAAGAAACATAGATGTAGTGAGTGTAATAAGGCATTTATTATGTTGTCTACGCTAAATGATCATATTAAGGTATGTTATTTTGGTTTAACTAACAGATGGCACTTGACTCTTTTTTTTTCAATTTTTTTTTAAAGGGACTTTTATACAAAATGTTATGTACATGTCAGTCCCATCGTACCTTATGTCTAGATTTTCCTAATGGCTCTGACTCTTAGTAAATATTTCAGATTATACCTTATCCCATTTGAAGTACTAGAATGGAGTTACGTTGCAGATTCTGACCTGAGCACTTGTATCGCGTGGTTTTCGCGCGCCGCGTTTTTGCCTGCCACGAGGCTCCGCAATCCTCAATCTCTTGTTCTTGACCAAAAACAATCCCTGAGATTGGGATAGATTCTCCCATAAACACGTGACACTGGCGGAAATGCAGTGCTAACGCACAAGCATAATAAAATAAAATAAAAACGCACAAGCAAGTGTCCATTAATTATAAATAAAAAAAAGTACCAGAATCTAGCCCAGATTTGTATAATGATGAATAAACAACAATATGCAATACATCGGAAACTCGGCGCTCGAAGTTGTTGACGATTATGTTTACCTGGGACAAACTATTCAGTTAGGTAGGTCCAACTTCGAGAAAGAGATCAACCGTCGAATCCAACTCGGTTGGGCAGCGTTCGGGAAGCTACGTAGTATATTCACGTCCCAAATACCGCAGTGTCTTAAAACGAAAGTCTTCGATCAGTGTGTGTTGCCAGTGATGACATATGGAACAGGGACATGGTCGTTCACTCAAGGCCTCATAAAAAGGCTGAAAGTCACCCAAAGAGCAATGGAGAGGGCTATGCTCGGAGTTTCCCTGCGAGATTGAATCAGAAATGAAGAGATCCGCAGAAGAACCAGAGTAACTGACATAGCCCAAAGAATTGCTAAATTAAAGTGGCAGTGGGCGGGGCATACGGTGGACCGACGACCTTGTGAAGGCGGCGGGATCCCGTTGGATGAGGGCAGCGCAGGACCGGTCGTTATGGCGATCCTTGGGGGAGGCCTATGTCCAGCACTGGACGTCCATCGGCTGAGATGATGATGATGATGCAATACATATTAGATACAAGCATCAATAACATAAAATATTTAAATATTCATCATATAAATATTTGCCCCTTGCGAGATTTGTGCCCGACACCCTTGGATCAGCAGGCAGGTTCTCTGCCAACTGATCGATCAGGCCATCGAATTATGGCAAATCCCCCCATTTTGGGGGAGGCTTATGTCCAGCAGTGGACGTTTAATGGCTGATATGATGATGATGATGATGACATTTAGATGAAACTGATGAGGGGGATTGGAGTGAATAGGCTTGATGTGGGCATATTTCATGACATCCTGGCATCACCAAGTTCTGATGCTGCGAGAAAAGTGTTCGCCTTTGCAAACTCATCAGTGTCTCGTTAAGCAAATTAGAAAGTAGGTAAAATCTAGATATAAGGTAAGATGTATAATATATTATAAAACTGTAACAGGAAGTTACGATATGGTTTTTAGGTGTCCCTGATTCCATTTCACCAATTTTTGGATTTTTTGTCTGTCTGTTTGTTTGTGTGTTTGTTTGTTTGAACGAGTATCACGCAAAAACTACTGAACCGATTTTGATGAAACTTTTTTTGTTTGATAGCTTATGATCTGACTTAAAATCTGGTATATAATTTGTGCGGACGAAGTCGCGGGTTAACGCTCGTTATGTATAAAAGTCCCTTTAAAAAAATAGAATAAAAAAAAGATGCACCTCAAGATTTTTATAAAGATTAGATGTAAGGGTGGAACAGTGGTCCTATTCTGTCCATTACTTTGTAAAAAAAACTAGATTTGTCTGCGCCGCTTTTAGTCATCATAAGCGAGATAAAATATATACCTTCCCTTCTAGTTTTTATGTCTCATCGTAAGCTTCCAAATTCAAAAAGTTTTTTTCAAAATTGGTGATTTGGGAACGGAGACACCTAAAAACCATTTTGTAATATTTTTTGTGAATATCTTCAATGTACAGACTTCTGTTACAGTTCTATAATAGTATAGATTTTTTTTTTTTTACTTATATTTAATGAACTTGTGCGTTAGCACTGCATTTCCGCCAGTGTCACGTGTTTATGGGAGAATCTATCCCAATCTCGGGATTGTTTTTGGTCAAGAACAAGAAGAGATTGAGGATTACGGAGCCTCGTGGCAGGCGAAAAACGCGACGCGCGAAATCCACACGAGACGTGTGCTCGGGTCAGAACCTGCAACGTGACTCAGTATAGATTTTAAAAACACTGCTAGACCGATTTTGATGAAACTGACAATTAGATTAAAAAACTTGGTATTATATTTTATCTTGCTACAATGACGGGAGACATTGCGTACGAAGACGCATACAAAAACTTGTTTAAAATTTTTCTAGGAGCTAACAAAATATAATTATTTATCGTTACAGACTCACACGGGAGAGAAACCGTTCCTATGTTCCATATGCGGTAAAGGTTTCAGTCAGAAGACGAACCTCGCTCAGCACATGAGGCGGCACCAGGGCCTGAAGCCTTTCAAGTGTGAAGAGTGCGATCGGAGGTACGTATCCTGGGCTGCAATCGCGGTAAATATTTGGTGATTAAACTGTTATGGGACTACGTACGAACCATTACTTTTGACACATTTGGTATTGCGCTAATCGCGGTACAGCCGTTAGAGCCGTTTTGACAGATTGCTCAGACGTTATTGGCTGTCGGTTACATAGAGTTTAGCGCGATGCGGAATTCAGCGCAGTTGAATAGTAATTGGATTGCAATGTGATTAGAACTGAAATTGGATAAGAATAGAACTTCGATGTTTTAAATCAAAATAAAGATTGAAAAATTTGTCTTGGGCGGAGTTCCATATTCTATTTTCTATGTCCATTACAGATTCGTATCAAAGGGCGAACTAGTTGCTCACAAACGTAAACACACCGGAGCGCACCCATTCGTCTGCGACGACTGCGGCTCTGGCTTCACCACCTCCTCTTCCCTCGTGAAGCACCGCAGAATTCACACCGGGGAACGCCCCTACGCCTGCGATCTCTGCACAATGAGATTCGCCGCTTCTGGCACCCTAAAGAACCATAGGAGAACCCACACGGGGGAAAAGCCATTCCAGTGTTCGTATTGTGAGAAGGCATTTGTGCAGAGACAGGATCTGATATCTCATATAAGGTGCCACACGGGGGAGCGGCCCTACGCGTGCGGTTGCGGGCAGGCGTTCAGAAAGGCGTCCGCTCTCAAGGCGCACCTCAAGATGCACGGCAAGGACGCACTGTGCCAGAGATAGTGCGGGGGGATACTGCTAGAGAAAGAGGTTGAAATGCGGTGAGAAAGAGACAGAAATAGTGTAAGAAAGAGACAGAAATAGTGTGATAAAGAGAGAAATAGTGTGTAAGAAAGAGACAGAAATAGTGTGAGAACGAGACAGGAACAGTGTGATAAAGAGACAAATAATGTGTTAGAAAGAGATAGAAATAGTGTGTGAGAAAGAGAGAGAAAGTGTATGAGAATGAAACAGAAATAGCTTGATCAAGAAAGTGTGGATGAATGAAAGAGACAGATTTAACCTAAGATAAAGAGATAAAATATTGCGGGAGAAGGAGACAGACAGCTCGAGAACGAGACAGACAGCGTGAGAGTGAGATAAAAATAGTGTGTGAGAAAGAGACAGAAATAGTGTGAGAAAAAGACATACTTATGATGTGAGAAACAGAGAAACTGTGTGTGAGAAAGAAATAGATGTTACGCAGGGAAAACAGATGGTGTGAGAGAATTAAGACAGAAATAGTGTGTGAAAATGAGACAGAGATAGCGTGAGTGAGCGAGAAAGAAAGTGTGAATGAAAGAGACATATTTAACGCAAGAGAAAATATTCAAAAATTGCGAGAGCAGGATAGCATGAGAATGAGACAGAAATAACGTGCGAAGAATTGATAGATGTAGATTCGCCGCTTCTGGCACTATAAAGAACCATAGAAGGACACACACGGGGGAAAAGTTATTCCAGTGTTCGTATTGTGAGAAGGCGTTCGTGCAGAGGCAGGATCTGATATCTCATATAAGGTGCCACACGGGGGAGCGGCCCTACGCGTGCGGCTACGGGCAGGCGTTCAGGAAGGTGTCCGCTCTCAAGGCGCAAGGCAAGGACGCCCTGTGCCAGCGGTAGTGCGGGGCGTCCTTGCCTTGCGCCTTGAGAGCGGACACCTTCCTGATCAAGAGAGAAATAGTGTGGGAAAGAGACAGAAACAGTGTGGGAAAAAAACAGAAAGAGACAGAAATACCAAAATAGTGTGTAAGAAAGAGAGAGATATAGTGAGTGAAAAGTGTGAATTGTTGATTACTTTAAGAAGTGATTGTACCCATGATACACTGAACAACTTTCCTCAAGAAATCTTTAGGAAATTCGCAAAAAACAAAAACGAATTTTCCTACAAAATGTTCGATCAGCTGATTGCATTTAGTTTAGTATGGGAAGACCAAAAAAAATTTTCGTATTTCCTATAGGTTTCTTAGGGAAAGTTGTTCAGTGTCACCTCTTAAAGTAATGTAACTGTTTACCCTAACACCCTGTAGTGTGAGAAAGAGAAAGAAATAGGGCGAGGAAAGGACAGAAATCAAGTAAGAGAAAGAGTGACACTTAATTTTATTTATTTATGACAATGAAATTGAAAGAAATAGAATCTAATGTTTTTTTTTTTGTGTGAGAATGAGATAGATAAACAAGGTGATACAAAAATACCTATAAATATTTAAGGGGGTGGTTTAGACCATCAAACTGAACAACGTTCACTACGGGACTAACATACAAATATACTCGAGCTAAATGTATGGCACATTTGCTTTTTTCGCGATTTCGATGCTGGTCCCATAGTAAAAGTTGTTCAGTTTGATGGTCTAAAGTCTAAACAACCCCTACCAACTAAAAGTTTTAAATGCATATTTTTACTTTTGTAACACTCTGTATTTCGAGGAAGAAGAAAGGAAGAAAGAAATTGAGAAACCTTGACTTTTAATAATACCTATTGATATTGATCTCAAATAACAATTCTCAATATTCTTACTAATATTTAACCAATTTGTTTCAAATATGGACCAAAATTGTATGTAAATAATATAGGTACGCCAAATTTATTTGTCTATGAATTAATTTCTGTCTATTATTTTTTGTCTTAATGAAATATGTACGCCATCAATACATCAATTTGTAAAAAATGTCTTAGTTTCATTTTTAATGAACCACAAGAAAAAAATGTTTAAATACTTCTTCAATGGCAATAATAATATACAGGTGTAATAAAACACACTAGGGCCACCCCTTTTTAGACTATTTAACTGAACAACTTTCACCTCTAGATAAAATATCTGCTGTTTCATACGAAACTGACTCGACTTAATGTATGGGAAAGATGAGATGAATAGAAGCTGATTTTTGTTTTTGCTCCGATTGGTTTCCTCCCATAGTAATAGTTGTTCAGTTTGATGGGTAGCCTCTTAGTTTAAAATGATGCTAATGATATCAATTTCACCCTGTATACGTCCCACTGCAGAACATAGGCCTACCCTCGTGTCCACCACACTTGCACAATGCGGATTGGTAGACTTCACATAAGCATCAGAATTTCTTCTTCTGCGTGTGCAGTTTTCCTCACGACGTTTTCCTTCACCGTCTGAGAGCAGTCTGTATTGCGTACATAATTTAGTACTCGTACATGGCATTGTTTTCCTTGTCCGTGCGGATTCGAACCTGTACCTTAAGATTGAGCAATGAAAACCCTACAAATATTCGGATTTCGGGGGGGAGGGGGGTAAAACCCACGTGCCTACATTAAAGTCTGAGGTCATAGACAATGCATTCCCGGATTTTATATGAAACGGACTCAAAATACGCGACTCACAACTCACAAAATTACGCTCGTTTGTCTTCACCCTGAGGGTGAACTTTAAAAAGGGCGTTCACAAAGGACCAGCGATGGTCTACTGGGCACAGGCTCAACAAGCCTGTCAAGGCCCAAAACCCCCCTAAATAATAATAACAAGGGTGAAAGAGAGTATATGCGGTCTAGACGGGTCAGTCGTGAGGTCTAGACAGGTCAGTCGTGCGGTCTAGACGGGTCAGTCGTGCGGTTTAGACAGGTCGGTCGTGTGGTCTATGCAGACCAGTCGTGCGGTTTCGACAAGTCAGTCGTGCGGTCTAGAAAGGTCCGTCGTGCGTAGCGCGCGGGGGTGAAATGGGCACCAGTCAGTGTAATTTTGTCTTACTAAAGATATAGGAGAATAGGAGATGTTGAAAAAAAAACGTTGGAACAGAAAATAAATTCTTTATTTTAATATCAATAAAATAATATCCAATCGAATCAGATTAACATAAAACTTTGTTCAAAAACCATGTTTTTCGTAATATTTCGTTTTTAAATAATAGCTTTCTTCTATAACATAACACTGAAGGGGGTTGCTAGAGGTAAAAACTTAATTTTTATCTGAACTGAGATCTTAGTAAAATACATCACAATTTTAAAATTGCTATTTTAATAATAACCGCCGAAATATTGCCACAAAAAGTTTAAGGTTTCTTACACCGTTAAATAAAAGGCAATGCCTAAAAATGGCGCCTTTTTTCTTTTTTCTTATTTTTTTTAGCGCGGACATCAAACAAACTTGAATATTATGATTCAGAAAAAAGTAACAAACAAAACTTGTTCAAGTATAAGGTCTAACAAAATTAGGTGAAACTATTTTAAGGGTATGATCAGACCATCAAACTGAACAACTTTCTCTATGGGATCAATATTGAAATCGCGAAAAACAAATCTGCTGTCCCATACATTTAGGTTGAGTAGGTTTGTATGGAACAGCTGATTTTTTTTTCGCGATTTCGATATTGATCCCATAGAGAAAGTTGTTCAGTTTGATGGTCTGATCATCCCCTTAAAATAGTTTCAGCTAATTTTGTTAGACCTTATATATCTAGATATATATCCTTATATATCTACCTTATCTAATCTCAGTCCGGTCGGAGATATAAAGGCTTGAAGTTAACGTAATGAACAAATTTTCAACTTCAAGCCTTTATATCTCCGTTTGGACTGAGTTTAGAGATACACTTGTCATAATACGTTTTGTTTGTTGCTTTATTCTGAACTAAAATATTCAAGTTTGGTTGAACGGACGCGGCAAAAAAATTGGCGAATTAACAAAAGGCGCCAAATTGGCTTTTGCATGGAGATAAAAATAGATATTTTGACTTTAATATTCTGCCAAGGACAGCGAACAGATCTTCGTTTGTAAGTCATGCGAACTCGCTTGCGGGCGGCACGCATTTTGCGTTACATATCTGGCTGCATTTCCGATATGTCAAAAGGTAACATTGAACAAAGACACTAGCTCCTAGGGTTAAGGCATCTAGATTACAAGCTAGGTTTTATTCTTTTCGAGATTTATTAAAGCAAATTAAAAGACATTGCTCACGTGACGAAGTGTATTCGTTTCGGGTCGTTTCGCAGCTGGCTAATGTGTACGATCAAAGAACACATACAAATCGTATAACTGAAATTATTCACAGGATAGGAGGAATATCGTTCTTTTCAAGGAAATGGAAATTATCCTTTTTCTATCGTGGCATTTCTTATGAAATTCAAATTTACCATTTTTGTAGGCGAAACGGGATTGTGCGTTCTTATAAGAATTCTCGCCCGCATGCGGATTGGCTTGACTGGAAAAAAAGTCCTAACTGATACGCGATTAGGGACATAACAATTTCTCTGCATTTTTTTTGTAAAATTTGCGATTGGTGCTGCCAGATGAATAAAGCTGTTTTTTTTTTTAAAGTATCAAATGAAAAAAATTTGAAGGTGTAAGCCGCCTTCGTAAAAACGTTTTTTTTACAAAGTATTCTTTTTAACCTATTTTTATTTATTTACAATACGTTGTTTAATCATTGAGGTATTTTTTTAATATACTTTTGTACTGTGAACATTATTATTTTTGTCTATTCTCCTACGTTTACCCTAAAAAATATTTTTAATATCATTCTGTGTAGTATTTTCCGTACATTTATTTGTTTATAACATTTTTTTCTACGTTCTTTACGTATTTTTTTTTCCTTAAAATTCGTCTAACGTAACTGTATCTTATGAATGTAGTAACTATTTATTTATTAATTATTATTAACAATGGTTTTTTGTTATTGGCACGTCACTGACTGAAAAAAAATTATATGAAGTAGCTATACAAAAAAATATTTTTAATGTGCACAAAAAAAATATTTTTGATGTGCACAAAAAAAATATTTTTAATGTGCACAAAAAAAATATTTTTTACAAAGGAGATATTTTTATTTAAGGAACAAGTATTATATTCCAAAAAAAACTCCTTTTTGTATGTACATGCGTCTCCTTTTAACATGTTTTAAGCCAGAAAGGAACACAGTACCTACCGAAACGAATATTTTTTTGACTGTTTTTTTCATAACATTTTATTTAAATCTGAATCTCCTTGACAAGAAAGTCTAAAATGTCACATTGTTAATCACACGGTGCACATCTGACTATCTTGTTACAAAAGCCGCATCAAAATCTGTCTACCAACCGCGTTACGAACATTTATATCTACAGATATATAAATCAAACGCACATTACCCTAACCTAAATAAGAAAATCTAGTTTTCCTATAATACCTTTTTTTTACTATAAAAATACTGTACCGATTATGATGCAGTCTACTTTAAATAGCTACTTCATATAATTACAAAATAACATTTCTAAGACTAGGTTTTTCTCATTTTGCGTTTGACACTTATTTGTCAAAAGTACATTGACCCCAAATATAACTAGGTATTTCTTAAAAAAACCTTTTTTCTTACATAAGTACTAGAGAAATTAAACATTTTAAAAACTACAAAATTTGGCAGTCCAATTTTTTTTAATTAGAGAAAAAAATTATGCTTTAGCTGCCTTAATAAAATAATTTTCATAAAATATAATACTATAAAAAATAACTTTTTTTAAGACCGCATTCAAATCGGTCATAATAAAAACTTAAGCACATTAATGTCGCTAAAATAAAAAATACAAAATAATAAGCTTTATGCAAAATAACGATTATAAAAAATAATTATGTTCTTTTTCAATCACATTTTAAGCTTTTAAACTCAACATTTGGTACATTCCTGCAAACATTTTACAAAAAATTGTACCAAAGAATACCCATTTCAGACCATAGAAAATCCTTTTTTTTCTGCACAGGTTAAAAATATTCCTTGCTAAAAAATAGACAGCTCAATATTTTCGGTAACTATTAAATAAACATAATGGCACGTATTAACTAGATAAAAAAATTACCGCTCAGTCGAAAAGTGTTGATTTTATAGACTTAAAGTCAGATCAGGTATTAAAAACTGCTACTTTCGTGTTTTATAAGGGAAAAATCATATTTTTTTGCATTTAAAATATATTATGTGAATGAGTATTACGCTAGTGAATTTTTTTCCTATCTGACCGAAGTGTTTTCAACAAAATTGAAAAAAAAACATGCATTTGGAAAAATGTGAATTAAAAAAATTTTGTTTGTTTCTGACCCAGTACTTGTCCATGTCCATTTTTATTTTTAAGTTAATGGCCTTTTACTTGTGTCTAACACTGCATTTCTGCCAATAACGAGTACGGTTCTGGGATCGCAATCTCATGGATCGTTTGTACAAAACACATTTGAGCTAATACAAATTGTTCGAGCCTCGTGGTAAGCCAAAAAGCACCAGAAGCACACAACCGACTTGCCAAGAGACCCATAAAAATTATACCATTAGGACAAACATTTATTTCTATTTGTTTAAAACCTGATTATTTTTTTCAATTTTTTTAAAACCTGGTAAATTTTTTCTATTTTTTTTAAAACCTGATCGTTCCTAAGTCTCTGGAAGCCACATTAAAAAAACTTTTCAACCAAACAGTCACAGCCTATTCACTTCGCGCTGGCTTTCTCCAAAAAATCCATTTTCAACCTCAGCTCTATCAAAAACAGTTGTTTTTGCAGCGAAAATATTTCTTCCTTCTGTCTCAATTCCATATTTAATATTTTCATTTTCGCTTCGTGTTCCCATATAGCGTGCTGTCTTTTAGCAGTGAAATATAACCTTTCTTCTTCTGTGGCGGTACCGCAATCGTGTTTTATTTGTTCATTTTCCTGGAACTTTTCTCCGTTTTCTCTTTTTTCGTCATCCAAATGACTTAAATTTAACGGCGTGTTCGATAATTCATTAAGCTTTTGTATAAAGTTGTGTTGTAACCGTGCTTGTTCGAAGGGGTTTGTTAGTATTGGTATGTGGGGGATTAGGGGGATAGGTTTGGGGGGCGTTGGGGATGACTGGGGGATTATTTGTACTTGGGGTTCTAGTACGTTTGGCATGGTGTCGTCACTGTCGTTCGTGCTTGAAAGTCGGCCGTTTGACATCTGTGGGCAACGATTTTTTTTTAGAATTAATAACAGTAATTGGGGATTAGGGAAAATAGAATTTTCCTGAAAATGAGATCGATTTTTTGACCAAAATACACTAAATCCATTAACCGATGATACACAGGGTGTAAAAAAAACCCTGTTGGCGCCTTAAAGGGTTGCTTCAGACCATCAACCTGTACAACTTTCTCTATGGGACCAAAATCGAAATCGCGAAAAAAAATCAGTTGTCCCATACATTTCGGTCGAGTTTTGTATGGAACAGCTGACTTTTTTTCGCGTTTTCAATGTTGGCTCCATATTGACAGTTGTTCAGTTTGATGGTCTGAAGCAACCCTTTAAGGCTCCAACAGCGTTTTTTTTTTACGAAAAAAAATCGGGATCGGGATTAAATAAGGTCTAAAACAATGTTTATCTTTTTTTATGTTTTGCTATACTTACGACAGACGAAAGAAAAAAACAATGTGTATAAATGAAATAAAACTTACATTGACAGGTAAGCAGTCGTCATCTTTACCGCTGTGGTTTCCCTCCACACTGGTCGTCGCCTCGCCTTCCTCATCTGCCGAAAACATACCCCATTAATATCCTTATCAGCCTGAAACACGTCCCACCACTACTGCCTCCTGCTCCGTGGTCTAATGGTTAAGATCATTGGCTCTCGACACGGAGGTCGTGGGTTCGATTCCCACGGGACACCTAGCGAAATCTCACTTGGTGCGTTTTTCCCCAGTTGGTTAGGACATTGCAGGGTGAATCGCCTGATTGTCTGGCACGTTAAGCCGTTGGTCCCGGCTACTATCTCTGGTGGTAGTAGTCGTTACATAAAAACCACGTCAGAGGCCGTAAGGCGGTCTGAAAAAACTCTGACACCAGGGCTCTGCCCACACGATAAGATAAAGGTCCCACTGCTGGGCACAGGTCTAACATCAGGGAGGGTCTATGTACGTTGGTCCACCACGCGTGCACAATGCGGATTGGTAGACTTCACAATTCACATACGCATTGGAATTTCTTCTTCAGCGTATGCAGGTTTCCTCGCGATGTTTTCCTTCATCGTTTGAGAGCAGTCCCTAAATGATAGTGGTCTGGTTGGTCTGATCATCCCATTACAAAACTGCCAGCGTACGTTTTCAATGTACAGTAGTACCAGGTTTATAAGTCTCACCGATGTACCTGCGCAGTTGACAAATTTTAATAGCGCGCGAAATTATATTGACCAATCAGGATGTGACACCTTGCCGCTATTGGCTTATTGCTTTCGCGCCCTTTTCGCTGCCGAAGCATCCATAGTCTGCTATTCAATCAATCAATCAAATATACTTTATTTTACACTAAAACATAAAACTGTAAAATACAGAAATAAAAATACAGGAGGCACAAAATAAGGCGGTCTTATCGCTAAGAAACGATTTCTTCTTTCTTCTTTTGCTATTCGAGTTGGAGCGAGATAGAGAATACCGGATTTTGCACTGCTCTGCGCAAACGAAGATTGACGAGCGGAATTATTTTCTGGTCGTACTGTACGACAAGCCAAGTTTACATATATCCTACTTTAGTTTGTAAGTATGGATGGATGTTTGTTACTCTTTCACGTAAAAAATACTGAATGAATTTTAATGAAACTTTACAATACTATAGCTTATACATCAGAATAACACATAGGCTACAATTTATAAAGATATTGTCTGAATTGTCCAGACGAAGCGCAGACAAAGTCGCGTGCACCAGCTAGTAACCAAAGAGTAATATAAGTATATTAGAAAAGAGAACCCACTCGTGGCAACATTATGCATCCACCTTCAAATTGAAGGCTAGCTAGCGCCATCTATGTTTCACCGACAATAATTCAACCTATACTATACATACCTACTTATATCTACTCATACCGATGGATATTACTGTTTGAATGCTAGTTCACGTTCAATCCCGCACCGATCGAGTGAAATTCCAGTATCCTTACTATTCCTGTAATCTAAACATTGGTAAGAGAACAACAGAAACTCCAGAACATCACTAAATCGGCACGATATTGAACGAAAACTACAAACAACCCGCACATTACGCAAGATAGGAAGCCATTTTGTGAATTTGTCAATAAGACATTGATATAGACAATAAAATCGGAGTCGCGCTGCAAGTCTGGGGGAGGTCAGACGCGTGCGTATTGGCATCTGTTAGGCTTGCACGTGGCTCCGCCATTTTGTACTTTAACTATAAACTCTTTTGTGTTTTAACTATAAAACGTTAACTTGAGATTATAATAAACTACTTGACATTGGCAGAAATGCTACTAATCATTTTCCTACGTGTACTCTCCACATAACGGGACATTGGCACAATTGTGATAACGCATCGGACGCCATTAAATAAAAATAGAATAGAATAGACAATAAAATCTTTTTTTTTTTCATAGTTCTGCAAAGTATTTAATAGATGGCAGCACATTCTATGCAAAATGAATCGGAAAAAGCCATCAAAAGGCGACTATCCTCCGCCTGCTAGTAACCTAAAATTTTTAGTGTGCAGTTGTAGCGAGGCTAACTATAACTAAATATATATATATTGGTTACCTTTGACATCTAGAGGGTGAATACTCTGCCAGAGCATTCCGTCCAGCAGACCGGGCGTGTCGGGTTGTTGGGGCTGTGACAGACAGACAGATATTAAGGGTGGAACTAGAATTTCATTCCACCTCAATTCCAAATATTTCGGGGTTTGTTACGAGCGGTGTTCATCTCAGGCCTGAGCTAACATCTAATTTTAAAATGCAGCTTGTGTGGGAGAGGGCCGCCCTGCCAACCCCTTTTAGCCCAGTCATTTTACGGTTTCAGCCGGGACTAATTAATAATTGATTTTTTTTTCGGTATAGTATTTAAGAGCCAATTTGAGCTTTAAAATGTACCAAAATTAAAAAAAATGTCACGTCCGCAACAGCCCCAAATTTTCAATTTTCAATTATTCTAAAAAAACGAATGGTAAATTTTTTTTTGCAAGCTTTTAAGGCTTTATCATTATTTATACATACTTCAAACATGGTGTTAATATTTTTGTGTACTTATAAGGCTTTGAAAAATACATTAGTATTTTCTATTTAACATCCCATTTTTTAAATTTCAATGCCTATTTTAATGCTAAAAAATAATGTATATTGTTAAATCTAATTAAAATGAGTGCATTGGTATTAATATTATCCGGTATGTCCCAGAAGGACATAACATTTTGATTTTTATGTTGCGTAGCGAATATCTATTTAATAGTTTTTCAGATAGTCTTTTTGTCACTAAATGGTGCCGGTTACAGTTTAAAAGTCCAATTCATAATTACTCCCCACCCCTCCTAACAAAACTTCGTAAAACTGGGCTATTTGCCTTGGCTTTGGCAAGCATGTATCCAGACTTATGGTTCGGGAGGGGGAAGATATTCAATGCAAAATAAATCGCTGTAATCACTTTATATTCTGATTCGGGGGGAATAAATCCCACCATACCATACCCGTGGCCCGAGGCCGTGTGGTGTCGGCTAAGAATAGCACCATCCCATTTCCTCCCGTGGGTGTCGTAAAAGGCGACTAAGGGATCTACTGAAGGATGGGCAGCAGCATCCTCTGAGTACACACATTGATTCGATCCAACTGCGATCGCCGACCCGCCTGCCAAGCGTGGCGATTATGGCAAATCCCCCCATTTTGGGGGAGGCTTATGTCCAGCAGTGGACGTTTAATGGCTGATATGATGATACCATACCCACTATACTTAGTTGTAATTTCATTTAAATGGGAAAGATTGAAAAGAAGAGGTAAGCATGTGCAATGCTGAGTGAGTGCGAGCGAGGGAGGGAAACGCATTTGCCTTCATTTTATGCCACGATCCTGCCTTATGTAAGCTATATTTTTGAAAGTTTTGGCAACACTTCCAGCTATACCTCTCCCCCTTGATACGTCCTTGGCCTCTAGGGGCCTCCACTGTAAAGCCGGCACCTCACTCTCGCGAGAAACCGAGTCTACTCTCGCCGAGAATTACTATGGCTGATGACGCCACGAGAACAATGAAGGGCATCCACACTCTCGTTATCGGCCGGCGAGAATGTAGTGCCTGCATTACAAACCTCACCTGCGTGTCATGAGCTCGCATCTTGCACTTCTTCTTGTAGTTCTCGTACCACATTTTGACTTGCGCGGGAGTGCGCGGCCTCTCCCCCCCGCAACGCTTGTTCACCTCCTCGCATATTGTCGACCACACCAACTGTGAACGAGAGAGAGATAGAACATTAAACTAGTGCTGCGACCTTAGCGTCGAATGCGCCGCGTCGCTTTAAACTTTTTTTTTTTATATATGTCAAATGGGTTTGCTCTTGACTTCAATCCAGTCCTCAGGACAAAGATGAGGTCGAAGATGTAGCGAACTTACCCAGAAGAAGCCTAATCACTCGTACTTTAAAGGAATTCGGGTTGTAAGCGCTCGGAAATACTGACGCAGGCAGGGCATTCCACTGTGCTGGGCAGTGCGCATTATAAAAAAATCAGAAAGGCTCTTTATATATAACGAGCGTTAACCCGCGACTTTGTCCGCACAAATTATATACCAGATTTTAAGTCAGAACATTAGCTATCAAACAAAAAAAGTTTTATTAAAATCGGTTCAGTAGTTTTTGCGTGATGCTCGTTCAAACAAACAAACAGACAGACAAAAAATCCAAAAATTGGTGATATGGAATCAGGGACACCTAAAAACCATATCGTAAATTTTTTTTTGTTAATATCTTCAATGTACAGACACACTTCTGTTACAGTTTTATAATAGTATAGATAGATAAAGCAACAGTATCTGTTTTTTAATAAGCTGTATTTTTGTGTTTTGTGATTGAAATATGACAAATATTGATATCTTATTGTTGTCAAAACATTTCCATAGATATAGAGTGTGCAGCTTTCAGGAGAATCAAATACGAACACTTATCTGAAATGCCATCATCAATTTTAGTAAGGACCTACGAATTGACTGACTTAAATTCACTTATGAACTTATACTTAGGGTACTGATACTTAGGGTTTCGGAAAGACTGATAAGATTATTTTAGAGAACTGTTTATGGGAAAAAAAATTTGCGATGAAACTAGAGCTTTTCCGAGCCGCTAAAATTTTAGAATCTAACGGTTTTTTCAGTTTTAGCGCCCAATCGATTTTTGAGGTGGCAGCCCTGCATTAAACTACTGACCTGTAGACAGCGTTTTGCTACTTGAATTGGCGAATAAGTCGAAATCGAAAATGTTAAAACCTCCTTCTCTCGAAATACAAAACCTTTCCCTATAATTACTTCTAGTCTTACATCTTCCCTAATGGACGTTTTTCTTTTGTCTTTCTACAGTGTGCGCGAATAAAGTTAACCCCAGGTTTGGCAGGTTGCCGGTTCATGTCCCGTCCGAGATTTAATTTTTCACTCTTTGATTTGAAATAGCAAATCATGGCTGTTACATGTTTACAGGGTGTTAGGATAAACATTTGCATTACTTTAAGGGGTGATTATACCTATGATACTGAACCACTTTCCCTAAGAAACCTATAGGAAATAAGCAGAAATTTTTTTTGACTTTTCGTACAAAACTTTTATTTTTTATTTTTAACCGACTTCAAAAAACACGGCAATATAATACAGTAGTTACATGAGTATAAAGCAGAAAGCCAATAACAGGTTTTCCCTGGTAGATACAGGAATAGTTGAGAAAAACAAATGGTTAACAATTTTAAAAAACGCACATGAGTCAGCACACATGTCAGCCTAAAGGTAAATATAAAAAAGCATTGCAAAAACAATTAACAAAATAAAAGAAAAGACCTTAGTCTAACAATAACCTCTACACTTCATCAGCAAAGAAATCACGACTTAACAACGTAAACGTAAAAATTTAACAACTTAGATCAATATTATAAGCAAGTATTGCATAATTTATTAAAATATTCACTCGCCCGCCACATAAACGTATTCGTTCAACTGATTGCATTTAGTATGGAAAGTGCACAATTATTTTTGCGAATTTCCTGTTTCTTCGGGAAAGTTTATTAGTATTATCATGGGTACAATCACCTTTTAAACTAGTGCAACTGTTGACCCTAACACCCTGTATAATCAATAATATTTAAAAACTTACGTAATTATAAAGTTGGCTATGGCAATGCACGTCCATTGTCAACTTGCAAAGAGAGTGCAGGCAAATTATATCTACTGACGAAAGTACTTAACATACTCGCTGCAAGTTCAGATTGTGGTTCAAGTTATTAGCGGTAGACAAAGCGGGTAACTTCACAATTAAGAACCGATAA
Organism: Agonopterix arenella; assembly: GCA_927399405.1. Taxonomy (NCBI): domain Eukaryota; kingdom Metazoa; phylum Arthropoda; class Insecta; order Lepidoptera; family Depressariidae; genus Agonopterix; species Agonopterix arenella. The sequence goes on along the minus strand of OV656716.1, from coordinate 2,155,887 downwards.
TTTTGATAGATTTTTGCGTCATTTCCTCACTCAGTTTGGGAGCCACGGAAGCACAGAATACATAATAGCGTATAGGTACTACATACAGAATGGTCGCTTCCTGCTCCTAACTTTAGAGGAGGCGAGCAAGAAACACATGCTTGTGTCTTGTGGGTTGGGAAAAATAAACAAATTTTTATTTCTTTTATTTTACTTACAGACAGCGCACGTATGCGAGTAAGACCATAGAATTCATTATTCGTATGGTAAGAGGGCGCGTGAGCCAACGCCATTATGTTTCTATCCCAGTACTATTGAAGCGGGCCATATCCGTAACATTTCACTAAATAAATTTTTCATCCCTACGGGCGGAACGTGTAAACTTTCGTCCCGCTGCGCTAAACGAAGTTGTCGCTTTCCGCCTCCGTCAAGGAGAAAAATAGTATACTAACCTCGGGCAGTAATTAAGAAAGCCTCAGATCACATGTTTGTTAACCTCGTCTTCGCCTCAGTCAACAATTACAATATGAGATCTGAGACCTTTCTTACTTACCTGCCCTCGGTGTGTAATCTACTATTTCGCCATGCTGCTACACGGACCACCCGCGAACAAGCTTCGGACTATAGTTTTCATACATTTTGTATGGACTCTCCGTACGTGTTCTTGGTGAGCAATGCTGAGGATGCTGATTGAAACATCTCGTCAACACCATATGTAACTAACTCAATTATATGACATCGAATGACCTCCATCGCACGATATAAGATATCTTTAACTTTTTATAGAAATCGCTATCTCCTATTTTTTTTACCAACTACAAAGTTAACACGCGCATCACAATAATATTGGATCAGCTAAAAACATAATAACATGATAGTGTTGTGTTTCATTCAAGAAAATATTGTATAGTATCGAATTATTGTTTATTTGTACAATTAGTCTATTTAATTTAATTTAAAGAACATCGGTTTGGTATTTATTTATCAATGAAAATAATATGACTGTCAAGATTTGCTAATGAGAGAAAAGGGGTTCCGTTGTAGCATTGGAAATTCCGGGGTCCGGGTTCATGACGACATGCTATATACCAATGAATTTTCTAACTTAGGTAATAAGAAGGAATTACTACCTACTAATACGGACACTGCCTGCCCCCAACCAATGTTGACCTCATCTCGGCGGTACGGGAGGTAGAAGACAGTAAGCAGTGGTGTATTCCACTCTCACTCAGCATACACATGCTATCCTGGTGCTGGTGAAATAAATGAGTTATCTATCTATCCTTTTCTTATCTGTACGAACCCATTTGTACGTAGTGTCCAAGGGATGCCTGAGAGGCTGATGATGACCACAGGATAACACCTCACACCACCACATGTCCAAACACGTATTATTTATAAGATAAGCAAATAGATCACAATCTAACTAGCATACTTAACCGTTGTATATGATAAACTGATTATGTTATGCAAGGTCATTGAAATTATTGTTAACAGCAAGTAGGGATGTCTACAAAAAATAAATCTCCACTCCACTCTCACTCACAACTCCACAAAGACTCCACTAAATTGGCTTAATCCACATCGATGGAGACAAGTAAGGCAACTTACCTTACTGAATATTTTAAGACGTCTCTTACAAAGTTCTCAGCCGATAAAACGTCCACTGCTGGACATAGGCCTCCCCCGCAGATCGCCACAACTCTTGGTCCTGCGCTGCCCTCATTCAACGTGATCCCGCCGCCTTCACCAGGTCGTCGCTCCACCTTAGGGGCCTACCTACGGCCACGCTTGCGCTTTTCGGTACGCGATCTTCACATAGTAAAAACTAAAAAATTAAAACCGCCTTCAAAAAAACTAAAAAGTAAAAAAATATAATTACAGCCGATGACTTTTTCGTTCGCATCATAAGAACATTAATTTGTTTTATCGAAGTCGCTGTCAAGCCGGTACGATTCGCGACAGGGCTTGCATTCGTTTTTGGCTTGTTAATTTACCGTTAGTTTAATTAATAGTTGATTTACCGTGCATTTTATCCTAAAATGCGCGAGTTTCCATCTCGTCAAAGCAACAGTTATCGGACGTCAAAACGAAACAGTCATGTCCATCGTTATTTTTTGTTTTTCGTCGACATTTCGTTACTTTTTATTATAATAAAGGGTCTGAAGCTTTGAGTTTTGTCAAAGAGCTTGGTCGTCGACTCCAGGAGAGGGGGAACGACGCTCGCTCTGGGTACTACTTGATGCAAAGGTTGTCCATCGCCATCCAACGCGGAAACGCGAGAAGCGTCATGGGAACCTTTACATCCGGTATGACCCGGGGCGGGCTTTTTGACTGATAAAACGGTTTTCAGATTGTTAGTTTTAATTTTATTTAATTACTTATTGTATATTTTATTAAGATAGTTTATTTAACCCTCGTCGTTTAAAATGGCAATACATCAAACTTTAAGTTAATTACTGAAAATGTGAGGAAAAAAATTGTAATTATTTTCAAACTTTTTTTTTTACTGAGAAGATACAACTAAAAATTTATACAGGGTGAAATTGATATCATTAGCATCCTTTTAAACTAAGATTCTACCCATCAAACTGAACTACTTTCACTATGGGAGCAAACCGATTGGAGCAAAAAAATAATCAGCTGTTCCATACTTAAACTGCAATGCATACTCGACTCAAATGTATGCAACAGCTGATTATTTTTCTGCTCCGATCTGTTTGCTCCCATAGTGAAATTTGTTCAGTTTGATGGGTAGACTCTTAGTTTAAAAGGATGCTAATGATATCAATTTCACCCTGCATAATTATATTTTTAGTTGTAAAAATATATGCAGGCATGCAATATTCTTCTCAGTAAAAAAAACGTTTGAAAATAATCACAATTTTTTTCCTCACATTTTCATGGTTAAGAGCATTGGCTCTCGACACGGAGGTCGTGGGTTCGATTCCCACGGGGGATACCTAGTGATATGTCACTTTGTGCGTTTTCCCCAGTGGGTTAGGACATTGCAGGCTGAATCACCTGATTGTCTGAAAAGAAAAATGATTCCGTGCTTCGGATGGCACGTTAAGCCGTTGGTCCCGGCTTCTATCTGGTGGTAGTAGTCGTTACATGAAAACCACGTCAGAGGCCGTAAGGCGGTCTGAAAAAACTCTCGACACCAGGGCTCTGCCCACACGATAAGAAGTTCGTAGTTGTAACAACGTTACTAACCACCCCCAAAAAGAGAACAGTCGTGAACATTTATGTATGAAACTGGCAACCTTAGTCAGATATCAGTTAACAGGTATCATTATCCATTATTGTAAACGGTAAATCAATCTTAGGTTCAGATAAAACTTAATAAGATAAGTATAGTTAAATTACGATTACGAATTGACCGAATGCACGAAGGAGTAGGTAAGCTAACATTTGGTATTGTTATCTATCTACAAACATAACTACATCATAACAAAATTATAATAAAATTTTTAAGAGGATACCAAGCCTCCAGTGCTTCCCTCAATCATATTTATACAAGGTTTAAAAAAATTAGGTGAAACTATTTTAAGGGGATGATCAGACCATCAAACCGAACAACTTTCTATGGGACCAACATCGAAATCACCCAAAAAAATTAGCTGTTTTATACAAACCTACCCGACCTAAATGTATGGGACAGCAGATTTTTTTTTCGCGATTTAGATATTTATCTCATAGAGAAAGTTGTTCAGTTTGATGGTCTGATCATCCCTTTAAAATAGTTTCACCTAATAGGTCTAACAAAAGACCTTATATTTCTTAACAATAGGGGATCGGACCATTATTCAAATTAGTAACTTTTAATCGAACGTCAAAACGCGCGCGATGTATGAAAAACTGTTCTAAATAAATACCCACAAGTGACGTCATCAACATTTCATTACTTTTTATAGTTCATCATGTTATTAAAAATAGTATTCTAGCTAAAAAAAACTAAAAATGTGTGTGTAAAGCTTTATTTTCAAATATTTTTTTTACTAAGATGAAACTAAAATATATTTTATGCACTCCGCTCCCCTATTATACAAGATGTTACAAAAATACAAATAAACATTTAAGGGGGTGGTCCGCGGTTTAGAGTTTAGACCAAGACCGAAAGGGATTAACGTCGTTAGTTTTTGTGTGTACGGTACAGTAACTCGGAACACTTTCGATTAGACAGTTTTTAACCGACTTCAAAAAAGGAGGAGGTTTCTCAATTCGACTGTATATATATATATATTTTTTTTATGTGTGTTCGCGGCTAACTTCGTCGTTTATGAACCGATTTTGATGATTCTTTTTTCGATGGAAAGAAGATATTCCACCATGATAAGGAAACCAGGATCTGATGATGTCATCCCAGAGAAATCGAGGGGAACCTTTGAAAATCGTAGTGCCGGCTAGTGCGTTTGTTACTTTAAAGCACTACTATTGAATTGAACTAATGGATTCACCACTGAAAATTGTGAAATAAACAAAATTTTAACCAAAAATTAAAACCGCCTTCAAAAAAACTAAAAAGTTAAAAAATAATATTGCAGCCGATGACTTTTTCGTTCGTATCATAAGAACATTAATTTGTTTTATAGAAGTCGGTGTCAAGCCAAGCCAAAAAACGAATGCGAGCCCTGTCGCGAATCGTACCGGCTTGACAGCGACTTCGATCAAACAAATTAATGTTCTTATGATGCGAACGAAAAAGTAATCGGCTACAATATTATTTTTTAACCTTACCGTACCGGTACCGTTTTAACCGTAGTACCTTTTTTAGTTTTTTTGAAGGCGGTTTTTCCAATTTATCGAAACATTACGAGCTAAATTATGTTTTAATCCCAGTAAGACGAGGTCTTTTAAAATTCTGTTTTTTTTTTTATTACATATGGGTTTGCTCTTGACCTCGATCCAGTCCTCAGGACGAAGATGGGGTCGAAGATGTAGCGAGCTTACCCAGAAGAAGCCCATTCACTCGTACTTTAAAGGAATTCGGGTTGTAAGCGCTCGGAAATACTGACGCAGGCAGGGCATTCCACTCCCTGGCTGTGCGCATTATAAAAGATTCAGAAAGGAGCTTGGTGCGGATATGTGAGATGTCAACCAAAAAGGGGTGATATCCCGCGGTGCATCTGGAAGTCCGATAGTAGAAAGGGGAAGGCGGGATGAGCTCATGTAGCTCTTGGGCACACTCACCGAAGTACACTCTGTAGAAGACTGACAAGCAGGCCACTGTGGAGTGTTCTTAGTATTCTGACTCTTGCTTGGGACTTTCTAATTTGGGATGCCAGCAAAGGAATGTTTCTAGACCCTTAGGAACCTATTAGAGCTGTCTTAGTGTAGTACCTGCCTAATTTATAAGTGTAGTACCTGCTTACTGCGATTGGCGGCGCTTTCCAACAGGAAAGCTCCTTTTATCTCCAGCCCAGCGAGCCGAGGTCTTTTAGTATTCTGTGAAGTTTTCTTAGTATTCTTTGATTCTTACTTGGGAAGTTATATTAGGCCCGTAAAGAAATGTTTTTAGACCATTAGAAAGATATTGGATCTAAGTGTAGTACTTGCTTCGTTTATAAGTATAGTAATTGCTTAAATTATAAGTGTAGTACCTGCTTCATTTATAAGTGCAGTACCTGCTTCATTTATAAGTGTAGTACCTGCTTACTGCGGTTGGTGGCGTTGTTGGAGCGCCCCTGCCGCAGCACGTCGCGATGTCGCGCGATCAGCTCAAGTACGGTCAGTTTATGAGTGCAGTACTTGCTTCATTTATAAGTCTAGTATCTGCTTCATTTATAAGTGTAGTACCTGCTTTATAAGTGTAGTACCTGCTTACTGCGGTTGGTGGCGTTGTTTGAGCGCCCCTGCCGCAGGACGTCGCGGTGTCGCGCGATCAGCTCAAGCACGGTCCTCTTCTCAAGTTCCGTGAAGTTCTTGGAGCGCTCCTTGTGACCGCGGCGGGCCCTGATCGCGGTCGCGGTGGCGGTCGCGCCGCTGCGTGTTGACATATCAGTCTGCATAAATAATACATCTGGTATGATCGAACGTGTTGATAGAAGTGATTGCTGATGAGGAGAGTTACGGTACTACTAGTGAAGCGTGGATATCATGAGTTTTTAGAATATCTCTTAACTGGGGAGTAACTATATACAGGTTGTCCCGTAAACCGACGTCAACCCGGGGAATGCTGATAGGTTTGGTCATGACTAAGCAGAATATCAAAATTTGACTTTAGTAAAAGTGTCTTAGTTTTCGAGATATTGACAGTTTTAACACAGATACTGCATAGAACATTATTAGACTAAGGTAAAGAGTTTCACAAATTTCATAAAACTATCCTTGTCTCGAAAACTAAAGAACCTTTTCCTAAAGTAAAATGTTGACAGATTGATAGATTTTTTTTTAATTTTTTAATTTTAGTATATTCTGGTTAGGCATGAACTAACCTATCAGCATCCACCGGTTCGACGTCGGTTTACGGAACACCCTGTATATTTGTTAGCTATGCTGTGCTACGCAGATTTTTGTACATGATTTCAATGTTGATCCCATGTAAAATTTGGTCAGTTTGATGATCTGAAGTACCCTCTAAAGTATGTAACGCAATTAAAATACCCTGTGGGCCTGTACAAAAATACCAGGAGTTTGTCACTAACTATTCGTATCTGTTTTTAAAAAAATGGCTGCCATCTTGGTTGTGATGATTTTGCTAATGTCTAGTTTATTTAGCAAGAGTGTTTGACGTTGTTCACAGCAGGAGTCGCCATCTAGGTGGATACGTAGTAACACCTACTGACATTAGGGACCTCCCCTCCAAAAGCATAACACGGTTCATGAAGTCCGTGGGCCTAGGAAATGACCTTTAGATCTAGGATGACAGCTACAATAGATCTGTCCAGGTCGCAGTAGCTATTTGGTCATTGACCAAGCCCTTATAACCAAATAATATTGACGCTGTACGGTAGTATATGTATTTTGGTGACTTCAAGGATTGTTTATTATCACGGCTCTTCTTAAGGAGAGGCGGCTTAGATGGCTGGGGCACGTACACCGTATGGAGGCCTCTCGTTTGCCAAGGCGCATCCTTCTTGGTGAGGTCGCACATAGGAAGAGGCCAGTCGGAAGACCCGTGCTGCGATTTATGGATTGCGTTAAGACCGTGCGGACGTAACCTAACCTAACCTCTTTCGGAATCGGCCACGCAAATTGGGAAGAGCTCGCGGAAAATAGAGGAGGGTGGAGAGGGAAAACAAGAGATGGTCGAAATACTCATGACGAGGTCTGGTTCGCACACCTGGCAGAGAAACGTGACAAAAGTCATAATGCTGTCACAATCCCACCTCTGTCCACCGGCGGCGTACGGTTCTATTGTGGAGGCTGTGGACGTGTATGCGGCTCTCGTATAGGACTTTACAGCCATGAGAAAAAGTGCCTCTCCAAAAACACTGCTTAAATCATCTGCAACAGATGTAAAGGCCGATGCACACACTGCTGCGGTCTTTCGTTAACTTCCAACTATCTTTTTATCATACTGTTATAGTAAAGCTCTCACCTTTAGCATATTCAAATAGCAGGTTCATATTTAGAAAAGTCTTAGCATAGCATAGCATATGCTCACGACTATAATCCCCGAGGGGGTAGTCAGAGATATTCTGAAACCTCAGAACATCCACGTTTCACTAGTAGTACCGAAACTCTGCCCAGTGTGACGGGGAGTGAGCACGTCGCCATTTGTAATGGACGTAGGTACAATACATGCCTCGAAATTGAAGCATGCAGGTTTCCTCACGATGTTTTCCTTCACCGAAAAGCCAGTGGTGTTACAAATCTTACATAAATTCCGAAAAACTCATTGGTACGAGTCGGCCTGGACGGGGATCGAACCATCGCCTCCTGCACGGCAGGCAAGGTTACTCGCCACTGGACCACCACGGAAAAATCTTAACCTTTTAGTAATAAAAAAGATAAAGAAGTAGGTGTAGACTAAAATGAAGTAAACTAGTATAATAATAATGAGTCATTAGGTTACATAATGTTTTAACATTAATTTGATACACGTTGAAATATGTTAATCGACTATGCTATAAATGTTAACATAGTCTATGTAATAATAGTTATCAACAGTTTTGTAGTAATAAGAACTTCGGGAGTTAGTCTGTAACAGGCATGTCGAACTCAGTGATTGGTGGACCAAATGCATAATCAGTGGGCCGGGCCGCAAAGATCATAGAGAATTTGCATCGATCATAGAATAGGGCCTATACAGGTGTTACAGAAGTAAAAATAAAAATTGAAATCTTTTAAGGGGTGGTTTATACCAACAAACTGAGCAACTTTCACTATAGGACCAACATCGAAAACCCAAAAAAAAATTTTTTTTTGTCCCATATATTTAGCTCCAGAAGATACATCGCAAACGTATCGCATAATGGCGATTATGGCAAATCTCCTCATTTTGGGGGAGGCCTGTGTCCAGCAGTGGACGTCTATCGGCTGATATGATGATGATGATGATGGAACATCCGATTTTTTTTCGCGATTTCGATATTGGTCCCGCAGTGAAAGTTGTTCAGTTTGATGGTCATAACCACTGCCTTAAATGTTTATTTGTATTTTTGTAACAACCTGTAGACAAAGTAACATTTCTATTGGCGTAGACGCTAGTAGAAATCACAGAATGTATGGATTTGACATTGGCAATCGAAATATTTTGATGTTTGCTTTCGCCACCATACGTCAAGTCCATACATTATTTATGTTTTCTACTGTCGTTAACGCTAATCGAAAGTTCTTTGTCTGCTAATATTTTCTTTAACATTAGTAAAAATAACTTCCCAGGGATGTGTTTTTAATTAAGTAAGTATATTGTTTATTTGGGTTTGGGGGTTAATTTTTAAATGCAGAAATCAACTAAATCAGGCAGGGCTGCAACTAGAACTTAATTATGTGTGTGTTACTTATGCAAATAAATTGTTTATCTATCTATCTTATTTAAGGTAAGGTATGGCATGGAAAGATTAAGGTAGGGCGGAAGGAAAAGGCTACAGTTATTGGGACTTCGAATTTAAAATAATAATTTTTGGGACCTTTGCTTTTGTAGACAACCTCAAGTGCCAAAGAATTGAGATTGAAATTTTTCACACCATAACTCAAAATGGTGGTGTTAAATAAAGGGTTCTTCTTAAAATGCTGACATTTTTTTAAGAGGATGATCAGACCATCAAACTGAACAACAATTTCTCTATGAAACCAACATCGATATCGCGTAAATAAATTAAGGATATAAGGAATAAGAATTTCTTTTTCCTACTCCTCCTATCTTCTTTGATTAATTCATTGCGGGTTCCAAGACAGATTAGAGTCATCTCCCGGGCTCGCTTGACTTCATTGTGTTGCGAATGGTCGTGCTGTTGATCCTGGATTACAGGAGTTACGGCGGGAGGAATGTGTGGACCTATGCCCGAATTTCCTTTTTATCTGGAGATACTAGACAGGAGGCACATACCTACTCTTTCTTATACCTACTGTATCTACAGGATTCCAGTTTTTAATTAGTACACTAGTCGTAACGAACGTATGAAGGCATCTATAAAAGACAGATTCTGAATTTTAATTGAAGTCTAACTAGAAATTGGGCCTTGAGAACCAGTTCAATTTAACGATGGCGGTTAAATGTTACGCGAGCTTAATTTGTACTTGTTTTATTAACTTAGTTAATAAATTTGGGGTTTTGTTAAGAGGAAACGCGATCTGCAAGACATTTGAAGGTTAGGTATGTTTTTAACAGATCTATTGCTTTCGCGCTGCTCCCGAGTAACTGAGCTACTACCAGTGTGAAAGTTACAACTGCAACTCGGACTGATGTTACCAACATAAAATAGACGAAAAAACTAATCTCGTGTTCCCCTGTTTCTTCCTCCAAAACTAGACCGTTTTTATTAATATTTTAATTAAACACTCACTCCTTTCTTACACATATCATCCTTCACACAATCCATCCATCTTTTCTTCGGCCTCCCTCTCCTACTACAGCCATCCACATTCATACGAACTTTCCTATATAACATGAAAAAAGTTGTAGGCATTTCTTGTTTTGTTTAAAAATAGTAAAGCTTTAGGCCGGCTGCAAATAAAGAGAAATTTCTAATCTCTATTAGAATTTCTCTAAATTCTGATGAAATTCTAGAAAAAAATTATTATTTATTTACTGGTTTGTTTCATTTTTACGTGGTCGTTTTAGGAGGAAATCATGTTGAATAAACCCCTTTTCAAACGTAGTATGCCACTTATAGGGGGTTCTTGGACCACTGCTGTCCATTGTCCTTTGCAATCTCAGGGCTTATGTATCCGATAATATCGATTACGAGATCGATAACGTATTTATGACTATACTGGGATTTGTTTTAGAAATATTTTGTTTCTGTGATTATCATATCCATTATTTAAAATAAATTAAACTAAGTACTTAAATATCAAGAAACAGAATCGATAAGAACTGCCAAAAACAGATCCGCCGATCGGGCGGAATATGCGTGTCTCTATGCGCGTGTGTCGTGCTCATTTGTATGAAGCCTATCTCTTTTGTGACATTACTTTGTTAAACAATATTGTATCATCGATGCAACAATATTGCATTGTTTGGCACTGACTTCATAGATTGAGACGAGTTTAGTCATTTTAACTATTTTTGACAAGAGTTTCCTACTCCTCCTATCTTCTTTGATTAATTCATTGCGGGTTCCAAGACAGATTAGAGTCATCCCCCGGGCTCGCTGGACTTCAATGTCCAGTGTTGTGAATGGTCGCCGCTGTTGATCCTGGCTTACAGGAGTTACAGCGGTGGGAATGTGTGGTGGGCCTATGCCCGAAAAAAAGAGTTTTCAGCTTTTTTTAAAGAGCCTACAAGGCTAAGGATACACAAATCAATTTTTACTTTTTTCCCCTCCAAACGGAAAAACGAATAACTAAAACTTTTTGTATTTATCGTTAAGGTTACATGTCGGTTTTAACATTTAAATAAGACGTAACTGGTTTTTTAAATTAAACTGGTATTCAAATCGAAGCATAGGTATTCAAGTAAAAAAAAAAGAAACTAGATTTGAACTCGGGCGGTTATCTTTTTTGGCTAAATGTTTTGAACCGGAATTTTTAATGGTGAAATGTCAACGTCGTAAAATTAGAAAAAAAACTAGTTAAGTTTAGAATCGTCTGCGTTTATTATCTGTCTAGTTTTTGACCGTGATTAGGTCGGTATTAATACACCGAAATCAATTGCTTGTGTGTTCTTAAGAGCCTGCCGAGCCTATTGTGCTGCCCTCAATCGTATTTTTTTATTTTCTAAACAATTAAACAATATTTCCAAAAAACAAGAATGTCACATTGTAGTCCAGATTGGCTTTCAATGTATCGAAACATTGCATACATACATACATATTCTCACGCCTGTCTCCCACTGGGGTAGGCAGAGACAACGGAACGCCACCTGCTACGATCCTGACATACCTCTCTAGCTTCCTCCACATTCATAAGTCCTTTCATGCATGCTCGAAAACACGAAACATCGAAACATTACAGATTATTATGTTTCATGCTTGTAGCTATTATCGTTAAAACCACCAAAAGTGGCCATTTTTGGCGGTTTTAAAGATAATAACTACAAACATTATAAAAACAAATCCGCAGTGACCCGACAAATTGAAAATCAGAAATGACTACAATGTGACATTCTTGTTTTTTGGAAACATTGTTTAATTGTCAAGAAATAAAAAAAAATGCGATTGGAGCAGCACAATAGGCTAGGTGCAGCCTTAAGAGTCCTTTTACCTTTTTAAAGATTTATCAATAACGAAAACCCAAGATAAAAAAGTAATACTCCAAATTTACTACAAAAACGGAAACCTAAAAGCTGTTTTTACACTTTTTATACCATGTTTTTATAGGTCGTACAAATTTCAAGAAAAAAATTACCGCTTTTACATTTACTTCGATGTTCTTAAAAGTTGAATGTTTAGAACCTATAAAAGGTAGCTAGGTATACTATAAAACAGCGTTTAGGCTTTTGTAGTAGGTAAGTTCGAGTACCTGAGAAATCTTCAATATTGTGATAAGGGCGTGGAGTTTGAAAGTGGCTCCTGTGAATGAAAATCTACGCGGTATCGTGGAATGGACATGTGATGAGAAGAGAGTTTCATATTACAAGACGAATATTGAATATGAATGTGGATGGCTGCATGAAGAGAGGACGACCAAAGAAAAGATGGATGGATTGTGTGAAAGATGACATGTGTAAAAATAAAAAGGGAGTGTGCGCAGAAATGTCGGCTAGTAGAGATGAATGGAGGAAGACGACATATTGCGCCGACCCGCGATAAGGGCAGGAAGAAGAAGATAGGGCGCCACTGAACGGCTAAAGGACTCTTCAGTCGAGATTCGGTCTTAGGGGGCGTCCATAAATCCCGGGACCTGCTAGGGGGAAGGGGGGTTATCCTCTAGATTCACCTAGGGTCACGTAGAGGGAGGGACTGACTGAATAAATAAAAGTCACAGACATTTTGCGATTTTATAATATATAATATCACTAGCGTTAACCCGCGACTTTGTCCGCACAAATTATATACCAGATTTTAAGTCAGATCAGCTATCAAACAAAAAAGTTTCATCAAAATCGGTTTAGTAGTTTTTGCGTGATGCTCGTTCAAACAAAAACACAAACAAACAGATAGACAAAAAATCCAAAAATTGGTGATATGCAATCAGGGATACCTCAAAACCATATCGTAACCTTTTTTTGTTAATATCTTAAATGTACAGACACACTTCTGTTACAGTTTTATAATAGTAATATATAGACTAGATAGATAGATAGACTAGTTTTCCCGCTTTCAATATTGGTCCCATAAAGAAAGTTGTTCAGTTTGATGGTCTGATCTTCCCCTTAAAATAGTTTCACCTAATTTTGTTAGACCTTATATACAGGGTGAAATTGAAATCATTAGCATCCTTTTAAACTAAGGTCTTTGTGATCTGTGAGTCCACCCAAATTTTAAAATTTAGCTATTATCTCGTTCTAAAAAACCTGATGGTAAATTTTTTTTGCACATATTTAAGGTCTTACCATTATACATACTACAAACATGGTGTGAATATTTTTGTCTACTTAGAAGGTTTTGAAAAATACATTCGTATTTTCTAATAAATACTTCATTTTTTGGCGATCGCCAAACCGCCTGCCAAGCGTGGCGATTATGGCATTTTGGGGGAGACTTATGTCCAGCAGTGGGCGTCTGTCAGCTGATATGATGATGATGATTACTTCATTTTTTAAATTTCAATGCCTCTTTTATTGCTCAAAAATTATTTATATTGTTAAATCTAAGTCAAATGAGTGCATTAGTATTAATATTATTAATTTAAAAGCCTTCTGGGACACACAATTTTGATTTCTATGTGCGCGGCGAATTTTTTTAAAAATATATTTTAAGATAGTCTTTTTGTCACTAAATGGTGCCGGTTACAGTTTAAAAGTCCAATTAATAATAGCTCTCTACCCCGCATAACAAAACTCTGTAAAATGACTGGGCTATCAATCACTCATTTACCAATTTGAGTTAAAACATTTATTTTTTTTGGAACCTACAGTTTACAAATTAGCAATTTTAAATAGATAATTTATGTTTCATATTAAAATAACTTGAAAATGATGAAATCATCAGAGACTATTCTCTATATTTACCTATATCGCCACCTCTATGTTAACAATTAAAAAGAAAACTAAAACATTGATTAAAATCTTTGGAATTTGGAACTAAATTAACTAAAAAAAGTTTCTTATCTTTGTTAACAATAGCTAAATAACTGCTGTATCACCATTTTACGTCCATAGATATACTGGAGTTATTGATAACAATGTTATTTATAACTTGTTTTTCAGAAAAACTCAAGTTGATTTAATGGAAAACATTTTATAAAAATAAATAGGCGGGAAAATAAAAAAAAAATCAACAAACCTCTTTGGAAGATTTAAAAAAACATTCGCAACTTCTTAAAAAAAAAGGCACCGATTCAACCACTGAATTGAAATATAAAATAGTTCATAATTTTACATCTTGATTATTTCAGAATGAAAAGATAAACTATGCAACGGTTATTTATCAAACAGTTTAACGCTAATCAAAGGTTTAAAATATAAATTTTGTACTATTAAAGATAACGAAACAATTATGTATTGATAAGTAAAAGATTATTAGGTGTTTTATAGTCTCCAATACTGTAACAGCGATTTGGCCGAAATATACGTCTGAAGTCTAATGTATGCGACGACCAAACGAATCGTAATAAAATTATACACGGCACAGCGTCAAATTACGCGTCTCTAGCTTTAGTTAAAAGGTTAACAGGCAATTGACAACGGTTTTTTTAATCAGTTAAAAATAAGGACACTTCATTGGTATTTTGCGTTTGATTTAAATACTTACCGATGCTAGCGGGCCGCATTCCACCGTTCAAGAAGTGCGTGGGCTCTTATTTTCATCTTGTTCACGTAATAGCACTTACGAATAACTTATATTTTGGTATCAAAATGCAAGGAGGCAAAAAAATTAGATGACCACTGGTTACATTACTGCTGTCAAAATTGAAGTTCACATTTAGGGGTGGGACAGTGTGCGCTGACACGGGATACTTTGTAGCAGTTGAGATATCTATGTTGTTATAATGACACCTGTCAAAAATGTTTTCTGAAAGCGTTCTTTGAGATTATTTTTCGAGTCGCGTTGCAGGTCTGTTATTGGATTAGTGTCAGTTGCGTGCTTCCCGGCCTGCATCAAAAATCCACCATTTTATGGTTGCTTAAGTGTCTATTTTGTGCATATAACAATCCATGGAGTCCACAAATATTTATTACCGTACAACAACAACAAAATGTTACAACATGAATATGCAATAAATGATTTTTATTTCTATTTCTATTTCTTAAATCATCAACACTAAGATGCATCCACAATTTCAAGATGAGAGTAGGTAGAAGAGACGTAATTGTTCATTTTTATTGTTATCATAAAATGACGAAACTTGCCGACTGACAAGAATGGCATGTGTTATTTTTTAATAAATTAGGAACGTGGGACCACCTCTGAAATATGACCTACCAAACAAACAAAGAATTATCAAAATCGGACTAATCTGTAAAAAGTTAGTGATCATTCACATAATTATAAAAATATACATATACACGTCGACTTGAGAACCTCCTCCGTTACCTCCTCCGTTAAACCAAAATACTACAAAAATTTTCAATGAAATCGAAAAAGCTAAATCATGTTGACATTCTGCTAGTATTTTTATAACAGTATAATACTTCTTGAAAATACTAGTATCGCCCATCTCTAATTTAAGATTACTTGTGCCAAAATGCCATAGACAACAAGGTTAAGTTTTATAAATAGAACTGGTACCGCTACTTGACACTAGAGTGCAGTACTGATAATAGTGTTTGCTACTCAATAATAGATGGCGCCAGCCATATATTATCTGCACGCCCCCGACTAAATTACATTCGATCACTCCTAGCGAAATTCCCTAGACAATAAAATAAAAGTAGGTAGGTGCCTAACACCTCTTTTTTGTGATTGTATATGACACTGAACAACTTTCTTTAAGAAACCTATAGGTATAGCAAAAAAAATTTGGACTTTCCATACCTACTAAATGCAATCAGCAGGAGTGCGATTATTGAATCTCATTCGCTGAGATCAGGAGTGCGATTTTTGAATCTCATACGTTGAACTCAGCAGTTGAAAATATATGGAGATACGCATCTTTCTACTGCTGATTTGACTTTCAAAAATCGCACTCCTGGAGTATGATTTTTGAAAGTCAAATCAGCAGTAGAAAGATGCATATCTCCATAGTAATTTTGACATTTTCAACTGCTGAGCTCAGCGAATGAGATTCAAAAATCATACTCCAGGAGTGCGATTTTTGAAAGTCAAATCAGCAGTAGAAAGATGCGTATGTCCATACATTTTCAACTGCTGAGTTCTTAACATACCTACATACAAAGCCGGATACTAAAATTGGTGTGAACATAGATTCTACCAACTAGACTGAATGAATCGATTTAAATTCTTGAACATGACTGGCTGAAAAAAGAAAACAATACCCTTGTACCATAGACAATCGCGCCAAATTACCAAACAAACGGATCATTGATACGACAAAGATTGTAGAAGTGGATAGTGCTCTACAGGCACTTAGAGGGTTCAGCCAAGTTTAAAAAGTTAAAACCGCCTTAAAAAACTAATAAGTAAAAAAAATAATATTGCCGCCGATGCAATCTGTGAGCCGATGACTTTTTGCAGTCGTAGTTGCAGTTTTTTTAAGTCGCTGTCAAGCCGGTACGATACGCGATTGGGTTTGCATTAGTTTTTTTGGCTTGGCTTGACTTCTATAAAACAAATTAATGTTTTTTTTTATGCGAACGAAAAAGTCATCGTCTGCAATATTATTTTTTTAATTTTTAGTTTTTTTTAAGGCGGTTTTAATTTTTTATTAAAATTTTGTTTATTTCACAATGTACAGTGGTGAATTCATTACTACAATTTAATAGTAGTGCTTTAAATTAACATACGCACTAGCCGGCACTACGATTTTCAAAGGTTCCCCTCGATTTCTCTGTGATGTCATCATCAGATCCTGGTTTCCTTATCGTGGTACCAGGGTACCCTTGGAATATCTTCTTTCTAACAAAAAAAGAATCCTCAAAATCGGTTCATAAACGACGAAGTTATCCGCGAACACACATAAAAAAATATATATATGGTCGAATTGAGAAACCTGAACCTTTTTTGAAGTCGGTTAATAAATTAAAACCGCCTTCAAAAAAACTAAAAAGTTAAAAATAATATTGCAACCGATGACTTATTCGTTCGCATCATAAGATCATTAATTTAAAAAAAAAGTCTGTTAAAAAGGAAATTATATCCAATCAAATTAAAGATTGAAAAGTTTGTCTCGAATAGCACAACATGTCTGTAACATGTTTAAAAATCAATAATATTTGAAATTATTTCCAATACCTATAGGTACCTACTTTATTGTAGGTAAGTGGAGTGTATTGAGAACGAGGTAAGGGATATGTTTCCTTATGCCATGTTTTTGTGAGCGGAAAGCTAATCGTACCACAGATTATTCAATAGTCACTACCGTAACAGATAGTTCACTCAATCCGAGTTTTCGAATTTCGAACGCGCGCTTTAGGAACGAAAATTAAAATGCGCCTTATGTCGATGAGCGACGAGGCACCCCACGGTGGGGCCCGGCTGTCAAACGTACTTTAGCAGTGGAGTGAGACAGGCTTGACCGTACTACTTTATGCATTGAGTCATTTCATTTTTATTAGAGTTTAGACCCTAAGTCGAAAAATACTTACATACGAGTAAAGTGGAATACCTAACAGGAATATGGAATAATAGGAAGAAAAAGAACTGGAAAATTCGGAATATGGAAAAATAAAAATATTGAGGCCGTAAAGAAGGTAGTGGACATCAGAGTGGACACCTACCACCGCCGCCGCCGTCATCGTCGTCGGTCGTTGTAATACCTACCTAGGTATTCAAGAAACTCCATAGAACTTGGCAAATCGTTACGATCGTGTATTCATGAAGATTATCGTCAGATAAAAAAAAACAAAGACACTAATAATAGTAAAGAGGAAAGTGACAAAACAATATGTAAATAACATTATTTGTCAATTTTGCTTCGTCATCAAACCAATTTGTTCGTTACGTTAGCCGCCATGTTGGTCTGTTGATTGTTTTTAACTGCGAATGTGTGGAGCTGCCCTTGTTAAGTTTTTTGTTTAAATAAGTAGGTACAATACAATATAGTTTATTTAAGCAAAATATAATTTGCTAATATAATGCCTATTAAGTTTCTATAATGAAATGTCTTGTCATTTAACTGAACAAAAGACTTTTACCGAACTTAATAATAATAGATATAGTTATATTACTCTTTGAATAAGTCACTGAAAATGCGCTGAAAAAATATTACGCGCTATAGACGGTCTTCGGGAAAAAAATTGCCTAGGTAAGATTTCCATTTGCGGCGCCCACCCCAGCGGACATGGAATCAAAATAAATATACATAATATCGTGATAACCACGCTTACATCCTCAATCGAACGCTACTAGATTCAATGAGAAGTTTTCTGACAGCTAGTCAAACGTAGTTCAACATACCGGCGATAGATGGCGTTGACCAGAGAGGGGTCCGAAGAAGAGAATTTTAGGCTAAAAGGTAAACAAAAATGCATGTCACTGAGTCAGACGCATCCGTTGACGAAATATCTTCATATTTTGCTGTTAACTTAAAAACACAAATTCTTACTTATGTATCTGCAAGGTCGCTCACCCCTGTCTCGTCACCGCCATTTATCGAGCCATTAAGAACTATTTTTTTCTTTTTTAATGGCTTTCGGAAAATCCCTCATTATTTATCGCAATATGCTTTGAAATTAATAGCGCAACGTGTTTTCGTCACATACAAAGCGAGGAGGTAAGACACGGAATTTGTTAATTTGAAGAGTGACTCTACAGTTTTTTATGTCATTGATCTGCATTTTGAAATTGGAACGCTCAGCAAGACTGGCAAGACAATGATGATGGTATCGTTAGCCGTTTAGCATAAAACAACTCTTTGTAGGCCGAATCGATTCTTTATCTATGCACCTTTTAATCGATTCGCACCTAGTCGTAGTTTTGTTGTTTATTTTTTACATTACATAAACTCACGAACGTAATCCCATTTCAGGGTGATCAGAAACTACTAGAATAAGATTATTTCTTAGAATAAGTAGGTGCGATTTCATAATTATGGACTCCAATTCTTGTTAGATAGTAATTTAAATATTTATAAATAATAAAACGCAAACAGGTGTCTGTCTATATGGAAGTATTATAAAAGAGTAATAAAAATCTATGATTGCTTCCGATATAATCGCGATGTGACTTTTAATAGACAATTTTATATTTCCCTTCTGATTTTATTGCGTCTGATTATGAGGTGGTGACTCATACATAATGCTAACATCTATGTCCCGCTGGGGTAGGCAGAGACAATAGATCGCGACATGCTAACACACATCTCTCGCCACTTCAACATAATACAGGTCCTTCTTTTTATTAAGGGAATGATCCGCCTAGCTAGCATGCCACCCCCGAGAAAACGACAAAAATCGAGATGTGCCTCCATCTTTATTATTTTACGTAGGCCAGAAAGAGCCCGCATGACGTTTTTCTCGTTTAAACGCTTTGTCGTGGGTGGCATGCTAGCTAGGCAGGAGTGCGATTTTTGAAACTCATTCGCTGAGCTCAGCAGTTGAAAATGTCAAAATTACTATGGAGATATGCATCTTTCTACTGCTGATTTGACTCTCAAAAATCATACTCCAGGAGTGCGATTTTTGAATCTCATACGTTGAACTCAGCAGTTGAAAATGTATGGATATACGCATCATTCATCTGCTGATTTGACTTTAAAAAATCTCACTCCTGGAGTATCATATCTCCATAGTAATTTTGACATTTTCAACTGCTGAGCTCACCGTATGAGATTCATAAATAGCACTCCAGACCATCAAAATGAACAACTTTCTCTATGGGAACAAAATCAAAATCACGAAAAAAATCAGCAGTCCCATACAATTGGATCAAGTAGGTACCTAGGATTGCAGTTTTGTACTGAACAGCTGATTTTTTTTCGCGATCTCGACTTTGTTCCCGTAGAGAATGTTGTTCAATTTGATGGTCTGATCATCCCCTTAAAAACCGTGAGCATATTAAGAAGGATCCTGTTTAAGTCTTTTGATGCATGCCCGTCGGTTCCGGGTGCATTTTACTTGGCTCTTCGTCGACACGCATATCTGATTTAATAAGCGATGAGTTTTCCACCGCCGGCGCGGCGGGGACCTCGATTATTGTGACGATGCATTGTTGGAACGACGCAGAAAGGTTGGCCTGTCGCTACATGAAAAAACTAGTAACAAAATTACTATGGGAACGACAATAACACATTATTCAGCATAACATAACATACCACACACACACACACACACACACACACACACACACACACACACACACACACACACACACACACACACACACACACACACACACACACACACACACACACAAACACACACACACACACACTAAAATCCAACACACAATATCCATAATTACGTATAATATTTACTACTTACCAACTGTATCTACTTATACCTATATGTATCTAGTATATTTTCATTCTTATCTGTGTATCCATCCATATAACTTCAGTCATTTCTAAAATTATCTATTTGCCTATTATATAATATTTACTACAATTATCTATAATAAAATAAATATATATAACTATTTATAATTAGACTAATACTACGTTAGTTACGTCCTTACCTTTAAAGTTAGTTACTTATAATTTAAATTTGCCCACTTCCAGTATATTCATTAAATGTAATAAATACTAAAAAGAAAAAGCTTGGAAAGAGCATAATTTTATTGTAATGTTAAAAAATTGTAATTTTTCTTTTTGTTGTGTCTATTTGTAATTTTTGGCATCACTTCTCCACAAATAACTTTGTATAAAAAAAGGGAAACCTATTATTGGCCTTACCAGTTATTTTTAAGAACTTATTGTAACTGTTTAACACGCTGTTGGTTTTCTCAATAAATAAATGAACCACTGTTGCAGACTTCACGTGGTGCATAACCGTTAGATTTTTGAATTGTAATTTAATGTTACTAACATTGTTGATAAGACCTACTAAAACAAATGAATTTTATATGGTCTGAAATAAATGACTTAATAACAATAACCCGCGGGGCAGATTGTGTCGAGCTGTGGTGAGTGGCGACACCACGGACCCGATTCTCCAGAGAACCCGGATTGATTTGGCCTTCACCTCCTGTCTTGCCTTAACCGGCCGGCCAGGAGTAGAGTTGCAAGAGCGGAACCTATGCTCCAGATTGGAAGTGTAAAATTTCATAACGCCGGGACCTGCTGACTGGTAAGGCTAAGCGCACAAGTCAGCAAGTCCCGGCGCTAACACCGGGAACCGGCGACCGCAGACTCACTTCTCTACAACCCTAGCCGCTCAGTAGATGTTGCCACCTTGTCGCTCCTTGCGAGCGGTCGTTTTGGGGGGCCCATTAAATGAGTTGGCGAGTCATCGTCTGCCATTTTTGACAAACCAGAGACATTTGTTACGGCAGGCGTCCCGAGTCTCTCCGCAATAACCCAGATTTCCCGGCCCTCCCAGCACACCCCCATAACCCGAGTAATTTTCTGTCCTTTCTGCAATAGTCTCTGCGCCGAACGTGATTTGTCTTTTGGTGCATTTACATAATGTATTCAGATATAGAACACGCTTGGTGCATCCCCTCACATTAAGATAAAAGTGTCTCAATGGGGCCTCTACGTGTTAGAGTTGTGTCCCTGCGCAAGCCTGCCAAAGGTCCTGGAGTGCGATTTTTGAATCTCATATGTTGAACTCAGCAGTTGAAAATGTATGGAGATACGCATCTTTCTACTGTTAATTTCACTTTAAAAAATCGCACATCTGCAGTATGATTTTTGAAAGTCAAATCAGCAGTAAAAAGATGCATATATCTCCATAGTAATTTTGACATTTTCAACTGCTGAGCTCAGCGAATGAGATTCAAAAATCGCACTCCCGGAGTGCGTTGAAAATGGAGGTACGCATCTTTCTGGTGCTGATTTGTCTTTCAAAAATCGCACTCCTGAAGTATGATTTTTGAAAGTCAAATCAGTTGTAGAAAGATGCATTATCTTCATAGTAATTTTAACATTTTCAACTGTAAGCTCAGCGTATGAGATTCAAATATCGCACTCCGGGTCGGCAAATATCACGTAATTTATTTTTTAGCCGCATACACTGTAAAATTGCATTCTAATTAAGTAAAATATGTTTCTCTACTGAAATATGGCCAAAAAAATCCAACTCAATCAAGCACAAATTAACGCATTTTGAAAAATCACACGTGATATTTAGGGGGAGAGAGGGGGTCGAGCCAAATTTCACGACATCTCAGTATGGGGTGATGGGGGGGGGGGGGGGGGGTCAAAAAATCGCCAAAATTACCCCAAAAATACTTCAAAGGTCAAGGGACCCAAGGGAAGGGGACTAAGGAGTCACCTACAGTGATCTATTCTTGGCAACCAATTGAAAGAAAATGTATTGATTCGCATGACTATGGACTTCAATAACGGCCTCGCACAAAACGGGCGGGCTGCGCGGGCGCATTCGGCTCACGTCCCGTGCCTTGTTTCTAATGAATCGTCTATAAATCAACAGACTGTCAGTTCGTTATGTCTTAATTGGAAGTCGTGACCTCATCTTTTATACTTTGAGTTTAGAAATTTCTTGAAATAACTACCCTATTGCCGTGTGGTGTCTGTCGGCTATGAATAGCACCATCCCATTTCCTCCCGTGGGTGTCGTAAAAGGCGACTAAGGGATCTACTGAAGGATGGGCAGCAGCATCCTTTGAGTACGCACATTGATTCGATCCAACTGCGATCGCCAACCCGCCTGCCAAGCGTGGCGATTATGGCAAATCCCCCCCATTTTGAGGGAGGCTTATGTCCAGCAGTGGACGTTTAATGGCTTATATGATGAACTACCCTATTTCAAGAAACAAGTAAAGAGGACATACCTAGGAACATAAACTAACTCAAATTGCGTTTAGCGTTATTGAAAATAATATTTTTTTCAGATAAAGCAAGCCATATGGTACTGGCTCACAAACGTCACCCCAATTCTTACCGTGGGTGTCGTACGAGGCGACTAAGGGATTAAAGGTTTTTTTATGCAGTGTTAATGTGGGCGAAACTAGGAACAAGGGGCGAAAGGCTAGCCACCTCTAACCACTTGACATGACACGCCATCCTGTAACTTAAATTGCTAAAATTAAATATGAGCATTGCTACAACTACATTCAACAGAAAGTTGGTAGTTGTAACAATCTTTGTGACCACACCGAAAGGGATTAACGTCGTTAGTTTATGTGTGTACGGTACAGTAACTCGGAACACTTTCGATTAGACAGTTTTTAACCGACTTCAAAAAAGGAGGAGGTTTCTCAATTTGGCCGTATATATATATATATATATATTTTTTTTTATGTGTGTTCGCGGCTAACTTCGTCGTTTACGAACCGATTTTGATGATTCTTTTTTCGATGGAAAGAAGATATTCCACCATGATAAGGAAACTAGGATCTGATGATGGCATCCCAGAGCAATCGAGGGGAACCTTTTTGGAACTAAATTAACTAAAAAAAGTTTCTTATCTTTGTTAACAATAGCTAAATAACTGCTGTATCACCATTTTACGTCCATAGATATACTGGAGTTATTGATAACAATGTTATTTATAACTTGTTTTTCAGAAAAACTCAAGTTGATTTAATGGAAAACATTTTATAAAAATAAATAGGCGGGAAAATAAAAAAAAAATCAACAAACCTCTTTGGAAGATTTAAAAAAACATTCGCAACTTCTTAAAAAAAAAGGCACCGATTCAACCACTGAATTGAAATATAAAATAGTTCATAATTTTACATCTTGATTATTTCAGAATGAAAAGATAAACTATGCAACGGTTATTTATCAAACAGTTTAACGCTAATCAAAGGTTTAAAATATAAATTTTGTACTATTAAAGATAACGAAACAATTATGTATTGATAAGTAAAAGATTATTAGGTGTTTTATAGTCTCCAATACTGTAACAGCGATTTGGCCGAAATATACGTCTGAAGTCTAATGTATGCGACGACCAAACGAATCGTAATAAAATTATACACGGCACAGCGTCAAATTACGCGTCTCTAGCTTTAGTTAAAAGGTTAACAGGCAATTGACAACGGTTTTTTTAATCAGTTAAAAATAAGGACACTTCATTGGTATTTTGCGTTTGATTTAAATACTTACCGATGCTAGCGGGCCGCATTCCACCGTTCAAGAAGTGCGTGGGCTCTTATTTTCATCTTGTTCACGTAATAGCACTTACGAATAACTTATATTTTGGTATCAAAATGCAAGGAGGCAAAAAAATTAGATGACCACTGGTTACATTACTGCTGTCAAAATTGAAGTTCACATTTAGGGGTGGGACAGTGTGCGCTGACACGGGATACTTTGTAGCAGTTGAGATATCTATGTTGTTATAATGACACCTGTCAAAAATGTTTTCTGAAAGCGTTCTTTGAGATTATTTTTCGAGTCGCGTTGCAGGTCTGTTATTGGATTAGTGTCAGTTGCGTGCTTCCCGGCCTGCATCAAAAATCCACCATTTTATGGTTGCTTAAGTGTCTATTTTGTGCATATAACAATCCATGGAGTCCACAAATATTTATTACCGTACAACAACAACAAAATGTTACAACATGAATATGCAATAAATGATTTTTATTTCTATTTCTATTTCTTAAATCATCAACACTAAGATGCATCCACAATTTCAAGATGAGAGTAGGTAGAAGAGACGTAATTGTTCATTTTTATTGTTATCATAAAATGACGAAACTTGCCGACTGACAAGAATGGCATGTGTTATTTTTTAATAAATTAGGAACGTGGGACCACCTCTGAAATATGACCTACCAAACAAACAAAGAATTATCAAAATCGGACTAATCTGTAAAAAGTTAGTGATCATTCACATAATTATAAAAATATACATATACACGTCGACTTGAGAACCTCCTCCGTTACCTCCTCCGTTAAACCAAAATACTACAAAAATTTTCAATGAAATCGAAAAAGCTAAATCATGTTGACATTCTGCTAGTATTTTTATAACAGTATAATACTTCTTGAAAATACTAGTATCGCCCATCTCTAATTTAAGATTACTTGTGCCAAAATGCCATAGACAACAAGGTTAAGTTTTATAAATAGAACTGGTACCGCTACTTGACACTAGAGTGCAGTACTGATAATAGTGTTTGCTACTCAATAATAGATGGCGCCAGCCATATATTATCTGCACGCCCCCGACTAAATTACATTCGATCACTCCTAGCGAAATTCCCTAGACAATAAAATAAAAGTAGGTAGGTGCCTAACACCTCTTTTTTGTGATTGTATATGACACTGAACAACTTTCTTTAAGAAACCTATAGGTATAGCAAAAAAAATTTGGACTTTCCATACCTACTAAATGCAATCAGCAGGAGTGCGATTATTGAATCTCATTCGCTGAGATCAGGAGTGCGATTTTTGAATCTCATACGTTGAACTCAGCAGTTGAAAATATATGGAGATACGCATCTTTCTACTGCTGATTTGACTTTCAAAAATCGCACTCCTGGAGTATGATTTTTGAAAGTCAAATCAGCAGTAGAAAGATGCATATCTCCATAGTAATTTTGACATTTTCAACTGCTGAGCTCAGCGAATGAGATTCAAAAATCATACTCCAGGAGTGCGATTTTTGAAAGTCAAATCAGCAGTAAAAAGATGCGTATGTCCATACATTTTCAACTGCTGAGTTCTTAACATACCTACATACAAAGCCGGATACTAAAATTGGTGTGAACATAGATTCTACCAACTAGACTGAATGAATCGATTTAAATTCTTGAACATGACTGGCTGAAAAAAGAAAACAATACCCTTGTACCATAGACAATCGCGCCAAATTACCAAACAAACGGATCATTGATACGACAAAGATTGTAGAAGTGGATAGTGCTCTACAGGCACTTAGAGGGTTCAGCCAAGTTTAAAAAGTTAAAACCGCCTTAAAAAACTAATAAGTAAAAAAAATAATATTGCCGCCGATGCAATCTGTGAGCCGATGACTTTTTGCAGTCGTAGTTGCAGTTTTTTTAAGTCGCTGTCAAGCCGGTACGATACGCGATTGGGTTTGCATTAGTTTTTTTGGCTTGGCTTGACTTCTATAAAACAAATTAATGTTTTTTTTTATGCGAACGAAAAAGTCATCGTCTGCAATATTATTTTTTTAATTTTTAGTTTTTTTTAAGGCGGTTTTAATTTTTTATTAAAATTTTGTTTATTTCACAATGTACAGTGGTGAATTCATTACTACAATTTAATAGTAGTGCTTTAAATTAACATACGCACTAGCCGGCACTACGATTTTCAAAGGTTCCCCTCGATTTCTCTGTGATGTCATCATCAGATCCTGGTTTCCTTATCGTGGTACCAGGGTACCCTTGGAATATCTTCTTTCTAACAAAAAAAGAATCCTCAAAATCGGTTCATAAACGACGAAGTTATCCGCGAACACACATAAAAAAATATATATATGGTCGAATTGAGAAACCTGAACCTTTTTTGAAGTCGGTTAATAAATTAAAACCGCCTTCAAAAAAACTAAAAAGTTAAAAATAATATTGCAACCGATGACTTATTCGTTCGCATCATAAGATCATTAATTTAAAAAAAAAGTCTGTTAAAAAGGAAATTATATCCAATCAAATTAAAGATTGAAAAGTTTGTCTCGAATAGCACAACATGTCTGTAACATGTTTAAAAATCAATAATATTTGAAATTATTTCCAATACCTATAGGTACCTACTTTATTGTAGGTAAGTGGAGTGTATTGAGAACGAGGTAAGGGATATGTTTCCTTATGCCATGTTTTTGTGAGCGGAAAGCTAATCGTACCACAGATTATTCAATAGTCACTACCGTAACAGATAGTTCACTCAATCCGAGTTTTCGAATTTCGAACGCGCGCTTTAGGAACGAAAATTAAAATGCGCCTTATGTCGATGAGCGACGAGGCACCCCACGGTGGGGCCCGGCTGTCAAACGTACTTTAGCAGTGGAGTGAGACAGGCTTGACCGTACTACTTTATGCATTGAGTCATTTCATTTTTATTAGAGTTTAGACCCTAAGTCGAAAAATACTTACATACGAGTAAAGTGGAATACCTAACAGGAATATGGAATAATAGGAAGAAAAAGAACTGGAAAATTCGGAATATGGAAAAATAAAAATATTGAGGCCGTAAAGAAGGTAGTGGACATCAGAGTGGACACCTACCACCGCCGCCGCCGTCATCGTCGTCGGTCGTTGTAATACCTACCTAGGTATTCAAGAAACTCCATAGAACTTGGCAAATCGTTACGATCGTGTATTCATGAAGATTATCGTCAGATAAAAAAAAACAAAGACACTAATAATAGTAAAGAGGAAAGTGACAAAACAATATGTAAATAACATTATTTGTCAATTTTGCTTCGTCATCAAACCAATTTGTTCGTTACGTTAGCCGCCATGTTGGTCTGTTGATTGTTTTTAACTGCGAATGTGTGGAGCTGCCCTTGTTAAGTTTTTTGTTTAAATAAGTAGGTACAATACAATATAGTTTATTTAAGCAAAATATAATTTGCTAATATAATGCCTATTAAGTTTCTATAATGAAATGTCTTGTCATTTAACTGAACAAAAGACTTTTACCGAACTTAATAATAATAGATATAGTTATATTACTCTTTGAATAAGTCACTGAAAATGCGCTGAAAAAATATTACGCGCTATAGACGGTCTTCGGGAAAAAAATTGCCTAGGTAAGATTTCCATTTGCGGCGCCCACCCCAGCGGACATGGAATCAAAATAAATATACATAATATCGTGATAACCACGCTTACATCCTCAATCGAACGCTACTAGATTCAATGAGAAGTTTTCTGACAGCTAGTCAAACGTAGTTCAACATACCGGCGATAGATGGCGTTGACCAGAGAGGGGTCCGAAGAAGAGAATTTTAGGCTAAAAGGTAAACAAAAATGCATGTCACTGAGTCAGACGCATCCGTTGACGAAATATCTTCATATTTTGCTGTTAACTTAAAAACACAAATTCTTACTTATGTATCTGCAAGGTCGCTCACCCCTGTCTCGTCACCGCCATTTATCGAGCCATTAAGAACTATTTTTTTCTTTTTTAATGGCTTTCGGAAAATCCCTCATTATTTATCGCAATATGCTTTGAAATTAATAGCGCAACGTGTTTTCGTCACATACAAAGCGAGGAGGTAAGACACGGAATTTGTTAATTTGAAGAGTGACTCTACAGTTTTTTATGTCATTGATCTGCATTTTGAAATTGGAACGCTCAGCAAGACTGGCAAGACAATGATGATGGTATCGTTAGCCGTTTAGCATAAAACAACTCTTTGTAGGCCGAATCGATTCTTTATCTATGCACCTTTTAATCGATTCGCACCTAGTCGTAGTTTTGTTGTTTATTTTTTACATTACATAAACTCACGAACGTAATCCCATTTCAGGGTGATCAGAAACTACTAGAATAAGATTATTTCTTAGAATAAGTAGGTGCGATTTCATAATTATGGACTCCAATTCTTGTTAGATAGTAATTTAAATATTTATAAATAATAAAACGCAAACAGGTGTCTGTCTATATGGAAGTATTATAAAAGAGTAATAAAAATCTATGATTGCTTCCGATATAATCGCGATGTGACTTTTAATAGACAATTTTATATTTCCCTTCTGATTTTATTGCGTCTGATTATGAGGTGGTGACTCATACATAATGCTAACATCTATGTCCCGCTGGGGTAGGCAGAGACAATAGATCGCGACATGCTAACACACATCTCTCGCCACTTCAACATAATACAGGTCCTTCTTTTTATTAAGGGAATGATCCGCCTAGCTAGCATGCCACCCCCGAGAAAACGACAAAAATCGAGATGTGCCTCCATCTTTATTATTTTACGTAGGCCAGAAAGAGCCCGCATGACGTTTTTCTCGTTTAAACGCTTTGTCGTGGGTGGCATGCTAGCTAGGCAGGAGTGCGATTTTTGAAACTCATTCGCTGAGCTCAGCAGTTGAAAATGTCAAAATTACTATGGAGATATGCATCTTTCTACTGCTGATTTGACTCTCAAAAATCATACTCCAGGAGTGCGATTTTTGAATCTCATACGTTGAACTCAGCAGTTGAAAATGTATGGATATACGCATCATTCATCTGCTGATTTGACTTTAAAAAATCTCACTCCTGGAGTATCATATCTCCATAGTAATTTTGACATTTTCAACTGCTGAGCTCACCGTATGAGATTCATAAATAGCACTCCAGACCATCAAAATGAACAACTTTCTCTATGGGAACAAAATCAAAATCACGAAAAAAATCAGCAGTCCCATACAATTGGATCAAGTAGGTACCTAGGATTGCAGTTTTGTACTGAACAGCTGATTTTTTTTCGCGATCTCGACTTTGTTCCCGTAGAGAATGTTGTTCAATTTGATGGTCTGATCATCCCCTTAAAAACCGTGAGCATATTAAGAAGGATCCTGTTTAAGTCTTTTGATGCATGCCCGTCGGTTCCGGGTGCATTTTACTTGGCTCTTCGTCGACACGCATATCTGATTTAATAAGCGATGAGTTTTCCACCGCCGGCGCGGCGGGGACCTCGATTATTGTGACGATGCATTGTTGGAACGACGCAGAAAGGTTGGCCTGTCGCTACATGAAAAAACTAGTAACAAAATTACTATGGGAACGACAATAACACATTATTCAGCATAACATAACATACCACACACACACACACACACACACACACACACACACACACACACACACACACACACACACACACACACACACACACACACACACACACACACACAAACACACACACACACACACTAAAATCCAACACACAATATCCATAATTACGTATAATATTTACTACTTACCAACTGTATCTACTTATACCTATATGTATCTAGTATATTTTCATTCTTATCTGTGTATCCATCCATATAACTTCAGTCATTTCTAAAATTATCTATTTGCCTATTATATAATATTTACTACAATTATCTATAATAAAATAAATATATATAACTATTTATAATTAGACTAATACTACGTTAGTTACGTCCTTACCTTTAAAGTTAGTTACTTATAATTTAAATTTGCCCACTTCCAGTATATTCATTAAATGTAATAAATACTAAAAAGAAAAAGCTTGGAAAGAGCATAATTTTATTGTAATGTTAAAAAATTGTAATTTTTCTTTTTGTTGTGTCTATTTGTAATTTTTGGCATCACTTCTCCACAAATAACTTTGTATAAAAAAAGGGAAACCTATTATTGGCCTTACCAGTTATTTTTAAGAACTTATTGTAACTGTTTAACACGCTGTTGGTTTTCTCAATAAATAAATGAACCACTGTTGCAGACTTCACGTGGTGCATAACCGTTAGATTTTTGAATTGTAATTTAATGTTACTAACATTGTTGATAAGACCTACTAAAACAAATGAATTTTATATGGTCTGAAATAAATGACTTAATAACAATAACCCGCGGGGCAGATTGTGTCGAGCTGTGGTGAGTGGCGACACCACGGACCCGATTCTCCAGAGAACCCGGATTGATTTGGCCTTCACCTCCTGTCTTGCCTTAACCGGCCGGCCAGGAGTAGAGTTGCAAGAGCGGAACCTATGCTCCAGATTGGAAGTGTAAAATTTCATAACGCCGGGACCTGCTGACTGGTAAGGCTAAGCGCACAAGTCAGCAAGTCCCGGCGCTAACACCGGGAACCGGCGACCGCAGACTCACTTCTCTACAACCCTAGCCGCTCAGTAGATGTTGCCACCTTGTCGCTCCTTGCGAGCGGTCGTTTTGGGGGGCCCATTAAATGAGTTGGCGAGTCATCGTCTGCCATTTTTGACAAACCAGAGACATTTGTTACGGCAGGCGTCCCGAGTCTCTCCGCAATAACCCAGATTTCCCGGCCCTCCCAGCACACCCCCATAACCCGAGTAATTTTCTGTCCTTTCTGCAATAGTCTCTGCGCCGAACGTGATTTGTCTTTTGGTGCATTTACATAATGTATTCAGATATAGAACACGCTTGGTGCATCCCCTCACATTAAGATAAAAGTGTCTCAATGGGGCCTCTACGTGTTAGAGTTGTGTCCCTGCGCAAGCCTGCCAAAGGTCCTGGAGTGCGATTTTTGAATCTCATATGTTGAACTCAGCAGTTGAAAATGTATGGAGATACGCATCTTTCTACTGTTAATTTCACTTTAAAAAATCGCACATCTGCAGTATGATTTTTGAAAGTCAAATCAGCAGTAAAAAGATGCATATATCTCCATAGTAATTTTGACATTTTCAACTGCTGAGCTCAGCGAATGAGATTCAAAAATCGCACTCCCGGAGTGCGTTGAAAATGGAGGTACGCATCTTTCTGGTGCTGATTTGTCTTTCAAAAATCGCACTCCTGAAGTATGATTTTTGAAAGTCAAATCAGTTGTAGAAAGATGCATTATCTTCATAGTAATTTTAACATTTTCAACTGTAAGCTCAGCGTATGAGATTCAAATATCGCACTCCGGGTCGGCAAATATCACGTAATTTATTTTTTAGCCGCATACACTGTAAAATTGCATTCTAATTAAGTAAAATATGTTTCTCTACTGAAATATGGCCAAAAAAATCCAACTCAATCAAGCACAAATTAACGCATTTTGAAAAATCACACGTGATATTTAGGGGGAGAGAGGGGGTCGAGCCAAATTTCACGACATCTCAGTATGGGGTGATGGGGGGGGGGGGGGGGGGGTCAAAAAATCGCCAAAATTACCCCAAAAATACTTCAAAGGTCAAGGGACCCAAGGGAAGGGGACTAAGGAGTCACCTACAGTGATCTATTCTTGGCAACCAATTGAAAGAAAATGTATTGATTCGCATGACTATGGACTTCAATAACGGCCTCGCACAAAACGGGCGGGCTGCGCGGGCGCATTCGGCTCACGTCCCGTGCCTTGTTTCTAATGAATCGTCTATAAATCAACAGACTGTCAGTTCGTTATGTCTTAATTGGAAGTCGTGACCTCATCTTTTATACTTTGAGTTTAGAAATTTCTTGAAATAACTACCCTATTGCCGTGTGGTGTCTGTCGGCTATGAATAGCACCATCCCATTTCCTCCCGTGGGTGTCGTAAAAGGCGACTAAGGGATCTACTGAAGGATGGGCAGCAGCATCCTTTGAGTACGCACATTGATTCGATCCAACTGCGATCGCCAACCCGCCTGCCAAGCGTGGCGATTATGGCAAATCCCCCCCATTTTGAGGGAGGCTTATGTCCAGCAGTGGACGTTTAATGGCTTATATGATGAACTACCCTATTTCAAGAAACAAGTAAAGAGGACATACCTAGGAACATAAACTAACTCAAATTGCGTTTAGCGTTATTGAAAATAATATTTTTTTCAGATAAAGCAAGCCATATGGTACTGGCTCACAAACGTCACCCCAATTCTTACCGTGGGTGTCGTACGAGGCGACTAAGGGATTAAAGGTTTTTTTATGCAGTGTTAATGTGGGCGAAACTAGGAACAAGGGGCGAAAGGCTAGCCACCTCTAACCACTTGACATGACACGCCATCCTGTAACTTAAATTGCTAAAATTAAATATGAGCATTGCTACAACTACATTCAACAGAAAGTTGGTAGTTGTAACAATCTTTGTGACCACACCGAAAGGGATTAACGTCGTTAGTTTATGTGTGTACGGTACAGTAACTCGGAACACTTTCGATTAGACAGTTTTTAACCGACTTCAAAAAAGGAGGAGGTTTCTCAATTTGGCCGTATATATATATATATATATATTTTTTTTTATGTGTGTTCGCGGCTAACTTCGTCGTTTACGAACCGATTTTGATGATTCTTTTTTCGATGGAAAGAAGATATTCCACCATGATAAGGAAACTAGGATCTGATGATGGCATCCCAGAGCAATCGAGGGGAACCTTTGAAAATCGTAGTGCCGGCTAGTGCGTTTGTTAATTTAAAGCACTACTATTAAATTGAACTAATGAATTCACCACTGAAAATTGTGAAATAAACAAAATTTAAACGGGCTGACGTAACCTCAGGGCCTCAGGGCTCAGGGCGATCAGCTCCAAAAAAAAAAAATAAAAAAAAAAAGGAAAACAAAATTTTAACAAAAAATTAAAACCGCCTTCAAAAAAACTAAAAATTTACTGACTTTTTCGTTCGCATCATAAGAACATTAATTCGTTTTATCGAAGTTGATGTCAAGCCGGTACGATTCGCGACAGGGCTTGCATTAGTTTTTTGGCTTGGCTTGACACCGACTTCTATAAAACAAATTAATGTTCTTATGATGCGAACGAAAAAGTCATCGGCTGCAATATTTTTTTTTAACTTTTTAGTTTTTTTGAAGGCGGTTTTAATTTTTAAGATTTTATTTTAACGCCATCCTTCCAGTGTCAGTGTCAACAAATTATGTTTTAATTGAAACGCTTTTCTAGGAAGATTATAGGTAATTTTACGGATTTCAAGCTCCGGAGTCTAGTCTAGTTTACCTATTTCTTGCTAGTCCGGAACCGGGAATCGAACCAACAACTAATTCTAGTCTATTGTCAGTTAAAATGAGTCATCAGTCTTCCTGCAATAATATTATTTATATCCCGGAATCGGGACGCCACTTCATCCGATGTTTATTAAACTTGGATTTCTTGAAATCTATTACTATATTGCGTATTGTAAATGAAAACAATTGATATTGTCTTAGATTGTAGGTACGTATTAAATAAGTCACTACGTCTCATTTCATTATACAGGGTCTTAATGTGCTGACGGTTAAGGGGGTGATCATGAGTGCGATTTCTGAATCTCATACGTTGAGTAGTTGAAAATGTATGGAGATACGCATCTTTCTACTGCTGATTTAACCTTCAAAAATCGAACTCCTTGAGTATGATTTTTGAATGTCAAATCAGCTGTAGAAAGATGCATATTTCCATAGTAATTTTGACATTTTCAACTGCTCAGCTCAGCGAATGAGATTCAAAAATCGCACTCCAGACCATCAAACTGAACAACTTTTTTCATTTTGGTCGAGTACCTTGCAATAGAAATTTTCTTTGGAATAGCTGATTTTTAGGGTTCCGTACCCGAACGGTGAAAACGAGACTGTATTGCTAAGCCTACGTTGTCCGTCCGTCCGTCCGTCCGTCCTACCTATTGAGGGCTGTAACTTTTGAACAGCTAGACAGTTGAAATTTTCACAGAATATGCGTTATTACGGCGGATTTGTTAACAAATAATAAAAAAGTCAAAAATTTAAAAATTAAGAGGGGTTCCCAACAAGATACTAGTTTTTATCAATGTTTTTTCTTCACGCTGTTTCGTAAAAACGGTAAATACATACAAGCGTCAAACTTAGTATGATTATAGAACAAGCAATACAGTATAAGAACAAATAGTAAAAACCGGCCAAGTGTGAGTCGGTCTCACGCTAAAGGTCCCGGAGAAAAAAAAGTTATTTTTCTATGTAATTTATTGTGTTCTGTGGTACGGAACCCTCGGTGCGCGAGTAGCCCGACTCGCACTTGACCGGTTTTTATTTGTTCTGCATTTCAAAGATCTTCAACCAAACTTCAACTTTCTTCTTTCTTTTCTAACACACTTTTTTTGTGATATGAAGGCTTTCTTAATATCTAGACCATTTCCCCAAATTATAAGGCCGTATCTGAGGACGGATGCTACGTATTCATTTCATTTCTTTCTTTCTAATCAAATTGTCAGCACCCATTGTGTAGGTAACGCATTAAATTGAACACTAGTATAATTTGAATGCAATCGATCACAAAGCGAATGCTACAAGCGTTCGATTTTAGCATACAATCGATACGATCGCATTCGTAAAGAATATCAGTTAATTGTCCGCCATTTTAAGAACGATTAGATATAAAATGGCCGCTATTCTGAGAGCGATAGATAGTTTTTGTAGAGGAAATAATTTTAATTATTTTCTCTGATGCAACAACTAAAAATTTAAGTTCATGAATCACTCTCCTAACTTTGGAGTGCGATTTTTCAATCTCATTCGCTGAGCTCAGCATTGGAAAAAGCAGTAGAAAGATGCGTGTCTCCATACATTTTCAACTGCTGAGTTCAACGTATGAGATTCGAGTCTCATTCGCTACAATAGGTACCCAAGTGAAAGACGTCGCCACCCCCGCTGCCAATGCCAATCTAAAGTGGGATTGGGCTGCAAATGTCTGCCACATGCTAGATGACCTGATATGATGGTCAAAATCACCACCAACTGGTCCCCAAAAACAAAATCGGCGTCGAGGCAGACTTGATTATTTTAATATTTTTTCTTTAATATTTCATTTTTTTTAACTTAAAAAATAAAGAATTTTTTTTTCTTTTGGTATTAAAAAAAAAAATTATTTTCTTTCTTTTTTTTCTTAATATTTTTTGGTTTAAGAATTTTTTATATTTTTTTTTCCTTACTTTTTTTTTATTAAAACATGCGTATACAGCAAGCCAGTGACATTTTACGAGTATGACGTTTTGCGAGTGTGACATTTTGCGTCATGATGGCCTTTTGCGAATAGGTATGACAATGTGCGCCTTATCCCCTTTAATTGGCACCATCTGAATGAGCCTTATGTTGGTATGGGATATCCTGGTGAATTGATGTGGTTCACCAGTATCCCCTGGTAGATCGGGCTAAGGTATCCTGGTGGCCTAAACCGACCTTAAAGAAGGTGGTGAGACGAAATGGCCTATCGAAGGGACGCATGGAGAGAACGGAGGCATTTGCCCAACAATGGGATAGCGATGGCTGATTTAATAATAATTAGAAGTGTTTTAATATCATCGATGGAGGCAATAATAGCACACCGGCGGCGGCACAACCATTCA
The DNA here is from genome assembly GCA_927399405.1 of Agonopterix arenella. NCBI lineage: Eukaryota > Metazoa > Arthropoda > Insecta > Lepidoptera > Depressariidae > Agonopterix > Agonopterix arenella. Next base: position 2,120,111 of record OV656716.1, on the reverse strand, counting down.
CAAATAAGTATCTAGCGACCTCATTGTTAAAAACTAATTTGTCAGAACAATAGTATGTATAATTTAATTATTAATTAATTATTTATTTGGTCGTCTCATTGAGCCGAATAATTAGGGTCTAGGTCAAATGGTAGATATGACTAACTAACTAACTTGCTGTGTGGTGTCGGCTAAGAATAGCACCATCCCATTTCCTCCCGTGGGTGTCGTAAAAGGCGACTAAGGGATCTACCGGTGGATGGGCAGCAGCATCCCCTGAGTACCCACATTCAATCCAACTGCGATCGCCAACCCGCCTGCCAACTTGGAACTGCCTTTACTGGAAGGAAAATAGGTCATAGTTTCAGTACAATGTTAGGTTCCTATTGTTTTATTTTGTATTTTTGGTGCTTTTGCGGTCGTGTCTTCAACACTGCCATAAATGATCTCTTGAATTGGCTCTCTAATAGCCATGTTTTTTCCTTCTTATTGCTGTCTCCCGTTTGCAATGGAGGGAAGTCGGATATTTCGTTTTCCTACTCCTCCTATCTTCTTTGATTAATTCATTGCGGGTTCCAAGACAGATTAGAGTCATCCCCCGGGCTCGCTGGACTTCATTGTCCAGTGTTGTGAATGGTCGCCGCTGTTGATCCTGGCTTACAGGAGTTACAGCGGTGGGAATGTGTGGTGGGCCTATGCCCGATTTTAAAAAACCCGCCTGCCAAGCGTGGCGATTATGGCAAATCCCCCCATTTTGGGGGAGGCTTATGTCCAGCAGTGGACGTCTATCGGCTGATATGATGATGATGATGATGATGAACTAACTAACTGTGCTTACTATAAATTAAGAGGCTATGTGAAAAAATAGGATTCTTCAAAGCTTCATATATCATGAACACAGATCCCAAAGAAGTACTAAGAGTAGGAGTATGATTAGCGGACATGTGTAAATTGAACATAATAATTGATGTTTTGATTAGAGCCAAAACACGATTAAGACACATTTTCTCGATAGAAAAACAAGCCATAGTAGCCTCCGTCTTTATCAATAAACGCTTGGAACTGCTAAACGGTGAATAATAGAAACACGAGACTTGATTTAAGAAAAAGAGATTAAGATTTTATTAAGTTTCATTAGAGCAGAATTGAACTTACATAAATAGTAGAATCACAATTAAATAAAGTTTGTTTTACGCGGCGATGGTTCGATCCCCGTCCAGGTCGACTCGTACCAATGAGTTTTTCGGAATTTATGTAAGATTTGTAACACTACTGGCTTTTTCGGTGAAGGAAAACATCGTGAGGAAACCTGCATACACTGAAGAAGAAATTGGACTAACATTGAAATCGCGAAAAGAAATCAGCTATTCTATTATAGGGTCCTTCATAATATGTTGACAGTTTTTAAGGGGATGATTAGGCCATCAAACTGAACAACTTTCTCTATGGGACCAACATCGAAATCACGAAAAAAATATCAGCTGTTACATACAAATCTTATTTTCATCCCCCCATCTCGGAAAGAGTATTTTTGCTCTTCGATATATCTGAGTGGGACGTCCTGCTGCCCGCTGGACAGACGACCTAAAAAAGGTAGCGGAGAGCGACTGGATGAGGAAGGCCGAGGACAGAGTTTTGTGGCGCGCCTTGGGGGAGGCCTATGTTCAGCAGTGGACGATGATAGGCTGATGATGATGATGATGATATATCTGAGTGCAAAAGCCGTTTTTATCCGCTAGAGGATAAAGTAAATTGAATTTAGAACCTCGTGTACACTAAGTTTGTGAATTCAAAACATCATTAAACCTATTTACTTTTCCTTCCATGGTGCCGAATTTATCATGCAAACTTTTTTAATTTGTTAAAAACTCAGACTCGGAACCTCCTTGGTGTACTTGTTTTTTTTTATTTGTTTTTTTTTTGCATTTAGTCATTTACATATTCTAATTGATCTGTGGTCATTTCCTCGCTGAGGTGGGATGAAAAGTTACGTGTTGCACTCGAGTGCAAAGATTTTTAACCTCGTGCTCAATTTTGATTCCCTCGCTAACGCTCAGGATTCTAATTTTAGAGTCCTTCGCTTGCTCGGTCATCAAAATTGAGCACGCGGTTAAAAGCAACTTTGCAATCATGTATAACAAAAAGCTATTATATCTTAATATTGTGTGAGTGGACAGCTAATATTTTTTTCGCGATTTGGATGTTAGTCCCATAGAGAATGTTGTTCAGTTTGATGGTCTGATCACCCCGAGAAACCGTTAGCGGACCCATATATAAAGTCTAACAAAATTAGGTGAAACTATTTTAATGGGATGATCAGACCATCAAACTGAACAACTTTCTCTATGGGACCAATATTGAAATCGCGAAAAAAAAATCTTCTGTCCCATACATTTAGGTCGAGTAGGTTTGTATGGAACAGCTGTTTTTTTTTCGCTATTTCGCTATGGAGCCTACCTCAGAAGACGGGAAAAAAATCAGCTGTCCCATACATTTGAGTCGAATAGGTACAGTAGTTTTATACATTTTATAGGTACAGTACATTTGACGGCCCGGTAGCACAGTCTGTAGTGAACCTGCCTGCTGTGCCGAGGGTCGCGGGTTCGAATCCCGTAAGGGACAAATATTTATATGATGAATATGAATATTTGTACCCGAGTCATGGATGTTTGTATCTATATATGTATTCTATATCATTGTCTAGTCATCATAATACAAGTCCAGGTACTTTAAATGTGACTAGATAATTTGCGTGACAATGTCCAAAATATTTATTTTATTTTATTTTTATTTATATGGGACAGCTGATTTTTTTCGCGTCTCCTGAGGTAAGCTCCATAGTGAAAGTTGTTCATTTTGATGGTCTGAGTTCACCGTTTCAGTATTTGCTAGGCTATCACTTACACCCTGTATTATACACAGTATGTAAAAATAATCAATTCTAATAAATAATGAATCGATAATACGTTATTAAAATTATTATACCAAATAACTGGGCGTTAATAATTTCCGTTTTGTTTTAAACAATGGATGTATGACGAAAAAAGTGTCAATTATCATAATAAAGAGATTTGTTCACTTGACTTGAGTGAGAGGGCACCGGACGACGCGACGGCGCTCAACGTACTGTCCGCAGAGAAGTCTGATAAAATACTAAATGTAAATCAAAATAATGTACTATTTACAATATAAGAATAAGAAGAATAAGAAGGCGCCGGCAGCGTATAAAGGTTGAAGACACCTTTTCTTCATGGTGTGATACCTCTGCAGGCGTGCCGCAGGGTGGCGTGCTATCTCCCCTCCTGTTCGCTCTTTTCATTAATTCAATCACCTCTCAACTCACTTCCTCCTACCACTTGTATGCAGACGATCTTCAGATATATTCACAGTCGTGTATGGATAATTTCTCTCAAGCCATTAATACCACCAATGACGACCTAAACCGCATTCGTGACTGGAGCTTGTCTTATGGCCTTAAGGTAAATCCCAACAAGACCCAAGTTATCGTCATAGGGAGTCCATGGTTTACTTCGAGGATTCCTCTTGACCAGTTACCACCTGTAGTATTCGATGGTATATGCATACCCTACAGTACTACTGTTAAAAACTTGGGCATTATCTTCGATAACACGCTTTCTTGGGGCCCTCAGGTCGCTGAAGTCAGTAGGAAGATGTTTGCTGCTTATAGCTCTTTAAAACGACTACGCAATTTTCTACCCACTAGCACCAAGATTGCGCTTGCACAATCCCTCCTATTACCCATCCTAGACTACGCTGACTCCTGCTACCTTGACCTGACTGTGGAGCTACTTAATAAACTCGAGCGACTCCAAAACCTGTGCATTAGGTTTATTTTTGGCCTGCGTAAGTACGACCATGTGTCGGAATTCCGCGCCCGACTTAAGTGGCTCCCGATCAAAGTATCCTAAGACTAACTACTACTAAAAGAACAAACAAAGCAACAAAACCTGACAACTGTCTAGTCCAATAGCCCACCCCGGGTCGAGCCAAACGTACCCATTATGCTCGCAGCATCGCCACGTTGTACGGCCAATGATATACGTTGGACGAAAAAAGCCCGGAGCGGGGGTCCAAGCTCCTCTTTCTCAGCCTGCGGCCCAAGTCCCTGGCAAACACTTTGGCTTCGGCAGCCCTAGGACCCGCCGTTTCTACCGCAAGAGGCGCAAACAGATATGACCCTACTAGATCTTCGTATTTCGTGTGCTTTTTCTGAGCCGCGGTTTGTGCCGCTGCTCCAGCCACCCTCAATGTAAATAATCTCTAGATACATACATACATACATATTCTCACGCCTGTCTCCCACTGGGCAGGCAGAGACAACGGAACGCCACCTGCTACGATCCTGACATACCTCTCTAGCTTCCTCCACATTCATAAGTCTTGCTTCCAATGCTTTGCTTGAATTGTTTCCAAAATCAAAATCTGAGGGTCCACGCGGATTACAAAACAAAATACTTATACTTATACTTTTGACGGCCCGGTAGCACAGTCTGTAGTGAACCTGCCTGCTGTGCCGAGGGTCGCGGGTTCGAATCCCGTAAAGGACAAATATTTATATGATGAATATGAACATTTGAACCCGAGCCATGGATGTTCGTATCTATATATGTATTCTATATCGTTGTCTAGTAATCATAATACGAGTCCTGGTACTTTAAATGTGACTAGATAATTTGTGTGACAATGTCCAAAAAAAAATTACTTTCGAATTAATAAATCTCTGATCTGAGCAATATATTTTATCATGTCCAAGATATTTATTATTATACAAATTACCTACAATTGCAAAAATACAATATTGAATTACATAATGTAACATTGTTGTACCTACCTAAGCTTTTTTACACAGGACTTATTTAACATGGGACTTATAGTTAAGTAGATCCTCTGGTATTTACCTTATTATAATAGCGTATACAGTGCCCTATGAAACATGTGTTTACCCGAAAATGTGGGAATACATTTTCGGGTAAACACATTATTTTTTAAGAGGCTGTGTGAAAAAAATAGGATTCTTCAAAGCGTCATATATCATGAAGTACTAACAGTAGAAGTATGATTAGCGGATATGTGTAAATTGAACATATAATTGAAGTTTTGATTAGAGCCAAACACGATTAAGAGACGTTGTCTCGATAGAAAAACAAGCCAAAGTAGCCTCCGTCTTTAACGATAAACGATCCATGTTTGTCCTGGGTTTCTCAACTTGAGATGGTAAATAGGAAAATGTTTGCTTCGGGAGGAGCACTGAGAAGACTCCGTAAATTTCTGCCGACTGCCACCAAAACTGCGCTTGCCCAATCTCTATTACTACCGGTCCTTGACTACGCCGATGTTGCTTACCTCGATCTCAATGAGGAGCAACTAAACAAACTTGAGCGGCTCCAGAACTTCTGTATTAGGTTCATATTTGGCCTTCGCAAGTATGACCACGTCTCTGAATTTCGTTCCAAGCTCAAGTGGCTTCCGATTCGTCTTCGTCGTAATCTCCATATTCTTTCCCTCTTGTACTCTGTCCTATTTCTCCCCTTAACCCCATCATATCTCAAGGACCGGTTCACATTCCTACATGCCACCCATGACCGTTTACTGCGCTCTGCTCAAACTTTGTTACTAGCTATTCCACGTCACACATCGTCCGCCTATGATAATTCGTTTACAGTGCAATCTGTTCGTTTATGGAATGACCTGCCTCTTACTATAAGACAAGCTCCCTCCCTGCCCGTTTTTAAAAAACGAATAAGGGATCACTATCTCGCCCTTTGACTCATTGTTATTAAATTATTAATATGACACTTTGATCCATTACAGTTATTATATAATATATTTATTATTTATTGTTGGATATTTTGTATGTATATATATATATATATATATATATATATATATATATACCTGAAATGTATTGTAAGCTATATATTTTATATCTTATTACACCGCCATAGCAAGTTTTTTTACTTAAGAGTTCGTCCATCCCATGGTTGTCTGGAAGAAATCGCTTTTAGTGATAAGACCGCCATTTGTACTCTTACGTTCTTTTTATTCGTTTTTGTTACTGTATATTTTGGTGTGCAAATAAAGAATATTTATGTTATGTTATGTTATGATAAACGCTTGGAACTGCTAAACGGTGAATAATAGAAACACACGCTTGGAACTGGTAAACGGTGAAACACGCGACTTGATTTAAAATAAAGAGATTGATGTTTAACAAATTTTGATTAGAGCAGAATTGAACTTATTATTATTATTATAACACTTTATTGTACACACGGACATAATAATACACAAAGTTGAGAAAACATGTACAAAGGGCGAACTTACATAAATAGAACAATCACAATTAAATAAAGTTTGTTTTACGCTTGCGTCGTTTCGTTTCAGGCGCCGCCCCATCTCTTTCTCTCGCATCAGGCAGTAATATAAGCTATCACACGCCCATTTCGGTTCAATTATTTTTCGACATAGGCCCTTAAGAAAAAACTCCGGGTCCAATTCGTGTCTAGTTTTCTGCTGTCCATACAATCGTGAAGGCATGCGGCGCGCGGTGGTTCCTAACCTAAACTTAATCTATTACAAATAATTTCAAGTCGGCTAGATCACATAAAAACTACCTCGACTTATCTCTTAAGTCCTGCGCTATAAGAGCTAGAATGAGTTGATAATTGAGACTTCCTAATTGGAGGAAGTTTAGTATGTTATTCGAAGTCCATTGTCATGTCTTGGTATGTGGTCTGACATCATTTATTGTTCTCTGAAACCCTCTAAGGTTGGATCGATTCGCAATAGACCACCCCATTTTCTTAACGTCGGTATCGTAAGATAGTTTTGTGGGCAAGCACGTATCCAGACTTTAGTTTCGGGGGGGGGGGGGATATTCATAGAAAAACAATGAAAAAGTAAGTGCTGTAATCATTTCTCCATACAAATATTCGGATGTCGGGGGGAGGGAAGGATAAAACCTACCTATCCCCCAATGGATACGTTCCTGTTTGTGGGAGCGTGCCATTTCACTGTCTTACGATTTTTTTAACCCCGGGGCAGAGTACAACAAAAATTATCTATTACTACATACCCGGGTCCCGAGTTTGGCGTGGTGTGGTAATTGTTAGGAACCTACCCTTTGAAGTGAATAAATAAATTAGTAGAAAAAAAGAAGCGACCTCGAGATTAATCCATAACCCGCGACTTCGTCCGCACAAATTATATAGGTACCAGATTTTAATAATAATAAATTTAGTTTCATCAATATCGGTTCAGTAGTTTTTGCGTGAAACTCGTTCAAACAAACAAACAAACAAACAAACACACAAACAAACAGACAGACAAAAAATCCAAAAATTAGTGAAATGGAATCAGGGACACCTAAAAACCATATCGTAACTTTTTTTTGTTAATATCTTCAATGTACGGACAAACTTTCTGTTACAGTTTTATAATAGTATATAGATAGATATAGATAGATTATTATAAAACTCCAAATGTTTGTTTGTTCAAGTAAAAACTACTGAACCGATTTTGATGAAACTTTTCTTTATTGATAGCTATTTATATGACGAAGTCGCGGATAATTAAATTCTAGTATGATCTAAAAGCTTGGAGATATCTTCATTAAGATATAATTATGGTAGTTTCAAGACAATAAAAACCAGCGAGCGAAGCGGCCATTTTGCATTATTAGGTCATTGCAAACATCATCATCATCATCGGCCTTTACGTCTGTTGCAGATGGTCATTGAAAACATATAACATCGAAATCCAATGCGTCTAGATTTTTGCAGAAAATTAATTTTATTTTTTTTATTTTATTTCTTCAGGATCGCCGACAAGGTGAACACAATATTATTAACAAATAGGTGCATAGACAGACAAAAGGCGTGTGCCACCCTCAGATTAAGTGCCACCTCAATTAAAGGCAACTACGGCATGCAATAGGCATAAGCAGGCTTGAGTTTAGTTAAAATACAACAAAAATGAAAAACTCCAAAGAAAAAAGGGAAATTCATTTTATTTTTTTTAATTTAATTCATCAGGATCGCCGACAAGGTGAACAGAATATTATTAACAAATAGGTACATAGACAGACAAAAGGCGTGTGCCACCCTCAGATTAAGTGCCACCTCAATTAAAGGCAACCACGGCATGCAATAGGCGTAAGCAGGCTTGAGTTTAGTTAAAATACAACAAAAATGAAAAACTCCAAAGAAAAAAGGGAAATTCATTTTATTTTTTTTATTTTATTTCGTCAGGATCGCCGACAAGGTGAACAGAATATTATTAACAAATAGGTACATAGACAGACAAAAGGCGTGTGCCACCCTCAGATTAAGTGCCACCTCAATTAAAGGCAACCACGGCATGCAATAGGCGTAAGCAGGCTTGAGTTTAGTTAAAATATGTTACAAAAATGAAAAACTCCAAAGAAAAAAGAAAAATTCATTTTATTTTTTTTATTTTATTTCTTCAGGATCGCTGACAAGGTGAACACAATATTATTAACAAAGAGGTACATAGACAGACAAAAGGCGTGTGCCACCCTCAGATTAAGTGCCACCTCAATTAAAGGCAACCACGGCATGCAATAGGCATAAGCAGGCTTGAGTTTAGTTAAAATACAACAAAAATGAAAAACTCCAAAGAAAAAAGGAAAATAGAAAGAAAATGCATGATTATATGAATAAGACAGCAGCGCCAAAGTTATTCCAGGTTAGAATGGGTAATTAAACAGAATTATTTTCCCTTCCTCATCTTCCCAAATTTAGAGTCTTATATAACTATGATTATAAGGTAGTATTATTAAATAAGTAGGTACAACAATATAAATATCAAAGAGAGAGTTATGAGCCATTTTCCACTGCACAATACTTCATTGCTATTTCTTCCTAAAATATCAATGAATTTTCTGCAAGAACCAGAAGGTAAGTAAATATGTAAATACTGGCAATATTTTTTCTCCTTGTAACATTTTCATTCACCTTAACAGGGCCAGGAGTGCGATTTTTGAATCTCATATACGTTGAACTCAGCAGTTGAAATGTATGGAGATACGCATCTTTCTACTGCTGATTTCACTTTCAAAAATCGCACTCCTGGAGTATCATTTTTGAAAGTCAAATCAGCAGTAGAAAGATGCATATCTCCATAGTAATTTTGACATTTTCAACTGCTGAGCTCAGCGAATGAGATTCAAAAATCACACTCCAGAGCCAGTAGCCATACAACAAAGTATAACCAACCATACAATTGACCTGACAAATCAATTAAAGTGCATTCAACGTTGCATTAGAATGCACGACGCATCACAACCTTCCTTTAGTCCTGCCGACAGGACGCATGGCGCATAATGCCTTCGCCAAAGGAGCCGCAATTAAAAAAATCTGATTTAAAAAGTTTTTAACTTTTAATAAAGTGCTTTTTAGTACACAGGTGCTGGTAATAAAATGTGTTTAGTAGTGGTTTTGTTTTGATTTTATAGTTATAGCACTTCTATGATTGAATAATGGACAGGTGTGCGATTTTTGAATCTCATACGTTGAACTCAGCAGTTGAAAATGTATGGAGATACGCATCTTTCTACTGCTGTTTTGACTTTCAAAAATCGCACTCCTGGAGTATGATTTCTGAAGTCAAATCAGCAGTAGAAAAATGCATATCTCCATAGCAATTTTGACATTTTCATCTGCTGAGTTCAACGTATGAGATTCAAAAATGGCACTCCAGGTGGTTTGTATATTATATAACAGTTTTTTTTGAGAACTTCACAAGCTATGGCCGGTGCAAGTATGGCTTCACGCATAAGTATATGCAATACAAAGACCCAGAATTTTCGTTCTCTATCTACCATGAAATATAAATTTACTGTACCTAATTTTCTTATAAAGAGGTTTGCATAAAAGTACCTACAATCAATAATTAGAGTATATAATATTACTAAGTATAGTATATTAAGTGTATGAGTAGGTATACTGGACACACTGAAATCACGAAAAACATAAGAATTTCTAATTCATTTCACTATGTTACTTTATGCAACCTGTGTTCTTGCAAATATAAAGATTTGAATTCTGATTCAGGAGTGCGATTTTTGAAACTCGTACTTTGAACTCAGCAATAGAAAATGTCAATATTACTATGGAGATTTGACTTTCAAAAGTCACACTCGTGAAGTATGAATTTTGAGCAGTAGAAAGATGCATATATCTCCACAGTAATTTGGACATTTTCAACTGCTGAGCTCAGCGATTTTTGAATCTCATACGTTGAACTCAGCAGTTGAAAATTATGGAGATACGCATCTTTCTACTGCTGATTTGACTTTCAAAAATCGTTTCGAAATTAATTCGTTGAACTCAGGAGTTCAAAATGTCAAAATAACTATCTTTCTACTGCCGATTTGACTTTCAAAAATCGCACTCCTGAAGTATGATTTATGAAAGCAAAATCATCAGAAGAAAGATGCATATCTTCATATTAATTTTGAAATTTTTAACTGCTGAATGGAAAAAAAGTCTAGTCGCGCGCATGTAGAGTAATCATGCTAGAGGGTCTGATTCCATAAGTGTTCCGTTTTTCCAATTTTAATAAAAATAATTTATTTTTAGACAACATGATCATGATTTCAGGAATGATCGTGACAATAATTTTGGTACAGAACACTAAAAAACTATTCTACAAAATGCAAAACAGACTAAAATGTATGGAACAGTTGATTTTTTCGATAGTGAAAGTATCAAACTTTCAAACGGTGTGGTTAATTAAGAAATTTGCCGTTTGATAACCAATAATTTTTTTTTTGTAGTTCTACCCGTACTAAGTACCTACATTTAAGTCGAGCAGGAGTTTTGTATGGAAAAACAATTTTTCTTTTATTTCGCATTTCGATGTTGGCTCCATAATCTAAATTCTGGCGTGTATCAATTTTTTTCCTAAAAACCCTGAAGTTCACATAAAAAGGTATTAAATCCTGATATCGATCAAAAACAATTGAAATGACAAGTGCGTCCGTATAATGTATATGGTAATGAAATAATTGGAATCGGTCGCGTCGGTCCGTCGGTCCGTCAGTCCGTCGGTCACTCAAAGGAACAAAGCTCAATCAAACTGCAGTTTTGCCGATAACATAAAAAAGAAAACTGTACTTCTGCAGTGCACTTACTTGTATTTACAACTACTGGAGTGCGATTTTTGATATGACAGATAGGCAGAGACAACGGAACGCCACCTGCTACGATTCTGACAAACCTCTCTAGCTTCCTCCACATTCATTAGTCTCTTCATGTATGCTCGTCGGTTTCGGCAGGCCAGTCACTCGGCCGTCGGAACCGAGATAGTACCTACGTTTTGGCGCATCGTAAGCGATGCACTTGTATGAACTCTGACAATCTGATACTCGTTCCAGAGTCCAGGTGCCCGATTGCGCTAAGTTAAAACATCGAAGTTCTATTCTAATCCAATTTCAGTTCTAATAACATTGCAATCCAATTACTATTCAACTGTGCTAAATTCCACATCGCGCTAAACTCTATGTAACTGAAAGCTAATAACCTCTGAGCTATCTGTCAAAACGGCTCTAACGGCTGTATCGCGATTAGCGCAATACCAAATGTATCAAAAGTTAGTCCAATAACGGTTCAATCACTAAATATTTACCGCGATTGCAGCCCTGGTAACGTACCATGAGCTTTCAATGTACGTTACTACTGTAGGCCGCAACCGGTGGGGCGTCAGGGTTCGGGAGTGGAGACCGCGAACTGGAAGACGTAGTGTGGGACGTCCTGCTGCCCGCTGGACAGACGACCTAAAAAAGGTAGCGGGGAGCGACTGGATGAGGAAGGCCGAGGACAGAGTTTTGTGGCGCGCCTTGGGAGAGGCCTATGTTCAGCAGTGGACGATGATAGGCTGATGATGATGATGATGATGAATTATGTACTGAATTTCGTACAGCGCACCTAGTTGTTATGTTGAGAACTAATTTCTGTTATACGAATTGGTGACGTAACTACAATAGTGACGTACTGTGAAAACTCATGGTAGGACAGATGGCAACGTCTGGCAGTAAATGATATCGTTTTGTAAGGAAGGGTATAAACAGGCGGAGGACAGTCGCCTTTTGGTGGCCTTTTCCGATTCAGTTTGCATAGAATGTGTTGCCATCTGTTATATATTTCGCAGAACTATGACAAAAAAAGATTTAATTGTCTATGTCAATGTCAAATTGACAAAATCACAAAATGGCTACCTATCTTGCGTAATGTACGGGTTGTTTGTAGTTTTCGTTCAATTTCGTGCCGATTTAGTGATGTTCTAGAGTTGCTGTTGTTCTCTTACCAATGTTTAGATTACAGGAATAGTAAGATACTGGAATTTCACTCGATCGGTGCGGGATTGAACGAAAACTAGCATTAAAAACAATAATATCCATTAGTATAAGTAGGTATGTATAGTATAGGTTGAATTATTGTCGGTGAAACATAGATGGCGCTAGCTAGCCTTCAATTTGACATAAGGTGGATGCATAATGTTGCCACGAGTGGGTTCTCTTTTCTAATATACTTATATTACTCTTTGGGTATTAATCTGTAGCGTCGGATGAGGTAAGTACCTATATCTGACCTTTTTGTAATGTCAGTGTATGTAGGACATACATACTCGTACGTCTAGGCCGTCTCACGGTAACATTTTATGTTTTGTAAGCAGTATGTGATCTCCAAATCTAAGAAAATCCCTCAAGCGGTGGTGTTGGTAGTCTATTGGTGGTAGAGTCAAAAAATTATACCTATCAAAAAGATATACGTGTGATGTTATTTTGAATAAAAATATTTGAATCAAGCCGTTTTCGAGCGGGCTCGCTCGAAAGTAAAAAGGGTGCGATTAAAATTGTTTTTCACGTTTGCTTGTTCCGAGAATGTTGTGGGAATCAGATTTGATACGTCTTCCCGCAATTTATTTAAATAGGTTTCAATATTTTTAATGTAATGTTTCTAGTAGGTCGTCCTTCCGTGCTGCAGGCGGAGGTTCGATCCCATCTTCAGTCAGTCTAGATCAGGAGTGCGATTTTTGAATCTCATTCGCTGAGCTCAGCAGTTGAAACTGACAAAATTACTATGGACATATGCATTTCAACGTATGAGATTCAAAACAGCACTCCAGGAGTGCGATTTTTGAATCTCATGCGTCGAACTCAGCAGTTGAAAATGTATGGAGATACCCATATTTCTACTGCTGATTTGACTTTCAAAAATCGCACTCCTGGAGAATGATTTTTGAAAGTCAAATCATCAGTAGAAAGATGCATATCTCCATAGTAGTTTTGACGATTTCAACTGCTGAGCTCGGCTAATGAGATTCAAAAATCGCACTCCAGAATGGTAGTTACCAATGAGTTTTTCGGAATTTATGTACGATTTGTAACACCCACTGGCTTTTCGGTGAAGGAATACATCGCGAGGAAACCTGCATGCTTCAATTTCGAGACATATGTTAGTTACCTCTTAATACGTAGCCTCTTACGAATATTGGTGCGAGATACGTGGAAATAAAACAAGTGGTCAACTTGCTGTCATCATACCTACCTATTTTCACGCCGCCTCATACGGCACTCAACCGATGGTCACGACATTAAACATCAATGAATTCATTTAATAGCCAGGTGCTGTTGTCGACAATGATGATTTCTCTTAGGCGAGTTACAAATGCAGTCGCAGGTACTATCATACCTGTTGAAGTTCACGAATGACGAGTGCGCTAAACACAGATTTGCAAATTGCAAGATCTGTCTTCCTTATTGAATTTGGAACGGGAAAATGCTAGGGTTGGACGACACAGACTGGCCGGTACCAATGAGGCGGTAGAGCTATTGAGGAATACCCCAGGCTTGAATCGCTCCTCAGCAGTTCATCATCAGCCTATAAACGTCCCACTGCAGGGCACAGGCATACCCTCAGGGAGCGCATATGGGCATAAGTCCAATACGAGTGCCCAATGCGGATTGGTAGACTTTACATACGCATCAGAATTTCTTCTTCAGTGTATGCAGGTTTCCTTACGATGTTCCTTCACCGTTTGAGAGCAGTCGGTATTACGTACATAAGTTAGAAAAACTCATTGGTACATGGCATGTTGTCCGTGCGGATTCGAACCCGGGCCCAATCCCCATAATTGGGTGTCCAATACCATACCTCCTCAGCAGTTATAGGATACAATTACAATCGCAAACAGCATCATTGCTGTAAACAAGCCAACTGGGTCACTAACAGGCAATTGCAAATTGAACAGAATTTGCAAACACTTAAGTGACTTTAACTGCCGCAAAGAGGAGATTGCTGCATATTTTGCAAAGAGGATATATACTCCCCTGCATCTTCTATGTTGGTGTAGCCCACTCAAGTACAAATAAAATGAAGTAAGTAGATATATACGATCTAGGTAGAAAAGTTTTTATTATAAGAGATAAGTGTACTTTTTCAACCATCAGCAGCAAGGCTGATTCAGTGTTTATGGGGTGTAGAGCATCTCTGTCATGGGGATGGACTAGGCCTGCCTGCATAACTTCAGTCGGTTTAGGAGTTAGAGTTTAAATCATCATCATCATCATCATCTCAGCCGATGGACGTCCACTGCTGGACATAGGCCTCCCCCAAGGATCGCCATAACGACCGGTCCTGCGCTGCCCTCATCCAACGGGATCCCGCCGCCTTCACAAGGTCGTCGGTCCACCGTGTGCGGGGCCTACCCACGCTACGCTTTCCGGTACGCGGTCGCCACTCGAGAACTTTTCGGCCCCATCGGCCATCGGTTCTGCGAGCAATATGCCCCGCCCACTGCCACTTTAATTTAGCAATTCTTTGGGCTATGTCAGTTACTCTGGTTCTTCTGCGGATCTCTTCATTTCTGATTCGATCTCGCAGGGAAACTCCGAGCATAGCCCTCTCCATTGCTCTTTGGCTGAAGGCTGAAAGTCACCCAAAGAGTTTAAATGTCAGTAAAAAATTTACGGTCAGCAAATCTCTTGCCCATCTCTTGGTTAATATTGTTTTCGCGCACTTTTCGCCGCCGAAGCGTCCATCTATCGACTATTCTACTTGGAGCGAGATAGAGAAAGATTAAGAAGCACCCAATTTTGCACCCTTTGACTACGCGCATGCTTCATTATTTTAAATTACTAAATGACTTCGCGTTATGACGGGGACTCTGCTCTGCGGAAACGAAGACGAGCGGAATTGAAATTAGAAATTCTGGTACAACAGTACCAGGTTTATAAGTCTTACACGCGAGGCGTAATTTCTCTATGGTCTTACAGATGTAGGTACCTGCGCAGATCACAAATTTTAATATCGCGCGAAATAATATATTTATATTGACCAATCAGAATGTGCCACCTTAAAGGCCAGGCCACACAGAGGCGGTTTTGCGGTAAAGCGGGCCGGAGGCGGAAGCGAATATCTCCGGACCCGCTCGGTTTTCTGTGTGTTTTGTTGTGTACGGTGTGGTGTGGTGGTAATGATCGAGTTTGTATGTAGGGTACATACAAACTCGATCGGAGGTTCGTTTTTATTTATAAACGCTTGGAACTGCAAAACGGCGAATAATAGAAACACGAGACTTGATTTAAACAAAAGAGATTGATATTTTACAAATTTTGATCAGAGCAGAATTGAACTTACATAAATAGTACAATCACAATTAAATAAAGTGTGTTTTACGCTTGCATCCTTTCAGTCGCGCGCGCCGCCCCATCTCTTTATCTCGCATCAGGCAGTAATATGAGCTATCACACGCCCATTTTGCTTCAATTATTTTTCGACATAGGCCCTTAAATCGAATTCTATTTAAAAATGAATAACAACATCACCCAACGGTAGACCACACAGAAATACGCGCGGGTGCGGAGATATTCGCATCCCGCAGGTCCGCCTCCGGCCCGCTTTCCCGCTAAACCGCCTCTGTGTGGCCTGGCCTTAAATCCGTTTACGCTATTTATTAGTTGTTTTCGCGCCCTTTTCGCTGCTATTCGACTTTGCACCCTACAATTACTGAACGACTTCGGGTTTTGACGGGGACTCGGGTCTGCTCTTCCAAAGATCGACGAGCGGAATTATTTTCCTGGTCGTACTGTAACCTGGTACTTGTTCTGGGAAACCCAGTAACTACACCGCCGTCAATCGGTATTTATTGCTTTCTTTGTAGGTAACAAATTTTAATTGTGCTAAGCCAATGTCATGATCAGAACTATAGGCATGCAAGACACGATCTAGTCAATTATTCTTCGAACGCGACGCGGCGTTGTAAAGAAATTAAAAAGAAAAACGGTCATAGACAAACTGCGTGCTGCATTGTCTATGAGACGGTGGACTTCAAAGGTTCGAAAGCGTTGAATTTTAATGGACCCTTCGATTGGTTTATTGGAGTATTGTTTGGTTATTGATTTGTAAGTAGCTTCCAAGATTGTGGCTACCAGTTGTGTTGTGGTGTATTATTATTTGGTTATAAGGGCTTGGTCAATGACCAAATAGCTACTGCGACCTGGATAGATCTATTGTAGCTGTCACCCTAGACCTAAAGGTTATTTCCTAAGCCCACGGACTTCATGAACCGTGTTAGTAGGTGTTATTATGTATCCACCTAGATGGCGACTCCTGCTGTGAATGAGCATTTCGCATTCGCAGAGGAGGTGTATGTGCGTTTCCTCTGCTTCACAGCAAAATCTGCAAGTGGGTGAATCTACAAGTCCCATTTTGTGTAGGTGTTTGTTTAACTTGCAGTGTCCTGTTAAGGCTCGTACTAAGAGCCTTAAGTCGTTGCGGTTTGAATTGATGGCATCTGAGGTATATCTGTTTGAAAAGCCGGTCACCGGTTCAGCCGGTTGTGTTGTGGTGTACCAGACATAATTAGTATGACGCCTCACGTTGGCCCCTTTTGTTTTATACGGTAGAAGCATGAGACTCATTCTAGACATAAACGTATACTTTTTCTAAGGTTGATCTCTTAGAAAGAGTAATTATCGAGAATGAGCTTCACGCTTCTACTTCTATCGCATAAAACAAAAGGGGCCAACGTGAGGCGTCATACTAATTATGTCTGTCTGCGTGTATATGGATAGGTTTTAGAGGCCAGTACTGGTTGCAATTTTTTTCGACGCGTTTCTAGCTTCGACTGTCTATCTTGATATATAACTTGTCAAAGGTTGATCTGTTGTTGATGTTGTTATTTAATTAAAGTTGTTCAGTTTGATTGTCTGAAGCACAAAGCCTGAAGTATGTAACACATTTATGTTTACAGTTTATACCCTGTTAACCTAAACATGTTCATAAAAGTAAGAATAAGAATAAGAATAATATTTATTAATCCACAAAAAGCCATTTTACAGACGGATTTGTAATAAAATAATGAAGCACTAAATGTCAGAATAGTAGGCTAGGAGTATTGGTAGGTACAACTGATGCCATGAAAGGTAGGAATTACCTGCCTGAGCTATTGACATCAGTTACAACTGTAAAACTTATTGCAAATTAAATGTACAATGTACTTGTAAGATGTGTGGTTTGTATGTGTGTGTGAATAAGTAGTTATCGTGATTTAAAAACAGCACAATAATTCTCGTTTTCCTGATGACATGGCGCCACAAATCTATTGCATTTAGAATAATAAAATACTTGCCTACAAACAAAATTAAAATCGTATAAAAAATTTTGTCTACTTTCATTGTTTCTTTTTTTTTAAATCCGACGGCCGTGGTCTGACAAAGGGATTTAAAAAATTGAATATTAATCGATTATTGTTTGGTATGTTTTGTTATAAATCCGCCGGAATTAAACCTTTTTTTTGTTAATGGCGCCTAAAAAATACGTGATTTGACGAATAATATTATTATGTGTCACTCAGGAAACTTGTTTCCCTGCGAGATCGAATCAGAAATGAAGAGATCCGCAGAAGGACCAGAGTAACTGACATAGCAAGTGGCAGTGGGCGGAGCACATTGCTCGCAGAACCGATGGCCGATGGGGCCGAAAAGTTCTCGAGTGGCGACCGCGTACCGGAAAGCACAGCGTGGGTAGGCCCCACACGGTGGAGCGACGACCTGGTGAAGGCGGCGGGAACCCGTTGGATGAAGGCAGCGCAGGACCGCTCGCAAAGAGTAATATAAGTATATTAGAAAAGAGAACCCACTCGTGGCAACATTATGCATCCACCTTATGTCAAATTGAAGGCTAGCTAGCGCCATCTATGTTTCACCGACAATAATTCAACCTATACTATACATACCTACTTATATCTACTCATACCGATGCATATTATTGCTTTGAATGCTAGATTTTGTTCAATCCCGCACCGATTGAGTGAAATTATCAGTATCTTTCCTATTCCTGTAATCTAAACATTGGTAAGAGAAAAACAGAAATTCCAGAACATCACTAAATCGGCACGAAATTGAACGAAAACTACAAACAATTCGCGCATTACGGAAGATACGTACTTAGCCATTTTGTGAATCTGTCATCTGTCAGTTAGACATTGACATAGACAATAAAATGGTTTTTTTTCATAGTTCTGCGAAGTAGTTAATAGATGGCAGCACATTCTATGCAAACTTAATCGGAAAAAGCCACCAAAAGGCGACTGTCCTCCGCCTGACCGCCCGTTATGGCGATCCTTGGGGGAGGCCTATGTCGAGCAGTGGACGTCCATCGGCTGAGATGATGATGATGACTCAGGAAACTGGAAATAGGTATTAATGGTGCCACTGGAATTATTTTGTTGACTAAATTGAATTTGTTTTAAAATACAGGATACATCTTTGATGTTGAAACATCGATTGGCGCGCCGTGGCAGTAAAGCCACAGAGGTAAAACCGACTCGTATGCCGTGACAAAAAATTGGCATGTCACTCTAATGCCTCGTTCGTAATTTTCGAAAAAAGCGCATGAAATCGGTAGAGTACGATATTTCGTTGTTTTACATCTGCCGGGCGTCCCGCGATGGCCCACTCCCACCTATCCCCCCCCCCCCCCCCCCCCCCTGGATACGTGGCTGGTACCTTTTTTTTTTTTTTTTTTTAACGAGGAGTATTGCTCATGCATACCTCACCAGCTGGGGTTCGCTGGTGAGGTTATGTTGGACTCCCATCCTAAGGATGGACCTACCAACTAAAACTCCCCGGGACTCTCGCCACCGCTCTGAGGCCAGGTCGCAGGGCCCGCAAAAGCAATAACTGCAGCGACCTAGCGGCGACTGTCACGAATGCCGTGACCCACACCAGATGCCAGGCATGTGCCTTGTGCCCTCTTGGAGAGCGCTCCGAATACCAAGGGCGCTCTTCAACCATGGGTCTCTCTGTCGGGTGACAGACTCCCCAGTCTGCCACCCAGAGACCCTTCTAGGGCGGCAGGTTCCGATCATATGCGGCTCGCCTGCGCCCTAAACGACGCCTGCGGATTGGGTCGGACAACGCATCATCCTCCCGATCTCTCTCTGCGGTCTCCTTCTGTGCCACGACTGTTTCACAGAAAGAGGCCATCGCCCTCCAGGCTTCTGCGCTACGGACCATCTGTCCGACGACGGCAGGCAGAGAGAGATCCCGCCCAATAACCTCGACCAGCTCCGCACGCGGATCACTCCACGCCGGGCATACCTCCAGAGTATGCTGCGCAGTATCATCCGCGCAGTCACAGTGATGACACCGTGGGGATGCCTCTCGCCTGGCCACACGGTGCAGGTAGTGACCAAAGCAACCATGTCCGGTCATCACCTGCACCATCCGGTAAGAGAGGCCGTGGCAGTTCTCCAGCCATGCCGTCAAATGAGGCCTAATGGCTTCCACCGTCCTTAATCCAGCACTTGGCGATGCGAGCTGGCTCCGCCAGGACTGCTGTAGAATAACGCGAGCCTGGCGGCGCCACCTTGCCACCTGCTCTGGAGCCGGCTCATAACCCCGCTCCTTCACCTGCGCGCCACGCCGATACACTTCAGCCAGCACGCGGGCCTCCAGCTCCCATGGCGGGGAACCGGCCAGTGCAAACGCCGCCTCTCCAGCTATCGTGCGGTAGCCGCGGATCACCCTTGCGTGCCATGACGCGCTGCGGACGTCGCAGCAGCGCCTTATTAGTGGCGCTCAGGGCATTCACCCACACGGGTGCCCCATACAGGGCCATCGATCTGATGACCCTCATATAGAGCCGGCGGCAACCTGTAGTATAATTTGATAGGTATAAGTACTTACCTCCCCATCCCCATATTCATTCTCATCAATCAATCAATCTGTATTTTATATTTTATTTTATTTTATATGTTTTTTCTCTTTCTGTATTTTACTATTTATGTTTTGGTGTAAAATAAAGTGTATTTGATTGATTTGATTGATCAATCAATCAATTAAAAAACAAAATTCATCCGGATATGAATAAAATAAACTAAACTCGCCAAACACCATTGCCATTGCGAACTGTCAAAATTAATAACTACGTATCCATCCCCGGTTCCCCAAACGGCAATGGTGCATTTCCTACCCCACATTTAATACCTACCCGATTTAATCTGAATTCATAAGGGTTGCCTGACAGATTTCACCGTAGACGACTACAGCAGTATGAATTTTACGCATCAAATGCTCTCCTTCCGGTATAGTGATGTTCGTTTCTAGTTATCGATGTCGATAGATGAGTCAAAAATGGCACAATGATGTAAAGTACCTAATGACAATTTCATGACCGCCTACCTTTTTGGTGCTGGTCAGAAACATTGCTACAGGAACTAATTTAAATAATTTAACTGGGTAGGGAGGTCGCTGGGGTGAGAAACTGAGAACTATACGCATTAAATTAAAATAATGTTCGTCTGGCGCACCCTGGGTAGTCAGCCTTGATACGACCATTGCTGACTGGCTAATCTTTACACTACAGCATGAGTGATTGCAATGTGATATACAGGGTGGAATTGATATCATTAGCATCCTTTTAAACTAAGAGTCTACCCATCAAACTGAACAACTTTTACTATGGGAGCAAACCAATCGGAGCACAAAAATATTGGATGTTCCATACTAAACTACAGTGCCGTGCCGACTCGACTTAAATGTATGGAACAGCAAATTTTTTTTGTGCTCCGATTGGTTTGCTCCCAAGCTCCCATAGTAAAAGTTGTTCAGTTTGCTGGGTAGACTCTTAGTTTAAAAGGATGCTAAATCAATTTCACCCTGTAGTTCATGCTGATAATAAAGGAGAGGTAGGTATAGTAACTTGGTACCTATTTGTAGCCAAGATACTGTCTACCTCAAAAAGAAATGCGGTCGTGAGTTTATTGTATCTAATTATGAATGATAATGAATGTGAACAAAGTGCTAAGTAGTTCATGCTAATGCTACCTAGTAGGTAATATAATTTTCAACACACTTGCTCATAAAATGGTACCTATAATCAAACTGTGACTTTTTCATTACTATTATTCACAAGTGAGTTATAGGTTTTTTATAGTAGGTATCTAAACTTCTTGGTTGAGTTCTTGAGTTGCTTTGTTCTTAAAAAAGTTTCGATACAAAAAAGATCATATTCAATAGTACAAATAAATTCTCTAAATAAACTTTTTATTTACTAAATAAAATGATTTTTTATTATTATTTTCTTCACAAGTGTGTTGAAAAACGTCGTATGATACACGTGTGTATTGATGATTACCGTCCTCGGCTCTCTTAAGACCCTCGCCTACGGCTCGGGTCTCAATGGCGCCTCAGCGGTAATCACCAACATTACACACTTGTACCATAATGTACCATTATAACAAAGGTAATTTTTGAAGTGAAACTTTGTATGGGAAGGCTTCAAAATTCGGATCCGCAACCTTTTTGTGTGAAGGAAGTTCGAAATTTAAATTTGACAGCTGCGGAAGTTTCATTTCTATCGTGTGTCTTTACGACATGATACTTTTTTCTTTTATCGATATCAGTTAGATATCGATGAATTTTTCCCACCCCTACAACTCGAGTGCAAACCGTATCGCTATCAAAACGACTGCCACATTAGCATTACAAATATAACATGAAAATAGATTTAAAACGACACGAGGATTTGCAAATACGCAGCCATTAGAGGGGGCTATAAACTGAAGGGTGCTTCGTGAATGCGCTTGTGGGTGTCAAGTCGTGGTTGATACGTTTGAGTTGGTTATTTAGTTAAAATAAAGCTGTGGACTCAAACTGAACCACTTTTACTATGGGAGCAAACCGATCGGAGCTAAAAAAAGTCAGCTGTTCCATACTAAACTGCAATCATAGATTAATATGACTGCAATGTCGACGCGCGAGTTCGCGACTCAAATGTATGCAACAGCTGATTTTTTTTGCTCCGATCGGTTTGCTTCTATAGTAAAAGTTGTTCAGTTTGATGGGTAGAGTCTTAGTTTAAATGGATGCTTATGAATTACGATATCAATTTCACCATGTAGCTTTGGCCCGCGACTTCGATCGCACCGGCTCCCGCGATTTCGTAGCAAGATAAAAATAACCAGTGTTTAAATCTAATCAAAGGCTTTTAAACAAAGAAAGTTTCATCAAAATAGGTCCAGTAGTTTTTGTGTGATAGTCGAAAAACACATTTTGGACATCTATTCGGGTTGGGGTCAGACATCTTTTGGTTTATCCATGCAAAAATAGAAACTTAGAGCGAGCGAAGCTAGCTCCTCAATACAAGCAATGCGAAGCAATCCAATTATTATGACACTTTATTGTACACACAGACATAATAATACGCAAAGTTGAGAAAACAAAAAATATGTACAAAGGGCGAGCTTATCTCGGAAGAGATTTCTTCCAGCAGACCCGCAAAAGAGACAGCAAACTTATTGTGTTATTGTATAGGTTACACATGTGCAAAGTAACATAAGTGAAAGTTATGGATTGAGCGAAGCATGTTCGATATTTTTTGCACCAAGTCTTACCTGTGGTCAGATCTCTTATAGCCCAGTCATTTTACGGAGTTTTGTTAGGCGGGGTAGGGAGTAATTATTAATTGGACTTTTAAACTGCAACCGGCACCATTTAGTGACAAAAAGTCTATTTTAAAACATATATAAGGTCTAACAAAATCAGCTGAAACTATTTTAAGGGGATGATCAGACCATCAAACTGAACAACTTTCTCTATGGGACCAATATTGAAATCGCGAAAAAAAAATCTGCTGTCCCATACATTTAGGTCGAGTAGGTTTGTATGGAACAGCTGATTTTTTTTCGCGATTTCAATATTGGTCCCATAGAAAAAGTTGATCAGTTTGATGGTCTGATCATCCCTTTAAAATAGTTTCACCTAATTTTGTTAGACCTTATATAAAAAAAATCGTTACGCAACATAGAAATCAAAATTGTGTGTCCCAGAAGGTTTTTAAAATAATAATATTAATACCAATGTGCTCATGTGACTCAGATTTAACAATATATAAATTGTTTTTGAGCAATAACATAGGAAATAAATTATAAATATGAAGTATTTATTAGAAAAAACTATAGTATTTTTCAAAACCTTTATAAACAAAAATATTTACACCATGTTTGAAGTATGTATAATGGTGAAGCCTTAAATATGTGCAAAGAAAACCTTACCATCGGTTTTTTAGAACGAGATAATAGCTAAATTTTAAAATTGGAACTGTTGCTGACGTGATTTTTTTTTATTTTGGTATATTTCTTGGCTCTTTAATTAGTACCAGCTCAAACCATAAAAAGACTGGGCTATTTAGGATTATGTGTAGGTAATTAAAACAGAAACTTAGAGCGAGCGAAGCGAGCTCGACTTTTCTCTGCTTACAGACAGACCGATTTGGTTACAGACAGACCTCAATCAATCGATATAATTTCCCGAATTTGCCGCCCTTATTACAGTTCCATTGTTTTATTTGAATGGTGTAAATGTCACACCCCAAAAGAAATGTCAAACCAAATGGCGCGACCACGCCCTCTAGGGATTTTTGAAAAATGTATTCTTTGCTATTGTTATTGAGGCCACCCGGCCTTGTAAGTCAGTTTTGGTTTAATAGTGATTGTTGCAAAGCCCATAAGCTTCTGATTTGGCTCGAATAAAAGGATCAACCGATTTGAAATGCAAGCAAACTTAGAACCATATCAGGATAACCGTGAAAAAAACTGCAATAACTTTGCTGAAACAAGGTACTAACAAATCACCTAATACTTTTCATGAACGGTGGCCTACCTTTCGAGGAAGGTGGCCTACTATTCGTAGACCGTGGTCTGTTTTTCTTAGTACGTGGCCTAATTTTCGTAGACGGTGGCCTACTTTTCGTAAACCGTTTCCTACTTTTCGTAAACGGTGGCTTACCTTTTGAGGACAGAGGACTTCGTTTTGTAGTCCTGCTTTTCGTAGTACGTAGCCTACTTTTCGTAGTCTGTGGCCTACTTTTCGTAGTACGTGGCCTACTTTTCGTAGTTCGTGGCCTAATTTTCGTAGACGGTGGCCTACATTTACATTACAGTAATAGACACAGTAACTACCACTAATTTTGACCTCACCCCCTAGCGGCGGTTTGTACCTACCTACGAGAATGTCAGTAGATTTTTATGAGCTTGTTAATTTATTTTCCTTACCAATTTACCGCCAATCGAAGAACCATCAGCCACCAACCTTTTTTCATCAGCTATTAATAACAACAATCAGTCAGTTATAGTATCACACCCATTTCGCAACTGTTTGTCACCCCTGCCCCGCCCATAGATTAGCGTTATAATGCGTACCTATTAACTGCACATCTGGCGTTTACTACCAAAAGGTATATGCGACGATTAGTCTCAAATAGATTGACTTTCTGTATACTTATTACAGCAAAACCTTACAACAGTGAAGAATGGATTATTATTTGGGGGGTTTAGGCCTTGACAGTGCCAGCAAACAATTTGGTCGTATTAAGCCCCCATTTATATGACTATTTTGACCTATAAAAGTTATATTACGGTTATTTGGTCATATACTGGTACTTTATGCGTCGAATGTTTGACTATACGACCAAATTGTTAGTAGGGAAGCCTGTGCCACGTAGAGCATCGCTGGTCCTTTGTGAACGCCCTTTTTTAAAGTTCCTTACCAATCCCCACTGCGGCCGGAAATCGCAGTAGATTCTTGATAGGGATAGTTTGTATCTCATCTGGTGACAGAACCTGCCCACCTAGATGAGTGCTGCGTTTGTACACCAGGGGGCCACAGTAGGAGGTGCAGAGGCGTTTCCATCTCCTCATTGCAGAATTTGCTGCTGGTGGTGTCACTTAGAAGCTTGATAAGCTCGCCCTTTGTAATTGTTTATTATGTAGTTTTCATGTATATTTCCGTGTGTACAATAAAGTGTTAAAATAAATAAATTAGATTCAGTGTATGCATGTGCTTATTTAATTTGTAGTGGCCTGTGAGTGACCTTGCTCCAGAGAGGTCAAGCATTCAAATCTCATTTTCGCCTTTTTT
The DNA here is from genome assembly GCA_927399405.1 of Agonopterix arenella. Lineage (NCBI taxonomy): Eukaryota > Metazoa > Arthropoda > Insecta > Lepidoptera > Depressariidae > Agonopterix > Agonopterix arenella. The sequence continues at coordinate 2,094,664 of OV656716.1, read as the reverse complement.
ACGCTCTTTGAGATTATAGTTATCGATAACGACATTACCTACGCGTCTTCCTTCTTCCATCGTACAGCTGCTATGTTATCTTAGTACAAACTAAGTGGAACGCTGATTTTATATATTTTATGAAAATCGGTTCAGCAGTTTTCAAGACACTATTCAATACTGGTTATTTAAACGAGGCTTAAATCATTCGAAAACATTATCAATAGCAACCCTAAGTGGGCGTGTCAATTCAATAACACACTTCAACCGTAACGCTCTTACGAATCTATACTATAACGTCTTGTAATAAGGAACAAAATCGTTTAACACATTCGAGAGCTATTTGGAGAAATCTCTCCGAGTATACTTTAGCTACATTTGAATTTGAATTTTATTGCTAAAGTCATATAGTTCAGTTTTGTTTTGGAGAGGAATTTATAAGATTAGAATTTTAGGTTACTGGATAGTGATGTGTATTGGTAGGAGATAAGGTATGTTTTTGATAGTGAAGCAGTTATGAATGAACTGTCAAAAGCACAAAACTAAAATGGGATCGCCCTTTGACATGGCGGACAATAGAAATGAAAGATTGCAGATTTTATTGTTTGTTACTTTTATGGAATACTTAGGGCAGTTATGGCTGTTTAGTCCATTCGATTTAAGATTTTCCATAATATCTGATACCATGTCTACAGGGTGAAATTGATATCATTAGCATCCTTATGATTTATGAACTATGAGTCTACCCATAGAAATGAATAACTTTTACTATGGATATGGGAGCAAACCGATCGGAGTTGCTGTTGCATAGTTGCATACATTTGAGTCGAGTAGGTATTGCAGTTTAGTATCAAACATTTTCGCTCTGATCTGGAGTGCGTTTTTTGAATCTCATACGTTGAGCTCAGCATTTGAAATTGTATGGAGATAGGCATCTTTCTACTGCTGATTTGACTTTCAAAAATTGCACTACTGGTTATTTTCACATTTTCAACTGCTGAGCTCAGCAAATGAGATTCAAAAATAGCACTCCTGTTTGCTCCAAAGAGATAGGAAGTACTTCGTTTGCTCCCGTAGTAAAAGTTTTTTCACGATTTCGATTTTGATGCCATAGAGAAATTTGATCAGTTTGACGGTGCGATCATTCCCTTAACACATTCGCGGACAGTGAACGAGACACAATAGAACTTTTATTGTTATCTCTGCTATAGCCGCGAATGTGTTAAAAATTATCAGCATATATTTTTTTTATAATTACCTAATGGACTCTTGCTTGTGCGTTAGCGTTACATTTAGTAATCCAGCCAGTATCAAGTAGTTTATGGGAGAATCTATCCCAATCTCAGGGATTGTTTTTGGTCAAGAACAAGAAGAGATTGAGGATTGCGGAGCCTTGTGGAAGGCAAAAACGCGACGCGCGAAAACCACGCGAGACAAGTGCTCGGGTCCAGAACCTGCAACGTCACTCCCAGCAGCATATTTGACGACCCGGTTGGTGTAATGGTTACCACGCCGGACTGCCAAACCAGGGTCCTGGATTCGGATCCCGGTTCGGTCATGGATATTTATATGTTTGTGCCGTTGTTGTATGGTTTCCATAATAAACAGCCTGTAGTGCTTGAATGGGATCATTACAATGTATGTGCCTGTGAGCGTTATTTTTTTATGTTTATACACCGTTATTAAATAAATGTAAGTACCTAATAACTACCTATAGGTAGTTATTAGCATCCGTTGCCAATACCTATTTTAATAACCAATAAAATTTTGTTGACAGCAAGTTGAAAACATTACTATTACGGTAGCTAGGGAAAACTGTAAGACATAGAATACTGGGTGGAAAAAAAAGAACGTGGTTGGAGGGAAAGTACCCTTAATATTTATGATGGCAAATTTTACTGAAAGGAAACATTCCTTAATTTTGAAAAATAATTAAAACTACATTTAAAGATTTTAGAAAAATCATCTGCTTGAGCCGGGAATCGAACCGGTGAAATGTGAAAAAAACATCCTATATTATACCAACCGAAAGAGTCATTCATAAGGATAAATTTCTTTTAAACAACATAGTATCTTAAATTAAAGAAAGACCAAGAAAAAATGATTTTTTCATTGTTAAACTTACTCACTATCTAAAGAAAATACTTTAAAGTATGTATTCCACGACTGAATTCTCTACGAGTCGTCTTGTTGGTTCGAATTGATATCGATTTACTTGAAACTCATACTTTGAACTCAGCAGTTGAAAATGTCAAAATGACTATGGAGATATGCATCTTTCTACTACTGATTTGACTTTCAAAAATCATACTTCAGGAGTGCGATTTTTGAAAGCGAAATCAGCAGAAGAAAGATGCGTATCTCAATATTCTCAATACATTTTTAACTGCTGAGTTCAACGTATGAGATTCAAAAATAGGTAGTAGTCTAGTAGTAGGTAGGTACATCGTATTCTCAGCCGATGCTGATCTCCACTGCTGGACATAGGCTAATAATATCCCCCAAGGATAGTACAAGTCCTGCGCTGCCCTCATCCAGGAGTGCGCTTTTTGAATCTCATTCGCTGGGCTCAGCAGTTGAAAATGTCAAAATTTAGAGATATGCATCTTTCTACTACTGATTTGACCTTAAAAAATCGCACTCCTGTTGTATGATTTTTGAAGGTCAAATCATAAGTAGAAAAATGCTTATCTCCATAGTAATTTTGACATTTTCAACTGCTGAGTTCAACAAATGAGATTCAAAAATCGCACTCCTGGTCTTCAATCTAAATTCTCTCCCTCCTAATTATGGCTCGGTTTTACGAGTCTATGTGACAAAAAGTAAAATAAAACAAACTCTTATCATTATCACACATTATTTTAATCATAACTCTCTTATTTTAATACACAATTTAGGCAATACTTACATTTTACACACTAAACTACAAAAATGGTCCATCCTAATTAACTATGCCGGCCATTTTGATTTGGATATCTCATGTTGGCACTCTGACTCAAGCTTGCCAACCTAGCGGACATGTTTGGGTCATAAATAGTGCTGCGCGCAATCGGATTTAACGGATTTATCGATTCCTGACGTTCCGGATTAATCTTACTAGCACTTAAAAACGCAGATGTTTGAGATTGTAATAAGCTACCAGGCAATGGTTGATTTGTTCGTTCTAGCCTAAATTGCATGTTTTGTTTTTCCATTTGGTGATGTTGAGTTCTTACTGCGAACCGGTTAACGTGTACCGGAATGGGAACTACTATTTTGGTACCGTTTGTATTTTTCCCGCCCGAATGGCTGCCGGATGCTAGGCCCGCTTTGACTCGCTTCCATTTCGCTCGACGGTTCTGGAACCAGATTTTGACCTGTGACAAAAGAGATTGCTTTAGTAATCATTATCATCATCAGCCTCCTCCCCATTATGCCATTCATCTCAGTTCCGCGCCAATCACACCCAGGTGTTACTGAACGTTTCTCTTGGTGAATTACCAAGCTATTCGCCATTAGTTGACTTTCCAATATGTTGGTACCCAACTGCTAGAGTTCTCCATGGCATACGACTTACCCCTGTTATTATATTATGCTCTTTATAGCTGTCTGAAATCCTAGCGTTCGTTTTCACCATCCGTAAAAGTTGCACCAATTTTCCCGCAGTAACAAGTAGTATGCTCCTGTTTCATAATAATAAGTACCCACCTGAACTTCACTGAGCTTAAAGGCCGAAGCTATTTGTGACCTCTCAGTCAGACTAAGGTACTTCTTGGCGTGGAACTCTCTCTCCAGCTCGAGCAGTTTTTCGGATGTGAAGGCGGTGCGTCGTCGTCGTGCTTTACTTGTTTGTAAATGCTCCTAAGGTTTGATAAGTAATTAAGTACGCACCTGAACTTCACTGAGCTTCAAGGCCGAAGCTATTTGTGACCTCTCAGTCAGACTAAGGTACTTCTTGGCGTGGAACTCTCTCTCCAGCTCGAGCAGTTGTTCGGACGTGAAGGCGGTGCGTCGTCGGCGCGCTTTGCTTGTTTCTCTCGCGTCCGTGCTTGAATCTTCTGGGTCGGGTTCCGAGTCGTTTCCTGAGGAATTATGTTTTGGTTATAGTCTTATTGCAGATATTTTAAGGAGAAGCTGATCTTTGTGACGGAAACAAGCCGCTTTTGCGCAGTGATAGAGCAATGGACCAAAATAAGCGATTTGATCCGCAGTGCAATTTTGAACCCATAGGAACACAGATGGCGCCACTGCTTTAGAAAAAACTTCAAAAAATTCTCCAAGCCGGCTTCACCGATTTCAATAATTAATGTTTCAATCGAGAGAACATTTATTTATTAATTATAAAAAAATAAGAACAAGAATCTATAATGGCTTCAAAAAGCCATGCATTTTTGTAAATTAAAAGTTATATTTTAGTTTTTTCCCAATAATATTTAAAAAATGTATCAATTGGGTATATTTTTATTTATTCACCTTGTTAATAAATCAACAACACGTATATTAAAAAAAACTGTAAGTCCATATCGTTAATGGTCAGGAAAATATTTAAGATTACATACGCAGGCAAGGCGACGGGGCGGCGTACAGTCATAGTAATTATAAAAAAATACTGCATTTTGTGATGGAAGCAATCCACTTTGCACAGTGACAAAAGGAACCAAAATAAGCAATTTTACCCGCGGCAGCGAAACATTAGGAATGAGATGGCGCCACATATTTTAACAAACTTAAAAAAAAATACAGAAACTAAACGGCCACATCGATTTTATTTATTTAGGTGTCAAACGATCCGTTTTTTTATGATTCAATTAAAAAAAATGAGATGTCAAATAATTTAAGAAATTAAAATTGCAAAATTAATAATATGAAATTTTAAAAAATACGTCTTCACTAAAACTACATTGAAAAATGTATGAAGTTTGTTTATTTTAGACACATATTATAATTTTTTTTCAATTTTAATTTTTATTATTATTTTTTTTAATTTATTTGACGTGGCATGTTGCTGAATAGTGTTTTGTTTTGACGACGCATGTTTTTGACAAATATATTGTTTATTTGTTGATTATCTTGTTTTGGAAGTAAATAGGATGAGTGTACCCGTGTGGTGGCTTGACATCGAATTCAGTAAATTTTTAATTATACTTACAAACAAATAATTTAATATTTTGAACAAATGTCCGATGTTGAAACATTGATAAATCGATTGTGCTCTCGATTCTAAACAAACTGTTTTCTAGTTATGCGTTGTGTTTATTTATCACGTTGCATTTTTATAGTAGTTTGATGGGTACCACTCTTTTATTATTTCATGATTATTTTTTTATGGACCCAAAAAGCGTGTCAATTTTTCTATGAAAATAGCGATCTGGAGAAAGATTTCTGAATCTCATTCACTGAGCTCAGCAGTTGAAAATGTCAAAATTACTATGGAGATATGCATTTTTCTACTGCTGATTTGACTTTCAAAAATCATACTCCAGGAGTGCGATTTTTGAAAGTCAAATCAGCACTTGAAAGATGCGTCGTGAGTGCGTTCGCACTCCTGTTCGAGTATTTATTATCATGCCTCTCGCACCCATAGATTAATTAGTAATTAATCACAAATAAGTAATTAGCATAAACTGAGTAAGGTGTCCGCGCTAGGTATGTATAATTTATTTATTGATTGAAGTGTTAACTATTGACTTATTTATTTCGACTTGATTACGACATGTGGTAAGTATCTTCATTTATCCTAAAGGACAGTGGGCATAAGTGGTCCAAGAACCCCCGTATAAGTGGCATACTACGTTTGAAATGGGGTTTAATATATAACATTTTTTTATATGCGGTACCAATAATTTTCGAGAGAAAAAAGACAAAGGGTGTTTTGTGTAGCGGGTTTTAATACTAATGAGCATTTCACTACTATTTTCATCAGCTGCTTGAATTCCTTGTGGATAGTAGGTATTATTGTTTTTTAATTATTATTAATCAATGAGTTTTTATAACCATAGAGTCATCATGTCATAACAAAGCCTAAAATATGCCTGTGTTTCCTAAAATATGGCTCATCCCTACTCTTTTTCATCTATCTCCTGCTTTCTACTTTGTCTTTCTACGTCCATACACCACAGAAATATTTAACTGTAACATGTATGACACAAAAGTGCTGATACAGGCGGTGATTATGAATATATTGAAAGTTAAGTTGGAACAGAAAAGAAGGAGTAAATTTTATTGATTTTTATGTTGTCTGCGCTTAAACTTGTCAAAGTTTCTAATTTCTTCGTCAATTTGGAGTGATTTGAGTCAGTTCACTTCAAAATAGCCAGAAAAAGCATTTAAAAAAAGTGTAAATGTAGGATTTTTCAAGAGGTGATCTACGGACTTCTACGGAGTTTTCAACCTTGACCTACGGATTTCCAAATACTCAAAGCAACAGGTTGGATTAGGGGATTACGTAAGAAAAATAAAATTGAAAAAAGTAAGGATTTGTAGCAACAGGAGCTAAAAAACCATATCGAAAAATTTTATTTTAAATGCCTATAATTTAAAAAATTCATGACTTCGACTTTTTATTTTTCTGGTAACTATTATGATTTGACTTGACCTATCAATATCAACCGATTCCGGCTTGAAATTTAAATCAGGAGTGCGATTTTTGAATCTCATACTCATACGTTGTTCGATCAGTCAGGAGTGCGATTTTTGAATCTCATTCGCTGAGCTCAGCAGTTGAAAATGTCAAAATTACTATGGAGATATGCATCTTTCTACTGCTGATTTGACTTTCGAAAATCATACTCCAGGAGTGCGATTTTTGAAAGTCAAATCAGCAGTAGAAAGATGCAAATCAGCCGTAGATATCTCCATACATTTTCAACTGCTGAGTTCAACTTATGAGATTCAAAAATCGCACTCCTGAACAGAAGCCCGATTGCGCTAAGTTAAAACATCGAAGTTCTTTTTTTTCAATTTCAGTTCTAATCACATTGCAATCCAATTACTATTCAACTGTGCTGAATTCCGCATCGCGCTAAACTCTATGTAACTGACAGCCAATAAAATCTGAGCGATTTGTCAAAACGGCTCTAACGGCTGTCAAGAGCAGTACCGCGATTAGCGCAATACCAAATGTAAATGTGTCAAAAGTTATGGTTCGTACGTAGTCCAATAACAGTTAAATCACCGAATAATTACCGTGATTGCAGTCCAGTTATTAACTGTGATCATTCAAGTGATCACAATACAAAAATAAGAGAATTCCACATTGGCGACGATGGATTCTGATCTTACAAGTCTCAACCAAACTTATTGTATACTTTCAAGAAAAACACTGATAGCGCAATTTATAATCGTACAACGCCATCTAGCGACATTTGGTTGTTATTAATACTTATGCTGAAACGTGTCCTATATGGATTATGGACAGCCCGATAGCTCATTGGTAGTGACCTGCCTGCTGATAAATTGATCCGGTATTTTAATGTATCCATTTTTTAAACAAATGAGGTCTTATTTAAAAATACAATTAAGAAAATTAATAAATTTAATTTCCTTATACTTATTAGTTATTTTGTTCCGTCTAGTTATATTTTATTTTAGTTTTAGGATATTGTAGTTCTATCATTTTCTTTATACTTAACTGTTTTACTAAATAAAATAAATAAAAATATTTTTTACAGATAAAAAAAATAACAAAGCTGGTTAAGTGTTTGTACAAGTTTTTATATTAATGGTCAAGGAGTGCGATTTTTGAAACTCATTCGCTGAGCACAGCAGTTGAAAATGTCATAATTACTATGGAGATATGCATCTTTCTACTGTTGATTTGACTTTCAAAAATCATACTTCAGGAGTGCAATTTTTGTAAGTCAAATCAGCAGTAGAAAGATGCGTTGCGTATCTCTATAGTAATTTTGACATTCAAGTTTTCAACTGCTGAGCTCAGCGAATAGACATTTAAAAATCCCTCTCCAGCTACACATTTTTTTTTACAGGAGTTGTCTTTAAATTTCGGTCATTGGAATAGGGAAGAAAATTTTGAACTTGGGATTTTCTTCCAATTAATTCTTAAAAGTTAGTAACAAAAATGTTATCAAAATAATATCACATAGATAGATTGACGTCATTTTTTGACTCGGAGCGTCGTAAGGTGTTCCGTTGAGACGACGATGACGGACACTTGAGTCTAACAAACATTTTCGCTTGAAAGCCACGTTTAAAGCTTATTATTTTGCTGACGCATACCTAAATCTAAAAATGGATTTCCCTTACCCACAATATTTTTAAACGACCTATCCAACGATACCCCACACCATGGGATAAGAGAGAAAAAAAAATCATCCCCACTTCATGTGTTCCTTAAAAAAAAAAAGAACCTTAAAAAAAAAAAATTTTTTTAAGATTTTATTTTACGACTTTGTTGGCGTGATTGATTGTATACCCGTGCCAAATTACAGCTTTCAGACGGACGGACAGAAGGACGGACATGTCGAAACTATAAGGGTTCCTTGTTGACTTCGAATTTTATAAAACAATTTAAATTAGTTTTAGGTAATTAGATAAGCTATATTCTCCTTAACGTTGGACCATTATTTACGGGACACCCTGTATATCATTGTCTAGCTTTAAGGTCCGCCACACACAGAAGGATTAAGTGTTGTCAACTATGGTTACTAAAAATACTAGTGTGCTGTTTAAAAAATGCCTAAAATAAAAATGTATGAAATGCCATATGAATGACAATAATTGTATTTTTAGGTATTTATTAAAACAAAACAAACAATTTCTATACATGATAATATATATATCATGTGATGAGATCATGACGTTACGAATGTTACGATGATGGTTTGTTAATTGTATTCCAATATTAATGCAACTATATCAAAAGACTATCGTTAATCTGCATACAAAATGGCATGAACCATTATCACACAAGCGGTTTTTGAGCGTAGGCGATTTCGCAACTATGCCGCAACGACGTCGCAACTGCACCGTCACGATACGGTATCGTTCCATCAACGCCTACGCTCAAAAATCACTTTAAAATATGCCACCTAAGACATCAAAAAATCACTAGATCTAGTGAAAAAGTCTCTGAAAGCGGCAACACTCCATAAGAAATCTAATTCCGAATCAAGTTTATTCCGGATGTATGTGGCGGACCTTAATGTGACTAGATAATTTGAGTGACAATGTCCATAGAATGTATTTATTTATTTTATGATTATAATTATTACCTACCGTAGAGACCTTCAAACAGACATACCTCGGATGCCATCAATTCAAACCGCAACGACTTAAGGCTCTTAGTACGAGCTTTAACAGGACACTGCAAGTTAAACAAACACCTACACAGAATGGGGCTTGTAGATTCACCCACTTGCAGATTCTGCTGTGAAGCAGAGGAAACGCTCATACACCTCCTCTGCGAATGCGAAGTGCTCATTCACAGCAGAAGTCGCCATCTAGGTGGATACATAATAACACCTACTGACATTAGGGACCTTCCCTCCAAAAGCATAACACGGTTTCATGAAGTCCGTGGGCCTAGGAAATGACCTTTAGGTCTAGGGTGACAGCTACAATAGATCTATCCAGGTCGCAGTAGCTATTTGGTCATTGACCAAGCCCCTATAACCAAATAATAAATACCGTAGAGATAAAAAGAAACAGAAAATAGACAAGAAAAAATGATTCTACTATAGCCATAGACTTATTACAGAAACAGTCAATATCCAGTATACAATTTAAGGCACTTTAACACAATTTTTTTGAGAATCAACAGTATTTTTAGAGATAGAACAACACAGAAAAAACTTACAACGAGAAAAAAAAAATCGATACCCTCTGACGACCAAGCATCAAGAAATCAAAGTCATTAAAGTAGAGATATCGTCTCAGCATAAGAATCCCTAAAAATCAAGTAACTTTCGCATTTTTTACTCAGACAATAAGACTTCTGACAAGGGACTTCATACGTAATACAGGCTAAGGGATGTCCGCTGCCCGAACATACTCAAGGCGTGGCGCTGACTCAACTTCCATTCCACCATCGTTTTTTTTTATTGACCATTCTGATCCGGGCAAATGACGAGGGCCATTCAGCCAAATGTTTATTTTGACAGTTCTTTTTTTATGAGCGTAGAATTAGTGCAGCGTAGTAGATATCCTAGTTAAGTTGTGAAGTAGGAACCCAGATTTCCTAGTTTAAACGCGGAGTCAAGTGTCAGAAAAATGGTCTAGGTTCTGAAATTTTGACCTTCTACAGTCAATATTAATTAAGTTTTCAGACTTTGACTTACGATAAAACTGAAGACCTAATCAAGGATATAGCTTAACGCTTTAACTTAACATACAAGGCAAACACACACATACACACAACCCTAAACACACACTCTTTCACTTTGTTTTTAATTGTACTTACTTGTATATAACTAAATAGCATTTTTTTAAGTAACTTAAAAATAAATATTCATCTTGTCTTATAAATATTTTATGAGTTCGAAATTTGTCCCTCTTTTAAAAAAAAAAACAGTGACGTTCATAATTACAATCAAGAAATAAAAATAAATTTGTATTCCTACATTTTCCATTCCATTTTGAGTTTTTAAATAAATCAAAATCAAATCAAATAGGTATTCTTATAAAAAATATAATAAAAAACAAATATTTATCCTTTCAGATATAAACTCGATAGGTATACTAGGTCAAATAAATTAAATAAATCAATGCTAACGATTGGATCGAGTTAGACTTCTAGATAAAATCAAATTATATTTTTTTCCTTGTGCAGTTCCCATAAATTACCATTTACACAGCATTTAACATAAATTCTAATTCTAACCACAAAACAAATATTTTAAAATTCCCGTGCGCAAAGTGCAATTTCCATGAAAAAGCATCGATAAAACCATGATAAAACCAATAAGTTTAGCAAATAAAATATATTTCGTTTCTTATGGCCGCCTCGCCACCGTTTGACAGTTATCGAACGCGCCAAATGAATTGTAAATACTTTACAAACTTATATTTTGCAGCCACCAAACATCTTTTAAACAGAAAAGATCTTTATTCTCAAAAGAATAAAAATGTTATTTGATATTTCAACAGTTTGGTAACAGCAAAAAACCCCGCCAACGCATCGTGATCAGAATTTTAAATCTCGAATTCGGAACGCATTTGTGAATAGTGCGTTCAAAAATCGAATGACGGAGTTAAATCGTTCGTAAACTTGCAAATGCAGTTTCATTAGAAACGGATATTTATCGGTAAATGTCGGTTATTTGACACCACTATCGGATTTTAATCACGTACCGGATCCGTTTAAATTTTCACACTGCTTTTTGGAAATGCTGCAGAATTTCAATTATTCTTTAAGTTGTTGCAAACATCGTTGCAGCATTTATAAATGAAATGTATAATTATGGTGATGGATTCCCAATATACAGGGTGTTTGGTGCATCGTTGGCCAAATTGAATTGGTGGATAGAAGGGTTCTTTTGCTATCTCTTCATGCCCTATAAAAAATACACTTCACGGAATTTTTAGTAAAGTTTTTTTCAAAAAAGTCCGAAAGTTAGCTTTTAAGCCAGAATAAAAAGAAAAGTTTTTTTTTTATTTGAAAGTCTGATGTTGTGTGGTTCTTTCAACATTAAAATGTGTCACCAACTTATCTGTAGAATGTGCGATGGCGCCACTTTCTGTATAAAAGAATGAGGGACTACATCGACTGACAGCAACAACATGACGTTTTCAAAATGGCATCAGTAGTTCCGCTTTTGGTCATTCTACAGATAAGTTGGTGGCACTGTACATGGATGCGACCTCTAGTTTTTTTATTGACATTAACTTTTTTTGGAAGAGGAAAAATAAAATTTTAAACTCAACTTTGAATGAGGGATTTTCCGAAAGCCATTAAAAAATAAAAAGTAGTTTCTAATGGCTCGATAGATGACGTTGACGAGACAGGGGTCAGCGACTTTGCAGATAATAAAAAACAAATAAAATAGTAAGAATTTGTGTTTTTAAGTATTTCGTCAACGGATGGGTCTGACTCAGTGACATGCATTTTTGTTCACTTTTTAGCCTAAAATTTTCGTCTTTGGACCCTCTCTGGTTAACGCCATCTATCGCCGGTTTGTTGAACAACGTTTGACTAGCTGTCAGAAAACTCCTCATTACAATAAAAAAAAACTGAAAGCGCTCGAATTCTTCAGATTTTTCAAAAACTTCTATAGTCTATCCTCTTTCTACCGATATGCCATATGCCATGAATTCCGTCCTCTAACTTAGTTTATTTAATAATTTTGCGTGTCAGGGCGCGTTCGGCCGATATTCGTTATGCAAGAAAAAAAAAATTAAACCAAACGTTTAGTAGGTCGAAATTGCATCTCCCTCTTTGGCAGTGAACTCTGATTGCCATCTCTTTCTTACATAGGGTTCTAACGGACCTCTGACTTGAAATAAAAAATAAAATCTTAGTAATCAAATTTTTATCAAAATTACAAATCTTGCTTAACATTGCTAACAAGATTTGTAATTTTAGAATAGAATAAAATATAATTTATTTGCTTTGAAACAGGTAAATATTACAAAATATGGTATAAAATATGAAATAAGTTTCTTCTGTTCAGCTGTAGCAACAGCATGCAAATATTATGTTAACAACTTAAACTATAATATACTATATTAACACTTTATATTTTACATTACATATTTACTTACACTTTAAATTTAAAAACGCTTCAACACTGTAAGGCCCACTTGCGCCAAATACTGAGTTAAATTGCGTAACCACGTCTTTAGTGGCACCGATCTAAAGATTAAACGAGTGTTATCGAAGATAGTCTTGTGCCAATGAAAACTAGTTCATAGTTAACTAACCTGACAGTTTTCTGTTTTTCGCTAGCAACATCCTAAATGACCATAGAGTTTATGTAATCCGATAAAATATAAAAGTGAATGATGAATGAACATAATATACGCACGTCTCTTTCACACTGCATCTCTTTGTATTTGTCTGTCTCATTTGTTTTATTTTGGCAATGACATTTCGTTTTCATCGTTCATTCATGTTATCAAAGAGTATGTAACACACTACGTTATGAGTCGGGACTTCCATACTAAAAACTGGTCGTGACCGATTATCCAGAATGTATGAAACGTGTGCAACCGTTCAAAGGAATTAAATAGCGCGGTGCACGTTTCATATAATTTTTTTTTGTTAGAGAGTTGCGCGAGCCTACAACAAAACTGTAAAAACAGCTGTTGCCTCAATTTTGACATTTAGCACGTAGTTTAGTGACTTAAACCCACCACATCGGCGGTTTAAATATAACACAAGTTTAGCCCCTAAAACAGGATGGTGCAAGACATAATTATAATTTAATTCCAAATTAGCGTCTAGTTCCGAGTTAATAACGATAACCCTGCTAGGCGCAAGCGGGCCTTAGAACTGTTCATTATTAACTACTGATACAATTTTTGAACATTAATTTGGTGGTCGGGAATTTTATTGTAAATTTTTATACACATTTTAAATTTGTTTTTATAGGGCTTGAAGAGATAGCAAAAGACCCCTCCTATCCACCCTGTGCTTCGACAACGGCGATCAATACAGCGACTGCTAATCTTAATAGAATAGCAATCAGGTAAAAATACGTAGGTTTATTTTGAAGTGCATTAAGGCTGGCTTGCACAAAAAAGTTTTTAAACTTAAACATGTTTAAATTAATGATGCTGTCACTGTCATTAGTATGAGAGAGAGACAGAGCGATCTAAACACTTTTTGGTGCAAGCCAGCCAGGCAGAGGACAGTCGCCTTTTGGTGGCTTTTTCCGATTCAGTTTGCATAGAATGTGCTGCCATCTATTTAATATTTCGCAGAACTATGAAAAAAAAAAAGATTTTTTTGTCTATGTCAATGTCAAATTGACAAAATAACAAAATGGCTACCTATCTTGCGTAATGTACGGGTTGTTTATAGTTTTCGTTCAATTTCGTGCCGATTTAGTGATGTTCTGGAGTTTCTGTTGTTCTCTTACCAATGTTTAGATTATAGGAATAGTAAGGATACTGGAATTTCAATCGATCGGTGCGGGATTGAACGAAAACTAGCATTAAAAACAAAAATATCCATTGGTATGAGTAGATATAAGTAGGCATGTATAGTATAGGTTGAATTATTGTCGGTGAAACATAGATGGCGCTAGCTAGCCTTCAATTTGACATAAGGTGGATGCATAATGTTGCCACGAGTGGGTTCTCTTTTCTAATATAGTATATTACTCTTTGAAGCCAGCCTAAGTGTACCTACGAGCTAAACACAGATGCATTCTCTCGTCCTTGCCCTTCTATAACGTCTGATGATGATGACGGTTCAGCAGCGTAGCGACGGGCAAAATTTCCTATCCAAAGACCTAATATCAAAACCCATGGTAATCACTATTAAAAAAAATCTACCAGCTGTCACCGTGATTCGCGCCATAACTTTTGACATTGTTGTGTACCGTTCAGAAATGTGACAATTTCACGGTACAGATGCAGGGATGGGATGAGTGCCGTGTAATTTTGTTTTTGTTCATTTCAAGTAGGCGTCACTGATTTCACGGGATTTATAGTTTGGTGGTCCGTGGTAGAGAAGTAATTCTTTAATTGTAAAAAACCGGCCAAGTGCGAGTCGGACTCGCGCACCGAGGGTTCCGTGAACTTAGAAACAATTGTAGTTTCTTCCGAGACTTTTAGTGCGAGACCGACTCATGCTTGGCCAGTTTTTTTTATTTGTTGTCATTCTGTAGAATTTTCACTATAATCACACAAAGTTTGACACTTGTATGTATTATCGTCTTCACGATAGAGGAGGGGGAAACTAATCAAACTATTGTATGATAAGGCGATTTTTTTTCATTGATTTTCAATGATTATCCCCCCCCCCCCCCCGCCCAATTAACTTTCCCCCCGAACCAAGTCTAGATGTGATGCTTGTGTTTGGAAGTCGGAAATTTCTCTTTTTCCTACTTTTATATTCTTTAATTCACCGTTCCTCTCAATCAATCATACCCCGCTCGCTCGCTGGACTTCACTGTCTAGCTCTAGAGTGTTGTGAGGGGTCGCTGTTTATACTGGTTTACACGAGTTACAGTGGACCCTACCTCTACTATTTTTTCAGGAATGTTTAATGTAGAGAAATCGCAGAAATCTGAAAGGGAACGGGAAGGGTAAACTTCTAGCATTTTAGCCTGATTAATTTTTTTTCAAAATCGCGTCACACAATATGGCTTGTAAGTAAGTATATTTTGATCGGGGGCATATGCCTAGATATTATGTAATAATAACATAGTGTGCTAAAGTGTTTATGGCGATAATTGGACATACAGATTGCTAAATAATGCCGGATTCATCGATTCTTTTCCAGATTATCTCTATAACGTTTCATTATTAAATTAAGTTTCATTGTGCGACACCTATAAAAAAAAGATAGGGACTGGCCACCCCCATATAAAATTTACAAACCCCTTTATTTATTTCCTTTTTGGAGAAATTACTGCTAAATACCTACCCATCAATTTGATTTCTCATGATTGTTTTAACTGTATTTTGAACTTTTGTATTTATGTAATGCATACCTACATACCGCTCCCGTCGGGATAGAAAACAATGGACATGTCATTTTTTAAATCACCTATTATTATTGATTATTTTTATAATAAATACCCATGGTTAAAAATAAGCGATAGGCTAGATATTTATTTCAATTTAATTTGACTAATTAGTTTTTTTATTAATTCTTGTGATATTTCCGGCATCGTGGCGTTTTTACCTTAACCGGAAAGATGACAGTACAGACAGACAGACAGAATGAAAGTATGAGGGTTCCTGGTTTGACTAAGGAACCCTATTAAAAATATGACTGTATTAAAACAAGTATGCCTACCAAGAAGTTAAGCATATGCTCACGACTATATTCCCCGAGGGGGTAGTCAGAGATATTCTGAAACCTCAGAACATCCACGTTTCGTTTCACCAAGAAGTTTGTATAGATTATTTGTCTCTAATCAGTAATCGCCTTCTAAATTCAAAATATAATCGAAGGAATAAAATAGTATTTGAATATTATTTCTAGTTTAGTGATGGGACCTCTACGGGAACGAAATATCAAAATACCGGGAAATTTTTTACAATTTTAATTTAGAAGCTTGTTGAAAAGGCTTTTGAGTAGGTATTTAATTAACAGTAGGTGCTTAGGTACCTACATCACAGTATATTGTAGAAGAGTAATCCTATAAAGGCTTATGCTTTGGACTTGACCATTCTTGAGTCATCAAATTGAAATTGCAAAAAAAAATTTAATTCCATCCAAAATGTCAATGGCTGCTTGACCAAAATGTATTGCAAATCTTCTGTTTTCTTTTTAGGTTTTAATGTTGGTCCAGGTTGAAAGTCGTTCAGATTGAGGGTATGAAGCTCACCGTAAAATATGTAACGCATAATTTAAAGTTTAGTCCTTCTCCAAAGACATTTCAAAGATCATTATTTGCCATAAACGCTTTAGTTTATGATCCCTTTCCCTATCACATGATTATGATATCTAGGTAAATAAATAGTGGTGGGATCACTACGGGATCATTTTATTAATGAGTTTTTTTGGGGGAATTGTTATGTTATATGTGATTTACCTTGCGTGTTATCTTCTCCGCCGTCACTCTCAATCTCACTGCCGACGCTCACGGGACTCTCTCTTTTTTCTTCTTCTCTATTTTCGGGCAAAGGAGCCGGCGCATTCGACCCCAACATTCGTAACCATGGCTCAGGATATCCCAGTAAAAAAGGAAAACTAACACCATTTTGTTGTAAAAATGGAGCATTGAAATAATATCTCATTCGATTCAAACCGTCTAATCTTTCACCGTCTTCTTCTTCTGATTGTCTTGAATTTTCTGATAGATTATTTTCTATGTCGATTTCTGGTGACTTTCTGTCCGTCCCTATTAGAGATTCAATAGAAAAAGGTTTTGGAGTTTTCTTCTGCGTTTGAGTTTCAACTATTTCGGATTCCATTTTTCAGTCACTTATTTTATATTGCTTATATTTTCAGTCCTAATTTTATTAAACTATTTAAATATTTATTTATCACTTGGTAACACCAAACACTTATCACAAATAAGTTGTATAATAGTACTGGTTGTAAAAAAGTTCACAGGAATAAATATTGCTTAGAATTTTGAATGTGGAACGTTTGACGCGTGCGTCCGCCACGACATCCTTGGGTTACTTGCTACAACGATTCTGTTCTGTTTGCCGCCACGCCCCCATACGGGGTGTAGACAAACTGTAATTTTATTTTATTAATAGCGCTTCACGTTTGCTGCGCGAATATAAACTTTATTATCAACGTCGTAATACTAGTGTCATTATCTCGGTATTCCATTTTTTGTTAACGTATGTTTTGACTAGGAGGCGCTAAATTTTACTTTACTAGATGTTGATAAGACTTATTTTTGGGAATTTTATTCTGTTACTGAGTTGTGCATGCTTCTATTCAAATCTGAACCTTCGCAAAGCCAAGGAAGGTCGAATTTTCTCAAGTGTTTAGTTACCAACACAGCCTTCTTCAACCAAGCCTCAAATGATAAAGAACTCTTTCGTGTGTAGTGCAAGCGAAACGGATATAGAGCAATGTAGAGAGCAAGAAAGAGACGTGGAGAGGAATATTTGCGGAGAGTACACTGGTAATTGGTGGTGATCGAAATGTTTTGCCAATGTCAGCGCTTTGTACAAATTCATCGTTTTGTGCTGCGTTTGAATTTAAATTTTTTTTGTCGCACTACTAGAAGTATAATCTAGTTCCTAGTGAAAGTAGTTCAACTAACCAACAACAAAACCACAGCATAAGTAGGCTAAGTAATATTTTATTGACTAGACATAATAATTGTTGTTGATGTTGTTGTCAAGGAAAAAGGCGTGTCGAAGAATACGCAGCATATACTTATAATTCTTCAGTGCATGGGAGTGCACGATAAATATAGATGAAATCTATTCTCCTGATTATATTAACGGGAAACCGTTAAGATTGATTATTATTATTATTGATCAGAGGTGAGGTACGATACAGTGAATCTGTAGTCATAATTATATGAGCCAGCCAGGCAGAGATGTTGACGATGCTTGAAAGGGATTCGTCGCCACGCATACATACTCTTGAAATTGATAATAGCTGCTGACAATTTGCATTGCTCCTGGAACAAGAATCTATACAGAATGGGGTCACCCACTTGCAGATTCTGTTGTGAAGCTAAAATATGCCCCTGCGAATACGTCTGCGAATGTGAAGTGCTCATTCACAGGAGGATTCGCCATCTAGGTGGATACGTAGTGACACCTGGAGTGCGATTTTTGAATCTCATATGTTGAACTCAGTAGTTTAAAATGTATGGAGATACGCATCTTTCTTCTGCTGATTTGGCTTTCAAAAATCGCACTCCTGGAGTATGATTTTTGAATGTCAAATCAGCAGTAGAAAGATGCATATTTCCATAGTAATATTGACATTTTTAACTGCTGAGTTCAAGGAATGAGTTTCATAAATCGCACTCCTGCAGATGATTAGAGACCTGGAGTGCGATTTTTGAATCTTATTCGCTGAGCTCAGCAGTTGAAAATGTCAAATTTACTATGGAGATATGCATTTTTTGCTGCTGATTTGACTTCAGGAGTGTGATTTTTTAAAGTCAAATCAGCAGTAGAAAGTTGCATATCTCCATACATTTTGAACTACTGAGCTCAGCGAATGAGATTCAAAAATCGCACTCCAGCCTTCTAAAGGCATGATAGGGTTCTTTAAATCCCTCATATAGATGGATACGTAATGACTAATGAATGACACCAGCAGATTTAGGGACCTATACCCTTTAAAGGCAAGATACGGTTCTTGAAATCCGTGGGGAAAAGTCGGAAGAGTTTAAAGTGACAAGTACAATAGATATGTCTAGGTCACAGTAGCCAAGCCCTGACTACCAAATAGTTAATAACCATGACATGACCCTTGATTGGTTGTACCTAGATTTTCAGAAACACTAACATGTATACTAAGTAAAGTCCAGTCAACTATCCCGTGCAAAGACACCGACATCCACTTGGCCGAGGATGCCGTCATTAGAGAGCAATTTGTCCTCCCCCCTCTCCACTTAGCCCCCCTCCCGCCGCTAAATTGATTGTGGCTATTTCTCTGTAACTTCTGATTTATGGTGATAAAAGGTTTTGTGGTTATTATTTTAAGAGATTTTCGTGGAAGATGGTAATGTTTGATGATCATGTTATATAATGTAATGTTGACATATTATTATAAATATAAGTAGGCACTTACATACATTTAGAAGACATTTATAAGATACCTACAACACCGAATATCTTTTTAAGCGTGTAATTGTACAAAAGATCTCTTTTAGCATTATGAATTTATGAGGTCTTAATGGAATGGCATGTAAAGTGGTGATAAGTGGGTATCCGCTTTGTCGCTTCGAATGACATAGTGTATAGACTAAGAGATAAGTGTACTTTTTGCAACCATCACCAGCAAGGCTGATTCAGCAGAGCATCTCTGTGATGGGGATGGACCCGGTCTGCCTGCATAACTCCAGGTTTAGGAGTTACTGATGTTTAAAGGTCAGTAAAAAATTAACGATCAGCTGCAAGTATAGTATGCACTGTAGCTATGTAAATAGTACAAAAACTGACATGGTTCATCAGTCGGTTAAGGAGTTACAGCCGTTCAAAGGTCCGACCTTTGAACGGCTGTATCTTCTTAACCGACTGGCAGTTCATGTTAGTTTTTATACTTTTCACATAGCTACAGTGCATACCTACTACAATAATATCATACGATCAGCCTTGCAACTGATTGTTAATTTTTTACTGACCTTTAAACATCAGTAACTCTTAAACCGACAGGAGTTATGCAGGCAGACCGGGTCCATTCTCATCATAGAGATGCTCTACACCCCATAAACACTAAATCAGCCTTGCTGCTGATGGTTGGAAAAGTACACTTTTCTTTTATAATAGTACAAGGGGTAGGTGGAGTGGTCTATTCTAAGCCGGAACCACAATATTTAAGTAGGTACCTAGTAGGTACTACCTACCTAGGTTTCTATTAATGCAAACATTTACCTACTATTTTTCAAAAGTCTACCTACTTTGCGAACTCTACTGATTCGATTTTTGCCCCATTTTATCCACATTTTAGATTCATTTCAAAAATTAAGATTGAAAAGAAGGTTAACATTATACCCAGGTTCATCAATAACAACGCGGAAAAACTGGTAAGGTATTTTGTTTCGTAACAACCTGTATCTCCTCATTAATTTTCCTCAACACCCTGTAAATCAGCTATCAGACCTCGTAAACCCATTAGATTGGCATTGAATCGACGTAATTCGTATTAAGTCCAGTCTCGTCTCCTATTCCCACATTACGTTCGTATTAAACTCACAATATGGACGCTTTGAATTTATATTGTATTGAAAACAATAAAATTTTAAAACAATAGCGCAGTTTCATGCTGGTGTTTAGAATCTTCTATTTTTAGAAATACCGTATCATTGTGTTTAATTTGTATTAATACCCTTTATTTTATAGGTAGAACATCCAAAAATTATTGTTACATTCAGTTATAAAGGTATAATGGTTATCTTAAAAATCGGTTGTTGCTTAGTTTCCGTTCCAACCTCACAAAAATCACAGTCATTTGTGATGTGTTGTTTTCAATTTAGACATTCAAAAGTGATCAACCAAGTTTCTTGGCCGACTTTGTTAGATATAGAGCCATAAATTCACCATAATCATAATTTCATCAAGGATCTAAGTATTTTCTGCAGTTTGTTTTTATCAGTTCTCCGCGCGCGACCAATAACCTAATGCCTACATTAGTCTGTTATACCTACCTAGCCTACCTACCTAACTCCGTATTTGGATTTTTTTTTCGATTCGCAATTATAGGTTTCATTAATTTTATCAAAAATAACCTTTGCAAACTTTTTTATCAATAATTTCATCATATTTTCATATCTCTGTCTAGGTTAAGAGCTACAGTATAAAAAGTATAAAAATTTTGCTAAATCAAATCACCCGAGCAAACCCTGAAAAACACTATCTCATCCCTAACGACAAAACCCAACGAGCAATTTACTAGACAAATCACATTTCCCCCCATTAATCCCGCACCATTACCGCACCCTCCATAAATCTACCATAATATAATAAACTTATTCATAACAACGTTAATATGACCATTAAATTAAATAAAACACGCTGTGAATGCTCCGAGCTCAACGATCCGTCCAAATTGTGTTTCATAATCAAATTATTCCTATCCCTCTTTAGATTGTTCCTATCATAACATAAAAGCGAGATAGACAGTGTTTTCTCCGCGCGCTGCGAGTAGTTATTCAGTAAGTAATGAGTGGAGTCACGCCCCGCAATCAGAACAGGGAGTTGTGATTGGTTGAGTTTAATAACGTTTGAAGTTTTGAAAATGAGAATGTTTTTTTTTTCTTAATTTTGTTTCATTAGCGGCCACGGATGAGGCGCGCGTTCCGCAGATTCTCAAGGGGATAGAGTTTAAATTCATTGTTTTAATCTTATTAGATGCGCAGTTTATTTTAATATCATGTAGGTGTCGTGTTATTTAGTGTCATAGAGATAAGAAAACAATATTCAACTTTTCGCCACTGCCGCCCTAACAAATATTAGGGGCCTATTATAAATATATGAGTTCTATTCTATATGACTTGTTTAGTCACAAAATAAAGTACAAACGAGGCGTGTAGAGCTTTAAAAAATGTGAGGATTACTGAAGAATCTGATTTGATGCTTAATTTACTCTACGGAAGAATTAATAAAGTATTTCAAAAAATCAAATTAAGTTTTAAACGCTATTAAAATGGCTGTAAGTTTTTTAGATAAACCTTAAAATTTTTAGATGATTACGTAGGTACTGGGTTATACATTACATTATGCACCTATTTAAGATATATATAAGTTGTATGAATAAATAGAATAGCTACTATAAAAACAATTAAAAGACAAAGGAAAAAGCTAAAATCAACGTTGTATAAATTTAATACACAATTAAAAGATAAGTAGGTAATATATAAAACACAAAACATTAAAAAGCAAACACTCAAATCTGAATTTAAAATTTTAATTCGAGTCCCCAATCGTATCGAATGATTCCCGTCATGTCACATCACTAGTTGAGTGCACTCAAAATGTGTGACGAAGTCAACAATACAACTATTTTGCCATCTGCACACAAATATATCACCCTTATTTTTAGAGAAAATAACGCGCATTTTGCATTAAAATAGGATAATAGATCAGTAAATCCAATTTGCAACGCATATCAAAATCGCGCGCCCGAATTCGAAAATGGAATGTCGACTTTTGACGTTTCTGACAGCTAGAAGAGAGGGCGCGAAACAATCTCCATGGTCTCCAAAGAGTTTTTATAATACAAATGAAACGATTTTTTTATAAAGAAATAACAAATATTTTGTAACCGAAAAAAGTGTATCGTTTAACTTCAATACCTTACTAATGTTGTTTACTTTTTTTACACTCAATACCAAAGAATACCAACTTCGTCATTTCTGGACCGATTTCATTTATACAGGGTGTAAAATCAAATGGGTTACATACTTTAGGGGGTGAAGTACCCCCTACCATGGACCATGGAACCTGACCATGTAAATGAACAACACCAACATAGAAATCACAAAAAAAATCTATGTTGGCTCGTTGGCTCTAAATAAAATTAAAACAAATTTATTTGTTGAAAGTTGTTCAGTTTGATGGTCTGAAGCACCCCGTTAACATATTACTTACCTAGCTAACGCATTGCATTTACACCCCTGTAATCTACACGCAAAGGGTAGATAAGTCTATCTCCGAAGCGCTTTAACAGATCTTCACGAAATTAAATCGTGTACCTACTTAATATGCATAAAAAAGAAAAAGAAAATACATACTTACAGTCCAAACGAATTAAAAACCTACTTTTTTTTTTATAAAGTCGTTTAAAAAGTAAAATTGCTGAAAACAATTTTAGAAACAGATGGAAGCACAGATCTAAACTATTATAAAACTGTAACAGGAAGTTTGTCTGTACATTGAAGATATTAACAAAAAAAAAGTTACGATATGGTTTTTAGATATCCCTGATTCCATTTTACCAATTTTTGGATTTTTTGTCTGTCTGTGTGTTTGTTTAAACGAGCATCACGCAAAAACTACTGAACCGATATTGATGAAATTTTTTTTGTTTGATAGCTTATTATCTGACTTAAAATCTGGTATATCATTTGTGCGGACAAAGTCGCGGGTTATAATAAGTTGGAAGTACCTATTAGGTATCTAGGTAAGTAAAGCCTGACCAGAAATATAAAAAACCTGGCACCCAAGTACAAAAACTAGTTCCAGTGATTTTCCACAGTATGGCGAGGTTTTTTATATCTCTGGTCGGGCTATATTTTTAACTTATACTTTCTAAGAATTTTTTTTGTTGCTAACCAAAGATTAAAAATAACTAGTGTCATTAGACTCATTATTTTAATTATCTCGTCGTTGGAAATAATCCTAATGAGGAGTTTTCTGACAGCTAGTCAAACGTAGTTCAATAAACCGGCGATAGATGGCGTTGACCAGAGAGGGGTCTGAAGACGAAAATTTTAGGCTAAAAAGTCAACACAATGTGCATGAGGCAAAAGAAGTATGTAAGGATCGTAGTAAGTGGCGCGCCCTGGTCTCTGCCTACCCCACTGGGAAAGAGGCGTGACGTTATAGATAGATAGAAGTCAACACAAATGTATGTCACTGAGTCAGACGCATCCGTTGACGAAATATATGTTCACATTTTGTTGTTTACTTAAAAACACAAATTCTTACAATTTTATTTGTATTTTACCATCTGCAAGGTCGCCCACCCCTGTCTAGTCAACGCCATCTATCGAGCCATTAGGAACTCCTTTTTCTTTTTTAATGGCTTTCGGAAAATCCCTCATTAGGTATCTACTTTTAATAAAAACTGATGACAAAATTTTAGAAGCGCTCGTTGGCGTAGTTTAAGTCGTTTTTTATTATATCGAACACCTCAATGCGTCGGAAGGTGTTTTAGCATTTCGTCCGATGGTATTGGTAAAACCATAATATCAGTCGGTAATTGGCGAGTTGACTGCATCAAATATTTTTTTTGTTTTATCTCAGGAAAAATACGTTTGAAAATAATGCTAAACATACATTTTCAGCAGTTAGTTACCTTTAGTACTTTTTATGTAGACGTACTTTTAGGATTTGCCCCTCCTTCCTGCCTAGCTAGCATGTCACCCCCGAGAAAATGACAAAAATCGAGATGTGCCTCTTTACTATTTATTATTACGTAGGCCAGAAAGAGCGCGCATGACGTTTTTCTCGTTTAAACGCTTTGTCGTGGGTGGCATGCTAGTTAGGCAGGAAACAAATGACAATGCGTAACCTCTTGGTCACCTCTTAGTTGCGTAATTTCTTTATGGGTACGAGTGGTATGACACACATTTTCCTACCAGGGTTGGTTGGTAACTGGTAGGTACCTAGTACCTACTTGTTTTTTTGACATTCTTTTTTCCCCACAATGTTGCATCTCTAAATTAAATACTTACAACAAACTAAAGTTTAATTCAAAGAGTCCCATTGTAATAAATTTATTGCCTTTGAAATAGAAATGAAAGCGGCCTGATTAGAGGGACTTCCCATGTAACATGACAAAGTGACTGAAGATTTATATTTTCCCGTCACGCCACTTTATTTTGTCTTTGGTTCCCCACTTTGTTAGTTGATGGTTTATTTTGTAATGAACTATTATCTATTTCTATTATAAAACTGTAACAGGAAGTTTGTCTGTACATTGAAGATATTAACAAAAAAAAAGTTACGATATGGTTTTAAGGTGTCCCATTTCACCAATTTTTTGATATTTTGTCTGTCTGTTTGTTTGTGTGTTTGTTTGTTTGTTTGAACGAGTATCACGCAAAAACTACTGAACCGATTTTGATGAAACTTTTTTTGTTTGATAGCTTATGATCTGACTTAAAATCTGGTATATAATTTGAGCGGACGAAGTCGCGGGTTAACGCTCGTTCATAATAAGAATAGAAATATTTTGATTCCTAGTTAGCTTTCTCGTAATTTTTATCAGGTAAGCGATTTATTTTTCATGATGAACAATATAGTAATTGCCTTTCAGAAAAAAATTAATTGTACCTAGGTATAATCAATCAATCAATCAATTATACTTTATTTGACACCAAAAAAAAAACAGAGTATACAGAGAGCAAACAATCAGGAAATACAAAAGGCACAAAAACTTCTTATATATTATATTGATATATTTTTCTTTTTTATAATCATCGGGATATATACATTATATCGGGACATATATGTATAAGGTCTAACAAAATTAGCTGTAACTTGTCACGCTGCCACGTCATCGCATTCAGAAGCTTTAAAAATACACTACAATTTTTTATGCAGTACAATTAGCAGAAAATGTTTAAGTGTGTATTCAAATAATGAAACAAAACAACCTTTACTTAAGGAAAATGGGTCGAAAAACGAGAAAATTTTGGGACTTTCCATTCAAAAGTGCGGATCAGCGTATCGTAGCGATTTTTTTTTCGCGATTTCTATATTGCTCTCATAGAGAAAGTTGTCAATTTTATGGTCTGAACATCCCCTTAAAATAGTTTCAGCAAAATTTTCTAGACATTCATCAAGATATATATATCTCGATGAATGTCTAGAAAAATTATATGTATATTTATAAGGTCTAACAAAATTAGGTGAAACTATTTTAAGGGGATGATCAGACCATCAACCTGAACAACTTTCTCTATGGGACCAATATT
Source organism: Agonopterix arenella (assembly GCA_927399405.1). Classification (NCBI taxonomy): domain Eukaryota; kingdom Metazoa; phylum Arthropoda; class Insecta; order Lepidoptera; family Depressariidae; genus Agonopterix; species Agonopterix arenella. Next base: position 2,068,781 of record OV656716.1, on the reverse strand, counting down.
GAAATCGCGAAAAAAAATTCTGCTGTCCCATACATTTAGGTCGAGTAGGTTTGTATGGAACAGCTGATTTTTTTTTCGCGATTTTTAATATTGGTCCCATAGAGAAAGTTGCTCAGTTTGATGGTCTGATCATCCCCTTAAAATAGTTTCACCTAATTTTGTTAGACCTTATATAGAGAAAGTTGTTCAGTTTGATGGTCTGATCATCCCCTTAAAATTGTTTCACCTAATTTTGTTAGACCTTATATAATATACATTGTATCCCTAATTTCTTAATTTCAAGAAACATTTTAAGGGTGTATTCAGGATATTGAAACTTATGAAACTGAATAACGTAATCTAAATTTAGGATAGATTTAGGATAGATTAGATTTAGGAACACGAGTTGGAAAAAAAGAGATTCATTTTTGTGCCTCTCTTAGAAAATCGATACGCTTATTCGCACTTTTGAATGGAACGTCCCAAAATTTTCTCGTTTTTCGACCCACTTTCCTTAGGTAAAGGTTGTTTCTGCTAATTGTACTGTATAAAAAATTGTGGTGTATTTTTTTAAAGCTTCTTAATGGGTGGGGTGACGTGGCAAGTGGCTGGTGATAACTAGGTTAGATTTTCAAACATGTTGCATCAGGATCCTTCAATGGTTATATAACTTACGAGCGACCCGCGACTTCGTCCGCACAAATTTTATACCAGATTTTAAGTTAGATCATAAGCTATCAAACAAAAAAAGTTTCATCGAAATCGGTTCAGTAGTTTTTGCGTGATACTCGTTCAAACAAACAAACAAAGAAACACACAAATAAACAAACAGACAAAAAATCCAAAAATTGGTGAAATGGAATCAGGGACACCTAAAAACCATATCGTAACTTTTTTTTTGTTAATATCTTCAATGTACAGACAATCTTCCTGTTACAGTTTTATAATAGTATAGATAGACGAGCGTTAACCCGCGACTTCGTCCGCACAAATTATATACCAGATTTTAAGTCAGATCATAAGCTATGGAACAAAAAAGTTTCATCAAAATCGGTTCAGTAGTTTTTGCGTGATACTCGTTCAAACAAACAAACAAACACACAAACAAACAGACAGACAAAAAATCCAAAAATTGGTGAAATGACACCGAAAAACCATATCGTAACTTTTTTTTTGTTAATATCTTCAATGTACAGACAAACTTCCTGTTACAGTTTTATAATATTACGAGCGTTAACCCGCGACTTCGTCCGCATAAATACCAGATTTTAAGTCAGATCATAAGCTATCAAACAAAAAAAGTTTCATCAAAATCGGTTCAGTAGTTTTTGCGTGATACTCGTTCAAACAAACACACAAACAAACAGACAGACAAAAAATCCAAAAATTGGTGAAATTGAATCAGGGACACCTAAAAACCATATCGTAACTTTTTTTTGTTAATATCTTCAATGTACAGACAAACTTCCTGTTACAGTTTTATAATAGTATAGATAGATATGTCGGAACTTGTTAATAATTGGGGTAGATTAGGTTATTCATTGCATTGGCCGGATCCCGCGGCAATATTTTCGCGCGTTGTCATGCTGACAGCTCGCCGGAAGGGGCGTGGCCGGCCGCGTTCCGTTTTACTTAATGCTTCAAAATGACACGTTCCATTAAATATTGTCCGAGTTTTATGGAACTCCCCTAAGTTGCGGTTGCTCTCATCTTTGGCAATATTTTGTTGTGACTTAATGTGAATACCTAGTTACATTAAGTTGTTGAGTGATTTAGTGGTTAGTAGCTTCGGCTTCGTGCAGCGGGGTGGGCTGTTCATACCAGTTAGTATCAGACTTGGTAATGAGTAGAAATCTACTGCGAAAGCATGGCCTGTCGGCCTGTGGTCATGACGAACTTATAACGATGAGCCAATGAGGGATTTTCCGGAAGCCATTAAAAAAGAAAAAGTAGTTCCTAATGGCTCGATAGATGGCGTTGACGAGACAGGGGTGAGCGACCTTGCAGATAGTAAAATACAAATAAAATAGTAAGAAAGTGTTTTTTTTGTAAACAGTAAAATATGATCACATATTTCATTAACGGATGCGTCTGACTCAGTGACATGCATTTTTGTTGACTTTTAGCCTAAAATTGTCGTCTTCGGACCACTCTCTGGTCAACGCTATCTATCGCCGGTTTATTGAACTAAGAACTTACGTTTGACAAGCTGTCAGAAAACTCCTCATTACCAGTGGCGTAGCGTGCCTTAGAGGGGCCCTGTATCAAAATTTGTTGGGGGGCCCAAATGAAGGGTAAACATTCTTCCACAAAAGGAAGAAAAACGCTCTCATTGAGTTAAAATAATTATATATTGATTAGACGTTATTACTGACAATTAATAATCCTATGAACTAAGCTTGTCAAACAATTAAAATCAAATAAACACTTTTCTTGCCTTTTGTTCGGCGAACTTATTTATTAAATCATTTGTAGACGATAAGGATTTCAGTTTTTCTAAATGTTCCGCCTCTATAGACAATAGTGACAAGTCTGATTACCTTTCCTGTCCCATTGAAGTCCGTAGACAATTTTTTATTAGTTTTCATTTTTGAAGTGTAAACTTTAGGCACGTTGGGCACTTTTCATGATATGATTTTTTTTCTCGGGATGTTGAGGCCTAAGAGTTTAAGTGACATTGTGGATAACATTTTACGAATTTTTGTTATACATGTTTAGGGCCCCTGTAGCCCGGGGGCCCCGTATCATTGATACGGCTGATACGGCGGTAGCTACGCCCCTGCTCATTACGCTAATCGAGCAATAAATCCGTGTATATTATGTTTTCGCAACACCCGTGTCAGTATGCGTTGAGAGACTTGTTAACACTTGTCAATACTTGTAAAAACTTGTCAATACTTGTAAACACTTTGGATTTGGAGGCGCGGGTCGTGTTATCGTCGTAGTAATTCTCTACCTACCTATTTCGAAATTCTAAAGCGTGCATTTATAGAAATAATACGTCAAGTGTTAGGCGGTTGGTCTGCGTTTATGGCCAACTTTCCCAACTAAACCCTTATCCCTTCGACTTGGTGTTTTTTGACTGTTCTTGGCGATTTACCCAATTACAGACAATGAATACGATGATCGGACAAACGCGAAATAACTAAAAAATTGCGTAGTGAGGGCAGCGGACAGTCGCTTTAGATAAATATCAAATTCCTTCTCCGTGCATGCCGTTCGGCTTTGGAACTGGTTGCCAGAGTCGATCAGACGTGCACCTTCCTTGAATGTTGTAAGTCGAAAGTTAAGTCTCATTTCCTTGATCACTGAACTGACCCTCGATCTGTTCATGTTTTCCTATAGTATTGTATAGTGGAAAAAAAAGGCCGTGGTTGGAGGGAAAGTATCCTTAATATTTATGATGGCAAATTTTACTGAAAGGAAACATTCCTTTTTTTTTTCAAATTTAATTAAAACTGCATTTAAAGATTTACGATACAGGGTGTAAGAGACAGCCTAGCAAATACTGAAACGGTGAACTCAGACCATCAAATTGAACAACTTTCTCTATGGAGCCGCGAAAAAAAATCTGCTGTCCCATACATTTGTGTCGAGTAGGTACAGGTATAGGTTTTGTATGGGATAGCTGATTTTTTTTCACGTTTCCTGAGGTAGGCTCCATAGTGAAAGTTGTTCAGTTTGATGGTCTGAGTTCACCGTTTCAGTATTTGCTAGGCTGTCACTTACACCCTGTATGTATTTATAATAGGTTTATTTTGTACACTTACATTTTGTTTTTTTCTGATAACTGCTCATTTTTGATTATTTTTTCTGGAAACACCGCCTACCTTTCTTCTTTCACCGTTTATTCTACCCTAAAGTTGTATGGAAGAAATCGCTTCTTAGCGATAAGACTGCCTTATTTTGTGCCTCTTGTATTTTTATTTCTTTATTTTACTGTTTATGTTTTGGTGTAAAATAAAGTATATTTGATTGATTCATCATCATCATCATATCAGCCATTAAACGTCCACTGCTGGACATAAGCCTCCCGCAAATTGGGGGGGATTTGCCATAATCGCCACGCTTGGCAGGCGGGTTGGCGATCGCAGTTGGATCGAATCAATGTGTGTACTCAGAGGATGCTGCTGCCCATCCTTCAGTAGATCCCTTAGTCGCCTTTTACGACACCCACGGGAGGAAATGGGATGGTGCTATACATAGCCGACACCACACGGCAATTTGATTGATTGATTATAATAATAAATAATAAATCGTTTTTTATTCTCTCCACAAAGTTAATTAACATAAACACTAAACTTATCAGTAAGCACTTAGTTTTATAAGCAGAAAAAAAAAAATATATATATCAACTAGGTTTGTGGAGACTGGTGCTCGTACAATGGTACGGAGTTAATTCTCCGCACTTGTGTTACAGGTCACCAGGCTTCCACCGCCCGGACGCCGGGGCGTCGCGTTACAAGATTATACGTTGTTTATTTTTTTTTGGATTAGAGCGTTTTATTGCTTACAGTAGTAGGTACATTTAGTCGTATCTTAGAAGCTAGGTGTGTGTGTGGGGTGTGTGTGTGTGAGGTGTGTGTGGGGTGTGTGTGTGAGGGGTGTGTGTGTGTGTGCGTGCGTGTGCGTGTATGTGTATGTGTATGCTGGAGTTCCGTATTATAATATAATTGAAATTAATTTTAATTTGTTAAATTACTTAACTAATAGAAAAACAGAAAAGGTTTGAAGGATTGAATATATTCCAACTTGCCCGAAATTAAATAAAACCTTAATTTTATTTGAAGCTTATAGGCAATTAATTTATAATTCACAAAACACATAGCAATTACTAAAATGCAAACGTACAAATTGTCTGTCTATTAACTAAGTGAGGGGTGGTTATCGAATCCAATATTGATATTAAATTAAGGGGTGATTTTGTGCAAATGTTTGGACAAATATTTTGATGCGATTTGATTATTGTTTTAAATTAAATTAAATTAAATTAAAAATCGTTTATTTGTATCATAAGCATTACAACATGAACATGTATCCCAGTTAAAAGAAAAGAAAAATTGCATATGATGACAAAAAGGCCAAGGACTCAGCATGGCAGACGGGAGTACCGGCTACCGCTGTTATACTGTCCTAGCCAACTTAGAGCTAAATCGCTTTCTACATGATATAAAAATAAAAATGTACAATAAAAAATATAAAATTGAGAAAGGGATATAAATATAATACACGTACTTATCTAAATAACATTTAAATGTTTGAATACAAAACAAAAACAAAAAAAAAAAAAAAAAAAACATAATAATTTGCCTGTACAACAACCTAAGGAGGAATGCCAGCCGCAGTTAATTGTTCTTTCTGTATCCATTCGCGACATTTTTTGCGAAAACTAGGTAAACATAAATTTAAAGCTTCACGAACTGGAGGGGGGAGATTATTCCAGATTTTGGATGCGGCGTATTTGAAGCACCCCGTCGTGCAGACGAGAGAGACAACAGGAAGAACTAGTTGGTAGCCTCTATTCCTCAGGTTCCGTCGCTGAATTCTACGGACTAACTTCTGAGCGAGGTAGAGGGGAGTTTGTGTTTTTAGCAATGAATGTAAGAAGCATGCGTATTTTAAATGTCTCGCGTTCTCCATGTTGAGTACTCTATTCTCTATAAGATAGCATTCGAATTTTAAAAATATTTTGTCAGGTAACCAAAATTTTTATTTTTATCTTCCTGATAAGTATATAAGGTCTAATAAAATTAGCTGAAACTATTTTAAGGGTATGCTCAGACAATCAAACTGAACAACTTTCTCTATGGGACCAATATCGAAATCGTGAAAAAAAATCCGCTGTCCCATACATTCGAGTCGAGTTATGATTTGCAGTTTTGTATGGGACAGCTGATTTTTTTTTCGTGAATTCGATATTGGTCCCATAGAGAAAGTTGTTCAGTTTGATGGTCTGATCATCCCCTTAAAATAGTTTCAGCTAATTTTGTTAGACCTTATATAGGTACACGTCGTGACACGCATCTTGAGCGGTCGAATGAGTATAATTAGACTTCATCTTCTTATCGTGTGGGCAGAGCCCTGGTGTCAGAGTTTTTTCAGACCGCCTTACGGCCTCTGACGTGGTTTTTATGTAACGACTACTACCACCAGAGATAGTAGCCGGGACCAACGGCTTAACGTGCCATCCGAAGCACGGAATTTTCTTTCTTTTCAGACAATCAGGTGATTCAGCCTGCAATTTCCTGACCAACTGGGGAAAAACGCACAAAGTGACATATTATTAGGTGGGAATCGAACCCACGACCTCCGTTTCAAGAGTCTAACGCTCTTAACCATTAGACCACGGGGTCAGTTATCTAGACGAAAATAGTGCTTAGTGCCTTATACAATATACATAACATAAGGTTCAGCGCAATCAAGGACAGCGCTCAATAGCCCAGTCATTTTACGGTTTGAGCCGGGACTAATTAGTAATTGAAATTTTTTTCCGTATAATAGCCAATTTGAGCCTAGAAATGAACCAAAATTAAAAAAAATTACGTCAGTAACAGTTCCAATTTTAAAATTTAGCTATTAACTCGTTCTAAAAACCCTGATGGTAAATTTTTTTTCACATATTTAAGGCTTTACATACATACTACAAACATGGTGTGAATATTTTTGTCTACTTAGAAGGTTTTGAAAAATACATTCGTATTTTCTACTAAATATCTCATTTTTTAAATTTCATTGCCTATTTTATTGCTCAAAAGTAATTAATATGGTTAAATCTAAGTCAAATGTGTGGTTTGGTATTAATATTAATAATTTAAAATCTTTCTGGGACACATCATTTTGATTTCTATGTTGCGTAGCGAATTTTTTTTAAATATGCATTAAGATAGTCCTTTTGTCACTTAATGGTTCCGGTTACAGTTTAAAAGTCCAATTAGTAATTACTCCCTACCCCGCCTAACAAAACTCCGTAAAATGACTGGGCTACAAGGTCTACTTAACCCTTTGAATTCGGCCCCGTAGAATTGAATTGAAGCCGAAAAGATACACCGTCACTAAAAATAAAATAGAGTAGGTACTTAAATTAAATGAGAATTTGTTAAAAGGACAAACTTATTCTAAATTACGAAATTCATTATTTTAATAAAGAGCGTCGGTGGCGCGTTGCGAAGAGGTATGGACACCCAATTATGGTGGTCCGGGTTCGAATCCGCACGGACAACATGCCATGTACCAATGAGTTTTTCTAACTTATGTACGTAATACCGACTGCTCTCAAATAGTGAAGGAAAACATAGTGAGGAAACCTGCATACACTGAAGAAGAAATTCTGATGCCTATGTGTAGTCTACCAATCCGCATTGGGCACGCGTGGTGGCCTAATGCCCATACACCCTCCCTGAGGGTAGGCCTGTGCCCTGCAGTGGGACGTTTGTAGGCTGATGATGATGATTATTTTAATCTTGACCATTAGTAACTACGTGGTAGGTACATTTAACATTACAAACATTTGATCAAATGTTTGCAGTGAAGCCAATTAGGAAGAGTTAGGAACCGTATTATTATCGAAGCGAGTTGTTTGTCGAAAGGTACTAAATACACAAATAGGTATGTAATCAGTTGTTTCGAATATTAGTAAGTACTTTAGAAATGGATAGACCTGGCAGCTAGGTATGGGCGCCGCGTCTCGGCAGATTTATTCTTATGGGGATTGGGGATTCATAAATCGTACCTACTAATAAAATTTTTGTTATTAAGAGGATTTTTTTTTTCATTTACTTCAAGATATGTACATTTTTTTTTAATTTTTTTTTTAATAAATTTTTTTCTAATATGTAGATGACACGATTGTATCAAGACCTCCGCTTCTAAGTACCTAGTAGACAAAGTTGTATTACGTTATGCAACAAATAATTTCTACTCTACACGTGTTTCGCTCCACCAAGGAGCATCCTCAGGAGGTAGACCGACGAACGTTCGAAACAGAGTTGTTACTCCGCCGAGCGTCCGACACCGAGTCACTCACACTACATATTAGTCATAGATTTCCGCAAAGCAACGCCTGATTCAATTAATTAATTTGTTTCTGTAATCCTCTTTTATTTGAATACCTCCTTACTTATCGTAAGTATAATTTTGTCAGTGCATTTCTACAGGGGCAAGTGAACCCTTTTACACCCCCTTCCTGGCGCTGGCGCCCATGACTAGGTGTTAGTACCAAATACCAAGATATGTAATTTTTTTTTGAATTTTTTCCTTTTTTTTCATTTATTTTTTAATAAATTTTTTTCTGTAATCCTCTTTTATTTGAATACCTCCTTACTTATCGTAAGTATAATTTGGTCAGTGCATTTCTACAGGGGCAAGTGAACCCTTTTACACCCCCTTCCTGGCGCTGGCGCCCATGACTAGGTGTTAGTACCAAATACCAAGATATGTAATTTTTTTTTGAATTTTTTCCTTTTTTTTCATTTATTTTTTAATAAATTTTTTTCTGTAATCCTCTTTTATTTGAATACCTCCTTACTTATCGTAAGTATAATTTGGTCAGTGCATTTCTACAGGGGCAAGTGAACCCTTTTACACCCCCTTCCTGGCGCTGGCGCCCATGACTAGGTGTTAGTACCAAATACCAAGATATGTAAATTTTTTTTGAATTTTTTCCTTTTTTTTTCATTTATTTTTTAATTAATTTTTTTCTGTAATCCTCTTTTATTTGAATACCTCCTTACTTAGGGTAAGTATAATTTTTTCAGTGCATTTCTACAGGGGCAAGTGAATACAGGGTTGCATGCTACTGACATGGCTAAATAGGCGTTATAAAACTTTTATCTAATAACATCTGACTTGTACCTACCCTATTTATTGGCAAATAAATTATTTGTATTTTTTTTAAATTGTAAATGCCTGGAAAAGTGGGGTAGCATCGAATTTAATTTGTATTTGTTTGTTCATTGTGTAATAATATCCGCCCATGTTAACTTGTAATTCGTATAACATAAGTATTTACTGCTATAGGGCTGCAATTTCATCATCATCATCAGCCCATAAGCGTCCCACTACAGGGCAAAAGCCTAGGTACTCTCAAAGAGATTGTATAGGCAATAGTCCTCCACGTTTGCTAACGCTCCTAACTAACGATCAGATTTACAGTTTCCAAAAAATAAATGGTGGTTGACAAATCGGTTTGCCGTGTAGTTAATATAAGAAAGAAGTTGGTAATAGAGGTCGGATTGGAACGTATTTTGTCATATTCACTCTTTGACTATTTATTATAAGGACCAGCCTTGCGGTAGCATTTCCCCTCTGCCACGGTATAAGATGAATTTGATCATGTGCATTTACATTAAATTTTATACCTTATCACTAAACGAGACAGCCTATAATTGCGAAACTATAAATTATATAAGGTCTAACAAAACTAGCTGAAACTATTTTAAGGGGATGATCAGACCATCAAACTGAAAAACTTTCTCTATAGGACCAATATCGAAATCGCAAAAAAAAAAATCAGCACTATACAAACGTACACGACCTAAATGTATCGGACAGCAGATTTTTTTTTCGCGATTTCGATATTGGTCCCATAGAGAAAGTTGTTCAGTTTGATTGTCTGAGCATACCCTTAAAATAGTTTCACCTAATTTTGTTAGACCTTATATAATTTTATGTTGTTTTCGTTTATTTAAATCTAATGTTGTTATTATTCAAATCATTGTAAATTATTCAATTCAATTCAATTTATTTAGATTGCTATTGTTTGCTGTTTTTATTATTCTTAATGTCTCAATGGCTGTCACATATTTAATTTCTTTTAACAACTTTTGACATAATTGATTTTAAGAATTTGCGTTAATACCTGCAAAGGTAGGCCAGTGAGACAAATCACTGCGAAACATCTGCTAAAGCTTGTATACCTGAATCTATAAAGAACAATGGGCAGTTTTGTATGTACCCTGGGCCCAGTACTGTAGCACTTTCTTACCTACATTAAATTAAAGACCTGAAGAATACTAACATTTTATTATTAGGCAGCATAACTGTAACGCGTTAAATAAAAAAGTTACAGCCGTTTAAAAATTTAATCAATTTCCTATATGAATGCTAATATTTTTTTACCTTATAATGCCCATACAGTAGAAGAAAGAGTATGGTACTGTGGGAGCTTGCCGTAACCAAACATAAACCGCCCAAGACCCACAACCAAACATCCAACGCCCAAAACCATCACACCTGGCATCACCCACCAACTACCAGGCAACACCCACCACCCAACACCCACCACTCAACACCCACCACCCAACACCTAACACCCAACACCCACATCCCACCACCCAACACCCACCACCCAACACCTACCACTCACCCAACGCCTACCATCCACCAGGCAACACCCACTAGCTAGCTAGCTCCTAGAGTACCCTTCTACTGTATGGGCAATATGGGCATTATTAGGTCAAAAATATAAGCATTCATATGGGTAATTATTTGAATTTTTAAACAGCTGTAACTTTTTTATTTAACGCGTTACAGTAATGCTGCCGTATAATAAAATGTTGGTCTTATTCAGGCCTTTAATTTAAAGTAGATAAAAAAGTGCTACAGTGCTGGGCCCATTCTGCCCCTTGTTCTTTCATTTCATTTCAACAATAATTTCGAACTTAAAACGTTTGGGTACTTTTCATGATATTTATTAGTGTTGCAACAGAACTCTGCTTCCGCTTCCGCAACTGCAGAAGTTCCGCATGTTTTTTCACTTCCGTTTCTGCTTCTGGTTCCGCAAACTTTATAACAGAACTCTGAACGGAAGCGGGGAGAGAGCGATGAGAAGCAGTGCAGCAGGCGCGACGGCGGCACGGCGCGGGCGGGGCGGTTGCGGGGGCCGCGCGTGGACGAATGTACACGAGCGCGCAAAAGCGGCCAAGTTACTCTTTATTAAATATAACTTGCCGCTGTTTAATTTTTACTACTAAAGTACAAATTTAATAAAAAAAACATAAAATGCAAAATTGTGCCTTTTTTTCATAGTGTTAACGCTTCCGTTTCCGCTTCCGTTTCCGCTTCCGTTAAGATTTTTTTTGACATCTGTTTCCGTTTCTGCTTCCGTTATGCCAGTTCCGTTGCATCACTAATATTTATCATTCAAAATTAGAATCTATAGTTATGGGGAATAAAATCCAAAGTTGCGGATTTCATGTTACCTCGCCCCCCGCAAAAACTGGCAGAAATGTTTGTTAGTAGAATTACACGCGTAACTAGTCCTCATATAAGTAGTCAAAGTATTCACTCAATAAGAGAGGCATATAGCAAATTCGCTCTAGTTAAAAAAGGAGATCGCTAATTGGCTTGACTATCCTATTGCTGTCCTTATTGACGCGACGGAACCACATTTTTGTACTTCGGCCACTGACCAAGAAACATCACTTCATATAAATTGTATGCAATTGTATGGCTATCACTATCTCATACGCGGTTACACTGACATTTTATCTATTAGCACAAGTGTCATTTTCTGGTCAATAGTATGCCATATCTGGTGGACCACCCGGTTGTAGAGGAAGAGGGCGGCTAATCGCCAGATGGCAGGACGAAATCATAGCAAATGCTGGCAAAAACTGGCGTGAATTTGCAAAGGACAGAGAGAGATGGCATTCTTTGGAGGAGGCTTTTACCCTAAGGGGGTCCATACATTAATAAATAAGTACCTACCTAATATGCAATCCCAAATCATAAAATGATTTGATGAGTGTAATGAAAAATGTTTGTACATAGAAACTAAATTATTTATTTTAATGTTAATTAAAATGTATTTATTACTTAACGAGCGTTAACCCGCGACTTCGTCCGCACAAATTATATACCAGATTTTAAGTCAGATCATAAGCTATCAAACAAAAAAAGTTTCATCAAAATCGGTTTTGTAGTTTTTGCGTGATACTCGTTCAAACAAACAAACACAGAAACAAACAGATAGACAAAAAATCCAAAAATTGGTGAAATGGAATCAGGGACACCTAAAAACCATATCGTAACTTTTTTTTTGTTAATATCTTCAATGTACAGAGAAACTTCCTGTTACAGTTTTATAATAGTACCTATAGATTAACTATCTAATCTATCTATCTAGTATAATTTGATTGATTGATTGAAATCAAAATTATTATTGTTAAGTTATGTTGTATGGAATTAATAAAGCTTTTTGATTTGATTTGATGCCATGTCTATTATTTTATTAACTCTACCACTAAAACAAGTTAGTAACACAACATACAATTTGTATGTGTAGTTTCCGAAGCTTAAGCATCGATTTGGGGTTCACATCGGTTTGGGGTAAATTACACCCCTCGCGTATAGCAACTTGTAAAGTGGTGGGTGACCCTTCTGTTTATTACTTATTTTGTTTTAGTTATGTTTATATTGATTTTAAATTACACGAGCGTTAACCCGCGACTTCGTCCGCACAAATTATATACCAGATTTTAAGTCAGATCATAAGCTATCAAACAAAAAAAGTTTCATCAAAATCGGTTCAGTAGTTTTTGCGTGATACTCTTTCAAACAAACAAACAAACACACAAACAAACAGACGGACAAAAAATCCAAAAATTGGTGAAATGGAATCAGGGACACCTAAAAACCATATCGTAACTTTTTTTTTTGTTAATATCTTCAATGTACAGACAAACTTCCTGTTACAGTTTTATAATAGTATAGATAGATAGATATAGATAGATTCAGACATAGATTAAAACTTTATGACAATATATTTTAAATGTTAGGTGTTGGAATTGAAAATAATTAAGTATCTGGGGTGCGATTTTTGAAACTTATACTTTGAACTTCTTCTTCTTATCGTGTGGGCAGATCCCTGGTGTCAGAGTTTTTTCAGACCGCCTTACGGCCTCCAACGTGGTTTTTATGTAACGACTACTACCACCAGAGATAGTAGCCGGGCCCAACGGCTTAACGTGCCATCCGAAGCACCGAATCATTTCTCTTTTCAGACAATCAGGCGATTCAGCCTGCAATGTCCTAACTGAGGAAAAACGCACAAAGTCACATAGGTACTTTGAACTCAGCAGTTGAAATTTTCAATATTACTATGGAGATATGCATCTTTCTACTGCTGATTTGACATTCAAAAATCATACTCCTGGAGTGCGATTTTTGAAAGTCAAATCAGCAGTAGAAAGATGCGTATCTCCATACATTTTCAACTGCTGAGTTCAACGTATGAGATTCAAAAATCGCACTCCTGGTCCCAAACCGTTAGGTAATGCCTTTATACACATTACCTACTAAGGAGTGCTACAGACTTACTTCAGATGATCAAACTGAACAACTTTCACTATGGAACCAACATTGTAATCGCGAAAAAAATCTGCTGTTCCATAGTCACGTCTTTTATCTCGTTCGTTTGCGCGCGAACGAACGAGATAAAAGATGTGATATAGCCGTATCACGGCTATCGCGGGTTGGCGTACTACGGCTACAGGAAGGTGACATGCTCAAGACAAATGTACTTCTTTTTTCGCGAGTTCGAATTTGATTCCGTAATAGTTGTTCTGTTTGATAGTCTGAAGCACGCTATCAAGTATCTGGCTCGCGCAACTCTCTAACCAAAAAACGTTATATAAAACGTGCACCGCCGCCATTAAATTTCTTTGAACGGTTGCATACGTTTCATAAATTCTGGATCATCGGTCACGACCAGTTTTTAGTATGGAAGTCCCGACTCTTATAATGTAGTGAGTTACGTTCTCTTTGTCAAGTATTTAAGTTTAGAGCATGGTAGATATAGCGGTAACTTAATAATTAAGACTAGATTTTTTTTAATACGTACAATATTATTCTCATTCTAGTTTAGTATAGTTTAGCAATCAAACACACAGGAATCGAGCGCAGAAGGAAGTCATCATCATCATCATCATCTCAGCCGATGGACGTCCACTGCTGGACATAGGCCTCCCCCAAGGATCGCCATAACGACCGGTCCTGCGCTGCCCTCATCCAATGGGTTCCCGCCGCCTTCACAAGGTCGTCGGTCCACCGTGTGCGGGGCCTACCCACGCTGCGCTTTCCGGTACGCGGTCGCCACTCGAGAACTTTTCGGCCCCATCGGCCATCGGTTCTGCGAGCAATATGCCCCGTCCACTGCCACTTCAATTTAGCAACTCTTTGGGCTATGCCAGTTACTCTGGTTCTTCTGCGGATCTCTTCATTTCTGATTCGATCTCCCAGGGAAACTCCGAGCATATATAGCCCTCTCCATTGCTCTTTGGGTGACTTTCAGCCTTTTTATGAGGCCTTAAGTGAACGACCACGTCTCTGTTCCATATGTCATCACTGGCAACACACACTGATCGAAGACTTTCGTTTTAAGACACTGCGGTATTTGGGACGTGAAGATACTACGTAGCTTCCCGAACGCTGCCCAACCGAGTTGGATTCGACGGTTGATCTCTTTCTCGAAGTTGGACCTACCTAACTGAATAGTTTGTCCCAGGTAAACAGTCATAATCGTCAACAACTTCGAGCGCAGAGTTTCCGATCATAACAGGAGTAGGTACAACATGGGCATTTGACATGATCTTCGTTTTGTCCATGTTCATCTTCAGACCAACTCGTTCGGAAGCTCTGCTAAGATCATCGAGCATTCGACTGAGCTCCTCCATAGTCTCCGCCATGATGACTATATCATCGGCAAACCGAAGGTGACTGATGTACTCGCCGTTTATATTGATGCCTAGCCCTTTCCAGTCCAGAACCTTGAAAACATCTTTCAGAAGGAAGTATTTATAATTAATTATTTCAAAGTCTAAAATATCTTTTTTTTCCTCAAGATTATATTTACAGCGAAATCCAACCAACTGCAAAACAAAATGTAATTCTTCACGGAAGAGCGACCACAGACTAACAAACTGGCAAAGGCACAAAAACAAACAACCTAACCGTAATGCCAACATGACAAGAATTCAAATTAACATAGCTAAACTGAAACTGTAATCAATTTGGACGTCACTAAACTGCTTTAAATCTAATTTGGTGCCAAATAACAATTAACAAACTCATCAATGCCTAACGAGCAAGAATTGTGATCGTTTTGTTCGATGAGACGGCGTGTCAGTTTGACAGATTGAAATGGGCGGGAATTTTTGACGTTTTTTTGCGCGGGAAAGCGTTGGCGCGTGCAGTCGAGAGTTTGTGAGATTAATTTTATTTTGGGTTTGTTTAGACAGGAAATTATACAGATACGTACATAAACTCACGACTACAATCTCGGGGTGGTCAGAAGCTTCTCTACAACTATCTTTTGAAGCATGCATTTGAAGCAAGGCTCACTTTAAGCATGGAGGTTTTAGGATGGAATGACGTGTCAAAATTTCGGTAGGTAACCATTTGGTAACTGACTTTCGCATACATAAAAACTGCATAAGAAACATTATACCTTAGTCGCCTCATACGACACCTACGGGAAAAAATGTGGTGATCCATTCCTCACGACATATGGACAGATTAAGAATAGATATGTTCAGTTCAGAATTGGTATCAATATTAATAACTTAAAATCCTTCTGGGACACATAATTTTGATTTCTATGTTGCGTAACGATTTTTTTTTAATATGCTTTAAGATAGTCCTTTTGTCACTTAATGGTTCCGGTTACAGTTTAAAAGTCCAATTAGTAATTACTCCCTACCCCGCCTAACAAAACTCCGTAAAAGGACTGGGCTAGTAAGAAACCTCTGAAGAAAAAATATTTGCCCTGAGGACTGGATTGAGGTTAAGAGCAAACACAATTGAAATAAAAAAATAATTACCCGTTAAAATGTTTATGTCTAGATTAGATATGTTATATGTTTATATGTTTTAGATATGTAAAAAAATAGAGGGTGTGTTCACAGTTTTTTAAGGGGACAAAACTGCAAACCTACTCGATCTATCTTTGGGATAGCTAATTTTGTTTTCACGATTGCGATATTTGTCTCATAGAGAAAGTTGTTTCAGATTGATGGATTTATAAAACTCATTCTTTGAACTCAGCAGTTGAAAATGTCAATATTACTATGGAGATATGCATCTTTCTACTGCTGATTTGACATTCAAAAATCATACTCCAGGACTGCGTTCAGAACCTACGCCCCAGGTGCACCCCGAGTGCAACTTTTCGCACTAACGCCGTTCCGAGGCTCGGTGAAAAACGCTCTTTGCAACTCGGTTGTCACAATTCAACCGTTCCGAACCTCTGACGGGTTGCAACTTTTAGCCATCAAATTCGATGGTTAAAAAACACTCTGACGTTTTGATTATCTGTGGTTACTTGACTTTTCGCTCGTTTTGTATAAAAGTTTGTTTTTCAAATTATTTTTATTCACTTTTTGATTTGCTAACATTGGAAATGAGTTTTTTTATTGTATTTGGAAATGATGGAAGCCCTGGAAGCCCATATTACTTTAAATGTCAAAATTTGAGGTTATAAAACAACCGTGATCGTTCCGTACCTCATAGCGAGTTAAAAATTGGCGCGGTCGTTCCGTACCTTAGAGCGAGTTGAAAAACAACCGCACCTAAAGGTCGTGAACGCACCCCAGGAGTGCGATTGAAAGTCAAATCAGCAGTAGAAAGATGCGTATCTCCATACATTTTCAACTGCTGAGTTCAACGTATGAGATTAAAAAATCGCACTCCTGATCATCCCTTAAAAATCTGTAAGCATTAGGTATTAAGAAGGACCATTTTATACCAAAATCGGTTTGGGGTGTTGGTGGAGCGATGCTCGCTCACATATTTTTAATAATGCTTCATTTTCTTGCATTTCCCGACAATAGAGGAAATACTTAGCTAGCCATTAAGTTGGCTATTCAATTATGATTTATGACAAATGGGAGAGGAAAACTTCATCGGCTGCCTAATGTGCTTAGGGTGCTTTTCCACCAGGAGTGCGATTTTTGAAACTCATTCGCTGAGCTCAGCCGCTGAAAATATCAAAATTACTATGGAGATAATGGATCTTTCTACTGCTGATTTGACTTTAAAAAATCGCACCCCTGAATCATGATTTTTGAAAGTTAAATCAGCAGTAGAAAGATGTATATCTCCATAGTAATTTTGACATTTTCAACTGCTGAGCTCAGCGAATGAGATTCAAAAATCGCACTCCAGGGTACAAAAAAGTGGTACAAATTTCTCATTGAGAACATACAACTTTTTTAACTAAAATTCCATCAAATATGCGTCACGTCATTCATGGATAAAGACAAAACTGCCCTTAAGATCTTTCCCGCACTTTTGATTCCATCGAAGCTTAAGTATGTCACACTTTTTCAACAGGTTAACCAAATTCAATCTGCTCAAAGTCAACTAAAGCTAGAGAAGTAATGACAAATCTTAAACTTTAATAACTTAATAACGAACGTTAAACAAACAGGGCAATCATTTGAATCAAAAACAAGAAACAAGACAATAAAAACAGATACCTCATCCGCGTCCCACAGCTGCTGGCTGGTGGAGACAATTTTAGATGTTATACGGAGCTGGTGCTGCCAGCAATGTTGCTAGTGGACTCGCCTCTAAACAGACAGTTTCACTATAAGCAATAAGCCCACCCCAAAATTGTTTGGTTCAAAATTCTAAACTCAGCAATTGAAAATGTATGGAGATGCGCATCTTTCTACTGCTGATTTGACTTTCGAAAATCGCACTCCTGGAGTATGATTTTTGAATATCAAATCAGCAGTGGAAAGATGCATATCTCCATAGTAATATTGACATTTTCAACAGCTGAGTTCAACGTATGAGATTCAAAAATCGCACCCCTGTTCTGAGCTCTGTCTTAGCTAAGACATAGCACAAAAAATTTCGAACTCGCCCCACTCACTCCGTAATTTTACTTAGATGCACGTGTTTTGTTCCGAAAGTCCTCTAGCTACATTTGTGATTCATATTAGATATGAAGGGAAGTTTCTATTTTAAATATACGGCATAAGTATATCAATCATCCTAGAGTTCTAATTGGTGCTGATAATTGATAACGCTTCGTTCGCTCCATGAATGCACATATTTTAAGCTCAATCTATTCGTATAATGGAGATAAGTGGCGATGGCGGTCACTTTGCGCTTTAAATTTGCTTTAATGAGGGATTTTCCAAAAGCAAAAAAAGTAAAAATGTTAGTTCCTAATTTCTCGATAGATGGCGTTGACCAGAGAGGGGTCCAATAGGTATGAGCAAAGATATTAATTAATATCAATAATAAAAATACTCAGTACAAACCCTTTATTAATGTTGTTGGTTTATTATTTAGCTATCTCGGTGTTATTGTCCGTCACCAACGAATCGAGTATCAGACGTGGCTGTATGGGCTACGTATCCGTTTTGAATATGCGAAGAATAAACGAGAAACAATAACAAACTACAAAAACCTAACAGAAACTGAGAATTTCAATAAAAATAAACCGGAAATATTTAAATGGTACGTTAGATTCCGTGAATGAAAAGCAAAGCCATAGACGAAAAATTGGACCCTGGTTTGACAGTCTGCCGTGGCAATCATATTCATTACACCAACCGGGTCGTCAATAACACCCAGATTGTTAATAACTTGTACTGTGTATTTTTATTATTCATTCATATATTTGCTCATACCTATTGGACAGTTTACCCTGTTATCGCATAACTTTTTTTCGCAGAATTTTCTAATGCATGATCACTATAGGCATACATGACTAGTGGCATAACTTCACTTGGCATACTTTGTTTGGCATCCATTCATAACGCATAGTCTTCTATGGCAGATCAGTTGAATTGCATTAAGTTTATTTTCAGAAGTATTGTATGGCATTATTGCCTTTTCGCAGAGTATTGTTACGGCTCTCACTATTGTCGCATAATTTTGTAATGCATATGATCACTATATGCATAAATTACTAATGGCATCATAAATGGCATAAACAACTACAGTAGTACCTAGTCTATCCCTTAATATTTTAAATGCGAAAGTAAGTTGGTTTGTTACGCTTTCACGCAAAAACTAACCATCTAACCTAACCTAACCTAGAATTTTACAAGCACCAATTTGTTTTTCTCAGGCAGGGGGCTTCCGCCCCCCGCACCCCCGAGCGGGGGCACGGCCCCCCTGCTCCCCCCAACATGCAGACAAGCAAGCAAGCAATCATGCACACAAGCAAGCATGCATGCACGCATCCAGCAAGCAAACAAGCATGCACTATGCATGCACGCATCCTGAAAGCAAGCAAGCATGCAGCATGCAAGCAAGAATGCAGCATGCAACGCAAGCAAGCATGCAGCATGCCAACGCAGCTTCCATCCACTGCCCTAATGCCACACGATCATTATGCTAAGCGAAATTATTCTAAACCGCCCTAATGCCACATGATCATAATGCTGAGCGAAATAATGCCACATGATCATTATGCTATGCAAAATTATTCAATATTAAATTCGATTATGGTAGTAGTATGCCATATTAAATTCGCTTAAATTAATATTCTGCCACTTAGTTGTTATACCAAATAAAGCTTTCTGCATTGTTAATATTCGTCCAAGAACAATTATGCCAAGTATGTTATGCTACATATGTTTCGGACAATGAAAGTTATGCCAGATAGACGGCACCCCCTATTGGACCCCTCTCTGGTCAACGCCATCTATTGAGAAATTAGGAACTAACTTTTTTTTCTTCTGGAAAATCCCTCATTGTTGTACTGCATGGATAAACCAATAGCGATCTAACCACAACCGAGTAGATGCTAAAAAGTTTCGAACTCGCTTCACTTCACTCGCTTCATAGTTTTATCAAGAGTACTTATTAAATCAATCTGCTCCGGTCGGCGAAGATTGGCGCTACGCCTTTGGTAACAAAATGCAAACTGAGGACCTCAGTTTCTTGAAAGGAGTTAATAATATATTCGGTGCGTGATCGTGTATCCTTCTCCAATAAGCATAACCATTACTCGAACACATTTCTAAACACTTCTAAAGGCGCGAAACGGTCTAAGTATTTCGCGGCCCATTTCAATTTTAAGACGCAATTTTCGGTTCCATTTTCAAAGGGACGCTAAAATGTTGCCAGAGCAATAAAATAAAGTATGCCAACCGTGGTGTTGCCAGTCGTTTGCTCTGACAACAAATTGGTTAATTGCTTTTGGGTTAAAAATAATGTGAGAGGAAATGAGTGAGATTCTAATTACGGAACTGTTGACATATTGTTATAGGATGATAGTTAGTCATGTTGATGGGTGTTGCGACCACACGGTGGGACAAAGAAATGAAAAACCGGCCAGTGTGTGTCTGACACGCCCATGCTAGGGTTCCGTAAACATTTAGGTACCTAAAATGAGGAAACATAAGGAAGTATTTGAAATGGGGCTACATAATATAGACAGATTGGACGAAAGAAGATATAAGGGTCTCTTTGTTTAAATACGGAACCCTGAAAATTTAAGTGGTTCAGTGATGTTGCGTCGTAGGAATACAGGGTGTAAACTTAAATGGGACACTAACTTAAACGGGTGCTTCAGACCATCAAACTGAACAACTTTCTCTATGGGACCAATATCGAAATCACGAAGAAAAAACTGCTGTCCCATACATTTCAGTCGAGTTATGTTTGCAGTTTTGTATGGAATCACAGATTTTTTTTCGCGATTTCGATATTGGTCCCATAGTAAAAGTTGTTCAGTTTGATGGTCTGAACTCAAGCACCCCTTTAAAGTAAGTGTCCCATTAAATTTTACACCCTGTATGTCTTAGCTTACCTGTATGTATTCGCTGAACCAATTTTAAGGTTGAAGATGATCAGATCATCAACCTGAACAACTTTTTCAGGACCAATGCAATGTTGAAATCGCGGAAAAGAAATGAACATTCATTATATAAGGTCTAACAAAATTAGGTGAAACTATTTTAAAGGGATGACCATACCATCAAACTGAACAACTTTCTCTATAAGACCAATATCGAAATCGCGAAAAAATCAGCTGTTCCATACAATTTTTTTCGCGATTTCAATATTGGTCCCATAGAGAAAGTTGTTCAGTTTGATGGTCTGATCAACCCCTTAAAATAGTTTCACCTAATTTTGTTAGACCTTTCCAAAGTTGCAAACTTGCAAACCTTCATGGTCCGAATGTATGGAACATTTTTGGGACACAATTCGTATCTGTCGATAGTTTCAGCTAATTTTGTGGATGAAGTTGAGTGCAAAATATGCATGTTTTAAGATGGAACGGTGGAGCTGTAGAGAGTTGCACAGAATGCGAATTAGTTAGTTACTTACCTCTATCAATTACAAACACAAACTTACAAATTACAAACTAATGTATTACAAACGGACGACCGTATTCACTTTTAGAGCGGTCACAAACTTTCCTGTAACTACCAATCACCTTTTAGTTGCAGCATGCTTTATTTTTAGCAAATTTTAGCGATATTATTTACTTAGTACGTAGATACATATAGAGATGTCACGAAACAAACATGCGCCAGATGTGGGCAAAGAGAACGGAATTACTACGTTTTAAGAATCGGCATTGCATAACTAGCTTCGAAATCTAAAATAGTATGAAGCTAGTGTAGAGCTAGGGTATGGAGCGCATACAATCTAGTGTAGTTCATACAATTACGATTTTGTTCTGAGTGTCGCGGCACTGGATGTGGGTAGAATACTTGGACAAATAAACGTAGAACAGGAGGGAAGCAGGCAAAAAGAGAATCTAACGAGTGACCGAGTGAAGTAGGTAGGTAAGTAGTAGATCTACGATTCTGCGGTGAATATCGCCAGCAGGCGGAGGACAGTCGCCTTTTGGTGGCTTTTACCGATTCAGTTTGCATAGAATGTGCTGCCATCTATTAAATATTTCGCAGAACTATGAAAAAAAAGATTTTATTGTCTATGTCAATGTCAAATTAACAAATTCACAAAATGGCTACCTATCTTGCGTAATGTGCGGGTTGTTTGTAGTTTTCGTTCAATTTCGTGCCAATTTAGTGATGTTCTGGAGTTTCTGTTGTTCTCTTACCAATGTTTAGATTATAGGAATAGTAAGGATACTGGAATTTCACTCGATCGGTGCGGGATTGAACGAAAACTAGCATTCAAAACAATAATATCCATCGGTATCCATCGGTATGATATAAGTAGGTTTGTATAGTATAGGTTGGATTATTGTCGGTGAAACATAGATGGCGCTAGCTGGCCTTCATTTTGACATAAGGTGGATGCATAATGTTGCCACAAGTGGGTTCTCTTTTCTAATATACTTATATTACTCTTTGATCGCCAGTATCACTGCACTTGAATGAGACAGCGTCTAAGTTCGTCCATAAAGAGGGATATTTAACGCCAGAAACGACGCGAAACTGCCAAAAATGGCGAAATACCTAGTATCAGGAGGGCTGACCCCAAATAGGGAACAAGCCAGGGGATTGATTGGTGCAAGAGAGTCTCAGCATGGCATATAGCGTGGGTTTCTGCCGTCTGCACACCGCTTCTGCTGCCCGCCCTCTTATCTTTATTAGAAGACCTACACAAAAAATATAAACTTAGAGCGAGCGAAGCGAGCTTGACTTTTCTCCTAAATACGAATAAGTTGGAGCCTATATACAATGTTCTTTGTTGGAGCAAGAGTTTTTGACGTACAATAATTGTGCAAAATAAACGAGCGAAACGGGAGCGAGCGAAGCAAACTCAAAATTTTTAGCCAGAACTCTTTAGGATAATGTGTAGGTAAGGTACAAACAGTAATTTTCTTCTATTAGTAGGTAAGGAGTTTTGTTATGAAAAGGCTAAAAAATATATATTTTAGAATAACTGTTGTTATGTATCGCCATCTGTTGTTGAGTAGGCATACTACGACTGGGTTTTTAAAAAGATCTTACCGCCATCTAGTATCGGATAGCAAAACTAAATGTTAAAGATGCGTTCAGAAATAAGAATTTCAATGAACGCACCGAATATGCTGCGAATGAATATAACGTGCATTGCTGCGTTTTACTTAAGAAAGTTTCTCCACAGTGGTGGCAACTAAGCAATGAATTGCACACTTTACTGATGAATGCATTCAATCGGTTTTGCACTCAAAACAAATCGACCCGTGAAAAAAAAAAACAAATAACACGTCATATTGTCACGAGAACTGTCAAATAAATTGTCAAAATTTGTTGTGTCATGTCTATGTTGCCGTAACATTTTATGTTGCAATAAAAATTGTGTAAAACAACATAAATACATCCCCCTAAAGTTTGTAACTGTGCTGGAAAACTGATAGAATAACCAGGATGCATTGGTACCAAGGCAGCATAGCCGAGGCGGTTACATTGTCAAAACAAAAAAATGCAATTTTCGTTGTGTTCGTCGAAGGTATTGTATTGATTTTCTTTGTTATTTAGCTAGTATTTATTACGAAAAGGCTGTAAAACTTTCGCTTCTATAACCAGCGTGAATTCTTGAAGCATAGAAGGTACTTCTACGTTGCGATTTCGTCGCAAAATGACTCGTTGCATCACCGGCGGTCTTGGGGATGATGAGTGACGATTTTCAAACTCTTGTTCGCCCTTAAAGTCTTCGTTTAACTATACTTAATCTATACTATTATACAACTGTAACAGGAAGTGTGTCTGTACATTGAAGATATTAACAAAAAAAAAGTTACGATATGGTTTTTAGGTGTCCCTGATTCCATTTCACCAATTTTTGGATTTTTGTCTGTCTGTTTGTTTGAACGAGTATCACGCAAAAACTACGGAACCGATTTTGATGAAACTTTTTTTGTTTGATAGCTTATGATCTGACTTTAAATCTGGTATATAATTTGTGCGGACGAAGTCGCGGGTTAACGCTCGTATATTATAAAGTTCTCGGCATAGAAGAGACCATTTGTCGCAGTGGTGTAGCATGGGTTTCTGTCGCCCGGGGCACAGACTCAATAATAACGGAGCAAGCGAAGCGAGCTTGAAATCTTGTAGCACAACTATTTGGGCCGTGGTCAGAGATTTTAGTTTTTCCATGCAAAAATAGAAACTAAGAGAGCAAAGCATGCAAGCAAGAGAGCGACTTTTCTCTTTAATATGAATCAATTAGAGCTAGAGCTTTTTATGTTACGAAACATGTGCAAAGTAAGAATAAGAATATTTATTGTACAATCTGTGTAAAAAAAAAGATGTTGCAATAAGGCAGAATCAACAGTTTGGTCCGCAGCACGGACGTACAATATTTTAGGCTTACATTATAAACCAATTAGTAACCTAAGTAAAAGCTATAAATCGAGCGAAGTAAGCTCGGAAGCACTGCGTTAGCTGTGGTCAGAAAAACTTTAGAACTTTATTTTTTTTATTTTTTATTTTAACACTTTATTGTGCGAGCTTATCTCTAAAGAGATTTCTTCCAGCAACTTTGTGTAGGTACAGTATTAAAAAATTTAAAACAGAAACTTAGAGTGAGCAAAGCGAGCTCGACTTTTCTCTGCTCTACGAATTGGTTAGAGCTCAATCTATCTATATTTTTCCCGAATTTGCTACCAGTATGGAAGTTTTGGGGTTTCCATATAAAACTAAAGGTTGCTTGATGAAAAAAAGCTCCTTATTTAGTAGAAATTTCAATCGGATCAGGGTAAAATCGTGGTAACGGAATAGGGTACATCCATTTTTTTAGATTTCTCGGACCTGATTAAAACTTGGTTTATTTCTTATTTTTTGTACTGCTGCCCTGCACTGCCTGATAAGGATATTTTCCACATGTTAATGCATATATTGATCTAGAACAAGTGTTTTCAATTCAGAAAAACATATATTTAACATGAACAAGACCAATGTCTTTTAATTTTCTTGAAATTTGACGCTATGAAATTTGGGTATCCCGCATGCCAACAGTTAACTTTCTGATTGATTTTAGTATCAATCAATATACTTTTAAATACCTTTTTATATGAAATATTAAATTTGTCACCACCTCAATACATTAAATCGATGTTTGCTGCGTAATTTATTGAGATATGAATTTTTAAAGTTCTCTGGTACAGTAAAAAAGCAGTCGCCTTAGGCGCACGTATGCTGACCAAATCGGATGCGTACTGAAGAAGGGCCAAATAAAATGTACCCGGAACCGACGAGCGTGTATGAAGAAACTTATGGATGTTGAGGAGGCGAAAGATGTGTGTCAGAATCGTAGCATGTGGCGATCTGTTGTCTCTGCCTACCCCAGTAGTGGGACAAAGGCGTGAGCATATATATGTATGTAGTAATAAAAAATTGAAAACAGAAACTTAGAGTGAGCGATGCGAGCTCGACTTTTTTCTGCTCTACGAATTGGTTAGAGCTCAATCTATCTATATTTTTCCCGAATTTGCCACCTCTAGTAAAGATACCCGCTATAATATTTATTTATTTATTTATTTATTAGGCACATAAAACAGATTACAGTTATAAAAACACCAAATATAGACAGATTGAAAGGTAAAGCAAGCCATAATCCTAAGCATAACTGCCTCCGTGGTCTAATGGTTAAGAGTATTGGCTCTCGACACGGAGGTCGTGGGTTCGATTCCCACGGGGGACACCTATTGAAATGTCACTTTGTGTGTTTTTCCCCAATTGGTTAGGACAGGCTGAATCGCCTGATTGTCTGAAAAGAAAAATGATTCTGTGCTTCGGATGGCACGTTAAGCTGTTGGTCCCGGCTACTATTATCTCTGGTGGTAGTAGTCGTTACATTAAAACCATGTCAGAGACCGTAAGGCGGTCTGAAAAAACTCTGACACCAGGGCTCTGCCCACACGATAAGAAGAAGATCCTAAGCATATGTGCACCACATGAAATAAGCAAGAGGTGAACAATTAGCATTGTGTGCGTGTCTCTATACGTACTAAAAAGAAAACAAGATAATAATTTTTCCATTCATCGAACAACAATAAATTACTACAAGGTAAAAAAAGACAAAAATTGTTTTGAGAACTTAACTAATATGATATCTAGACAGCAAAGCAGAGAGCGGAGATAACGCGTCTTTTGTATTGATACTGGTTCGAATAAAATATATTAGTCTACTCAACAAAGGAGTTGTAGAGTGTGTGAGCTGGGACCTACGCGATTTCTTCTGAAAGTTGTTCAGGGTTCTTAGGGAGTAAACTTACTAAAAGTCCCCTACTCTAGGAGTCGCGCCGGAGGGGGTTAAAGTTCTCACTTTTGGGGTTTTCGCGAATATATTCAAAACGGTGCGTCATAGAGAAAAGTGGTCTTCTAATAAATGAAACTTTATAAAATTCTCTACACCTTTTAGGTCCTAGCTCACGCACTCTACACTCACTTATGAGCCATTCATTGAGTGGACTATATCTAGTTCGTTTGATTTCGCAAAATTTTCATTATAATTACGACACATACGTGACAGGGGGTTATAGAAAGAGGTATTATTAATATGAAACCTGTTAACTCGAAATCCTCTGTAAGATGAAGAATTGCAGTCTGCAATAAAGTGGAAGACCTCACACTTGTTATGCTGGAATGTGTCCGGAATGCAGATCTAAGATCTAGACTTATTAGACCTGCTATCTGTAACAATGGGCAAAAAAAACCGTTGTGCATCGTTAAAATACATAGAGATCTAGAGAGATGCCAACAAACGCGCTGAGTACGAAACCTATCATCACCACCAGTACCACGCGATAGAAAGTATTTTGTTAGCTTGAATGTGCTCATTATCCATTGCGGTATCAGAACTCAACGTTCGAATAATCTTTAATGCTACGCAAGCATTGTAAACTATTTACACATAATATCTCGACTGGCTTTCAGCCTCATAATATATTGAATCCTTACTGTCGCGAGCAATGTGTTCCGTTTTTGCGCATATTCCTGCGACACTGGCCCCGCCCCCTTTTCACAACTCCCTTTAGTTTTTGTAATCTGTGTTAATCGGCAGGTGAGGACGAGCTATCTGTGGAGATGGCGACAACGATCGACAACTCGGACGTTGCTAAGCGACTCTCCGACCAGAGCAACTTCCTTACGATAAAGCTGATGAGTGGGTCACCCAACTACGCTCATTTCGCTCACTTGTGTATCCTTTTTAACCTCCGATGCAAAAAGAGGGGTGTTATAAGTTTGACGCTTATGTCGGTCTATCTGTTTATACTCACTTTCACACGACAAAAGGAAAATCCGGGGTAGGGGACATCATTATCAACACAGAACATAACAGGGGTTAGAAGTGCAAAGTAGGCGTTAAACGTGTCGCCACAGGTTATGCAATGATTTGCATAACACCATAAGGCGCGCGGCGTGGTGCGAGACAGAGGGCACGAGTAACTGTAACAGCGTGAGCGGGAAGACAAGTGGGGACAGCCTTCTCCGAAGCAAAAGCGCTAATGTCGTGATTCGTGATATTTTGTTAAATGAAAAAAAAATAACGACTGGCTCAAAAAGGACTTGTATCCAGAGCTGTTAAATATATTTTTAACGGTCATAGATTCGTTCGGTTGCAAAAAAGTGGCAAAGAATGACACAGGTAAATAAAATAAAGGAAAACCGCCTATCACTGCCCGTTTAAAATTTTTGTAAAGTGGTGTAATTTTTTTGCAGTGTAGGGCATTTCCGCCAGTCTCAAGTAGTTTATAGGATTATCTATCCTAATCTCAGGGATTGTTTTTGGTCAAGAACAAGAAGAGATTGAGGATTGCGGAGCCTCGTGGCAGGCAAAAACGAGACTCGCGAAAACCACGCGAGACGTGTGCTCGGGTCAGAAACTGCAACGTAACTCTTCATCTATACTTATAAAAGAGTTCCATGACTAACTGACTGACAGACTGGGTCACATATTACATGGCTGTCCCCCAAACTTCTTTGGCCAAACTAAGACAGGATTTTTGGAAAATCAACCCCTAAAGAGGTAATCCACGTGTACGAAGTCGCGGGTCAAAAGCTCGTGCTCTGTAAGGCTAGGCGCAAACGGGCCACCGACCACAGCCACCGGTGGCTGTAGCGCGCCACCGCCACATTAAGCTTAGTGTCAGAAGCGAGCGACAGCCACCGGTGTCTGGAAACCGCCACAATTTTTAACCTTCTCGACTTCTCGTTGCGCGCAGTGTGAAGATGGATTCTGACACGGAAAGGAGGCGTCGTGCTCCATGATGGTACGCGTGCGATACGTAGAAGGTCGGACGGTTAACTGCGCGGGGGGTGGAGCAGTGCGACAGTGGCGGGTGTCAGCGTTTTGTGTGTCACGTAGCGACCACTAGTGGCGAGTCGCGGACACTACTGTAGCGAGTGGCGGCCACCGGCTACACGTGTGCGGGCGCGTCTAACAAATATATGAAAAAGTGTGTTAAGTCGCGGTCGCTGGCCACCGGTGGCTGTGGTCGGTGGCCCGTTTGCGCCTAGCCTAAGGCATGATCTATAGCTAGTGTATACCACAGTATTACTATAATCACATGAGTAGTCCCTACAGAGGACAAGCTCTCTAACAACGTGGAAAATTCATACATAAACCCCTAGGGTTGACATTGACACCTGTTGCAGGTAAAAAAAATCAGCCAAAGTTGATGTGAGACGTGTTTTACAAGGGTCGGTCACAAACATACTACCCACCATAGATAGTGTAGGGTAGATGAATAATATAAAGCAAAACATAAAAACACTACTACAGCTAAGGACATAACGTAGTTCACGTTATGTCCTTAGTTTAAGGTGATTTCAGTCCATACAAAACTTTGACGCACAACACGCGTAGACGGAATTAATATAAGTAACTTTGTATACATGGAAAAATAGTTAAGAAAATGTAGTTGCCGCGTCACAAATAAAATTTGCAATTTATAATATAATTACGAAGATATAAAGCTTTTAAAATTTTGTATGAAAAATTTTAAAGCTTTATATCTTCGTAACTACTTTATAAATTACAAATGTTATTTGTGACGCGGCATCTAGATTTTCTAAACTATTTTTCCATATATACAAAATTACTTATATTAATACCGTCTACGCGTATTGTCCGTCAAAGTTTTGTAAAAAATTGACCCCTCTGCAACCACCTTAAGATTGAAATTTGCTTGAAAGTAAAAATTTAAGTTTGATTAGCCTTAGAGAATATATAATATTATAACAAGCTGATATTGCCGGTCTTTGGTTGATAAGTTATTGCTACCATAACCTAGGTGTTACGCTGGGTAGCAATAAATTATAAATTAAATTGTATTTATAAAAGGGAGCTAGAACTTCCTAGTTACTTCACAGAATATCTAGGATGAAAAAAAATTTGATTTGTTTTTTCTAAAAACTTTCAATGCACACTGTACAAATTGTGAGCTTGTTTGATTTTTATATTTATCAACACTAATCACAAAATCATTAAATTTTTTCCGTCAATTATCTCGAATGCGCGCGTGATGCAGCCCTTGTGTATGTCTCGCAATGGAACCGGTTCGTTGAGCTCGCGCTAACAAAAGAAGGTCATACGACAAAATCTTATTCCATTGCACTAAGGATCAAAATCACGTGTATATGGGGCTAGCGGCTTTACACGGGCTGAGCGTAGGTGAGAGGTCACGCACACATCGCCTCGCTATGCATGGGTATACCTATAGTTATAACATAATATATATAAACTTCCGATCTGTAGGGATATTTAATCATCCTCACAGCAACGCTCTTGATGGCGGGCGATGCCGCGTGTACTTACGCTGTCATGCGGAGATATGCAAGGCAAACCCAACCTCTTCATACAGATCTAATGATGAGACCCCCGCCGCCGTTGCTCTGCGAAAGTACATCCGTTGCCGTACTGTAAGCACTATTGTAAGCATTATGCAGTGCTTATCCATACTATTTCCTTGACTCTTGGCGTAACAGATCAACTGGTACCGGTCCCGTCTCTATTCTTCATCGGACGGAACGGCACACCTCTAGAGGTGGTGTGTGCTGGAGTGCATCCCACCAACCTGGCCACCAGGATCGACAGGATCTTGGATGAGCACCGTGAGTTTATAGAATAATTTAACGTTTCATTTAATTTTATGTGAACTAATCTTGTATACACATCTTAGGTGTTTTGGAATCACTCTTTGGTTATGGATGGTCTGAAAACCAATCCTGAAAATTTGAAAAGTGATTAGAAAATGATCCCGGAGTGTGATTTTCGAACATCACACATTCAAATCACCAGTAGAAAGATGCATAACCTCCATAGTAATTTTTGACATCTTCTATTGCTGATTACAATGTGTGATCTCCAAAAATCGCACTCCAGAATAGTAATATTTAAAGGGGGAGTTCAGACCATCAAACTAAACAACTTTCACTATGGAGCCAAGAAGGATAAAAAAATCAAAAGAATCTGCTGTTCCATACAAAACTGCAGGTGCAGACTCGACCAAAGTGACAGCAGTATTTTTTATTTTTTATCAATGTTGGCTCCATCCTATAGCCCAGTCATTTTACGGAGTTTTGTTAGGAGGGGTGGGGAGTAATTATGAATTGGACTTTTAAACTGTAACCGACACCATTTAGTGACAAAAAAAAATCGCTACGCGACATAGAAATCAAGATTGTATCTCCCAGAAGGGTTTTAAATTAATAATATTAATACCAATGCACTCATTTTAATTAGATATAACTATATACATTATTTTTGAGCTATAAAATAGGCATTGAATCTAAAAAAATGAGATAATTAATAGAATATTCTAACGTATTTTTCAATGCCTTCTAAGTAGACAATAATATTAACACCATGTTCGAAGTGTGTATAATGGTAAAGCCTGCAAAAAAAAATTACCATTTGTTTTTTTAGAACGAGATAAATGCTAAATTTTAAATTTGGGGCTGTTGCTGACCTCTTAAATGTTTATTTGTATTTCTGTATAGATAATGTTTTACTTTCTAAGTTAATTAACTCAATATGCGCGAGTCCGACTCGCACTTAACCGGTTTTTATTAGATAGTGGACACAATACACAAAATGAGTGTTTTTCTTTTCTTTTTTAAATATACTTCCTAAAAAACTCAACAGATGGCATGTTCATCGCGCCACAGAGAGGTGTGCCATATCATGTCAAGACTGTGCATGCCTTTTTTTAAAAGCCAAGGCAAGCCAGGCCATGCATGCCATACGTAAACAGTTTCAAATTTTCGATTAAAATGATTCGTAAATAATGAAATATCACCCTTTCTAATTATATTCTAACCAATCTTAAAATTGAGGCTCCATATTGATGTCGATGATTTTGCCAATGTCTAGTTTAAATAGCAAATGTACTTGACCTTGTTCTTTTTTTTTTTTTTGAAGATGCCTATTACAGCTCTGCTCAGGGAGCAACTACTGCTTTTTACTGCGGACTATTGGAGGCATTGATATCGTGTTACCTGTTGTCGTGTGTTGTGAGTTTGCGATTGTTAGTCGTGTCTGTTGGGCCGCCTGTACGGCAACCTTGATCTCATCGTTTGACATTGACGTCTATTCGTCCTATAAGTCCTACAGAGGTAGGTGGCGTTCGCCCTGATTAGACGGTTAGAGTGATGGGGGATGGTGGCGAAATGATCCGCCACCATGCATTTGAGTAGATGCTTGATGGTAGGTTACCTTGTTCGGTAATAGACATTTGGGTGATCTCAAAGATTACTTTTGACCGACACACTTGAATCACCAGAAATAAAATGGCCGAGCCACGTAGCCACCTAACCCGCGCGAAACAATTCCGCCCTTGAATCCTCTAGCCACGCGACTATTTTTCACTCTTTATTATTTTAAAGAAACATATTTTCGAAATGTTGACTGTTTGATTCGCGAAGACCGTAGCGACATCTACCAATCCTTTAGAAAATCACAGGAAAAACGCTCATTGCAGTTAAAGAAGAGCCGGTGTCCCTACAATCCACGTCAGCATCGTACATACAGCAACAAACTGTCAACTTGTTGCTCGCAGAGTCCACCGCGACCCACGCGAGAACTGCCGAGGAACCTGGTGAGTTAACATTGCTATCTATACTTATTTATGTATTTATTAGAATACGAGTGTATTTTTCAAAATCTTCTAAGTAGACAAAAATATTCACACCATATTTGTAGTATGTATAATAAATAAATAAATAAAAAATTTTATTCCATATTAAACTTAAAACACTAGAAAATACTGTTTGGGAACTTAATTATTATAGATTTATGCTACTTAGGTGAAATTTATCCTAAGGTATACCGGTGACCAAGCTAAGCTATCCAAGTATATAAATACAAAGACGCTTGTGTAAGTGGTCACCGGTCGCTTACTATGTTTGTTTACTAAAAGTACGGATTTATTCTTGATTAGGTATATTACAATTTATACATGGAAATCTATATCATATCTATAAAAAATGTATGCTTACATACATTTTTTATAGATATAAAAAGTAGGGTGTTTTTGTGAATCTGGCGAGGGTGCAGTCTGTATGGGGGTGAGCTTGCGTGTATGTGAGTGCTCGTGGTATTTATGCGAGTGTGGCAATTTTCATTTTAGTATCAAAAATAAATTTTCAGTCTCCTCATAGTTTTGGGTTAAAAGCCACTCAGTCACTTTTTGTTTGCATTGGTACTTGCATAGGTGGACAAGATTAAGATTTTTATTTAAGATATTGTAAAGTCTAGAACCTTGAAAATTAAAAAACCTATTTAAATAGAAGGTACTTAATAGTACTTATGAAACAGTTACGTGACTGACATCTATACTAATAAAAGAGTTTCGTGACAAACTGACAGGCAACGCACAGCCTAAACCTCTGAAGATAGAAACATGTTTGGTATTATATTCTACAAAAGATGTAGGGGTGCACTAAGAAAGGATTTTCATAAAAAAAATCAACTCCTAATGGGGCAATCCACGCGAACTAAGTCGCGGGTCGAAAGCTCGAAAAATAAGCATATGCTCACGACTGTATTCCCCGAGGGGGTGTTAGAGATATTCTGAAACCTCAGACCATCCACGTTTCACTAGTACCGAAGTTCTGTCCAGTGTGACGTGGGGTGTGCCCGCCGTCGCCACTTCTAATGGACAGTGGGCCCAAAAACTAGACTAAGAGATAAGTGTACTTTTTGCAACCATCAGCAGCAAGGCTGATTCAGTGTTTATGGGGTGTAGAGCATCTCTGTGATGGGAATGAACTAGGTCTGCCTGCATAACTTCAGTCGGTTTAGGAGTTACAGACGTTTAAAGGTCAGCAAAAAATTTACGATCAGTTGCAAGGCTGATCGTATGATATTATTGTAGTGTGCACTGTTGCTATGTAAACAGTACAAAAACTGACATGAACTGCCAGTCGGTTTAGGAGATACAGCTGTTGAAAGGTGGGACCTTTGAACGGCTGTATCTCCTAAACCGACTGATGAACCATGCCAGTTTTAGTACTGTTCACATAGCTACAGTCCATACTATAATAATATGGTACGATCAGCCTTGCAGCTGATCGTTAATTTTTTACTGACCTTTAAACATCAGTAACTTCGAAGCCGACTGGAGTTATGCAGGCAGACCTGGTCCATCCCCATCACAGAGATGCTCTACACCTCATAAACACTGAATTAGCCTTGCAGCGGATGGTTGCAAAAAGTACACTTATCTCTTAGTCTAAACATGCCTCGAAATTGAAGCATTCAGGTTTTCCTCATGATGTTTTCCTTCACCGAAAAGCCAGTGGTGTTACAAATCGTACATACATTCAGAAAAACTCATTTGTAAGAGTCGGCCTGGACGGGGATCGAACCCTCGCTTCCTGCACGGCAGGCAAGGTTACTCGCCACTGGATCACCGTGGGGCGGCTCGAAAAATAATGTTTAGAAAAATCTATAAGTTTTTGTATAGGTTTTGTATGACATAATCTCCAAACGATTTTCAAATCTTGGTACCTTTCCTAAAATGAAATGTTGTCCATTCTTCACAGAAACATCATCAGGCCCTGCAGCTAAGATCCAAAAGACAGAACACCACGAAGTGACGAAGTCGGGTAAAGAGTACGATGTGGTTTGCGATGAGGATGTGTGCGTGCGTGTACCCAAGGTGAAGCCTGATGATCCTGGACCCAGCCAGCGGGAGCCTGTGGTTAGCCCGTCAGAGGTTAGTAGCCTATGAGTAGACCAAGTAGACCGTGAGAAGACCATTTGTAGATCAAGTAGACCGTCAATAAATCAAGTGTACCAAGAAGACCGTTAGTAGATTGGCCGTTTCGTCTACTTAGATCACAAGTGGATCAAAACATTAGTGAGGAAATTAGTTCATCATCATCATCTCAGCCGACAGACGTCCACAGCTGGACATAGGCCTCCCCCAAGGATCGCCATAACGACCGGTCCTGCGCTGCCCCCATCCAACGGGTTCCCGCCGCCTTCACCAGGTCGTCGGTCCACCGTCACCGAAAATTAGTTGATTATGCCTATTGTTACGAGCGACGGGTTTCGGGATTGGCGTGAAACGCTAAGCCCAATTTATTTACAGAGTTTATTGGGTTACACACTTACACACGGACCACCTCGCAGAGGTTCCCCTTTTAACAGTCCTCCTCGCAGGGGTTTCCCCTCTCACAACTTTCACTGTTCACTACGTCACGACGCGCGACACGCTATGACGTCACGACACGCGACACACACTACACTGCACTAGACTGACACTTGTCTACTCACTGTTCCACTTTACTTTGCACTTTACTTTTCACTAGTACTTTTCCACTTTTACTTTTCTTCCTTTTTGCTTCGCACTTTTCACTGTTAAATCAATACTCACTCGCGTCCGCAAACTCGCGGCCTTATATACCCCTTAGAATTTTCTAGATGCCCGAATTTCGTTAGTCTTTTCTTTATTCCTTTGTTCCCCTTCCGGATATTCCTAATCCCGCCCTTCTTTCTCGAATTTTCCTAAACACGCCCCATTTTATTGTATCTTTACAAATATTTCTTCTCTTTCTTCGTTCTAGAACATTCCTATTGTTTTTGGTTCTTTTCAAATATTCCTTCTCTCTCTGTTTTCTAGAACATTTCTAAACACGCCCATTTTCTGTCTCTTTCCAAATATTCTTACTCTCTCTTACTTTTCTAGAACATTTCCAACAACAATAAAATCTAGAATTATTTTCGACGAGTCTCGAACCATCGACCCCCGGCACGGGAGTCCATGCGTCGACCGCCGAGCTACGAAGCTTGTTGACAGACCGGCCGAATTTTTTAATGCCTTTCTATAGCTGCGTCATTTCACAGCATCCGTGACACTATTTATGCTATTTCTATTGGCCGTCATTGACATACTGTCGACATCCGCCGATACAGCTATTTCCGTATAATTTGTATCTTCTGTCTGTGTCGACGACATGTGGGATCTGTGACACCAGTAAACAAGCATTTTTTTTAGGCAACTTCACAATACACGTTATTCTGTTCTTTCTTGGAATTACATATTGCTTGACCAGAAAAATAAAACACCTGCTTGGCACTAATTTTAGTTATTGAAATAGTAATAATTGATCGTAGCAACCCCAAAGCAGGCTTTTTATTTTGCTGGTCAGGCTTTAAAGAGATGTACCTAAATCTACTACGACCCGGTTGGTGTAATGGTTACCACGCCGTACTGCCAATCCAGGGTCCTGGGTTCGAATCCCGGTTCGGTCATGGATATTATATGTTCGTGCCGTTGTTGTATGGTTTCCATATTTAAAAGCCTTACTTGGGATCATTACAATGTATGTGCCTGTGAGCGTTATTTATTTATTTATATAAAAATAATCAGAGAACAAAAAAAAGAGGAATGAAATGGGTTGTCTGGAAGAAATCGCTTCTTAGCGATAAGACCGCTTATTTTGTGCCTCTTGTATTTTTATCTCTGTTTTTTACTGTTTGTGTAAAATAAAATATATTTGATTGATTGGTTGATTGAGTGATTACTCAACTAAATGATTATTTATTTGTACATCCGACTAACTAATCTTTTACATACCACAGAAACTTTTTGTGACATAATTAGTAAAATATTAAAAGCGGAATGATAATAATAAGATATTGTTTTGGAATGACGAAAAGGTCCCAAGTCCCAACTCAGCAAAATGTTAACGTATTTCAGTCAGAAACCATCCAGCCGGCTCCAGTTCCAGAAGCGCAGTCTAGTGAACCTGCATTATTGACTGCGGACAGTGACGAGAAAATTGAGAAAGCCAAGGAGTATATTGAGGCGATACGACGGGAGAAGGCCGATAAGGAGAAAGAGGTATGTCGCTTTGTCATAATCATGTTTGTAGTTTGTATAAAATGTAGTCACAAAGTGAATCGCTAGTAGACCATGATCTACTCAGAAGACCGTGGTCTTTTTAGAAGACCATGGTCTACTCAGAAGTAAATTGTTTACTGAGAAGACCGTAATCTACGAAAACGACGGTAGTTTTATCAGAAGGTCATGGTCTACTCGAAAGACCTTGGTCTACTTAGAACACCTTGGTCTACTCAAAAGACTGTAATATAAGGAAAAGGCTGTGGTCTACTAAGAAGTCCATGGTCTACCCAGAAGACCATAATTTTCTCAAAAGACCAAGGTTATATTTAATTTAACACTGTTAAATATATCAAAACCATACCACGAAAATATATTTTTTAGGTAATAAACCAGTAATACTGTACCGTACCTACTGTAGTTATGTAGTTTGTAAACTTAAGGGCCTATGTCGAAAATTAATTGAAGCGAAATGGGCGTGTGATAGCTTATATTACTGCCTGATGCGTGAGAAAGAGATGGGGCGGCGCGCGCGCCTGAAACGACGCAAGCGTAAAACAAACTTTATTTAATTGTGATTGTACTATTTATGTAAGTTCAATTCTGCTCTAATCCAACTTTATAAAATATCAATCTCTTTTTTTTAAATCAAGTCTCGTGTTTCACCGTTTACCAGTTCCAAGCATTTATCGATAAAGACGGAGGCTAACTTTGGCTTGTTTTTCTATCGAGAAAATGTGTCTTAATCGTGTTTTGGCTCTAATCAAAACTTCAATTATATGTTCAATTTACACATATCCGCTAATCATACTCCTACTGTTAGTACTTCATGATATATTACGTTTTGAAGAATCCTATTTTTTTCACATATCCTCTTAACGCGAATATTCAATATTTTGTCTCAACACAGTTAGAGAAACAGAAAGAGCTGGAGCGACGCAACCTTGGACAGGGTGTCGCGGAGTTGAAGAGATGGCAGGCCGACCAGGAACTTAAACAAATACAGGTAGGATTTCAGACGCTACAACTACAGTGTGTCCAATGCTTTGACTACTTAATTATAGGGACTAGTTACGCGTGTAATTCTACTAACAAATATTTCTGCCACTTTTTGCGAGGGGCGAGGTAACATGAAATCCGCAACTTTGTATTTTATTCCCCATAACTTTAGATTCTAATTTTGTTCGTTAAAAATCATGAAAAGTTGTCTCGTGTGAACCCCAAACGTCATAAGTTCGAAATTATTGTTTCGCAATTATAGGCTGTCTCGTTTAGTGATAAGGTATTGAATGTAAATGCACATCAAATTAAAGATTGAAAAATTTGATTCGAAATAGCACAACATGGCTGTAACATGTTTAAAAATCAATAATATTTGTAAATGCACATGATCAATTGTTCTTATACCGTGGCAGAGGGGAAATGCTACCGCAAGGCTAGTCCTTATAATAAATAGTCCATTGCCACCCCCATGAAATGGACAAGAATCGAGACGTGCCCGTGCCTCTTTGTTACTTGGCGTATGCGAAAGCGAGTGCGCATAACGGTTTTCTCGTACTGTCGTTTTGTCGTGCGAGGCATGCTAGTCGTACAGGGCGCGTCTTATACTGAAGGTTTTTTTGGGATGATCAGAGTTTATCAGAACATTACTAAACCTCTCCCTCAATATGCCCATCCACTCCACTAATTTCTACACCTATTCCTTCTCCGTGCATGCCGTTCGGCTTTGGAACTTATTGCCAGAGTCGATCAGACGTGCACCTTCCTTGAATGTTTTTAAGTCGAAAGTTAAGTCTCATTTCCTTGATAACTGAACTGACCCTCGATCTGTTTTCATAGGTACATCTTTTCCTATAGTATTTTGTTGTGTAGTACGCGTATTTATGTATGATGTATGTGTATATATATATATATATATGTATATATATATATATATTTATATGAGTATGTATATTATATATGTATTTATAATAGGTTTATTTTGTATATTTACTTTTTGTTTTTACTAATAACTGCTGATTTTTGATATTTTTTTCTGGAAACACCGCCTACCTTTCTTCTTTTCACCGTTTCCTCTACCCTAAGGTTGTCTGGAAGAAATCGCTTCTTAGCGATAAGACCGCCTTATTTTGTGCCTCTTGTATTTTATTTCTGTATTTTACTTGTTATGTTTTTGGTGTAAAATAAAGTATATTTGATTGTTTGATTGATTGATTGATTACTTTTTGGTGTAAAATAAAGTATATTTGATTGATTGATTGATTGATTGATTACTTTTTCTACGGGACTAATATCGAAATTGCGAAGAAAAATCCGCTGTCCCGTTACATTTTGGTCGGTTTATTTTTTGTGGATGGCTATTACAGCTCTGCTCAGGGTTACTGCAACTACTCAGCAACTACTGCTTTTTACTGCGGACTATTGGAGGGACCACGAAGGTCACCGAGCCAAATGAATGAACTTAAGCAACCGACCTAGGGGCACCCAGAGGGGTACGGACCTCGGCCTAGGACGTTGCTGGGGCTACGCGGCGGATTGGGTAGCGGGGATCGGTGAGATTTGGTCGAGTCGGTCAGTTTTGAATGGAACAGAGAATAGAGAAAGTTGTTCAGTTTTATGGTCTGACTTTGCCCTTAAACACCATCAGCATTTATTAAAAGAAAGATACTGTATATTCTCAAAATCTCAAAAAAATCTAATGTGACTATTTATTAAGAGGGGAAATGCTACCGCAAGGCTAGTTTGCGGTAGCATTTTCCATAAGATCAATCAATCATGTGTATTTACATTAAATTTTATACCTTATCACTAAACGAGACAGCCTATAATTGCGAAACAATAATATTGAACTTATGACGTTTGGGGTTCACACGAGACTTCTTTTCATGATTTTTAACGTTCAAAATTAGAATCTAAAGATATGGGAATATAATCCAAAGTTGCGGATTTTACGCTACCTCGCCCCCCGCAAAAAGTGGCAGAAATGTTTGTTAGTAGAATTACACGCGTAACTAGTCCCTATATATTATGTAGTCAAAGCAAAAAACTGATCATCACAGTATAAGAAAACTACCTACGGACACTCCCTGCCCACCAATCTTGACCTCACCCCATCTGTGGTATGGCATGTGGACAACAGTGTTGTAGTCCTCTCTCATAACCTCCTGTCAGTGCGAATCTAAACTATTATAAAACTGTAGTAGAAAGTTTGTTTGTACGCATGGCGACACATCAAGCTATACAAAACCAACATAAGCTGGCCGCACGTAGGTCGAGTAATGTATAGCGTCGCGCGGCCAGCTTATGTTGCTTTGTATAGCTTGATGTGTCGCCGTGCGTACATTTAAGATATTAACAAAAAAAAAGTTACGATATGGTTTTTAGGTGTCCCTGATTCCATATCACCAATTTTTAGATTTTTTCTGTTTGTTTGTTTGTGTGTTTGTTTGTTTGTTTGAACGAGCATCACGCAAAAACTACTGAACCGATTTTGATGACATTTTTTTTGTATGATAGCTGGTATGTAATTTGTGCGGACGAAGTCGCGGGTTAACGCTCGTTAGTTTATAATTTAAGTGTCCAGGGTGTGACTACAGGCTGTTAGGGTAAACAGTTGCATCACTTTAAGGGGTGGTCCCATCCATGATACTGAACAACTTTCCCTAAGAAACCTATTTCGACTTTTCATACAAAAGTTCGATCAGCTGATTGCATTTAGTATGGGAAGTCCAATAGGTTTCTCAGAGAAAGTTGTTCAGTATTATGGGTACAATCACCCCTTAAAGTAATACTACTGTTTACCCTAACACCCTGTATATTCTCCGAATCTGATGTAACGACAAACTAAGGGTTGAACCTCACCTGGCAGCACGGCATCGCCTTCTTCCGTCGCTCCATCCTTTTCTGTCACTCAGGAACGTCATTTGCTAGAGCAAAATGGTAGACGGAACGCGACCGCAGCACCGCCGCGGGCGATCGCGTTCCGTCTATCTTATTTGCTCTAGCAAATGACGTTCCCCAGTGACAAAAAAGGATGGAGCGACAAAAAAAGGCGATTCGGTGCTGCCAGATGAGGTTCAACACAGCACAGAGTGAGTACACAAGAGGAGTCGGATGCAGTCAAACTCAACTTTTTTTATTCAATATATCACATTCACATGGAACTGCCTCCGTGGTCTAATGGTTAAGAGCATTGGCTCTCGACACGGAGGTCGTGGGTTCGATTCCCACGGGGGACACCTAGTGAAATGTCACGTTGTGCGTTTTTCTCCAGTTGGTTAGGACATTGCAGGCTGAATCACCTGATTGTCTGAAAATATATACGGTCGAATTGAGAAACCTCCTCCTTTTTTGAAGTCGGTTAAAAATAAAAATGATTCCGTGCTTCGGATGGCACGTTAAGCCGTTGGTCCCGGTTACTACGACTACAATAAATACATTTACATTTTACTATCTCTGGTGGTAGTAGTCGTTACATAAAAACCACGTCAGAGGCCTTCAGGCGGTCTAAAAAAACTCTGACACCAGGGCTCTCCCCACACGATAAGAAGAAGATGGATAGCTTTCTGACGTCATTTTCTGTCTCTACCGTGTCGTTTTCTCTCTCTATTCGAAGCTGGACACTAAACGGCATGAAAAAAATATACAATTTTATATACAGGAGGAGCGCAAGCGCGAGAAGAAAGAGAACGACTTGGCGAGACAGCGAGTGTTAGAGCAAATAGCACAAGATCGCGCCGAGAGACGTTCGAGGGAGTCGAAAGACACTGCTCCTCAGGCCCAGCCCTCACAAACACCGCCTCCCACTGCCAGTAAGTATGCTTTAGGGTACACTATGGTCTACTCACAAGACCGTGGTCTACTGAGAAGAACGTGGTCTAATGATAAGACCGTGGTCTACTGAGAAGACCATGGTCTACTGAGAAGACCGTGGTCTAATGAGAAGACCGTAGTCTACTGAGAAGCCCGTGGTCTACTGAGAAGACCGTGGTCTACTGAGAAGACCGTGGTCTACTGAGAATACCGTGATCACTGAGAAGACCGTGGTCTACTGAGAAGACCATGGTCTATTAAGAAGACTATGGTAGTTGGAAGTAATTATCTTACTTTGTCCTTTTATCACAATACTTCGTTAAAATAGTATAGGAACATGACTCTCGTGTTAAAATGATTTTCCTTTCTGATCAAAGAAGATGGTAGATCGCATTAATTTAAAACATTAATGTTCAATGCAGATTAAGCTATGTTTTAGTTTTGGTTGTGATCCAGTGTCAATTCAGCTGTGGAATTTGGTATCGCGCTAAACTCAATCAAGTTTAGTTTATTATATGTTTAACGTTTAATTTATTTACTTTTTGCCTTTGTTTACTTTTGAGTTTGTAATTCTGTAAGTAAAAGTATAGAATACTAGAGTGACGGACCACTGACATGCAGGTTGCAGGACTACCTATTCCTGGAGGTCAGAATCGATATCCTTACCCTTTACTACAAAGATAACTCTACTATATTGTATTTCTCATTGTTTGTTATGCTGTACTACAAATTGTTGTCTGTAAAATTAATACTTTTTTTTTTTTTTAAACGTAAAAAATATGCATATTTGTATTGCATCTATTATACAGCAACTTACCAACGTACCAAATGCAATTAGCTGATAGAATGTTTGTATGAAAAGTCGAAATGTTTTTTTGCGAATTTCTATAAGTTTCTTAGGGAAAGTTTTTCAGTATCACGGATACAATCACCGCTTAAAGTAATGCAACTGTTTACCCCAACACCCTATATGTAGATTTGTATGGTATCTACTATAGGATACATTTGTATGATCCACAGCGGCAGGTGATGCCAGCGTTCGGTCACGCATACAGTTCAAGTTACCGGACGGCACCTCTCATACGGCGCACTTCGATGCCGACGGAACCCTCGCAGACGTGCAACGGTATGTCGCTGACAACCTGCAGGTACGTTTCAACTAAGATATGTTGTGGTCTACTCAGTAGACCGTGGTCTACTCAAAAGACCATGGTCTACCGAGTAGACCAGATCTAAAAATTCTATTAGCGGTAACAGGGAAGTAGGAAAGTTGTATAATAGTAGTGGTCTATTCACAAGACCGTGATTTAAGTACTCCGAAACACATGAAAAAGACCTTTAGTCGTCATATAGCAAACACTGGTGGTATTTACGTGGTCTTCTCTGTTGATAATGGTTTGCTATAATTAAAAATACTATTAGCAGTTTCTATTGTAGTCTACTCAGAAGACCACGTCTTTAAACACTGGTAGTAGCTTCAGGATTTAAAACAAGAATGTACCTAAGTAGTCGCATATACTCAGTAGACCGCTGTCTACTACAAAAACCATGGTCTACTCAAAAGACCATGGTCTACTCAGAAGACCGGATATTAACTAATAATAGCAGTAGTCAAAAAGCTAAAATCAAAAGACTGCATGACGGTCTACTCAAAAGACCACGATCAGGAGCAAGATTCTTTATAAACCCAATTTATAAATTTCACGTGATCTTACCTCCTCCAGTTATCAACATCTTCCTTCTCCCTCTGGACCGCGTTCCCGCGCCGCGAGCTGACTGAAACGGACGCAACCCTCCGCCGGCTACAGTTGACCCCCTCCGCTGCGCTGTTGGTGCTGCCACGACGGGTTCCCGCTACAGTAGCTAGCCCGTCTGCATTCTCTGCCATTATCAGTAAGTGGATTAATTTAGCTGCTTATACAGGAATCGGGATGTAACAAAACACCATAGTAGTATAGAGTTTAGACCATCAACTGATCAACTTTACTCCGCGATAAGACCGCCTTATTTTTTCTCTGTGCATATTTTACTGTTTATGTTTTGTGTAAAGTAAAGAACCTATATCCTTGTCCTTGGTCCTTCTTAATATGCTGACACCACGTTCAAGAGACGATCAGACCATCAAACTGAACAACTTTCTCTGTGGGACCAACATAGAAATCGAGAAATAAAAATCAGCTGTCCCGTACATTTGGCTCGAGTGGGTTTGCAGTTTTGTATAGAACACCTGATATTTTTTTGCGGTTTTATTATTGGTCCCATAGAGCATGTTGTTCAGTTTGATGGTCTGAAGCTACCCTTTAACCTTGCAAATGACAGACACAATAGTAATCGTCGTACGGATCAGAGCTACAGCATACGAGAGATTAAGGTGGTTTCAGTCCATACAAAAGTTTGACGCACAATACGCGTAGACGGAATTAATAAAATTAATATTTTATATATGGAAAAATAGTTTAGAAAATCTAGTTGCCGCGTCACACATACATTTGCAATTTTTTATTTAATTACGAAGATATAAAGCTTTTAAAATGTTGTATGAAAAATTTAAAAGCTTTATATCTTTGTAATTATTTTATAAATTGCAAATGTTATTTGTGACGCGGCATCTAGATTTTCTAAACAATTTTTCCAT
Organism: Agonopterix arenella; assembly: GCA_927399405.1. NCBI lineage: Eukaryota > Metazoa > Arthropoda > Insecta > Lepidoptera > Depressariidae > Agonopterix > Agonopterix arenella. The sequence goes on along the minus strand of OV656716.1, from coordinate 2,025,132 downwards.
ATATACAAAGTTACTTATATTAATACCCTCTACGCGTATTGTGCGTCAAAGATTTTTATAAAATTGACCCCTCTGCAACCACCTTAAGGCTCCAACGTTTTTTTTTTACATTCTGTATTTCAATTGTTTTTTTGTCCACAGCAATCGTCACCCAATTCCTAACAAACTTCATCCTCGATCCGTCTCAGCAACTCTACACTTGGCTCCGCACGCGACTCTTCCCCCCAGGCGCCCCGGGCGCTTCGCGAGGTAGCGCCCCCCCAGGGGGTCCCGTAGGGGGTGTCGGAGGGGTAAGGCGTAGGGGTAACGTTCACAGGCTCTCAGGGGAAAGGGCCGACGATGACAATAACACTTGGAATGGAAATTCTACTCAGCAGATGTAGTAGTTTATTATGATATTTAATGGTGCAGAATTGAATTTTGTATGGGGAGTTTGAGTTTGGTAACAGCGGTGGAAGTTCAGTGGTGGAATTAGTGAGGTTTTATTCTCATTAGTTCCGTGCGAATTCATTTATAACTTTCTTTGTGTTTAACACGTGGTGTCAAAAATTACAGGCGGTGTCAAATTGATTATTCAAATCAAAGATGAAAGTAAAGTCTTACACTCAGTTGCAGAAACGCTCATTAGAGTTAATCCTCCATTAAATCTCTAATATGCTAGCTCTTACTACGTCAACAAGACAAAAAGTGACAGCATGAGATTTAATGGAGTATTAACTTAAATGAGCGTTTCTGCAATTGAGAGTGTTGACTTTATTTGTGTTATTAAACTGACACGTGGTGTCAAACATGACAGGCGGTGTCAAATTGATTATTCAAATCAAAGATGAAAGTATAGGGGTCTTAGAGCATGTATAAACAAGTTATAGAGCGCACGCATCTATCAATAAATCAATCAAAGATTCTTTATCTTTTTTATTCTTTTTTTTTTCACGGCCCTTGGTGCCGAGCGTAAGCAAATGATTGTCAAAGAAGAACGACCACTTCCCATACATTCGTTTAACTGTCAAACTACTTTATATTTAGTTCAAGTCGTATAATACTCAAAGTTTGAAGTATACAGTTAATATTGATATAGAAAAACTATAGGTTGATTCCATTTACATAGGTAATAATTTATTTTAATTTGATAATGAGGAATAAATGTTATACACGTAGTTGTTAAATTATTTGACAGGTAATAAGTGGACATCCTTCTTTCATAGTGTTTCAATAGCGCTAGTCTAGAATTTTCTTTAAAATTTCCATGATAGACATATGTATATGCAATAACCGAAAATGAACCTCAACCTATTTAACTTTCACTCTCGCCGGCGTCATCAGGATAAAATGTTAGTACAGCCATCAAAAACGGCTTTGCTACACAAAAGCTTATTTTGTAAAATACCTCATATTTATAATAACATCCCTAAAGGGATACGTGACACAGAACAGCTTAATTTGTTTAAAAATAAACTGCACGAATTTTTGGTCAACAAATGTTACTATAGCCTTGATGATTATTTTGCTGACGATTCCATTGGTAAACTGTAGTGCTGAGCCATGTTTTGTTTGTTATTGTATTTTTATAATGTTATTATTCTAAATATCTTGTGTGTACCTATATTGTTTTCATGCATGCTAGGACTAATTATTGTGCGCCCATGCGGCAGGACATAGCGAAACTGTAATGTAATTTACAACCTGTGTAACATCTGTAAATTTTAACTATGATTCACAATAAAAATGATTATGATTATTATTATAATATAGAAGGTTAAATATTGCTCTTGAAAATGCTCACTATCACAAGCGTTTTATTTTGGAACTAGTTGAACGAGAAATTGACACGTTTTGTTGTTCATATCCGTGCTTACAGTTCATACTCAATAAGACGAGCTCTATAGCTTGCTTATACATACTCTAAGATAGGGGTAGATTGTAGAGGGAGAAGTAATAGAGGCCGGAACGCGTCTTCTCATATTCATTCAATAAGAGATGCATATAGCTAATTCGCTCTAGGTAAATTAAAAAAGGAGATCGCTACCTTATTATAGAATTACCATTATGGTAGAATACTATTGAGTCAGTGTCTGGTACAAAATTCTCGATAAAATTGCCCCCGAACTAACATAAATAAAATATGGGTATGCATAGTAATATAAACAAACTAAAAGAGACGTGCTTATGTAGTTTTGCGTGCGTGGGAAAGAGATAATCCGACCGTGATTGGTCTCTTTCTTTCTGGCTCGCGAAATGTGTAAGAAAAGGACAGATATATATTTGTTGTTGGTTTTGGTGATTTGTTTTTACGAATTAATTACAATTTAAATTAAATGTTATGTTCGTAAACATAATTATAGTTCTAAATGATAAATGGTCTACGTATTGGAGTAGTTTGTACAAATTTTTACAACAATGCGGCATCAGGCAACAAGTCGGTCAAACAAAGACTGGGCTGTTCGGAACCTACGCCCGAGATGCACCCCGAGTGCAACTTTTCGCACTAACGCCGTTCCGAGCCTCGGTGAAAAACGTTCTATTGCAACTCGGTTGTCACAACTCAACCATTCCGAACCTCTGACGGGTTGCAACTTTTAACCATCAAATTAGATGGTTAAAAAACATTCTGACGTTTTGATTATCTGTGGTTACTTGACTTTTCGCTCGTTTTGAATAAAAGTTTGTTTTTCAAATTATTTTTATTCACTTTTTGATTCGCTAACATGGAAGTTGAGTTTTTTTATTGTATTTGGAAATGATGGGAGCCCTGGAAGCCCATATTACTTTAAATGTCAAAATTTTAGGTTATAAAACAACCGTGATCGTTCCGTACCGTGGAAAAACAAACAAACAATCGCACCCAAAGGTCGTGAATGGCCTGGCACACAATTGGTTTTCTTTTTGAATTTTGATTCTCTTTTGGTTCGGACACTTTTGAGCGTGGACCCAACTTCCATAGCAATCCTAATTCATGACTGACTCAGAAATGTCACTTCATATAAATTGTATAGGATTTTATGACTAGCGCCATCTCATACGCGGTTACAAAGTCATTCTGTCGAATAGCGAAAAAAATTCTTGGTCAATGGGGTAGATAATGTGTAAAGCAAGATATAAAAATACTACTTGACATCTATTCACACTTATTAACAAATTGAAAGTGGGTTGGTTTGCTCGAAAAAATTAGTGACATTTTTAACTGATATTGCCAGTCTTTAGTTTCTGGTCAATGATTGAAATCTTCGACCCCATCTTCGTCCTGAGGACTGAAGTTCTGTTGAGGTCAAGAGCAAACCCATTTTTAATCAAAATCTTATTTTTGACACTTCCTGTCAATGTTGACATCGCCTGTCATTTAAAATGTCAAATAAGAAGACTATTATTATTGTATTTTTTATATCGCAAGATCATCGCGGCAATGATCATATTGATAATTGCTACTGACCATTTTCCTACGTGTACTCTCCACATAACGGGACTTTGGCGGAATTGTGATAACACACCGGACACCATAAACAAAAATTGAATTGAATTGAATTATATAGCAAGGAACTAGTGCGAATAGAAATCATTTTTATTAACAGTAGAAACACGAGAAAATTTTGTGGACCTTCCATACAAAAGTGCGGATCAGCCAATGGATTTTCTATGGGAGGACCAATAATTTTTTTTTTCATTTTTCGACCCTTTGCACCCTTAAATTTTGTTATTAAAATTAGGGGTGTATGTTAAACCCTGTATAATCAGCAAAACATACATAATATGCGTCAGGATGCACGAATGTAAATGATTAGAATTAAAAGTCATATCAAATCAGTATAGAACACTCCCCATACATTATTACAGGATGTTTTAAGAAATAAACGCAAAATAATGAATTTTGAAAAGTTACCAAACTCAAAAAAAAAGAACTCATTTATCAATTCTGTAGTTCTGTTTTCAGATTTCTTAACACCGTGTATATTGTAATTTATAATCTATTGAATAAGTATTCAAAATTGATGTTTTTCGAATTTGTAAAAATTCAACGACTCTCATAAGTTTCATAAAAATTACACTTCTTTTGTATGGGAAGTAATTATTCAATAAAAAAATTAAGTCTTAGTCAGATTCAAAAACTGTATCCTATTTTCTTGCAATTTTATCTAAAAAAAAAAAACTGATTTGTAAAACGGTTTCCGACTATGATTATTAATAAAATGACCTTTATGGCTGGGCCACACAGAGTGCAGTTGCAGAACGGGTGCAGACCGGCTGCAGGCCGGCAGTAAACAGTAAACTATGGAATTATATGTGAGGTGTCACACTGAATGCAGTCCGGCGCGGCTGCGGAACGAACGGTAGCCGCAGTGTGACACCTCGCATATAATTCCATAGTTTATAACTACTGCCAGCCTGCAGCCGGTCTGCACCCGTTCTGCAGCTGCACTCTGTGTGGCCCAGCCTTAAGTCTTAAGGAATAAGGTTTTCAGTCTTAACACTTTGCTGTACAATTTTTTATTTTAATGAGCGTTTCTCTTTTTTTCTCTAATTTTAGTTCCTAAACAACTCGACAGATGGCATGTTTATCGCTCCGTGGAGACGTTCGCGAGATCCTGTCAAAATCATGTCAAGGCTGTGCCTGCCATTTTTTTAAGGCCATGGGATCGAGCCCATACAACTATGTTAGAAGTAAACAGTTTCAAATTTTCGATCAAAATGATTCGCAAATGATTCGTTTGCATCTTTTTGATCATCTTTTCCCTCTTTATTATTTGAAAGAAACCCTTTTTGAAAGACCCGTAGCGCCATCTATCGATCCCCTAGAAAACCAAAAGAAAAACGCTCATTCTGTAGATTTGGATTCACCTCACAGATTTTGTATGGAGTTTTGTCTTATGATTTCATTTCAGGATTTAATGGATTTCAGATTTTGTATTCACCATAAACATTTAAAATGTTTATGCGGAATGCAAAATCTGCAATCCGTTCACTCAAAGTCTTTCAATATCTCACATCATCATCAGCCAATACAAGGTTGTTAAAGAAGGGGGTAGTAATATTTAAGGTGCGGTTAACGGTTGAACCTCACCTGGCAGCACCGCATCGCCTTTTTCCGTCGCTCCATCCTTTTCTGTCGCTCAAGAACGTCATTTGCTTGAGCAAATAAGATAGAAGGAGCGCGATTGCGCGCGGCGGTGCTGCGGCGTGCGGTCGCGTTCAGTCTACCTTATGTGCTCTAGCAAATGACGTTCCTGAGTGACAGAAAAGGATGGAGCGACGGAAAAAGGCGATGCGGTGCTGCCAGGTGAGGTTCCACCCTTATACAGAAGAGACGTGTGGCGGTGGCGGATTGTCAAAGTAACACAATATTAAACCTTATAGTACGTAGCATAGCGTCGTTTTTGTCGTAAAGGAAAATCGCGCTCGCGCCACCAGGCGACGTCGTAATGGCGCGGGCGTAGAATATAATATAATAGTTTATTTTCAGGAATATGGTACAAATGTTCACAAAAATTCAATTAATCCAACATATTCTGCCCCTAACGGCGTGAAAATATTAGTAGGTAAGGTAATTAATCAACAACTAGCAGCAAAAAACAAAAACAAAATTACAGACAATAAGTTATTAATTTTTGATACATTAAAATACTTACACAATTAATACGTAATTCTCCAAACGACGCTATGCTACGTACTATAAGGTTTATATTGGTGTTACTTTGACTGTCCGCCACCGCCACACGTCTCTTCTGTATAAACCGCGCCTTAACACTTTCACTGCTAAGCTCAATGACCTTCGTGCAGTGCTAACACTGTGGAATTCAATACAATTCTGACTCACCGGGCGAGTCGTGCGCACTGCGGCCCATTTGTTGCTGACCTACGACGTAGGTCGAGTGTTAAGGGGTGTTTTAGATCACCAGCTTAAATATTACTACTCCCTGGAGTGCGATTTTTGAATCTCATTCGCTGAGCTCAGCAGTTGAAAATGTCAATATTACTATGGAGATATGCATATTTCTGCTGCTGATTTGACATTCAAAAATCATACTCAAGGAGTGCAATTTTAGAAGCGTATCTCCATACATTTTCAACTGCTGAGTTCAACGGATGAGATTCAAAAATCGCACTCCTGTTTCCCAATTCACTACACACAAATAACTTATGTTTTTTGGCATCTACGATCCGGACATATCTCAAAATATACATTTTTTGACTTAATTTTCATACAAAATCTGCGAGACGAAACGAGCTTTTGCATCGCCCGCTTCAGAAGCGTGCTCGTCTCATTTGCAACGCGAGATTGAATTGAGGATGTAAGGGGTATAACATGCAGAATGAGTCGAGGCTGCGTCGAGGCGCGGTTGATTATTTTATTGTTGCTGATGATGATGGCATTTAGCTTAATCAAATCGTTTGTAAATTAAAGATTAGATTGTATTACCATTGTTACTCCACCATGAATTAATTTTAATTTTATTCTATTGTATTCTTGTGTATATGCCTGTATAGGTAGAGTATAATGATATTAAATTGGCATGACTTCACATCCACAATGTATATAAGGTTTAACAAAATTAGGTGAAACTATTTTAAGGGGATGATCAGACCATCAAACTGAACAACTTTCTCTATGGGACCAATATCAAAATCGCGAAAAAAGAATCTGCTGTTCCATACAAACCTACTCGACCTAAATGTATGGGACAGCAGATTTTTGTTTCGCAATTTCAATATTGGTCCCATGGAGAAAGTTGTTCAGTTTGATGGTCTGATCATCCCCCTAAAATAGTTTCAGCTGATTTTGTTAGACCTTATATTGTAAATACTCAGTGTGCACAATAAAGAATTATTGAATTAAAAGACCTTGACATACGGTCGATAATTGTATATCATACCAATCCGAGCGGCGCGCCTCTCGGATTCTTGGTATACAATTATCGACCGTATGTCAAAGTCGCAAGGCGCACCCGCGCCTCGACTCCTTCTGTATGCGATACCCCAAATTATGCTGAATTGCGATTGTATCGGTCCTAAATCGCGACTTTATCTGCGTTGAATCCCGACTGTACCGATGCTGACACGGCGACACATCAAGCTATACAAAACCAACATAAGCTGGCCGCGCGTAGGTCGAGTAACGTTAACGTCGCGCGGCCAGCTTATGTTGGTTTTGTATAGCTTGATGTGTCGTCGTGCGTACCTATTTTGAATTCCGACTGTAGTGATGCCGTATCGCATTTGTATCAATGCTGCATCGCCACTATATCGGTACTGAATCGCTTATGTGTGGATCGAAGCTGAATCGCGACTGTATCGAAGTTAACGCGTGATATTAGCGATACGGAATCGTGACTGTTTCTAAAATACTTTAAACATTACAATATTATATTATGGAGTAAAAAAAAAACTATTATTATTTAACTTAATTTTAAAACGTACGTTAAAAATGAATACATTATTAATTCAGTTTTCTAGTATAGTTATAAACTATTATTTGTTCTACGTTGTGTAATTTATCTAAAATAAAAATTGTTATGTCAAATTTGTTTGTTTTTTTTTACTAGTGCCGTTCGCGACCCCTTACAAGATTTTTTTTTTAATTATGGTACATTTCTATTCTCAAATTGGCTCTTTAATATTATACCGAAAAAATATATCAATTATTAAACAGTCCCGGCTCAAACCGTAAAATGACTGGGCTAATAAAGGTAGGTAGGTAGGTAGCACAGTCTGTAGTGAACCTGCCTGCTGTGCCAAGGGTCCCGGGTTCGAATCCCGTAAGGGACAAATATTTGTATGATGAATAAGCTGATGATGCGCGATTATTGCGCGGTGGTAGACTCAAAAAATGACGTCAAAAAGCTATCTATGTGATATTATTTTGAATAAAAAATTTTGAATTTGAATTGAATTATGAATATTTGTACCCGAGTCATGGATGTTTGTATCTATACGTCGGTAGGGTAGTAGAGGTCATGCCAGGTAAAGATGGCAGGGTTAGGGCTTTGGATGTAAGAACTCCAAAGGGTTCCGTAATACGAACGAGCATAACCAAGGTATGCCCGTTTCCTATGGATTACGATCAGATATAAGTCCGTACTGTACGATTTTTCCTGGCCCCCAATATTTTCAATCCGAACATAGACTAAATTATATTTATGGTTTATCATTCAAGCTTATACGTCAATAACATGTAGATTGTTTCATTTAATCTATCTAAACTATTATAAAACTGTAGCAGAACGTTTGTCTGTACATTGAAGATATTAACAAAAAATAAGTTACGATATGGTTTTTAGGTGACCCTGATTCCATTTCACCAATTTTTGGATTTTTTGTCTGTCTGTTTGTTTGTGTGTTTGTTTGTTTGTTTGTTTGAACGAGTATCGCGCAAAAACTACTGAACCGATTCTGATGAAACTTTTTTTGTTTGATAGCTTATGATCTGACTTAAAATCTGGTATATAATTTGTGCGGACGAAGTCGCGGGTTAACGCTCGTAAATTATATTAACGCAGTGAAAGACTGTTATTCTTTGTGTTCCTTGCTTAGCACCAGCGCCCGTAGGAATAAACACGGTATAGAACATAGAATTATATGTATTCTATATCGTTGTCTAGTCATCATAATACAAGTCCAGGTACTTTTTATTCTATTTTTATTTAATGGCGCTTCCTTTAAGATTTCGCCAGTATCAAGTGTTGAAGATACTATTATAATCTCAAGTTAACGTTTTATAGTTAAAACACAAAAGAGTTTACAAAATGGCAGAGCCTCGTGCAAGCCTAACAGATGCCAATACGCACGCGTCCGCCCTCCGTCAGACTTGCAGCGCGACTCCCGCCTGTAGGCCTAGCATGCCACCCCCGAGAAAACGATAAAAATCGAGATATGCCTCCATCTTTATTATTTTGCGTATGCCAGAAAGAGCGCGCATGACGTTTTTCTCGGTTAAACGCTTTGTCGTGGGTGGCATTCTAGCTGTGCAGGTACTTTAAATGTGACTAATTGTGTGACAATGTCCAAGATATTTATTATTATTTACCTACCCCAGTAATATTGAAGGGGGTGGTTTAGACTTTAGACAATCAAACTGTATTATCAATAGGTAAGAAAAAATTAAAAAGATCACCAGTTTCATACAAAACTGCGGACCCCACTCGACTCAAATGTATGGGACAGCAGATTAGAAAAAAAAACTAGTGTCTATAGTAGAAGTTCTGTTTTGTAACTCCTTGTTTACAGTATGTAAACTTAATTTAATTACGTTATATACTTTAAAGGGTGCTTCAGACCATCAAACTGGACAACTTTAACACATGTCAATTTAGATGTCAATATAGATACTCTACCAAAATGAATGAAACGGCAGGAATATTTCTTCGCGATTTTGAAGTTATAGCCCATAGTAAAGGCTGGGCCACACAGAGTGCGGCTGCAGGAGTGCGATTTTTGAATCTCATTCGCTGAGCTCAGCAGTTAAAAATTTCATAATTACTATGGAGATATGCATCTATCTACTGCTGATTTGACTTTCAAAAATGGCACTCCCGAAGTATGATTTTTGAAAGTTAAATCAGCAGTAGAAAGATGCATATCTCCATAGTTATTTTGACATTATCAACTGCTGAGCTCAGCGAATGAGATTCAAAAATCGCACTCCAGGTCGGCTGTGGGCCGGCAGTAGTTGTAAACTATGGAATTATAAGCGAGGTGTCACACTGCGGCTACTGTTCCGCAGCCGCGCCGGACTGCATTCAGTGTGACACCTCGCATAAATAATTCCATAGTTTACAACTACTGCCGGCCCGCAGCCGTTCCGCAGCCGCACTCTGTGTGGCCCAGCCTTAAGAGTTGTTCAGTTTGATGGTCTGAAACGCATAATAAGTTTACACCCTTTACTTGTATATCATCATCATCATCATCATCATCATCATATCAGCCATTAAACGTCCACTGCTGGACATAAGCCTCCCCCAAAATGGGGGGATTTGCCATAATCGCCACGCTTGGCAGGCGGGTTGGCGGTCGCAGCTGCCCATCCTCCGGTAGAACCATAGAAATGTGGGTAGATCCCGTAGTCGCCTTTTACGACACCCACAGGAGGAAATGGGATGGTGCTATTCATAGCCGACACCACACGGACAATTCATACATAAGGTCTAATAAAAGTAGGTGAAACTATTTTAAGGGGATGATCAGACCATCAAACTGAACAACTTTCTCTATGGAACCAATATCGTAATCGCGAAAAAAAATCAGCTGTTCCATACAAACCTACTCGACCTAAATGTATGGGAGAGCAGATTTTTTTTTCGCGATTTCGATATTGGTCCCATAGAGAAAGTTGTTCAGTTTTATGGTCTGATCATCCCCTTTAAAATAGTTTCACCTAATTTTGTTAGACCTTATATATATTTACACTAATTACCTACTATACCTTTCTTACCTATTATACCTACTGAGGTATCTACCTATTAATAATATATTCAATCGCATAACATTTACAAGAATCATGGCAAAACGCAATAAGAAGACACGCAAAAGAAACTACGAGTGATTCTAATTACTTACCTAGTTTAGTTAGCGGCGTCATAAATTGATTTTAGTTAGTGAAAGTTTTTTTAACTGACGTACGTTAGGGATATAATTGGATTGGTAAAATAAAACACATGAGAACTGGACCGCGATTGTAACTAGTTCATACAAACTACAGGATGTTACTGAAGAACTTTCTCAAAGGAACGTACCTATGGGAAATTCGTAAAGTAATATCGACTTTTCATACAAGACAGATCATGGGTACCAAGCACGTATCCAGACTTTAGTTTCGGGGGGGGGGGGGGGATATTTAATTTTCGGGGGGCGGGGGGATATTCATAGAAAAACCATAAAAAAGTAAAATTGTGCTGTAATCACTTTTCCATACAAGTATTCAATTTCGGGGTGGGGGGGGGGGGGGGGGGGATAAAACGCACCTATCCCCCACCTGGATACGTGCCTGATGTGTACAATACAATCACACCTTAAGGCGGTTGCAGAGGGGTCAATTTTATACAAAACTTTGACGCACAATACGCGTAGACGGTATTAATATATGTAACTTTGTATATATGGAAAAATAGATTAGATATCTATATAGATAGATAAAAATCTATCTATATAGATATCTAATCTATTTTATCACGAGGGAAAAACTGGGTTGGGCTTATGCTTAAAAAAATTCAAATATAGCATAGCATAGCATATGCTCACGACTGTATTCCCCGAGGGGGTAGTCAGAGATATTCTGAAACTCCAGAACATCCACGTTTCACTAGTAGTACCGAAACTCTGTCCAGTGTGACGGGGAGTGAGCCCGTCGCCACTTGTAATGGACAGTGGGTACAATACATGCCTCGAAATTGAAGTATGCATCTTTCCTCACGATGTTTTCCTTCACCGAAAAGCCAGTGGTGTTACAAATCGTACATAAATTCCGAAAAAACTCATTGGTACGAAATTCAAATATTTTGTCATGTAATCTATGTAATCCACAGCTAGATTTAACTTGCTTACAATTTTTTTCAACACACTTGCTCATAAAATGGCCCTTATTTCACCGCAATTAGGCACATAATGACATCTATAACCAAACTGTGATTTTTTCATTACTATTATTCACAAGGGAGTTATAAGTTTTTTATAGTAGGTATATAAACTTCTTGGTTGAGTTCTTGAGTTGCTTTGTTCTTAAAAAAGTTTCGATACAAAAAAGATCATATTCAATAGCACAAATAAATTCTCTAAATAAACTTTTTATTTAATAATAAAATGATTTTTTTATTATTATTTTCTTCACAAGTGTGTTGAAAAACGTCGTATGATACACGTGTGTATTGATGATTACCGTCCTCGGCTCTCTTAAGACCCTCGCCTACGGCTCGGGTCTCAATGGCGCCTCAGCGGTAATCACCAACATTACACACTTGTACCATAATGTACTGTTAGACTTAGAAACCCTGTAAGAGCACTGCAATAAAGTACCTATGTCTTGTACCTATTAACCTAAAACCATATAAATTAACACAATAGAAAAGCAATCATTACTCCCTCGCGCTCGCTCAGTTCCTCTTCCATTCATCTCTCTTTTAGCAGTCATTTCAGCACTCGCTCCTTTCTTACACATTTCATCTTTTCTCCCCGAGCCCGCGGCCGTTGGGGGCCTCCAAGTCTCGAGAAGAGAAGTCCTTTTTAATCAAATCCAAAATATGTTCTATAAATAAAAGGCAGTTTGGAGTTGCGTGGTCCGGGTCTTGGGACTGCTTTGGAGTTGAAGGCCTCATACATAGTCAAAGAAAGCCCAGAAAAAGAGTCATAAATATAGCGAATTTTTGAGCTCGCTTCGCTCGCTGAATCTTTTATTCTTTTGTTTCTACACACAAATCAACTCGATTTTAACATGGGCTACACTATAATCAAGAGCTCGCTTCGATCGCTCCAATTTTTTGTTTCATATATGAATAGCCTTAATTTCGCCCAGAAATTGAGTTATAATGTATCCAAATCTCGAGCTCGCTTCGTTCCCTCCAGGAGTGCGATTTTTGAAACTTATTTGCCGAGCTCAGCGGTTGAAAATGTCAAAATTACTATGGAGATATTTATCTTTCTACTGCTGATTTGACTTTCAAAAATAGCACTCGTGAAGTATGATTTTTGAAAGTCAAATCAGTAGTAGAAAGATGCATATCTCCATAGTAATTTTGACATTTTCAACTGCTGAGCTCAGCGAATGAGTTTCAATAATCGCACTCCTGGTTCTAAATCATATTGCAATGATCTCATTATATTCCAGTAAATTCTCGAGCTTACTTCGCTCGCTCCTTGTTTTTAATTGCAACTACCTGTTGCAACGACCTCTCTTTTCGACCTAATCATAGGTTTTGCAGTAAAAAGTCGAATTCGCTTCGCTCTATCCTGGTTATGATTGTATCTCAGACTCATTGGATGTAGATCGTATTGCAGGTTTGCAACAAGGTGAGCAATGACCTAATAATATTGTAGTATAATCTCGAGCTCGCTTTGCTCGCTCTAGCTAGATTTAAGGGGTATCGCATACAGAAGGAGTCGAGGCGCGGGTGCGCGCCTTAAAGACCTTGACATACGGTCGGTAATTGTATATCATACCAATCCAAGCGGCGCACCTTTCGGGATCTTGTATACAATTATCGACCGTATGCCAAAGTCGCACAGGCGCGCCCGCGCCTCGACGCCGGCGCCGCCTCGACTCCTTCTGTATTCGATACCCCTTAGATCGTATCAATCTCAAGCTCGCTTCACTTTTGGTTTTAGATTTTTTTCCAACGGCATAACCTGGTCCTGAAACTCCATAGGAAATGATTGCTATCTACGTTCCATAGAGGGAAGGGGCACCTATATCAAGTTTTTGTCACGGCTCGAAAAAATCATAGATATCAATTTCTGGAAAGACCAGGAGTGCTATTTTTGAAACTCATTCTTTGAACTCAGCAGTTGAAAATGTTAATATTACTATGGAGATATGCATCTTTCTACTGCTGATTTGACATTCAAAAATCATACTTCAGGAGTGCGATTTCTGAAAGTCAAACCAGCAGTAGAAAGATGCGTACCTCCATATTTTTTCAGCTGCTGTGTTCAACGTATCTGATTCAAAAATCGCACTCCAGGAGTGCGATTTTTGAATTTCATTCGCTGGGCTCAGCAGTTGAAAATGTCAAAATTACTATGGAGATATGCATCTTTCTACAGCTGATTTGACATTCAAAAATCATACTCCTGGAGTGTGATTTTTGATAGTCAAATCAGCAGTAGAAAGATGCGTACCTCCATATTTTTTCAACTGCTGAGTTCAACGTATGAGATTCAAAAATCGCACTCCAGGGGCCTCATTTAGTTTTGCCGCCCTGGGCCTCCGACGGTCTTACTTCGCCTCTGTCACCAACAACATTCAAACTTGGGGTAAATACTTTGTTTACACTTTAAGACTTTCCTGTTGCAATACGTTATACAATACAACTTCTATCAATATTCCAAATCAAAAATTGCAATCAATAAAAATAAGTTCTATAGGCTCGCTATAAGTGTTCCATTCAAACTCATGCGGTCATCTTTGACCCATTCGGTAACGGCACATATACCGCTACACACGTACTACGTTCTAAAGATGCGTCTTGAGACGCGCTCGGTATAATTATTGGTTAACTGTTTAATTGCAATGTTAGGAATTGTTACAAAGGTCTCGGTTCATCTGTGAAGTGACTAAAGGATATCTAAGGTTTCTTTTGCAGTGCTATTTAAGCTTGCAGCAAGCACCCTTATAGCATCACAAAAATCACAAAATTTACTTTCAAATCAAAATTATATAAGATGATCTTGGAAAACTGTAACCGATCTTCTTTCGCTATTTCCTCTACCCTAAGGTTGTCTGGAAGAAATCGTTTTTTAGCGATAAGACCGCCTGTTTTTGTGCCTTTTGTATTTCCTGATTGTTTGCTCTCTGTATACTTTGTTTTTTTGGTGTCAAATAAAGTATAATTGATTGATTGATTGATTGATTGAACTTTAACACATTGGACTAGTACTAGTAAATAGGCAGAACGTAAAACGTATCTATACTATTATAAAACTGTAACAGGAAGTTTGTCTGTACATTGAAGATATTAACAAAAAAAAAGTTACGATATGGATTTTAGGTGTCCCTGATTCCATTTCACCAATTTTTGGATTTTTTGTCTGTCTGTTTGTTTGTGTGTTTGTTTGGGTGTTTGTTTGTTTGAACGAGCATCACGCAAAAAGTACTGAACCGATTTTGATGAAACTTTTTTTGTTTGATAGCTTATGATCTGAATTAAAATCTGGTATATAATTTGTGCGGACGAAGTCGCGGGTTAACGCTCGTACTATTATAAAACTGTAACAGGAAGTTTGTCTGTACATTGAAGATGTTAACAAAAAAAAAGTTACGATATGGTTTTTAGGTCTCCCTGATTCCATTTCACCAATTTTTGGATTTTTTGTCTGTCTGTTTGTTTGTGTGTTTGTTTGGGTGTTTGTTTGAACGAGTATCACGCAAAAACTACTGAACCGATTTTGATGAAACTTTTTTTGTTTAATAGCTTATGATCTGACTTAAAATCTGGTATATAATTTGTGCGGACGAAGTCGCGGGTTAACGCTCGTAATAATTAAAATTACATATGCTGCTTATAAATGCATAAATAATCTATATATCTATACTATTATAAAACTGTAACAGGAAGTTTGTCTGTACATTGAAGATATTAACAAAAAAAAAGTTACGATATGGTTTTTAGGTGTCCCTGATTCCATTTCACCAATTTTTGGATTTTTTGTCTGTCTGTTTGTTTGTGTGTTTGTTTGTTTGTTTGTTTGTTTGTTTGTTTGTTTGTTTGAACGAGTATCACGCAAAAACTACTGAACCGATTTTGATGAAACTTTTTTTGTTTGATAGCTTATGATCTGACTTAAACTCTGGTATATAATTTGTGCGGACGAAGTCGCGGGTTAACGCTCGTATGTATATATAAATAATTATAGTATTGCATTAGTTGGCATTAGTATTAGAATTAAAACTGTAAAAAATGAAAGCTTACATCTGCCAACAAACTGTCATGCAGTTTGGCAGATTTAATGTAAAGAAACCTTTTTGTAATTTCTTTTGGATAAATAAATGAAATTGAATTGAATTGAATCAAAGTTTCAATATTTACGATGTGATGATTAGGTGACCAGTCCACAATAGTACATAATGATACGTGTGACTTACGTATTCCTCTATTGCACGGCTTCAAATAAACGCCGCGTAATAATGGACTTACTTAAGATACGAATATCACTTAGCTTCGCTAAGATATCGCAATCACACACAATCACAATCAATAGGAAATATTCTATTCTATTTTTATTTAATGGCGTCCAATGCGTTATCACAATTGTGCCAATGTCCCGTTATGGGGAGAGTACACGTAGGAAAATGATTAGTAGCATTTCTGCCAATGATAATCTCAAGTTAACGTTTTATAGTTAAAACACAAAAGAGTTTACAAAATAGCGGAGCCACGTGAAAGCCTAACAGATGCCAATACGCACGCGTCTGACCTACCCCAGACTTGCAGCGCGACTCCCTCACTAGGAAATAATCTCAATAGGTACACACCGCTAAGTCAAGCACTCTGAAAAGTCACAGTACTGAAAAAATATGGTACTAAATCCATGAACAACCAACTATTTCGACTAAATTCACGTTTTCTACAGCATGAACTTATTGTAACCATGAATTTCGTGTCAAAGGACATTTAAAAGTACCTAACTTCTTTTGTATTTACTTTATTATGCATCTGTGCAATAAGTAGATTCATTTTCGAATGTACCTAACGGAAAAGCGTGATCTAAGTGCGGGTTTACGTCAAGGAGGGCTATAAAATAATTACATAAAATTGCGGAGCCTCGTGGCAGGGACAAACGCGAACACTACGCGAAAGACAACCGCTCGCGGCAAAACTTGCAACGTAACTGAAACTTGGCTGCTGACTTTAGTAGGATCATAAAGTACGGATATTGTCATAACTAACACTTAAAGAATGTCTCCAAATCGGCCTTAGTGTTAGAAATATTTTTAAACTTAAGGCGGTTGCAGAGGGGTCAATTTTATACAAAACTTTGACGCACAATACGCGTAGACGGTATTAATATAAGTAACTTTGTATATATGGAAAAATAGTTTAGATAATCTAGTTGCTGCGTCTTAAATAACATTTGCAATTTATAAAATAATTACGAAGATATAAAGCTTTGAAATCTTTCATACAACATTTTAAAAGCTTTATATCTTCGTAATTATATTACAAATGTTATTTGTGACGCGGTAACTAGATTTTCTAAACTATTTTTCCATATGTAAAATATTACTTTTATTAATTCCGTCTACGCGTATTGTGCGTCAAACTTTTTTATGGACTGAAACCACCTTAAGAGATACTTTTCTCTTTAAACTTTGTTATGTAAAGTACTAAATGACAACCGAAAATAATGTGACCTAGTTTGAAGTTATGCAAAATAAGCATTTGTTTAAAAAATCACAGTCAAAAACGTACAAAGTAAACTTTCAAAAATTTTCTACAAAAATGTTAATTTTGGAGTGTGCAAGCTTCATGGACATTGAGGAAAAATTGTTCTAAAAGACGTCGAATCCGTTGAATAGAATATCAATGAAGAAAAGCGAAAGTTATGCCTTGTGTAGCGGTGCTTGGAGAAAGAGGAAATGGATGCCATCGCATATCTTGTCAGTTCAACTTTTGCGTTTGGCACGAAATGACGTCCGCGCCACTTTTTGAATCAACACGCGTGGTTTCCTCAAAAATATACGTTTTTAAACAAATATCTTAAATAAAATGATGGATTTAAAAGAAATAATTCGATGGTTTCTGCCATGCTTTCATTTGTTGCTGGTTAAAAAAAGAAAAATTGACGTGAAATTGACTTTTTTCTTTTTATGTTTAGTTTTTAATTTGGAATTAGTAAACGGAAGTAGTGATAGTGGTGTGGTGGTTAGTAAAAATAGAATAGAAAGTACCAAAAATTTTGATGATAACAAAATTGAAATAAGAAAGGAGGAAGATGCAAATTTTAACCAAAGTGAATATTTTGTTAATGAGAAATTTGAAAATGCAGAATCGAGAAGTTTGGAAGATGCGTCAGTTGGTAAGTTAAGTAAAATTTAATGCACATATTTTAACAAGTGATTTCCATATCAGTAGAAATCCGTTCGAGGATGGGTATACAAAATTATGTTAAAAATACAGTCGAATTGAGCACCTCCTCCTTTTTTTGATGTCGGTTAAAAATGAATAATTAAGTGTACTTAACTATTATAAAGCTAGAAACAGGAGTGCGATTTTTGTATCTCATACGTTGAACTCAGCAGTTGAAAATGTATGGAGATATGCATCTTTCTACTGCTGATTTGACTTTCAAAAAAAGCACTCCTAGGGTATGATTTTTGAATGTCAAATCAGCAGTAGAAAGATGCATATCTCCATAGTAATTTTGACAGATTCAACTGCTGAGCTCAGCGAATGAGATTGAAAAATCGCACTCCAGATGTGTGTTTATACATTGAAGATATTTACAAAAAAAAGATACTATAATGGTGTTTATGTGTCAATGATTTCAAATCCCCAATTTTATGATTTTTTGTCTATTTGTTCGAGGCTCACGCTAAAACTACTGGACCGATTTTGATAAAACTTTTTGTGTTTAAAAGCTTATGATAAGAATTAAAATCAGGTACCTATACAAGGTGTTACAAAAATACGGGGTGGTTAAGACCATCAAACTGAACAACTTTCCGCGAAAAAAAAATTGGATGTTCCATCATCATCATCATCATATCAGCCGATAGACGTCCACTGCTGGACATAGGCCTCCCCCAAAATGTGGAGATTTGCCATAATCGCCATGATGTGATACGTTTGCGATGTTCCATACTAAACTACAGATCTAATCAAGCTAAATGTATGGGACAAAATAGTTTTTTTTTCGCGATTTCAATGTTGGTCCCATAGTGAAAGTTGTACAGTTTGATGGTCGCAACAACCCTCTTAAAAGTTTTAAATGTTTAGTTTTACTTTTGTAACACCCTGTATATTTTATCTCGCTACAATGACGGGAGCCGGTGTGGATGAAGTCGCGGGCAAAAGCTATCTATAAAGTACGCCTTATTTTGAATAATGATTGCTACGACATATGTCTTCCATACAAAAGACATCAACGAGACCGGTTTTTTTATATTTTCAGGTTGATTTATACAACGTGTTAATGAATTAACGCAAAACTAGAAAGTAGTTTGTTTAGAATCGAGAGCAGGAGTGCGATTTTTGAATCTCATACGTTGAACTCAGCAGTTGAAAATGTATGGAGATACGCATCTTTCTACTGGTGGTGTCACTTTCAAAAATTGCACTCTTGGAGTATGATTTTTAAGTGTCAAATCAGCAGTAGAAAGATGCATATCACCATACTAATATTAACATTTTCAACTGCTGAGTTCAAAGAATGAGATTCAAAAATCGCACTCCAGAATCGAATTATCATGGTTTTAACAATAGGTCATTTTTTTCCAAATTTTTATTACATAATTGGTTTGTAAAATTTAAAATTTACTGAACCCGATGTCAACCCACACCACGGGCATACTCACCCTACTTACTATCAAAACAAGATTATTAAAATGTATCCATGAGTACGTTAGCGCTTTCATTCATTGCTGAAATGATAACAAATCATTTTTGCCTCAAAACTTAAAATGCGAATAACTTTAAATTTTAACTATCAAAATAATGAAATTATTGTTTCATTCTAATTATTTTGTTATAAATCAGTTGGGTGTATGATGTTTTGCGCTTATTTATTAACACGTTGTATATGGTAAATTTTATATCACTGCGGATAACTTCAGCATGTATTCTACTCATCAAACTGAACAACTTTAACTATGGAGCCAACGTCAAAATCGCGAAAAAAAATATCAGCTGTCCAATACATTTGAGTCGAATAGGTACTGCAGTTTTGTATGGGACAGCCGATTTTTTTTTTCGCGATTTCGAAGTTGCCTCCATAGTGAAAATTGTTCAGTTTGATGAGTAGAATACATGCTGAAGTTATCCGCAGTGATATAAAATTTGCCCTGTATATATTACGAGCGTTAACCCGCGACTTCGTCCGCACAAATTATATACCAGATTTTAAGTCAGATCATAAGCTATCAAACAAAAAAAGTTTCATCAAAATCGGATGATCGTGATACTCGTTCAAACAAACAAACAAACAAACACACACAAACAGACAGACAACAAATCAAAAAATTGGTGAAATGTAATCAGGGACACCTAAAAACCATATCGTAACTTCAATGTACAGACAAACTTCCTGTTACAGTTTTATAATAGTATATAAGGTCTAACAAAATTAGGTGAAACTATTTTGAGGGGATGATCAGACCATCAAACTGAACAACTTTCTCTATGGGACCAATATCGAAATCGCGAAAAAAAAAATCTGCTGTCCCATACATTTAGGTCGAGTAGGTTTTTATGGAACAGCTGATTTTTTTTTTCGCGATTTCGATATTGGTCCCATAGAGAAAGTTGTTCAGTTTGATGGTCTGATCACCCCTTTAAAATAGTTTCACCTAATTTTGTTAGACCTTATATATTATACTCACAAAAGTTGTATTTACCCATGCTGTTTTGTATAAATAACAATTGATATGGTTCATCAGAAGAACTAACTCGTTTCAAGGTGTTCTAAGTTATGTAAAAAATCTGAACGAAAAAGAACTTTTAAACAATAAACTTTTTTGATTAGATTTTTTGTTGCTATAACAACACTATTTTTAATTATTTGCATAATTTTAAGGTTGTATTCAGGAGTGCGATTTTTGAATCTCATCCGTTGAACTAAGCAGTTGAAAATGTGTGGAGATACGCATCTTTCTACTGCTGATTTGACTTTCAAAAATCTCACTCCTAGGAGTGCGATATATGCAATGCATATTTCCATACTAACGGTGCGATTTTTGAATCTCATACGTTGAACTCAGCAGTTGATAATGTATGGAGATACGCAACTTTCTCCTGCTGATTCCACTTTCAAAAATAGCACTCCTGGAGTATGATTTTTGAAAGTCAAATCAGCAGTAGAAAGATGCATATTTCCATTGTAATTTTGACATTTTTAACTGCTGAGCTCAGCGAATGAGATTCAAAAATCGCACTCCAGCTGATCGAACTTTTGTATGAAAAGTAATTTTTTTTTGTGAATTTCCGGTATGCTACTAGGGAAAGTTGTATAAACACCCCTTAAAGTAATGCAACTGTTTATCCTAACACCCTGTATACAGGGTGAAATTGATATCATTAGCATCCTTTTAAACTAAGAATTTTTTTATTAACTAATTTTGTTTATTATGTTGTCTATTGTTGTAAATAAAATGCAATTCATTTATAAACATTGTGCATATTTTCAACAAAAGACAGTAAAATATAACCGATTGCCATGTTTACTGAAGTGAATCGTTCTAAATACCTATTTACCTACGTAAAGAACTAGAACAAGCATAATTGCGTAATACCTAGATAAAGAAAAACCAAGACTTTTTATACAGAACAGTTGTTATACCTACCATACTTTGTGTACAGATTTTGTCTGCGTATGGAACATAGACTTCCCAGCAGTGGCACATTTTGTACGAAACAGCAGTTTTTTTCTCGATGTTTGCTCCATAGTGAAAGGTGTTCGGCTTGATAGCATTAAGGTGGTTTCAGTCCATACAAAAGTTTGACGCACAATACGCGTAGGCGGAATTAATAAAAGTAATATTTTATATATGGAAAAATAGTTTAAAAAATCTAGTTGCTGCGTCACAAATAACATTTGCAATTTATAATATAATTACGAATATATATAGCTTTTAAAATTTTATCTGAAAAATTTCAAAGCTTTATATCTTCGTCATTATTTTAAAGTAATTTTTATTTTATTTTAAAAGCTACTTATATTAATACAGTCTACGCGTATTGTGTGTCAAAGTTTTGTTTAAAATTGACCCCTCTGCAACCGCCTTAACCACCCCTTTAAATATTCCTAGGTTGTTTTTACACACCCGTAGATAGATTTTTTATTTGTTTGGTTGGGACCTTCGAATCTCCTCAAGGCCTCTGCATTTCTAAATCCGGGTCCGCACATTTAAAAAAAAAAGAAAGTTAATGAGTTTCTAGTTTAGGTACAGCTCACACCACAACATGTTCAAAATCATTTGTTAAAAATCTAAGTGAATATAATTATATTATAATCACTTAGTTTCACTGCCTTTTTAGAAGAGAAAGATATAAATAATAATTAAAGTCATTAAGACAAAAATAATGCTTTCTTACTTTATTTAACGTATAAAGTGTTTTATTAGTTATACCCACCCAATTATAATCACGCTCATTACGCCTAATGGGGAGAACATAGCCTTTCTTGACCAAAGCGTACAAAAGCGTATAAAGATTGACAATCAATACAGAAAGAGTATTGTATTGTTATTAATTAATTGTTAATTGGGACTACAATAATTCAGTATTAATTAATTAAGATTGTTAGAGGTAACGCGACTCCATAAGAATTTTTAATAATGATGATTCCTAGTCGATTTCGACTGCGGTGAGTGACTGCTAATCTTTGTATTGAAAGCAGTCAGAGTCAGGAGTGCGATTTTTGAAAGTCAAATCAATAGTAGAAAGATGCATATCTCCATAATAATTTTGACATTTTCAACTGCTGAGCTCAGCACTCCTGGAGTCCGATTTTTGAAACTCATTCGCTGAGCTTTTTTAGAAGTCAGTGCGTTTTAGACAATTACTTTTGAACCTACTAAACCATTTAGTTATGAAAGCAAAAAGAATATTAATTAGTAATGTTTTACGAAAATTATAATCAACATTAGGTTATACAACAGTTGGTTGTGGTCGTGTTGGTTGGCGAGTAGCGTGGCTTTTTTGCAGGAGGTTACGGTTCGATCTCCGCCCATTTGAGTCGTATCAATTGAGTTTTTATAAACTTTATGTATCTAAATACTTAGACTTACAATACGATTAATAAAACCTATGTCATTGGTGACTGGCATGGCAAAAACACTCGGAACATCCACATTTCACATGCATTACACTAGCAGCGTCCATAACTTTAACTTGCCTGTGACAGTTAGTGAGCCCATGATACAATCGGTAGCGCACGGACACAGTATAAGAAAGAGTAGGTATAGTCTGTACGGTTACTCCCTGGCTCCCTGCTCATAAACTTCACCCCTTGTGACAAACGGTTGTCAGAAAACTTTAGGCAATAGAGTCCTTTCTCACTCTCACTCAGTATTGCACGTGCTTACTTTTTCTTGTCAGTTTTTCTAATTTGTATGAAGTATCAGCTTAAGTTTCCAGGGTTTGGTACGGGCACGGTAATTCCTCCACTAAGACGAGCCCAAAGAGTAATATAAGTATATTAGAAAAGAGAACCCACTCGTGGCAACATTATGCATCCACCTTATGTCAAATTGAAGGCTAGCTAGCGCCATCTATGTTTCACCGACAATAATTCAACCTATACTATACATAAATACTTATATCTACTCATACCGATGGATATTATTGTTTTGAATGCTAGTTTTCGTTCAATCCCGCACCGATCGAGTGAAATTCCAGTATCCTTACTATTCCTGTAATCTAAACATTGTCAAGAGAACAACAAAAACTCCAGAACATCACTAAATCGGCACGAAATTGAACGAAAACTACAAACAACCCGCACATTACGCAAGATAGGTAGCCATTTTGTGAATTTGTCAATTTGACATTGATATAAATTCTGCGAAATATTTAATAGGTGGCAGCACATTCTATGCAAACTGAATCGGAAAAAGCCACCAAAGGGCGAATGTCCTCCGCCTGGACGAGCCTATCGGGCGGGACACTGCCTACCAATTCTCGAAGCGATTCGGCTATTTCCTATTATTGAACGCTCATAACTTCGGTCTGCAATTGAGAGCTCATTCGGGATAGATTGTGGTAATAGGCAAACTTAGCTAATTTCTTTGTTTACTCACTCACAGTTGATCATCAAAACCTGCTGTTTTACTTTACATACTTTTACTTTCTGTGGCCTTGGTGCATCATGGCCTCCTCTACAATTGAATTCCATCTGTCACGATTTTCTTCTCCTAGAGTGCGATTTTAGAATCTCATTCGCTGAGCTCAGCAGTTGAAAATGTCAAAATTACTATGGAGATATGCATTTTTCTACTGCTGATTTGACTTCCAAAAATCATACTCCAGGAGTGCGATTTTTGAAAGTCAAATCAGCAGTAGAAAGATGCGTATCTCCATACATTATCAACTGCTGAGTTCAACGTATGAGATTTCTGATTTTTGAATGTCAAATCAGCAGTAGAAAGATGCATATCTTCATAGTAATATTGACATTTTCAACAAGTCCTAGAAATATAAAATTTGGCTTGGATATTGGTCTCAAAATCCTAGTATTGCATTGCATTCTTCAAAATTGTTTCCGTCAACGAACAGTCAGTGGTTTTAGTTCCTAAAAAATCGTTGATACATTGATGAGATGGATGCCACTATCATTACCAACACAGCCACAGATGTTTTATAAACTACAGAGCTGTTAAATCACACACACATCTCGTCGTGTTACTATACTATCATTAGCCCAAATGATTCAAGACGGTCATTTCATTCGCCTATACTATACGCTGACCGAGTAACCTTGATGTTTCGCTGACATTGACAGAGAGATTACTTGCAATAACTTGTTATGCTTGTTCTTTTGACTAGCTGCTGTCGGTGACTTTGTTTGTCATCTTTTCTTCGTATTTTCGAATATAGCTGTCTAACTCCTCTCCCCTATCTATAATCGAAATAAGCGTGAACATATAATAGGGTCCTTCTTAATATGCTGACAGATTTATAAGGGGATGATCAGGAGTGCTATTTTTGAATCTCATACGTTGAACTCAGCAGTTGAAAATTTCAAAATTCCTGGTACTCCTGAAGTATGATTTTTGAAAGTTAAATCAGCAGTAGAAAGATGCATATCTCCACAGTAATTTTGACATTATCAACTGCTGAGCTCAGCGAATGAGATTCAAAAATCGCACTCCACATCATCCTGAATACAGTCGATCTGTCTCTTTGTCGGTCTTCCGCGCGGTCTTTTCTACTGCGGTTTCCAGTGTGAGACACTGTTTTGGGCGCCCTGATCTACTCCATTCTTTCAACGTGTCCAGAATCATCTTCAAAATTGTTTCCGTCACCGAACAAAATCGCACTCCTGGAGTATGGTTTTTGAAAGTCAAATCAGCAGTAGAAAGATGCATATATATCCATAGTAATGTTAACATTTTCAACTGCTGAGTTCAACGTATGAGATTCAAAAATCGCACTCCAGACCATCATACTTAATAACATTCTTTATGGGACTAATATACAACCATTATCGCTTTGAAGGTGGTCAGAAACATTGTTACAACCAACGATAAAATATTACCAAGTAATCGTATAATTTTATCGATGCTACAACAAGATGTAATGAATGACTGTCTTGCATGCAGTTGTAAGAAGGCTCACTCGTTGATCAGTGTAGATATGTAGGTAAGTAAAACTGAAATTGAACCGTCAATAACCGAGTTAACATCTTAGATAGCGAGATAGTAACACAAAGTAAATGTTAAAACACTTTCACATCGCGTGAGTTCATACTTTGTTATGTTCAAATTTCACTTGACAATAGCTAGGTGCTATGATGAAATGAAATTATAATGGCTCAAAAAAACATAATTTACTTTTAAGAATAGGTAGTTTTGATGATAAAATCAACTTATTAAATCAAGGGCACGTATCTAGATTTCGGGGGGAGGGATAAATCCCCCCTGGAATGCCCTGGATACGTGCTTGGGCGGAACAGGAGTGCGATTTTTGAAACTCATTCGTTGAGCTCAGCATTTAAAAATGTCAAAGCTACTATAGAGATATGCATTTTTCTACTGCTGATTTGACATTGAAAAATCATACTCCAGGCGTGCGATTTTTGAAAGTCAAATCCGCAGTAGAAAGATGCGCGTCTTCATAGATTTTCACCTGCTGAGTTCAACGTATGAGATTCAAAAATCGCACTCCAGGGCTCAAGAAAATAAATATACCTATCTAAAGGGCATCCAGTTTTGCAAGCCTCCATCCAAACTGTCAGACCACGTTCAGACGACCCGCACCCGCCCCGCACCCGCCCCGCATTCAACCCGCGTCCTAAAATGCATTGCTTGCAATTTAAGTCTTATGACACGATAATAAATCTCGTATCGTATTTTGATGAGCGGTCGCTGGGCGGATGCGGGGCGGGCGCCGTAGTAAATGATAAATACAACCGTGCATAAATTCCAAAGAACTTAGTGGTACAGGCCAGGAATCGAACCGCGGCCTCATGATTGAGGCGCTAGCTCTCTTCCGTATGGGCTATCATCGCTCCTAAAATAGGCAATAAGCCATAGTGTTACAGTTCTGCCCACCTAGACTCCAATCATCAATCAATCAATCAATTAATTATACTTTATTTGACACAAAAAAACAGAGTACACAGAGAGCAATCAATCAGGAAATACAAAAGGCACAAAAACAGGCGGTCTTATCGCTAAAAAGCGATTTCTTCCAGACAATCATCCAATGCGACACATTAATAATACCTACATCATCATCAGCCTATAAACGTCCCACTGCAGGGCACAGGCCTACCCTCAGGGAGGGTGTATGGGCATTAGTCCACCACGCGTGCCCAATGCGGTTTGGTAGACTACACATATGCATCAGAATTTCTTCTTCAGCGTATGCAGGTTTCCTCACGATGTTTTCCTTCACCGTTTGAGAGCAGTCGGTATTACGTACATAAGTTAGAAAAACTCATTGGTACATAGCATGTTGTCCGTGCGGATTCGAACCCGGACCCCCATAATTGGGTGTCCATACCTCTCCGCAACGCGCCACCGACGCTCTGTAATAATACCTACATAGATTATAATAATTATTAATCATTCTTTGATTTGTTTGAATTGTTATGATCAGTCGACATTTAGCTATATCTTCCATTCATTCAGTTAATTAACGTTGGCAACACTAATATCGTTACTTTTTTTTAAACTTTGTTCTTGAACACTGAGCTGAATACATCTTTTGCTGAATTCATCTTTGAATTTATATTCAAACCCCAAAACCGCCGATCCCTGCTCCAATAACACCAGCTAACAATAATAATACACCCAGGTAGCAAAACTTTATTATATTAACTGCGCTGATCCAAGTGACCTTAGAATGCCGTCTTTTTTAGTCACTGCGACGTCGTCGCCTACCTGGGATCCCTCGCATACTCCACCACGTTGACCCAGCAAGTCGAGTGTCATCTTAAAAAGACTTGTAAATATAAAACACAAACAAAGCAAGGTGAAGGCAATCATGTGACACAGGCGAAGGATAACAAATATTTATTAAACCTTAAATTATTGGGCCTGTCTCTGTTATTATAATAATTATTATACTTACCTGGAGTGCGATTTTTGAATCTCATACGTTGAACTCAGCAGTTGAAAATGTATGGAGATACGCATCTTTCTACTGCTGATTTGACTTTCAAAAATCGCACCCCTGGAGTATGATTTTTGAAAGTAAAATCAGCAGTATAGTAATTTAGAAATTTTCAACTGCTGAGCTCAGCGAATGAGATTCAAAAATCGCACTCCTGCATGGTCCAAGTTAATATGCAGGAGTGCGATTTTTAAAAGTAATAGGTTGAACTCAGCAGTACAAAATGTAATAATTACTCTGGAGATATGCATCTTTCTACTGCTGATTTGACTTTCAAAAATCCTACTCCAGGAGTGCGTTTTTTGAAAGTCAAATCAGCAGTAGAAATATGCATATCTCCATAGTTATTTTCACATTTTCAACTGCTGAGCTCGGCAAATGAGATTCAAAAATCGCACTCCTGATGGTGTTTAAGGGGATGATCATACCATCATACTGAACAACTTCCTCTATGGGACCAATATCGAAAACGCGATAATAAAGTCTGCTGTCCTATTCCGATATTTGGGTCGAGTAGGTTTGTAGTGTGTGGAAAACCCGTTTTTTTTTCGTGATTTCGTTATTGGACCCATACAAAAAGTTGTTCAGTTTTATGGTCAGGAGCACCCTGTTTCATATTTAACGCATTTATATATGTAACTGTTTTACACCCTGTAGTTATACCACAGACTTAGGAACGTATTCCCCTTTTGTGGATGTTCAAAGTAGAATTAGGGCCAGTTTCAACCACTTCTAAATAAGTTCTTGACAGCTTATCTGACAGATCGTTTGACATATATCTCTTATAAAAAATATGTCAAATGATCTGTCAGATAAGCTGTTAAGAACTTATCTCCAGGAGTGCGATTATTGAAAGTCATTCGCTGAGCTCAGCAGTTGACAATATATAGCAATAAATTGCTTTGGAGAGATGCATTTTTCTACTGCTGATTTGACTTTCAAAAATCATACTCCAGGAGTGCAATTTTTGAAAGTCAAATCAGCAGTAAATCGATGCGTATCTACATACATTGTCAACTGCTGAGTTTAACGTATGAGATTCAAAAATCGCACTCCAGAAGTGTTTACAAGACCCTAATTGTTTTCTTTCAAATGACAATGGGTCGGCTACAGTTCGATACACTCCGAGGAGTTTGCTGACAAGATTTTATTAATAAAGATTAAATACTTATTATAATACGTTTTGTATTCAGAGCGTAGCACTACGAAGAACCATGGCATGGTAGGTAGATTCAATTACTCTGGTTAAGTTGAATAAATAACATAAAAAATGTAGGTAGACTTTGCCCGCAAGTTCGTCCGCACCAGGGGGCCTAATCTCGCTTATTTGAAACATCGATTGAACATCTATTATTTCTATTCAATTTCTAATAACATTGCTATCCAGTTACTATTCAACTGTGCTGAATTCCGTAATATCGCGCAAAATTTGACTTATTTATGGCTGGCAGAGTGCAGCTGCAGGCCGGCTGCGGGCCAGGAGTGCGATTTTTGAATCTCATTCGCTGAGCTCAGCTGTTGAAAATGTCAAAATTACTATGGAGATGCATATTTCTACTGCTGATTTGACTTTCAAAAATCATACTCCAGGAGTGCAATTTTTAAAAGTCATATCAGCAGTAGAAAGATGCGTATCTCCATACATTTGCAACTGCTGAGTTCAACGTATGAGATTCAAAAATCGCACTCCTGGAGTGCGATTTTCGAAAGTCAAATCAGCAGCAGAAAGATGCATATCTCTGTATTTATTTTGACATTTTCAACTGCTGAGCTCAGCGAATGAGTTTCAAAAATCGTACTCCTGGAGCTTAATCGCGCTAATTTGAAACATCGAAGTTTCTATTCAATTTCAGTTACTATTCAACTGTGCTGAATTCCGTAATATTGCGCATTTGACTTATTTACTATGTGACAGCCTTCGTGACAGCCTTTAACGTCTTTAACGTTTGACGAAATTTTTTTCGCTTAGTCGAACGGCTTAGGGCTTTCAAATTATTACCGCGATATCGATGTGTAAAAAGGTGTGGTTCGTACGGGGTCCAATTCACGGTTCATTTCAGATTTATTTAGCGCAATTGGTCTCTAGCATTAGTCATCGTAACGAGAGAAAATGTATTCCAGTTTTTAAGTCTAATCATACAAACAAACTTAGTTATTGTTTTATAATAAGTAGGTAATTTAGAAGTTCATCATCAGTCTATACAAGTCCCACCCACACCCATTATATCAGGGCACACCTTCAAGGATGTGTGCGTCAGTTCACCACACGTGCACAATGCGGATTGGTAGACTTCTCATACACATCAGAATTTCTTCTTCAGCTTATGCAGGTTTCCTCACGATGTTTTCTTTCACTGTTTGAAAGAAATCGGTATTACGTACATAAGGTAGGAAAACTCATTGGTGCATGGCATGTATGTCCCCCGTGCTGATTCGAACCCGGACCCAAGAAAAAAGAAGTGAGGGAGGCAATATCGTTCAGGCGATGAAACCTCTAAATTCCCGGTTTTGGATAACCAATCTTCCAGGGGGCACATGTGTTTAGCCGTCAAGATATCGTAGTCATAAAGGATATATTCCATGTTTTCCGAACACCTTTCACTATGGAACCAACATCGAGAAAAAAGTGCTGTTTCGTCCAAAATGTGCCACTGCTAGTTTTCCTCCTCTCCGCACGCTCGGCTGCTGGGGTCTAGGGTGAGTTTCATCTTATGCATCATCGTGCCTGTGGCGTAGTGCCAAAGAGGGCTCCGATGTTGTCACGATCTTTGCTTCTGCTGTTGTTCAGTATGAACTTATCTTCTTACCGTGTGGGCAGCCAGCCCTGGTGTCACAGTGGTTTCAGACCGCCCTACTGCCTCTGACGTGGTTTTTTATGTAGCGACTACTATCACCAGAGATAGTAGCCGGGACCAACGGCTAAACGTGTCATCCGAAGCACGAATTAATCTTTCTTTTCAGACAATCAGGGGATTCAGCCTGCAATGTCCTAACCAACTGTAGAAAACGCACAAAGTGCCATATCACTGGGAACTTATTAATTGTATGGTATTGTTAATTAAGTAAAATAATTGTTAATCCTCAGGTAGAACGTTCGGTCGTCCGTTCAAGAAGATGATGGCGGCCATGATCCCGCTGGTGTTCCAGATCGGGGCGGCGTCCACGTGGGCCGTGGTCGCCGCCCTGGTCGGCGTCAAGACGCTGGGCGTCGCGCTGGTTATACTGAAGTTGCTGCTGCTCGCTGGTGCTGCTAAGGTGAGGAGTTAAATAGTTAAATGTTCTACATTACCGACATACATTGCAGGGCATTGTATTAAGCTAGGAGGGAGGCAGGGAGTGTCCGTACCACAGAACATTATAAAATTGGTTAGAAATGCAAAGTAGCGCTTTTGCTTCGGAGATGGCTGTCGCCACTTGTCTTCCCGCTCACGCTGCTACAATTAGTCATGCCCTGTCGCTTCCACCACGCCGCGCGCCTTATTATGGTGTTATGCAAATAATTGAATAACCTGTGGCGACACGTTTCACGCCTACTATGCACTTCTAACCCCTCTTATTAATGTTCTGTGGTCCGTAGTCCGTACTGTATGTAGTACTAGTACTAGGTACTCTTTCTTATACTGTGGTAAGTTGTGATCCCACTATTTTCATTAGACCACAAGGCTGGCACTGCCGATTTCCCGAGGTTCTATGGTTTTTGTGATTAAGTTAATAGGTAGATGGGTACAATAATTACGGATATAGTATTGCAATTTTTAAGAGGCTATGTGAAAAAAATAGGATTCTTCAAAGCTTCATATATCATGAAGTACTAACAGTAGGAGTATGATTAGCGGATATGTGTAAATTGAACGTATAGTTGAAGTTTTCATTAGAGCCAAAACACGATTAAGACACATTTTCTCGATAGAAAAAAAAGCCAAAGTAGCCTCCGTTTTTATTTATAAACGCTTGGAACTGCTAAACGGTGAATAATAGAAACACGAGACTTGGAGTGCTATTTTTGAATCTCATTCGCTGAGCTGAGCAGTTGAAAATGTCAAAATTACTATGAAGATATGCATCTTTCTACTGCTGATTTGAATTTCAAAAATCACTCTTCAGGAGTGCGATTTTTTAAAAGTCAAATCAGCAGTAGAAAGATGCTTATCTCCATAGTAATTTTAACATTTTCAACTGCTGAGCTCAGCGAATGAGTTTCAAAAATCGCACTCCTGATCTAAAAAAAAGAGATTGATATTTTACAAATTTGGATACGAGCAGAATTGAACTTACATAAATATTACAATCACAATTAAATAAAGTTTGTTTTATGCTTGCGTCGTTTCAGGCGCGCGCGCCGCCCCATCTCTTTCTCTCGCATCAGGCAGTAATATAAGCTATCACACGCCCATTTCGCTTCAATTCTTTTTCGACATAGGCCCTTAACACTATTAATATAAGCATATGCTCACGACTATATTCCCCGAGGGGGTAGTCAGAGATATTCTGAAACCCACACTATTATTATTATTAACCTTTGATTAAATTGCTATTTTAATACAGGGCGTTTACCCTAGTGAACAGTTTCATTAATTACTTTAAGGGGTGATTGTACCCATGATACTGAACAACTTTCCCTAGGAAACCTATAGGAAACAGGCAAGAAAATGTTTGCGATTTTTCATACAAAACTATGATTAAATTAAATTAAATTAAAAAATTTAAAAGTATCATCTAATTGCATTTAGTATCCAAAGTTTTTTTAAGAATTTCCTATAAAGTTGTTCAGTATCATGGGTACAATCACCCCTTAAAGTAATGTAACTGTTTACCCTAACACCCTGTATAATCAAAGCTGTTAACCTTCCGGTGGGTATGAATTCCGTACCTGCCTAAATAACATTAAAATGTTTTTAGTTTTTGCATTTTGTTTTTAACACCTTGTTGATGGATACGCTCCATTGATAACAAATGTTTGTTGATAGTAATGAGTTACAAAAGAAAAAAGTAAATAGAGACTTTAAAAAAAAACCAAATTTGTGCCAGAGAAAGTGACTTTCTTGGGTCAATTGGTGAGACAAGGATGTGAGTAATGATTGTTAAGGAGTTGGAAAGGGACGGCATCGTTGAGTTATCGGGTGTCATAATACGTGCTTATGTGCGTTTGAAGTTACGAAAATTGATAAAAATTGGTTTTTAATGAGATTTAATACAAACCATCTATTGTGGTGTCCCTTTCCAACTCCTAAACAATCATTACTCACATCCTTGTCTCAGACGCCATTACTAAAGTGCATAAAAAACTTTGAAATAACAGCATTACTTACCTAATATAAGACCGATACTTTAACACCCGTCCGTCATTATCATGATCAGCCTCGATCAGCCTAGGTATATAAATAAGTCTCACTGCAGGGCACAGGCCTACCCTCAGAGAAGGTGTATGGACCACCACGTGTGCACAATGCGGACTAGACTTCACGTGCACATCAGGAGTGCGATTTTTGAATATCATACGTTGAACTCAGCAGTTGAAAATGTATTGAGATACGCATCTTTCTACTGCTGATTTGACTTTCGAAAATCGCACTCCTGGAGTATGATTTTTGGAAGTCAAATCAGCAGTAGAAAGATGCATATATCAATAGTAATTTTGTAATTTTCAACTGCTGAGTTCAAGAAATGACTTTCAAAAATTGCACTCCGAGCCACACAGAGGCGGTTTTGCGGGAAAGCGGGCCGGAGGCGGACCTGCGGGAAGCGAACATCTCCGGACCCGCGCGTATTTCTGTGTGGCAGGGTACATACAAACTCGAACATTACCACCACACCACACCATACACAACAAAACACACAGCAAACCGAGCGGGTCCGGATTTATTCGCTTCCCGCAGGTCCGCCTCCCTCGGGTCCGCTTTCCCGCAAAACCGCCTCTGTGTGGCCTGGCCTTTAGTCCCTATTATTAGTGGGGACTAGTAGTAGGTTATTAGTAGTGGGGACGCAATAAGAAACCTTTAATCCCTTAGTCCCTTAGTGGGGACGCACGGGAAGAATTGGGGTGGTCCATTCTAAGCCGGGGACCACAAGAACCATGAACCTAAAAAAAATTATAATTTTATTTATCTTACTAATAATTAAATAAATTCTCATTCCAGTTTGGCGCTCTATTCGCTAACAAAGGGCACCAACAGCCGAGTCACGGCTGGCAACCTCCTCCGCATCAGAAGGAAATTCATCTTCACATCCACAACGGTCAACACGGGCATGAGCATTACGAAGAACATGTACCGATATGTAAGTTAATTTTTGTTTTTTACTAATTAAAATATAATAATTTCATTTATATAAAGAAGCACAGCGCCATCTAACGTTTAGTAGCTGCTAACAAAATTATAAAAATATTAATATTTATTTATGGTTATTGGCAAAGTGACATCTAGTGTCGAGTAGCAGCACTGTTTTAATAGTACAATATTTTTTCAATAGATGTCGCTGTAAAAGTTTTGTGTAGCGCCATCTAGTATCGAGTAGCAGTTACTAGAAGTATTATAAGCACTATCTGGGTACTAGAAGTAGCAGTAAAATTCCAATAGATCGTTGATACGAAAAGGAATTATGAATTTAGCGAATCGAAATATTATCCACATATTATAGTCCTTTTTTTAGTTATGATACAGCCTCAGTTATTTTAATATTTATTATTAATTTTATTCATTGACTTTCCGTTGTATTATCCAGCTTCATGGAGCAGAGAAGGCTACCCACTCTCTCAAGACACGAAGAACATCAATGTGGTGCTGGAGCCGTACCGCGGGGGACCTCAAACCATCAGCACGCCATACGGAAATTATGTTAAAGTTGACCCATCCGCTTCAGCAACATAGAATTATACTTTATACTTATAGTAAATTTTCCAATTTTATGAACTAATTTGTTTAACACTTAGGGCCCAACTTATTTTTAAGGGAATGGTCGAACTAAGTACTTTCTCTACGGGACCAATATCAGAATCGCGAGAAAATCTGCTGCTACATAATTCTTTTTGCTATTTCGCCTTGCGTCCCATAAAGAAAGTTGTTGAGTATGAATTAAAACCGTCATCATAATTAAGAAGGATCCTATACAGGGTGAAATTGATATCATTAGCATCCTTTTAAATTAAGAGTCTACCTATCAAACTGAACAACTTTCACTATGCGAGCAAACCGATCGGAGCAAAAAAAATTTTCCTTAATAGACTATGAGGTCAGTGGCGTAGCATGGGTTTCTGGCGACCGGGGCACAGACCTTTTGTCGCCCCCTTAGTTTATAAGGCCTACCCAAAAAATAACGGACATTTTTTAGCACATCTATTCGGATTGTGGTCTTTTGGTTTAACCATGCAAAAATAGAAACTTTTCTGCGCAATACGAATCGGTTGGCGCAATTGGATGGTACAAAACATGTGCAAAGTAACCTGCTTTTACATGTGTAGTAAGTAAGAGCTATGGATAAGCTATGGATAGAGCGAAGTTCGCACCGCGTTAGCTGTGGTCAGAAGTCAGTGGAGTAGAATTATGTACCTATACAACGTGTTAATGAATTAACACAAAACTAGAAAGTAGTTTGTTTAGAATCGAGAGCAGAATCGAATTATCACGGTTTCAAAATAGGTAAATTTTTTCAAAATATTAAATAATTTGTATATAAAATTTTAAATTTACTGAACCCGATGTCAACCCACCCCACGGGCATACTCACCCTACTTACTATCAAAACAAGATTATTAAAATGTATCCATGAGTACGTTAGCGCTTTCATTCATTGCTGAAATGATAACAAATCATTTTTGCCTCAAAACTTAAAATGCGAATAACTTTCAATTTTAACTATAAAAATAGTGAAATTATTGTTTCATTCTAATTATTTTGTTATAAATCAGTTGAGGTATGAGGTTTTGCGCTTATTCATAAACACGTTGTATAGTAATAGACCGACAGAAACAGACGCTCGCTCTAAGCGAGCGAAGCGAGCTCGCCTTTTCTCTGCTCTACAAATTGGCTATAGACAGGGCGCAATCAATCTATACAGGGTGTAAGTGACAGCCTAGCAAATACTGAAAAGGTGAACTCAGACAATCAAACTGAACAACTTTCACTATGAAGCCTACCTCAGGAAACGCGAAAAAAAAATCAGCTGTCCCATACATTTTAGTCGGGTAGGTACAGATTTTTTCGGATTAGCTCCATAGATTGTTATGTATATTGGATAATTAGCTCCAAACATTTTAATAATTTGTTACTATTTATTACCATCAAGTTTAATAGAGTTTTCTTAGCCCGAAATTTTTTTTTTTTTTTTAATTTCGGTATTATTGCGAATTTTATTTCAAATTTATCTTATTATTTAAGAAAACGTACGCATTTTACTTCTTTATAAATGTTTGTTTAATTTTAAGTGTAAAACATTTGTTTTATTACTATGTCTTATCCTTTTCTTACCTATTACTAGGTCAATGTAAAACAAAAGGATAAAGCATAACAATAAAATTGGCTGCACTGATAAGAAGATATTCAAATAAAATGCTTAATTATTTTTCGTTGTTTTTATTCTTCACAATCAAAGGGTATCAAAAACCATTACTATAGTCTTATTATAGTACTTAGTCCTCGATATAACAATGTAGTCTCGCTCATCTTCCTCGTATCCGCGTCCTTTAAATATATGGAAAAAAAGAACAAAAAGTGGCCCTTCGTGTCACCCATCTGTCAAGTTGTTAAATCGAAATTAAAAAAAAATTGGTGCAAGACCTTATTCATAGTAGGAATAGGAAATAAGAGAATAATAGTCCTGGCAAAGCGCCCGAGCGCGCTGCATACAAACGTAGTTAGATTCTATTTTCAATAAACCAACCAATTTTTTTTAACACGATTTAAAAACGAATCTCTGTGTCTGTTGTTTGAGATTCTCGTTAAAATGTATGTTTTAATGATAGGATTCATTTAAGATTAGTATGGAAATCTTTGAGCCACTGTAACTTTTAAGCTATAACTACAGCTACATTTTATCTATGTTAAGCAATTTATTGACTTTAATTGGTTAGTATTCAGCCTGCATGGGTAGCATGCAACCGTGATACAGAGCTATCACACCTTCGCTCTCTTTCTATATGCACGCGAATGAACGGGATAAAAGACGTGATACAGCCGTATCACGTGAAGCATGCTACGGCTTCAGGACTGCAATTTTTGAAAGTCACCGGCTGAGTAAAATTGCCGTTATTCACCGGTTTCCCAAAGTTCGCATTTTATAATCTCACCCACTCGTATTGAACTCATGGGTATGAGAAGGCTTTTGGTTAGGTTAGAAGGTTATGAAAACCGTTTAAGTTCACCGGTGACATTCAAAAATCGCACCCCTGATATAGATTTGTTATTAACAGAATTTCAAAATTGTTTAATGTTGAAAATACGATCAATTTCGTTTGTATAATGTCACCCTAAAATTGTATAAGTAACATATACTCTACATTAACATAGAATCTACTCATATTGTCTCGGTCATCAAACATACCCCAAAAATTGTTCTTTTATCTGCCCGCCATCTTGAAAAATCTAGATACTTTTGACCAGCTCCAGCTGTCCTAGCAGCTCACACACTTAGAGGCCGAAAAACGACAAAAACAACCATAAAAAATAGTTGTAGCACTTCAAATGTTGACAAACTTTAATCTATCGAAAAATAATGCGTTAAATTGTAAACAGTCGGTTAAAGTTCACAATCTTTAGACAATTTACAATCTCGCGAGATACATTATAAATAATATAATCTAACGTTATAACGGAAAAATTGCAGGGTAATAGATTATCGTGGTATGGGCATGTAATGCGGAGAGAAGAGTGTCATGTTACGAGACGAGTGTTAAGTATGAATGTGGATGGCTGTAGTAGGAGAGGGAGGCCGAAGAAAAGATGGATGGATTGTGTGAAGGATGATATGTGTAAGAAAGGAGTGTGTTGAAACGACGGCTAAGAGAGATGAATGGAAGAGGATGACATATTGCGCCGACTGCAAATAATGGGACATGGGCAAGACAATGATGATGATAATCTAACGTTATTTACAATTTTACTGTGACATATAGGTAGGTACATTATAGAAAGTGACTTACAATACAATGATATTCTTAGACAGAATTGTTTTCAATGAAGTAGTTCTTCTTCTTCTTATCGTGTGGGCAGAGCCATGGAGTGCGATTTTTGAAAGTCAGTCGCTGAGCTCAGCAGTTGAAAATGTCGAAATTACTATGGAGATATGTATCTTTCTACTGCTGATTTGACTTTCAAAAATCATACTCCAGGAGTGCGATTTTCGAAAGTCAAATCAGCAGTAGAAAGATACGTATCTCTATACATTTTCAACTGCTGAGTTCAATGTATGAGATTCAAAAATCGCACTCCAGGTTTCATAGTTTTTTCAGACCGCCTTACGGCCTCTGACGTGTTTTTGTGTAACGACTACTACCACCAGAGATAGTAGCCGGGACCAACGACTTAACGTGCCATCCGAAGCTCGGAATCATTTTTCTTTTAAGAAAATCAACAAGCCTGCAATGTCCTAACCAACTGGGGAAAAACGCACAAAGTGACATATCACTAGGTGAGCCCAATGCTCTTAACCATTAGACCACGGAGGCAGTCGATGGATGAAGTAGTGAAATCTCGCAACAATTAATAAAAATTACGAAATTCCTAGAAATAAAACTAAAGATAAAATATAATAGACAAAGTTATTCAGTGACGTCATAACGCCGAGCTGACCGGTTCCCCTTGACACGCAACCTTGCCTCCAGTCTAATAGAAGCTTCAAATGTTAGTTGTTTGTCTTGAAATTATTGAGACTAATAATGTTAGTTACAACTATACAAGTCTAGACTGTAGGATTTCCTGTATTTCTTTTTTTTATTTGGTCTTTATATGCAGCTGCAATTTCAAAATTCTATAATCAATTAGAAACATCCTCTATTCTCTACATTAAATACAGGGTCCATCTTAATATGCTGACACTTTTTTAAGGGGTTGATCAGATCATAAAACTGAACAACTTTCTCAATTGGACCAACATCGAAATCGCGAAAATATCTGTCCCATACATTTGGCTCGAGTAGGTTTGCAGTTTTGTTTCATACAAGCTGATTCGATTCCATACAAGCTGATTTTTTCGTGATTTCGATGTTGGAGCCTAAGAAAGTTGTTCAGTTTGACGGTCTGATCATCCCCTTAAAAATTGTATGTATTATACAGGATGTACAATTAAATGCGTTACATATTGAACAGGGTGCTTCAAACCGTCAAAAGGAACAACTTTCACACTTTTCTGGTTCGTACTAGAATATACATTTTGTTTAGATTACTGACTTAGGGACATACTGCCGGGATCTGCCAGGAACAAAATCTAGTCAGCAATCTAAAAAAAAAGGTTTTTCCACCTGGTCTGAACTCTGGACCTTCCTGAAATTCCATTCATCCATCCATTACTTACAATGATACTTTAAAATAAAAACTGGAGTAAATTTCTCACGGCTTCTAACTGTGTTAGGTGACAATTCTTAGTACTTAAGATGATATCATGCTGACGACACAAGTACTGAGTGCAAACAAAGTGGACACGCGGAGACTAGAATCTAGCCTATCAGATTAGTATATCCCTCCACGCCAAAATAAATGACGATTAAGATAATTAGGAAGTGGCGACCGCGTATCGGAAAGCGAAGCGTGGGTAGGAAGTGAGCCCCCACAAGGTGAATCGACGACTGGGAGTGCGATTTTTGAATCTCATACGTTGAACTCAGCAGTTAAAAATGTATGGAGATACGCATCTTTCTACTGCTGATTTGACTTTCAAAAATCATACTTCAGGAGTGCGATTTTTGAAAGTCAAATCAGAAGTAGAAAGATGCATATCTCCATAGTAATTTTGACATTTTCAACTGCTGAGTTAAAAGAATGAGATTCAAAAATCGCACTCCAGGTCCCGGGTGAAGGCGGCGCGGCGGGAACCCGTTGGATGAGGGCAGCGCAGGACCGCTCGTTATGACGATCCTTGGGGGAGGCCTATGTCCAGCAGTGGACTTCCATCGGCTGAGATGATGATGATTGTAATAAGTTATTAAATCGTGTTATGTAGTAGAGTTTCTAGGAGCATCTTCTCTACAGCGACGACACGTTCCGACGCGGTGGTAGCTTAAAAAAAAAAAAAGATTTAACATAAGATTCCTATATTTAATAAATAATTTTTCTTTTCTGGTAAGTATAAAATCCGAATTTCCACCATGCACAATAAAGCCAATAAAACAGATCAATACACTACGAAATAATTATATTTATTTATTATTATTTTACACCAATATTAATTATGATTTTGTTGCGAACCATACCTAATACACTGCGACCTTATCGTCTATGAATTTTGATTAAAAACGGGTTTTACCGTGATTCTTTACTTTAAATAGAATTAACTTTATTTCTTTAATTAAACGTTTACCTACTTATACATACCTACCTAAAGAGATAATACTTATAGGTTTTTCCAACTTAAATTAAATTCGTTGCGTTTCTGCTGTAACAGGGGTGCTATTTTTGAAACTCATTCGCTGAGCTCAGCAGTTGAAAATGTCAAAATTACTATGGAGATATGCATCTTACTACTGCTGATTTCACTTTCAAAAATCATACCATTCAGGAGTGCGATTTTTGAAAGTCAAATCAGCAGTAGAAAGATGCATATCTCCATAGTAATTTTGACATTTTCAACTGCTGAGCTCAGCAAATGAGATTCAAAAATCGCACTTATCCAGTGCTTAATAAAGGTATACTGCCACAGTATCTACTGGAGACCATGTTCAGGATGCTATTGGTGCTGGCGCGAACCCTCTGCAGCTGGCGGCACAACGTTTGCGGAGCGTGGTGGGAAACTCATCTAAATGAGCGTCCGCGAACATGCCAGAGGCACTGCAGAAGCGCGGCAGCCCCAGCAGCATCCTGGTGGAGTTATTATATTGATTGCGCAGGGCCCTTAGAGACCCCGGGCAATATGTAGGTCCACAGACTACAGGCAAAGTATTGTGATTATAATTTACGCTATGCTACAGGTTTACAGAGATGCTCCTCCGCTGCAGTGATGACATGACATCTTGGATTACATGAGTGGCGAGCTTAATTTTGCCTGAAAAAAAGGCCAACCCTAAATGAACTCCATGAGTGTGATTTTTGAATCTCATACGTTCAACTCAGCAGTTGAAAATGTTTAAATTACTATGGAGATACGCATGTTTCTACTGCTGATTTCAATTTCACAAATCATACTCCAGGAGTGCGATTTTTGAAAGTCAAATCAGCAGTAGAAAGATGCGTATCTCCATACATTTTCAACTGCTGAGTTCAACGTATGAGATTCAAAAATCGCACTCCAGACATTTTGGTCATTCAAATAGTCATCGAGTTTATAGTAGCCTTTTTTACAGAGGACTTGTTTAACATCGGACTTAAACTTTTTGTTTGGCAAGTTTAGAATACCCTCTGGAGTGCGATTTTTGAATCTCATTCGCTGAGGTAAGCAATTGAAAATGTCAAAATAACTATGGAGATATGCATCTTTTTACTGATGATTTGACTTTCAAACATTATACTGCAGAGGTGCAATTTTTGAAAGTCTAATCAGCAGTAGAAAAATGCGTATCTCCATACATTTTCAACTGCTGAGTTCAACGTAAGATTCGAAAATCGCACTCCAGGTAGGTATCTTATTATAATAGTGTATACAGTGCCCCATGAAAGATGTGTTGACCTTACTGAGTCGAAAATGTGGGAATACTAATTTATTTAAATCTGACCAATTCTATACAATCGGGTTTCTACCTAGTTCGGTGAACAGGGTGTAAGGAAAAGTATCATTATTAATTATCCTTTAACCTACTACATAGGTACTCTACCCATCAAACTGAACTACTTTCACTATGGGTGCAATGCACACCGATCGGAGCAATAAAAAATCTGCTATCTCATACATTTGAGTCGAGTAGGCATTGCAGTTTAGTATGGAACAGCTGATTTTTTTTTTGCGATCGGTTTGCTCTCACTAGTAAAAGTTGATCAGTTTGATGGGTAGATATAGTATGTGGTTTAAAGGTTTAATGTTACTTTATAGATCCTGTATAGACCATATATGTTTAATTACAATTAAAATAGATATTTATAATATTATACCCAAATATAATATGGTCTATGACAGGGTCTATAAAGTATCATTAACCTTTAAACGAACGATCGATCGATTCAAAGGGCGATCTCTAAAGAGATTTCCTCGATCAGGAGTGCGATTTTTGAATCTCATTCGCTGAGCTCAACAGTTGAAAATATATGGAGATACGCATCTTTCTAATGCTGATTTGACTTTAAAAAATGGCACTCCTGAAGTATGATTTTTGAAAGTCAAATCATAAGTAGAAAGATGTATATCTCCATAGTAATTTTGACATTTTCAACTGCTTAGCTCAGCGAATGAGTTTAAAAAATCGCACTCCTGGAGTGCGATTTTTGAAAGTCAAATCAGCAGGAGAAAGATGCATATCTCTATAGCAATATTGACATTTTCAACTGCTGAATCCAAAGAATGACTTTCAAAAATCGCACTCCTTACCCATTTAACCCTCAACAAAAAAATAACCCCAGACAGCAAAAATATTAATAAAATCAACTTATTACCTACGTAAAAATACAAAAAAATACACATAATAATATATAATTTGACTTTTAAATGTCACACATGTAGATAATATTAGCTTACAGTGACAAATGGACAAACATTCACATTATAGTTAGATCAAGGGCGACTGGGGCAAGTGACGTCATCAAATTATACTTTTATACTTACTATGTTGTTTTTTACATAGTTAAGAGTCGGTTAGATATATTAAAAGTTTACTTCAACATTGCGTTTGCATGGCGTATGCAAGAATCTGGAGTGCGATTTTTGAATCTCATACGTTGAACTCAGCAGTTGAATATGAAAAATCGCACTTCTGGAGTATGATTTTTTAAAGTCAAGTCAGAGCAGTAGAAAGATGCATATCTCCATAGTAATTTTGACATTTACAACTGCTGAGCTCAGCGAATGAAATTCAAAAATCGCACTCCTGGATATTTTGGCCCTCGGCCCCCTCAACCAAAGTTGTTTTTAATTCCCAAAAATTTATGAATTCACCCGTATGGTGTATAAGTTTCAATGCTAGGATTAATCAAGATTTGTAAGAGTGCGATTTTTTAATCTCATTCGCTGAGCTCAGCAGTTGAAAATGTCAAAATAACTATGGAGATATGCATCTTTCTACTACTGATTTGACTTTCAAAAATCGCACTCCTAAAGTATGATTTTTGAAAGTCAAATCAGCAGTAGAAAGATGCATATCTCCATAGTACTTTTGACATTCTCAACTGCTGAGCTCAGCGAATAAGATTCAAAAACCGCACTCCATAGCAGTTGAAAATTTCAAAATTACTATATGCATCTATCTAATGCTGATTTTGAAAAATCGCACCTGAAGTATGATTTTTGAAAGTCAAATCAGCAGTAGAAAGATGCGTATCTCCATAGTTATTTTGACATTTTCAACATGAGATTCAAAAATCGCACTCCAAGAGCCAATCTTTAAGCCACAAAACATTGAAACTAATACATTTTAACGAAAATCTGACTAACCATAGACACAAACACAAGTTTCTAGATCGAAGCAAAAAAAAAACAAGGAATTTAAATTGGTTAAATATTCAAATTATAATTATATTTAGACTTCGTTTGAAGCGCGCAAATAGTAATATCCTCCTAATATTAACTAAGTATAATTCAATTCAATTCAATTCAATTCAATAAAAAAATGTTAAATACA
Source organism: Agonopterix arenella (assembly GCA_927399405.1). NCBI lineage: Eukaryota > Metazoa > Arthropoda > Insecta > Lepidoptera > Depressariidae > Agonopterix > Agonopterix arenella. The sequence goes on along the minus strand of OV656716.1, from coordinate 1,982,043 downwards.
TAAATGTTATGTGCGCTTATTTATAGTTTTATTTCCACTAAACGGCACTTATGCGAGACACTACATCGAAGCGTTGCGTCCACTGAACGCCATGGAGACGCCATGGCTCGTCCGCATAACATGGCGCAAGGGACTAGCAAATCTTTGTGCAGCACGTGTAGATCGTAATGCAGGGGCAGCAACAGCCGCAGCCCCCACAGCATCCACCACAGCAACCACCTCCGCAGCACATTCTAGCTATTGGATTGAGAAAGAGTACTACAGTTTTTGAGAGGTACGCGGTTATTATTTAATCTAGAAATAAACATTTTAACGGGTTCTTACCGCGTTTTGGTATATTTGAGTTCACGATATTTCGGCAGTTGAACGCGGTAAGAACCGGTTAAAATGTTTATTTCTAGGGAAAGAGTACGTTGCAAAGTCAAATAAAACCTCGAAGAGCTGAAATGTGAAGGAAGTGGAAATAAGAGTTTTCAATGTTTTAGGAGATTAGAAATTGTTATGTTATGTTTAAATTACATGTTTTCCGACATACTTCAATCAATCAATCAAAACTCAACTGAAAAAGATAAAGGTTGTCCATCATCTATAGTAATAATAATCTATGACCTTAAAGTTAGTTAACCTTACGACCGGGTGACTTTAGACAGACCGGTGACTTTGACTGCATCTCCGCTGGTCGCAAAAAACTAGTTTGAGAAATCTTTATATTTTGTGCGGATATAAAAAAGGTGCTACACCACTGGCTTTTTTGGAAGAAACGTCTTTGATTGCCTTCCTATTTGTTTAATATTTTGTTTAGACACAGATATTATCAGTGTAACACCACTGGTTTTTATCGTAAAAAAACTTCTTTGATTGCCTTCCTATTAGCTTTAATATTTTGTACGGTAACTGATACAGAGAGACGTGGAATGGTTTGGGGGAGACCTTGGCCCAGCAGTGGGACAAAACAGGTTAAACTGATACAAAATAAAAAGGTTTAGAAGCACTGGTTTTTCGGTTAAGGAAAACATCGGTAGGAAACTCTGAATTCATAGACGTTTTTAATCAAAACGGACTTACCTTTACTCAAGTCACTGGACAAAATTTGATTACTATTAGTGATAGGAAAATAATTAGGTAACTACCTATCTGTAGTGCGATTTTTGAATCCCAATTGCTGAGCTCAGCAGTTGAAAATGTCAAAATTACTATGGAGATATGCATCTTTCTACTGCTGATTTGACTTTCAAAAATCATACTTCAGGAGTGCGATTTTTGAAAGTCAAATCAGCAGTAGAAAGATGCGTATCTCCGTATTTATTTTGACATTTTCAACTGGTGAGTTCACCGTATGACTTTCAAAAATCGCACTCCATGTATATTATTATTTATAACTAGGTTTTGCCCCTGACTTAGTTCGCATTTTATTTGTTATACAGAATATATTTTATCTGTGTGCCTTTCATCGAAATTCTTTCAGCCGTTTTTGCGTGATTGGGTGACAAATATTCAAAAAATTATATTCATCCGGTTTGTTAGGTCTGGTCACCGTGTGGTCAAATCTGTTATGCGGGCACTTTATTCTCGGCGAGAACAGCCGAGAACGAGAGTGTGGATGCTCTTCAGCATTGTTCTCGTGGCGTTATAAGCCGTAGTAATTTTCATTGAAAGTTCTTGCCCGAGGATTCTCGCCGAGAAGTTCCTGCGAGAGTGAAGTATTTGTTTAACTACACATCGAATCATTTTTAGTTAGGTATACAGAGTGTTACGGAAGTAAAAATAAAAATTGAAAGCTTTTAAAAGGGTTGGTTTAGACCAACAAACTGAACAACTTTCACTATGGGACCCACATCGAAATCGCAAAAAAAATGTTTTTTTGTCTTATACATTCAGCTCGAGTAGATTCTGTAGTTTAGTATAGAACATCGCCAACGCATCGCATCATGGCGATTATGGCAAATCTCCTCATTTTGGGGGAGGCATATGTCCAGCAGTGGACGTCTATTGGCTGATATGATGATGATGATGGAACATCCTTTTTTTTGCGATTTCGATATTGGTCCCATAGTGAAAGTGGTTCAGTTTGATGGTCTTAACCACCCCCTCAAACGTTTATTTGTATTTTTTAACACCCTGTATAATCGCACAATTAGATTATGATTTGTCTTCTCTTCATAGAAATTCTTCATCTTGCTTTCTCGTCTCCAATCTTGATTTAACCAACGTAGAAAAAAGGGACAAAACGTAACCTCTATCAGGCTATGTCTGAGAACGTCATACAGACAAAGCCAAGGAGAGGCTAAGTCAAAATCCACTTCAAGGTCAAGGTCATCTGCTTCATTCTTCACGTTAAAATCTTGAGTTCTTCTTCTTCTAATATTATACGTGAGATTGTAGTCTTATTTCCTCATATTAAGAATAAAGATTGCGAGGTCAAGGTCATCAGTTTAAAGGTCCAAATTTTGAGCTTTTTAGGTTCTAACATGATAGACACTATAGTTAAACCAAAAAAGCTAGCTCATAGCTAGTGATTTTTTAGGATTGTTTTTATTAGGTACACGTTTTGTTTGATCTTGATGGTAGAGGGAAAGGTTAATCTTCAAGGTCAAGTTTATCTAGAGGTCAATATAATAAGTCCAGCTGTGTTGGAGTGCAATTCACTATGCGTCATATCGCTGTCGAAAACATCAAAATGTAACATCCTACTTGCATCCTTCAGATCGTCGAAGTTTTTATATGAGTTTGACACATGACATAACCATAGCGAATACCGAATTGACAGCTCGCCGATGTTTCAACGACGAATTTATGGTTGTGACGATGATTGCGTATAAAGAATTGCATTGCTGTTCTGTGTTGACATCACAATGGGGATTTCAGGGGAGTTAGTGGGAATTATCCAGAATAATCCCACGATTTCTGATTTCCACTTCAGTCTACACGATGAAATTGATATCAGTAGCATCCTTTTAAACTAAGAGTCTACCCATCAAACTGAACGAACGGAGCAAACCGATCGGAGCAAATAAAAAATCTGCTGTTCCATACTAAACTGCAATGTCGACGCGCGAGTTCGCTACTCAAATGTATGCAACAGCTGATTTTTTTTTTTGCTCCGATCGGTTTGGTCCCATAGTAAAAGTTGTTCAGTTCGCGGGGTGGACTCTTAGTTTAAATGGATGCTAATGATATCAATTTCACCCTGTATATTCCGAAGCACTCCCGAGCGCACTGCATATAAACAAACTTTCGTCCTATTTGCAAATTAGTCAATTAAAATCAATGACATTTTTAAACACGATCTAAAACCAAAATCAATGACATTTTTAAACACGATATAAAACCAATATCTGTGCTTTACATTTTGTCAGATATCCGTTAAAATATAATTGGTTTCAATCTAGCATTAATGGTTAAATAATTAATATAATTTGGCAAAAGATAAGGTACAATAATACATAAAATTTATAAAATACTTAACCTAAACTAAATAATAATTGGTAAAAGCCTACACAACAACAAAAAACAGGGTTAAAGTAAATCGACCATTTAAGCTTGGGAGGTGTCCCCCGTCGGAAATGTGCCCGTTATAGAGGCTGCGTATCCTCGTTGTATGGAGAAAGATTCTTTGTACAAGAAACGAGCCGGAACGAGGGCCTTCGCAGGGAGGGAGTCGCAGCCTTTTTCTTTTAAGCGACGTCCTAGGTCCCTGATGAATTCTTTCGCCTCAGAGCCCCACGGCCCAGCCGTCTCAACAGCGACCGGTACAAAGTAGTACATTGGTTCCAGGTTAGAGTACCAGTCGTGCTTCAGCCTGGCTGCACTAGCCTAGAAATTGACCAAAATTAAAAAAAAATCACGTCAGCAACAGTTTCAATTTTAAAATGTTGCTCTTATCTCGTTCTAAAAAACCTCATGGTAAATTATTTTTGCCCATATACGCTTTATAGCATTATACATACCTACTACAAACATGGTGTGAATATTTTTATCTACTTAGAAGGTTTTGAAAAATACATTCGTATTTTCTAATAATACCTCATTTTTTAAATTTCATTGCCTATTTTATTGCTCAAAAATAATTTAATATTGTTAAATCTAAGTAAAAAAAAAAGCCTTCTGGGACTCATAATTTTGATTTCTATGTTGCGTACCGAATTTTTTTTAATATGTTTTAAGATAGTCTTTTTGTCACTAAATGGTGCCGGTTACAGTTTAAAAGTCCAATTAGTAATTACTCCCTACCCCGCCTAACAAAACTCCGTAAAATGATGGCTACTATACTTTAACGGAAATCTGACAAATGTAAATTCGTTTCTAGATTGTGTTAAAACTTGTTTTTTACTTTAATACCTACTAAATTTTCATACTAGGACGGAATTTCGAGAAAACAAAACATTCATCGTAGCCCATATCGTAAAATGTTTTTGAAAAAGACATCAACGTCTCAGCATTTTTCGTTTACTTTTTACATAATATAAGGTCTAACAAAATAAGGTGAAACTATTTTAAGGGGATGATCAGACCATCAAACTGAACAACTTTCTCTATGGGACCAATATCGAAATCACGAAAAAAAATCAGCTGTTCCATACAAACCTACTCGACCTAAATGTATGGGACAGCAGATTTTTTTTTCGCGATTTCACTATTCGTCCCATAGAGAAAGTTGTTCAGTTTGATGGTGTGATCATCCCCTTAAAATAGTTTCACCTAATTTTGTTAGACCTTATATATACAGGGTGTAATTGACAGCCTAACAAATACTGAAACAGTGAACTCAGACCATCAAACTGAACAACTTTCACTATGGAGCTTACCTCAGGAAACGCGAAAAAAAAACCGTTTTTGCAATTTTTGTCGGGTAGGTACCCGCTACAGCAGTTTTGTATGGGACAGCTGATTTGTTTTCGCGTTTCCTGAGGTAGACTCCATAATGAAAGTTGCTCAGTTTGATGGTCTGAGTTCACCGTTTCAGTTTTTGCTAGGCTGTCACTTACGCCCTAATTAGTAACATTTTACAAAGGTAATTATCCATTCCAAATAGCAAAGAAATTTTAAGGCTATTTTGCATTACAGGAACAGAGATTTGAAACACTTCCTCTCACTTATTAAGTATTAGAACAGCTTTAGTAACGTCCAAGATGTCGGATACTATATCTTAAAATTTTATTCAATAACCATAATTTGCCAGGAGTGCGATTTTTGAATCTCATACGTTAAACTCAGCAGTTGAAAATGTATGGAGATACGCATCTTTCTACTGCTGATTTGACTTTCAAAAATCGCACTCCTGGAGTATGAGTTTTGAACGTCAAATCAGCAGTAGAAAGATGCATATCTCCATAGTAATTTTGACATTTTCAACTGCTGAGCTCAGCGAATTAGATTCAAAAATAGCACTCCAGAAAGCTAAATAGGAATCGGAAAATCTGGTCGTCCTTATTTGGAATGAATTATAGATGTTTTCGAAGACATGTAAAACGAAAAATGGCAATGTTAAAAAGCAATATTGCTTGGAATCGATAAAAACACGGAATCAATTGAAATAATCAATGAGTCCTAGATACGAGAGTAATATTTATTAAATAATCAAAAATAATTTAAATTGTAACAGAATCTGCTTCAGCAACATGCGTCGTCGAAATTGCTTACAAAAACCCCTTCAGCAACATGCGTCGTCAAAAAATTAATCGAAATGTCCGCCCCTAGCCGTACCTGGCCCAAACGTGCCCATAATGCTTGCTGCGTTTCCGCGTTGTATAGCTAAAGACACGTGTTGGACCAAGTACGATCCAACACGGAAATCGTTTCCCCTTTCTCTTATACGTTTGCCCAGATTCCTCACAAAAGCCTTTGCCTCATGTCCCCATGGGCCTGCCGTCTCCACTGCGAATGGCACAAAAAAATAGTTCCGTTTAAATAAATAAGCGTGCTTGTTTTATTTATTATTATTTGATTATTATTTTGTTCCGCTGCCTCCGCCGAAGAGGCATTGTATAGTTATTAAGGTGGTTTCAGTCCATACAAAAGTTTGACGCACAATACGTGTAGACGGAATTAATAAAAGTAATATTTCATATATGGAAAAATTGTTTAAAAAATCTAGTTGCTGCGTCACGAAAAATGTCAAAGCTTTATATCTTCGTAATTATTTTATAAATTGCAAATGTTATTTGTTACGCGGAATCTAGATTTTCTAAACTATTTTTCCATATATACAAAGTTACTTATATTAATACCGTCTACGCGTATTGTGCGTCAAAGTTTTGTATAAAATTGACCCCTCTGCAACCGCCTTAAGAAATAAAAAAAACAAGGGCAGCACTGGATGCTCGGCGTCCTCTTAAACTATCTAAGTTGCGAACCTAGCAACAAAAATTCTATTTCAAGAACGCTGCTCCAATCAAATAAAATCTAAACATTTATGTTAATGTAACATTATTTAACGACTTTAAGCTGTAGGTCTGCGTCTAAATAGCTGAATTAGCATATTTTAATAGCAGCCAGTTTCAATTGACCTCTGGGTTGCCTGACATTAGATGTTAAGGCGAAGCTCTCTCACAGAAATAATAATAATAATATAATAATATTGCTGGGGTCCTGAGGGGAAAATGTTCCTTAAATGCCTCTCAAAGCGCCTATTCGAGGCTACAGGCGACAGGAGGGCTGGCAGCTATTTTGCGCAAAGGATCAGCCTTGCGATCCAAAGAGGCGACGCTGCCAGCCTCCTAGGCACTCTGCCCCGAGTAGGGGCTTTAGAGGACATTTTTTACCTTTAAGTAGGCTAGGTGTTTTTCTTTTTTCTGTTTGTTTTGTTTTTTTTTTGTTCTATTAATATTAATTTATATTGTTACTTATATTGTTATCCAATAAATTATATAATAATAAATATCTTGGACATTGTCACACAAATTATCTAGTCACATATTAAAGTACCTGGACTTGTATTATGATGACTAGACAACGATATAGAATACATATATAGATACAAACATCCATAACTCGGGTACAAATATTCATATTCATCATATAAATATTTGTCCCTTACGGGATCCGAACCCGCGACCCTCGGCACAGCAGGCAGGTTCACTACAGACTGTGCTACCGGGCCGTAAAGAGACCAGGAGTGCGATTTTTGAATCTCATACGTTGAACTCAGCAGTTGAAAATGTATGGAGATACGCATCTTTCTACTGCTGATTTGACTTTCAAAAATCGCACTCCTGGAGCATGATTTTTGAAAGTCAAATCAGCAGTAGAAAAATGCATATCTCCATAGTAATTTTCACATTCTCAACTGCTGAGTTAAGCGAATGAGATTCAAAAATCGCACTCCAGAAGTGTGTCTGTACATTGAAGAAATTTACAAAAAAAATTACTATATGGTTTTTAGTTGTCCCTGATTCCATATCACCAATCTTTGGATTTTTGTTTGTTTGTATGTTTGTTTGTTTGATCGACCATCACGCAAAAACTACTGAACCGATTTTGATGAAACGTTTTTTGTTTGATAGCTAATCATCTGACTTAAAATCTGGTATATATAATTTGTGCGGACAAAGTCGCGGGTTAACGCTAGTTTATTTATAAAACGAAAAAACTATAAAAAACTATTTTCATCATCAGCCTATATATACATCACAAAAAGTGTATTTATGTTATGTCATGTTAGCAGATAAAACATTAAAGTATTTCCTGTGGGTTTGCACACTTATTTTAACTTACATTGCATTTGAATTTTTTCCATTTTTAAGACATGTCAAAAGTGTGTCAAAACTGACTTGACCTTAACTAAACTTAATTATTTCTAAGTTCAGTAAGGTTATGTCAATTTTGACACTTTTGTAATTAATTCTATTATATTACATTATCACTTTTTTCGCAACACAACTTCCCCTTAACACATATTTGCCGAGAGGACAGACGAAGTGAGGGGCGGGGGGGGGGGGGGGGGGGGGTGCTACTTATAGATCTCGAAAACTGGTTATACAAACATTGTTATGTATTCTAGTAACATAGCGCCAAGGTTCACTAAGTATTTTTCCATTCTGAACACGGTTTTTAGGTTTTTTCGTGGTTTGCCGTTTTTTCAAGCATGATGCATGCCTAATGCTCTCGACTATAATCCCTAGTATTCATATATGTATAACATATAATATAACCTTTGATTAAATTAAAGTAGCGAAAGATAGGTGACTATCCTATAGGAGCATCGGGGATGTTCGCCGATGCACGAGTAGATTGTTTTTACACTACTATGCGCAAAAGGTGTACATCCCTCATGCGTAGGATAAGCGCCAAGTGTGCTACTAACAAAATTGTGATCTCAGTTGGTCGAAAATAAAGTTTTCTATTCTATTCTGTAGCGAATGGACCACATAAATTGAGCCCCCGTCGCCTAATTGACTTAGCTGCAATCCGAGCGGCATTGCGTAATTGAGACACTTTTCTTTATTTTAGGCGGAATAAAGGTACCATAATGCCTTCGTGTGCTTCTACTCGTACAAATCATTCAAAAAGAAAAAAACAAATCATACGGCATTACTTTTCACTCTTAAGTACCATGAAAGGCAGATCTATTGTTCGAGTACGTTGTAATGCAAGAACGTCACCTATCTTCCGCTATTTTAATTTAATCAAAGTACATTAAGGCTATGTGAAAAAAATAGGATTCTTCAAAGAGTCATATATATCATGAAGTACTATTAGTAGGAGTATGATTAGCGGATATGTGTAAATTGAACATATAATTGAAGTTTTGATTAGAGCCAAAACTCGATTAAGACACATTTTCTCGATAGAAAAACAAGCCAAAGTAGCCTCCGTCTTTATCGATAAACGCTTGGAACTGCTAAACGGTGAATAATAGAAACACGAGACTTGATTTAAAAAAAAGAGATTGATACTTTATAAAGTTTGATTAGAGTAGAATTGTACTTACATAAATAGTACAATCACAATTAAATAAAGTTTGTTTTACGCTTGAGTCGTTTCAGGCGCGCGCGCCTCCCCATCTCTTTCTCTCGCATCAGGCAGTAATATAAGCTATCACACGCCCATTTCGCTTCAATTATTTTTAATTATATCGAGAAAATGTGTCTTAATCATGTTTTGGCTCTAATCAAAACATCAACTATATGTTCAATTTACACATATCCGCAAATCATATTTCTACTGTTAGTACTTCATGATATATGAGGTTTTGAAGAATCCTATTTTTTCACATATCCTCTTAAACTATGACGTTTTGCACTGGACATTGTGTATCATTGTCCTAAACGTAAGAAAGTGAAAAACATGCAATGGGTTCTTAGACTACTACGGTTTTAGATTTCGTGTTCATTTCATTAACACGTGGTAGATTTTCCTTAACCAACAAAATGACAAAATCAATGTAGCTTCAAAGAATAATATGTTAAATTCGTTGATGAATAAATTGTATAATCAAAAACCGGTATTTTGATTTGACATTGAAAATCTTTAATGATTGTCGTTTACTCTGAGAATGTCTTCTTGAAAAACGTTTAAAATATATCTACGTAAAATATGTATAGCATAGGTTCTTTCATCTTTTCTTTCTTTCTTATTTTTTTCCTTTTTAACCTTTGTCGCCTATAAATATTACATTCATTAGTTATAAGTTCTTCTTGTATATTATAATAAATATATTTTAATAATAATTATTACATTTTATAAACAAATTGATATTAATTAACAGTACAAATGTATAGACACAAATTCATAATAAAACTGAAATATCCTAAAACTAAAATATAACTAGACTAAACAAAATAATCAGTCAAAGAGCCCGCCTTGAGTCGAACCTGGTTGAAATGTGCCCATCACGCTCGTGGCGTTTCCACGCTGTATAGCTAGGCTATATAATTAGTTTAGATCTAGTTTAGATAATTATTTAGTTTATATTTACAATTCTGTTATTATTCAATAAAAACCAAAATTTTAATAAAAAAAACCTATACTCGACCTGTATATCCACAACCATTTTCATTATTCGGATGGCAAGAAACTTTGTTACATCATAAAAGTATAATAAAGTCACAGCTTGGAAACTTTAGCTGTTTCATACAGATGGGAAAATATTACAAGAGAGGAATACGACATTGCCTACAATTTTTACCTTTTTCAACAGACTTCAAAAAAAGGAGGAGGTTTCTCAATCCGTAACAGTATATTATATATATTTTTTTATGTGTGTTCGCGGATAACTTCGTCGTTTATGAACCGATTTTGATGATTCTTTTTTTGTTGGAAAGAAGATATTCCAAGGGTGGTACTGTGATAAGGAAACCAAGATCTGATGATGGCATCCCAGAGAAATCGAGGAGAACCTTTGAAAATCGTAGTGCCGGCTACTGCGTTTGTTAATTTAAAGCACTACTTTTAAATTGATCTAATGAATTCACCACTGAAAAAAGTGAAATAAACAAAATTTTAACAAAAAATTAAAACCGCCTTCAAAAAAACAAAAAAGTTAAAAAATAATATTGCAGCCGATGACTTTTTCTTTCGCATCATAAGAACATTAATTTGTTTTATAGAAGTCGGTGTCAAGCCAAGCCCAAAAACTAATGCAAGCCCTGTCGCGAGCGATGATAGCCCATACGGAAGAGAGCTAGCGCCTCAATCCTGAGGACGCGGTTCGATTCCTGGCCTGTACCACTAAGTTCTTCGGAATTTATGTACTGTTGTATTTATCATTTACTAGCTCGGCGGTGAAGGAAAACATCGTGCGGAAACCTGCATTCCCGAGGATGAAAAGAAAATACCATAAGTTCGGAGGTATGCGTAAAATATGGGTGAGCTTGGGGCGAACACAAAGGACCAGCGCTGGTCTCCGTGTTACATAACGACCCTTGCTTGCAATAGCCCAACCACAAATAATAATAAGCCCTGTCGCGATTCCTACCGGTACATTTTCGTCTATTCTTACCACTACCAAGCGGGGGTGTGGTTAAAATCGGTAGGAAGTGTCCGTCCTGTATTGTCGGGGTCCATGATTGTAACTGTAGGTAGTAGGTACTAGATTAAATAATTAGTTTCTGGCGTAAAAATTATGGGTGTGCTTTGAATTACAAAGCACTCCCATAAAAATTCGCTCGTATCCGCTAACTTTTCGTGTGAGGGAAGTTAGAAATTTGACAGCTGCGAAGGTTTCAATTCTGCCGGGCGTCCCGTGCCGGCCAACTTTTTTTTTATTCATGTACACACGGCGACACATCAAGCTATACAAAACCAACATAAGCTGGCCGCGCGTAGGTCGAGTAACGTATAACGTCGCGCGGCCAGCTTATGTAGGTTTTGTATAGCTTGATGTGTCGCCGTGCGTACCTACCATAGAGTTTGTTTGTTCGAGCATCATGGAAAAACTACTAGATCGATTTTGATGAAACTTTTTGTGTTTAAAAGCTAAATTAAAACTGGTTTAATATTTTATCTCGCTGTCGCTACGATGACAGGAGCCGGTATGGACGAAGTGGTTTTTTATACGATTTATTACACCACTTGATTTTAGGTGAAGTAAAATAACGTGAGGAAACCTGCATGTCTTCGGTAAAGGAAAACATGGCGCAGATACCTGCATGCTTCAATTTCGAGGCATATATTGAACGCACTGTTCATTATAAGTGGCGATGGGCTCACTCCCCGTCACACTGGACAGAGTTTCGGTACTACTAGTGAAACGTGCATGTTTTGATTTTGAGTTTTTAGAATATCTCTGACTACCTGCTCGAGGAATATAGTCGTGAGCATATGCATACAATTTTAGCAAGACTGACATCGATTATCGGACCATAGACGTTTCATTTTTCAAATAAAGAAAATATTAATTATCTATGGTATTAAATAAAAAACATATTTTCCTTGGCGCCACGTGTAAGATAATTATAACGTTACATTGTTAGTTCACAGATCATTAAGAAAAATACAGATTACAGGAAAAAAATTACTATTCCATTTCATAGAAGACCTTGTAACTAAGAGTTACAACTATTTTTATTATAAAACTAGCTGACCCCGCGAACTTTGTTCCGCCTTAGAGGAAAAAAAAAAATAATGTCTTAAAAAGTATCCTATGTCCTTCTCCTGGTTCTTAGCTACCTCCCTATCAATTTTCAACCAAATCGGTTTTGCCGTTCTTGAGTTATAAATAGTGTAACTAACACGACTTTCTTTTATATATATAGATGTAAAATAATATTTATTTAATCACATTACAAAATAATCTAAACTATTATAAAACAGGAGTGCGATTTTTGAATCTCATACGTTGAACTCAGCAGATGAAAATGTATGGAGATACGCATCTTTCTACTGCTGATTAGACTTTCAAAAATCGCACTTCTGGAGTATGATTTTTGAATGTCAAATCAGCAGTAGAAAGATGCATATCTCCATACTAATTTTGACATTTTCAACTCCATACTAATTTTGACATATTCTGCTGAGCTCAGCGAATGAGATTCAAAAATCGCAGTCCTGTAGGTAACAGAAGTGTATCTGTACATTGAAGATATGAACAAAAAAAAAAGTTACGATATGGTTTTTAGGTGTCCCTGATTCCAAATCACCAATTTTTGGATTTTTTGTCTGTCTGTTTGTTTGTTTGTGTGTTTGTTTGAACGAGCATCACGCAAAAACTATACTGAACCGATTATGATGATTGATGAAACTTATTTTCTTTGATAGCTTATGATCTGACTTAAAATCTGGTATATAATTTGTGCGGACAATGTCGCGGGTTAACTCTAGTAAAACATAAAGTTGTCTGGAAGAAATAGCTTGTTAGCTGTAAGACCGCCTTAATTTGTACCGTTCTGTATTTCCTGTTTGTGCTGATTTTTTTTCTGGTGTAAAATAAATCAGTGGACATAGGATACAAAGTCAGTAATGCGACTTTTGAAAGGCACGTTGAAATCAGCAGTAAAAAATGTAAAAATTACTATTGAGATTATGCATCTTTCTACTGCTGATTTCAACGTGTGACTTTCAACAATCGCACTACTAATTTCATTCCAATTTTCCTCCTTAAGGGGGATTTTTCGCGAGGGGGATAATTGGCATGCGTAATCCGAGTGCGTGAGCATGATGACGATAAAACACGTGTTTGAATTGACAAAGAAATAATACCTTCACCACCTTCACTAAATAATTTAAACCTGACAATTAGAAATAAATAAATAAATAATCCCAAGCAAGCACTATATGCTGTTTATTATGGAAACCATACAACAACGGCACAAACATATAAACATCCATGACCGAACCGGGATTTGAACCCCGGCACAGATCAATTGGAGCCTGGTTTGGCAGTCCGGCGTGGTAACCATTACACCAAACGGGTCAGGCGGTCGTCGTCGGTTTTTTTTTAAAATAAAAATATATGTTACAAATACAGAAGTCTGTGGTTACAAATTAACTAATACTCTACTTTATCACGGACGGAGGCTGATATTTTTTTTTATACAATAGACCTACCTACGACCGTAGGTATTCCTTATAGGGTCGGCCAGAATCTTTGGTACAAAGATAATGTTTAATAAAAAAAAGAGAGCGGTTAAACTTGCATAAAATTTGATCAAAAACGTTTAGGCTTTAATAAAAAAAGAAAAAGTGTGGCGGCTAAATAAAAATTGATTAATCATTTCACAAAATAATAAAAATGAATCAGTACCTGCGTTCCTTCCCAGCACTACGAAAAAAAAAAGAAAAACTGGCGCGAAAAGCGAACCACGTCTCCAACTCACAATCACTGAATCGAAACTGAGATTCGTTTCAACCGTGTCAAACACTGAGACGATCTTAAAGGTAACAAATCGATACGAAATGTCCTCCAAATCGATTAAATATCAGAAAACTGGTTGCTAAATATTAATTTATTCGGTCCGTGGCGCCATTTTCGTGGATGCGCGCACACTGGCTGTAAGACGTTAGACCGTTGCCGGATTTAAAAATAATATTAAAAAAAAAAAAAACTCGCGAAGATCGGTTGCTTATGGTATGTGGCTGGATTTTTTAGCATGTTTTTTGTTTGGAGGGTTCAGTAGGTCATCTATTTTAGTATCGATCGGTCTAGAATCTAGATTGTCTTTATGTTAAATAGGTACCGGGCTTTCTTTGTGTCTACTCTACATCTACATGGTTGTGTTTTGTAAAATATCCAAAGATTATTTTGAAGTATTCGTTTATTACTAAGTAGGGTCTTGTTTATTTTTTTATTTATTAAGGAATGCCCACAAAGTATACACTATTACATAAAACATACATATTATAATATAAACGTAGGTACATTTTATCGTTTCATTATAAAACTGTAACAGGAAGTTTGTCTGTACATTGAAGATATTAACAAAAAAAAGTTACGATACGGTTTTTAGATATCCCTGATTCCATATCACCAATTTTTGGATTTTTTGTCTGTCTGTTTATTTGTGTGTTTGTTTGTTTCTTTGAACGAGCATCACGCAAAAAATACTGAACCGATTTTGATGAAACTTTTTTTGTTAACTGTAACAGGAAGTTTGTCTGAACATTGAAGATATTAACAAAAAAAAGTTACGATACGGTTTTTAGATATCCCTGATTCCATATCACCAATTTTTGGATTTTTTGTCTGTCTGTTTATATGTTTGTTTGTGTTTGTTTGTTTGTTTGAACGAGCATCACGCAAAAAATACTGAACCGATTTTGATGAAACTTTTTTTGTTAACTGTAACAGGAAGTTTGTCTGAACATTGAAGATATTAACAAAAAAAAAGTTACGATATGGTTTTTAGATATCAATGATTCCATATCACCAATTTTTGGATTTTTTGTCTGTCTGTTTATTTGTTTGTTTGTTTGAACGAGCATCACGCAAAAAATACTGAACCGATTTTGATGAAACTTTTTTTGTTTGATAGCTTATTATCTGACTTAAAATCTGGAGTGCGATTTTTGAATCTCATTCGCTGAGCTCAGCAGTTGAAAATGTCAAATTTATTATGGAGATATGCATCTTTCTACTGCTGATTTGACTTTCAAAAATCATACTTCAAGAGTGCGAATTTTTAAAGTCAAATCAGCAGTAGAAAGATGCGTATCTCCTTACTTTTTCAACTGCTGAGTTCAACGTATGAGATTCAAAAATCGCACTCCTGGTTACATAATTTGTGCGGACAAAGTCGCGGGTTAACGCTCGTCTCTTAATAAAGTCAATAAGAAAAAAAAAAGTAAATTAAGGTCCGTATGTCATCATCACATTGTATGTGATGATATTTTCCTGCGTTTTGTCGGTACGTAAGGAAGTAAATATTACATTACTTAGGGAGAAGCAGATTCTTAGCGTCTTTATTAGCGTACCGTTTTGTCCATACTCACGTTTTCCTCAGTTTTCTCCCTGGATGATGACACTAGAGCAACAAATTTTTTACCACACAGTCTATGTGCATTAACTCCGACTTTCCGAAATGTGTCTATACCGATAGCTGATCGCCTGGAGCTCCTTGGCGTTAACATATCGTCCTATTTGAATTTCGGGCGGTATATTGAGTCCATGGCAAAAACCGCAGCGAAAAAACTGGGCGTCCTTTGGAAGGTCAGACGGTACTTCACACCGGGACAACTTTATCAAGCACAAGTCCGATCGTGTATGGAGTACTGTTGCCATCTCTGGGACGGGTCTGCCCAATACCAGTTGGCCGCGTTGGACTCAATCGACAGGCGTGCCAGGAAGCTCATAGGTGATCCAACCTCGGTGCCGAAGCTGCAAAGTCTTGAGCATCGTCGCAAGGTAGCCTGTCTGTCTGTTCGGAGAGTGTGCGACGGAATTACACGATCTAATACCTCCGTCTCCCTTTCATCTGCGAGGGACGAGACGCAGGCTGGGTTTCCACCCTTATGTTGTTGACCTACCAGCAATTCGCACGAAGAAGTTTACTTCTTCTTTTATAATGCGCACGGCTAAAGAATGGAACGTACTGCCTGCGGACCTGTTCCCTGAGCAATACAACTTGGGCCTCTTCAAGGCGAGAGTGAATAGGCATTTTTCTAGGTAAGCATGCTAGAGATCGGGGTCAAATGTTTACCTATAAAACATTAAAAAAAAAAAATGTTACATCTGTACTATAAGAACTAGGAACCTTCGAAAATAAAAGTGAGTAAGTATGTAGATAATGTTTGTAAATATAAAATAAACACACAAAATAAAGATTTTAACATAATTCCATTCAGTGTAACAATGTAACGGTTTTTGACGCATGCCTACGTATCTCCGGTCCCCTTCTCCAAAATGTCAATGTTCAAGGACATACAGACAGACACGACAAAATGTCAAATGCAAATATTGCCCACGTATGAATAGTATAGAACACTATAGCAACGGCTATAGATCTTTTAAATTTAGATCCTTACTTAGTATGCTTGAAACTAAAAGTAAGAGAGAGAGGTTAGAATGGAATGGACTATACTCAATTTATTCCAGTAGGTGTCTTACGAGGCAACTAAGGGATAAGGGTTTCTTATGCAGTGTATTTGTGGGTGTCACTTACTTTACTGTATTTTTGTATTAAATGTAAATCTATATCTGAATATACAGGGTGTTACAAAAATAAAAATTTTAAACTTCTAAAGGGGGCTGTTTAGACCAATTAAACTGAACAACTTTCACCAACTTTGACCAACAAACATCAAAATCGCGAAAAAAAAATCAGCTATCCCATACATTTAGCTCGAGTAGATTTGTAGTTTAGTATGGGACATCCGATATTTTTTTCGCGATTTCGATATTGGTGAATAGTCCCATAGTGAAAGTTGTTCAGTTTGATGGTCTAAACAGCCCCCTTTAGAAGTTAAACATTTTTATTTTTGTAAAACCCTGTATATGCAGATATAGATTTACATTTAATTCAAAAATACAGTAAAGTAAGTGACACCCCCAAAGACACTGCATAAGAATCCCTTATCCCTTAGTTGCCTCGTAAGACACCCACGGGAATAAATTGAGTATAGTCCATTAAATGTTTATTTATTTGCATTTTTGTAACAATTACCTTAAATATTTATTTACTTGCATTTTTGTAACACATTCCAATCTACAGGGTGTTAGGGTAAACAATTGCATTACTTTAAGGGGTGATTGTACCCTTCATACTGAACAATTTTCCCAAAGAAACATAAAGAAATTTCGATGTTCCATTCAAACGTTCCATCAGTTGATTGCATTTAGTATGGAAAGACCGAGATTTTTTTGCGAATTTCCTGTAGGTTTCTTTAGGAAAATTGTTAAGTACCATGGGTACAATAACCCCTTAAAGTAATGCAACTGTTTCCCTTTAGGGGTATCGCATGCAGAAGGAGTCGAGGCGGCGTCGAGGCGTGGGTGCGCCTTGCCGACTTTGACATACGGTCGATAATTGTATACCAAGAATTTGAGCGGTGCGCCGCTCGGATTTGTATGATATACAAGTACCGACTGTATGTCAAGGTCTTTAAGGCGCGCCCGCGCCTCGACGCCGCCTTGACTCCTTCTGTATGCAATACCCCTTACACCCTGTATAGGTATACTAATAATAAAACAGTTCCTTGACTGACTGACTGACTGACAATAATGCACAACATAAAATACTGAAGATATATTAGATAAGTGTAATTTTTGCAACCATCAGCAGCAAGGCCGATTCTGTGCCTATGGGGTGTAGAGCATGTCGGTTTAGGAGATACAGCCGTTCAAAGGTCGGACTTTTGATCGGCTGTAACTCCTAAACCGACTGGCAGTTCATGTTAGTTTTTGTACTGTTCACATAGCTACAGTGCACATTACAATAATATCATACGATCAGCCTTGCAGCTGGAGTGCGATTTTTGAATCTCATTCGCTGAGCTGACAAGTCAAAAATGTCAAAATATCTATGGAGTATGGAGATATGCATCTTTCTAATGCTGATTTAACTTTCAAAAATCATACTTCAGGAGTGCGATTTTTGAAAGTCAAATCAGCAGTAGAAAGATGCATATTTCCATAGTAATATTGACATTTTCAACTGCTGAGCTCAAAGAATGAGTTTCAAAAATCGCACTCCTGAATGCTATCGCCACTACACTACATGCATCCGAAGTAAAAGAGATGATGCCTTTTTGCGAAGGGTTGTTCAGACCATTAAACTGAACAACTTTTTCTATGGGAGCAAACATGAAATCGCAAAAAACGCGGTAGGTATTATTAGACTATAAGCCATCAATGTTTCAAATGGCACGCTTTCAGGGTCGTAACAAGACGGGGGATATCAAGTATAGGGTATACCCTATACCCTTGGTATACCAAGGCGGACCCGATTAAAGGCTGGGCCACACAGAGTGCAGCTGCAGAACGGGTGCAGACCGGCTGCGGGCCGGCAGTAGTTGTGAACTATGGAATTATATGCGAGGCGTCAAACTGCGGCTACTGTTCCGCAGCTGTTCCGCAGCCGCGCCGGACTGCATTCAGTGTGACACCTCGCATAACCAAGCCGGACCCGATTAAATGTAGTGTTCAGCTTAGAATCCTCATCAGCCTATCATCGTCCACTGCTGAACAATAGGCCTCTCCCAAGGCGCGCCACAAATCGCTATCCTCGGTTTAGAAACAGCACAGCATGATTTCTGATTGCGTAGCTTACTTAGATCTGTTTTTATCAGAAATAGAAATAGAAATATATTTATTTGCCAAAATACTTTGTTATAAAAGGGTGTTACAATAAATAAAAAAAGGTTTTCTACTACTTCTCATTTTGTTTATTTTACAATTTTTTGTTGTGAATTCATTAGTTCGACTCAGATATCAGGTAAACACACAAAGGGTACATCGATGCGAAGAAAATGTTTCAATCGCCGATAATTTGCTGTCGATTTTTGAGGAGTTCTATTGTGTAGCTCCAAAGCGCTTCACCAAATCTTCACCAAAATGGGACCACATGGAAAGCACCAGCTTTCAAATAAAAAAGAATCATCAAAATCGGTTCACACAGTCGAAAGTTCTGTTCTGAGGTAACAAACATAAAAAAAACTATCGAATTGAGAACTTCTTTTTTTGGAAGTCGGTTGAAAATTATTAAATCATTCTATTAATCTTCTGAAATTAATAGAGATTGATTCTGAATCGCTTCATCTCTCGATGAGTCGATGCTGGGAATCAATTATAATGTAACCTTGTATTGACAGTTTATTAGAAGCATTATAATATACCTTATAGAATCGTGTTACGTACCTAATTATCCGCTCACGATTACCTACGTTCTGCAGCGTTGTAGCCCAGTCATTTTACGGAGTTTTGTTAGGAGACGTGGAAAGTAATTATTAATTGGACTTTTAAACTGTAACTAGCATTATTGAGTGACAAAAAGACTATTGGGAGTGCGATTTTTGAAAGTCATTTATTGAACTCGGCAGTTGAAAATGTCGATATTACTATGGAGATATGCATCTTTCTACTTCTGATTTGACTTTCAAAAATCATACTCCTGAAGTATGATTTTTTAAAATCAAATCAGCAGTAGAAAGATGCATATCTCTATAGTAATTTTGACATTTTCAACTGCTTAGTTCAACGAATGAGATTCAAAAATCGCACTCCTGAAAACATATTAAAAAAAAAGTCGCTACGCAACATAGAAATCAAAATTGTGAGTCCCAGAAGGCTTTTAAATTAATAATATTAATACCAATGCACTAATTTGATTTAACAATATAAATTATTTTTGAGCCATAAAATGGGCATTGAAATTTAAAAAATGAGGTTTTTATTAGAAAATACGAATGTATTTTTCAAAACCTTCTAAGTAGACAACAATATTTACACGAATGTTCGAAGTATGTATAATGGTACCATGGTAATGCCTTAAATATGTGCAAAAAACCTTTACCATCACGTTTTTTATAACGAGATAATACTTCAATTTTAAATTTGGAACTGTTGCTGACACGGGATTTTTTTTTTTAATTTTGGTACATTTCTAAGCTCAAATATGCTCTTAAATACAATACTGAAAAAAAATATCAATTACTAATTAGTCCCGGCTCAAACCATAAAATGACTGGGCTATTGTGGCATGTTTGAAATGTTTCTTTAATCTGTGCACAGAGGTCTTATTGTGTATCAAATCGGCATGGTATTTTTGGTAGTTCATAGCACTTTTAAATATTTAGTTAATTTGCAGACAATAATGATCACCAGGAGTGCGATTTTTGAATCTCATACGTTGAACTTAGCAGTTGAAAATGTATGGAGATACGCATCTTTCTACTACTGATTTGACTTTCAAAAATCGCACTCCTGGAGTATGCAACAGTAGAAAGATGCATATCTCCATAATAATTTTGACATTCTCAACTGCTGAGCTCAAGATTCAAAAATCGCACTCCAGACGCGCGGACAGCTCTTTAATGAGCAGCTTTGCTTGTGGTCCCCATGGGCCTAGGGTTTCTACCCCACAATACATAAATATGTATTCCTCCCCGATGTAACTATAGGTTATAATACGTTACCTACCGATCTTGTAAAAGATATACCTAATCGGAAACTCATACAATGCCTTACAGATCATGACGTCATTAGTTCTATGATCAATCAGGAATTCCCAGGAGCTTTTGCAAACCATTAAAAGGAGGAAAATCTTCTACCTTGGTCATATCTTGAGGTGCTCACACAGCCGCTGCCGCAGCCAGCTGCTCCACAGCTGGTATCGCGTATTACTGACTATAATAATGGACAGAAAGAGGGTAAAATAGACGTCAGTAGACCACGAATGTGATGGCTCGAGAACCTGAAAGAGTGGACAGGCATCGCCAGCGTCGAATAGCTGTTTCGTTTGGCGAGATATGCAGAGCTGACTGCCTACCTCCAGACCCGCAAGCATGATATCTCTACTTACGAACGAATAGGTCTTGTTCCGTATACTACCCGTCTCGCGACGTTGCGAAGCGTTGCGGCAAGCGCGACTGAAAAGGGTTATCTTCCCACGAAGTCTTCCCGCATTTTCTATACAGCGAAGGCGCGCCGCGCGCGAATAGAGAATTCATACTAGGGTTACTGTAATGGAGAGGAACCAGAAGAAGAAAAGACAGATCACGAGTCGATGTGAAACAAAACAAAGTTCTTCAAAATTGCTAAATTTCAAGAAGCCGGGCCAAAATGTCCATATTTTATTCTCATTCCTAATAGTTTTATTTTAACAAACATTTTGTTAGCCTATTAAAATGCCAAGGAGTTTGTTGGCACAATGTAATAAAAAAAGTAGGAATTACTTATTATTAAATTAAATGGTTCCGTAGTAAACATTTAATTTCATCAATCAACCATCTCATTGTATCATTTTAGATGAGATCTCTTTTTGCACAAAAATATTTAAAAAATTTACTATCTAATTACAGGGTGATAGCTACATTCTTGCGCCATTCGGTGTAGAGACCCTGGGGCCGTGGGGGCCGGACGCCCGACAGCTCTTCAAAGAGTTGTCGTCGCGCTTGATTGAGGTGTCCGGTGACCGAAGGGCTGGCGCGTACCTCGGGCAACGAATATCCATTGCCATCCAACGTGGTAACGCAGCCAGCGTCCTGGGCACCCTCCCGCAGGACGGTGGCCTCGAGCACGTCTTCTGTTTAGTGTAAGTCGAACGGAAGTCGTGCTCGACATAGTGGCTCATTTTTTCTTCGCCTACTTTATTTGTTTTTATTTTTATTTTTAATTTTAGCCATAAGTTGTACATAATGTTGTAATTGTAAATACCTATACCGTTAATAAAAACTTCAGTAAAAAAAAAAAAAAGTGAAATTGATATCATTAGCATTCTTTTAAACTAAGAGTTCTACCCTTCAAGCTGAACAACTTTTACTATGGGAGCAAACCGAACGGAGCAAATAAAAAATCTGCTGTTCCATACTAAACTGCAATGTCGACGCGCGAGTTCGCGACTCAAACGAGAACAACAGCAGATTTTTTATTTGCTCGGATCGGTTTGCTCCCATAGTAAAAGTTGTTAAGTTCGATGATAATGATATCAATTTCACCCTGTATACGTACCTACGTACCTACCTGAAATCTAATTTGAAGCTTGTGAGAGTATATACAATTTACCTAAACATAACGTATAAAATTATTTATATAGCACTATTAGTTAATCATTTTCCACACTGTAATGCGATTTTAGAAACTCATTCTTTGAACTCAGCAGTTGAATATGTATGGAGATACGCATCTTTCTAGTTCTTCGTTTCAGTAGAAAAATGCATATCTCCATAGTTATTTTAACATTTTCAGCTGCTGAGCTCAGCGAATGAGATTCAAAAATCGCACTCCAGGTAGGTATTATATATATACCTTTCAGCATATGCATACTTATTTTACTATTAAACCTGGTTAAACCTGTTGGTGTGGCTTTGTAGATAAAAAAAATTGAAATGAGCAGCTTACAAACTGCGCACAAAACACAGCTTCTTGCAAAGCATAAGCAAGAGTGCTATTTTTGAATCTCATTCGCTGATTTCAGCAGTTGAAAAGGTCAAAATTACTATGAAGAAATGCATCTTTCTACTGCTGATTTGACTTTCAAAAATCATACTCCAGGAGAGCGATTTTTGAAAGTCAAATCAGCAGTAGAAAGATGCGTATCTCCATTTATTTTCAACTGCTGAGTTCAACGTATGAGATTCAAAATTCGCACTCCAGAGAGGCTAACTTACCGAAGCATCTTTGTAAAAGGTTTTTCTATTTATCCACTAGAACTCCAGTCCGCCGAGCGACAGGCATTCCGTCGTATCCGGCGAAGAACACACGAATTTTGAATAAAACCGTTGCCCTTGCGCATGTGTGTGTCTGTGTGTGTTAATGTGTGCGTGTGCTTGTGTGGGCGACTCTGTTTTAATTATAAAGTAAGCAATTAACTAGGTATTCTTTCAACTTGAAATAAGGGGGGGGGGGGGGGGGGGGGGGGCGATACCACTGTATGGACATCATCTAAACTATTATAAAACTGTAGCAGAAAGTTTGTCTGTACATTGAAGATATTAACAAAAAACTACGTTACGATATGGTTTTTAGGTATCCCTGATGTCATATCACCAATTTTTGGATTTTTTGTCTGTCTCTTTGTTTGTGTGTTTGTTTGGGTGTTTGTTTGTTTGAACAAGTATCACGCAAAAACTACTGAACCGATTTTGATGAAACTTTTTTTGTTTGATAGCTTATGATCTGACTTAAAATCTGGTATATAATTTGTGCGGACAAAGTCGCGGGTTAACGATCGTTCTTTATATTTCTACTATCCCTACAACAAACTAATAGAAGAAGAAAGAGTAATACTTAAGTCTTTCTTCTATTAGTGGTTTAGGGGGTGTTAGAAGTTACGACCCCCTAAACCACTAATGTTGTTGACGAAAATTGTTGACGATTATGTTTACCTGGGACAAACTATTCAGTTAGGTAGGTCCAACTTCGAGAAAGAGATCAACCGTCGAATCCAACTCGGCTGGGCAGCGTTCGGGAAGCTACGTAGTATCTTCACGTCCCAAATACCGCAGTGTCTTAAAACGAAAGTCTTCGATCAGTGTGTGTTGCCAGTGATGACATATGGAACAGAGACGTGATCGTTCACTCAAGGCCTCATAAAAAGGCTGAAAGTCACCCAAAGTTCAATGGAGAGGGCTATGCTCGGAGTTTCCCTGCGAGATCGAATCAGAAATGAAGAGATCCGCAGAAGAACCAGAGTAACTGACATAGCCCAAAGAATTGCTAAATTAAAGTAGCAGTGGGCGGGGCACATTGCTCGCAGAACCGATGGCCGATGGGGCCGAAAAGTTCTCGAGTGGCGACCGCGTACCGGAAAGCGCAGCGTGGGTAGGCCCCGTACACGGTGGACCGACGACCTGGTGAAGGCGGCGGGAACCCGTTGGATGAGGGCAGCGCAGGACCGGTCGGTCAGTCAATATACATTATTTTTGAGCAATGAAATAAGCACTGAAATTTCAAAAATTAGGTATTTATTAGAAAATACGAATGTATTTTTCAAAACCTTCTAAGTAGACAAAAATATTTACACCATGTTTGAAGTATATATAATGGTAGAGACTTAAATATGTAAAAAAAAAATTCCCATCAGGTTTTTTAGAACGAAATAATAGCCAAATTTTTAAATTGAAACTTTTGCTGACGTGATTTTTTTTTAACTTTGGTACATTTCTAGGCTCAAAGTCCCGGCTCAAACAGTAAAATGACTGGACTAAGGAACCCGAAGAAGAAGAGGAAGACGCTAAAAGGTATTTGTTATAAAGTAGTAGACAAGTTTCCCACTCCAAAAGTAAATACTGTCGTGAGTTTACGTATGTATGTAAAATATCATACTTAGTTAATTTCTGATACATCTTTGACTTTGAGAAAACGTCTCAGGTAGAAAAAAAAAGATAAAAATTTGAATTGCAACTCTGATGCAGTCTACCTACGCGAGTTCTCAATGACCTAGACATGCAACTAACATTTAGACCTACCTGAGAATCTAGACTTTTATACACACTAGGTATGTCTACTGGATAATACATACCTACACATAATTATATCTCTACATACAGGGTGCTAGGGAAACAGTTTGCATTACTTTAAGGGGTGATTGACTGATTGTACCCATGAATCCCATGATGCTGAATAACTTTTCTAAGAAACCTATAGGAAATTCCCAGAAAAAGGTTTGGTCCCTAACACTCTGTATAAGTACAGGATATAAACTTAAATCGTTTCATACCTACTTATACAGGGATGCTTCAGATTCAGAATTCAGACCATAAAACTGAACAGCTTATGGGATAAACTTTGAAATCGCGATTATAACATCAGAAATTCAGAATACATTTTCGTAGAGCAGGAGTGTGATTTTTGAAAGTCATTCGCTTAGCTCAGTAGTTGAAAATGTCAACATTACTATAGAGATATGCATCTTTCTCCAGTAGTGCGATTTTTGAAAGTCAGATCAGCAGTAGAAAGATGCGGATCTCCATACGTTTTCAACTGCTGAGTTCAACGTATGAGATTCAAAAATCGCACTCTAGAGCGGAACAGCTGATGTTGCTTTCGTAGTGTCCGTAATGAAAATTTGTCAGTTTGATGATCTGAAGCTTTCCCTCAAGTACCCTATACATACAGGGTGGAAACTTTAAATGTGTTGAAGCACCTGTTCCATATGTAACGCATTTAAGGGCCTATGTCGAAAAATAATTGAAGCGAAATGGGCGTGTGATAGCTTATATTACTGCCTGATGCGAGAGAAAGAGATGGGGCGGCGCGCGCGCATGAAACGCGGCAAGCGTAAAACAAATTTTATTTAATTGTGATTGTAATATTTCTGTAAGTTCAATTCTGCTCTAATAAAAATTTGTAAAACATGAATCTCTTTTTTTTAAATCAAGTCTCGTGTTTCACTTATTCACCGTTTAGCAGTTCCAAGCGTTTATCGATAAAGACGAAGGCTACTTTGGCTTGTTTTTCTATCGAGTAAATGTGTCTTAATCGTGTTTTGGCTCTTGTCAAAACTTCAATTATATGTTCAATTTACACATATCCGCAAATCGTACTCCTACTGTTAGTACTTCTAATGTATAAGGTCTAACAAAACTAGCTGAAACTATTTTAAGGGGATGATCAGACCATCAAACTGAACAACTTTCTCTATGGGACCAATATCGAAATCGCGAAAAAAAATCAGCTGTTCTATACAAACGTACACAACCTAAATGTATCGGACAGAGGTTTTTTTTTTCGCGATTTCGATATTAGTCCCATAGAGAAAGTTGTTCAGTTTGATGGTCTGATCATCCCCTTAAAATAGTTTCACCTAATTTTGTTAGACCATATATATGACGCTTTGAAGAATCCAATTTTTTTCACATAGCCTGTGTTACTATTACATTGCACCCTGTATATCTACATACTGTCTAGGTATGCAAAGAAACATACATTTAAGTTTTCCGTGACTGGTATGACCTTGCATTCCATTGATGTTTTAGAAAAAAAATTGCAAAAAGTTTCTAAAATGGCTGACGGAATCAGCTGATTAAAATATTATACAGACTTTTCACGTACCTACCTTATAACTCTTATCTATATACTATTATAAAACTGTAACAGGAAGTTTGTCTGTGCATTGAAGATATTAACAAAAAAAAAGTTACGATATGGTTTTTGGGTGTCCCTGATTCCATTTCACCAATTTTTTGATTTTTTGTCTGTCTGTTTGTTTGTTTGAACGAGTATCACGCAAAAACTACTGAACCGATTTTGATGAAACTTTTTTTGTTCGATAGCTTATGATCTGACTTAAAATCTGGTATATAATTTGTGCGGACGAAGTCACGGGTTAACGCTCGTAAGTAATATAATACCTATTTATCTTTTTAGGTTGACTGTTAGTCAGTTGCAGAAACGCTTATTAAAGTTACTACTCCATTAAATCTCTCGCTGTCACTTTTTGTCTTGGAGTGCGATTTTTGAATCTCATTCGCTGAGCTCAGCAGTTGAAAACGTCAAAATTACTATGGAGATACTATGCATATTTCTACTGCTGATTTGACTTTCAGAAATCATTCTCCATGAGTGCGATTTTTGAAATTCAAATCAGCAGTAGAAAGATGCGTGTCTCCATACATTTTCAACTGCTGAGTTCAACTTATGAGATTCAAAAATCGCACTCTTGTTGACGTAGTAAAAGCTAGCAAATGATTTAATGGAGGATTAACTCTAATGAGCTTTTCTGCAACTAAGTGTGTATCTGGTACTATAGTGTTTATTAAAAATTGTTAACCTTTAAAATGAGCATAAATAATTTAATAATCGCCAGTCTATTAATACATTTTTCCACATTATGACGACTTATGATATGACTCTTAAAAACAAAAGCGTAAGTAATAATATGGCTTGATTTGTAGGACTTGGTGTACTTATAATAGTTAGAGAAAAATATTTCAAGATGGCGTCTAACAGCTGATTTGATCGTCATACATAAATGTATGAAGTAAACCCGGATGTCATGTATACAACGGGAGCCAAAATAAATGTCTCTTGTCACATTATTTAAATTTTAAATTAAAGCTATTATAGTCAATGATGTGACAATAATTATTGATTTTATTGTTTAATTATTATCATAAAAATAATGCATTACTTATTTGGGAGCATTCATAAACCAAGCGATTCCATTTAATGGCTTCTTTTGAACCACTTCCGACTTGACTTTAGGGACACGACATGAACACCCATATATTAACTATTACTTTTAAGTACCTACCTAATATGTAGAAATTATAGTACTCTGTGCTTATATTAAGTTTATGGGTCCACTACGAGGGTATTTTTAATAAGATGGAAAGGAACTGAAATATCCTGTGTTACAGGGGTACAATGAGGGATTTTCCAAAAGCAAAAAAAGTAAAAAAGTTAGTTCCTAATTTCTCGATAGATGGCGTTGACCAGAGAGGGGTCCAATAGGTATGAGCAAATATATTAATTAATATTAATAGTAAAAATACACAGTACAAACCCTTTCTTATTGTTGTTGGTTTATTGTTTAGCTATCTCGGTATTATTGTCCGTCAACAACGAATCGAGTATCACACGTGGCTGTATGGGCTACGTATCCGTTTTGAATATACGAACAATAAACGAGAAACAATAACAAACTACAAAAACCTAACAGAAACTGAGAATTTCAATAAAAATAAACCGGAAAAATTTAAATCGTACGTCAGATGCCGTGAATGAAAAGCAAAGCTATAGACGAAAAATTGGACCCTGGTTTGACAGTCTGGCGTGTACGTGGGTGTTTCTCCTCGGCGTTTGAACATCGTCATTATTCTCACCAAATATTTAAAAGAAAAGGTATACAATTTTATAACGCGGTTATAAAACCCGCTGGTCCCTTGTAAGAGCGCTAAAAAAATTATACCTTTTCTTATAAACATGTCGAAAATATTTGGTGAGGATAATGACGGCGTTCAAACGCCGAGGAGAAACATCCGGGTCGTCAATAACACCCAGATTGTTAATAACTTGTACTGTCTATTTTTATTATTAATATTAATTCATATATTTGCTCATACCTTTTGGACCCCTCTCTGGTCAACGCCATCTATTGAGAAATTAGGAACTAACTTTTTTTTTCTTTTGAAAATCCCTCATTGAAAGGCACTTAGGAACTCGTACGTGGTATTAGTGCTGAGCTAGCAGGAGATTACACATGATTATAACCTCGTTTTATCTCTCTTTCGCTATCTCAGCACCTTACGTGAGGGTATGTGATTAGTTGATTACTATATCACAGTACTATAAAAAGGGCGATCACAAAGGACAAGCGATGGTCTTAGTGGCACAGGCTTGGTAAGCCTGTCCAGGCTCCAAATCCTCAAATAATAATAAATAAGCAATTAATAAAAATAATTGTAAGTTTACAATACAAAATACAAAATCATTTATTTGTGAAACACAGGTTACAAAAAGTTGGTACATAAATTAAGGAAGACCTCTGTGATCAGCCTATTAGGCGTACAAATTTACAAATCATTATTATGGGTATACAATATAATAAAACTATGATTATTTAGGTTTCCATGACAAGAATTCGTCAACTGAGTAGAATGTATTTTCGATTAAAAATTTACATAATGTCTTTCTAAATGTCAAATTGCATGCAATGTCTCTTATACATTTAGGTACATGATTATATACAGTTGGAGCCATGTAGAGGACACCCTTCATGTACAGTGCTGTTTTAGCAAGCCAGGTTCTAGTACAAAGCCTATCCTGTAGTCGTGCTCTATTGACTCTTTTATATTCGTTTATGTGCTGTCTTACATAAATTACCAGCTCGTATATGTAGAAAGAGGGAAATGTCAAAATATTAAGCTCTTCAAAATATGATCTACAGCTATCTATCCTTTTTAAGTTACACATAGCTCGTATACATGATTTCTGTGCACGAAATACGCGCAACCAGTTAGTAGCATTTCCCCAGAAGATAATTCCGTATCTCAACCTTGATTCAACAGTACCATGATACGCCATAAGTAGAGCCTCTTTATTTACCTTCCCTGACAGCATATAGAGAGCATAGGATGACTGCGCTACTTTAGAACATACTGACTCTATATGTGTTTGCCACTTCTTATTAGAGTCAATGTTGAGACCCAAGAACCTTACAACTTTCACGTCTTCGATAGTTATATTATTATAAGTCAAGCTGTTATTGGTCTGCCTATCCGATTGTCTCCGTGTTTAAGCTCCCGGTCCACTATAGCGTGCACAACGGTGTTACAACCGTCTCCACAGATAAAAAAACCAACGTCTAGCCGTGCCAGTGTCATGACATTCTGCTTAATGATGTCATCATAGCAATCTAACGATTTACTAGACTAATGCTCTATCGAGTTGAAATATTATTAATTATTGAAGCATGGATATTTTAAATCGATGGGTAATATAGGTAAGTTTTACTAACTTGTGTACGTAATACTGACTGCTCTGAAACGGTGAAGAAAAACATCGTGAGGAAACCAGCATACGATGAAGAAGAAATTCTGATATGTGAAGTCTACCAATTGTGCACGCGTGTGTGGACTATACGCCTAGAGGGTAGGCCTGTGCCCTGGGGTGCGATTTTTGAAACTCATTCTTTGAACTCAGCAGTTGAAAATGTCAATATTACTATGGAGATATGCATCAATGGAGATATTCTTCTGGGGATTTGACATTCAAAAATCATACTACAGGAGTGCGATTTTTGAAAGTCAAATCAGCAGTAGAAAGATGCGTATCTCCATACATTTTCAACTGCTGAGTTCAACGTATGAGGTTCAAAAATCGCATCCCTGGAGTATGATTTTTGAATGTCAAATCAGCAGTAGAAAGATGCATATATCCATAGTAATATTAACATTTTCAACTGCTGAGTTCAAAGAATGAGTTTCAAAAATCGCATTCTATATCAGAAATGAAAAGATCTGTAGAAGAACTAGGATAGACGACATAGCCCAAAGAATTGCTAAACTAAAGTGACAGTATGCGGGGCACATTGGTCGCAGAACCGATGGCCCATAGAACCGAAGAGTTCTCGAGTGGCGACCGCGTACCGGAAAGTGCAGTGTGGCTAGGCAGTAAGTCACACAGTCGCGGTGGACCGACGACCTGGTGAAGACAGGAACACGTTAGATGAGGGCAGCGCAGTACCAAAAGTTTTGGCGATCCTTGGGGGAGGCATATGTCCAGCTGTGGACGTCCATCGGCTGAGAATGATGATGATGATTTTTAAATATTTACCTACCTAGTTAGAGCCTTAAATTTTCCAATCCCACGCTTGTCTCAAAATTATAATTCAGACAGAGTAGAATAGCTTACCTACCTACCTATACCTTTATACAGAGCTATGTACCTGCCTACCTACTTTGTAGGTATCGTATGACGTCATTATATACCTGCGGAGATTCTTAGAAGGTTTTATAGAGATGATGTGTGGTGGGCGGATGCGGTAAATTTAAATCAAATTAAAAAACATACCACTTCGAAGCTGTGCTTTGATGCTACCGAGTCTTATCTGAGCTTAGATGAGCTCAGCAGTTGAAAATGTCATGGAGATACCATCTTTCTACTGCTGATTTGACTTATGATTTTTGAAAGTCAATTCAGCAGTAGAAAGATGCATAGGTATCTCCATAGTTATTATGACATTTTCAACTGTCGAGCTCAGCGTGTATGGAGATACACATCTTTCTACTACTGATTTGACTTTCAAAAATCGCACTCCTAGAATATGATTTTTGAATGTCAAATCAGCAGTAGAAAGATGCATATCTCCATAGTAATTTTGACATTTTCAACTGCTGAGTTCAAAGAATGAGTTTCAAAAATAGCACTCCTGGAGTGCGATTTTTGAATCTAATTCACTGAGCTCAGCATTTTAAAGTGTAAAAATTACTATGGAGATATGCATCTTTATACTGCAGATTTGACAATTATTGCAAAATCGCACACCAGTGTATATTATTTTCATAGCTCCATGGTAGAGCGACCACGCGGTTGTATCATTCGTTATTTTTGGGACAAAACGAGCTTTTGATTTCGAACGTGATTGTGACGAATGCAGACTGGGTGTGGCAGTACAAGACTGTGTGTGGCATTCAAATAGTTTTAGATTGTCTGTAACATAACAATAAATGTAGGGATGGATGTTATTGTTTGTTGCTAAAATGCACATTAAAGCAAGAAAAATAAACAATTTAGTAAATAATTATTTTTTGTTATTAATTTTTAAAAGTTATAAGTAAAAATAGTATACAAAAGTTTAATATTAGTTTAAATTACATCGGGATAAATAATAATAAAATACAACTAAGTAACTAAAAAACTAGGTTAATAAAATATTCACACTAAATAAATAATTATTTTAACGAAAAGAGAAAAATAAATACATTTTTTAGTTCGCCAGATTAGCGCCATCTGCTGTTGAAAAGATCTACTAAAACTTCAACGCCATCTTGTCTTGAGTAGCGATACTAGATAGCAAGCAAAAGGTCTAGCTCACCAAATGTTTCTAAATAACGCCATAGGTGTCGCCACCGATTTTGCAATGGTGTGCGCATGTCAAAAATACATGTCAGTCATTCACATCATTTTATTTTGTGAAATCGTAAAAACGAGCTGATTTTGTGAAAATAATTGGACGCGGTGGCTTCGGACATGTGTCTCGTGTTGTTACGGACCATTGTGTTTAATAAACTAAGAGAATTCACTAGGATAATGTTTTAGTGGACCATTCTTACGAAGGTGTTGGACGGTGGTTGAAGATTTGCAATAAATTTTAGGATTTTTCTTAAGTTTTTTCGTGATTTTCGTATTCGCCGTCAAAACTGATCGTGTCCCGTGCTTTATTTGTTACATTCCGAACATAATGTGACTGTTATCACGTTGTGGTGTGCATTGAAAAGTTTTCTATTTCTGATCGCATATTGAGCTAAATATACCAGGCGTTTAGGAACAGTTTTGATGAATAACGGCGCGGAAGGCGTTCTAATTGCGTAAGTAACTTTTTACAATTATCCTTTCAAAACATTATATAAAACTATTCCCTAGAAACAAGTTGGTCATGGAAATTATTTTTGTAAATTTTCAACACAATTTAGTCGGGTAATAACTAGGTACCTGCTTGCCAAAAAAACAAGATTTTCAGAGGTAATTTTACAAACAATATTTCCAAAATTTTATTTATTCAACATCATCTACCTACTACTCCATATTCCAATTGGTATCTCATTGCAAATTTTACCTATTTACTATGCTTAAAAAACATAGTTTGTCAGTAATTGTTCATTGTGATCAACTGATCAACTATGTCTAAAAAGCTGCAAAACTGCACTCTTTGGCAATGGCACCAACAATTTTCAATAAAATACCGAAATCAGTACGAGTCGCCGACATTATCAATTTATTCAAAAATAAACTATTTAAATTTCTTATTGACAAAACATTTTACACACTTAATGAATTTCGAGACGGTAATTATAATTAATTTACTGACATTGAATACTTCCTAAATTTGACTTGACATTTTATTATACCTAATTTATAAATCGAATTGACCATAATGAGGGAATATCATTCAGTGAGAGAAGCTTGTAAACTCCTGCAGTTTCGGATAACCATCTCCCAGGAGGCAAATGTGTTTAGCCGTCAAACAGCAGCATTCAGGACTATTTTGAATGCAAAGACCTGAATAGTTGCGCCAGGATGCAGAAAAATGTTCTAATTTTTATATTACTTTGAAATTTTTTTGTTTTTAGATTTTATGTGCTGTTTTTTATGTAAGATCTTTTGTAACCGCATAACGCAATAAATGATATGATATGACATCGCAGTGACAGGATATGTTTCATGGTTTTACAATGGGCCATCACTCTGGTGGGCCGGTCACTGGTTCAGCTCTATTGACCGGCTATCGATTTTCGATTCTTGACCATTTGAGCAGCCCAGCCTACTATTATAAACAGAAAGCACTGCAAGCATGCATGTTACACCAAAACACCTTTGCGTGAGTTGTTCACCTGAACTCCCACTGAGTTACCCATAACTGCAAGTTGGCTGACCCTTTGTCAAGCAGGGCAGTGAGTTTATAAGCTCACATTGATTGAAAAATTTATAAACCTACTAGAGTTTACCTGTGACTTCGTCCGCACGGATTTCTGTCATCATAGCGAGATATAAATGATATACCAGATTTTAAGTCTAAACTTTAACTTTCAAACACAAAAAGTCGTCCAAATTTGACCAGTAGATTTCGCGTGATGCGCGAACAAACAAACAAACAGACATAAAATCTAAAAATCGGTGATTTTAAGTCCGTGTGACACGGACTAAGAACCATTATAATAACAATTTTTTTTGTAAATATCTTCAATGTACAGACACACTTCAGTTACAGTTTTATAATAGTAGAGTTGAGGTGGCACAGCAAATTCTTAATATAAAAAAAGTTATGAGTTGTGTATGGTGCTTAGGTAGAAAATTTCAAGGTAGCAAAGGTAGAAAATAAGTTTAAATGTATATTCACCTTTAAAAAATTACAACTTCTGGACTTCTAAACTAAAAAAAATCATGGAGAGTCACGTTGCAGGTTCTGACCCGAGCACTCGTCTCGCGTGGTTTTCGCGCGTCGCGTTTTTGCCTGCCACGGGGCTCCGCAGTCCTCAATCTTTTCTTGTTCTTGACCAAAAACAATCCATGAGATTGGGATGGATTTTATAAACTACTTGACGCTGACGGAAATGCAGTGCTTACGCACAAGCAAGAGTCCATTAATTATAAATACAAAAAAAATCATGGAAATCAAACAGGATATTTTCGGATGCTAGGTGTGCATAGCATGCATATGCTCACGACCAGGGACCGAAAATTGTCGGTTACCTTTACTTAAATGTTACCTAAAGGTAACAACCGATCCAGGTAACAACCGATTATAATAACGGTAACCTAAATATGACCTTCAAGAGAATGCGAGTGAGTGCGGGTAAGGGTCAGTATACACGGAGCGGCAAAAAGCGCGCGTGGTTTTTAATAACAATGAAAAATTTAATTTCTACTAATCAAAAGTACAAAATTAATTGAACAACATCGTTGTTTTAGCGTGTGACGCAAATTTTAGAGCACCCAACGAGCAACGCGCGCCCTATTTTTAGTGTTGCATAAAGGAGATGATTATTTACATTTTATTGATCCCAAAAGCATAAAATGGTTTAAGTTTATGTTCACGTTTGAGTTTAAGTTTTTTATTACAATTGATTTCATTTGTATTTAGTAACGACTAACGAGGTACTTACTTAAAAATAGAATACTTACTATATTTATGAAAAAACAATTTTTTATTTAAATACATCTCTGTGTACGCGGACCCTTAGTAGAATGATATTAAGGCTACCTCTAAAAATACCTGTAAAAAAAGTAAAGGTTGTAACCAAAAAGTACCGGTATTATCGAAACCGGTTTCGGTCCCTGCTCACGACTATATTCCCTGAGAGGGTAGTAGGAGATATTCTGAAAACTCAGAACATCCATGTTTCACTAGATCCATGTGAGGAATCCATAGAAATAAATTCATCTTGACTAAATGAAGTCACTTATATCGTTATTATTGTCTAGTCATCATAATACAAGTCCATGCTAGATTCTGGTACTTTAAATGTAACTAAATAATTCGTGCTATATAGGGTGTTAGGGTAAACAGTGTAAACAAAGTAATGCACTTTAAGGGGTAGTTGTATTCATGATACTGAACAACTTTCCCAAAGAAACCTATAGGAAATTAGCAAATAAGTTTTTAGCCTTTCCATTGATGCTACATGGAACCTGCTGATCAAACATTTGTATGAAAAGACGAACACAATATTGGGAAATTGGGTTTCCTAAAAGTTTCTTAGGGAAAGTTGTTCAGTATCATTTATTTTATTTTATTGGAAAACCAACAGCAATATAATACCGTAGTTACATGAGTATAAAGCAGAAAGCCAATAACAGGTTTTCCCTGGTAGATGGAGAAGGATAACGGAAGGGAGTTTGCTCATTGTATTGTCTCCACCACGCTATCACTGCAATTGTTATTTGTCACTTTCTCATTTCTTTTATTTTACTTTTTAATTTTCTAAAATATAATAATAAACAGTACCTAAGTTATTTGTCATCTGAGGTCAATGTTTCTCTTTCATTGGGTGAAACGTTCTGTTTTTTTTCCTTTTGTGACTGTAAATTACGCATGTTGTGTTCAATTTTAAGTGGTTATGCATTTAGCTTTAAGACGTAGTTAAGTATCACAATGATTGTATGAGTGTAATAACTGTAAGTGAATTAAATAAATAAATAAATAGATACAGGAATAGTTGTGAAAAACAGATAGTTAACAATTTTAAAAAACGCACATGAGTCAGCACACATTTCAGCCTAAAGGTAAATATAAAAAAGCATTGTAAAAACAATAAACAAAATAAAAGAAAAGACCTTAGTCTAACAATAACCTCTACACTTCATCAGCAAAGAAATCACGACTTAACAACCTCCTTGTCGATTCAACGCTAGAATTAAATAGCTCAATATTATAAGTATTGCATAGTTTATTATAATTGTCACTCGCACGCCACATAAACGTATTCTGCCTATAATTAGTGGGTGCAGAAGGTGTATATAGAGGTGGATTAAATCTTATTAATTTAGCTGGGGCTCGAAGAGATATCATTGAGAGTAGCTCAGAGCAGCCAATGGAACCAGAGGCGACCTTGAGAAGAAAGATAGTGTCGGAGATCTCTCGCCGTTTCATTAGAGGGAGCAGCAATCATGGGTACAATCACCAGTATCATCACTACATAGTATAATAAACAAAGTCGCTTCCCGCTGTCTGTCCCTATGTATGCTTAGATCTTTAAAACTACGCAACGGATCTCACCGATCCCCGCTACCCAATCCGCCGCGTAGCCCCAGCAACGTCCTATGCCGAGGTCCGTACCCCTCTGGGTGCCCCTAGGTTGGTTGCTTAAGTTCATTCATTTGGCTCGGAAGACCCTTCGTGGTCCCTCCAATAGTCCGCTGTAAAAAGCAGTAGTTGCTCCCTGAGCAGAGCTGTAATATTCGCCACCAAAAAAAAAATACGCAACGGATTTTGATGCAGTTAGATGAGAGATTGAAGAGGAAGGTTTATATGTATATAATACATCAGCATTGCACCCGTGCGAAGCCAGGGCCAGGTACCTAGTTAATATTACATTTTTTCAAGTCTCCATTGTCATTTCTCAACATTATCTACCAAACCTAGTTTTTAACTTAATTTCAAATGCATAACAAAAGATTGTACGTACCCACCCATTTAATGAGTAGCAATAACCAAGTAAAGTAAACTCCATTGTCCTTGGCCCAAGCCTTGAAGTTGCCTTGGAAGATAGCAAGGTTACAATAAATGGTTACTGCATACATATACCTACCCACTCTGTTATATCAGCTGATGCCTGCTTCTTTTTATATTTTACACATTTTATCACCAGCAAAGTAATTCTATATAATAGCCCAAAGAATTGCTAAAATGAAGTGGCAGTGGGCGGGGCACATTGCTCGCAGATCCGATGGCCGATGGGGCCGAAAAGTTCTCGAGTGGCGACCGCGTACCGGAAAGCACAGCGTGGGTAGGCCGGACACGGTGGACCGACGACCTTGTGAAGGCGGCGGGAGGCCTATGTCCAGCAGTGGACGTCCATCGGCTGAGATGGTGATGATGATGATGAAATTAATTCTACAAAAATCTTAACTATTTTATAACCGTTAAAGATATTTAAAAAGAGTTGGGTATGATATGGTTTTTAGGTGTCCTTATTCCAAATCACAATTTTTTAATTTTTCGAGCTTCACGCAAAAACTACTAAACCGATTTAAATGAAACTTTTTTTTATTTGAAAGCTTATACACGGTGAAATTGAAATCATTAGCATCCTTTTAAACTAAGAGTCTACCCATAAAACTCAACAACTTTTACTATGGCAGCGAACCGATCGGAGCAAAAAAAAATCAGCTGTTGCGAACTCGCGCGTCGACATTGCATTTTAGTATGGAACAGTCGATTTTTTATTTGCTCCGATCGGTTTGCTCCCATAGCAAAAGTTGTTCAGTTTGATGGGTAGACTCTTAGTTTAAAAGGATGCTAATGATATCAATTTCACCCTGTAATTTTGATTTAAAAGTAAAAGCTCGAAAGGAAGGTTTCTTTTGGTTTGTTTTTGTGGTTGAAAGGGTATAGCTGATATTTTGTTCGCCGTGTACGTTATCGTTATAGGTTATAGGTGTGAAATGTAATACTTTCAGAGATTCATTGTAATACCAAGTTTCAAAATGCAGATTTTTTTTGCAATTTTGAACTGTAATTATCTCAGAAAGCACATACTACGTCAATAAAAACTAATAATCCACCACACGCATTGTCAATAAATAAAAATTTGCCCCAGAAATTATCTAGGTATCACTTACGACAATTATGAAATGATATAATAATTTATTGTATGTGGAATTTGGGTGATACGATTTGCAGTTAGTCACATTTTTGGTCAGTCCCTCCAAACCCTACCTTCGCAGGTGTACACACATTTACATAGAAAAGAGAAGCTAAATCTTACACAATAGCAATTCAAACTGAAAAATGTCAACATTTAAATTAGTTAATTTAAAATGTCGATGGAATTATCTACCCCGTACAATTACAAAAGTTAAGAGTGTTATTAGAAATGAATTAAGTAAATGTCAATATAAATTAAGTAAAATAAAGCACAATACGATGTCATAAGAATTAGTTATAAATTATCATTAAAATTCGCCCTCCAATAATTCCTTGATGTTATAGAAACACTTTTCTATAAGCCATTTTGAAATCTTTTAGTTTCTTATCCTTAAAACAGTCTGGCAATTTATTAAATTGTAGTAATTTTTTTCTGTCGATTGGCGTATGTTTCGTATGTAAACGAAAACGCGACTTTTTATGTACTTCTCCGACGGTACGTAATGCCAAAGATGTTCGATGCCCTTTCCACACTGACAAAAAATGTACACCTATGACCTTCCTATGACATAACTTCCTAAAACTCTACAAAATGTAACCTTTTCACCCAAATGTACCGAATTCGTCGTATTTCTAGGTAACCCTCAATAATCGGAGTGGGTTAACTGTAGCCCAATAAACTAAGTAGCAATGAATCAGCCGTGAGTCAGCTGTCCGTGACATTACTGCGACCTTTATAGGGTTAAGTCAGGCGACCTGCGTGCTTAGTGCTTAACCCTGCTGAGGGTATGTGTTGTAATGGAGAAGTCTTGATATCAACAAAACAATATAACCGCAATGCGAAGAGCACTGTTCTGTAATGCTTTACTATCAGTATCAGGTCTAAACACCATAGTAAAATTGAAAGGGTTTGTTAAGACCACAAACAGAACATTACTACCAGTACAGAGCCAATATCGAGGAAAACATTTGCCCTTTCATACAAAACTCCACCTACATTACTCAAATCGGACAGCAGAATTTTTGGTCATTCCGAAAAATAAAAACCAACTGTCCTGCCCATCCCCACTTTAAGATGACTTTAAGGTAGGGATGCAACGATTACGATGCAATGCAATGCACCGTAGCCGCGTAGTAAGAATCGTACGATTATTAAAAACGTCAATCAGATTGCACTTGTTGACAAATACCAGACCTGAATACTAGATTCCAGAGCCGAAAAAACAACATTAAAAAAAAATCGGATCTTTTGCTGCCATTTTAGCTCATTTTGAGCTACATCTGACTTTTTTTTGTCAGATTTGACTTAATTTTTTTTAAATTCTTTTGAGGTCTTTGATTTAATTTTCGGTTTGAAGTATTACATACATTCTCGCTCTCGCGATATCTCATCCACATTTCAAAATATTAATCTCCCACGTAAAGCGGACTAGATATCGCTTGATTAACGAGATTATACAGAATTATGTTCAAAGAATCCTGACCAAGTGTACCTTTGACTTCGATCTCAAATTAGTGGAAAAAGATACAGAAATATTGGAATTAAAAAAAAAATAATGATTTTACTTTCATTGGAATGCAAAGAACTCATTCTGAGGATAATCTTAAGTAAATTTGTTTAAATAATCGTAATGCATCGGTTGTCGTAATAAATAACGATTAATATCGTAATCGTAATCGTAATGACCGAATCGTTGCATCCCTACTTCAAGGTAATATTTAGATAAATTGAAAAACAATAATGACTACTGAAATGTTTTTTTTTTATTAACCTGTAGGCCTCGCATGCCACAGAACATTATAAGAGGGATTAGAAGTGCAAAGTAGGCGTGGAACGAGTCGCCGCAGGTTATGCAATGATTTGCATAACACCATAAGGCGCGCGGTGTGGTGCGAGCGAAAGGGCATGAGTAATTGTAGCAGCGTGATTGAGAAGACAAGTGGCGACAGCCGTCTCCGAAGCAAAAGCGCTACTTTCATTTCTAACCCCTCTTTTAATGTTCTGTGTCGCATGCCACCCCCGAGAAAACGATAAAAATCGAGATGTGCCTCCATCTTTATTGTTTTACGCATGAAAGAGCGCGCATGTCATTTTTCTCGTTTAAACGCTTTGTCGTGTGTGGCCATGCTAGCCATGCTGTTTTGTCCCACTGCTGGGCAAAAGTCTCCCCCAAACCCTGTAAAATGAAAAGGAAATGTATTTTATTTTTATTTTAACACTTTGGAACCCACATGGAAATACAGCTGAATACAGCATAGTAGACAAGTAGTTGTACTAAGGGCGAGCTTATCTCTGGAGAGATTTCTTCGAGCAGACCAGTTAATATCTCATTATTAACAATTTAAAAATATACGATTGACTTACACTCAGTTGCAGAAACGTTCATTAGAGTTAATCCTCCATTAAATCTCTTGCTAGCCTTAACTACGTCAACAAGACAAAAAGTGACAGCAAGAGATTTAATGGAACATGAACTTTAATGAGCGTTTCTGCAACTGAGCTTGAGAGCAGCGCTGGAGGCACTTATTTTCAAAATAAAGTTGCTTTAACAATATACCCCCTCTTGAAAGTCAGGTAAAACTGTTTACATTTAAATTTTTACAGTATTGCATAAAAACTTTGTCGCTTTGGCGCTTGGTCGTTAGAGCAGTCGGTATTACGTACAATAAGTTAGATAAGCTCATTGGTACACAGCATGTCGACCGTGCGGATTCGAACCCGTAGCCCCATGATTGAGTGTACGTCACCGTACCTCTCCGCAACGCACCATCGAAGCTCTGATGTACCAGGAGAGCAGACGTGAAAAAGAGGTCGAACTTCCTAAAGGTCGGTACCTAATGACCTCTTGTACACACGGCGACACATCAAGCTATACAAAACCAACATAAGCTGGCCGCGCGTAGGTCGATTAAGGTATGGCGTCGCGCGGCCAGCTTATGTTGGTTTTGTATAGCTTGATGTGTCGCCGTGCGTACACTTCTCCTCTCCTGGTACATCTCAATGCTCATACGTGTAGGTACAAGCAGGTACACCTGATGGTAACATCACTACTTTAGGGGTATGGTTGGGTCTCACCCTACAACGACCTCCGTGGTCTAATGATTAAGAGCATTGGGCTCTCGACACGGAGATCGTGGGTTGGATTCTCACGGGGGACACCTAGTGATATGTCACTTTGTGCGTTTTCCCCAGTTGGTTAGGACATTGCAGGCTGAATCGCCTGATTGTCTGAGAAATGATACCGTGCTTCGGATGGCGCGTTAAGCCGTTGGTCCCGGCTACTATGTCTGGTGGTAGTAGTCGTTACATAAAAACCACGTCAGAGGCCGTAAGGCGGTCTGAAAAAACTCTGACACCAGGGCTTGCTAGTTGCTGCCTACACGATACGAAGAAGAACCCTACCACCAGGGGTATGGCCATGGTGGGCCCATCACGCTCTTTCCGACTTATGTAGTGGTAGATTTCACATACGCATTCGAATTTCTTCTTCAGCGTATGCAGGTTTCCTCACGAAGTGTACGCCGGAAGTTTCAGGGATTTGAAGTTCGAGGTTTGATCGTCACTCGGGGACACTCTTTTCGTGCAACAAGTGAAATTCACTGCGAGCATAGCATAATCAAAATCGTACATTATTCATGTCATGTCATAATATACTAGACTAAGAGATAAGTGTACTTTTTGCAACCATCAGCAGCAAGGCTGATTCAGTGTTTATGGGGTGTAGAGCATCTCTGTGATGGGGTTGAACTAGGTCTGCCTGCATAACTTCAGTCGGTTTAGGAGTTACAGACGTTTAAAGGTCAGCAAAAAATGAACGATCAGCTGCAAGGCTGATCGTATGATATTATTGTAGTGTGCACTGTAGCTATGTGAACAGTACAAAAACTGACATGAACTGCCAGTAGGTTGAAGAGATACAGCCGTTCAAAGGTTGGACCTTTGAACGGCTGTATCTCCTAAACCGACTGATGAACCATGTCAGTTTTAGTACTGTTCACATAGCTACAGTGCATACTACAATAATATGGCACGATCAGCCTTGCAGCTGCAGCTTAATTTTTTACTGACCTTTAAACACCAGTAACTTCTAAACCGGCTGGAGTTCTGCAGGCAGACCTGGTCCATCCCCATCACAGAGATGCTCTACACCTCATAAACACTGAATCAGCCCTGCAGCTGATGGTTGCAAAAAGTACACTTATCTCTTAGTCTATACGAACGTCATCTTGTACAAGATTAGAATAGCTTAGGACTGTAAGATTGAATGTTTGTGCAATAAAATGTTTTACTGACGGTCCGACAAACATTGGTTTATTACTAGCAAACACGGAATTTCATTTGAGTTTAAAAGCACAATACACTTATGTTTACACTATGAGTTTTTAGGAATTTAAGAACGCTTATGAACGGCCACTGGCTTTTCGGTGAAGGAAACCTGCATGCTTCAATTTCGAGGCATGTATTGTGCCCACAGTCTATTACAAGTGGCGGCGGGCTCACTCCTCTTTCACACTGGAGTGCGATTTTTGAAACTCTTTCTTTGAACTCAGCAGTTAAAAAGGTTACTATTGCTATGGAGATATGCATTTTTCTACTTCTGATTTGACTTTCAAAAATCGCACTCCTAGAGTATGATTTTTGAAAGTCAAATCAGCAGTAGAAAGATGCATATCTCCATAGTAATTTTGACATTTTCAACTGCTGAGCTCAGCGAATGAGATTGAAAAATCGAACTCCTGGATGAAATTTTTTTCGACGCGTTCGTAGCTTCGACTCCAGGAGTGCGAATACATTTTCAACTACTGAGTTCAACATATGAAATTCAAAAATCGCACTCCTGTAGGCCTCGCATGCCACCCCCGAGAAAACG
This sequence comes from Agonopterix arenella, assembly GCA_927399405.1. Lineage (NCBI taxonomy): Eukaryota > Metazoa > Arthropoda > Insecta > Lepidoptera > Depressariidae > Agonopterix > Agonopterix arenella. The sequence goes on along the minus strand of OV656716.1, from coordinate 1,939,613 downwards.
ATGAAAATCGAGATGTGCCTCCATCCTTATTATTTTACGTATGCCAGAAAGAGCGCGCATGAAGTTTTTCTCGTTTAAACGCTTTGTCTTTGGTGGCATGCTAGCCGTGCAGGACAGTGTTTCGGTACTAAGCGTGGATGTTCTGAGTTTTTAGATCATCTCTGACTACCCCCACGGGGAATATAGTCGTGAGCATATATTCAAGTTTACGCTATCATTCTACGGGGGTTGGAGTCTACGGCTTGCCTTATGCTTCTTCTTCTTTCGCGTCAGCATGAGCTATATCGCATGATATCATTTCCACAGCCTGAATCCACCCACTGCTAGGTATAGCCCTTCACGCCCAAGCCCTTTCAAAATAAATAAAATAAAAACTTTTTATTACGGACAACAAAGATCCAATGTGTTAGTAGCAATAAGACTTATGAAAAACTATGGTTAGTAAACAATAACAAAAACGGAACTTGTGATTTGGGACATGTGTCGCTGCAATGGACACTGGTTACTAGCAGCAATGGCCTTCAGGATGCTATTGCCACTACTCCGGCACCGCCGTAACAGAGATGCTGCCTTTTTGCGAATTATGGCCTGCGAGCAGTCCACCTGCGCCTTAGCAAAGATCACTGAGGCTCCACAAAATCGGGGCAGCCCCAACAGCATCCTGAATCCATTGTTGTATTGAACTCGCAAAGCGCTGTACGATTTTTGAGTATATCTGTTCCAATGGCTGCTCTTGTAAAAAGATGTACAACAAGCTTGAAATAGTGTTATTTTCACCGAGTCTGAACAACGAGCAAACCTACGAACCAGCATGTTCGCTACCTCCTCTATCCAATTTTTAGGCTTCCCTCCTCTGTCCTGAGCATCTCGCAAACACGTAGCTCCCGCGACTATCTTTATATCGTCACCTCATCGTGCTCGGACGACCCACTTCGCTTCCCTTCTCAGGCCACCACTCCGACAATGCTTTGCTCCATCCTCCATCCATCGTCATCTCGCCTCGAATGCTGCTGTTATCTGGTACATACTGTACAGTTGACACCTTGTATACCTCTTTTTCACTCAGCTCCAGAAACGCACATTAAAGTTAATCCTCCATTAAATCTCTTGCTGTCACTTTTTGTCTTGTTGACGTAGTAAAAGCTAGCAAGAGATTTAATGGAGGATTCAATTTAGCGTTTCTGTAACTGAGTGTTAGACATCTACAACAGTCCTCCCTACTGCGCAAATTACTGCTCGCTAGCTACATTATAAAATGGACCATCTGGACGATGTTATATTTATGTACGATGTAATAATACTTTCTGTTTACTCTCCTCTGACATGTCAGTCGCAAAACGACAGGCATCTGTCGATAGAATAGCTTTTTACGCGTTATTTCCGGCGATTATTGTCTAGTGATGTTATTTTTGTATCGATAAACTTTACTCATATTTTAGTTTAAAAATTGTGAGTACCTTCATGTTTTGCTTCACAATACTAAATAATACTCTCACCTTAATTCCTCGAGGTTAGATACAGACTACAACTTGCTACGTGCCATAATTTTTCAAGAGATATTAATTTCTGAACTTCATTCAATGCACCTTTATGTTTTCACATTCCAATATATCTTAATTAATATATGTATACATTACAATAAACTTTTATCTCTAAAACAATGCGCCACAAAACCGTTTGCAGTATCGTAACTCTGATTCGTCACCGTTTATTTTGTGCGGTGCTTCCTTGACTCGTCGGAAATTGGGGCGGGTGAAAATGGCTCACTGCAGGTTGATTATTAATTTGCCTTAGAATATAACTTTACGGATATAAACCTATGACTATTGAAGCTATCGGAAATACCTACCTACTATTGTTGAACATAAAGTCAAGGCTTGATCTATAATATTAGGTATAGCCAGACAAAACAATTTAAAAAATGGATCAGAGTTTTCAAACATTCACCATTCCCCAATAAAGATAAAATTAATTTATGCTGTACTAAAAAAAAATTAAACTTCTATCGATATGTAAAACTATCGACATCATCCCATCACTAGTGGCCGACATTGACCGCCACGCTGACGCCCTCGTGATGTAATCTCAAATATGAATTTTAGTGACGTGGTGACGTCTTTCTCTATTATTAACTGTTCAGGTGTTTGAAAAAGCATTTTGGAAGCTTTTTAATTATAAACAAACATGCTTTAAGAAAAGGAAAATATCGTGAGGAAACCTGCAGAAAAAATTGATGCTATGTAAAGTCTACCAATCCGCATTGTGCATGCGTAATGGACTGACGCCCATACATCCTTGAAGGTAGGCCTGCAGTGGGACGTATAAAGGCTGATGATGATGCTTAAAAAGCCAGCGTGAAGATACAAAATATTGGACGTCCACTGCTGGACATAGGCCTCACGCAGGCCGGTTCTGCGCTGCTCTCACCCAACGGGTTCCCTCTGCCTTGTCAGGTCGTCGCTCCACCTTGTGGCAGGCAGTCAACTCAAGGCAGGCCCCACTCAAGAATTTTTGATCACATCGGCCATCGTTTCTGCGCTTTGACTATTTATTATAAGGACTAGCCTTGCGGTATCATTTCCCCTCTGCCACGGTATAAGATCAATTAATCATGTGCATTTACATTCAATTTTATACCTTATCACTAAACGAGACAGCCTATAATTGCGAAACAATAATTTCGAACTTAGAACGTTTGGGGTTCACGCGAGACTACTTTTCATGATTTTAAACGTTCAAAATTAGAATCTAAAGTTATGGGAATAAAATCCAAAGTTACGGATTTCATGTTACCTCGCCCCCCGCAAAAAGTGGCAGAAATGTTTAGAATTACACGCGTGCCAAGTCCCTATATAAGTAGTCAAAGTTTCTGCGAGCTATGTGCCCCTATCATTGCCAATTTAGTTTAACAATTCTTTGGGTTATGTCGGCTACTCTGCATCTTCAAAGGATCTCTTCATTTCTGTTTCGATTATGACAGTGGTGGGAATTAATTAGGGGAAGAACCAACTACCACCTCCACAAGTGGGGTTTGAGGGAGTCTCCGACGTGCGACTGCGGGGCACCTGACCAGACCCTCTCCCATCTGGTAAATGAGTGCACTCTGCGCTGTTTCCCCGGTGGAATCGAAGAACTTCACAGGCTAACCCCGGCAGCGGAAGACTGGCTGAAACCTCGATCTCGAAATCTGACCCCGCCCCCCCTGGGATCCAAGCAGGAAGATAAAAATGCCATACGATATGATTGGGGGTTCATTTTATCATGGGGCTAAACCTTGATAAAATGATCTTCAACGGCTTCTCAGTCATCATAATAAGCAAATCATCGTCCACTGCTGAACAAAGCCTTCTCCCAAGGCGCACCACAACTTCGGCCTTCCTCATCTAGTCGCTTCCAACTACTGCAGGTCGTCATCGTCAGTCCAGTGGACTTGTCAGTTCATCCCTATGCCAGTTCACGGTATCCATTGTAGTCCTTTCTCCCAGTCTTTGACCAGTCAAAAATCTGGCCACAATACTAGTTTCTTTAGCCTTCCGCATCTAGTTGCTCCAAGGTTGTCAATCCAGCGGGCCTAAGGACATTACCAATGCTTGCCAGTTCATTAACTCCATTCTAGCCCTATCTCCATTCTAGCCCTTTCTCCCAGTCTTTGATCAGTCAGAAACCTCTACAAAAGTGAAAACAGGTCTTTCGTCGGAGCTTGGCATTTAGCGTCCAGTATAAATAGCCCGGCGTGCCGTGACGTGGCTCGGTCGAACCGTAAAACTGTTACTGAGAAACTGGGCTATTTTTAATGTCTTGTTGATTACTCTACGGTTTACCGCCAAAATTTGGAAGGTAATCTTTTCTGTTGCGGATTTACGGGTGAAAGCACCGGATTTTCTTGTCAGGTTATATAATTATGTATTTGTTATTATCAGCCCATAACGTCCCACTGCAGGTTACATGCCTATCCTCAGGGATGGTGCTCAATATGCATTGGTAGACTTCACATACGCATCAGAATTTCTTCTTCGGTGCATGCAGGCTATAGGTCCTATAGGCGTAAGTATAGTTTTCTTACTTGTTTTACCATTATTATACTCGCACCTATTCAAAGCTGGAAACCACTCTGCAAACCAGTACCAACGCAGACGGGTGTCATAAGATACAACTATGCCTTAAGGGATCATCAAGATATTTGATGCCCTCACCGTGTGGACTGCCGGTTATAGCTATTGCATCCGTCCCCACCTCTCATCATATCGGTTTCCAGTTTCTTCAGATTTAAGAGGGTATGGACTAGAGAGTGCATCTACTATTTAATACTACGATTAGGTTCAAACTTCAAGAAGTTAGTCAGATTTTTCCCTTTCATGTAAAGGTTTTCGTATGCACTAAGGGTTGAAGAGGTCAAGTGGGAAAAAGGCAATGCGGTGCTGCCAGATGAGGATCTGGCAGCACCGCTTTGCCTTTTTCCGTCGCTCCATCCTTTTCTGTCACTCAGGAACGTCATTTGCTAGAGCAAATAAGATAGACGGAACGCGATCGCACGCCGCAGCACCGCCGCGCGCCGAAAAGGATGGAGCGACGGAAAAAGGCAATGTGGTGCTGCCAGTTGAGGTTCAATCCTAACGCGGTTTTCGCAATAGTGACCCCCCCGACGATAAATGTTGCATCATACATGCTCGTCAGTCAGTATACAGGGTGTTACGGTAAACAGTTGCATTACTGAAGAAGAATGTACCCATGATACTGAACAAATTTCCCAAAGGAACAAAGAGAAATTCGCAAAAAACTATGTTTCATACAAACGTTCGATCGGCTGATTGCATTTAGTAAATGCATAATAGTATGGAAAGTCCAATTTTTTTGCCAATTTACTACATCGGGTCCTTCTTAAAATATGCCGACACTTTTTTAAGGGAATGATCAGACCATCAAATTGAACAACTTTCTATATATGGCACTAACATCTAAATCACGAAAAAAAAATCAGCTCATTCATCTTCTTATCGTGCGAGCAGAGCCCTGGTGTCAGAATTTTTTCACACCGCCTTACGGACTCTGACGTGGTTTTTATGTAACGACTACTGAGCTCGTCCATACAAAACTGCAACTGCAACTCGAGCCAAAAGTTTGGGTCAGCTGTGTTTTTTTTCGTGATTTCGATGTTGGTGTTATAGAGATAGTTGATCAGTTTCATGGTCTGATCATCCTCTTGAAAAAGTGTTAGCATATTAAAAAGGACCCTGTATTCTTAGGGAAAGTTGTTCAGTATCATGGATACAATCACCCTTTAAAGTAATGTTAACTATTCACCCAAACACCCTGTAGAATAGAGTACATATTATTTGAAAATTTATAAACAGTACCGATTGGTATGCGTACGTAAGTCCAGGGCGACCCCTTTAGACCGTTCCACTACACTCACATTTGCCTCTTAATAACTCATGTCAAAACCAAAACATTTCCGTCGCTGCATGCTGGCTTAATTACATCTTCATTTATTTTTACTTTTTGTTACGTTCGTAGTTCGTTCCCGCTTCTACTCTTAGAAAATACTTTTTTAGGGTTCCGTAACCAAAGAGTGAAAACGTGACCCTATACATAAGCCTACGCCGTCCGTCCGTCCGTCCGTCCTAGCTTCAGAGGGCTGCATCTTCTGAACCGTAATAGGTAGCCACTTGACATTTTCACAGAATAATATTTATTATTGTATTGGATTTAATGACAAATAATAAAAAACAAAAAGTAAAAAAAGCAGAACGCCCAATCCTGTTTCGCCTAAAAAACTGGTAAATTTGAATTTGAATTTTATAAGAAACGAGCGTTAACCCGCGACTTCGTCCGCACAAATTATATACCAGATTTTAAGTCAGATCATAAGCTATCGAACAAAAAAAGTTTCATCAAAATCGGTTCTGTAGTTTTTGCGTGATACTCGTTCAAACAAACACACAAACAAACAGACAGACAAAAAATTCAAAAGGGACACCTAAAAACCATATCGTAACTTTTTTTTGTTAATATCTTCAATGTACAGACAAACTTCCTGTTACAGTTTTATAATAGTATAGATGCCACGATAGAAAAGAATAATTTCCATTACCTTGGGAAGCACGATATTCGTCCTATCCTGTGTATAATTTCAGCTATAATACGATTTGTGTGTATGTGTTCTTTGATCATACAGATTTGCGAGCTGTGAAAAGACCCGAAACCAATACAATTCGTCACGCGAGCAATGTCTTTTATGCTACTAGGGAAAGTTATCCTATTATTATTTGGGGCGGGTTTTGGGCTTTGACAGGCTTGTTGTGCCTGTGCCACGTTGACCATCGCTGGTCCTTTGTGAACGCCCTTTTTTAAAGTTCCTTACTGCGGCCAGAAAACTGCAGTAGATTCTTGATAGGGATAGTTTGTATCTCATCTGGTGTCAGTACCTGCCTACCTAGATGAGCATGCTATGTTATCTTAGTACAAACTAAGTGGAACGCTGATTTTCCATAGACAGCTTCCGCCATCTATCGGTTATGTTTCGAAGCACTATGTGTTGAACTAGGGTTCATATCGGAGTAACAGCGCACTTGCGCACACGCTGCGCTGTAGTAGTGAGAGATTTCGCCCATATCAATCACTGTCTTGTTGGTCTAGCGGTCTAGACAACCGGCTTACGATCCGGGTAGCTAAGGTTCTATCCTCGTGTCGGCCGATCGTCTTTTTCAATTTATCTCATAATGTGGCGCCCCCTAGTGCTAATAAGTGGCAACGCAAATAGAACGTCCTAAAATTCAAGGCGAGTTACCTATCTATATCCAATATACATATTAATCTATGTAGATGAGTACTACATTTGTACATTTATCCTAAGTCTAAGCATATCGGTGACCAAGCTAAGCTATCTAATTATACAAAAAGAAGGTTGTAAAAGGGTTGAACCTCATCTGGCAGCACGGAATCGTATTTTTTGACGCTCCATCCTTTTCTGTCGCTCAGGAATTTCATTGGCTAGAGCGAGAAAGACAGCGGCAATGCGATAGCACGCGGCCGGGCCGCACCGGCAGTGCTTTGCCTGCATGAAAAAATGCGATTTGGTGCTGCCATATGAGGCTCAACCCTAAGTGGCCACTGGTCGCTATCAATGTTTACATACTATAATTTTGTGCTAATTTATTCTTAATTATATTACAATTTTATACAATTTACATCAATGCAATAGGGTCGCGTTCGCAATCGAGCTTTCTGCAAAGTCTGAATACAAAGGTTCGGCTTCGGCCTAAACTTCGGCCGATTTTGGCTGAACCCGAATATGTGGCCGAAAGTGTTTATTTAGCCGAAAATGGCCTAAGCCGAACCCAAAGCGTGGGTCTAGCATTAGTTATATAATTTCCTCGCACGTCGACTGATGCCTCAAACATAATATGAACTACCACTTGTCAGCCTGACGGGTGGGATAAAATGCACTTGACTGACGTACAAAAAGCATTTAAATGGACTAGATAGGAGTACACAACTCACACGTTTATCGCGTGGATTCATTCAGCAGATCTGGTCTGGTGACGTACAAGCGGCCATTTCTAACGACCTTGCGATTTTGTTTCCTCTGACGCTGATGTAGACCTGACGCCAGTCCGGGCTTTCATTACACTTTTAGTAACAGGTCTTATGATTTCTCTGGAACTTAAACTGGAGTTCTAACCAAAGAACGACCAACGACGAACCAACGAACGACCCGAACAAGTTGATGTAAGTCATGGTTGGTAAATGCTCTTAATTTGCAATATGCTTTTGAGACGGAGATCTCTGTGTTACCTTTCGGTTTTCGCAAGCCGATTTTATATACTTACTACGCATACGGGGTGAAATTGAAATCATTGACATCCTTTCAAACTATCAAACTTTTTCTTATCGTGTGGGCAGCAAGCCCTGGTGTCAGATTTTTTTCAGACCGCCCTACGGCCTCTGACATAATTTTTACCCATAAAACTGAACCACTTTTAGTATGAGAGTAAACCTGGACTCGCAAGAAAAAATATGTTCCATACTAAACAACTAAACGAATGCCTATTCCGATTCAAATGTCTAAAACAACTGTTTTTTTTTGGAGTTTGTTTTGTAAAATAGATTCTTCGTTTAAAAGGATGCCAATAAGGTCAATTTCATCCTGAATATACGGTTGATTTGTACTTGCGACTTTTTGCATCATTAAGACTGGTTACTAAAAGTGCAAATAAAACGCATGCCGGCGTCAGGTCTAACCGATAGTTCGTCATAGATTTTAAGCCAACATTATTTATGCTCTTTACAATAATGTTTACTTGAGTTGTCTATAAACATGCTACCTATGCATGCCTCCACTCACAAGGGTCATGTATGTGTGTTTGTCATTCACTATGTATATGTATTAAAACGATCGATCAATCAATCAATTATATTATATTTATTTTAAATAACAAGACTCATAATTAAATAAAATCATAAAATTAGACAAAAAAAATTTAGATCCGCAGCATTTCGAAAAAAAAACAAAGCGCGAACAAAACGCCTTAATTAACAAATAAGTAAGGCGGTCGTCTTGCTTCTTCTTATCGTGTGGGCAGAGCCCTGGTGTCAGAGTTTTTTCAGACCGCCTTACGACCTCTGACGTGGTTTTTATGTAATGACTACTACCACCAGAGATAGAAGCCGGGACCAACGGCTTAACGTGCCATCCGAAGCTCGGAATCATTTTTCTTTTCATACAATCAGGTGATTCAGCCTGCAATGTTCTAACCAACTGGGGAAAAACGCACAGATTGAACAACTTTTACATGGGACCGACAAATCTGCTGTCCCATACATTTGGGTCCCTTTCGATACATTTCGACCTAATCCCTAATTGAATGTCGTCAATACAACTGAATCCGACATTGACTAATTCAATCAATCAATCAATCAATTATACTTGAAATAAAAAAATGAATGATTTTTTTTCTAATTACCGAATTGTCTGAATCCCAAACAAGTAGGTTTGCAGTTTAGTATGGAGCAGCTGATTTTTTTTCGATCCCATAGAGAAAATGACCTGTGGGCCAAAACCACTACCAACTGGTCCCCAGCAAAAGGAAATCGGCGTCGAGGCAGACCAAGAAAAAGGTGGCGAGACGAAATCGATAGCTTCCTAAAGAACTGGCCTAACGAAGCGCAAAACCAGGACGCATGGAGAGATCGGAGGGAGGCCTTTGCCCAACAATGGGACAGCGACGGCTGATATAATAACAATAATAATAGAGAAAATGGTTGATCATCCCCCTAAATACCGTAATACTATATCAATCAATCAATCAATCAAATATACTTTATTTTACACCAAAACATAAACAGTAAATTACAGAGATAAAAATACAAGAAGAACAAAATAAGGCGGCCTTATCGCTAAGAAGCGATTTCTTCTATTTTCTTCTTTTTTTTTCATTTTTTAAATGTTTTAAAATCGTGCATTTCGACCTTACTCAGTTTCAAGGGGTGTTTTTAAGTCAATTTGATAAGTTTTTACACAAAATTATGAACTCAGATGTGGACAGCCCTGAACTGCTATCTGGACTGCGCATCTATGCTCCAGGAAGGATGCCGAGAAGGTCTCGTTATGTACCTTTTTGTGAAGCATTGTCACGAACAAATCTAGGCTTTTTCTCCCCCTTAAACAAGCTTGTTATAGTATTTAATGCACTGTATAAGGAGTCAGATATCGATATTTTCTCTAGTAGCGTCCATAAATTTAAACGCACTGCGTATCGTGCATTAGAAAATGGCTCATAACTCTCTTTGATATTGTTGTAGGTACCTACTTATTTAATAATACTACCTTATAATTATAGTTATATAAGACTCTAAATTTGGGAATGGGAGGAAGGGAAAATAATTCTGTTTAACTTTGGCGCTGCTATCTTATTCGTATAATCATGCTCTTTCTTTCTATTTTCCTTTTTTCTTTGGAGTTTTTCATTTTTGTTGTATTTTTTACCAAAATCAAACCTGCGTATGCCTATTGCATGCCGTGGTTGCCTTTAATTGAGGTGGCACACGCCTTTTGTCTGTCTATGTGTTTGTTAATAATATTGTGTTCACCTTGTCGGCGATCCTGAAGAAATAAAATAAAATTAAATAAAGTTACCAGCCCCTTTGTTAACACCTAACCGATCTATCCCTGCATCCCGGTCCACGGGCGCGTGTGCCGTGCCCCAATGACCCGGTAACGGTAATGTTGGAGCCCCGATGTCCCGAGTCCCGGACTTTGACGAGGGGAGGCGGGAACTGCCGAACACAGAACTGGGTTAGTAGTGGCAAGTTGTTGAGTTTTAATATTTTGTGTTCCATTAATTTTAATTATCTATTAATATTATATACTTATAAATTAGTTCCGTGTCTGACTGACTGATTGACTGACAATGCTCAGCCTAGACCGCTGAAGATTTTAACTTCAAATTTTAAAGGGTCCTTCTTAATATGCTGACACTTTTTTAAAAGGGATGATCAGACCGTCAAACTGAACAACTTTTTCTATGCCACCAACATTTAAATTAGGAAAAAATAACAGCTGTTCCATACTCAACTGCAAATCTCTCTCTCTCTCTTCCTGGCTTTTAATTCCATATGGTGGTGGGGTCAGCACACACAACTGCAAATCTACTTGAGCCAAATGTATGGGACAGCAGATTTTTTGTTCGCGATTTCTATGTTGGTCCCATAGATATTAAATTAGTAGTGTATCATATTGGTCTTGAAATAAAGCTGATATTTAACTCGCACAGGATGGCAAAAAAAAACCTAGTATCTTCGGAGATCCCTGGGGTGTTGGCGAGATAGATGTTAGTTTGACAGTTTCAAGATTATCTCGTATTTTTTGTTTGCGTGAAGTTACCCAAGTAAAAGTTGTAGTTGGTCTCTATCGACCCTCTAGGGAACTGGAGAGTAGGTAAATATTATATGGGAAGTCTGACTTTTCAGATAAGGGCATAAAGATGCTCCCGCGTCTTCCCTGAGGGTATGCATGTGCCCTGCAGTGGGACGTATAACAGGGTTTATTAAAATTAAATGCGTAACGCATCAAAAAAGGTGCTTAAGACCATCAAACTGAACAACTTTCACTATGGAGCCAACATTGAAATCGCGAAGACAAAAAAAGAATGAAAAAAAAATATTTAAAAAAAATGAGATAAAATAAATGAATTGAATTGAAAAACCTGCACGTTTAGTATTTTTTGACGCGTCTTCGCTGAATAGAAAATAATCTGTTTCCGCGCTTTTCGGAGAGCAAAAGCCGCACTTGCCGCGACGAGAAATCATGCTAGACGTGCTGCTGCTCCAAAGAAAATGTCTGTAGCTACTCGACCAAAATGCATGTAACAGCAGATTTCCAAGTTGGTGCCAAAGTCAAAGTTGGTCAGTTTGATGTCTGAAGCACCCCCTTTAATAAGTAACGCATTTAATTCTACACCTTATTAGGCTGATGTATTTGGGGATGGCCTACGTCCAGCAGTGGACGTCCATCGGCTGAGATGATGATGATGACGATATACGTAATGTAACACATAACTATACATAAACTTCAGCTTACGTAAGTAAAATAAGGAGAAAACATATTAGCTATTAAACAATTTTAGACTAGATCAATTCGCGCGGTGACCTAGTCGAAATCAGGTCATCCCGGGCTGTCCTCCCCTACCTTCGCAGGAGTGCAGTTTATTTATATTAACCCCGACAACAGGAATTATAGCGATACGGCAATTATATCTTTTCATTTTGTTTTGTTTCGGAAGTGTAAGAAAGTTAATACCTACGTATAGTCGACCCTGGACACTTGACTGTCACTTCATACAAATGCAAAGCACGTGTGATACTGAGTGAGTGAGGCTCATCATATCAGCCGAAAGACGTCCACTGCTGGACATAGGCCTCCTCCTCCTCCAAGGAACCCCACAACGACCGGTCCTGCGCTGCCCTCTTATAGCGTGTTCCCGCTGCATTACAGCTAGCATGCCCATACCCACGACAAAGCGACAAAACGAGAAAAACGTCATGCGCGAGATATGGATGCTGACCCAAGTGACCCAGCATCTGAAATCCAGTTCAAGTAAAGTAGAGAAGAACTACGGAACTGCTGATGCACACGACGCACTTTGCAGATGTTTCCGATGCTTATTAAATATTTATAAGCTATTGTAACCTAGGATTATACCTCTTACTGTTGGCGGACGATCTCCGACCCACAATAAACTATAATCCCATAAGTCTGCGTACACACGGCGACACATCAAGCTATACAAAACCAATATAAGCTGGCCTCGCGAAGTTATACGTTACTCGTGCTAACGCGCGGCCAGCTTATTTTGGGTTTTGTATAAGGTAGTCTTGTAATTGCAACTATCTGGTAATTGCAACTATGGAGCAATTGCACTTATAAGAATCACAATTCAGTCCTTCTCTTTATACCAACACCTGCCTTCTAGATGACTAGACATAAGTCTATTGAGAGAAGAACTGAATTGTGATTCTTATAAGTGCAATTGCTCCATAGTTGCAATTACAAGACTCCACCTTAGCTTGATGTGTCGCCGTCTGTAAATACATATTCCCACGGGGGTAGGCAGAGACAAAGGAACGCCACCTGCTATGATCCTGACAAACCTCTTTAGCTTCCTCCACATTCATTAGTCCTTTTATGCATGCTCGTCGGTTTCAAGTAGATCTATGACCTGACCCTTTTTAACACTTTAACTGCTGACGACCTACGTCGTAGGTCAGCAACAAATGGGCCGCAGTGCGCGCGACTCGCCCGGTGAGTCAGAATTGTATAGCATTACACATTGCTAGCACTGCGCGAAGATCATTGCTTTGAGCTTAGCAGCGAAAATTCGGTTAGTATAATAAGTTTGCGTATCATTTCTTAATTCACACTCTACCTTCCGCGGTCGGTCGGTCCGCCCAGGTATTAGATCATAAAACATGCACAAACATTGGTCTATTAGATGACTCAGCAACATCGGAACATTTCGCACGTGTAAACTAGTATCCCGGCCTGAATCACGCGACCTTGCCCTCTACCACGGTACGCCTCGTGTCGTCACCCCGCCCCGCCACCACGGTACGCTCGCCCCGTGTTAGGTGGGGATGGGGCTGGTCGGTGGCGGTGCGATTGTGGAGAAATCAAGTCAAGTTTACTATTTTATTATGTACGAGCGTTAACCCGCGACTTCGTCCGCACACATTATATACCAGATTTTAAGTCTGATCATAAGCTATCAAACAAAAAAGTTTCATCAAAATCGGTTCAGTAGTTTTTGCGTGATACTTGTTCAAACAAACAAACACCCAAACAAACACCCAAACAAACACACAAACAAACAGACAGACAAAAAATCCAAAAATTGGTGAAATGGAATCAGGGACACCTAAAAACCATATCGTAATTTTTTTTGTTAATATCTTCATTGTGCAGACAAACTTCCTGTTACAGTTTTATAATAGTATAGACTAGAGTTTATGTGGGACTTCGTCCGCCCAAGTTATAAAGGGTCCTTCTTAATAATTATGACAACAATTTTTTAAAGGGATGATCAGACCGTCAAACTGAACAACTTTCTCAATGGCACTAACATCGAAATCACGGGAAAAAATTCAGCTGTTCCATACAAAACTACAAACCTACAAATGCCCAACAGCAGTTTTTTTCGCGGTTTCGATGTCGGTCACATACAGAAAGTTGTTCAGTTTGATGGTCTGATCATCCTACTAAAGGAGATATAATTCGGAGCGCGCTCTATATAAAAAAAGTCTGGTTATATTTTCAATACTGAAATTTAAAAATAGGTGTGTGATGTACAAAGGGCGAGCTTATCTCTGAAGAGATTAAATAATAATAATTTAATTGGTAAGTAAAATTAATTAAGATAAAATAATTAATTAATAAAGTGAAAATTTATTGGTAAGTAATGTAAAATTGAACACAATTTTTCAGAAACAATCTAGAATCTCTAATTCTCTATGCTTGTAGAGTGTCCGATTTCCGTTAAAATATACAGTTTCAATGGAAATTTTTGAGGCACTCACTGTAAATTTAAAACTATACATTCATTCTCCTTCGGACTTCCCACGTCTGGCGCCCCCAAAGACGTCCCGTCCGAGACTTAATTTTTCAATCTTTAATTTGATCAGACTTTGTTTGTATGGAGCGCGCTTGGAATGATATCCCGTTAACTTTACATTCACCATGCAATCCTTTATTTAACCTGACCGGACCCCGACCACTGGCACACAAAGGATGGCTCCTGGTTCATCCCAAGTTGTCAGGTCATCGGCCTCGCAAGTAGGTCACCTCTGCATCTACAATATAGGCTGGCGTGAATATGGGACAGTTTCCCGCTAGCTGGTTTCCCCGGGAGATACCGTTGCTTAAAGAAAATTTTAATTTTCTTTACATATGAATGGTTGGCAGTTTGCTGTAGAATTAGTTGACAGTTTTGCGGTCTTGCTGTCCATTCCACAGGTTATAACAAACTAGTTGGTGCTTCAGCCCATCAAACTGAACAACTTTCACTATGGAGATGGAGCCAACTTTGAAATCGCGAGAAAAAATCTGTTGTTCCATACAAAACTGTAGTAACGAACCGACCGGCTCTGCTAAAATGTATGGGACAGCAAATTTTTTTCGTGATTTCGAAGTTGGCTCCATAGTGTAAGTTGTTCCTTAAGTACTACTAGGGTGTTTTATTACACCCTGTGTACAATTTATATAAAACACAGTTCCGTGACGTGACTGACTGACCGACTTAGATGAAAGTAAAATTAATAGGTGCTTACGCGAATATTCCGTAACTGAATAACATACTTAAAATTAATAGGCCCTTCCAAGTCAAAAAAAACGTCAGATTTACATCAAATACGTACCGCGATGATATACGTAAGAATACATACATGATGAGATGATATTTGCATTTACCACAGAAATCACAAATAACTGATGATTAGAACCAAAGTCTAAAATCTAATGTCACACCTTTACACCTTTTTGCAGTACTGTCTTTGTGCATTTTTTTTTCTGTGGTTATTTGCGATTTGGGTCTCACTTTATTTTATTTTTAATTTTCTTTGTTAAAATACGGAATTTAATTAAGAACAACTTTTGTGCCAGAGGAGGAGACTGAACCCCAAAACTCAAAGTATAACAGTATTTTTAAAATAAATATACTTTATCTTGGGGTTTAGGGCTTCATTATCACTTTCTGTCGTTTTTTCTGCTCTATAAACATTTTATTTATACCAAGTGTGTTACTTTGTATGGACCAAGTGTACACCTAAACGCGCTTTGCCAGCCTAAACCACTGAAGTTGAATCATCAAATTCGGAATCGGAAAACATTCTAAAGAGCATATATATATAATCGTAAGAAAGTAATTGAGTAATGCAATTAACAATTATAAAATGTAATTAGTAGTGTGCGACACAGGATATTCTAAACTTGCCAGACAAAAAGTTTAAGTCCCATGTTAAACAAGTCCTCTGTAAAAAGGGCTACTATAAACTCGATGACTATTTGAATGACCAAAATGTCTGGTCTTGACAATGTTACTCTATGTAATGCAATATTGTATTTTAATTGTACTTTGTATATTTTGTTTTGTTTAAAAGATGTGTGTTGTAGAGTTTCTGGCCGCATCTTCTCTCAACGAAACACCTTCCGACGCGGTGGTAGACTCAAAAAATGACGTCAAAAAGCTATCTATGTGATATTATTTTGAATAAAAAATTTTGAAATTTGTTTTTTTTTTTTTTTAATTATGTAGGGGTGAACTACGAGGGATGAAATGGCGTGTAAAAGTTTGTATGGAAATGGTAATCTCAGTTTGTATCCGAACTCAAAGCGAGCGAAGTCACAGTCATAATCATAAGTTAAGCTTAAAATAAATAAACAAAATATACGTTTTCGCTTATCTTGTAGCTTTGAAAGCTCCATACAATTCTACTATTTACCGAAGTACATACCTACGCTACGTCTGAAAGGAAAACCTTCAGAATGAGTCACATTTACGATTATACAATCGAATTACGACCGTATCACGTGAGAGATAAGATCTACAATACACTTTACAAATGAATACTGTTTTATTTTAATGATTTAGTAGCTAACGCTACTGCTACTGATGTTTTTTCAGCAAATACAGAAATTATAGAAATTACAGTTGCATACAGAAACAACTGAGTTACCGTAATTTGCAAAAAAGTATAGTATTTTCCTTTAATTCCTACGTTTTTCTAAGACTGGTTTCTTATTCGGTAGCTACCGATAACAGTTTTATTTTGGAACGAGCGTTAACCCGCGACTTTGTCCGCACAAATTATATACCAGATTTTAATTCAGAACATAAGCTATCAAACAAAACAAAATTCATCAAAATCGCGTCAGTAGTTTTTGCGTGATACTCGTTCAAACAAACACACAAACAAACAAACAGACAGACAGACAAAAAATCATAAAATTGCTGATATGGAATCAGGGACTCCTAAAAACCATATCGTACCTTTTTTTTGTTAATATCTTCAATGTACACACTTCTGTTACAGTTTTATAATACTACTAGAGTTAACTCGCGACTTCGTCCGCACAAATTATATACCAGATTTTAAGTCAGATAATAAGCTATCAAACAAAAAAAGTTTCATCAAAATCGGTTCAGTAGTTTTTGCGTGATGCTCGTTCAAACAAAGAAACGAACACACAAACAAACACACAAACAAACAAACAAACAGACAGACAAAAAATCCAAAAATTGGTGATATGGAATCAGGGATACCTAAAAACCATATCGTAACTTTTTTTTTGTTAATATCTTCAATGTACAGACAAACTTCCTGTTACAGTTTTATAATAGTTTAGATTAGATGGATAGATTACAAGAAAACAATTTCAACTTAATCTCCATAGGAAAATTAATATAATAATAGCCTGTAAAATCCCACTTTAGGGCATATGCCTCTCACGAATAAGGGGGCTTCCATTAAATACGTGAGGCGATTTTGGCGATTTTTCGAGCCCTACCCTTGGTGAGAAGTCGTAAGATTAGGCTCGAGCCCTCCCCCAAATCACGTGAGATTTTTCAAAATCCGTATTTTTGTGTAAATACATTAACCTGTGCTTGATTGTGTTGGATTTATTAATAAAACCATCATGAGCGTTTTTCTTTTGGTTTTCTAAGGGATCGATAGATGGCGCTACGGTCTGTGCGAATAATGGTCAACATTTCGAAAAGGGTTTCTTTGAAATAATAAAGACGGAAAAGATGATCAAAAAGATGCCAACGCATCTTTTGTTGGAATATTTCATTATTTGCGAATAATTTTGATAGAAAATTTGAAACTATTGCACGGCTGTATGGGTTCGATACCTGGGCCTTAAAAAAAATGGCAGGCACTGTCTTGACATGATTTTGACAGGATCTCGCGATACACATGCCATCCGTCGAGTTTTTTAGGAACTAAAATTAAAAAAGAAAAGAAAAACGCTCATTTGCTTAATTATATTTATTTAAGATTTCTAGGAAAATTTTTACTTAATTCAACCCAGACTCGCAATTTTACACTGTTTCTTGCAGACAAAAAATTACGTGATATTTGCCGAGACCCCATAGTAATAGTTGTTAAGTTTTATGATCTGAAGTACCCTCTTAAGTATGTCCATTTTAGTTAACATGTTTAAAAAACAAAGCTTTTTTAGAGGTTACATATCAAAAATGTAAAATTTCGACTCTGTATCAACGTTGTTAAGGTTCCGATTTGTTAATACCGATAGTGTAAAAGTCATAGGTAGAAGAAGGTATATAAAACTGATGCTATCACGTCAAGGATATTAGGTCACGGTCGTTGGTACGAGTTTCCACTGTTACAGGAAAAATGTTTTGTTATCGAAAAAAATCATAGTTAGTCGGGGAAATCTACGGGTTTTTGTATGGAGTAATTGCACTTTAGGTGATAGTTTGAAATAATTATTAGTAGATACATAGCTGATAAACATAAATTCTCAATAATCCCCAATTTTTTATTGTGTAAAATTTAAGTATGAACAAAAAATGGAAAACTTGTGATTTTGTACAGGACGGCTTCGTTCAATACGTTTTACTTATAACAATAATAATCCCCGGTTAATATCGTAAATTAGAGTAGATATTTATTTAATATCTTGTAAGTATTCAAAAATGATATTTACTGTTTGGTTGTGCACAATAAATTTGTATGGGGTTAATTAACTGTCTCTTTTTCTGGTATGCTGGAAGAAATATCTTTAGAAATAAGCTTGCCCTTTGTACAGTTATATCGATTTTAAGGTATTTCTCAGGGTCTTCAGCCGATATAATCACCAAATCTCGACAAAAGTGTTATAAACTAACAGTAGTATTAGTTCAAACACAATTTACTAAAGTGTATTTAATGCAATCTCAAACCGTATTTTTCCTAGACTATACTATAGTGAAATTCGATAATTACATACAGGGTCTTTAAAGGTGACGGTTTTTTTAAGGGGATGATCAGACCATCAAACTGAACAACTTTCTCTATGGGACTAACATACAAGTCACGATGGTGGCTTTAAATTCTCTAAAAGCAAATTGACCACTAGATTGACCTTAGAGTATGTACCTACAGTATGTACCTACTACTGTTAGGGTAGAAATTTGCATTACTTTAAGCGGCGATTATACCCATGATATGCAAAAACAAATGTTGACTTTTCATACAAACGTTCGTGGTGTGGTGGTGTGCTACAGAACTGCGTGAGTAGCCAACTCGCACTTGACTGGTTTCATTACAAGAAAAAAATTGATTGAATCGATACCGACACGTATAACAATGGACACGCGCACGATGGCACGATAAACTTGAATAATGGCCTCTCCACTGATTTGTAAAGCCGTTAGCTCACCGGGTTTTATTGCTGCCCATCCCCCTTCGCCGATAGCGTAATGATATCTCATTTAAAAACGTAAGATTAGCTCGATGGAACTTATCTTGAACGTAGAGATTTAACCCTTTGTTAACCTTTTCTAGGTCGAAGGGGGAAAAGGTTAAGGGTTAGGTTACGACACTTCGATCGACGCGACCACGGCGATTGACGGATTCAAAGCAAGATTAGTATGGGACGTAGTATGAATACTTTTGCATCGACGACCCATACTAATCATGCTTTTTGCAGGGTTCGAAGTGATAATGATGTGTAAATGGGCACACTATGCCTGCCTCACTTAATATGCTCTCTCTTTCACGGGTTTGCTGGAAGAAATCTCTTTAGAAATAAGCTCGCCCTTTGTAATCGTCTATTATGCTGTTTTCATTTATATTTCCGTGTGTACAATAAAGTGTTAAAATAATAATAATAAATAAAATAAATAATTATCACTATAATTATCACGATAATTATACATTGATAATTATAAAATTATTGAAAAAACAAAAAGCTTGTGCTAGCAATGTCACGACATGTTTATCCGATCATGATCCGATCACGATTCGCGAAAAAAGATGATTCACAATTTAAAAAAAAAATTTCTCTCTGTTTTCTGTTGTTTTTCTCAATTATTTGTTATTCCTTGTGATACGAAACTAAAATGCCGAAGACTGAGCTGGTTGGTCTGGTTTTAAAACAGCAATTTTAGAACATTTAGTTGAAATTTTACTCAAAACTAAGAATCAGCTTGGATAATTATCCGATAATTATCAAAGAAAATAATTATCTTGATAATTTCGAACCCTAGCTTTTTGTATGGATCCGTCAATCGCCGTCGTAACCCTATAATTAATTGAATCAGGTATAGGATTCAGGATTTTTGATCTTTTTATCTATTCATCATCATCATCATCATCTCAGCCGATGGACGTCCACTGCTGGACATAGGCCTCCCCCAAGGATCGCCATAACGACCGGTCCTGCGCTGCCCTCATCCAACGGGTTCCCGCCGCCTTCACAAGGTCGTCGGTCCACCGTGTGCGGGGCCTACCCACGCTACGCTTTTCGGTACGCGGTCGCCACTCGAGAACTTTTCGGCCCCATCGGCCATCGGTTCTGCGAGCAATATGCCCCGCCCACTGCCACTTTAATTTAGCAATTCTTTGGGCTATGTCAGTTACTCTGGTTCTTCTGCGGATCTCTTAATTTCTGATTCGATCTCCCAGGGAAACTCCGAGCATAGCCCTCTCCATTGCTCTTTGGGTGACTTTCAGCCTTTTTATGGGGCCTTGAGTGAACGACCACGTCTCTGTTCCATATGTCATCACTGGCAACACACACTGATCGAAGACTTTCGTTTTAAGACACTGCGGTATTTGGGACGTGAAGATACGTCTGTTATCTATTGGGAAGGGTTATATACTATGCGTTACATATTTTAAAGGGTGCTTCCGACCACCAAACTAGACAACTTGTTGAAATGACACTCTGTGGTATAAAATTTTTACTAAAAAAAAAAACTGGGCGGACGAGAAATCATACTAGGGTTTGCAGTAATACATCATATTAGCGGCGAACATAAAAATTATATCTGTTTATTTTAATCAATCTTATCAAAATTAATTAGTTCCTACTGATTTTTATACGTTATTACAAACCATTCTCCTTTGTTATCGATACTGTAATGTAATCAGTACTGTAATTGGATTTGTCGAGTATTTTCCTGTTTACCTCGTGTTGGGAATACTGACCCTTTTGCATAGAGTGGTAAGGTAAGGCAGCGTTATTATGTAGTCAGCTAGCATCATACTGAAAGACTGTGATGAAAATGAGGACTGGATGATTCTCCTGGGCTTTTAAGACGGTTGCAGAGGGGTCAATTTTATACAAAACTTTGACGCACAATACGCGTAGACGGTATTAATATAAGTAACTTTGTATATATGGAAAAATTGTTTAGAAAATCTAGATGCCGCGTAACAAATAACATTTGCAATTTATAAAATAATAACGAAGATATAAAGCTTTGAAATTTTTCATAAAAAATTTTAGAAAGCTTTATGGACTGAAACCTCCTTAAACGCCGTCACTGTCCCCACTTTGTTTTTTTATTCGTAAGTTTTCATGCCAAACGTTTCAGTAGGTGGAAAAATTGGGGAGTAATTAAGGTGGGTCATATATATATACAGACAGAAAGAATGGTAGAAAGTATAAGTAGTCAAACACCGAATCCTAAAAATGATTTTAATGCATTTTTAATGCCATGTTAACAAATAGAATATATCTCTGATCCTCTGGAAATTAGTGAGCATAATATGCTTTGCTAAAAAGTTTAAAACGAATGTCGATATATTACAGCTTTCTCAATTCGACCGTATATATATATATTTTTTTTATGTGTGTTCGCGGATAACTTCGTCGTTTATGAACCGATTTTGATGATTCTTTTTTTGTTGGGAAGAAAATATTCCAACGGTGGTACCTTGATAAGGAAATCAGGATCTGATGATGGCATCCCAGAGAAATCGAGGGGAACTTTTGAAAATCGTAGTGCCGGCTAGTGTGTTTGTTAATTTAAAGCACTACTATTAAATTGAACTAATGAATTCACCACTGAAAATTGTGCAATAAACAAAATTTTTACAAAAAATAAAAACCGCCTTCAAAGAAAACTAAAAAACTAAAAAATAATATTGCAGCCGATGACTTTTTCGTTCGCATCATAAGAACATTTATTTGTTTTATAGAAGTCGGTGTCAAGCCGAGCCAAAAAACTAGTCCTGTCGCGAATCGTTCCGGCTTGACAGCGACTTCGATAAAACAAATTAATGTTCTTATGATGCGGACGAAAAAGTCATCAGCTGCAATATTATTTTTAGACTTTTTAGTTCTTTTGAAGGCGGTTTTTCTAAAACATAGTGACGTCACTAGCCTTCGAAAACAGCTAGTCTGAAATGCCTAAGTAGTAACGAAAAACACCTAAATTACTCGGAAGGTCGAACGGAGTGAGTCATGTGACCCGGTTAGATTTCAAGCATAAATTTGTTTTTGATTACCTAAGGGACCTTTCGATGTTTCAAGCTTTAGTTTCGAGAGTTATGGAATCGTATTTATTTTTCTGTGTATTTCTGTTTCTTATATAATATAAACTATGCGTACCGGTTCAGAGAAAGCAAGTATTCTCAAATAATTCATTCTGTATGGCCATCAAAATACAACGTGTTAATGAATTAACACAAAACTAGAAAGTAGTTTGTTTAGAATCGAGAGCAGAACCAAATTATCATGGTTTCAACATAGGTAATTCTTTTTCAAAATATTAAATAATTTGTTTGTAAAATTTACTGAACCCGATGTCAACTCACCGCACGGGTACTCTCACCCTACTTACTACCAAAACAAGATTCTTAAAATTTATCCATGAGTACGTTAGCGCTTTCATTCATTGCTGAAATGATAACAAATCATTTTTTCTTCGCAACTAAAAATGCGAATAACTTTAAATTTTAACTGTCAAAATAATGAAATTATTGTTTCAATCTAATTGTTTTGTTATAAATCAGTTGGGGTGTATAAGGTTTTGCGTTAATTCATTCAAAATGCACTGAGCCAGAGTGTGTATAATACTGAGTATAAATTAATAATAATATCATAAGATAATTATCTTGGACATTGTCACACAAATTATCTAGTCACATTTAAAGTACCAGAATCTAGACTACACGATATAGAATACATAATTACATATATATATTTAGCATCCTTTTAAACTAAGAGTCTACCCATCAAACTGAACAACTTTTACTATGGGAGCAAACCGATAGGAGCACAAAAAAATCAGCTGTTCCATACTAAACTATAGTTTTTGAATGACTTTAAATTTTAACTGTCAAAATAATGAAATTATTGTTTCAATCTAATTGTTTTGTTATAAATCAGTTGGGGTGTATAAGGTTTTACGTTAATTCATTAACACGTTGTATATAACAGTTTATTTGACCACTTTAAGGATCTTAATCTCCACCTGTTTAAAAAGAGGCTGCAAATGTACTTGGTGGAAAAATGTTATTACTCTGTGCAGGAATTTTTGAATCCTCAACATCAGCCTATAAACGTCCCACAGCAGGGCACAGGCCTACCCTCAGGGAGTGTATGGGCATTAGTCCTAGTAATTTTTAAATGATAATGATAAAATATATTAAATTAACTATGTATAACTTCTAACTCATGTAATTAAATAATTCATATAATCATTATAATGTATTTTGATAAATATTTAACCTGACATTGTATAGTTTGTAAATTTTGTAAATAATGGATTATTGTTTGTGTATTTTGTTTATAATTGACATTAGCGAGAAATATAATAAGATTTGTGTAAGTATTTTAATGTATCAAAATATATAACTTATTGTCTGTAATTTTGTTTATGTTTTTTGCTGCTAGTTGTTGATTAATTACCTTACCTACTAATATTTTCACGCCGTGCCGAATATGTTGGATAAACTGAATTTTTGTGAACATTTGTACCATATTCCTGAAAATAAACTATGATATTCTATTCTATTCTTAAAACACCTAGATACTTGATTATTTGTGGCTGGGCTATTGCAAGCAAGGGTCGTTGTAACACTGAGACCAGCGCTGGTCCTTTGTGTTCGCCCCAAGCTCACCCATATTTTACGCATACCTCCGAACTTATGGTATTTTCTTTTCATTCTCGGGAATGCAGGTTTCCATACGATGTTTTCCTTCACCGCCGAGCTAGTAAATGATAAATACAACCGTACATAAATTCCAAAGAACTTAGTGGTACAGGCCAGGAATCGAACCGCGGCCTCATGAATGAGGCGCTAGCTCTCTTCCGTATGGGCTATCATCGCTCTTTCCTACCTAGATACTTACCTACCAAGTAATTTATTGAACAAAATACATCACTCATATCTACAACAGCCTAGCTAGCATGCCACCCCCGAGAAAACGACAAAAATCGAGATGTGCCTCCATCTTTATTATTTTACGTAGGCCAGAAAGAGCGCGCATGACGTTTTTCTCGTTTAAACGCTTTGTCGTGGGTGGCATGCTAGCTAGGCAGGCTTCGTCATAGGGTCATAGGCAAAGAGTAATATAAGTATATTAGAAAAGAGAACCCACTCGTGGCAACATTATGCATCCACCTTATGTCAAATTGAAGGCTAGCTAGCGCCATCTATGTTTCATCAACAATAATTCAACCTATATATACTATACATACCTACTTATATCTACTCATACCAATGGATATTATTGTTTTTAATGCTAGTTTTCGTTCAATCCCGCACCGATCGAATGAAATTCCAGTATCCTTACTATTCCTATAATCTAAACATTGGTAAGAGAACAACAGAAACTCCAGAACATCACTAAATCGGCACGAAATTGAACGGAAACTACAAACAACCCGTACATTACACAAGATAGGTAGCCATTTTGTGATTTTGTCAATTTGACATTGACATAGACAATAAAATCTTTTTTTTCATAGTTCTGCGAAATATTTAATAGATGGCAGCACATTCTATGCAAACTGAATCGGAAAAAGCCACCAAAAGGCGACTGTCCTCCGCCTGGTCATAGGTATATACATAACTCACATCCACAATAGGCTACGTCAAACCACAACAGGCTTCGTCAAACACCTTGATGATGTTTGAATACTCAATTTAAAGACGAGAAGACTATAGTTTTAGCACGCTAGATTATTTTGAAACTCTAGGTAATCTCTTTGGTAATTTATTCGGAATTAAATTTGGTTTTTACCCGACTGCGCCAGAAGGAGGGCTTATGTTTTAATTGTTTATTTATTTTATATATTTACGGAGTGTAGTTATAATTTTTTTAGAAATACAAAAATCACCTAACATTTAAACTAAGTGCTTCTACGGGATTCATAAACACGTTTTAAAAACAGTTTGAGATACAAAGAACAAATATATATATATACGAGCGTTAACCCGCGACTTCGTCCGCACAAATTATATACCAGATTTTAAGTCAGATCATAAGCTATCAAACAAAAAAAGTTTCATCAAAATCGGTTCAGTAGTTTTTGCGTGATACTCGTTCAAACAAACAAACCAACAAACAAACAAACAAACAAACAAACACACAAACAAACAGACAGACAAAAAATCCAAAAATTGGTGAAATGGAATCAGGGACACCTAAAAACCATATCGTAACTTTTTTTTGGTTAATATCTTCAATGTACAGACAAACTTCTGTATATATATATATATATATATATATATATATATATATATATAGGTTCGAATTGAGAATCCTCCTCCTTTTTTGAAGTCGGTTAAAAAGTACAAAATGTGTAATTTTTTAAATAAAAAAAAGATGATCTGACGTGACATTTAAACTAAGTGCTTCATATTTTGGTATTTTAAAAAAACGTATTAATTTTTTTTGCGATTTTATCTGTTTATATTTATTTTTTATTAATAAATCAGTGATCTTAAAATGCAAAAAAATATATTTTTACCTAAATGAAAAAAAAATACCATAGTTACCACTACCATTCGTACCATTACTCTATTTTGAAAAGAGAGACGAAAACACCAAATATCAAGATCAGACATTGTGAATACCTATTTTTTAATCAATTATTTTAAATTTACCATAAAATGAAATCATGGAGTAACGTGCCTTCCGAAGAACGTAGGCGCTCGAGATGAAATACTAAAATGTTCATTAAAAATGTGTTTCCATTGTTACAGATGTATGGCGTCCAACACAGCGATGAAGAACATAAAATCACATCTAACCAACATCCCGTCTTCCGCCATATTGTAACAGAAAATAAAAATGCTCTCCATAAAACACCGTCCGCGATCATTGAAAAATAAACCGAACACTATAAAAAGCCTAAAAATTAAAAAGAAAAACGAGCTTACCAATGTTACCATGTCAGTGTTCCAAGTTTGAAATTTAAATCGGGACGCTCTCTAAAGTTACCATTTAGAAAAAAAAACAGCTTTAAAACTTTTTGGATGAGAAAATCCTTTTTAAAAAATAAAATAAAATAGAGAAAAAAAAAATAGTTGCCTTCTAGTAGCGTAGATACTATTGTTGGTCCAATTTCTTGTTAATTTTAAGGAAATTAATAAAAAAAACGTTCCCTTGTGTGTTTCGAAGATTATAAAAAGAGTTTTGTCCTGTTTTTTTGGATAACGAGTCCAAGGTTAGTAAAAGTGAATAAAATACTTTTTGGAGTCCCGTTTTAGCTTGCCACGAGGCTCCGCCATCTATTCTCGATTGTGTTTTTGCTAAAAAAAAACAATCCTCGAGATAGAGATATACAGGGTGAAATTGATATCATTAGCATCCTTTTAAACTAAGAGTCTACCCATCAAACTGAACAACTTTTACTATGAAAGCAAACCGATAGGCAGCGGCGGCGGGTGCAGTTTAGTACGGAACAGCTGGTTGTTTTTGCTCCGATCGGTTTGCTGCCATAGTAAAAGTTGTTCAGTTTGATGGGTAGACTCTTAGTTTAAAAGGATGCTAATGATATCAATTCCACCCTGTAGATGGGATAGAGGATCCCACAAACTACTTGACATATGTTTGTGCCGTTGCCGTTGTTGTATAATAAACAGCCTATAGTGGTTGCTTGGGATCATTACAATGTACGTGCCTGTGAGCGTTTAAAAAAAAATTGGGAAAAAGGCAATGCTAGTCACAAGCAAAAGTCTCTCAATTTAAAACATCGTCGATTACATTTAACTCAAAATTATAATATAGCCCAGTCATTTTACGGTTTGAGCCGGGACTAATTAATAATCGTAATTTTTTTTCGGTATAATATTGAAGAGCCAATTTGAGCCTAGAAATGTACAAAAATTTAAAAAAAATCGCGTGATAACAGTTCCAATTTTAAAATTTAGCTATTATCTCGTTCTAATAAACCTGATGGTACATTTTTTTGCACATATTTAAGGCTTTAATACTTCAAACATGGTATAAATATTTTTGTCTACTTAGAAGGTTTTGAAAAATAAATTCGTTATTTCTAATAAATACCTCATATTTTAAATTTCTATACATATTTATTGCCCAAAATTAATTTATATTGTTAAATTTGAGTCAAATGAGTGCATTGGTATCAATATTATTAATTTAAAATCCTTCTGGGACTCACAATTTTGATTTCTATGTTGCGTAGCGAATTATTTTTTAATATGTTTTAAGATAAGTCTTTCTGTCACTAAATGGTGCCGGTTACATATTAAAAGTCCAATTAATAATTACTCCCTACCCCGCCTAACAAAACTCCGTAAAATGACTGGGCTAATAACTTAATTTACAGATATAAACTGCATGCAATGGAGACATCTGAAGCTGACAAGGCTGCCAGCGGTTCTGATGATAATGGACAATTGAACAGAAATAGGGTAAGATCCAATGTAGCCTGGTAACGAACAAAAATAGTTCTTCGACACTTTACAAGATGGCGTTGTAGTCATAAAAATTTAATTGTCATTGAGTGAAAGTGTCTCGATTTTTCTATTTTAGTCGGGGAAATCTACTGATTTTTGTATGGAGTAGGTTGCATTAATTGCACTTTAGGTGAAAATTTGGACTATAGTAGATACATACCTGAAAAACATAAATTCTCAATAATCCCCGATTTTTTATGGTGCATTATTTAATAATTAAGACATTTACAAAACATTAAATTTAGGTACGAACAAAAAATGGAACACTGGTGATTTTGTATAGGACGGCTTCGTTCAATACATTTTACTTATAACAATAATAATCCCCGGTTAATACCGTAAATTTGAGTAGATATTTAATATTGTGTAAGTATTTAAAAATTATAACCTCAAAACTAAATTATTTACTGTTTGTTTGTACACATTAAATTTGCCTTGTAATAATTAACTGTCTCTTTTGCTGGTATGCTGGAAGAAATATCTTTAGAAATAAGCTTGCCCTTTGTACATTTATATCCATTTTATAATTTACTAAAGTGTAATGCAATCTCAGACCGTATTTTTCCTAGACTATTTGAGGGGATACATTTGTTAATTAATGAATACTATTACGATCGTACCTATTTAGGTCTAAGGATATTTCTATAAATATGCTATTGAAAAACTAATTCATTTTAATCGAGTGCTTACTGAAAAATACCTACCTAGGTTAATGAGTTAGCGGCTCACTCGGCACCTCTTTACTTATAGTTTTTAGTTAATACAACGTGTTAATGAATAAGTGTAAAACCTCATACACCCCAAATGATTTAAAACAAATTGAAGCTATAATTTAATTATATTGATAGTTAAAATTTTAAGTTATTCGCATTTTAAGTTTTGAGGCAAAAATGATTTGTTATCATTTCAGCACTAACGTGGTCATGGATACATTTTAAAAATCTTTTTTTTTAGGAAGTAGGGTAAGTGTGCCCGTGCGGTGGGTTGAGAACGGGTTCATAAAATTTAAAATTTTACACAAATTATTTAATATTTAAAAAAAATTACCTATCGTACGAAGCACGTTCGCACATTGCCATCTCAGCACTAAAGTTAACCTTATTAGTAAGTAGCATAAGAAATTCAGTTCACGTTTCAACACTATAGCGGAAACGCGTTCTCATCAGCATAATCATTGTATCATAGCAGTAATTAGATCATCAATAAATCAATATTCTCTTCTGAGTTTTATCATCTTTATCTACACATCAATGTCCAGCATACAAAGGTGTACATAACCCGTACACCTATGTTGAAACCATGATAATTCGATTCTGCTCTCGATCCCAAACAAAATACTTTCTAGTTTTGCGTTAATTCATTAACACATTGTATAATTCCTTTCCTTTTGTGGATGGTTTGAAGTACCAGCAAACTTGGAGCTTTTTGTCATGTAACTTTTTATTACTTTATTGATTCAAATTTGTATTTTTTTTTTACACACAAACGAATGATATTTATCTGTGGAAACTTTTAGTTGGCAATGTTGTTTTATAAAAATGTTGTTACCCTTGTTATGTATGGCTCCTACCAACACCTGCACCGTCAGCTCTATTGACTTGCAGCCGCTGTGGAAGTGCGCGAGGCATGCCACACCACGTCTACGCTGACCTCATTATTAATTTTAGTATTTTAAAATCTAAGTAGTGTCCCTTTTCGGCCCAGCGTACCTAACTTCGGTCGCATCCAAATTCCTAGATTAAGACTTTTATTTGTAAAATGTAAATATAATTTAGTACCAATCTCTTCTCGTCTTCAATTCACCTCCACTGTAGCCACCCACTATAATTCCCTACTATCCTGTAATTAGTTCGTAACTTTTCCTAAAGTGAATAAAAAAAAAAAAAAAAAATTTTTTTGTTTAAGACTTTTTGAGCATTTTTATCAGAATGTAGATCACAAAAATTAAATACGATGATATTATTTTACAACAAAATGACTTATTATATTTATGAATCAATTAGATATCGATATAAATAGGTTACAAACTGCAATACCAATTTTGTGAAAATTCAAGATTGCTCGAAGGACTACTAGGGCACTAATACTAACGCCATCTATTGATTTTTCCACAACAACCTTAAAACTGGTAAATTATTTCGAATAGCTACATACTGAAAATAATACTTATTCGATTTCAGAGTTTCAAATCAAAACAACTAGTACGCAGTCAGGCGATACGCGAGTCTCAGTCACCCCCTCGCACCTCCACCCCCCACAATGACGACGACAACGTCGCCAACGTCGCGGACAACGCCAGCAACGACGCGATAGCCGACGTTCTCGAGTGCGCGACCTTTGAGAAGACCGAGTGTAGCGATGCGTTGAAAAAGCTGCCGGTTGAAATTCAGGTACCTTTCGCGCGCACAAAATAATAGTCACCACTGGGGTTGTCCCAAGCTATTTTATCCATGATTATCAGTGATCGGAATAGGTAGTGCAATTTAGGGTAATTTTGCGAATATTTGTGTGATGAATATTATAGACTAAGAGATAAGTGTACTTTTTGCAACCATTAGCTGCAAGGCCGATTCAGTGTTTATGAGGTGTAGAGCATCTCTGTGATGGGGCTGGACCAGGTCTGCCTGAATAAATCCAGTCAGTTTAGAAGTTATTGATATTTGAAGGTCAGTTCGTATCATATTATTGTAGAATGCACTGTAGCTATGTAAACAGTACTAAAACTGACATGGTTCATCAGTTCATGTCAGTTTTTGTACTTTTTACAAAGCTACAATGCACACTACAAAACAGTTAATTTTTTACTGACCTTTAAACGTCTGTAACTCCTAAACCGACTGAAGTTATGCAGGCAGAACTAGTTCATCCCATCACAGAGATGCTCTACACCCCATAAACACTGAATCAGCCTTGCTGCTGATGGTTGCAAAAAGTACACTTATCTCTTAGTCTATTAATATTTGTATTCGATTCAAGGCTGTTTGTATCTACACGGGGCGTGCACCCTGTTTAATATACAATGCATCAAATTTTACGCCCTTTACAAACACCTATGAATCGAATACAAATATTAATATTCATCACACAAATATTCGCAACATTACCCTAAATTGCACTACCTATTCCGATCACTGATGATTATGCGAGGCGATTATTAGGCGAGGATCAAAATTTTGCCATACAATTTTAAATTCCTGTCGCATTTCGTCCTATAGTATCGCGCGTTATGGCTCGATGCCACCCTGCTATAGGCCTATGGGTCGATGGCGCCCGCATGCGGGATGCGGGAGATTTCTTTAACGCATGCCATAGAGCCTGCATGCGGGTAATATCGTTAATGCAAGGAACAAGCTTCGTTTCAATTCTTATATCATAAAATGTATTCTCCTATTCGCTGTGTGCACGACATTAGCGCCACCTATCGACATTCCGGATCCGTGAATTAGATAGATTAGGTGATTTGTTAGGTTTATGTAAAATTGCACTGACAAATGAGATTTTCGGAATTTATGTAAGATTTGTAACACCACTGGCTTTTTCGGTGAAGGAAAACATCGTGAGGAAACCTGCATGCTTCAATTTCGAGGCATGTATTGTACCTACTGTCCATTACAAGTGGCGACGGGCTCACTCCCCCTCACACTGGACAGAGTTTCGGTACTACTAGTGAAACGTGGATGTTCTGAGGTTTCAGAATATCTCTGACTACCCCCTCGGGGAATATAGTCGTGAGCATATGCTATGCACTGACAAAAGATTACATAGAGAGAACATTCCATCATGCTTCTCCACAAAATCAACGCAATGACTTATCTCTTTTCCAGATAACTTCAGGGACATGGGAGGAGCCCCCGAACGATCAACGAACTCGAACCAAGCGATGGCTGTCACTCGGACACAGACAGAACTCTAGGGACCTGCTCTCAAACAATCCACGCGTGGCATGCGTCTGTGGCGCTTGCAACGCGTGCGTTCATTGCAGGTAACGTCAGTCATAATGTTGGTTTCTTGCCGTTTCTTCTCCATGGGGTAGCACTTGCGAGCCTCCGAACGATCAATGTCCCTAGGGTACAGACAGAAGTCTCGGGACCTGGTGCCCGCTTGCGCTAAGTTAAAACTTTGAAGTTTTATTATTATCCAATTTCAGTTCTAATCACATTGCAATCCAATTACTATTCAACTGTGCTGAATTCCGCATCGCGCTAAACTCTATGTAACTGACAGCCAATAACGTCTGAGCGATCTGTCAAAACGGCTCTAACGGCTGTACCGCGATTAGCGCAATATCAAATGTGTCAAAGTTATGGTTCGTACGTAGTCCCATAACGGTTCAATCACCAAATATTTACCGCGATTGCAGCCCAGCTTTCCTACAACCCGTGCGTTGTTACGACTGCGGCACTTGCAACGAGTGCGTTCATTGCAGGTAACAACGCCGGCTATAACTCGGGCACCGGCAGAACTCACTCGACATCGTCCAAGACGTGGTCGCTCCCTAAAGGCCTTACAAAAAGGCTGAAAGTCACTCAAAGGGCAATAGACAGGGCTCGGAGGCTGCCTGCGAGATCTAATCTGAAATGAAGAGAGATCCGGTATAGCCCGAGGAATTGTTAAACTAAAATGGCAACGATAATTTTCCGGAGAACATTTTTTTTTTTAATTTATTTCTCTTATCAAAGGTACAAAACTTAATTATTATAGATTTATGCTACTTAGGTGAGATTTATCCTAAGGTTAAGCATACAGGTGACCAAGCTAAGCTATCTAAGTATATAAATACAAAGACGATTGTGTAAGTGGCCATCGGTCGCTTACAATGTTTGTTTACTAAAAGTGAAAGTAAAAATAGTTTGTTTACAAACATTAGACGCATGAAACACCAGTATGTGACGAAATTACAATAATATAACTTTTATAAGTCAAAATAGTCATATAAATGGGGGCCTTATACGACGAAATTGTTTGCTGAGAATTATCACGCAATATGTCTGTGAGCGTTATTTATTATTGTATACTGTTTTATGATTAAATTAAAGTTTAATCTAGAAATAAACATTTTAACGGGTTCTTACCACGTTTTGGTATATTTGAGTTCCCGATATTTCGGCAGTGTTACAACTGCCATGATCACGGGATGACTGAGGAACGGCAGGTAGATTTTTAAGAGCAGACAAATCTGTCTACCCTCACTCTTCGTCGTTTGCTCTGCACACTATCGGAACTCACTCGATTGTCATTGTCACTTTTGTCACTTGGTCCTGCCCGACAAAATACACTGACTGTGTCACTCCGACGTTTGTTCGAACCCGAGTATGACGGTGAAGCACTAACACCTATAACCACTGGATTCCACGTACTTGACAATTTGAAACCCAGTGCCCAGGCGTATACAAAGTAGACTGTAGCTGTGGTAGCTCATACATTGGGCAGACGAAGAGGACCATTTCGTGTCGTATGAAGGAGCACATTAAGGCGGTGAAAAACAATGACCCTTAAAAGTCCGCCATCGCACAACATCTTCTCGAGGCGGGCTCTAACCATTGGATTGAGTTGCACAAACCACGGGTCCTCTCTACTGACCGCCATTACTACCCAAGAATGGTGAGAGAAGCGATCGACATTAAGAAACATCGAAATTTCAACAGAGAGGATGGTTTCAATTTGTCAAGTACGTGGAATCCAGTGGTTATAGGTGTTAGTGCTTCACCGTCATACTCGGGTTCGAACAAACGTCGGAGTGACACAGTCAGTGTATTTTGTCGGGCTGGATCAAGTGAAAAAAGTGACAATGACAATCGAGTGAGTTCCGATAGTGTGCAGAGCAAACGACGAAGAGTGAGGGTAGACAGATTTGTCTGCTCTTAAAAATCTACCTGCCGTTCCTCAGTCCTTCCGTGATCATGGCAGTTGTAACACTGCCGAAATATCGGGAACTCAAATATACCAAAACGTGGTAAGAACCCGTTAAAATATTTATTTCTAGATTAAATAATAACCGCGTACCTCTCAAAAAACTGTAAATTAAAGTTGTATGTTTGTCCGGTAGGGGTCGCCGGCGGAAACAGCTGTGTCACACGAAACAGGACTCTGGGATATCGTGCTCGGACGACTGCCCAGACTGTACTGACACTGAATTAGGTATGATTATAGTTGACGTAGAAGTAGACATAGACGGCCCGGTAGCTCAGTCGGTAGTGAAACTGAATGCTGTGCCGAGGGTCGCGGGTTCGAATCCCGTAAGGGACAAATATTTGTATGATGAGTATGAATATTTGTACCAGAGTCAGTACTACAGTCATCCATGACTCTGGTATAAATAATATACAATTTCACCCTGTAGATCTACAGGGTGAAATTGATATCATTAGCATCCTTTTAAACTAAGAGTCTACCCATCAAACTGAACAACTTTTAATATGGGAGCAAACCGATCGGAGCAAAAAAAAATATCTGCTGTTGTATACATTAGAGTCGAGTCGGCACGTTACGGCACTATAGAATAGAATAGAATATAATAGTTTATTTTCAGGAATATGGTACAAATGTTCACAAAAATTCAGTTTATCCTACATATTCTGCCCCTTACGGCGTGAAAATATTAGTAGGTAAGGTAATTAATTAATCAACTACTAGCAGCAAAAAACTAAAACAAAATTACAGACAATAAGTTATATATTTTGATACATTAAAATACTTACACAAATCTTATTATATTTCTCGCTAAATCGCTAATGTCAATTATACACAAATACACAAACAATAATCCATTATTTACAAAATTTACAAATTATACAATGTCAGGTTAAATATTTATGAAAATGCATTATAATGATTATTTGAATTATTTAATTACATCAGTTAGAAGGTATACATACTTAGTTAATTTAATATATTTTATCATTATCATTCAAAAACTATAGTTTAGTATGGAACAGCTGATTTTTTTTTGCTCCTATCGGTTTGCTCCCATAGTAAAAGTTGTTCAGTTTGATGGGTAGACTCTTAGTTTAAAAGGATGCTAAATATATATGTAATTATGTATTCTATATGGTGTAGTCACTTGACTAGAGACTTGTATTACAAGTCCAGTCTAGATTCTGGTACTTTAAATGTGACTAGATAATTTGTGTGACAATGTCCAAGATAACTATCTTATGATATTATTATTAATTTATACTCAGTATTATACACACTCTGGCTCAGTGCATTTTGCGAAGCGTTTCCAAATAAAATGCTTTTTAAAATCAAAATATCTTGTTTTCAGGTTCAAACGCGGATGGAGGAAGGAAAACGATCAGTTTGGATGTAGACGAACAGACGTCGATTTATTGCAGGTTAGATATTTTATTTACGTTTATTTAGATACTAGAGTTTACCCACGACTTCGTCCGCACAAATTATATACTAGATTTTAAGTCAAATCATAAGCTATCAAACGAAAAAGTTTCATCAAAATCGGTTCAGTTGTTTTTGTGTGATGCTGTTATAAATAAATAAACGATCGTCGGTTTGTCTATCCAAATGTACAGGGTGAAATTGATATCATTAGCATCCATTTAAACTAAGAGTCTACCCATCAAACTGAACAACTTTTAATATGGTAGCAAACAAATCTGCTGTTGCATACATTTGAGTCGACTAGGCGCTGCAGTTTAGTATGGAACAGCTGATTTTTTTTATCTCCGATCGGTTTGCCCCCAAAGTAAAATTTGTTCAGTTTGATGAGTAGACTCTTAGTTTAAAGGGATGCTAATAATATCAATTTCTCCCTGTATATTCTGTTTTGGTGTGCAATAAATAAAGTATAATTGAATTGAAAACGCGATTAGTATGGGACGCCTTTTGCCGCGTCGATGCGAAAATTTTTCAAACTCTTTTTGTTCAAGCTACTAGTTACTATTAAAATAATTTCCCGCTCAAAAGCTTCAAGAAAGAAAAAGTGATTGACTCTCATCTAAAATTTAATGTTTATATTATTTCAGATGTCCGGAGCGCAAAGATAAACCAAAGAGCGCGTCATTCAGCAGAAACGATTCCGGTAATTAAAATTTAATATGGAACTACAGTTTAATCACAATATAAGAATGAGTATTTATTACATACACACAACACATAAATAAAACAGTTTTACATACAGTAACAAACACAATTCAAACTGTCTTAATACATATAAACATTCAATCAATCAATCAAATCTTTATTTGCGGAGTGTCTTTTCAAAAAGGTTTATTTTCACATAGTCAATTTTGTTCAAAATTCAAAATTTTTATATTCAAAATAATATCACATAGATAGCTTTTTGACGTCATTTTTTGAGTCTACCACCGCGTCGGAAGGTGTTTCGTTGAGAGAAGATGCGGCCAGAAACTCTACAAAACACATCTTTTAAAATAAACAAAATATACAAAGTACAATTAAAATACAATATTGCATTACATAGAGTAACATTGTCAAGACCAGACATTTTGGTCATTCAAATAGTCATCGAGTTTATAGTAGCCCTTTTTACAGAGGACTTGTTTAACATGGGACTTAAACTTTTTGTCTGTCAAGTTTAGAATATCCTCTGGTATCTTATTATAATAACGTATACAGTGCCCCATGAAAGATGTGTTGACCTTACTGAGTCGAAAATGTGGGGATACTAATTTATTTTTATTTCTTGTATTGTATTTATGAACGTCACTGTTTTTGGGAAAGAGATACAAATTTTCCGAACGTATAAAATATTTTCGTAAATATATTGACTGTAGAAAGTCAAGATACTGATATCCTTAAAAAGATCTCGTAGTGAATCTCGACAACGCAGATTATATATGGCTCGAATTGCCCTCTTTTGAAGGATAAAGATCGCCTTAACATCTGCAGCACGGCCCCACAGCAAAATACCATAAGACATGATACTATGGAAGTAGCTGAAGTATACAAGTCTTGCAGTAGCTATATCAGTTAGCTGTCTAATTTTTCAAACTGCATAAGCTGCCGAGCTCGGCCTACCCGCTAGGGTTTCTATATGTGGACCCCATTGCAGCTTCGAGTCAATCTTATATTATTTGTGAAATTCAATATATCATTATCTAAAGTTATTTGATTTTCATTATTTATAACGTTTGGTAAAGTGAATGTAATACATTTAGTTTTCTTTGCATTTAATGCAAGATTATTAACACTGAACCAATTCAGAACTTGTCGAAGAGTGTCATTTACATTCTCATTAATATCATAAATAAATAATAATAATAATAATAATTTGGAAAATAATTCCGCTCGTCAATCTTCGTTTGCGCAGAGCAGGCCCGAGTCCCTGACAAAACCCGAAGTTATTTAGTTATCAAAGGGTGCAAAGTCGGATAGCAGCGAAAAGGGCGCGAAAACAAATTAGCCAATAGCGTAATCAGATTGAAGGTGGCACATCCTGATAGGTCAATATAATTTCATAATGTAATGCAAGAACGTCACCTATCTTCCGCTATTTTAATTTGATCAAAGTTGAGACGGCTTAACGCTCTAACGGTATGTTATATTGCAGAAGAGAAAGTGGACCCGACGGGGCCGGAGCTGGTGGCATTCATAAAGGAGACCCTGAATAAGAACGCGAGAGATCGACTCACTCTTCTCAAGATAGAGAGAGAATTGCATTCTCTCGTCGGAGACACCGGGTTAGTACTGTAATATCATCATCATCTCAGCTGATGGACGTCCACTCCTGGACATAGGCCTCCCCCAAGAATCGCTACAACTCTTGGTCCTGCGCTGCCCTGATCCAACGTGTCCCCGCCGCCTTCACCAGGTCGTCGGTCCACCTTGTGGGGGCACACTGCCAACCCACGCTGCGCTTTCCGGTACTCGGTCGCCACTCGTGATCTTTTCGGTCCAATCGGCCATCGGTTCTGCGAGCAATGTGCTCCGCCCACTGCCACTTTTGCCAATTCTTTGAACTATGTCCTATATACCTTCGTTCTTTTGCGAATACCGCAAACCGCATACCGCTGCCTGCAATCCTCATCCAGTAATCCTCAGAGCTGTGTCTACGCATTGACACAGTAAAGTAAGAAATGTCTCATGTTCGCCTACAAACATGTGATCTGAGGCTTTCTTATTTACTGTTAGTACACTATTTTTTCCTCGACGGAGGCAGAAATCGGCAACTTCGTTTAGCGCAGCGGGGCGAATGTTGACGCTTTCCGTCCGGAGGGGTGAAAAAGTGTTTTTTTGAATCTGAAGTACCTGCAAGATTGAAAACGCAATCGATAAAATCGACTAATTCAATCTTTAATCTGATGATAATTTGTTCCAGCCGCTGCATAGTGAGGTTCCCGGTGATGACGTCATACGGTCGCATGCTAGTGCATAGATGCGCGGCCCTCTTCCAGCTGTCCCACCACCTGGACCAGAATAACAAGACCGCCGTGCTCGTGTCAAAGAGCGGTCAGTGCAGGTCTTCTTATAGTGTTCGCCTCGTAACAGATACATAGTGAGGTGATGACGTCATACTGTCGCACCATCTGGACCAGAGTAACAAGGCCGCCGTGCTCGTGTCAAAGAGCGGTCAGTACAGGTCTTCTTATAATGGTCGCATGGTATGTGTGGGCACCTTACGGCCTGGGCCTCTGCGGTATGGGAGTATTAAATAAAGTTGCAGAGCCATGGATAAAAGAAAACAGTTGTCCGCGTCCAGGTCGACCTAAGAAGATGTAGCGATACGACCTGGATGCTTTCGACGACATGTGGCCAAAGCATGGTCTTTTTAGGGAGATGATGTACGTTAAGGTGGTTGCAGAGGGGTCAATTTTATACAAAACTTTGACGCACAATACGCGTAGACGGTATAGTATATAATTCATTTTGTATATATGGAAAAATAGTTTAGAAAATCTAGATGCCGCGTCACAAATAACATTTTCAATTTATAGAATAATTACGAAGATATAAAGCTTTGAAATTTTTCATACAAAATTTTAAAAGCTTTGTATCTTCGTAATTATATTATAAATTGCAAAATGGCGGCAACTTGATTTTCTAATCTATTTTTCCATATTTAAAATATTACTCTTATTAATTCCGTCTAGGCGTATTGTGCGTCAAACTTTTGTATGGACTGAAACCACCTTAAGGAAGCAGTATTTTTTTTTTCTTTTTGTCGAATTGACATATACAGCATTGCTCAGGGAGCATCGACTGCTTATTACTGCGGACTATGGGGGGACCACACCAGTGACGGCGAAGCGCCCTGGTAGGTCTACCGAACCAATGCATGAGCTTAAGCATCCTGCCCAAGGGGCACCCCTAAGGGGTACGGACCTCGGCAATGGGCGTTGCTGGGACTACGCGGGCTACGATTGGGTAGTGGGGATCGGTGAGAATCGGCCAGCGATGTGCCGGTAGCGTCTGTAGGCGCCAGAAGGCAAAAGAGTGGGCAGAGATCGCGACGAACCCCCCCGGGGACGGTGGGGATTTCGATTTTTACGACGACGACGCAACAAAGAAATGATTGTGTTACCGCCGGCGGTGATCGTGTTGTGTGAGTTTGTGTCGGTGAGTCGTGATTGGAGGGCCGCTATCATAGCGACCGTGATCGAGTCGTCCGGTTCGTTTAAGACCAGGAGGCAGTAGGTAACTAAATAATATATCAAGGGAGAGCATAAGTTGTGCGTTGTGGAGAGGTATGTATAAATCATGGGGGTTTGGGTTAGAATCCGACAATATACCCGGACGACACCCGGACGGACGAAAAGACAGGGTGGAGTATATTGGCTTGACACCGACTTCTAAAAAACAAATTAATGTTCTTATGATATGAAAGAAAAAGTCATCGGCTTCAATATTAAACTTTTTGGTTTTTTTTTTCCTGTATTATGTTGGTAGACAGTTTAGGAATTTTTTTTTCATTTATCTCTTACCTCTAAGCTTCCCATTTTCTCTATACTCATA
The DNA here is from genome assembly GCA_927399405.1 of Agonopterix arenella. Classification (NCBI taxonomy): domain Eukaryota; kingdom Metazoa; phylum Arthropoda; class Insecta; order Lepidoptera; family Depressariidae; genus Agonopterix; species Agonopterix arenella. Next base: position 1,900,241 of record OV656716.1, on the reverse strand, counting down.
TTTCTCTACACAGGAACGAGCGGCGGCAGGATCCCATGCACGAGTTTCAAGCAGTGGTGCACGGCGACCTTCCCGCCCAGTCCCCAGAGGCAGCAGTCTGACGTCACCAAAACTAAGTGAGTACGATCCCATACTAAAAGAATGAATGTATAATCCACCTAAAGAATGAGATCGTTGTATCCGTACTTGTTGTGTTATGTGAGGTTTATCATCATCATCATCATATCAGCCGATAGACGTCCACTGCTGGACATAAGCCTCCCCAAAATGGGGGGATTTGCCATAATCGCCACGCTTGGCAGGCGGGTTGGCGATCGCAGTTGGATTGAATGTGTGTACTCAGAAGATCCACACCCACGGGAGGAAATGGGAGGACCTAGTGTGAGGTTTTACAGTTTTAAATTGTTAGGTTTCTTTTTATTATTAAATTTTTTTAATTATGTGACATTGACATTTCATTAGTCTCGGTATAATCTTTACACCGTCAAAATTGGCCGTGTAACTCTCAACTTATTAATAGATTAGGGTTGGTAAAACGCAAAATCAATTTACTCTAGAGTAACCGGTGATTTAATCTAAGAATAAAATTTACTCGCGTTTAGTCGAATTAGTAAGTTTTTATTTATAACAGTGCTGGAATATAACCTACGAGCGCGAGCGTTAACTTATATACCAGATTTTAAATCAGATAATAAGCTATCAAACAAAAAAAATTTCATTAAAATCGGTTCAGTAGTTTTTGCGTGACGCTCGTTCAAACAAACACACAAACAGACAGACAAAAAATCCAAAAATAGGTGATATGGAATCAGGGATTCCTAAAAATCATATCATAACTTTTTTTTGTTAATATCTTCAATGTACAGACAAACTTCGTGTTAGAGTTTTCTAATAGTGAATATTGTGTGCGTCATCGTCAGGTCGATACTGAAGCGCGACGCGGTGTCGCTGGAGGAGGGCGGCGCGGGCGCACTCAACGCGGCGCGCAGCAGGTCCCTCGAGCAGCGCGAGAAGGACTACGAGCGAGTGAGGCGGAGGATATTCAGCAACGTTAGTACTCTCTATCTAATATTATTTATTTTACACCAAAACGTAAACAGTCAAATGCAGAGAAAAAAAAACAAGAGGTACAAAATAAGGCGGTGTTGTCTCTATGACCTCTACTACCTCGACTAGGACCTCTAGTCAAATCTAGGCGTTTGGTCAAAAAACTGGGTTTTCTTATGCGGGCACTAAATTCTCTTCGAGAACAGCCGATAACGAGAGTGTGGATGCTCTTCATTGTTCTCGTGGCGTTATAAGCCGTATTAATTTTCCTTAAAAGCTCTCGCCCGAGGATTCTCGGCGAAAAATTCTCACGAGAGTGAAGTGCCTGCTTTAGGCTATGAGTGAATAGGCATCTTCTGGGCAAGTGGAAATCAGACTGATGGAGTGTACATGGATTTTAGTAGTGCGTTCGATAAAGTCAGTCATTCCTTATTACTTCTTAAACTCTGGCATAATTTTGGCATTACGGGTAACTTCTGGAAGTGGATCAGGTCTTACTTAACAAACAGATCACAAAAAGTTGTCAAAGACGGATACTTTTCCGAGTCATACTCGGCTACTTCTAGCGTACCACAGGGTTCTCATTTGGGTCCTCTGTTCTTTAATATTTTTATCAATGACATAGTAAAATCTGTTAAACATAGTGGTTGTCTTCTTTTTGCCGATGATCTAAAGTTATATAGAGAAATTAGAGTAGCAGAGGACTCTTTTCTTCTTCAGGAGGACCTAGCGAGAGTGAAAGAATAGTGTGTTTCAAATGGGATGGTACTTAATGCTGATAAGTGTTTTCATATAAAGTTCACAAAGAAAATACGCCCTGCAAACACTTGTTATAGTCTTAATCACGTAGCACTTCAGGAAGTCTCAGTCATTAAAGATCTGGGGGTACTATTGGACTCGAAACTAAATTTTGCTAGCCACATTGAACGGGTCGCAGGAGAGAGTAACAATATGTTGGGCTTTATTAAGAGAATGGGAAAGGATTTCCGACATACTAAAACTCTGTCTATACTTTATAATGCTCTTGTTCTTAGCCGTTTAGAATATTGCAGTCTGGTCTGGAAGCCCTCATACCAGTGTCATGCTGACAGACTTGAAAAAGTCCAAAAGTCTTTCACCCGGTTTTTGGTCTATAAAGTTCGCGGTAATGGTATTGGTAGACGGGCCTGCTATAAGGATAGATTGCAATATTTTAAGATATAATAAGAATAGCCTGGAGAAAAGGAGGGACTATCTCGACCTTAGATTTGTGCAAAAACTCTTTAAAGGCACTTTCTCGGAGCCTAGTTTGTTGGCAAAAGTTAATATCTCTGTTCCTAGGTTAAATGTTAGACCGCGTAACATCACATTTAAACCGGGCCTCGTTAGAACAAATGTAGGAAGTTTCGCGCCCCTTCACAGAATGCAAAAATTATATAATACAATCGGCAATAATCTCGTGCTAGACATATTTAATGATACGGCATCATCGTGGAAGCGTAAGATGCTGCAACCAGGGTCATCAACAAACGGTGTACCAATCAGTTAGTTCTTACCTTCTTTCAGTCGTTGTTTACCTTGTTTTATTCTTCTTTTGTCTGGAAATGTTCTTCTAGAATGTTTCTACCTAAATTAATATAAATCTTTTGATACTGACAACATTGTCAAATATGAGTGCTGTCGCATGCCTGTTATTAGTACATAAGTTAGAATATTGTCCTCTTCATTTATTTATATACTGTTTTACTTGTATACCGTTGGCATGTCTAATAAATAAATAAATAAATACATCTTCGACCCCATCTTTGTCCTGAGGACGGGATTGAGGTCAAGAGCAAACCCATTTGAAACAACAAAAAAAAGGCTTTCGGTCCATTTCTTCCAGTGTTACAATCAATAGTTTGCCTTTAGAAACGACCCTATTATCGATAAGCCTTTTGATAAAGAAATACTATCTACATATACAGGGTGTTAGGGTAGGGCTGCCATACGTCCCGGTACACCGGGACGAATGGCAGTGAAGCGGTATGTCCCCGTGTCCCTGTCAGCAAGACATTTGACCCGGTTGGTGAATAATGACGCATTTGCCCATAGATTGTCCACAATGACATGGGTTGAACACACACCGCTGCGGCTTGTAGTCTGTTGGGTTTTACTGATGTGCAGAGCGAAGGTCTGTCACGTATTTTTTTAACACAAAGTACTTGTTCAACTGTCCAAATTTTATTTTATTAACAAAGGAGTGTAGGAATCACAGATATTGTTGATTTTTCATGCGGCACTTTACTAATCGGCGGCAAAAATATATTTTAATCGAGCTCTATGTTTTCAAATTCAAATTCAAATAATTTATTTCAGACAAGATGTCCATATAGTGTTAGTATACATTTATCTTAAAGCTAGTGTTAGTAACAAAAAACATTTTATTTTAAAAACTCGGTGTGGAGCTTCACCCAGTGATGCAACAGCGGGGAGTCCCACCGGTCTTTGAACACATTCAGGAGACCGTTAGTGCTGGCTCGGAGCCTGCCCAACATGGAGGCGCACCGTTTTCTCAATATAGCATAGAAGTCGTCCGTGTGCGCATCCGCAAACATTCCCGACGCACTACAATGCCGGATTACCACTTCGTACTTCGGAGAAAAGTCGAGCTCGCTTCGCAACAGATTCCTGTTGAGGGGAAAAGATTTGTCAATTTATCTGACCACTATCGGAGTAGTTGTGCTGAAAAATTTCGAGTAATTTTGTATGTAAGAATTTTCTGTACAGAAAAAAGGGGGCAGCAAAATAGGTCTGTGCCCCAGGCGACAAAAACCCACGCTACGCCATTGGTGTAGGTAGTTTCTTATCCTTTTTCTATTCCAAATGTCCCGGTCGGGTCTCTAACATTTATGGTAGCCCTATGTTAGGTTAAACAGTTGCATTACTTTAAGGGGTGATTGCGCCCATGATACTGAACAACTTTCCTAAAGAAACATATAGGAAATTCGCAAAAAGTTTGTTCGTCCATCAATTCACACCTTTATTAAGAGGTACACTTACCTGTTATCCACCTGGTCCAGAGTCGGAGAGGCTGGTAATATGTAATACATATTGCTTGGTGTCTGTAATACATATACCAGTCTCTCACAAAGACAAAACTCAAAAATGTAATATGTACAGTCAAGAGCACATAAAGCTTTACACTTGCAGTTCGATTGTAAAGCTTATGGCGCACTAAATAAGAACGGTACAAAGTCCAAAGTGTCATGCTTGACATGCTCTTGACTGTACTCTTTTCTTGTAACTTTTTTGCTGTCTGTGTGAGCTATCTAAATAAAATATTTTGTATTTTTTGTCTTTCCATACTAAATGCAATCAGCTGATTAACTTGTGTATGAAAAATAAAGGTGACAGTTTGACACTACCATGTGAAAATCTCTCATTTATCATTTTTATCATTTATTTATTTATTGCTTTCACATGTCTTACAGATGTTATAACAGCTATGGTCCTATGTGAAACCCTGAACGGGCACTGCAAAAAACTCTGACAAATATATATATATATATATACAAACTATTTCCTTATAATTATAAGTAAGAATTTACATTATACACACAAAAATAATAATACAATAACAAAAAGAATCCCCAAGTATACCTATGCTTTATGTCGTCTATAATAATTATGTTACAAGTATTATTGTACAGTGCCTCTATTTTTTTAACTTTTTTTTTTGTATAATTCTGGTCGACCTATAGTATCGATTGTTTTGGAATATCGATAATATTACACTCCGTCAATAGGGTACCATCGATCGTAGTTTGCATTGGATCTTAGGACAGGACTGTGAGGAATAGCACAATATAAGAGGCCTATACCCGGCAGTGGGTTGATGTGGGCTGTTCTGATTGATTGATTATGTTTTGTAATACAGGACAACTGTAATCAAGACGAATCTCAGTGGCCGTGGCTTAGCTCTGGGCCTGTGAAGCTACTGACGCCCGACACCGGGAGGAATAAACTACTCAAGGTTAGTAGAGCAAATACTCATCATCATATCAGCCGATTGACGTCCACTGCTGGACATCCCCCTCCGATCGTCTCTCGAGACCTCCCCCTCCCCCGCAGATCGTCACAACGACCGGTCCTGCGCTGCCCTTATCCAACGTGTTCCCGCCGCATTCTTCTGCAATGCAATTCTCTAAGCGCAAACATCGTCACAACCATAAATTCGTCGTTGAAACATCGGCGAGCTGACAATTCGGTATTCGCTAAGGTTATGTCATGTGTCAAACTCGTATAAAAACTTCGACGATCTGAAGGATGCAAGAAGGGTGTTACATTTGTGAGCTCGTCGATGTCAGTGATGTGACGCTTAGTGAATTGCACTCCAAAAGTGCGGTTTTTGTGTCTTAGGTTGAACTCAGCAGTTGAAAATATATGGAGATACGCATCTTTCTACTGCTGATTTGACTTTCAAAAATCGCACTCCTGTAGTATGATTTTTGAAAGTCAAATCATAAATAAATAAATAATGCTCACAGGCACATACATTGTAATGATCCCAAGCAAGCACTATAGGCTGTTTATTATGGAAACCATACAACAACGGCACAAACATATAAACATCCATGACCGAACCGGGATTCGAACTCAGGACCCTGGTTTGGAAATCCGGCGTGCTAACCATTACACCAACCGGGTCATCAATCATAAGTAAAAAGATGCATATATCCATAGTAATTTTGAGATTTTCAACTGCTGAGTACAAATGAGTTTCAAAAATTGCACTCTAGGTCGTCAGTCCACCTTGTGTGGGCTCACTGTCTACCCATGCTGCAAATCTCCACCTATAAATTACGTACATAATTTGGAATAACTCATTGGTAATGGCATGTCATCCATGCTGATTCAAAACAGGACCATCATGATTAAGTGTCTATACCTCTCCGAAACATACCGCCAAAGCTGCAGTTCATTCATAAATTACGTCAAAATCGGTCCTCTAATTATGATTTCCAGTTAAGTGAGATTAATCTTCTTCTTCCTGCCCTTATCCCATTATTTGGGATCGGCACAATATGTCGTCTTCCTCCATTCATCTCTTTTAGCCGTCATTTCTGCGGTAACTCCCTTTTTACACATGTCATCTTTCACACAATCCATCCATCTTTTCTTTGGTCGTCCTCTCTTCATGCACATTCATCCACATTCATATTCAACATTCGTATTATAATATGAAACTCTCTTCTCATCACATGTCCATACCACGTTAATCGATTTCAGCGAAGCTTTTCATTCACAGGAGCCACTTTCTTTTAATTGAGATTAATCTGTTGAACTTTAATTGACGATGTATTCAGGTGCAGTCGCTGGAGAGTGGATGTGGAACATCAGGCAGCTGGCGAGCTCGAGGCGCGGTTTCCAAGAGTCACAGCTTCGGCGGCTACGGCGACCACCAAGCACAGCATCAGCATAGGGTGCTCAGCAGGCAAGGTATGTGTCCTATCGAATGCGCCAGGCAGAGCTTAACTCCCATAGACTGCGCCAGGCAGAGCTAGCCTCCCACTGACTGCGCCAGGCAGATCTTAACTCCCATAGACTGCGCCAGGCAGAGCTAGCCTCCCACTGACTGCGCCAGGCAGATCTTAACTCCCATAGACTGCGCCAGGCAGAGCTAGCCTCCCACTGACTGCGCCAGGCAGATCTTAACTCCCATAGACTGCGCCAGGCAGAGCTAGCCTCCCACTGACTGCGCCAGGCAGATCTTAACTCCCATAGACTGCGCCAGGCACAGGTAGCCTATAGTCCTTTTTAATAATATTTAATAGATTTTAGTATTTCAAATGCACGACAAGAACTCTGAAGTGTCAATTTTTATCAGTTAAGATGTTATGCGTTTTTAAAATTAATCTTTTCTTTCCCGGGATATCGGAAAAAAAATACTTCGTACTCCCAAGGGATAAAAATCCCTGATTCTTTCCTTGACAATTTGCTCGACGATTAAACGTAATTAAACGGACCTCTAAATAAAGAGCTGTTCGCAGGTGACCTGGCTTCGAGCAGCTGGCGTCTCTCGCCGTCCAGCTCGGGGTACAGAACCCTCAGTCTACACAGCACAGACTCTGCCACTCCATCGCCTACTGGTGAGTTTATATTCTTTTTACACCACCCTACGTAGGTTAGACACTCACCGAGTCTACACTGTTATAATAAAATCTCTGAGACCAAATTGTATCTTTCAGAAAACATGTTAACTCAAATCAAATAAGTGCTCTGTAAAAAAGACTATTTTAAACTGGATGATTATCACTAGCAAAGTTTAACTATTTTCTTTTTTTTCGCACAGTCAAGCTTTGACTATTTATTATAAGGACTAGCTTCTCTAAGCGTCACAGCGCTGTCAAAAACATCGACGAGCTCACAAATGTAACATCCTTCTTGCATCCTTCAGATCGTAGGAGTTTTTATATGAGTTTGACCTTTGACTATTTATTATAAGGACTAGCCTTGCGGTAGCATTTCCCCTCTGCCACGGTATAAGAACAATTGATCATGTGCATTTACATTCTATTTTATACCTTATCACTAAACGAGATAGCCTATAATTGCGAAACAATAACTTTCATTATTTTTAACAATCAAAATTAGAATCTAAAGTTATGGGGAATAAAATCCAAAGTTGCGGATTTCATGTTACCTCACCCCCTGCAAAAAGTGTTAGAAATGTTTGTTAGTAGAATTACACGCGTAACTAGTCCCTGTATAAGTAGTCAAAGCAGTCAAGAAACGTGGTTAATTTGGATTTTTACACGATTTTTTTTTACTTTTTTTGGTCCTTTTTTACATCGTACAATAATAGGTTTGAATGCAAGTGTCCTACCGACAGGAGGAGCAAGTCCGGAGCCCGGTGTCCGTAGCACGGGTACAGAGGGCGTGGCCGTCATGTGGGCCATCACCGAGCTGTCCGCCGTGCCGGCCGGAGCACTCGTGCTGCATCCGCAGGTCAGTCATCAGTCATCACTCATCAGCCATCAGCAATGCAATAGGGACAGGGTTCGAAAATATCCGATATTTATAATAAATATCAAAATATCCGATATTTATTATATATATATCGGATATTGGGTGAAATTGATATCATTGATTAAAAAGCATTTTATTTGGAAACGCTTCGCAAAATGCACTGAGCCAGCGTGTGTATAATACTGAGTATAAATTAATAATAATATCATAAGATATTATCTTGGACATTGTCACACAAATTATCTAGTCACATTTAGTCACATTTAAAGTACCAGAATCTAGACTGGACTTGTATTATGATGACTACACGATATAGAATACATAATTACATATATATTTAGCATCCTTTTAAACTAAGAGTCTACCCATCGAACTGAACAACTTTTACTATGGGAGCAAACCGATCTGAGCAAATAAAAAATATGCTGTTTCATACTAAACAGCAATGTCGACACGCGAGTTCGCGACTCAAATGTATGCAACAGAAGATTTTTTTTTGTTCCGATCGTTTTGCTTCCATAGTAAAAGTTGTTCAGTTCGATGGGTAGACTCTTAGTTTAAAAGGATGCTAATGATATCAATTTCACCCTGTATATCATCGAACCCTGAATAGGGATACTGATTCTGAAAATCCATATGTTGGGACGAATTACAGAAATAGGCTAAATTTAATAGCAAAATGTTCAAACGAAATTACAATTGAATAGAAAACAAAAAAGTTATAAGCTTTTGAAAAATGTTTTTTATCGTCTTATATCTCTTTCATGGTGTTTGTATAACACCTCGTCATGATTTGTTTATTGAGTATTGTCATATACTCCATTTTGCTATACAAGGTGGAAAAAAAGGCCGTCGTTGGAGGGAAAGTACCCTTAATATTTATGATGGCAAATTTTACTGAAAGGAAACATTCCTTTATTTTCAAATTTAATTAAAACTGCATCTTAGTACATCAAGCAACATAGTATCTTAAATTAAAGAAAGACCAAGAAAAAATTATTTTTTCATTGTTAAACTATACAAACGTCACTTTCTACTTAAAAGTAGTACTAAATACTTTAAAGTATGTATTCTACGACTGAATTCTCTACGAGTCGTCTTTAAAAATCATTTTTTCTTGGTCTTTCTTTAATTTAAGATACTATGTTGCTTAAAAGAAATTGATCCTTATGAATGACTCTTTCGGTTGGTATCATAAAATACAGGATGTTTTTTTTCACATTTCACCGGTTCGATTCCCGGCTCAAGCAGATGATTTTTCAAAAATCTTTAAATGCAGTTAAAATTATTTTTGAAAATAAAGAAATGTTTCCTTTTAGTAAAATTTGCCATCATAAATATTAAGGGTACTTTCCCTCCAACCACGGCCTTTTTTTTCCACCCTGTATATGCCTTTCGCTCTAATCGTAAATTTTGAACACTTATATTTCAGTCATTATAATATAATCATAGATATTCAAAAATTAATTTCCCTTTAGTGAAGATATCAAAGAGTTTTTAAAAAAGGAATAATTTTTTTTTGTCATCATCCCTATTCACTATGCGCAAACATCGTCACAACCATAAATTCGTCGTTGAAACATCGGCGAGCTGACAATTCGGTATACAGGGTGTAAATTAAAATGGGACACTTGAAGGGGTGCTTCAGACCGTCAAACTGAACAACATACGATTTATACCAACCAAACCACAATAACCAAATTAATTCAAAAAACATAGCCTACCACATTAAAAAATATCTGCTCCAAACTATAGACTGACTTACTTAACGTAGAATGTGAAGCAACCTGTATATCTGCCATCTGATCACGCGCCGACCGACTGACAAAGAACTGCCTATGCAGTTTTTTTCGATGCAAGTACGCGATAAGAACTTGTAACTGGCCGGTGCGATGTACGAGTGTACTGCAGTTATGTACCTATTTACCTGTTTGCCTACTTTTGCTATCGATGTTATTATGACTGATGTTTCTGCATTGGGACAAACCTAATATCAGGTTTATCAATGCTTTTAGTTCATAAGATGTTTGTTCATGTATTTGATAAATAAAAAAAAAATAAAAAAAATATGAAGTGACATTTTGGAGTCAGGTGGCCGTAGTACAAAAAACTGGTTACGCTGGTTTCTATGCTATAACAGCTTCCTAATTAATCAGTCATGAATATACACCAATATAAAGATGGAGAGATAGATCGGGACGTGAAGCACCGAATCAACTCAGGATGGATGAGGTGGCGGCAGGTTACGGGAACGATCTGCGACTCCCGAATCCCCCTCAAATTGAAGGGGAAAATATATAAGACCGTAATACGACCTGTCGTTATGTACAGATCAGAGTGTTGGGCCACAAAAGGGACGGATGAGAAACGATTGCATGCAGCTGAGATGAGAATGTTGAGATGGATGTGTGGTGTAACTAGAATAGACAAGATTAGGAATGAGTATATTAGAGGAAGTTTGAAAGTAGCACCTATAACGGAAAAATTGCAGGGTAATAGATTATCGTGGTATGGGCATGTAATGCGGAGAGACGAGTGTCATGTTACGAGACGAGTGTTAAGTATGAATGTGGATGGCTGTAGTAGGAGAGGGAGGCCGAAGAAAAGATGGATGGATTGTGTGAAGGATGATATGTGTAAAAAAGGAGTGAGTGTTGAAACGACGGTTAAGAGAGATGAATGGAGGAGGATGACATATTGCGCCGACCCCAAATAATGGGAAATGGGCAAGACAATGATGATGATGATGAATATAAACCAATAATGTTTTGGATTAACCAGTCTCGTAAAACGCCTTCTTCAGTTTGTAATTGTTTGTTATAGACCGGTCGACCGCTGACCAATCCCGACGGTACCCCGTATCACTTCGACCCCGCCAATCCGCCAGTTCTCTTCGAGGAGCAACAAGTAAGTATGAAACACCGGCCAAGTGCAAGTCGGACGGACGGTTCCGTACCACCAACATTACCAAAATAATTTGTTTCCTCCTCACCGCAAGCCCGACACACACTTGACCGTTTTTTTTCTTAGAGTATGCACTATAATCAGAATAAGTTTGATTACCGTTTGTACGATAGAGCAAAAACATTAAACGTTGATAAAAACACGATTCTTGTATTATGTCTATTTTAAGTTTCTTTTTCAAATATTATTCAGTTTTAAACATGTTACAGCCATGTTACGTCCCCTTAAGACGCAACAGATTGAAAATTTCGTTCTCTGGGTAGTGGGCTCGGTGGCGAAATTGGATAACGCAGTTCCCCGGTTTGGAAAAGTGCGGGTTCAAGTCCCGCCCGAGACAAATTTTTCAATCTTTAATTTGAAGTTTCTTTTTTTTTTTAATCACCCATAATAACACATTCTATGAAAAGGAGGCAATTTATTGTAGGCCCACGAACGGTTACGTTTATTGATGGTATAACACTTTAAGAACATAATTTAATTTACTCTATTAATCGGACGAAAGATTTGGTAAATATGCAAACGGAATTATGAAATAAATATATAAAATGCACCGTTTTGACTTTTTTTGCTTACATTATTTTTTTACATTAAAACGGCACATGTAAAGCAATGCGTGTATAGGAACATCTTAGATGTTAAGAGGCTATGTGAAAAAAATAGGATTCTTCAAAGCGTCATATATCATGAAGTACTAACAGTAGGAGTATGATTTATTTATTTATTAGGTCAGCCTACAGCTATTACATCTGACACAAGTTTAAGTACATTACACAGTGATCTTAGGCTAAGATGTATAACTAATTACAGGCAAACACAGCATGCAATGTAACTAGGGTTAACTATAAGATTTAAGCAGTTATATAAAATAATTGAACCTTTTCAAAAAAGTAATAACGAAGAGATTTTGCAATATAACAAAACAAAGCAACTTACTAGAAACATTTAGTAGGTAGGAAGGTAAAATTTCGAACAATTATGCATAAACGGAAACATTTTTTCGGAATCTGGCCAACGAGTCAAAGTTGATGTCGCAAATATCACTTTTACTGTTAAGTAGTCTAGTATGATTAGCGGATAATGTGTAAATTGAACATATAATTGAAGTTTAATAATACGGAGCGATGAGAAGAGGCCCGACAGAATAACGTTCGTTCCATGGAAATTGGGGAGGTCGCTGGTCTGGGACGCTACACAAGTGTATATACACTGGCACCGTCCCACGTCCATGCGACCTCATCCAATGCGGGTGCGGCGGCGGCTACCGCGGAAAACCTCAAACGGCGCTTATATGTAAACCTCGGCGAGGCTTACATATTTGCACCGTTTGGGGTCGAGACATTGGGTCCGTGGATTATTTAAAGAATTATCGGCGCGCCTAATCGAGGTCTCCGGTGACCAGAGGGCTGGCAGCTACCTCGGTCAGCGCATCAGCCTGGTCATACAAAGAGGTAACGCTGCCAGCCTCGCTGGGCACCTTGCCGCCAAGCGGCGGAAATTTCGAGGACATTTTTTATTTGTAAGTAGTATTAGTTTTGTTCTTTTTTTTGTTTTTATTTTAGGTTAATGGTTATTGAAGTTTTGATTAGAGCCAAAACACGATTAAGACATATTTATTCGATAGAAAAACAAGCCAAAGTAGCCAACGTTTTTATTTATAAACGCTTGGAACTGCTAAACGGTGAATAATAGAAACACTAGACTTAATTTAAAAAAAAGAGATTGATATTTTACAAAAGTTGATATGAGTAGAATTGAACTTACATAAATAGTACAATTACAATTAAATAAAGAACGCTTGCGTCGTTTCAGTTTCATGCGCGCGCGCCGCCCCATCTCTTTCTCTCGCATCAGGCAGTAATATAAGCTATCACACGACCATTTCGTATACCATAACTATACGCCAACTGTACGCTAACATTTCTTAGTTAGCGTATTTCCCATACTATGATTGAGGATCTTTCAACCTTCTAGCTATTATGGTACAAAAGATACAGCCCTTTATAGTAGGACAGACGAACGGACAGACAGCGTAGCGTTAATAGAGAATTTAGGAAAAAAAATTGTTTTTGCTTGACCCATACATTTATTTTATTTTTTCAGTTTTGAACACAGTCTTAATAAAAACAATATTATCTAAATTAAAAACCAGACTTGGAGGTTCCAAACGGTTTTTTTTTCACAATATTTATTTGAAATACATCGGTTTTTGGGGTTTAAGCCCGAGGGGGGGCACAAAGAAGGCCCCATTTTTTGTTTTTTGCTTACAACTCGAAATGTATAAGTCTAATCGAAAAGTTTTGTAGGTTTAACAAATTAAACCTGATAAAATTTCCTACAAAATTAGTTGTATGTACTTTTGTCATAGGACTTAAACCTTTGAGAGCTACAGGGCCGCGAAAGTAACAGTATTTTAAAAATGATGACATTTGTATGGCGACCCTCATGAAAGTTGAAGATAAAAAAAATGATTTCATATTCTTGATTAGCGACCCCGAAAACCCTCGGATACAAATTTTCAGTCCATTTGGTGAACCTTTAAAAGCTGCTTTGGCGTTTGAAATGTACGACAAAAAACGTGAAGTAAAAACACATTTTTGAAAATCGACCGTTTTTCGGACCTCATAGCTAGACAACGATTGGGAATAGGTAAAAAAATACAGGACTAATGTTGTAGAGAATTGTATCAGCTTTCATTATGTCATACAATATAATTTCCTATTAAATTAAATTAAATTAAATTAAATATCTTGGACATCGTCACACAAATTATCTAGTCACATTTTAAAGTACCAGAATCTAGCCTGAACTTGTGTTATATGACTAGACAACGAAATAGAATACATAAATAGATACAAACATCCATGACTCGGGTACAAATATTCATATTCATCATACAAATATTTGCCCCTTACGGGATTCGAACCCGCGACCCTCGGCACAGCAGGCAGGTTCACTACCGACTGAGCTACCGGGCCGTCCTATGACGCATCGTTTTCGAGATGTCAGCAAAAAACCAAAAAATGGGACCTTCTTTGTGCCCCCCCTCGGGCTCACCTCAGAGGGGTGAGGACTTTTGGTATGTTTGCCTCTTATCTAGTCCAAACAAAGTTCCTAAGTCAAACTTTCTGCTTTCGACCTTTCCGTCTACACCCCCATTGCGAGCACTCATTTACTGCACTACTAGTTTAAAAAAAAAACAAATCACAAAAAAAAAACTGTCACTTAAATAAATTGAGAACCTAACTAACTATGAACAAACTAGTAATTAGCCCAAAACGTACAGTTAATGAAGTACCTAACTAAAAAGTATGAAACGCTTCAGCCAAACGTGAGATAATCGCGGACAAACATACATAAATACAGGTCAAACTGTGAACCTCCTTTTTTTTTAAGTCGGATTCGTCAACCAGTCTCAATAAAATGCTTCAATGTAAAGAGCATGATGTCCAGTTTCTACATGCATTCGCAAGTTGTGAAGCATTTTTTCTTAGAACACACTTTTTTTTTGGGTTACAAAGTTTTACATGACTAAGAGCGTCAATTTTTAAACTATAAAGGTAGAATTTTCGTTAAGGGACGGTTTAAAAACAATCATGAAAATCGGACAACAGTACGACCAGGAAAATAATACCGCTCGTCAATCTTCGTTTGCGCAGAGCAGGACAGACTCCCCGACAAAACCCGAAGTCATTTAGTAATCAAAGGGTGCAAAGTCGGATAGCAGCGAAAAGGGCGCGAAAATAAATTAGCCAATAGCGTAAACGGATTGAAGGTGGCGCATCCTGATTGGTCAATATAATTTTGCGCGCTATTAAAATTTGTGAACTGCGCAGGTACATCGGTAAGACTTATAAACCTGGTACTCCTGTAGCTTGGACCGGTTCCGAAACAATAGACCCAGGGGTGGAAAATGGTCAGTAAAGTCAGTAAGAGTCTTTTTGGCTAAGGTCAGTAAAAGTCAGTTTTTTCGAAAAATGGTTAGTAACACCACAGTTTTGTAACACCACTGTCTTTTCGGTGAAGGAAAACATCGTGAGGAAACCTGCATGCTTCAATTTCGAGGCATGTATTGTACCTACTGTCCATTGCAAATGGCGACGGGCTCACTCCCCGTCACACTGGACAGAGTTTCGGTACTACTAGTGAAACGTGGATGTTCTGAAGTTTCTGAATATCTCTGACTACCACCTCGGGGAATATAGTCGTGAGCATATGCTTATGCTGGTCAGTAAAATCAGTATTTTGAGGATCAGGGGCTACGTTCCCACAAAAGTGATCTGGTTTCAGGTTGAGGTGAAAGAATGTTTTGGAGTGAGAGTCCCTTAATAATTTCTTTTTAACATATCTTTTTCCTTTTGGAAGATCCATCGAGATTGGAACTTACCTTTAATTAAGAATTTGTATAATATCACAGTTCTTTTTATTGTTTCGGTGATTAAGGTGGTTGCAGAGGGGTCAATTTTATAAAAAACTTTGACGCACAATACGCGTAGACGGAATTAATAAAAGTAATATTTTATATACGGAAAAATAGTTTAGAAAATCTAGATGCCGCGTCACAAATAACATTTCCAATTTATAAAATAATTACGAAGATATAAAGCTTTGAAATTTTTCATACAAATATCTTCGTAAGTATATTATAAATTGCAAATGTTATTTGTGACGCGGCAACTAGATTTTCTAAACTATTTTTCCATATATAAAATATTACTTTTATTAGTTCCGTCTACGCGTATTGTGTGGAATGAAACCACCTTAATTTATCAAATCATAACAAAACATTTAAAGCAGCAGCAGAAATAAAAAACATTATCCAAAATTGTAGTCATAGGTAAAATTTTATTTAAGATTAGATAGAGATTTGGTCAGTAAATGGTCAGTATTTAAGAGGGTTTTAGTCACTAAAATCAGTATTTTGGCCATGGAATCAGTTTCCACCCCTGTAGACCTTTTTAAACCTACTGGTATTCATAATCTAATTCTTCTTTATTATAACCTTCTTCCTGTTTTTCGCATACTTTTGTAACCCTACTATATACAGAATCTTTAGGACATGCTTTCGTTTCAGTATTTACCAATGTACTACCAAAGTCGTAGTCATACGTCATCATGTATGGCGTCAACACGGTCTTGTATATAAACAACATGGCCTCGGCGGTGTCCATCTCAGCTGGATCGTCCGGCTCCGCTGAATCGCCGCCGCATCGTTCCGTCATTACACTGATTATTAGGAGTGCTGTTAACGCGAAGATTTTCGACATTGTTCTTGTGGTTCTGTAATTAAGAATAACATGCCATTTAACTTTGATCTCAAATTAGTACAAAGTTAAAAAATATAGGAATAAAAAAAAAATTAATGATTTTAATTTCATTGGAATGCAAAGAAACACTATGAGAACTCATTCTGAGGATAATCTTAGTTTTAAGCCTAGGATGCTACACTCCATAGCTCTCTGGCAAACCTTGACGGTTGGCTTCTGACTGCTTGACGATCAGAAGTCAGAAGTGTAGTTTTATAATAGTTAATACTTCCGCTGCTAAGCTCAAAACAATGATATTTGTGCAGTGCCGACACTGTGGAATGCAATACAAACCTGACTCACCAGGCAAGTCGTGCGCACAGCGGCCCATTTTTTTCTGACCTACGTCGTAGGTGTTAAGATAAAAAAAATGAGTTTAGTAAAGAAGAAATCACAATTGTCTTACCTTAAATAATTATAATGTATGCGATGCACCGAACGGAGTGTTCTGGTCGCTGCCCCAAGCTGGTCTAATCCAGGAAAATATTATAACTAACAGAGATTAAATACTATAAAATGGTTCACTCCTCCAATAAGGTAAACTTGTTTGTAACACATTAGTTTTACCAAATAAAGTTACAATAATTGTGGTTACAATGTTTCCTTATAGATGATATTAAATTGCAGCAACAATTCCTGACGCAATTCCTCTTCTCTTCGAGTCATCGTCAGTTATAGGCGACCCGGTTGGTGTAATGGTTACCACGCCGGACTGCCAAACCAGGGTTCTGGGTTCGAATCCCGGTTCGGTCATGGATGTTTATATGTTTGTGCCGTTGTTGTATGGTTTCCATAATAAACAGCCTATTAGTGCTTGCTTGGGATCATTACAATGTGTGCCTGTGAGCGTTAATGTTTGTATGAAAAGTGAAATTTTTTATTATTTTGCATGACAACCAATCATGCTGTAGTATAAATGTAATGTCACGTAATTCATACATAAACTCACAACTTCTTGTCAACTCAAAACCCCTTCTTGGTTGACATCCCACATATACGCACCAAGCGCCTTTCTAGAGTGCGATTTTTGAATCTGATACGTTGAGTTCAGCAGTTGAAAATGTATGGAGATATGCATCTTTCTACCGCTGATTTGACTTTCAAAAATCGCACTCCTGGAGTAGGATTTCTGGAAGTCAAATCAGCAGTAGAAAGATGCATATCTCCATAGTAATTTTGACATTTTCAACTGCTGAACTCAGCGAATGAGATTCAAAAATCGAACTCCTGATGCTCTGCCTGCGTCAGTATTTCCGAGCGCTTACAACCCGAATTAAAGTACTGGAGTGAATAGGCTTCTTCTGGGTAAGCTCGCTACATCTTCGACCCCATCTTCGTCCTAAGGACTGGATTGAGGTCAAGAGCAAACCATAAATATCATCAGCAATAAAAAAACAACCAAAATCCCTAAGGGCTTAGACCATAATAACTAGGGACCAGATTCGCGTTAGCGTTCCCCTCTGCCAAGTTACACGATCAATTGATCATCTGCATTTACATATAATTGTATGACCTTATCACTAAACGAGACAGCATATTAATTGTGGAACAATAACTTCAACTAGTCTCGTTACGTTTCACACGACACTATTTCTAACAATCAAAATAAGAATCTAAATGTAATAAAATCCAAAGTTGAGGATTTCAGGCTACCTCGTCCCCCAGCAAAAAGTGACAGAAAAGTTTGTTAGTTAGTAGCAATGACTTTCTATAAAGTTATTGGTCAGTAGAATGAGCGTTTTTATTTTTTTTTTATTTAGTTCCTAAAAAACTCGACAGATGACATGCTTATCGCTCCATAGAGACGTAGGCGAGATCCTGTCAAAATCATGCCAAGTAAGTGCCTGTCTTTTTTTAAAGGCCAAGGGATCGAGCCCATACAACCATGTTAGACGTAAACAGTGTCATATTTTCAAATATAATATATATGTAATAATTAAAATTATTCTTTAATAAAGAAATATTCAATCAAAAGATGCGTTGGCATCTTTTTGATCATCTTCTCCCTCTTTATTATTTTAAAGAAACACTTTTTGAAATTTTGACCTTTATTTGTACAGACCGTAGCGCCATCTACATCGACAACAGAAAACAACACTTT
The DNA here is from genome assembly GCA_927399405.1 of Agonopterix arenella. Taxonomy (NCBI): domain Eukaryota; kingdom Metazoa; phylum Arthropoda; class Insecta; order Lepidoptera; family Depressariidae; genus Agonopterix; species Agonopterix arenella. Next base: position 1,881,836 of record OV656716.1, on the reverse strand, counting down.
TATTTTTAATGTCCTTTTGTCTCGTATTACCAATACCGGCTTCTGTTTGTCTACAAATGTAAAAGATAAATAAACGATATTTAATTTAATTTAATTTAATCTATCGATCCACTAGAATACCAAAAGAAAACGCTCATTAAACGCGTAACTCGAAGCTTACTGGGTGGTCAGAAGCTTCGCTACAACTACCAAACTATAGAATCATGCAGTTGCAGCTAGGCTTTTACTTTTAGCGTATTCAAGTGGAATGTTTTGTTATGTTATTGCCGTCTTATATGCAATGGATCAAGTCGGATATCGATCTTTTATATTCCTCCAAATCTTATACAAAACTGCAATTTCACCCTGTATACTATTACCTATTCTGTGGCAAGTGAAAGTTGTTCAGTTTGATGGTCTGAAGCACCACTTTACGATGCATAAATAAAACAAATATCTTAGATTCTTTATTTATTGTACGCTTTCATAGTCAGACGGATTAGCACATTAATTTAGGTTTTCTTTGATTGAGAAATGATTCTGACGCAACTGAATGAATGAATCCTCATTGACGTATTGAGAGTCGTAACTTTCTGTACCATAATATATCTCAATTTTCTCACACACTCTCGTAAGTTTATTCTTTGCCATTCCCAAAGGGCATGCACTATTTCTATGATCGAATGCGCGTGCGTGGTTTGCGCGTTTATTCCTGTTGTGTACGATAGCACCATCACCATCGTAGTCGATGTTGAACGCCATCATGTAGGGCAAGATTATACCGATTATTAGAAGTGCTGTTAACATGACGCACTTTGACATTGTTCTTGGATATTCTGTAAAAAAAAATGTAATTTTTTTTTTAAATTATAGACAAACAATAGTTTGTGTAGCAATAAGACTTCAAATCAAATTATTTATTTCAGATCATAAATTTGATAACAATATCACCAATTACAATTTCATTGTTAGTATTGCTCACTATACTTCATTCCATATAAGAACGAAAAAATATTCCGATGTGGCTTTATGGTCAATTCTGATTAGTGTTATATATTTATCAGAAAGATATACATATACTATCCGAGGTACTGTTCTAAGAATAAGTCAGAGTAAAGGCTGGGCCAGACAGAGTGCAGCTGCAGACCGGCTGCAGGCCGGCAGTAGTTGTAAACTGTGGAATTACACCTCGCATATAATTCCATAGTTTATAACTACTGCCGGTCTGTAGCCGTTCTGAAGCTGCACTCTGTGTGGCCCAGCCTTTAGGGTGAAGCCAAACGAGCGTAATTTTTGTGAGTCGCGTATTTTGAGTCCGTTTCATATAAAGGCTGAGGTCATAGACAATGCATTCCCGGATTTTATATGAAACGGACTCAAAAATTCAAAATACGCGACTCACAACTCGCAAAATTACGCTCTTTTGGCTTCACCATAAGGGCCTGTTTAGTGATTGTTAGCTTACTTGACAGATCGTTTGACATTATTTCGTATGAAAGATATGTCATAATAGGCTAACAAGAAGTGGTGAAAAAGGCTTAAGTGTTTCAAATCTCTGTTTCTGTTAATCAAAATAGCCTTTATAATTTCTTCGCTATTTAGTATAGGTTAGTGTATCAATTCATTTGATTACTAATGCATCACACGATAAAAAAAAACAATTGTTATAATAAGGCCCGCTTGCGCCTAGCAGGGTTTATCGTTATTAACTCGGAACTAGACACTACTTTGGAATTAAATTATAATTATGTCTTGCACCATCACCACATAAACTTGTGTTATATTTAAACCGCCGATGTGGTAGGTTTACGTCACTAGACTACGTGCTAAATGTCAAAATTGAGGCAACAGCTGTTTTAACAGTTTTGTTGTAGGCTCGCGCAACTCTCCAACAAAAAAATTTATATGAAACGTGCACCGCGCTATTTAATTCCTTTGAACGGTTGCACACGTTTCATACATTCTGGATAATCGGTCACAACCAGTTTTTAGTATGGAAGTCCCGACTCATAACGTAGTGTGTTACACGCTCTTTGATAACATAAATGAACGATGAAAAGGAAAAGTCATTGCTAAAATAAAACAAATGAGACAGACAAATACAAAGAGATGCAGTGTGAAAGAGAGGTAGATATATTATGTTCATTCAACATTCAGTTTTCATATTTTGTCGGATTACATAAACTCTATGGTTATTTAGGATGTTGCCAGCGAAAAACAGAGAACTGTCAGGTTAGTTGACTATGAACTAGTTTTCATTGGCGCAAGACAATCTTCGATAACACTCGTTCAATCTTTAGGTCGGTGCTACTAAAGACGGGGTTACGCAATTTAACCCAGCATTTGGCGCAAGTGGGCCTTATAATGTTAAATGTCGATACTAGTGGTAACAATAGTTTTTCTGCGGATCTCTTCATTTCCGATTCGATCTCGCAGGGACTCTCCGAGCATACTGGAGCGAGCACTCAAAGAAAGTTAGTCTAAGAGATAAGAGGAACTTTGGTAACCATCAGCTGCAAGGCCGATTCAGTATTCATAGGGTATTGTTAAAATACGAAATTTAATTAAGAACAACTTTTGTGCCAGAGCAGGAGACTGAACCCCAAAACTCAAAGTATAACAGTATTTTTAAAATACATATACTTTATCTTGGGGTTTAGGGCTTCATTATCACTTTCTGTAGTTTTTTCTGCTCTATAAACATTTTTTTATTTTTATTTTTTTTTATTATAGGGTGTAGTGTAGAACATCTCTGTGATGGGGATGGACAAGGTCTGCCTGCATAACTCCAGTCGGTTTAGGAGTAAAAGCCGTTCAAAGGTCTGGTATGGTTGCTTCAAATGAATATGCATGAATATGCAGGTATTATTGTAATACGCACTGTAGCTATGCGAACAGTGCAAAAACTGACATGGTCTATCAGTCGGTTTAGGAGATAAAGCCGTTCAAAGATTGGAACTTTGAATGGCTGTATCTCCTAAACCGACTGACAGAACATGACAGTTTTTGTACTGTTCACAGAGCTACAGTGCATATTACAATAATATCCTATGATCAGCCTTGCACCTGATCGTTCATATTTGATGCAGACCTTACAAATACAAAATCATTTATTTGTGATACACAGGTATAAATTATTTGATGGTACATGCATTGTTTAGTGTCACTGTGATCTGCCATAAGGCTTACAAAATTAGGTACCTATAGTTTGTAAAATATAGCGTGATACCTGTGACATCTGTCACATACATACATTTTTCAAGTAAGTCTCTGTCGCTCTTATTTCTTACGCATCGCCCCGTCCTGCTGTTACAGGTATTAAGCTAAATTTAACAAACTGTAATTATAATGTATGAAATATAAATAATACGAAATGACAGAAACAGAAATCAGTAATCAGCGATAATGCGCAAAAAACACAAATTTATAACATAAGTAATAAGAACAATGATTTATGGACTTTGATGATTATTTATGTCAATGAAATAAAATTAAATATTATGTCAAAGGTAATTAATGTCATGTAATCTACACTATTACAAAACTGCAACAGAAGTGCGCTCAAACATTGAAGACATTTACAAAACATAGATATAGAAAAAGTTATTCATTAATTACAACCTTACCTTTAGACGGCAGTCTGTTTTTTTGGTGTAAAATAAAGTATAATTGATTTAACTCCTAAACCGACTGGAGTTATGCAGGCAGACCTGGTCCATCCCCATCACAGAGATGCTCTACACCCTATGAATACTGAATTAGCCTTGCAGCTGATAATTACCAAAATTCCTCTTATCTCTTATACTAAGTATAGTTAGTAAATAATAATCACTACAGGGTGAAATTGATATCATTAGCATCCTTTTAAACTAAGAGTCTAACCATCAAACTGAACAACTTTTACATTTTTTTTTGCTCCGATTGGTTTGCTGCCATAGTAAAAGTTGTTCAGTTTGATGGGTAGACTCTTAGTTTAAAAGGATGCTAATGATATTAATTTCACCCTGTAAATCCTACCTTAAATAATGTATGCGATGCACTGAACGGACTACTCCGGACGCCGCCTCAAGCTGATATAATCCAGGGAAATAGTAAAGGCTTATATAATAAAGAGAACGACCATAAATAAAAGGCAGAGTTCGAGTCGGACTCGCGCACCGAGGGTTCCGTACCAACAGAAACAACGGGAGTGGGCACTCCCGTTTCGCCTCAATACTGGTGAATTTGCATTTGAATTTTATAAGAAACTAGCGTTAACCCGCGACTTCGTCCGCACAAATTATATCATCATATCAGCCGACAGAAGTCCACTGCTGGACATAAGCCTCCCCCAAAATGTGGGGATTTGCCATAATCGCCACGCTTGGCAGGCGGGTTGGCGATCGCAGTTGGATTGAATGTATGTACTCAGAGGATGCTGCTGCCCATCCTCCGGTAGATCCCTTAGTCGCCTTTTACGACACCCACGGGAGGAAATGGGATGGTGCTATTCTTAGCCGACACCACACGGCAAAATTATATACCAGATTTTAAATCAGATAATAAGCTATCAAACAAAAAAAGTTTCATCAAAATCGGTTCAGTAGTTTTTCGGTGATGCTCGATCAAACAAACAGACAGACAAAAAATTTTAAAATTGGTGACATGGAATCAGGGACACCTAAAAACCATATCGTAACTTTTTTTTTTGTTAATATCTTCAATATACAGACACTTTCTGTTACAGTTTTATAATAGTTTAGATGCTACAATCATCATTCATTCATCATCAGCCTATAAATGTCCCACTGCAGGGCACAGGCCTACCCTCAGAGAGGGTGTATGGGTATTAGTCCACCACGCGTGCCCAATGCGGATTGGTAGACTACACATATGCATCAGAATTTCTTCTTCAGCGTATGCAGGTTTCCTCACGATGTTTTCCTTCACCGTTTGAGAGCAGTCGGTATTACGTACATAAGTTAGAAAAACTCATTGGTACATAGCATGTTGTCCGTGCGGATTCGAACCCGGACTCCCATAATTGGGTGTCCATACCTCTCCGCAACGCGCCGCCAAGGTTGACCTCGCCGAAACTCTTCAACCTATATATGAATGCACTGATCGAGGAGCTCAGTAGCACCCGTGTCGGCTGTCATATTGACGGACTAGCTGTCAATAATATTAGTTATGCGGACGATATGGTGCTTCTGAGCGCTTCAGTTTGTGGTCTTAGAAAGCTGCTAGGTATTTGAGGAAAATATGGCTGCAGCCATGGCCTAAAATATAAGGTCTAACAAAATTAGGTGAAACTATTTTAAGGGGATGATCAGACCATCAAACTGAACAACATTCTCTATGGGACCAATATTGAAATCGCGAAAAAAAAATCTGCTGTCCCATACATTTAGTTCGAGTAGGTTTGTATGGAACAGCTGATTTTTTTTCGCGATTTCAACATTGATCCCATAGAGAAAGTTGTTCAGTTTGATGGTCTGATCATCCCCTTAAAATAGTTTCACCTAATTTTGTTAGACCTTATATAACAGCAGTAAGAGTGAATTCATGGTCTTTCAGGCCGGAGCCAAGTGTCCATCCAATGTTCCACCTATCAAGATAAATGGAAGTCTATTGAACCGAGTGGAAAAAATTAAATACCTCGGACATTGGTTGACCTCCGACCTGAAGGACAATGAAGACATTGAGAGGGAGCGCAGGGCGTTGTCTGTACGTGCCAATATGATAGCCCGCAGGTTTGCTCGTTGTTCCACACCAGTCAAGATTACACTCTTTAGAGCATACTGCACTTCCTTTTACACGAGCAGCCTGTGGCTAAACTATACGAAAAAACAGTGCAGTGCCTTTCGCGGTCAGTTCAATAACGCGTTCAGGGTGCTGTTGGGGCTGCTGCGATTCTGTAGTGCATCGGGGATGTTCGCCGATGCGCGAGTAGATTGTTTTTACACTACTATGCGCAAAAGGTTTACATCCCTCGTGCGTAGGATAAGCGCCAGCACCAACAGCATCTTGACCATGTTTGCAAGTAGGTTTGACTGTCAGTACGTGAACCATTGCTGTATGATTCACTTGCTGACAAACAAACAATTATAATTAAAAAGAAATATGTCGCTGTGTATAAACTAACAATAGGCTAAGTGTGTTACTAACAATATTGTCATCAAAGTTGGTCGAAAATAAAGTTTTCTATTCTATTCTGTTAAAAAAATTTCGTTTCTTGTATGGAGACCCCTTTTAATTTTTGTTTTGTTTTTTTATTATTGGTTAGCAAATACAAAGTAATGCCACACAATTATTATAAATCATATTTGTGGTTACAGTGTTTCCTTATTATTCGCATTATCGCTGGTATTTCGAATTCGTTAATTACAAAACACCTTTATTCGGCTCTGGGGAAGTCCCCAGAGCCGAATAAAGGTGTTTTGTGGGCGCTGACATCTGTAGCACAGTGCTACAGATGTCAGCGCCCACAAGTTATAGCAAAAAGATGCCAACAGATGGCGATACCGTCGCTCTCGGAAATATGCTCCATACAAAGACAACGTTCATCGATGTTTTGATTATCGAGATTCCGTATTACACTCAGAATTCCTGCTCTCCTTTCCTGGTGTATTCGACAAACATGGCCGGCAAATTCCCACTTTAGATAATCTGGCGGTTTTTTCCCCAACATCGGCTATTCGTGTTTTGGAGCGTAGTGTAGTGTTTTTGACATGGTCCGTTCTTTTAACACCCTGTATACTACTCTCCATAATGATAATTTTGATTTGTTTTTGTTATAGGACCAAAAATGTGACCAGAGGAGAGGCAGATTGGAGAAGCAACATTCTTTCATTGATAACGGTCCGTACCTATATTGTAATAGAAAATTTGAAACCGTGCATAGAAGCGCGCTCATTTTGGCATGCATAGTTTTTCCCATTTGTATGAATAGAAAGCCAAATGGTGTGCCAAGACATGAATAAAATATCCCGACCCGGTTGGTGTGATAGTTACCACGCCGGAATGCCAAACCAGGGTTCGAATCTCGGTTCGGTCGTGGATGTTACATGTGTGTGCCGTTGTTGTATGGTTTCGATAATAAAAAGCCTGAGGCTTGCTTGGGATCATTACAATGTATGTGCCTGTGAGCGTTATTTCATACAAGCTGTCGATGTCGGTACACTCACACATAGTAGACTAAGAGATAAGTGTACTTTTTGCAACCATCAGCTGCAAGGCTGATTCAGTGTTTATCGGGTGTAGAGCATCTCTGTGATGAGGATGGACCTGCTCTGCCTGCCGTTGCCTGAAATAAATGAATAAATAAATAAATAACTCCAGTCGGTTTAGAAGTTACTGATGTTTAAAGGTCAGTAAAAAATTAATTCGGTGTTTCTCTGAGAGATCACATCAGAAATGAAGTGATACGTCAGAGAACGAAAGTGGTTGACATAGCTCAGAAAATTAGCAAGCTGAAGTGGCAATGGGCTGGTCATATCTGCCGAAGAACTGACAACCGGTGGGGTGTCAGGGTTCTGGAGTGGAGACCGCGAACTGGTAGACGTAGTGTGGGACGTCCTGCTGCCCGCTGGACAGACGACCTAAAAAAGGTAGCGGGGAGCGACTGGATGAGGAAGGCCGAGGACAGAGTTTTGTGGCGCGCCTTGGGAGAGGCCTATGTTCAGCAGTGGACGATGATAGGCTGATGATGATGATGATGATGAAAAAATTAAGGATAAGCTGCAAGGCTGATCGTGTGATATTATTGTAGTGTGCACTGTAGCTATGTGAACAGTACAAAAACTGACATGGACTGCCAGTCGGTTTAAGAGATACAGCCGTTCAAAGGTCGGACCTTTCGGACCGACTGATGAACCATGTCAGTTTTTATACTGTTCATATAGTTACAGTGCACACTACAATAATATCATACGATCAGCCTTGCAGTTGATCCTTAATTTTTTACTGACCTTTAAACATCATTTACTTCTAAACCGACTGGAGTTATGCAGGCAGACTGGGTCCATCCCCATCACAGAGATGCTCTACACCCCATAAACACTGAATCAGCCTTGCTGCTGATGGTTGCAAAAAGTACACTTATCTCTTAGTCTATAGCTTGCGTTAGAGGAACAGGTGCACACACTCATCCAGGGTATGAGCGTATCTGTTTGTACGTCTTATCCGCGTTTCATACATTTTTGGTCCAAATGTGAAAGCCGGCCAACAAAACAAAATTTTAACAAAAAATTAAAACCGCCTTCAAAAAAACTAAAAAGTTAAAAAATAATATTGCAGCCGAACTTTTTCGTTCGCATCATAAGAACATTAATTTGTTTTTTCGTCAAAAATTCATCGGCTGCAATATTATTTTTTAACTTTTTAGTTTTTTTGAAGGCGGTTTTAATTTTTTGTTAAAATTTTGTTTATTTCACAATTTTCAGTTGTGAATTCATTAGTTCAATTTAATAGTAGTGCTTTAAAGTAACAAACGCACTAGCCGGCACTACGATTTTCAAAGGTTCCCCTCGATTTCTCTGGGATGCCATCATCAGATCCTGGTTTCCTTATCATGGTACCACCCTTGGAATATCTACATACATACATACACATTCTCACGCCTGTCTCCCACTGGGGTAGGCAGAGACAACGGAACGCCACCTGCTACGATCCTGACAAACCTCTCTAGCTTCCTCCACATTCATAAGTCCTTTCATGCATGCTCGTCGGTTACGGGTAGATCTGACCTGGCCCTTTTTAAGCACGTCGCCAATTTGGTTCGTATATGTACGTCTAGGCCGTCCCCTTCCAACATTTCCACTTACGCTTGCCTTATAGATTGCCCTCGTCAATCTGCTCTCATCCATTCTTTCCACACGACCAAACCATCTCAACATACCTTTCTCTATTTTTGTCACTACATCCTCTTTCAAACCACAACGTTCTCTAATAAAACTATTTTTCAATTTGTCCATCACAGTCACACTACACATACTTCTCAGTGAGCACATTTCCACTGCGTTAATCCTACTTTCATGCGTCTTCTGCCATACCCAAGATTCACTTCCATACATCAATGTCGGGACTAACACTCCATTATGAACTGCCTTCCGTGCCTTTTTGGACACGTGTTGGCTTTTCACAAAGGAATTCAGAGCTCCATTTACCCTATTTCCTGCTTTCACTCTTCTCTCAATATCACTCTGACACTTACCGTCTCTGGTAAACATGCATCCTAAGTACACAAACTCATTCACCTGTTCCAATTTTTCATCACCAATCATAAACCCTTGGAATATCTTTCCAACAAAAATCATCAAAATCGGTTCATAAACGACGAAGTTATCCGCGAAAACACATAAAAAATATGTATATTATATATGTATATATATACAGTCGAATTGAGAAACCTCCTTTTTTGAAGTCGGTTAATTAAAAACGAATGCTATTCTGTAAAAACTAGTCCGTCTATACATTTATTATTAAGTCATGAAAGCTGTAGCAGTCACCATCATCATATCAGCCATTAAACGTCCACTGCTGGACATAAGCCTCCCCCAACATGGGGGGGATTTGCCATAATCGCCACGCTTGGCAGGCGGGTTGGCGATCGCAGTTGGATCGAATCAATGTGTGTACTCATAGGATGCTGCTGCCTATCCTTCAGTAGATCCCTTAGTCGCCTTTTACGACAGCCACGGGAGGAAATGGGATGGTGCTATTCTTAGCCGACACCACACGGACTCTGTAGCAGTAATACTTATAAATGCTGAAACGGACAAGTTCTAAAATTAAAGAATATAACCTTTGCTTGTTTCAAGTATTAAATATCACTATTGTTTGCTTTTGAACATTTTGTAAGTTATATGAGCTATGACTTGTAAATTTTTTCATGTAATGACTACGGAACGCTATCTTTTGGTGCTGTAATAATAAATGCTTAGACATATATACATAAGCTCACGCCATTGTCCCATGGGGGTAGGCAGAGACCACGGACACCTTTACTTGATAAATTTCATTCGTAAGTCTTCTTTCATTCATTCTTTCTACGTGACCGAACCATCTAAGCATACCCCTCTCAATCCTTGTTACAATATCATCCTTCAACTTACACCAATCCCTTATCACACCGTTCTTGATTCGATCAACCAAAGTAATACCACACATACTTCGTAAGGAGCACATTTCAACTGCATTCACTCGACTTTCATTCATTTTATTCCATACCCAAGATTCACTCCCATACATCAGGGTAGGCACCAACACAATGCTTAGACGTACAAGTTATAACAGAATATAACTTTATTTTTGGCCGACACTTAAACATTTTGGAATAATAATATGTATGATGTATTTTCTTACAGAATGTGAATGTCAACCTGTGGACGTGTCAAGGGAGAAGTGTTGCGACTGTGACTGTAGAAGACACGACACCTGCCAAAGGAGTACAGATAAGGTACGAAAACAATTCAAACTGAACAACTTTCTCTATGGAACCAACATCCAAAACGCGAAAAAAAAATCAGCTGTCCGTTTGAGTCGAGTTATGTTTGCAGTTTTGTATGGGACGGCAGATTTTTTTTTTCGCGATTTAGATTTTGGTCCCGTAGAGAAAGTTGTTCAGTTTGATGGTTTGATCATCCCCTTAAAATAGCGTGGCCCTTCCGTGGTGGTCTCATAGTAAAATTTGTTCATATTGATGGGTAGGCTTTAGAGTTTTTGGGGAGAGGGCTTCTTACACCCTGTATAATTATGTCAGCGTTTCGTTCTTCAGCAAAGTAATACGAAATACGGAGCTCTGCTCATAATGAAGGGGTAGTCTGAGTCTAGAAGTTCGAAATAATACCATATTCATAATATCGAGAATTATGTACGTAATGCCGACCGCTCTCAAACGGTGAAGGAAAACAGTGAGGAAACCTGCATACGCTGAAGAGGAAATTCCAATGCGTTTGTGACTTAAACCATTTAAATAAGCGCCTTTCAGAATTTTTTATAATGCGCACAGCCAAGGAGTGGAATGCCCTGCCTGCTTCAGTATTTCCATACGCTTACAATCCGAATTACTTTAAAGTACTGGAGTGAATAGGCTTCTTCTGGTTGAGCTCGCTACATCTTCGACCCCATCTTTGTCCTGAGGACTGGATTGAGGTCAAGAGCAAACACATTCGTAATAAAAAAATATGGACTAGTTACGCGTGTAATTCTAGTAACAAACTTTTCTGACACTTTTAAAGGGGGACGAGGTAGCATGAAATACGCAACTTTGGATTTTATTCCGTTACTTTAGAGTCTAATTTGGAATGTCCAAAAATCATGGCAACAAAAACAATCTCGTGTGAACCCCAAACAAGACTAGTTGTTCCGCAGTTCTAGGCTGTCTCGTTTAGTGATAAGGTATACAATTGTATGCACATGTAAATGATAACGTAATAGTCGGGGAAATCTACGGATTTTTGTATGAAGTAGGTTACATTAATTGTACTTTAAGTGATGGTTTGAAATATTAGTAGATACACACCTGAAAAACATAAATTCTCAATAATCCCCGATTTTGTATTTTGAATTATGGAATAATTAAGACATTTACAAAACATTAAATTTAGGTATGAACTAAAAATGGAAAACAGGTGATTTTGTACAGGACGGCTTCGTTCAATACGTTTTACTTATAACAATAATAATCTCCGGTTAATATCGTAAATTTGAGTAGATATTTAATATTTTGTAAGTATAAAAAAATATAACCTCAAAACTTAATTATCTGCTGTTTGTTTGTACACAATAAATTTGCCTTGTGGTAATTAACTGTCTCTTTTGCTGGTATGCTGGAAGAAATATCTTTAGAAATAAGCTTACCCTTTGTACATTTATATCGATTTTAAGGTATTTTTCAGGGCCCTCAGCCTATATAACCACGAAATCTCGACAAAAGTGTTATAAACTAACAGTAATATTAGTTCAAACACAATTTACTAAAGTGTATTTAATGCAATCTCAAACCGTATTTTTCCTAGACTATAAGGCAGGTCCCTAGTTAAATAGTTAAAAGTATGTGAAGTCTACCAATCCGCATTGGGCACACGTGGTGGACTAACGCTCAAACACCCTCCCTGAGGGTAGGCCTGTGCCCTGCAGTGGGACGTTTATAGGCTGATGATGATGATCCGAATGTCTTTAAAAATATTTACTTTATATCTACAGATTTCTGTCCAACCCGAACCAAAAGCAACACAAAAACCATCTAGTCCAATCAAAAACCGTCAGGAGCCAAAAGTTGAAGCACCGACCAATCAGAGCACACCACCCGAACCACCGCCCATTCACAGACAACACTACGACCATACGACCAATCAGAAACCTCCCACGGACCCAACGACCAATCAGAGACAGCCATACGACATATCAACTCAGAACTACGCACAAAGCAATCAGAGGCCGGCATTTGAACCTGGAAGACAATACGAAGCGAATCAGAGGGTTGTGGAACAGAGGGTTTTTGAACCTCAACGGCCGCCGTCGTTTGAGACGAATCAGAAATTCGAGCCGGCCAATCAGAGGGTTCAGAATGAGTCCCATCACCGGCCGGCGAGATTGGCCAATCAGGAGAGTCAAGAATTGCAGCATGTCCAACATAGTTTTCCTCAAGGCTACAGACACGATGAGGCAAGTGCAAAGCTAAAGGTATCTTCAAATTAAAGATTACTTCTGTTGTCAACAGTACAGAAAATTATAAGAGGGGTTAGAAGTGCAAAGTAGGCGTGGAACGCGTGCCACACGGTTATGCAATGATTTGCATAACATCGTAAGGCGCGCGGCGTGGTGCGAGCGAGAGGGCATAAGTAGTTGTAGCAGCGTGAGCGGGAAGACAAGTGGCGACAGCCGTCTCCGAAGCAAAAGCTCTACTTTGCATTTCTAACCCCTTTTATAATGTTCTGTGTTCAGCCCCTTTCTTTTATTTTCGGCCTCGCTTCCTACCGGCCAATTTACTGTAGTTACTCGTATGAGACGAAACCTTTGACTACTTATATAGGGACTAGTTACGCGTGATATTCTACTAACAAACATTTCTGCCACTTTTCGCGGGGGGCGAGGTAACATGAAATCCGCGACTTTGGATTTTATTCTCCATAACTTTAGATTCTAATTTTGAATGATAAAAATCATGAAAAGTAGTCTCGTGTGAAACCCAAACGTCATAAGTTCGTAGTTATTGTTTCGCAATTATAGGCTGTCTCGTGCATTGATAAGGTATAAAATTGTATGCTCATGAACAATTGATCTTATACCGTGGCAGAGGGGAATGCTACCGCAAGGCCGGTCCCTATATAAATAGTCAAATGTCGAAAGAGATATGATTCGTCAATCAAATTATCAGTCAAATTAAAAATATATGTTAATTTTTTTTATAAACTACAGAAAATAGAGATTTAAAGTAAAAAACATTTAATAGCAAATGTTATCAGCTTTCTTTGTAACTTCTTTTTAAATTAAACTCTTTTTCGAGTCCTTTTTATTTCGAAAGTATATTATATGTACTTAAAAGGTTATTGCAATTTTAAAAGTGTGATACTTAGTTTTGCAGGCCAGTGTATATTACTTATATTGCAATGATTCACTGGACGATACCAATGACATTGCGCCACACTGTCTTGATTGATCTTTGAAAAAAATATTCGTATGCTCTTCTCTCTCCGGCAATTTTCAATTTATCGGGTCACTTCTTCAAGAAGAAGATCGGGTCACTGCGGATTTGTTTTTATAATGTTTGTTGTTATTATCTTTAAAACCGCCAAAAGTGGTCACTTTTGGTGGTTTTGCATAACACCATACATTGTTGTGATTTACAGATGACGTCACCACAAGCAAGCCACTCTTTCGTACAGCCAGATATGAATTTACAAGTCATGACCCAAGCTAAGCTCACACCAGTACCGTTACCTGACCCTAATATGCGTAAGTCACTGATATAAACTTTAGTATTTGTCTCTTTGAACTGTTCTTCCATCCCATAGTTGTCTGGAAGAAACTGAATCTCACTGAATCATTAGGGTTCGGGTTCGAATCCGCACGAACGACTACCTTTGCTTCAATTAGTTTTTCTAACTTATAGGTACAGGGTGTAAAATTAAATGGGACAGTTACTTAAAGAGGTGCTTCAGACAATCAAACTGAACAACTTTCTCTATGGGACCAATATCGAAATCATGAAAAAAAAATCAGCTGTCCTATAAAAAACTGCAAACGTAACTCGACTGAAATGTATGGGATGACAGATTTTATTTTCGCGATTTCGATATTGGTCCCATAGAGAAAGTTGTTAGGTTTGATGGTCTGAAGTGTGGGGACTTGCTACAGATGTCAGCACCCACAAGTTTTAGCAAAGATGCCAACAGATGGCGATACCGTCGCTCTCGGAAATATGCTCCGTACATAGACAACGTTCACCGTGAATACGTAACTCGTAACCTACTACAAATAAGGTTCACAATCGTAAACAAGATATGAATCGCGCAAGAGAAATTATCATAGAGATTCGATATACAGGGTGTAAGTGACAGCCTAGCAAATACTGAAACGACCTCAGACCATATAACTGAACAACTTTTACTATCAGAGCAAACCGATCGGAGCAAAAAGAAAATCAGCTGTTCCATACATTAATTTGAGTTAGTAGGCGTTACAGTTTAGTATGGGACAGCAGATTTGATTTGATTTGTTTTTGCTCCGATCTATTTGTTTCCACAGTAAAAGTTGTTCAGTTTGATGGGTAGAGTATGTGGTTTAAAGGTTAATGATACTTTTCCCTACACTCTGTATAGGCTGATGATGATAGGAACAACGTAATTAATAAATAAATAACGCTCACAGGCACATACATTGTAATGATCCCAAGCAAGCACTATAGGCTGTGTTTATTATGGAAACCATACAACAAGGGCACGAACATATAAACATCCATGACACCACTAATCACCACACTGAAAACAACTATCACTTTTTATTCTAGTACTAGCGTGATCCCGCGACTTCGTCCGCACAAATTATATACCAGATCATTAGCTATCAAACAAAAAGTTTCATCAAAATCGGCTCAGTCGTCTTTGCGTGATGCTCGTTCAAACAAACAAACACACAAACAAACAGACAGACAAAAAATCCAAAAATTGGTGATATGGAATCAGGGACACCTAAACACCATATCGTAATTTTTGTTGTTGTTAATATCTTCAATGTACAGACAATCTTCTGTTACAGTTTTATAATAGTATAGATAGATGCCGCCTCGTTAGACCGTCCGACCGACGCGACGCTTGGACGGACCGACGCCGATCTCATTTTGAAAATTGAAAACCATTTTTCATCAACAGGACCGATGTCTTTAACGAACGTGATGTACCCGCCACTGCCTCAAGGATATCCATACATAAACCATTGTAGAGTGGTGAGTAAATTCTCCTTTATCTACAAAGTGAAATTTATATCGTTGACATCCTTTTAAACTTAGAGTCTACCCATCAAATTGAACAATTTTTACAATGCGAGCAAAAGAAAAAAATAAAAAATCTGCTGTTCCATACTAAACTTTGCTAAACTGCAATGCCTACTCGACTCAAATTTATGCAAAAGCTGTTTTTTTTTGCTCCTATCGTTCTGCTCGCATAGTAAAAGTTGTTCAGTTTGATGGTTAGACTCTTAGCTTAATAGGGTGCTAATAATATCAATTTCACCCTGTATAATAATTATTAAGAGTATAATATCCGACTCTGTTAGAGAAAGTGGATTTCAGAGTCCCACCTCAAAACTCCTTGCGTTCAAAAACTTCTTTCTTTAGTAAACTTGTGACCGGCTTTTCAAACAGACATACCTCGGATGCCATCAATTCAAACCGCAACACCTTAAGGCTCTTAGTACGAGCCTTAACAGGACACTGCAAGTTAAACAAACACCTACACAGAATGGGGCTTGTAGATTCACCCACTTGCAGATTCTGCTGTGAAGCAGAGGAAACGCCCATACACCTCTTCTGCGAATGCGAAGTGCTCATTCACAGCAGAAGTCGCCATCTAGGTGGATACATAATAACACCTACTGACATTAGGGACCTTCCCTCCAAAAGCATAACACGGTTCATGAAGTCCGTGGGCCTAGGAAATGACCTTTAGGTCTAGGGTGACAGCTACAATAGATCTATCCAGGTCGCAGTAGCTATTTGGTCATTGACCAAGCCCTTATAACCAAATAATAATAAATAGTAAACTGTGTCATACGAACTATACTAAAAATAGCTTCTTTCGGCGTTCTTTGGACAACTACAATCGACATCTTACTAGTGTTGATCTGTTTAGATTCTCTTTGGGCAAATTTAAACGAAAAATTGGCGAACTGCTTCTATAAAATGTTGTTCTTTTTATTATTTGTTATTAGTTTATTGTATCGTCTCTTGTGTGTTTTGCAAAATTGTATAAGTTTTTGTTATTAAGTTGTGGATCTCTATGTCTGTTTGTTACAGTGTTTGTTTATAAGTTTAAAATTAAAAAAAAATTATATATTATTCAGAATTTTATTGAATAAAATTGCTTTTAGGTTTTTGCAGTAACTGTTGCACTTCATTTTAGGTTTGCCATATTAAGAAATCTTAAATGGTAACCAGAACATGACCAAATAACAACATGACAAAATAAGAACATGACCTCCAGCGGACAACCCATTTTGATATGAGTCACTGAGCAGTAAAAGGTCTCTCAAGTAATGATAATAATTGTACACAGGATCAACCCATCCAGCACATGTACCCTCCGATGATGCAGGTGGAAGAGCAGAAGCAAATCACTGTACAGAACACTGCCAACACTTTCAGGATAGGTACGTGATAAGATAGCATCTATTAGTTATACCCAGGAGCGACTCATCCACCCCATGTACTTAGAAGGAAGAGCAGAAGCAAATCACTGCCAACACTTTCAATATAGGTAAGCATCTATTAATTGTACCTAGGAGCAACCCATCCACCCCATGTACTGGGATGGAAGAGCAGAAGCAGTTCATTGTTGCAGGTACGTGATAAGATAGAATCTATTAATTGTACCCAGGAGCAACTCGTCTAAAACCTTTACCCAGGTGGAAGAGCAGAAACAGATCACTGTACAAAACACTTCCAACACTATCAGAATAGGTACGTGATAAGATAGAATCTATTAATTGTACCCAGGAGCAACCTGTCTAAAATATGTACCCAGGTGGACAGAACACTGCCAACATTTTTAGGACAGGTATATGCGATTACTGATAAGGTACCGACTGCTCTCAAACGGTGAAGGAAAACAGGAAACCTTTATACGCTGAAGAAGAAATTCCGATGTGTATGTGAAGTCTACCAATCCGCATTGTGCACGCGTTGTGGACTAACGTACATACACGTACGCACACGTAGGCCTGTGACCTCTGGTGTGTTTGTAAGGGCAAACAAAATTAGCTGAAACTGTTTAAACACTTTAACTGCCGACGACCTACATCGTAGCAACAAATGGGCCGCAGTGCGCACGACTCGCTCGGTGAGTCAGAATTGTATTACATTCCACAGTGGTAGCACTGCACGGGTATCTTTAGGATGATCAGACCGTCATACTGATCAACTTTCTCTATGGCACCACTGTCGAAATCGCGAACAAACAAATAAGCTGGCGCTGTACCCGGACTTTCGGTGTTCGATATATCGCCGCTGTTTCGGTCCGAACTTCATTGTAATAGAGTTGACATTAGAACGAAAACGTTCACGCAATTGCGAAGTTGTCAAGTCCGGGTAGAGGGCCTGCATTGTATTAGGCTGATGATATGACAAAGAAATGTGATGATGATGCTTCATGGCCGTGTTCGACCACAGCGACTGATTATGGCTGTTGCCTTTAAGAGCTTCGTTGATGTGCTCTCAGGTGGCTGATGTAGCCTATCTTGGCTTTAAAAGTGCATCCGCACAGGCTACATGTCAATTTTCCATTAAGATAGTTGTACTGGATGGCCGCAAGTGGTCTTGCCTTAAGTTCATCGCGTTTGGCATCGAGATCAGGCCTACGCTTAGCCTCAAAGTCAAACACTTTATTCTGGACAGTGTTCCTCCATCCCGGTCGCTCTTTAGCAAGCTCTTCGCAACAACTAGGATCAATATCGCAAAGCTTCATGTGGCGTTTTTGCACATTTTTGTACCGCAAAAGCTGGCAAAAAAGCTGGAGGGCAAGCGTAAGCTAGGTGGGCAACTTCTCCGATACAAAGATGTGCTGAAACGCCACATGAAACGGTGTTACATTCATCCCGCGCAATGGGAAAAGCTTGCATCCCAACGCCAGGAGTGGAGGTCCCTTGTCAGAGACAAAGTTTTTGACTTTGAGGCATTCCGGCGTTCTGAGCTTGATGCCAAGCGCGATAAATTGAAGGCCCGACCAACAGCGACCATCAATTATAATTATGAGAATGGTGTCCTAACGTGCTCTCATTGCGCACGTACATTCGCAAAAAAAATCGGCTATATAAGCCATATTAGGGCGCACGAGCGCCAACAATGAAGGGATCAGAGACAGTCGCCGTAGCCGAAATCGGCTAGGAGTCATCATCCGACGAACATGACCACACCATCTCAACTGACGCCTCATCAGATACGCCTCTATACCACCAACATTGCAGCGTCGTAGAATCTCCGTGTTCCTGACACGATCTGACCATTTCACGTTCAGAATGTCGCGTAGCCAGTTTAGATGAAATCTGTCAAGAGTGCGTATGTGTTTACGAAATGTACATTTATTGCAGACCCTAGTTACCCGTACGCGGCGGAGTGTGGCGCGTGCGCCTGTGCCGACCCCCCCGCCCCCGCCGCGCCCCCGCCCCCTCCGCCGCACCCCGCCGCGCCCCTCCACCACCATCACAACACGTGAGTATCAGCACACCACGAACTAAAGGGGCCATAAGTTCAGCCGAATAATTTATATGAGAAATGCGATTGCCCAGCCCACCGAAAAGTGCGTGCGTGTGTCGTATTCTCGATTAAATAGAATTAATAAAAGTACTTTTTATAGATGTTTTTTTATGATTTCACTAGATAAACTAATGGTGAATATGTGAATGAAATTACAGTAATTATAAACGGTTGCAAGTTATTCCAGTTTGAGAAAATATTGTTAAAAATGTATTATTTTCTTAACTTTTCGAAATAAAATTCTATCGTGTGAAGTAATTTCAATCGTGTATTGAATTTCACTAGATAAACTATCTAAGATACTGTGTATTTTTTTTTCGGTTCGGTAGTAGGATAGTATTATATTATCTGTAGTTTCGGTAACTTGTATAAATCTTGTAGAGAAACGAAAAATAAGATAGATGAAGGGAGCTTCATAGGTAATTCTGGAACGTATGGCCTCTTAATAGAAAGAACTGCACTTGTTTTGAACGCTTTCAAAGGAAGGTTTTAGTTGAGTTTGAATGGGACACAATCCGTTGGTTTGTTTTTAGTTCTCTACAGGGTGACATTTGTATCATTAGCATCCTTTTCTGCCCATCAACTTTTACTATTACCGATCGAAGCAAAAAAAAAATCTGTTTTTCTATACAATTTAAGGGGGTGGTTAAGACCATCAAACTGAACAACTTTCACTATGGGACCAATTACGAAATCGCGAAACAAAAATCGGATGTTCCATCATCATCATCATATCATCTGATAGACGACCACTGCTGGACATAGGCCTCCCCCAAAATGAGGAGATTTGCCATAAACGCCATGATGCGATGCGATGCATTTGCGATGTTCCATACTAAACTACAGATTTACGACACCCACGGGAGGAAATGGGATGGTGCTATTCTTAGCCGACACCACACGGACACCCTGTATACCCAACTGCAATACTCGTCTCAAATATATGCAACAGCAGATTTTTTTTAGCTCCGATCGGGTTGCTCCCATAGTAAAAGTTGTTCAGTTTGATGGGTAGACTCTTAGTTTAAAAGGATGCTAATGATATCAATTTCACCCTTGTGATCCCAAGAATACATTACAGAAAAAACCAGATACCAGGCCGAGCTATGCGTAGGAGCGAAGGTCTGAAACGTCCCCTCCTGGAACCTGGTGGACCCTTTGACTACTTATATAGGGACTAGTTACGCGTGTATTTCTACGAACAAACTTTTCTGACATTTTTTGCGGGGGGCGAGGTAACATGAAATCCGCAACTTTGGATTTTATTCCCCATAACTTTAGATTCTAATTTTGATCGTTAAAAATCATAAATAGTAGTCTCGTGTGAACGTCCCAAACGTTCTAAGTTCGAAATTATTGTTTCGCAATTATAGGCTGTCTTGTCTGGTGATAAGGTATAAAATTGAATGTAAATGCACATGATCAATTGTTCTTATACCGTGACATAAAAAAGTTTCATCAAAATCGGTTCAGTAGTTTTTGCGTGATGCTCGTTCAAACGAACAAACAAACACACAAACAAACAGAGAGACAAAAAATCCAAAAATTTGTGATATCAGGGAAACCTAAAAACCATATTGTAACTTTTTTTTTGTTAATATCTTCAATGTACAGACACACTTTCTGTTACAGTTTTATAATAGTATAGATAGTCAAAGGGTGGATCTGATCTCCGGGGTTAAATTTTCCCGCCATATTGTGTGTTAATATTAGTAACGTTGGGTACACAACACACACACAGGTACAGCGTGCCGTACGGGCAGGCGGAGGGCGGGTACCACCCCCTCGGCAACGTGCTGCTGTCCCAGCCGCACCTCCAGCACTACCCCCTCAGTGTGAGTACATGTTGATGATGATCAATTATAGTCTACTTCCCCTACAGCGACTGCTTAAGATGATAGGCGGGTACGATTTCCGAATACATTATTTCTTCCAAGTACACGGCTTGAAGCTTTTAAACAAAATGTTCATTATGTCTATTCGTATTTATAATAAATTGCCTCAAAATGTAATGGAAATGTCCCCACGAATGTTTAACCCGTCCCATGTCTGTGGGTCCGACGTCGGACCCAAACATTTTTATACGTAGAGTCTGTGGGTCCTACGTCGGACCCGTAAGCATAGTGCCGCCATTGGTTGGGCGGTTGTGCAGGCGCGTTTCGTTCTACCTCACGTTTTATATTTTTTATAGACTTAGTGTACTGTTGGGATGTCACTTAATTTTTTGGAGTGTGGTTTGGGAAAAACGAAACGCAATAAAAAATAAAAATGTGGTTCGCGGGCAGTGCCGACGTGCGGCAATGGCGGCCGGTTTTTGTTTTGTTATTTAGTTATTGTGGCGTAATTCTAGTGTTTAGAAACAAAGTATTGTTACTATAAAGTGATAAAATAAGAGCTTATTATATTATCGTGTAGTTAGTGTGATCTGTGAAGTGCAAACAGTGAAAAAAGTTAATGTGATTGTAAATTTCGTTCGAGGTCATGTCGGAAAAAACTCGAAATCAAAATTTGATTTGAATCAAAAAAATTGATAATTCTATTTGAATATCAGGTACGTAATTTAGCTCTCATATAACATAATATCACTGTGGCAAATATTGTGAGCTTTCCATTGATATTTTTTTTATACCATAGGGTCAAACATAACCTCCACAAATAATTATTTTCTAAAGGTAGTCGAAAATAAAACAAATGACGTAATATTCCCAGACATTTGGGGCACTTTTTTTGCGCGGGAGGTCGACACGAAACGGGTTAAGAAAAGGATTTTTGAATGGCTACTGGAGAAATGTTTTTATTCTGTCAACGATATTTTTATTTAATACAATTGAGTAATAATTAACTACATCCTAACTAATATTATGATACAATATTCTTATAAGATGTTGATATTTTTGTTTTCTTTTTATTTGTTTGTTTGTAATAAATTAGGTATAATATTGACATGATTGTGATATAATTATAATATGTTTAATTTTCGTTCTTGACATTACTGTAGAATTTGGCTTTGGAACACACTAATTATTTTCTTTTTATATAATCAATTTTATAAAAGGCGACTAAGGGATTTACCGGAGTATGGGCAGCAGCATCCTCTGAGTACACACATTCAATCCAACTGCGATCGCCAACCCGCCTGCCAAGCGTGGCGATTATGGCAAATCCCCCCATTTTGGGGGAGGCCTTTGTCCGGCAGTGGACGTCTATCGGCTGATATGATGATGATGATGATGATGATAATCAATTTGCTCATTTGCACGCCTTCTAGGCAGAGTGTATTGGATCCTTTTTTATATGTAAACGAGCGTTAACCCGCGACTTCGTCCGCACAAATTATATACCAGATTTTAAGTCAGATCATAAGCTATCAAACAAAAAAAGTTTCATCAAAATCGGTTCAGTTGTTTTTGCGTGATAATCGTTCAAACAAACAAACAAACAAACACACAAACAAACAGACAGACAAAAAATCCAAAAATTGGTGAAATGGAATCAGGGACACCTGAAAACCATATCGTAATTCTTTTTTTTTTGTTAATTTCTTAAATGTACAGACAAACTTCCTGTTACAGTTTTATAATAGTATAGATAATGTTTATTACCTACATTCTTGTATACCTACATTCTTGCAAATAAAGAATCTAATCTAATCTAATGTTTATTCCATACAAACTTATTCCCTTGTTTCCTCACTGGATAATAACACTAGAGCATTCGGACGGTGGGCAGAAGTGGTCCAAGAGGCCCCCCCCCCCCCCCCCCCCATAAGTGACATACTACGTTCGAAAGGGGGTTTAATATAGAACATTTTTTTATATGCGGCACCAATATCTTTTCGAGGGAAAAAAAGATTCAGGATGTTTTGTTAAGCGGTTTTTCATACTAATGTTAGCATTTAGCCGCTAAAAGGTCTAAAAAAAATAGCTGAAATTATTTTAAGGGGATGATCAGACCATCAAACTCGCGATTTCGATATTGGTCCCATAGAGAAAGTTGTTCGGTTTGATGGTCTGGTCATCGCCTTAAAATAGTTTCAGCTAATTTTGTTAGACCTTATATACATCTGTCGCTTGAATTCCTTGTGTCATCTGGATAGTATTTTATATAAGGTCTAAAAAAATTAGGTGAAACTATTTTAAGGGGATGATCAGACCATCAAACTTAACAACTTTCTCTATGGGACCAATATCGAAATCGCGAAAAAAAAATCAGCTGTTCCATACAAACGTACTCGACCTAAATGTATGGGACAGCTGATTTTTGTTCGCGATTTCGATATTGGTCCCATAGAGAAAGTTGTTCAGTTCGATGGTCTGATCATCCCCTTCAAATAGTTTCACCTAATTTTGTTAGACCTTATATATAAAATATTACTTTTATTAATTTCGTCTACGCGTATTGTGCGTCAAACTTATGTATGGACTGAAATCACCTTAAAGTAGTCCATTATTGCATGGCGTAACATGTAACTGAAACTTTCCAGTACCAGGACCCTCTGCAGTGGCAGGGTCTGCAACCCATGCTGCCGGTACAGAGCGCCTCTCCGAAGCTGTACGTACACGAACTGTACCCGGTCGTGTACCCGAACGTGTACCCGCAGTACAACGTTATGTACCCGCAGGTAATTAGCGCTTTTTCTTTTTGAGGTTCGGTACCCAAATGGTGCCAACGGGAACCGTTTACTAAGCCTACGCCGTCCGTCCGTCCTCATTTTAAATATTAATAAACCTAATAAGTTGAAATTTTCACAGAATATGTGTTACAATCAATGAGTTTTTATAACCATAGAGTCATCATGTCATACAATAACAAAGCCTAAACATGGTCTCTAATGTCACCTTTGTATGCATCAGTTATGTCCAGCTGTCATACATTGCCGCTGACATTCCAGTCCTTTCAAATGTACTCGGTTACAAAGCAGTAATGTAAAACAACTGGGCATAACTTAGTGGTCCCGTTAATAGCGCACTGATGCAAAGTCCTCCTTGTATAGAATGTCATGCGGTTGCTATGTTGGATTTGCTAACAAAAAAAAAACTACACTGGCTTTCGAAACTTAGTACCACACTTTTAAAATTACAACCTCCTTTAAAGATGTATTTTCGAAACAAAAACAATTTTTTTTTTAATTAGTTTTATAAAAAAACGAGCGTTAACCCGCGACTTCATCCGCACAAATTATATAAGGTCTAACCAATTTAGGTGAAACTATTTTAAGGGGATGATCAGACCATCAAACTGAACAACTTTCTCTATGGGACCAATATCGAAATCGCGAAAAAAAGTTTGCTGTCCCATACATTTAGGTCGAGTACGTTTGTATGGAGCAGCTGATTTTTTTTCGTGGTTTCCATATTGGTCTCATAGAGAAAGTTGTTCAATTTGATGGTCTGATCATCCCCTTAAAATAGTTTCACCTAATTTTGTTAGACCTTATATACCAGATTTTAAGTCAGATCATAAGCTATCACACAAAAAAGTTTCATCAAAATCGGTTCAGTAGTT
This sequence comes from Agonopterix arenella, assembly GCA_927399405.1. NCBI lineage: Eukaryota > Metazoa > Arthropoda > Insecta > Lepidoptera > Depressariidae > Agonopterix > Agonopterix arenella. The sequence continues at coordinate 1,857,403 of OV656716.1, read as the reverse complement.
TTTGCGTGATACTCGTTCAAACAAACAAACAAACAAACAAACACACAAACAAACAGACAGACAAAAAATCCAAAAATTGGTGAAATGGAATCAGGGACACCTGAAAACCATATCGTAACTTTTTTTTTGTTAATTTCTTCAATGTACAGACAAACGTTCTGCTACAGTTTTATAATAGTTTAGATATAGACATCAGAGTTCTTTTAAGGAATGCCTGAAAAAAACTTTATTTACGTACCCTCAATCTTTCGTACAAGATACCTATATGATATATTCGCAGGTGATACCCCAGCCGTACCCGATCTGTCAGCCGATGTACCCAGTGGTTGAGAAGGTGGACCCTGGACGCAGCAGCGGCACCGGTCACAGGCAGTCCAAACGAAACTCTGTCTCCGGTAAGTCCACCGTTGGCCTTCTGTCACTGTTGAAGGACATTCATAATTTCATCAGCCTATACAGGGGGTTAGGTCAAACAGTTGCATTACTTTAAGAGGTGATTGTACCCATGATACTGTACAACTTTCCGTAAGAAAATTAAAAGGAAATTAGCAAAAAAAAATCTATTAGAAAGTTGTTCAGTATCATGGGTACACCCACTCAAAGTAATGCAACTGTTTATGTCCCACTGCAGGGCACAGGCCTACCCTCAGGGAGGGTGTATGTACGTTAGTCCACCACGCGTGTCCAATGCGGATTGGTAGACTTCACATACACATCAGAATTTCTTCTTCAGTGTATGCAGGTTTCTTCACGATGTTTTCCTTGAGAGCAGTCGGTATTACTGTAATACGATTTCTTATTCATAGTAAATTACAAAAACTCATTGGTAAACACGGTGACATATCAAGCTATACAAAACCAACATAAGCTGACCGCGCGACGTTATACGTTACTCGACCTATGCGAGGACCGCTTATTTTGGTTTTAAATTGATGTGTGTACATGGCAAGTCGCTACGGATTCGAACCCGAACCTCAAGATTGAGTTTTCACAGATCTCCGCAATGCACCACCGACGCTCTCATAAGTAAAGTAAAGTAAGTAATCAGAAAAATGCTGACCATATACTTCAACGGATGCGCCTGACTTAGTGGCATGCAATTTTTTGGTTAATTTTTAGCCAAAAATGTCCGTCTTCGCCATCAATAAATAAATAACGCTCACAGGCACATAATTTGTAATTATCCCAAGTAAGCCTTAGGCTTTTTGTTATGGAAACCATATAACAACGGCACAAACATATATAACATCCAAGACCGAACCGGGATTCGAACCCAGGACCCTGGTTGTCATAGTTTAGATAACGAAAATTTTTAACTTTTCTTTAGTAGATTTGAAATCTGATGTTCACGCCACACGAAGGCTTACATTTAAAAAAATATTCACAAAAAATATATTTCCAGGCTCATCTCGAAACACGCCCCTCCAAACGACGCAAGACGATAAAAAAGTGCCTTACGAAGAACCCACGACCGAATACAACTCAACGACACAAAACTCAACGAGTCGAGATAACTCAACCAACCCAACCAACCCAACAGTTCGAGATAATCTCAGCCGGCAGAACTCCAACGAGATAGCGGTTAAGATACAACAGATTAAGGACCAGATGGCGCACCTGAACACGGGGGGGAGGAGGGAGGAGTGGAGGAGGAATAGTGGAGGGGGGATACTGGGGAGCTACCCCATTAATCATTTTAATGGCAGAGTTGGGTAAGCGATAGTATTTGACGTAGACAAAAACGAATGCCTAAAAGATAAGATAAATGTAAATTGTTAACTTTTGCTTAAAACTATAATGGCGCCTTTTCTTTTTCGCGTATTTTTTTGGCGCCGCCTTCAACCATACTTGAATATTTTAGTTTAGAATAAAGTAACAAACAAAATTTGTTATTACAAGTTGGTATTATCAATAAACTCAGTCCGAGCGGAGATATAAAGGCTTGAAGCTTTGCAGTAGCATTTCCCCTCTGCCGCGGTATAAGATCAATTAATCATGTGCATTTACATTCAATTTTATACCTTATCACTAAACGAGACTGTAACAGGAAGTTTGTCTGTACATTGAAGATATTAACAAAAAAAAGTTACGATATGGTTTTTAGGTGTCCCTGATTCCATTTCACTAATTTATGGATTTTTTGTCTGTCTGTTTGTTTGTGTGTTTGTTTGTTTGAACGAGTATCACGCAAAAAATTACTGAACCGATTTTAATGAAACTTTTTTTGTTTGATAGCTTATGATCTGACTTAAAATCTGGTATATAATTTGTGCGGACGAAGTCGCGGGTTAACGCTCGTAAAATATAAAACTATGATTAATGCTCTTATTTCAATGACCATTTGAGTTACGCCTCCGCAGTACGAAAACTGACATCGACAAAAATGTCGAACCTTTGAACGGCTGCAACTCCTAAACCGACTGGAGTTAGGCAGGCAGTCCAGGTCCACACCTATCACAGATATGCTCTTCACCCTTTGAATAATCAGGCTTGCAGCTGATGGTAACAAAAAGTACTCTCTTATAATATTCATCATGCAAATACCGTATTACAGGCGGCAGGTGTCAAACGATGAGTCGCAGCTCAGCTCGGCGGCGCGCGCCATCGTCAACTCCATCAGGAGCATGCAGGCCAAGAATACTTGTGAGTGTTGTTTACTTGTCGAGGAACTACTGGGAAGGTCCTCCGGGGAGCCGAGCTAGGTGTGAAGCCTGGGGACCGGCCGTGGTCCAACGGTTCTTAGTCGTTGAAAGTTGTCTTGTATTAGTATAGTTAGTAAGGTGGAGTCATGTAATTGCAACTAGCTGGTAATTGCAACCATGGATCAATTGCACTTATATGAATCACGATTCAGTTCTTCTCTCAATATACTTATGTCTAGTCATCTAGAAGGCAGGTGTTGGTATAAAGAGAAGGACTGAATTGTCATCTAGAAGGCAGGTGTTGGTATAAAGAGAAGGACTGAATTGTGATTCTTATAAGTGCAATTGCTCCATAGTTGCAATTACCAGAAAGTTGCAATTACAAGACTACACCTTATTAGTAGTAGGCGGTGGGAACCCGTTGGATGAGGGCAGCGCAGGACCGGTCGTTATGGCGATCTGGGGGGAGGCCTTTGTCCAGCAGTGGACGTCCATCGGCTGATATGATGATGATTATTATGATGAGTGCACATTTGCTGATGCGACAGGTGGCGCCATCTGTAGGCTTCGCAGCTTTAACCCACACATGCCTTGAAATTGAAGCATGTTTCCGCACGATGTTTTCCTTCACCGAAAAGCCAGTGCTGTTACAATTCAGACGAATTCCGAAAAACTTATTATTTGTACGAGTTGGTCTGGACTGGAATTGAACCATCGCCTCCTACAGCCATGGTTAATCCCTTTTCACACGTCCCGGTTGCCGGATAGCCGGCGCGCCGGGTACCCGGCCACCAATGTATAGGCCTACCGGGTAAATTGCGCCGGTACGTGTGAAAAGGGACTAACACGCCACTGGACCACCACGGCTTTAAATTAAATAAAAAACCGGTCCAGCGCGAGTCGGGCTACTCGCGCACCGAGGGTTCCGTACCACACATTTGCATGCTGTTGCTACAGCTGAACAGAAGAAACTTATTCCATATTTTATACTATCTTTTGTAATATTTACCTGTTTCCAAGCGAATAAATTATATTCTATTCTATATTCTATTCTTTTCACCACACACACAAAATATTAACTTACAAAATAGTTTTGTTTTCTCCGGGACCTATAGCGCGAGACCGACTCACACTTGGCCGGTTTTTATTATTTGTTGTTATACTGTAGAGTCTGCACTATAATCACACTAAGTTTGACGCTTGTATGTATTACCGCTTTTACGATGGAGCGAGAAGAAAAAACGTTGATAATAACGCACATTCTGTGTACATTTCATCAGTCTAGCTATTATAGTTCAAAAGTTCCATCACTAAATTGATAGGACAGATGGACGGACATCGTAGGCTTTTGACCCTTTGGGTGCGGAACCCTAAAAAGGCCCTGTATAATAATACCCATGTAACGACACAGACACGGACAACAGAAGACCTGACTACAACAACTACCGCGACAAGCCGGACTACAGACGGCGGCCGGACGCGCCGGACCGGCCGGACACCCGGACCAGCCCGCCGGACGAGCGCGACGACAGACGCCCGGAGTTCCGGAACAGGAACGTTGCCGTTCCGCTTCAGTACCGACCACCTTACTTACTCAGACAGGTTTGTTAATATAAATGGTTAATTCAATAATTTGTTACTTTCGAAAAGCATACATTTATAATTAACCAGCGTTAACCCGCGACTTTGTCCGCACAAATTATATACCAGATTTTAAGTCAGATCATAAGCTATCAAACAAAAAAAGTTTCATCAAAATCGATTCAGTAGTTTTTGCGTGATGCTCGTTCAAACAAACAAACAAACAGACACAAAAAATCCAAAAATTGATGATATGGAATCAGAGACACCTAAAAACCATATCGTAACTTTTTTTTTTGTTAATATCTTCAATGTACAGACAAACTTCCTGCGAGATCGAATCAGAAATGAAGAGATAAGAATAGCACCATCCTATTTCCTCCCGTGGGTGTCGTAAAAGTCGACTAAAGGATCTACCGGAGGATGGGCAGCAGCATCCTCTGAGTACACACATTGATTCGATCCAACTGCGATCGCCAACCCGCCTGCCAAGCGTGGCGATTATGGCAAATCCCCCCCATTTTGGGGGAGGCTTATGTCCAGCAGTGGACGTCTGTCGGCTGATATGATGACTTATAATTAGTCAATAAATGTCATATAATTGTTACAGATGTCGCCGGGCACTTGGTGCAGACGGTCGCCCGGTCCGATCCATCCAGGTAAATATACATTCTACATAAACATACTCTTTCAGCCCTAATCTTAAATCAAATAATCAAAAATAATTTAAATTGTAACAGAATCTGCTTCAGCAACATGTGTCGTCAAAATTCCTAAAAAAAAACAATTTCCTTCAGCAACATGCCTCGTCAAAAACTTAATCGAAAAGTCCGCCCCTAGCCGTACCTGGCCCAAACGTGCCCATAATGCTTGCTGCGTTCCCGCGTTGTATAGCTAAAGACACGCGTTGGACCAAGTACGATCCAACACGGAAATCGTTCCCCATTTCTCTTATACGTTTGCCCAGATCCCTCACAAAAGCCTTTGCCTCAAAGGCAAAAAATCAAAATAAAGTTAACGCCTTACGCGAACACATTTTAAACCAGAAAATTAATCCGTTCATTAATTTTTCAGTATTTTGCAAATAACTCGAGGAATAATGGATAGAAACCTCTGATAATTTTTATTTACGCTTTGAATCTCATAATCTCCTCTCTTCTAATTTTGGTGCCTTTCATAAAACGAAATGCTGTCCATTCCTTAAGTGTCTTCAGACTATCGTTAACATCTTTAGCCCTCACTGTGTGGCTGCCGGTTATAATCACTACATCGGACCTGCCTCTTTGAGCAGCGGTGCCGAGAGTTCCACGTATTCATTAGGCAAAAAAAAAAAATTGCCAACATGACGAAGTTTTTATTTTATTATTAACGAGCACTTTGTCCGCACAAATTATATACCAGATTTTAAGTCAGATTATTAGCTATCAAACAAAAAAAAAGTTTCGTCAAAATCGGTTTAGTAGTTTTTGCGCGATGCTCGTTTAAACAAACAAACAAACACACAAACAAACAGACAGACAAAAAATCCAAAAATTGGTGATATGGAATCAGGGATACCTAAAAACCATATTGTTACTTTTTTTTGTTAATATTGAAGATATTAACAAAAAAAAGTACGTACAAATTTCCTGCTACAGTTTTATAATAGTTTAGATTTATTCTCAGCTGGCGAATGTGTATGATCAAAGAACACATACAAATCGTATGATAACTGAAATTATACACAGGATAAAAGGAATATTGTGCTTCCCAGGGAAATGGAAATTATCCTTTTCTATCGTGGCAGTAAAACTCTATCAGAAAGTTTGAATGAAATGAATGAAATATACTTTATTTACACCAAAAGAAAATACAATGCACAATAGGAAACATAAACTGAAAGTTTGTTACAGACAAACACGGGAGGAAATGGGATGGTGCTATTCTTATCTCTTCATTTCTGATTCGATCTCACAGGAAGTTTGTCTGTACATTGAAGATATTAACAAAAAAAAAGTCACGATATGGTTTTTAGGTGTCCCTGATTCGATATCACCAATTTTTGGATTTTTTGTCTGTATGTTTGTTTGAACGAGCATCACGCAAAAACTACTGAACCGATTTCGATGAAACTTTTTTTGTTAGATAGCTAATGATCTGACTTAAAATCTGGTATATAATTTGTGCGGACAAAGTTGCGGGTCAACGCTCATCTAAACAATTATAAAACTGTAACAGGAAGTTTGTCTGTACATTGAAGATATTAACAAAAAAAAAAGTCACGGTATGGTTTTTAGGTGTCCCTGATTCCATTTCACCAATTTTTGGATTTTTTGTCTGTCTGTTTGTTTGTGTGTTTGTTGGTGTGTTTGAACGAGTATCACGCAAAAACTACGGAACCGATTTTGATGAAACTTTTTTTGTTTGATAGCTTATGATCTGACTTAAAATCTGGTATATAATTTGTGCGGACGAAGTCGCGGGTTAACGCTCGTTTCCTATAAAATTCAAATTTACCAGTTTTTCAGGCGAAACGGCATTGGCCGTTTTCCTTTCTGGATAATTTGGATTCGTATTGTTCTCACTTATTTATAAATAAAAATTAATTATGTTTTGTTACAGTTCTGAGTCACCCGCGCCGGCCGTATCCCGACAACAGGAATGGACGTCGATAAATACACAGACAAGACTCATTTATTGCTAATAAATAACAAATTGTCCTGATAACTTTACAACTTACGTCAAATTTAATAATATCGGTCGGAAGTCCTCGTATTTTGAGACAGAAATATACACGAAGAAAAGAAGGGAGCGGAGGTGAGGCAAGGCAATTTTTCTATTCAAGTAAGTGTCGCCAAAATGCGGGGGACGAGGTACGAGATGGGCGTAGGCTCCGCCCCAAAAACCCAAATCCATCTAGCGGCGAAAGGAGTAACTATAACAAATGCAGAGTAACATGACAACCAACTAGTGCATCTACTCACCGCTATTATCAAACTAACCGTCTAATTCGAGAATTATTTTCAAAAACAACTCTTATTAAATTAAATTGGGCCTACCTATGAAAAGTTATGTCATCTGCAAGCTTTGTCTGTGATCCTAAACAATTTTTTACATCCAAGAACAGCGCAATTCATCGTTCTAGATTTATTTTATTTACAAAACACCTATCAGCAAACAAAATAATTACGTACGAAAACAATGGCGGTCCGATTCGAACTGAGCAGCATAGGCCACGCCCACTGTGACGTCACGACCTCATCAAATGGCGACTGACCTCACTGCCTTGCCGCACCTCCGCTCCCTTTCTTTTCTCCATGGAAATATATTTGCCGGCTTGAGAGAAAGTGACATTGAACGATAGTGTATTCAATGTCATTGATTCTTTTCAATTATTTAATCAATCGAATACAGGGTGGTAGGGTAGTGGCATTACTTTTATGGGTGATTGTACACACTGAACAACTTTCCCTAAGGAACATATGGGAAATTCGCAAAAAATCTATTTCAGATTTCCATACAAATTAAAGATGAAAAATTTGTCTCGGGCGGGACCCACTCCCCAGAGAACGAAATTTTCAATCTGTTGCGTCTTAAATTTGATTCGAAATAGCACAACATGGCTGTAACATGTTTAAAAATCAATAATATTTGAAATTCCATACAAATGTTCAATTTGCAGATTGTATTTATTGTGGAAAGTTAAAAATTTATTTTTTGCTCATTTCCTATAGGTTTCTTAGGGTAATTTGTTCAGTATCATGGGGTACAATCACCCCTTAAAGTAATGCAACTGTTTACCCTAACACCCTGTAAATATTTGGTGACTTCAACGATTGTTTCGTGCACTAAACAAACACTTGAGCCTCCATAAAATGGTGTAGCTTCGTTGCGAGCCGGGGAGTAGGCAACCGACGCGCGACCATCCAAGAACAGACTCGTTGACTCTTGTCAGGGCATTTTGTTGAAGCTAATATGATTACGGTCACTTTTGAATATAAACTTTTTATAACAGTAAATATTTTGATGGTGACATATTCACTTATTAGTTACCATTGTTTATTAGCGATATATTTGTTAGAGTTTTAAACAGAGATTTTTGAAAATGCAGTCGGCATCAGATATTTAATTAAAATCACACATACAGAAATTGATATCATTAGCATTCTTTTAAACTAAGAGTCTACCAAACTGAACAACTTTTAAGATGAGAGCAAACCGATCGGAGTAAATAAAAAATCTGCTGTTCCATACTAAACTGCAATGAAGCGCGAGTTCGCGACTCAAATGTATGCAACAGCTGATTTTGTGCTCCAATCGGTTTGCTCCCATACTAAAAGTTGTTCAGTTTGATGGGTAGACTCTTAGTTCAAAAGGATGCTAATGATGTCAATTTCACCCTTAGTTTCATATGCAACGATGCTTAAGAGTATCAAATTAAGGTGGTTTCAGTCCATACAAACGTTTGACGCACAATACGCGTAGACGGAATTAATAAAAGTAATATTTTGTGTATGGAAAAATAGTTTAGAAAATCTAGTTGCCGCGTCACAAATAACATTTACATTTTATAATATAATTACGAAGATATAAAGCTTTTAATATTTTGTATGAAAAATTTCAAAGCTTTATATCTTCGTAATTATTTTATTAATTGCAAATGTTATTTGTGACGCGGCAACTAGATTTCCCAAACTATTTTTCCATATATACAAAGTTACTTATATTAATACTGTCAACGCGTATTGTGCGTCAAAGTTTTGTATAAAATTGACCCCTCCGCAACCGCCTTAAACAATTTTCACTATCAAGCGCACTTTTTTTTTAAATAGAATTTACATAGGTAATTTAATTTGAAATAAAATCTAATGTTCACTTTATTTTCGGTCTCTGATTAAACTCTCATTTCAAAATGTAATAACGAAATGATGTTAATTTAATTATTTTACTATTATTTGTAAAATAATTAACAAGAAAACACTAAGTACAGTCGATTAAATATTAAATTTATAAAAATATTTCGCACACTACTTCTAAAGAACTTATCGGGTAAAATAAATAGATTAACATCAATACAAGTTTAATACTAGACGCAAAACTTGAACACCATGTACCAAGGTCCTATGCTAACAGTTTTTTAAGGGGATGATCAGACCTTCAAACTGAACAACTTTCTCTATGGGACCAACATCGAAATCACGAATAAAAATCTGCTCGTCCATACAAAACTGCAAACCTACTCGAGCCAAATGTATGGGACATCAGATTTTTATTCGCGATTTCAATGTTGGTTCCACATAGAAAGTTGTTCAGTTTGATGGTCTGATCATCGCCTTAAAAAACCGTTAGTATACAGAATACAGTGTGTAACAAAACACCCTAGTAATACTTAACCGTGTGATCCAGACCACCAAACTGAACAACTTTCACTACGAAGCCAACTTCGAAATCGCTAAGTAAAAATCAGATGTTTCATACAAAACTGCAATACCGGCTCGACTCAAATGTAGACAGCAAATTTTTTTTTTCTCGATATTGGCTCCGTTGTTCAGTTTGATGGTCTGAAGGTACGACCAGGAAAATAATTCCGCTCGTCAAATCTTCGTTTGCGAGTCCCCGACAAAACCCCAAGTCATTTAGTAATCGAAGGGTACAAAGTCGGATAGCGGCGGAAAGGGTGCGAAAACAAATTAGCCAATAGCGTAAACGGATTGAAGGTGTCACAACCTGATTGGTCAATATAATTTCGCGCGCTATTAAAATTTGTCAACTGCGCAGGTACATTGGTAAGACCATAGAGATCTAGTGAGATGCCAACCAACGCGCTGAGTACGAAACGTAGTGTCGCATCACCACCAGTACCACGCGATAGACAGTATTTTGTTAGCTTGAATGTGTTCATTATCCATTGCGGTATCCGAACTCAACGTTCAAATAATCTTTAGTACTTCGCAAGCATTGTAAACTATTTACACATAATATCTCGTCTGGCTTTCAGCCTCTTAATATATTGAATCCTTACTGTCGCGAGCAATGTGTTCCGTTTTTGCGCATATTGCTGCGAGACTGGCCCCGCCCCCTTTTAACATCTCCCTTTAGTTTTTATGATCTGTGGGTAAGACTTATAAACCTGGTACTACTGTGCTATGGTGTTTTGTTCTTTGACTATTTATTATAAAGACTAGCCTTGCGGCAGCATTTCCCCTCTGCCACGGTATAAGAACAATTGATCATGTGCATTTACATTCAATTTTATACCTTATCACTAAACCAGACAGCCTAAAACTGCGAAACAATAATTTTGAACTTGGAACGTTTGGGGTTCACACGAGATTACTTTCATGATTTTTAACGTTCAAAATTAGAGTCTAAAGTTATGGAGAATAAAATCCAAAGTTGCGGATTTCATGTTACCTCGCCCCCCGCAAAAAGTGGCAGAAATGTTTGTTCGTAGAATTACACGCGTAACTAGTCCCTATATAAGGTCTAACAAAATTAGGTGAAACTATTTTAAGGGGATGATCAGACCATCACACTGAACAACTTTCTCTACGGGACCGATATTGAAATCGGGAAAAATATCTGCTGTCCCATACATTTAGGGCGAGTAGGTTTGTATGGAGCACCTGTTTTTTTTCGCGATTTCAATATTGGTCCCATAGAGAAAGTTGTTTAATTTGATGGTCTGATCATACCCTTAAAATAGTTTCACCTAATTTTGTTAGACCTTATATAAGTAGTCAAAGGTTTTGTTACACCCTGTATTTATTGGGACCCTGTATAAAGCAAGGAGAAACTTCTAAACAAAGGCGCTAAGATCTCAGTATGAAAGTAATACTAGTCATTTTTTATTATTTGAAACTCTTTAGAGATACGTTTTTTTTTTTAAATAATATCTTCGCGCTTGGCTGCGTAAGGTTTCCTTTGACTTAAAAAAATAGTTATTCATTTAATTTTTTTCGTTTAGGTTTCTTTTTTGTTAATGATATGTGATATCTACAGGGTGAAATTGATATCATTAGCATCCCTTTAAACGAGTCTACCCATCAAACTGGACAAATCTTACTATGGCAGCAAACCGATCGGAGCAAATAAAAAATCTGCTGTTCCATACTAAACTGCAATCTAGACGTGCGAGTTCGCGACTCAAATGTTTGCTGCCATAGCAAAAGTTGTTCAGTTTGATGGGTAGACTCTTAGTTTAAAAGGATGCTAATGATATCAATTTCGCCTATGACACCTCGCATATAATTCCATAGTTTACAACTACTGCCGGCCTGCAGCCGGTCTGCACCCGTTCTGCAGCTGCACTCTGTGTGACCCAGCTTTTAATATTGCTTGCCAATGAACATTAAAATTAGTTTCCTTTCAAACTGGTGTATGTATGTCACATATCATAAAATTCGTCCCATTGTTAAATTCTAATTAATTTAAGTGATACTTATCTAAGTTTTACTGTTATTATTTAATAAAACATTATGGCATAAATCTTTTAAAATTTTAGCGCATTTTTTTATTTGACGCGGTTGGTTAAGGCAGTTCAGTGGCGTTCTCATCACATTATTTAAGATTTCTCAATCAATAAAGCTACTCAAATCTATCTATTTATAAAAGAGTTCCGCAGACTACACACAGCCTATACCGCTGAAGATAAAAACATGAAATTTGGAATATAATATTCTGCAGAGGATGTAGGGGGTCACTATGAAAGGATTTTTCGGAAATCGACCCCTAAAGGGGTAATCCACACGACAAAGTCGCCGGTCAAAAGAGCTTTTTTTATTCTTACAATATTTGTATAGGTCTCAAACAAGAAGCTGGTATAGGTATTGATTCTAAAATCCTTGGTCTCAAAATACAATCAATCAATCAATTATACTTTATTTGACACCAAAAAATACAAAAGGCACAAAAACAGGCGAAAATTTGAAAAAAGAAAAAATAACGCCCTCTTTTACATTTATTTCGGTATTCTTAAATAAAGTCATCATCTAGAAATAAACATTTTAACGGGTTCTTACCGCGTTTTGGTATATTTGAGTTCCCGATATTATGTTTATATTTCTATATTAAATAATAACCGCGTAACTCTCAAAAACTGTATTAGAGTCATCATGTCATACAATAACAAAGCTTAAACATGACACATGCAAAAATGTTGTATGATACTATATACAATGTTCTTGGTCACATGTCTCTAATGTCACCTTTGTATGCATCAGTTATGCCCAGCTGTCATACATTGCCGCTGACATTCCAGTCCCTTCAAATGTCGAGTACATGTAAAACAACTGGGCATAACTTAGTGGTCCCGTTAATAGCGCACTGATGCAAAGTCCTCAAAAGTGGAATGTTAAGAACTTATTAAAGTATACTATACTATAGGCGTTTGTAGTAAGTTGCTGTAGCACTTTTCAAAATCATTAATATTGTGATGAGGGCGCTACTGAACGGTAAAAGGACTCTTAAGAATATTTATTTACAAATGAATGCAAACATTAAGGGTCAATTCCCACTGAAAAAGCTCTACTGCTGATGTGACTTTCAAAAATCATACTCCAGGAGTGCGATTTTTGAAAGTCAAATCAGCAGTAGAAAGATGCGTATCTCCATACATTTTCAACTGCTGAGTTCAACGTATAAGATTAAAAATTCGCACTCCAGGACTGTGGCTGCCTTTTTTTAAAGGCCAAGGGATCGAACCCATACAGGCACGTCTGACGTAAATAGATTCAAATTTTCGATTAAAATGATTCGTAAATAATAAAATATTCCATTAAGATGCGATGATTGCTTTTTTTTATCATATTTTTCCTGTTTATTATTTTAATGAAACACATTTTGAAATGTTGACTTGATTCGCACAAACCGTAGCGCCATCCATCAATGCCCTAAAAACAACAGGAAAAACGCTCTTTGAAATTTTATCCTATCTTACCTAGTACCTTAAAAAAGTGCAATATGCTAATTAAAATGCCGCTCGCTGCCGTCCGCTGCTCTGTCACTAAGAATTGACCCTAAAAATGCAAAAATGTTTAGATTTATGCTATAATGTACACAATAGTCACTGAATCGTGACCAATTTGATAGTTTGTTTAACTCTCAAATTAAACTTCAGTGTCCTCATTAATTACGTTTTTAGTTAGTATTAAAAATTGAGTCATAATAATAAAATACAGTTACTTTAACCGTTATAGGGTGTAGTACAATTTTACGTACTTAAATGTTTAAATTACTAAGGGGTATGAAGTTTATTGGCCTAGGGTCGTTCGTGCCATCTTGAATTTCCACGAATGTGGTATCGTCATATGAAACCTATTTATATTTACAGGGTTGCATATACAAACAGTTGCATAACTTTAACGGGTGATGTTTCTTTGGGAAAATTGTTTAGTATCATGGGTAAAATCACCCCTTAAAGCAATGCAATGTCTACCCTAACACCCTGTATAGAGGATACCTTGGTGATCAAGAAATATAATTACAAGACATATCGGATTATACGCAGTAACAAAATGGCTATAATTCGATGTCTAATCTCACTCTATCGTGTCGATGGCATGTCATTTTATATTTTTCCAGACCAGTATTTTGCCACCCGGATAGTGCTCTATTCGCGTGCAAGTTTGCGGGCAGGAAGGGCAAGATATGAGATGGGCCATAGTCTGAGGGGTAACACCACATTCACACCTCAGGTCTGATCTATCGATAAAACCTCATTTGGACAGGTTCTCCTTACTCCGGCCGGCTTCAGTTCGAAGCCTATTTAAAGACCTCCAAATCTGCCTGGGTAGTTCATATCCTGGGGGAAGGCTTTCCGAGGGGGGGGGGGACAAACGGGTCGGGTAGCTTGCTCTTTTTTCGCCAGAGGTCACATCAAGCTCGAGGAACCTTACCAATATCAAATTAATGATTGAAAAATTTGTCTCGGGCGAGACTTGAACCCGCACTCTTCCGAACCGGGGAGCTTCATTATTCAATTTCGCTACCGAGCCCACTACCCAGAGAATGAAATTTTCAATCTGTTACGTGCGTATTAAGGGGACGTGAGCTCTAAGCTCCAAGCTCCGTGAGCTGTAAGTTACCAATATGTCTAATAATTACTTATTATATTTTGTGATCAACTATGTGTCCCATAGCAATTTATAAAGGTTTCATAGTGTGACAGAGAAATTAGAAAAATATCAAAATGGCGGCCATAAGCCACCTTCCATACAAAAAATTTCAAACCCCTTTAAAACTACACCCTGCTGCGCCGTTTTTTACAGTTACGTTTGTAGTAATTTTTTAACTGAAAAAAATTGTGTTTTATATATTTATTAACTGTCTTGTCACAATATAAAGATCCTTGTACTATATTATATTCCATTAGAACTGGCATGATGATGATGATGATGTAAACAAAATTACAATTTTTCTTACCTAACTAAATTTTTTACTATATACAGGGTGAAATTGATATCATTAGCATCCTTTTAAACTAAGAGTCTACCCATCAAACTGAACAACTTTCACTATGGGAGCAAACCAATCGGAGCAAAAACAATCTGCTGTTCCATATATTTGAGTCGAGTTGGCATTGCAGTTTGTATGGAACAGCTGATTATTTTTTTGCTCCGATCGGTTTGCTCCCATAGTGAAAGTTGTTCAGTTTGATGGGTAGACTCTTAGTTTAAAAGGATGCTAATGATATCAATTTCACCCTGTAGATTAACTTTATGACAGTGCTTCTTTGAAATTATCGGCAGCTCCAAAATAAAACATTGAATTAGGTATGCCATTTTGAAAAATTGTGTTCTTTTTTTTACAAGATAGTGTACCTATCAGAATTGAGGATCCTTTTTGAAACATTTGCGATTTTTTAATCTCATACGATGAACTCAGCAGTTGAAAATGTATGGAGTTACGCATCTTTCTACTGCTGATTTGACTTTCAAAAATCGCACTCCTGAAGTATGATTTTTGAAAGTCAAATCAGCAGTAGAAAGATGCATATCTCCATAGTAATTTTCAAATTTTCAACTGCTGAGCTCAGCGAATGAGATTCATAAATCCCACTCCAGTTATTGTGCTTTGCACTGCAATGTCAATATCAAATAGTTTTTTGGAGTATCGAAATGTCAAGGATAGTTTTATGTACAAAAACAGCCACGGAGCCACGTGCAAGCCGAAGAGTATCGCCTCACTGACTTGCGACGTGGAGTTTCTGAATAATGACAGTATATAGTACTATTGGAATAGATTGTAAGAGACATACTTTGAGAATGTCAAATTGATATAAACTTCGGCTTAGTCGTTGTTCTTCTACAGGGTGTTGGGGTAAACATTTGCATTACATTAAGGGGTGATTGTACCCATGATACTAAACAACTTTCCCTAAGAAGCATGTAAAAATTTTGAACTTTCCATACTAAACACAATCAGCTGATTGAACGTCTGTATGAGAAGTTTTTTTTTTGTGAATTTCCCTTTGTTTCTTTGGAAAAGTTGTTCAGTATCATGTGTACAATCACCCATTAAAGTAATGCAACTATCTACCTTAACACCCTGTATATGCGTTGATATTGGGCATCAAACACGCACAAGTCGGCGTGGCTCTAGCATGGTAGTAATTGATTTTAAACTAATATTTAAGTCAAAAACAGAAAATTATAGTACTGTAGCCGTAGACTACTTAATTACAAAAAAGGTTACCGATTGCCGTTTTGAAATTGTTGTATGGTACGACATTACTAATATAAAAACCCAAGTCTTAAAGCTATCACAACAAACCGTATGTAAAGACAATTTTCGTCACATGTCACAGAATTTAATATTTTGTATAGTCTATGACTATGCTCTTTAAATAAAGATTGAAAAATGTTGTCTTGAGGTTACCGCTTCATTTCTCTACTGTCATGTTCTACACCTTAGTCATAGTATAAGAAAGAGTATTACTGGATACCTTAGTTCAATTTCCATACCTAGATCAAAAATTGATCGGACTTAAAACTTTGTACGGCTACATTCCATAGCCTTACTATTACCTATAAAATTTTAATCATTTCAAATAAGGACGACAAGATTTTCCGATACCTATTTAGCTTTCTGGCTAATTCTGATTACCAAATATAATTTATTTATCAGAGAGATATACTATCCGACATATCTTGGACGTTACTAAAGCTGTTCTAAGAATAAGTTAGAGGAAGTGTAAAATGCCCCTTTTCTGTCAGGGTTAGTTGAGGTTGATTAAAACACAGATATAGTTTTCACTAGTGAATGTGGCCAGCGCACGTCCGCACAGCACGGTGGTCGGCGAGTGAATACCGAGCGAATGCAGTGTTCCCAACAATAATTTTGAGATTCCGCCGACTTTATTACGAAATTCCGTTAAAAATCCGTTAAATCTCGTATTTTTCTCGTCAGTAAAATTCGTCAAAATACCTAATGTAAAATGGTACAAAGGTTAAATAAAAAACCAAAAAAAAAAAAACATGTTCATTGAAGTTTAATAAAGTGTAACAGTCTTTAAAATGAATCTAATTCTATGTTGTCTAAATCATCGTCACTATTTGGGGTTAAGAGTTGCCATATTGAAGAAAGAGTTGCCATATTACAAACAAAAATTTCGTGTGGATTCTGAAAAACATTTTGTAAAACATAATTGAAATAAAAATATTTTGCTACAAAATTCCGCCAACAAACCCGTTAGCCGTCAAAATAGTATTTCTTCCGTTTCTTTATAACATAATCCGCTAGATATGACGGGAAATCCGTTAAGTTGGCAACGCTGAGCGAATGTACGATAGATATTGACCACAGACTGCGCGTGCCGATAGATGGCGCTGCCGGCGCTTTCCACATTAACTACTCTTTATAGCTTTACACTACAGGAAGTGTTTCAAATGAGTTGTTTGGAATCAAAAACGGACATAAAATCCAGACACAATGGAAAATCTAGCGCGATTGTTGCCCGATTCTGGCAAGCTACTATTTAGCAACTTTGTTCAGAGTTTGAAGTCGCCAGGATAACATAACATAACATAACATAAATATTCTTTATTTGCACACCAAAATATACAGTAACAAAAACGAATAAAAGGAACGTAAGAGTACAAATGGCGGTCTTATCACTAAAAGCAATTTCTTCCAGACAACCATGGGATGGACGAACTCTTAAGTAAAAAAACTTGCTATGGCGGTGTAATAAGATATAAAATATATAGCTTACAATACATTTCAGGTATATATTATATAATAACTCTAATGGATCAAAGTGTCATATTAATAATTTAATAACAATGAGTCAAAGGGCGAGATAGTGATAGGATAAGAAGTTGTGTCTGGATTTTATGTTGGTTTTTGATCCCAAACAACTCAAATCTCTGTTTCTGTAATGCAAAATATCATCCCGTCTTGGTTGACATCCCACATATCCGCACCAAGCGCCTTTCTGAATCTTTTATAATGCGCACAGCCAAGGAGTGGAATGCCTTGCCTGCGTCAGTATTTCCGAGCGCTTACAAACCGAATCACTTTAAAGTACGAGTGTATAGGTTTCTTCTGGGTAAAGTCGCTACATCTTCGACCCCATCTTCGTCCTGAGGACTGGATTGAGGTCAAGAGCAAATCCATCCTTAATAAAAAAAATTGCCTTAAAATTTCGTTGCTATTTGAAATGGAGTATACATATATGGGTATTGATTAGGTTAGATTAGATTCATTTATTTCATATTATAGGATGTCACATTCTTGATAAAACAATATAGCATTAAAGTTAAAGTTATTGAACTAAGGTTTAGATTATGACATTAGAAAAATGAAGCGGTAACCTTGAAATTAAAATTTTTTAGACAGTATTTTTTTTCTTTTTGTTACCACGGATTGTGAAACCTTTTTGGTTAATAAAATAGTCCTGGTGCTACAGTACTAAAACGAAAACTTCATAGGAAAGTCAATCGGGCTCATTTGACACTTCCTATTGGAAGTATTTTCGTTTTAAATTAAAAAAAAACGTTCAATCGAGTTAAATATTTTTTGTTTTGCATTACATGTCAAATCGTGTTACAAACTTGACTTGAATCTAACAATTTTTGAAGTTATACCTATTTCTTTTGGCGATTTAGGAGATTCTGGAGTGCGATTTTTGAATCTCCTACGGTGAACATAGCAGTTGAAAATGTATGGAGATACGCATCATTCTACTGCTGATTTGAATTTCAAAAATCGCACTCCTAGAGTATGATTTTTGAAAGTCAAATCAGCAGTAAAAAGATGCATATCTCCATAGTAATTTTGACATTTTCGACTGCTGAGCTCAGCGAATGAAATTCAAAAATCGCACTCCAGATCGGAGTGTATTTTCAGCACGTGACAGAAGTTGCGCGCTGATGTAATACCGTTGGGGAAAATGTAATTAATTAATTACATTTTGTTATTGTTAATTGCAATTACTGTATTATCTTTTGTTTTCGATTATAAATGTATGCTTTTTTCGATTGTAAATTATTGCATTGGCAATAATTATTAAAATATTATAAAATATGGCTAATCCAATCATTCTTTACTTTAAAATAAAATCATACATTTATAATCGTAACCAAAAAAGTAATTGACTAGGTAATTGCAATTAATAATTACAACATACAGGGTGTTAGGGTAAACAGTTGCATTACCTTAAGGGTGATTGTACCCATGATACTAAACAACTTTCCCTAAGAAACCCATAGGAAATGAGCAGAAAAAATGTTGGGCTTTTTTTTACTAAATGCTATCCTGATCACACGTTTGTATGAAAAGTTGAAATTTTTATTTACGAAATTCCCTTTGTTACTTTGGGAATGTTGTTCAGTATCATGGGTAATCATCCATTTAAAGTAATTCAACTATCTAACCTAACACTCTGTATAATTAGTAATTACTAATTAATTACATTTGAAAGTACTACTGCTAGGTATTAGTAAAACGTGGATGGTCTGGGGTTTCAGAATATCTCTGACTTCTTCGGGGAAAATAGTCGTGAGCATATGCTTATGCTGTAAGTACATTTTTCCCAACACTAGATGTAACACATCATGAAATTAGTTTTTAATGCAGTCCCAAGAGTGCGATTTTTGAATCTCATACGTTGAAACTCGGTGGTTGAAAATGTATGGAGATACGCATCTTTCTACTGCTGATTTGACTTTCAAAAATCTCACTCTTGGAGTATGATTTTTGAATGTCAAACCAGCAGTAGAACGATGCATATCTCCATAGTAATATTGACATTTTCAACTGCTAAGTTCAAAGAATGAGATTCAAAAATCGCACTCCAGAACTCCGTACATAAGTACACACTTTTTTAAAAACGTAATCTCAACGGCTAAGCTGGAGTCGCGACAGAACTGTCAAAACTATACCAAATAAATGCAAATGGCAGTTGGCAGTGTAACTGCCGAGGTGTAAAAATGTCGTAGTCTGTATTTATATGGAAGTTTATAGTAATGTATGTAGAGTATATAATTGTTAATATTAAAGATTTTAGCCGATAAGACATGAGTTTTATTTTGATCTAATAGTCTAATCTAAATAGTCAATCTACGACAACTCCCTGTATCTTTGACTTACTAACTACTGGAAATGAAATGAAATGAAATTCTATTTATTCGTAAACATAGGTGGACACAATGTAGAATAAATATAGAGCTCTATGTTTTGCTGCAAGGAGCGTACGAAAATTTTGGATTTAATTAATACATGCGTTATATTTAGACAGGTACATCATTTACATCATTTACATTACAGGCATAAAACATTAACAAGTATAAAAGTAACAAATATAAAAAAGAGCTAAGTACGCCATTCACAATTAACAAAAAGTAAAAATATGCATGTCAATAATAATAATTGATCATAAAATCTGGATGTGGTAGCCCAGTCATTTCACGGAGTTTTGTTAGGAGGGGTAGGCAGTAATTATGAATTGGACTTTTAAACTGTAACCGGCACCATTTAGTGGCAAACAGACTATCCGGAAACATATTTAAAAAAAAATTCGCTACGCAACATAGAATCAAAATTGTGTCTCCCAGAAGGCTTTTAACACGTTCCGGGACAGTGACCGGCTATAGCAGTGATAACAATAAAAGTTCTATTGTGTCTCGTTCACCGCCCCGGAACGTGTTAAATTAATAATATTAATACCAATGCACTCATTTTCATTAGATTTAACAATATAAACTATTTTTGAGCAATAAAATAGGCATCGAAATGTTTAAAATGAGGTATTCATTAGAAAATACTAATGTATTTTTCAAAGCCTTCTAAGTAGACAAAAATAATAACAGTAGACAAAAGGAGTCTGTTTAATCTGTCTCCCATTTTCCGGAGTACATCTGTCACTGTTTCCGACAGTCTTGAGCTTCTGGGCATGATGTTGACCACGAAACTCAACTTCGGCGCTGATATCGAGTCTAAGGCACAAACTGCGGCCAAAAAGCTGGGCATCTTAAACAAGGTGAAGCGGTACTTCACTCCTGGACAGCTCTTAATGTTGTATAAAGCTCAGGTCCGATCATGTATGGAGTACTGCTGCCACCTGTGGCATGGCTCAGCCAAGTATCAACTTGCCGCACTCGACTCGGTTGAACGCAGAGCCAAGAGGCTCATTGGCGACAGTAAGCTGGTGGAGACCAAGCTTCATAGCCTAGCCCACCGCCGCAGAGTAGCCTGCTTGTCGGTCTTCTACAGATTGTACTTCGGTGAGTGTGCCCAAGAGCTACATGAGCTCATCCCGCCTTCCCCTTTCTACTATCGGACTTCCAGACGCACCGCGGGATATCACCCCTTTTTGGTTGACATACCACATATCCGCACCAAGCGCCTTTCTGAATCTTTTATAATGCACACAGCCAAGGAGTGGAACGCCATGCCTGCGTCAGTATTTCCGAGCGCTTACAACCCGAATTCCTTTAAAGTACGAGTGAATAGGCTTCTTCTGGGTGAGCTCGCTACATCTTCGACCCCATCTTCGTCCTGAGGACTAGATTGAGGTCAAGAGCAAACCCATACGTAATAAAAAAAAAATATACCATGTTTGAAGTATGTATAATGGTAAAGCCTAAAAAAAGTGCGAAAAAAAATTATCATTAGTTTTTTTAGAAAGAGATAAATGCAAAATTTGAAATTTGGGACTGTTGCTGACGTGACATTTTTTTTTTATTTTGGTACATTTTCAGGCTCAAATTGGCTCTTAAATATTATACCGAAAAAAAATATCAATTATTAATTAGTCCCGGCTCTTACCGTAAAATGACTGGGCTTGTGTCCGTACCAAAAAAAGAAACAAAACGCATATAAAGAGAAACAATTATATTTGTATTTATTTATTTACCAGATACATGAATTAACACTACTACTTATTCGCCGCCCAACTCTTCATTTGAGTGACTGACTACGCGCACGTCTGCATGCCAGAATTTGTTAAAACTAATCAAGCAAAAAAATATAGACATGCGGAACGCCTGGCAGATTTGAAACAACTTTACTTATTGCATTCATGTTACCCTATCTACACGAACCCTGAGAGGGTGCAGCAAAGAAAATAAAAATATTATGTTAACACAAAATCTAACAATAGCTCTAGCTCCTAAGGTTCAGGCATCTAGGAGTGCGATTTTTGAATCTCATTCGCTGAGCTCAGCAGTTGAAAATGTCAAAATTACTATGGAGATATGCATCTTTCTACTGCTGATTTCACTTTAAAAAATGATACTCCAGGAGTGTGATTTTTGAATGTCAAATCAGCTGTAGAAAGATGCGTATCTCCATACATTTCAACTGCTGAGTTCAACGAATGAGATTCAAAAATCGCACTCCTGGAGTATGATTTTTGAAAGTCTAATCAGCAGTAGAAAGATGCATATCTCCATAGTAATTTTGTCATTTTCAACTGCTGAGCTCAGCTAATGAGATTCAAAAATCGCTCCCCAGGAGTGCGATTTTTGAAACTCATACTTTAAACTCAGCAGTTGAAAATGTATGGAAATACGCATCTTTCTACTGCTGATTTGACTTTCAAAAATCGCACTCCTGGAGTATGATTTTTGAATGTCAAATCTGCAGTAGAAAGATGCATATCTCCATAGTAATTTTGACATTTTCAACTGCTGAGCTCAGCGAATGAGATTCAAAAATCGCACTCCAGGAGTGTGCTTTTTGAAAGTCAAATCAGCAGTAGAAAGATGCGTATCTCCATACATTTTTAACTGCTGAGTTCAACGTTCACGAGATAAGCTCGCCCTTTGTACATGTTTTCTCAACTTTGTGTATTATTATGTCCGTGTGTACAATAAAGTGTTATAATAATAATAAGTGTTAATAACGTATGAAATTCAAAAATCGCACTCCAGGAGTGAGATTTTTGAAAGTCAAATCAGCAGCAGAAAGATGCATATTATCTCCATAGTAATTTTGACATTTTCAACTGCTGAGCTCATCGAATGAGATTCAAAAATCGCTCCCCAGGAGTGTGCTTTTTAAAGTCAAACCAGCAGTAGAAAGATGCGTATCTCCATACATTTTCAACTGCTGAGTTCAACGTATGAGATTCAAAAATCGCACTCCTGGACGTAGGGCCCGCGCGAAACAAAACACATATAAAGAGAAACAATTATATTTGTATTTATTTATTTACCAGATACATGAATTAACACGACTATACGCCGCCCAACTCTTCATTTGAGTGACTGACTACGCGCACGTCTGCATGCCAGAATTTGTTAAAACTAATCAAGCAAAAAAATAAACTGATGCGGAACGCCTGGCAGATTTGAAACAACTTTACTTATTGCATTCATATTACCCTATCTACACGAGCCCTGAGAGGCAGCAAAGAAAATAAAAATATGTTAACACAAACTCTAACAATAGCTCTGGCTCCTAGGTTTCTGGAGTGCGATTTTTGAATCTCATACGTTGAACTCAGCAGTTGAAAATATCAATATTACTATGGAGATATGCATCTTTCTACTACTGATTTGACTTTCAAAAATCATACTCCAGGATTGCGATTTTTGAAAGTCAAATCTGCTTTAGAAAGATGCGTATCTCCATACATTTTCAACTGCTGAGTTCAACGTATGAGATTCAAAAATCGCACTCCAGGCATGTAGATTAGGAGCTAGGGTTTTCAATTTCTGTTCTTACTGAGATTTAATAAATCAAATTTTAATTTATTAATTATAATTAATATTATTCAAACAGGAAAATTACATTTATTTTAACTAATTAATTTCTGATAAAAAATATTGGGTACCCAGACCCGGTGTTCATAATTTAAGTATTATTATTTTTATAACGAAGTAGGACAATTATATTTATGAATAATCAGTGTCTTTATAACTCAACTCTGGTTTAACGCATTCACGCGTTACGATATATATTGCCATACCAAGAGGGCAAGATGGTATTGATTGGTGAGTTAAGGTATATTGTTTTTCGTCTCCATCCTCTGCCGTTCCACTAATAACATTATCTTCTATGTTTTTATTCTCCATCGGTTCACTATTATCATTATATCCCCTGTTTTCATTCCCATTCGGTTCATTGTTACCATTCTTTCCTATGTTTCCATTCTCAGTCGGTTCGCCATTACCGTTCTTTCCTATGTTTAAATTCCTAGTAAGTTCGCTGTTACTGTTACCATTTCCTATGTTTCCTTTCCCGTTCGGTTCACTGTTACCATTCTTTCCTATGTTTCCATTCCCAGTCGGTTCGCCATTACCATTCTTTCCTATGTTTCCTTGTTGTGTTTTTACATATTTAATCAGTTCGTTTCGTATCTGATCTATGATGTTATTCGGCCTTGTATTGTATGTTAGGGCGCTTAGTCTTTTACTGTTATCTTTAAATCCTAAATTTCCATTACCAGCCGGTTCGCTATTACCATTCTTTCCTGTGTTTCCATTCCCATTCGGTTCGTCGATATCATTCTTTCCTATGTTTCCATTCCCATTCGGTTCGTCGATATCATTCTTTCCTATGTTTCCATTCCTATTCTGTTCACTTTTACCATTCAACCCTGTATTTACATGTTGAATCAGTTCATTTTGTATCTGAGCTATGATGTTATTCGGCCACGTATTGTGCGTTGTTGCTCTTTGTCTTGGTACTTCGGTATAAATTGCTGGAATGATTCCGATTATCATTAAGATCGCCAGCAGAGCAGTCTTCATCGACATTGTTCTGTAATTAATAAAAAATAATAAAAATCATCATCATCATCACAGGCTATATATAATATACGTCTCACTTATGTGGTCTAGTTGTGAAGCCTTTTCGGAACCCGGCAGGCGCGGATCCAGTCCTCAAAAATAGGTTGTGGTCACCCGAAAATCGGCCAAGTGCGATTCATACAAAAGGACACGTTTACAAAATGTATGACGCCCCGGCCATGACCTTGTACAGTAAAAATGTTTACCTCAGAAATCTAACAGGAAAAAGTGTTTTCTAACTTATCGAACTTTCGAACTAATCGTTTATTTTTGAATTGGGTTGGTTGGTTTTTGAATGGACTAC
The DNA here is from genome assembly GCA_927399405.1 of Agonopterix arenella. Lineage (NCBI taxonomy): Eukaryota > Metazoa > Arthropoda > Insecta > Lepidoptera > Depressariidae > Agonopterix > Agonopterix arenella. Next base: position 1,832,660 of record OV656716.1, on the reverse strand, counting down.
TTAGGTAAAGGAAAAGCATGACCTAAGTCCGGGTTTAGGTCACGGAATGCTACAAAATATATACTTAACTAAGTAGTTTGAAAGTAACCGTAGCTCAAAGTTTTATATATGTTAGATTTATTTAAATTATGTACTCGGAAATGCCTTTTTCGTATAATTATATAAACCGACTAAGGACAATCTGCATAAACGGAATTATATGAACAAGGTATAAATATACTGTACAATTTTTAATATTATGACTGAATATCGAATATAAGCTTTTAAAATAATTTTGTTATAAATAAAAAGTCTTGAAACACAACTCGTTGTGGCACGTGTTGTTTTGCAAGACTTGTTCGATTTCTCTAGTGTCGGGGTGGGGGTAGGGCGCTTATAAGCGAGCGCACTGCCGTCCCTCGGCTCATTCTGTATCGTACATCATACCTGATTAAGCTATGTTATTGTGTTTCTGTGATTTATATAATATACATAATTAAATTACGTACGTATTTCCTTTCTGCCGCCTGATATCTATTATATACAAATCTTTAATTAATCCTAGCATTGAAACTGTAGTATATTTTAACGTCTGAGAAGGAATGATAGGATGAAGGTAACGTCCGATACAGATATTGGTTTCTAGATCGTGTTTGAAAATAATTACTGACTTTAATTTGTTACTTAAATAATTATTTTAATTATTAGTAAATATATTACTGTTTATGTTTTGGTGTAAAATAAAGTATATTTGATTTGATTTGATATATTACAAAATATTAAAATTATTGAATATAAGACGGAACTTTGTATGCAACGCGCTCGGACGCCCTGGAGTACGATTTTTGAATCTCATTCGCTGAGCCCAGCAGTTGAAAATGTGAAAATTACTATGGAGATATGCATCTTTCTGCTGCTGATTTGACTTTCAAAAATCGTACACCTGGAGCACGATTTTTGAAAGTCAAATCAACAGTAGATAGAGGTTTATCTCCATACATTTTCAACTGCTGAGTTCAACGTATGAGATTCAAAAATCACACTCTTGACGGCAAAAAAAATTGTTTACAACAGCTAAAAATTTAGCTATTATCTCGTTCTTAATAACCTAATAGTCAATTTTTCTTTGCACATATTTAAAGCTTTACCACTATACATACTTCAAACATGGTGTAAATATTTTTGTCTACTTAGAAGGTTTTGAAAAATACATTCGTATTTTCTGATAAATACCTCATTTTTTAAATTTCATTGCTTATTTTATTGCTCAAAGATGACATTTGACAAAAATTCGATTACAAATTCGATACAAACATTTGATGACAAATCATCGGCGATTGAAAAATTCGATTCATATCCATGTACCCTTTACGTGTATAACTGATATCTGAATCGAACTTATGAATTTACCACTGAAAATTGTGAAATAAACAAAATTTTAACAAAAAACTTAAAACCTCCTTATAAAAAAATAAAAAACTAAGTTAAATAAATAAATAAATGCTGGGCTGCTGCTTGGGCTTTGCTCAAGCTCTGCCCACACGATAAGGAAGAAAGAATAAATAAATAAAGAATATATAATTTGTTTTATCGAAGCTGTGTCGGCGTCATATACTGCATACCATTCGAGATGGTTTTACTGCCAAAGCGCGCCAATAGAAGTTTCACATCAAAATTGGGTTCCCCGTCAGAAAGCCTTCCCCAGGTAATGAACTGGCCAGGCCGATTTGGAGGTAATTACAGAATCTCCGAACTCAAGTCGGTTGGACTAAAGAGAACCCGTCCATCCTATCAGACATCAGGTGTGAGTGTGGGGTTGCTCCTCAGACTAAGACCCATCTCATATCTTGCCCTTCCTACCTTGACGCTTGTACCTACGCGAGTGGAGGGAGCTTAGCCCAGTCATTTTACGGAGTTTTGTTAGGAGGGGTGGGGAGTAATTATGAATGGGACTTTTAAACTGTAACCGGCACCATTTAGTGAAAAACAGACTATCTGAAAACATATTTAAAAAAAAAATTCTACGCAACGTAGAAATCAAAATTGTATCTCCCAGAAGGCTTTTAACTTAATAATAATATTATTTACCAATCAATGCACTCATTTTAATTAGATTTAACAAATACGCATTAAAATTATAAGAATTAGGTATTCATTAGAAAATACTAATGTATTTTTCAAGTAGACAAAAATATATTAACACCATGTTTGAAGTATGTATAATGGTAAAGCCTTAAAAAACGCAAAAAAAAATTACCATTAAGTTTTTTGGAACGAGGTGTTAAATTTTAAATTTGGGGCTGTTGCTGAAGTAATTTTTTTTTTCAATTTTATTATATTTCTAGACTCAAATTGGCTCTTAAATACTATACCGAAAAAAATCAATTATTAAATTAGTCCCGGCTCAAACCGTAAAATGACTGGGGTAGCTTATGGAAAATACTGGGCTGAAAAATATAAAACGACACGACATCGAGTCGATGGAAGAAGTAGCGCTTTCGCCAAACTTTTACCATGTTGTTTGCCGGCTGTACCTATACCTATTTCTATTTGGACCGTATCGTTAAGGTAATTTAATTGTTGTTTTTTCCTTATGCTGTCACTGCATGACTTATTTGACACCATAATTAATATAATTATCACAAATCTTAGCTCGCATATAATTCCGGCGCATGAGTAACTCTCCTTTAGTCATGCGAGCATAATAGATGTCGCCTATTTTGACATGTAGTTATTAGCCCAGTCATATTACGGTTTAAGCCGGGACTAATTAGTAATAGACACTTTTTTTCGGTATAATATTGAAGAGCCTATTTGAGCCTGGAAATGTACCAGTATTTAAAAAAAATCACGTCAGCAACAGTTCCAATTTTAAAACTTAGCTTTCTAAAAAACCTGATGGTAATTTTTTTTGCACATATTTAAGGCTTCGCCATTATACATACTACAAACATGGTATGAATATTTTTGCCTACTTAGAAGGTTTTGAAAAATACTTTAGTTTTTTCTAATAAATACCTAATTTTTAAAATTTTATTACCTTTTTTATTGCTCAAAAATAATTTATATTAATAATTTAAAATCCTTCTGGGACACATAATTTTGATTTCTACGTTTCGTAGCGAATTTTTTTTAATATGCTTTAAGGTAGTCCTTTTGTCACTTAATGGTTCCGGTTGCAGTTTAAAAGTCCAATTAGTAATTACTCCCTACTCCGCCTAACAAAACTCCGTAAAATGACTGGGCTATATGCTGTCAGTGCAAGGCTTATTTGACATCATAATTAATATAATTATCACAAATCTTAGCTCGCATATAACCCCGGCGCCTGAGTAACTCTCCTTTAGTCATGCGAGCATAATAGATGTCGCCTGTTTTGACACGTAGGCAAAAATGTTGTATCACGTAGGTATCTCTAATGACAAAAATAAACGTTTCTACTAGGAAGGAAAACACCCATAGAGGACATAAGTTACGTCGTCCTCTATGAAAACACCCAATCCCGGTTCGCATCAAAACTGGTAAAGAATTTTATAAGAAATGTTACATTAAACAATAGAATGAGCTGGCACGAAGAGGAGCGGAGGAGGACGCCATAGCCCTCGAGCCTTATTGCGGAATCTCTCGCAACACCTCTAGGCGTGTGCTAAAGGAATGGGCCGTGAACCAAAGCCGTAAGCTCTGGTCGGATACACCAGGACTGAAGCATGCAAAAGAACTTGTGACCGGCTTCTCAAACAGACATACCTCGGATGCCATCAATTCAAACCGCAACGACTTAAGGCTCTTAGTACGAGCCTTAACAGGACACTGCAAGTTAAACAAACACCTACACAGAATGGGGCTTGTAGATTGACCCACTTGCAGATTCTGCTATGAAGCAGAGGAAACGCCCATACACCTACTCTGTGAATGTGAAGTGCTCATTCACAAGCAGGAGTCGCCATCTAGGTGGGTACGGGGCCGTGGTGACACCTACTGACATTAGGGACCTCCCCTCCAAAAGTATAACACGGTTCATGAAGTCCGTGGGCCTAGGTCTAGGTGGACCTTTAGGTCTAGGGTGACAGCTACAATAGATTTGTTCAGGAGTGCGATTTTTGAATCTCATTCGCTAAGCTCAGCAGTTGAAAATGTCAAAATTACTATGGAGACATGCATCTTTCTACTGCTGATTTGACTTTCAAAAATCATATTCCAGGAGCTCAGGAGGAGTAATGTTAAATGTCGTCACTAACATAGTTTTAAGTCATTGTTACTAACACTATGGATCTATGATCTGCAATAAAATAAATGAATTGGATTGAATTGAGAAATAAATTAGCTGTCCCATCTTATCTTGTTGTGGGGGCTGGCAAGCAAGCAACTTCGACCCTTTGGGATCTTTTGTGTTAGCCCCAATACTTTTTATTTTCTTCACTCTTCAAATACATGGCCTATGAAGGAGGCGACACTGTTGAGGGGATGAAACCTAAGATCTCCAGGTTTTGGATATCCATCTCCAAGGAGGCTCATGCGTTTATCCGCCAAGACATCGCAGTCGCAAAGGATAAGTCCCATGATCTCCTCCAATGCAACGCAAAAATGCAACGTTTCTGAGCACCTCGAACGGGATTACGGTCGTGAGTATATGTATAACATATAAGTAGGTGTACAGGGTCCTTCTTAATATGCTGACACTGTTTTAAGGGGGTGATCAGACCATCAAACTGAACAACTTTCTCTATAGGACTAACATCGAAATCGCGAAAAAAAATCAGCTGTCCCATAAATTTGGTTCAAGTAGGTTTGCAGTTTAGTATGGAACAGCTGTTTTTTGTTGCCATTTTATTTTACACCACCACCATACATACATTCGAGGTGGTCAGAAACATTGCTACAACTACTTCTTCAACTTCCACCCCAAAAACCTCCTTCACATATTACCTAGGGTGTTTTGTTCCAACCTGTGTAAAGGATATTTATATAATATCAATTCATTCATTCCCTGCAAGACGATACGTGTAAAAGATTCGAAAAAAAATCGAAATCGAAAAAAAAAATCGAATTGAAAAATTGAATGAATTATCATTAAATTTTTCAATTCAATTTTTTTTTTCGATTTCGATTTTTTTCAATGCAAAACAGCTTATTAAAGAGATTTCAGCGGGCCTTATAGAGACCACTGGTGATAAGAGGGCTGGCAGTTACCTTCGTCAGCGCATAAGCTTGGCGATACAGAGGGGGAATGCTGTCAGCGTTCTTTGAACCGTCTCTCCAGGGAGACGCTTTGGAGGAGGTTTATAGGTTGTAGGTCCCTCCCCTTTTTTATATATATATTTTTATATAGAAGTTGACGAAGCTGGTTGCAGATATTCAGGATGTATTTATTGACGAAACGAATTGTGGATCTGAGTAATGTACTTTCTTTGACGAAGCCTGTTGTGGATATGAGTGATGTATTTTGTTTAAGTAATAAAGTATTTTTCTAGAAAGTTCATTTAATTCATTTATTTTTGAATAAAATCTTTACACCCCAAATTCACCCCTGTATCCTCATCGAAAACAACAGAGACTTGATTAACGCTGCCACTTCACCTCTCTCCCTCACTCCCATACTGACAAACTTCGCCTTCTCTTTCCCACAGTGTGGTAGCTTCACTTCGACAACATTTACATTTCACATCTAGAGTGCGATTTTTGAAATTCATTCGCTGAGTTCAGCGGTTGAAAATGATAAAATTACCACAAATTACTATGGAGATATGCATCTTTCTACTACTGATTTGACTTTCAAAAATAGCACTCTTGAAGTATGATTTTTGAAAGATAAACATAAATCTATATTATTATAAAACTGTAACAGGAAGTTTGTCTGTATATTGAAGATATTAACAAAAAAAAAGTTACGATATGGTTTTTAGATGTCCCTGATTCCATTTCACCAATTTTTGGATTTTTTGTCTGTCTGTTTGTTTGTGTGTTTGTTTGTTTGTTTGAACGAGTATCGCGCAAAAACTACTGAACCGATTTTGATGAAACTTTTTTTTGTTTGATAGCTTGTGATCTGACTTAAAATCAGGTATATAATTTGTGCGGACGATGTCGCGGGTTAACGCTCGTAAGTAAATATAAATATCTTGGACATTGAGGCTGGCGACCTGACTGACAGGTTTTTTAGTTTTAACCGGGCACCAGTTCTCACCCACAGACATATGGACATGTAAACCTATTTATTATAGGTTTGAGGACTGAGAAAAATAAACAAATTTTTATTTATTTATTCAATTTTTTATTTAGGGTGAAGCCAAACGAGCGTAATTTTGTGAGTTGTGAGTCGCGTATTTTGAGTCCGTTTCATATAAAATCCGGGAATGCATTGTTTATGACCTCAGCCTTTATATGAAACGGACTCAAAATACGCGACTTAAAAACTGTCAGCCTATTAAGAAGGACCCTATAGACGCCGTGGTGGTCCAGTGGCGAGTAACCTTGCCTACCGTGCAGGAGGCGATGATTCGATCCCCATCCAGGCCGACTCATACCAATGAGTTTTTCGGAATTTATGTACGATTTGTAACACCACTGCCTTTTCGGTGAAGGAAAACATCGTGAGGAAACATGCATGCTTCAATTTCGAGGCATGTATTGTACCTACTGTCCATTACAAGTGGCGACGGGTTCACTCCCCGCCACACTGGACAGAGTTTCGGTACTACTAGTGAAACGTGGATGTTCTGAAGTTTCAAAATATCTCTGACTACCCTCTCGGGGATTATAGTCGTGAGCATATGCATATGCATGCGTATGCTCTATAGAAGCTATTTGGGCGGATTCTTGCACTAACCATAAAATTGCTTCCACTGTAATCGAACCAACACTCAACTAGGACTCCGCCCACTGAGCCAGAGGTGCCCAAACAGTAACTGCGCCGTTTCATCTTTAATTTGTTCGTTTTTGTCTGTCGGGTCGCGGTGATACTTAGTCCAGGAGCTGGTGTATAGTTTACTTAACATTTTTAGTTTGGTCAGTAGACCTATAGCTGGTTTGCAAGTCTCTTCGCCACGATCGATGCACGATGGAAGTTTAAGATATGCTATCGATTCGACAGAAAAAGTTTGGTTTATGTTAAGCTTCCTATATTTGTGAAGGACAAAAAAAAGTCCTTGACATTCATTAACACGTTCCGGGACAGTGACCGGCTATAGCAGTGATAACAATAAAAGTTCTATTGTGTCTCGTTCACCGCCTAGGAACGTGTTAAATTAGGTACCTAAACTAAGACTACTCATAAAAATGTCATGTTTTACTATGGAAGCAAATTTAAAAGCGCAAAAAGAAAATCAGCTGTTCCATACAAAACTTTAAACTGACTGGACCAAAATGGCTCAGCTGTAATTTTTTCGCGATTTCTGATAGCATTCAAACCCTCTGAGCACCCGGGTCATTATGTTTACAAAGGTAATTATTATCCTGTTAATACAAACGCAATTTTATGTTAATACGGCTTCATTGATGTCATGTTCTGTTATATAACATGAGATCAATGTACGTGATAAAAATATTTACTGTTCTTGTAAAATGTCATCTATTAATAATTATATTCATGAAATGAAATTCTAAAATTAGAACAAACATATTCTCGTAGCAATTCCTTTATTTATTATTCTTATTATGATTACTGCATGTTTGTACTTTGTACAATTGAGTCAATTTCAATTTCGTAGTGAGGGTGAAGCCAAACGAGCGTAATTTTGTAAGTATTTTGAGTCCGTTCATATAAAGGCTGACGTCATAGATAATGCATTCCTGGATTTTATATGAAACGGACTCAAAATATGGGACTTACAATTCACAAAATTACGCTCGTTTGGCTTCACCCTAAGATGAATTAAAGTGGAATTATTTCGCTGGAGAGGTAAAATAAGACCAGAAAAATATCATGATTTTAGGAGACGAGGGTGAAACAAAAGAAAAAGAAAATTACTTATTTGGATCTTCGACACACATACAATCTTTTACATTACACTTTTGTAAGATATTAAAAAGCGGAATATTAATAAAAGAGATTGTTTGTGCGGTGCAGTGACAAAAAGGTCCCAACTCAGCAAACTCGCTTGGGTGCAAATGGGTGCTACTGTTTTAGAATTAGAATAGAAAAATTTATTTTCGACCAACTGAGATCACAATATTGTTAGTAACACACTTAGCCTATTGTTAGTTTATACACAGCGACATATTTCTTTTTAATTATAATTGTTTGTTTGTCAGCAAGTGAATCATGCAGCAATGGTTCACGTACTGACAATCAAACCTACTTGCAAACATGGTCAAGATGCTATTGGTGCTGGCGCTTATCCTACGAACGAGAGATGTACACCTTTTGCGCATAGTAGTGTAAAAACTCAGATAAAAAGAATCTACAAGCGCATCGGCGAACATCCCCGATGCACTACAGAATCGCGGCAGCCCCACCAGCACCCTGAACGCGTTATTGAACTGGACGCGCAAGGCACTGTAGGCGCAAGGCAGACTTCCATTTATCTTGATAGGTGGAACATTGGATGGACACTTGGCTCCGGCCTGAAAGACCATGAATTCACTCTTACTCGTATTAAAAATAAAATCCCCGCCTCCTGTACTACACCGCATACCTACACATAAAATTATAACACTGCTCAGCTCCTTTAATTGCTAAGATTAGTGAAAATGGCCGCTTATACGTAACTCTGGAAAATTGGAGGAGTTACCCAGCAGGGGAGTCTACGGAGTTATGTCTGCGACAACGTTTTGATATTAAACTTACAAGCATGGTCGGTAAATATTTATCTGGGCTCCATTTTGTTCTTATAAGGACCGGGTTCGAATCTACACAGACGACATGCCATGTCATCATCATCTCAACTGCTCAACTGCCTCCGTGGTCTAATGGTTAAGAGCATTGGCTCTCGACACGGAGGTCGTGCGTTCGATTCCCACGGGGGACACTTAGTGATATGTCACTTTGTGCGTTTTCCCCCAGATGTCTGAAAAGAAAAATGGTCCCGTGCTTCGGATGGCACGTTAAGCCGTTGGTCCCAGCTACTGTCTCTGGTGGTAGTAGTCGTTACATAAAAACCATGTCAGAGGCCGTAAGGCGTTCTGAAAAAACTCTGACACCAGGGCTCTGCCCACACGATAAGAAGAAGATCATCATCTCAGCCAATGGCCGTCCATTGCTTGACATAGGTCTACTAAGATTGCCACAACTCGCGATCCTGCGCTGCCCTCATCCAACGGGTTCCCGCCGCCTTCACCAGGTCTTCGGTCCACCAGCCTATCCACGCTGCGCTTTCCGGTGCGTGGTCGCCACTAGAGAACTCTTCAGCCCTATCGGCTATCGATTCTGCGAGCAATGAGTCATTGCCGCACTCATTGCCACTTTAGTTCAGCAATTATTTTAAAAAAATTACTTTGTATACAAATCATGACCTTAGTTTCTTTACGATGTTTTCACCAAAAACCCAGTTACCTTACAAATCTATAGGTAACTACTTCTATGAGAGTTCATTGACTGACTGATAGACAGACAATCATCATCATCGTCATCATATCAGCCATTAAACGTCCACTGCTGGACATAAGCCTCCCCCAAAATGGGGGGGATTTGCCATAATCGCCACGCTTGGCAGGCGGGTTGGCGATCGCAGTTGGATCGATTCAATGTGTGTACTCAGAGGATGCTGCTGCCCATCCTTCAGTAGATCCCTTAGTCGCCTTTTACCACACCCACGGGAGGAAATGGCATGGTGCTATTCTTAGCCGACACCACACGGACACTGCAGACAGACAATGCACCGCCTAAACTGTAGAAAATAGGAAAATGAAATTTGGAAAATAGGTACATCCAACAGACGTGCACCGCTAATGCACTAAGAAAGGATTTTTCGAAAATCTACCCCTAATAGGGTGCCTAATCCACGCAAACGAAGTCGCGGGGAAAAGCTCTACTAAAAAAAAAAGTAATAAAATCTTCCACCCCCTGAATACGTCCCTGCGTCCCATCCAATTAGCTATCAGATTAAAGATATGCCGGGGGAGCCATTACCCGCCAAATTACCGCTCGTGCTCCACTCTACGCACCCCCACAATAACTGCTGTTTGAAGTTACGAGCGGAGAGCGTTTTTGATGTGAAACATCTGTTGACTCGACTCGCCTTAGCAGTAAAACCGACTCGTATGCCGTGACGGAAATGACGGATCACTTTTAGTGATAAGGCCGCCTTTTGTACCCTTCTTGTTCATATTGTTGTGTTTTTTGTTGTTGTTTATTTTGGTGTGCAAATAAAGAATATTTATCTTATCTTATCTTAAATGGCATGACCCTCTCAGGCCACGTGACAGCTGCGAAAATTCAAAATTTGAACGCGCGATATCGTGAGAATGCGGTATTGACAGTTGCTATGCGTTTTAGTTTCCGAAAAAAGCGCGCGAAATTGGGAGAGTGCGGCAAGTTCTTGCCCTGAGATTGGGTATATATGGTATAGACACTCCCACAAATTACTTGACAATGGCCGAAATGCAGTGCAGCTCAAGCGAAAAATTTTCGTCTATGTGCAGTGCTAAGGCACGCAAAAGTCCATTAATTATAAATAGAAGTACCCTGAGGATAGCTAGATGGCGCCACAGAGATGTGTAAATCTAGGTACTACATAGAAACTAGATTTTCTTTTTAAATATTAATTCTTTGTGATTTCTGATTAATTATTTTGCGTCCGCAAAAGAAAGAATTAATTGCACGTAACCAATGAGTTTTTATAACCATAGAGTCCTCATGTCATACAATATCAAAGCCTAAACATGGCACATGTCTCTAATGTCACCTTTGTATGCATCAGTTATGCCCAGCTGTCATACATTGCCGCTGACATTCCAGTCCTTTCAAATGTACTCGGTTACAAAGCAGTAATGTAAAACAACTGGGTATAACCATAGAGATAGTAAGTACATGGGTATAACTTAGTGGTCCCGTTAATAGCGCACAGGAGTGCGATTTTTGAATCTCATACGTTGAACTCAGCAGTTGAAAATGTATGGAGATACGCATTTTACTACTGCTGATTTACTTTCAAAAATCGCACTCCTGGTGTATGATTTTTGAAAGTCAAGTCAAGAGTAGAAAGATGCATATCTCCATAGTAATTTTGACATTTTCAACTGCTGAGCTCAGCGAATGAGTTTCAAAAATCGCACTCCTGATGCGAAGTCCTCCTTGTATAGAATGTCATTGCACGTAACAAATAGATAGGTACATTAACTGAATCGCAGATGGCAGACGATTAAAGGCGGCGTGTGTCTAACGCTTATGACTTGTCCATCAGTCCTTCGGCACTCAGTTTCGTTGCCGACTAATTGTTTTAATCGCGCCTCTCACCTACTACACCACTATGTATCGCTTTATATATATATATACTTTATATTCTGTGGCTATATATAATTGTATACCTACTTACACATCAAAACAATATATTTATTGTTTTGTTTATTCTCATTTTAGTGTTTTGGATTTGTTTAATTAAGGGCCTATGTCGAAAAATAATTGAAGCGAAATGGGCGTGAGATAGCTTATATTACTGCCTGATGCGAGAGAAAGAGATGGGGCGGCCCTAAAACGACGCAAGCGTAAAACAAACTTTATTTGATTGTGATTGTAAGTATATGTTATTGTAAGTTCAATTCTGGTCTAATCGAAATTTGTGAAATATCAATCTCTTTTTTTTTAAATCAAGTCAAGTGTTTCTATTATTCATCGTTTAGCAGTTCCAAGCGTTTATTGATAAAGACGGAGGTTACTTTGGCTTGTTTTTCTATCGAGAAAATGTGTCTAATCAAAACTTCAATTATATGTTCAATTTACACATATCCGCTAATCATACTCCTACTGTTAGTACTTCATGATCTTCATGCCTCTTAAGAGCTATGTTAAAAAAAATAGGATTATTCAAAGCTTCATATATCATGAAGTACTAACAGTAGGAGTATGATTTGTAGATATGTGTAAATTGAACATATAATTGAAGTTTTGACAAGAGCCAAAACGTGATTAAAACACATCTTCTCGATAGAAATACAAGCCAAAAGTAGCCTCCGTTTTTATTTATAAACGCTTGGAACTGCTAAACGATGAATAATAGAAACATGAGACTTGATTTAAAAAAAAGAGACTGATATTTTATAAATTTTAATAAGAGCAGAATTGAACTTACATAAATAGTACAATCACAAATTCACAATTAAATAAAGTTTGTTTCACGCTTGCGTCGTTTCAGGCGCGCTCCATCTCTTTCTCTCGCATCAGGCAGTAATATAAGCTATCACACGCCCATTTCGCTTCAATTATTTTTCAACATAAAATTGTATGTAAATTGTAAATATTAAAGTAAAAAAAAAAGAAGTGTCGACTGTTTTATTGTTTCAAATCAAATTAAAGATTGAAAAATTTGTCTCGGGCGGGACTTGAACCCGCACAAATCAATCAATAAATCAATAATATTTGTTTTATTGTTACTTTTGCCCGCGACGTCTACCGCGTGGATTATATAGGTGGTCCTACGTGTGTCCGAAAATATCTCATAATGTATGTTCCGCGATTGTTTGTATAGTTAGTTTAGAAGAAGGTATATTTGAGAATTTTCTACCGGAGCGGCTTAAAACTGTCTTAACTTTTTTCATAATAAGAATTTTTTTAATTTTGTGCTTGCAACATGATCTTCTGGAAACATTCTTCCATACGTAAAATAATCAAGTTACCGAAAAAAGGGTCGAAACTCGAAAGTGAAAATTTTTTGTTTGAGTTGGATGGAGCAACGTTTTCAAAATTCTCTTAAAAATATTTTCTTAGGTTGAAATTAATTTAAAAAGCTTCAGTGATTATTCAAATTACCAAAATCAAAACAAAAACTGGTTTTCTATGCCATTTTTCTGGCCATTTCTCTGGAATCGGCTTCTAAAGTTAGTTCAGTGAAAAATAAGCTAAAACAATTTTTTTTTTGAAAATATTGTATCAATTTTTTAATTTTTACGGCTAAGATAATATTGTCAAAAACATTTTATAAAACTGAAATTTAACAATCTGTGAATTATTGATGTTAGTTAGTGACTATAACTGTAACTCATGGTATTTTTGTGTTATCTTAAAATATTTTACTGGTTATTGAATTTCAGTTTATTTTTATGTTTTTGACAATATTTGATTGATGTGGCTAACATTAGTCAAATATCGTCAAAAACAAGAGTATTAAAATAATATTCATTAATTAGAAGTAGGTTAAAATTTTTAAAATTGTCCTTGTAGTTTCGGCTATGAATAGCACCATCCCATTTCCTCCCGTGGGTGTCGTAAAAGGCGACTAAGGGATCTACTGAAGGATGGGCAGCAGCATCCTCTGAGTACACACATTGATTGGATCCAACTGCGATCGCCAAGCGTGGCGATTATGGCAAATCCCCCCATTTTGGGGGAGGCTTATGTCCAGCAGTGGGCGTTTAATGGCTGATATGATGAGGTTAAAATCGATTTCCTAGATTTTCTTACATACAACTGAAGCTAAATATAAGCGTGTTAAAAAGCATTGCATATAACGAAAATCTGACAACATACAACAAGCATATAGATTAGTTTCTAAACCATTCCTGAAAAATGTAATTAACTTTAATTGGTTAAGTATTGAAAATAATAGGTCGGGCAAAAAGTTTCTTCGCATTTTTTTAAGAAAATTCAAAACATTTTTTAATATAGTTTATTTACATTTAACTAAAGTATGTAGGTACCATTTTGTTCGATAACTTTTTGCCATCTTGTAGTTAGGAACATGATCCCATTGCTATAGAAATTTTGGGGCTTCTGATCAAAATACCGCGACAAGTAGTTTTGGCAGTCCTCTCGTGATGTTAACCTGACACTGCCTAAAGAATTTGAGAAGAGACCGAAACAGGTGGAAATCTGAAGGTGCGAGGTCAGGACTATACGGCGGATGCATTAACACCTCCCAGCCAAGCTCACTTAATTTTTGCTGTGTGGCTAAAGATGTGTGAGGTCTAGCGTTATCATGATGAAAAACCACACCCCTTCTGTTGATTAATTCCGGCCGCTTTCTCTCAACTTCTTGCTTTAATCTCATCAGTTGTTCGCAGTTGAGTTCAGAATCGATGGTCCTGCCTGGTGGTAACAGCTCATAATGAATAATGCCCTTCCAATCCCACCACACACACAGCATCACCTTGTTGCGAGTTAACCCGGGTTTCGCCACAGTCTGTGAAGCCTGACCGGCCTATGACCACCACCTTTTTCGCACGTTCTTGTGGTCGTGATCCACTTTTCATCACCAGTTATCAGCTTCTTCAAAAATGGTTCGGTTTCATTACGTCGTAATAAAGAATCACAAATGAGTACACGGTTCATTAGGTTTCTTTCAGTGAGCTCGTGAGGTACCCAAATATCGAGCTTTTTTGTGTATCCAGTTTTTTTTTAAATGCGCCAAAACTGTTTTGTGGTCAACTCCCAGTTCTTCAGCTACGTCGTAACTACTGATTTGCTGATCTAGCTCCACTTTTTCAAAAATGGCATCCATTTTATCCGTAATAGGGAATGCGAAGAAACTTTTTCCCCAACCTAATATAACCAGACTTCGTTCGTATGGAGCGCGCTCCGAATCATATCCCCATAAAGTGTACACAAATTTAATTAACCATTTTAATAGTGAATATCAACTTCTATTGTGAAAATGTAATTTAATTTAAATACCATATGGTTAAAATGTACCTACTTATTTATTTATTCATGCATGATATTATTATAATATTAAACAGAAATAAAATCCATAATTCCAACTTAATGACAATTATATTCTCATGTAATGATCGGAAACTCTGCGCTCGAAGTTGTTGACGATTATGTTTACCTGGGACAAACTATTCAGTTAGGTAGGTCAGTTAAGAGATCATCCGTTGAATCCAACTCGGCTGGACAGCGTTCGGGAAGCTACGTAGTATCTTCACGTCCCAAATACCGCAGTGTCTTAAAACGAAATGAAGAGATCCGCAGAAGAACCAGAGTAACTGACATAGCCCAAAGAATTGCTAAATTAAAGTGGCAGTGGGCGGGGCACATTTCTCGCAGAACCGATGGCCGATAGGGCCGAAAAGTTCTCGAGAGGCGACCGCGTACCGGAAAGCGCAGCGTGGGTAGGCCCGGTGGACCGACGACCTTGTGAGGGCGGGGCGGGAACCCGTTGGATGAGGGCAGCGCAGGACCGGTCGTTATGGCGATCCTTGGGAGAGGCCTATGTCCAGCAGTGGACGTCTATCAGCTTAGATGATGATGATATTCTCATGTACAATGTCTTTTCCTATACTATTTTTTTATTGTTGTGATAACTATTTTTAAGTTTGACTCAATTCAAGAACAATGTTGTAGTGCTATAAAAATGAATGCATGTAACTTAAGATGAGAACTTTGACTACTTATATAGGGACTAGTTACGCGTGTAATTCTACTAACAAACATTTCTGCCACTTTTTGCGGGGGGCGAGGTAACATGAAATCCGCAACTTTAAATTTTATTCACCTTAACTTTAGATTCTAATTTTGAATGATAAAAATCATGAAAAGTACTCTCGTGTGAACCCCAAACGTTCTAAGTTCTAAATTATTGTTTCGCAATTATAGACAGTCTCGTTTAGTGATAAGGTATAAAATTAAATGTAAATGCACATGATCAATTGTTCTTATACCGTCGCAAAGGGGAAATGCTACCGCAAGGCTAGTCCTTATAATAAATAGTCATAGGATTAGAAATAAATGGTTTTTTTTATTTTATTTATTTATTTATTTATTTAAAGTGTACACAAGACAAAAGATAGTTTGTTCTCCGACAAAAATCGAAGTCATCGCATACATTTTGATCCCAATTGATCTAAATTGATGAACCCTGCCCACCCTATCTCTAATGCACACTAAGTGCTACCGTATCGGTAAATATTGCTGTGATAACACGCTGTACACACGGACACTGTTTGTGTATGAACAAACTGTTTGTGTATGGACACTGGTTGTGTATTTCCATTTTCAATATCATCATCATCATCAGCCTATCATCGTCCACTGCTGAACATAGGCCTCTCCCAAGGCGCGCCACAAAACTCTGTCCTCGGCCTTCCTCATCCAGTCGCTCCCCGCTACCTTTTTTAGGTCGTCTGTCCAGCGGGCAACAGGACGTCCCACACTACGTCTACCAGTTCGCGGTCTCCACTCCAGAACCCTGACACCCCACCGGTTGTCAGTTCTTCGGCAGATATGACCAGCCCATTGCCACTTCAGCTTGCTAATTTTCTGAGCTATGTCAACCACTATCGTTCTCTGACGTATCACTTCATTTCTGATGTGATCTCTCAGAGAAACACCGAGCATAGCTCTCTCCATAGCTCGCTGCGCGACCTTGAATTAATGTACTAGTCCTATCGTCAGGGTCCATGTTTCCGCACCATAGGTCATTACTGGCAGGACGCACTTATCGAACACCTTCGTTTTGAGGCATTGTGGTAGAGCCGAGGAAAATATCCATTTTCAATATACATGGTGAAATTGATATCATTAGCATCCTTTTAAACTAGAAATCTACTCAACAGCAGATTTTTTATTTGCTCCTATCGGTTTGCTCCCATAGTAAAAGTTGTTCAGTTTGATGGTTGGACTCTTAGTTCAAAAGGATGCTAATGATATCAATTTCACCCTGTATACCTAGTCACTGCATCACTCCTCTGTAAAAAAAGGTTAGTTACAAATTCGAAACGGTGAACTCGGACCATTTCACTATGGAGCATAACTCAGGAGACGCGAAAAAAAATCTGCTGTCCCATACAAAACTGCTGTACCTACCCGACTTAAATGTATGGGAGAGCAGAGTTTTTTTCGCGTCTCTTAATTTAGGCTCCATAGTGAAAGTTGTTCAGTTTGATGGTCTGAGTTCACCATTTCAGTATTTGCTTACATCCTGTATAAATGACCAAAATGTCTGGTCTTGACAATGTTACACTTTGTTATTCATTATTTTATTTGTAATTGTACTTTGTATATTTTAGTTTGTTTAAAAGCTGTTTTGTAGAGATTCTGTTCTGACTACATTTTCTCTACTAACGAACATCTTCCGACGCGGTGGTAGAGTCCAAAAATTAATACTTGATCAATGATCATATTATTTTAAATAGAAAAGAGTTTTAGTATGGGTTTGAATGTTCTGGAGTGCGATTTTTGAAAGTCAATCAGCAGTAGAAAGATGCTTATCTCCATACATTTTCAACTGCAGAGTTCAACGTATGAGATTCAAAAATCGCACTCGAGGACACAGCCAGCAATTGAAAAATTTCGAGATCGCTTCGCTCGCTTCTTATTTTAATTACCTACGGAATCCTATTGGTTCCGCCCTTGCTTTATTAGATTGTGTATGGATCGAAACAGACGCACATCCCTAAAAATTATCCTGCAAGAGCCCATGTGAGAAAATCATCATAGAATTTACAATATCAGTCAAACAAATCCGACAATGTGTATCAGTACAAAAAACAGTGCAACTGTTTTCAGATAACAATTTTCACTATAATGTTTGCCGTCACTTAGAGTCACTTAGTGTCAATTAGTGACTTACTGATAACGCACTGATAATGTTAAAAGCTTGATTTGCTTCTGTTTTAATGGTTTTAGTGGCTATTAACTGAAAGCTCGGTATGGGTACGCCCCCAAGGTGGATCAACGACCTGGAGTGCGATTTTTGAATCTCATTCGCTGAGCTCAGCGAATATATACTTAATGATTATTATTATTTGGTTATAAGGGCTTGGTCAATGACCAAATAGCTACTGCGACCTAGATAGATCTATTGTAGCTGTCACCCTAGACCTAAACGTCATTTCCTGGGCCCACGGACTTCATGAACCGTGTTATGCTTTTGGAGGGGAGGTCCCTAATGTCAGTAGGTGTCATTATGTATCCACCTAGATGACGACTCCTGCTGTGAATGAGCACTTCGCATTCGCAGAGGAGATGTATGGGCGTTTCCTCTGCTTCACAGCAAAATCTGCAAGTGAGTCTACAAGCCCCATTCTGTGTAGGTGTTTGTTTAACTTGCAGTGTCCTGTTAAGGCTCGTACTAAGAGCCTTAAGTCGTTGCGGTTTGAATTGATGGCATCCGAGGTATGTCTGTTTGAAAAGCCGGTCACAAGTTCTTTCGCATGCCTCAGTCCTGGTGTATCCGACCAGAGCTTACGGCTTTGGTCCACGGCCCATTCCTTTAGCACACGTATATACTTAATGATAATTATAAGATTATTTTTACGCGATTTCAAAGTTGGCCCCATCGTGTAAGTTGTATTTTTGTGTATGAATGATTGTCATATATCATCACCATCATTGCACATGTCACCTTTCATCATCATGTCACATTTCAGTCTGATGATTGACAAATCAATATAAAATCGAGGGTGAGAACTGGCCGTGTTTTATCTGGAAATGTTTACTGAACCATAATAGATGTAGATTATAAAATTTTACATGTTTGTTTTGTTATCTTATCTGCCGTATCCCGTAACTAGAGCTTGTACAGGGTGTTTTATCAAAAGATAATTATAGAGGGTGCTAGAAATACATTATTTTTGTTAAGGGTGTAGCCAAACGAGCGTAATTTTGTGAGTTGTGAGTCGCGTTTTTTGAGTCCGTTTCATATAAAATCCGGGAATGCATTGTCAATGACCTCAGTCTTTATATGAAACGGACTCAAAATACGCGACTCACAACTATATATATATATAACTAACAAAATAACGTTCGTTTGGCTTCAACCTAAAGGAATAAACCATGAAAAGAAAATATTCCTAGGCAATAGGCGAAAATAGACAAGACTAGAAGCTTTTGACATTTTAATGGTTGGCTCTATATTGAAAGTTCTGAAACAGCCTGCTCGTAGGGTTGCCAACCGTACGTTAAAATAAAGTATGGTACTTATATTATTTATGTCGACGTACTTTATACTTTTGAATAACAATAAAGTACGCAAAAATACTTTATTTCAGCCCTAAAATTCAGTCCCAGTTAGTTGAAATGACCTAAAGAGATAAAGATTTTAATTCAAGAAAGAGATTTAACATTAATAAATATTAGGTACGGTTAACATTTCAAATTAACTCTGTAAGATCGCTAATTTATATTCAGAATTTTTTTTTGAGACAAACATTTATTAATTGGCTTATACAGCCATGATCGTCGGTGTCTTAAGCAAACAGACGCTGTTTGAAACATCTAACTTAGATAAAATAAGGCCCATGATCAGATTGGATAATCTTCAAAAATTATAATATAAAAAAAAAAATAGAGAGAAAAACATCGTTATTAAAATTTGTATGAAGTGTCCTTTTTTATTCGTATGTAGAGGTAGGTACTTTTATGTACAATCCGTTTTAATCCGATAGTTATGAAGTAAAAAAGGTAGGTGGTAAAGGTGGTCATCATCATCATCTTATTTATGAGCTACGCTCTAGTCTGTGGAGTATTCGCCAATCCTGTCTCTTTTCCGCTAGTCTCTTGAGTTCTTGATACGATATGACATCAACCTTTTCCTTCACTTGGGCCAGATAACTCTGTCTAGGTCTTCCTCTTCCATTCTTCTCCTCTATCTTCCCTTCCAGTATGGTTTTAAAGAAATTGTCGTTTCGTATCTAGTGTCCGATCATTTTCCCCTCGGTAAAAAAAGTTGGTAACCCTACCTGTAACGCAGTGTATTGTACAACCTGTATACAGTTTTGTAAAGTGAATAAAATAAAGAGGAGGAAGTGAAAATTATAAATTGAAATGTGTTATGTTTCAATTTCACCAGTAATTTTTTTCGCTTTCACAGTAACCAGGTTCTGGAGTGCGATTTTTAAATCTCATTCGCTGAGCTCAGCAGTTGAAAATGTCAAGTTTACTATGGAGATAATGCATCTTTCTACTGCTGATTTGACATTCAAAAATCATACTACAGGAGTGCGATTTTTGAAACTCATTCTTTGAATTCAGCAGTTGAAAATGTCAAAATAACTATGGAGATACGCATCTTTCTAATGCTGATTTGAGTTTCAAAAATCGCACTCTAACATGAACACACACAGACACATACACGATGTATGTGTCTCTGTGTGTTCATGTTTGCTGTCAACTGCTGAGTTCGACATATGAGATTCTTGTTTTTGTGTGTTCCATTTTATGTTTTTGACCACCCCATAAAGGACTACGGTCGTGAGTTTTATGTATGTATGTATTAATATCTTGTTGATTTTTCCTTCATTCGTGTTGTAAAGACATGATCAAATCGATAAAACATCGATCTCAGACTATCGACAATCACACCGTAATTTCCTCCTCATTTGCCGCCACTTCTTGACAGATGTCAGACGAGTTTGACAGCTGTCAGATAACTTCAGATTACGGTGAATTATTTGCTTTTTAAACTGGGTTTTATCTTGGATTCCTTTAGATTTTTATTGGATATTTTTGAATGTTTTAATAAATAAATATCTTGTAAGTAAAAATGTTTCAGACCACCTCTAATGAGAACATGGTCGTGATGATGAAGTTGATGTCCCTACCTATACAGGTTGTAACAAAACACTCTAGTAATACTTAAGGGGGTGTTTCAGGAGTGCGAATTTGGAATCTCATTCGCTGAGCTCAGCAGTTGAAAATGTCAAAATTACAATGGAGATATGCATCTTTCTACTGCTGATTTGACTTTCAAAAATCATAGTCCAGGAGTGCGATTTTTGAAAGTCAAATTAGCAGTAGGAACATACGTATTTCCATACATTTTCAACTGCTGAGTTCAACGTATGAGATTCAAAAATCGCACTCCAGACCATCAAACTTTCACTCTGGAGCCAACACCGAGAAAAAATAGATAAAATCAGCTGTCCCATACATTTGAGTCCAGCCGGTACAGTACTGCAGTTTTGTATGAAACAACTGATTTTTATTTCGCGATCTCGAAGTCCATAGTGAAAGTTGTTCAGTTTGATGGTCTGAAGCACCCCCTTAAGTATTACTAGGGTGTTTTGAGTCAGGGAGTAAGTTATATACAGGGTGTTAGGGTAAATAGTTGCATTACTTTAAGGGGTGTTTGTATACCTATGATACCGAACCTAATTCCCTCAGAAACCAATAGGAAATAAGCAAAAAAAATTGTGTTATTTCCATACTAAATGCAATCAGCTGATCGAGCGTTTGTATGAAGAGTCTTTTTTTTTGTGAAGTTCCTTCTTTTGCTTTGGGAAAGATCTTCATTATCATAAATATAGATTAGCTGATTGAATATTTAGTATGGCAAGTTCATTTATTAATAAACCATTATCAATTTTACCACCAACCATTTTACCCTGAAATTTACCCGCGGGTAATAATTTCCCACGGATAGCTTATCAAGCCGTGTATTTGTTTGTGTTTGGCGGCCGTGGTCGATGTGCAAACGTTCGCACGCCATAGCAAATAAATACTTTATAATGGGTCAGGTTGGTGAAATTTTGTGTAAATATGTGCAACATTATCTATTCTTACTATCTATATCTTTAGATAGGTTGGTACAAATATCTACAGGTGTAGGTGTAACAAAAACTCAACTCAAAAACACACAAATTTATTTCGGTGAGATTTTTTATTTACTTTTTTGTATGAGGGCAGCGCACGTCGTTATGGCGATCCTTGGGGGAGGCCTATGTCCAGGAGTGCGATTTTTGAATCTCATTCGCTGAGCTCAGCAGTTGAAAATGTCAATATTACTATGGAGATATACATCTTTCTACTGCTGATTTGACTTTCAAAAATCATACTCCAGGAGTGCGATTTTTGAAAGTCAAATCAGCAGTAGAAAGATGCGTATCTCCATACATTTTCAACTGCTGAGCTCAGCGAATGAGATTCAAAATCGCACTCCTGCAGTGGACTTCCATCGGCTGAGATGATGATTTACTTTTTTATCTTTAACGAGCGTTAACCCGCGACTTCGTCCCCGTACCGTAACCCGAGATTTTAAGTCAGATCATAAGCTATCAAACAAAAAAAGTTTCATCAAAATCGGTTCAGTAGTTCTTGCGTGATACTCGTTCAAACAAACAAACAAACAGACAAAAAATCCAAAAATTGGTGAAATGAAATCAGGGACATCTAAAAACCATATCGTAACTTTTTTTTTGTTAATATCTTCAATGTACAGACAAACTTCCTGTTACAGTTTTATAATAGTATAGATAATAAACTTTATCATATTTAATTATATGTGTTTTTGTGGGCACAAAATATCATAAAGGTAAGTTACCGAGAAAAATTATATTGTTTTTTTTTTAAAGCCACCGTAATGAAAAGCATCCACCGAAATAAAAAGAAGTGTAACATAATATGGCCTTCTGCTCACTACAGTTTTCCGCAACGCCGTGAAATTTTTCTGCTTGGGACATTCACCTCCTAGTGATATTTAAAGGGGTGCCACTATACAGGGTGAAATTGATATCATTTTTTTTTTTAAATCTTTATTGAAGAGCTTGGCCTGAGGCTATGTCGCTCTGTGGGATTTTCTATTAGGTAAGTTCACAGATATTACAATAACAATAAAAAACTAGTAACTACACAGTATATATATATATAGTATATCTTGGACATTGTCACACAAATTATCTAGTCACATTTAAAGTACCTGGACTTGTATTATGATGACTATACAACGATATAGAATACATATATAGATACAAACATCCATGACTCGGGTACAAATATTCATACTCATCATATAAATATTTGTCCCTTACGGGATTCGAACCCGCGACCCTCGGCACAGCAGGCAGGTTCACTACAGACTGTGCTACCGGGCCGTCGAAAGAAGGGGGCCGGGCAGTGAAGAAATAGATAAATAAATAACTACAAATTTAAGGTTTTTTTTGTAGATGGAGTACAGTCCCTTGGCAGCAACCGACGTAGGTGCAGCCAAGGCACAATTACAACGCCCGATATTAAGAGACGGCAAGCCGTCAAACACCTGTCTACTGAAGGCCTCGCCCCGCACACACTCCATCAGGACATGGTAGTCGTCCTCAACAACCCCACAGTCTTCACAATTGGGGGATGCCGTAATCCCCATCAGGTGTGTGAACGTTTTGGATGGAATGTGACCGGAGCGAAGCCTAAGAGCTGTTACAATATCAGGTCTGGCCATTGGGCAGTTGTCAATCCAGGGAATTGTAAGCGGTTCCGGTTGAATGGTCTTGAACCAGATACCCTTTTCTAAAGATCTTTGATCAAAAAAAATCAGATGTTTCATACTAAACTGCAATGCCAACTCGACATAGTAAAAGTTGTTCAGTTTGATGGGTATACTCTTAGTTTAAAAGGATGCTAATGATATCAATTTCACCCTGTAGTACTACATACAGTACGGACATAAAATCTGTCGTAAGATAGAAAATGCATTCGACTGAGCGGTGGCACCCTGTAAATAATTACTATTGAGATTGTAAATTTGTACATACTTACTTACTTTTTAGTCTCAATATTCTATATTTATTTAATTTAATTATATAAGGTCTAACAAAATTAGATGAAACTATTTTAAGGAGATGATCAGACCATCAAACTGAACAGCTTTCTCTATGGGACCAATATCGAAATCTCGAAAAAAAATCAGCTGTCCCATACATTTAGGTCGATTATGTTTGTATGGAACAGCTGATTTTTTTTCGCGATTTCGATATTGGTCCCATAGAGAAAGTTGTTCAGTTTGATGGTCTGATCATGCCCTTAAAATTGTTTCAGCTAGTTTTGTTAGACCTTATATATATAACGAGCGGTAACCCGCGACTTTGTCCGCACAAATTATATACCAGATTTTAAGTCAGATCATAGGCTATCAAACAAAAAAAGTTTCATCAAAATCGGTTCAGTAGTTTTTGCGTTATACTCGTTCTAACAAACAAACACCCAAACAAACACCCAAACAAACACACAAACAAAGAGACAGACAAAAAATCCAAAAATTGGTGATATGGCATCAGGGATACCGAAAACCCATATCGTAACTTTTTTTTTGTTAATATCTTCAATGTACAGACAAAATTTCTGCTACAGTTTTATAATAGTTAAGATTATACTTTTTACCCGATAAATAATATAAGGTCTAACAAAACTAGGTGAAACTGTTTAAGGGGATGATCAGACCATCAAACTGAACAACTTTCTCTATGAAACCAATATTGAAATCGCGAAAAAAAAATCTGCTGTCCCATACATTTAGGTCGAGTAGGTTTGTATGGAACAGCTGATTTTTATTCGCGTATTCAAGAGAGAAAGTTGTTCAGTTTGATGGTCTGATCATCCCCTTAAAATAGTTTCACCTAATTTTGTTAGACCTTATATAGTAGGTTAAGTTAATAATAATTGAATTTACTACTTAGAGTAAACTATTGTGAAACATAACATAATTGTAATAATATAAATGCTTAATCAAACTGGTAGAATATTATAGATATCTCCTCTAGTAGTAATTATATAGTTGTTTAGTTTGATCACCCGAAAATATCGGATATATAACCAGACTCACTTTTTTTTAAACATCGTTGTTTTTAAAATATTCTGAATGTAACAAAAAATTATCAACTTTAAAT
Source organism: Agonopterix arenella (assembly GCA_927399405.1). Lineage (NCBI taxonomy): Eukaryota > Metazoa > Arthropoda > Insecta > Lepidoptera > Depressariidae > Agonopterix > Agonopterix arenella. Next base: position 1,807,997 of record OV656716.1, on the reverse strand, counting down.
TGTTGACAACGACCATATTTCAAAACCCCCTACTTTTAGGGGGTTTAAATTAATTTTGGAGCCCCGGGGCGATTTGGGAGACATTATAATCGTATTTATTTGACTGGGGGACAATTTGCGCGCGAAACTTTTGACGTAAACAAAGCACGCCATATTGTTTTTGTGAGTTTTGTGACTATGTTATTTTATAGGCCCGAATGGTTTATTTTTTCAAATTTCAAGAAATATGCATACAGTGTAGAAAAGTCCCACAAAACCGTTTCCACTGTCAAACTATTCTACACTGAAAAAAATGTTTTGTTAAATATAACCGAACATTATTGACTTCCAAACTGTTTTGTAGGACATAAACAACCGTTTGGTTATAAATAGCATAACTTTTTGCTATATAAATACAAACTTTGGGTTATGTGCTACAAAACAGTTTGGAAGTCACTAAAGTTCGGTTATATTTAACAAATAATTTTTTTCAGTGTACCCAAATTTCGTTTTAATACGAGCAAAAACGAGAGAGTGATTTAGGTGGGACATACCTACAGACAGACAGAATGAACGAAACTATAGGCACATCCCGGACACTGCTTACAAAAAACAGAAATTGACAAAAAAGACTTCTTTAAACCTGGCAACCCCATTAGTTGTGCCCGATTGAGGGGTGGTAACCCTAGTTTTTCCAGTACTTTAGACCAGTCTCCTTCCGATGGCACCTCATTTACTTCCCAAACAGACAGGTGGAAAAAGTTATACCAAAATTCATAATAGAAAAGGTACTTGAGCCAAAACTTTTCTAGGCTACTTGGTGGCGTTGAATTACAAGTTTGAAGTGGCAGACAAGAAGAGGCCAGTCGGAAGACCCGTGATGCGATTTAAGGATTGCGTTAAGACCGTGCGGACGTAATCTAACCTAACCTCTTTCGGAATCGGGCACGCAAATTGGGAAGAGCTCGCGGAAAATAGAGGAGGGTGGAGAGGGAAGACAAGAGATGGTCGAACTACTCATGACGAGGCCTGGTTCGCACTCCTGGCAGAGAAACGTGACAAAAGGCATAATGCTGTCACAATCCCACCTCTGTCCACCGGCGGTTCTATTGTGGAGGCTGTGGACGTGTATGCGGCTCTCGTATAGGACTTTACAACCATGAGAAAAAGTGCCTCTCCAAAAACACTGCTTAAACCATCTGCAACAGATGTAAAGGCCGATGATGATGAAACATACACTAGAATCCAGTGTTGCCAGAAGGTTACTTTTGTAACCTTTTAGGCGATTTTTAGCTCTGTCAGGTTACATTTAGGTTACACGATTCAAAAGGTTACTTTTTGGTGATTTTTTGGAATTTGTATAATCAATTGTAAAATTATTATTTTTCCACGAATCGGAACGCTTTTTGATATTTTTCTAAATATTTTAAAACCCAAAACGTTCGTAACGTAGTGAATGCAACTCCTAAAAACACGTTTTTTTCTCTCGCACTAATGTATACCAAATATGAAATTTTCTCATTTGTTGATGTATACCAAATCAACAAATGACAAAATTAAGCGTCTCACTTGCTTGATCAATCCATCAATCGGATGAAAAATGCAACTCAAAATGGAAAACGCTACTGACTTGTTTATATTTCTGTAAGTAAATACAACCAACATCTGTCTATCAACTTTTGATACCTTATTTTATTACTGAAAAAAAAAATGAAATGTTACTTTTCAAATCAAAAGGTTACTTTTTTCTCTATTTCCGGTTACTTTTGACTTGATCCGGCTGGCAACACTGCTAGAATCACATTTCGTTCGCCTAAGAAATAGGTACATAATTTTACGGTCGAATCTCGGACATGCTACTGGTAACTGCCGAGGATAGACGACAAATTTTTCGCTGCGGAGGTAATCAGAGGGCAACAGAGGGGGTGAGGTAAAAAGTCGGTGGGAGGCAGGCAGTGTCAATAGTACTCTTTCTTATACTGTGGTATAGGTAGGTAAGGGTTTTTCGTGTGACTACGGCACCCTAAAAAACCAAATTCACAAAAAATCTAAAACCGAATCAAATATGTAACAGTACACAAACAACACAATATCTAAATCACCGTAATTTTAGTAAAAGGGGACTTACACAATCTCATCTCATTGCTTTAAAATGTTTCCAACCTAAAAATTCACCCGTGTCAACGTATTATCGCTCTTACTACCTCATCTTAAAAGTCGTGAACAATGACTTCTTACTTAGTATGAATTCGGCACACGTTCAAAATCACCCTAGATAAGTAACGGTGGAAAACCAAAATGTCTTTACTCTTTCTTTACCCCGCGAAAAGATCACAGCATCCTTTTCTAACTCCCGGGATTGGCTAAAAACTTTACGCCCCGCCCCTAATTACGAAGACAATGGCGAGAGGAAAAAAGAAAAGTATATTGTTATCTCTGTCTGGCGGCGTGACGTTCGGAAATTGTGTGCAAACGTTATTTTAAGTAGAAATTTCTTGGTTTTAATGAAATTATTTGATTGTGAGCTTTTCAGGCGTGCGACATTTGATTTGAAAGCTTTTTTTTCTTCTTTTTTTTTAACTATGATTTCTGCATATTTACACACACTCAAGAATACAAGATTGTAATCAGTTTTGGGGTGACCACACATTTTGCTACAGAAAATTAATGTAGGTATTAATGTAAAATTACGTTTATTACAAATGTTTTTATGGCAAAGTAACATTTTTTTTCCGCGTCGTACGAGGCGACTAAGGTATTATTGTTTACTATGCATTATACAGGGTCCAATTTAACATGCTGGCAGTTTATTAATGATCTGGAATGAGATTTTTGAAACTAATTCGCTGAGCTCAGTAGTTGAAAAAGGTCAAAATTACTATAGACATACCTATGCATCTTTCTACTGCTGTTATGACTTTCAAAAATCATACTTCAGGGGTGCGATTTTTGAAAGTCAAATCAGCAGTAGAAAGTTGCATATCTCCATAATAATTTTGACATTTTGTACTGTTGAGTTAAACGATGACTTTCAAAAATCACACTCCAGACCATGTTCTCACCGATCCCCGCAACCCAATCCGCCGCGAAGCGCCAGCAACGTCCTATGCCGAGGTCTGTACCCCTCTGGGTGCCCCTAGGTCGGTTGCTTAAGTTCATTCATTTGGCTCGGTAGACCCTTCGTGGTCCCTCCAATAGTCCGCAGTAAAAAGCAGTAGTTGCTCCCTGAGCACAGCTGTAATAATCAACTCCAAAAAAAAAAACCCGACCATGAAACTGAACAACTTTCTCTATGGCACATACCAGTATCAAAATTGCGAAAAAAAAACTACTCTCGATTTCGATGTTGGTCCCATAGTGAAAGTTGTTCAGTTTGATGGTCTAAACAACCCCCTTAAAAGTTAAAAATTTTAATTTTTAATTCTGTAACACCTTGTTAATTAAATTCAATCAATTATAAAATCGATATAATGTTTAATTGATATAATGTGTCATAAAATAACATAAATATTTACCAGAAAATATTATATTAATTTAATATTGATTAATATTGCTTATCATTATGTATTCAATGAAAATACAAATTGCATATCCACGACAGGCTTCGTCAAAGGTCCAGTCCAGTCTATCCATAATGAAAGTTGGAGTCTCATTTCCTACGAAATGATGGAAAACGTTTAAATACTCAGGGGTCCCAGAAAAAGTGAGATTCTATTGGCGGGACCACGGCGTACAATACAAACACCACGTTGGTCACCACATTGTACCACAGTGGCGTAGAAACGGACAAAATGAATGGATTTTACATTGGCGATCGAAACATTTTGACGTTTGCTTTCGTCACCATACGTCAAGTCCATACAAAATCACTAATTTAATTAGTGTACAACAATTATCAATACAGTCATAATTATATTTATTGCAATTACACATGTAAAGTAAAGTAAAGTAAAATCATTTATTTGCTGTATAGTATAATTTTTACACAACTTTTTAGATCTTAATCTAGGTGTCCAGTAGTTATCTTGTCTGTGTACAGACGTGCAAATATTATATACTATATATATAAATATTGACATGCTACAATTAAATATTTCAAATTATATTTTACTCGATAGGCACAAGAACATAAACGTCAATTTCAAATATTATTGATTTTTAAACATGTTACAGCCATGTTGTGCTATTTCGAATCAAATTAAAGATTGAAAAATTTGTCTCGGGCGGGACTTGAACCCGCACTTTTCCAAACCGGGGAACTGCGTTATCCAATTTCGCCACCGAGCCACCCAGAGAACGAAATTCAAGTCCCGCCCGAGACAAATTTTTCAATCTTTAATTTGATTCATAAACGTCAAATTAAGTATTTTCAAGTCACTTCTTCGTTCATCAGGAGTGCGATGTTTGAATCTCATACGTTGAAACTCAACTCAGCATTTGAAAATGTATGGAGATACGCATCTTTCTACTGCTGATTAGACTTTCCAAAATCGCACTCCATACCTCCATAGTAATTTTGACATTTTCAACTGCTGTGCTCAGCAAAGGAGTTTCAAAAATCGCACTCCAGGCCTAGAAACTTCGCTAACTAAAATTAGTCGCGAGATGTAGGTGCTATCTGTTCAAATAAGGATGTACATGACCTTAAAACGCTGTTGGCTAACTTCACTTGGTTGGATATGATCTCCATAAAAAATCATTATTTTGTTAAGACCCGAAAAAAGAAAATGGACAACGATAAATGTCATTCAGCGTGTCTGTATTAACTAAATAGTACTTTTATGCAAATGCTCAACGAAGCGTAGTTAGAAAACGACCTTTCAAATACAGTGTGTAACAAAACACCGTAGTAATATGGTTTAGACCACAGAACATTATAAGAGGGGTTAGAAATGCAAAGTAGCGCTTTTGCTTCTTGTCTCACTTGTCTTCCCGCTCACGCTGCTACATTTACTCATCCCCTCTCGCTCGCACTACGCTGCGTGCCTTATCAAATCATTGCATAACCTGTGGCGACACGTTCCACGCCTACTTTGCACTTCTAACCCCTCTTATAATGTTCTATGGTTTAGACTATCAAACTGAAAATTTTTCACTAAAAGCCAATACCGAAATACAATTTTAAAAAACAGCTGTTCCATACATTGGAGTCGAGTCAGTTAGTAGCTACAGCTTTGTATGATACAGCAGATTTATTTTATTTTATTTAGATTTTTGCTCCAAAGTGAAAGTTGTTCAGTTTGATGGTCAACCCCTATTAAATATTACAGGGTCTTTTATTACACTCTCTACCTATGTATACAGGGTGAAATTGATATCATTAGCATCCTTTTAAACTAAGAGTCTACCCATCAAACTGAACAACTTTTACTATGGGAGCAAACCGAAGGTGCAAAAAAAATCAAATGTTCCACACTAAACTACAGTGCCGTGCCGTGCCGACTCGACTCAAAATGTATGCAACAACAGGTTCGCTCCTATAGTAAAAGTTGTTCAGTTTGATGGGTAGACTCTTAGTTTAAAAGGATGCTAATGATATCAATTTAACCCAGTAAAGGGTCCTTCTTAATATGCTGATACTTTTTTAAGGGGATGATCAGACCGTCAAACTGAACAACTTTCTCCATGGCACCAAAATCGAAATCGCGAAAAAAAATCAGCTCTTCCATACAAAACTGCCAACCTACTAGAGCCAAATGTATAGGACAGCAGATTTTCTTTTTGGCGATTTCGATGTTAGTCCTATATAGAGAATTGATCAGTTTCATGGTCTGATCATTACCAGTGTTGCCAGCCGGGTCTTGTAAAAAGTTACCGGAAATAGATAAAAAGTAACCTTTTGGTGTGAAAAGTAACCTTTCATATTTTTTCCTAGTAGTAAGGCATTAAAAGTTGATAGATGGATGTTGGTTGTATTTACGGAAATATTAACAATTCAGTAGCGTTTTCCATTTTTTTAAGTTGCATTTTTCTTCTGATTTGATTGATCGAGCGAGTAAGTGAGACGCTTTAGTCATTTGTGATTTAGTCTCAGATTTGGTATATATTAATGCTAGAGAGAAAAACTTGTTTTTAGGAGTTGCCCACACTACGTTACTAACGTTTTGCGTTATAAAACAAAGCAAAAAATATGAAAAAGCGTTCTCCGTTTTATGGAAAAATAAGAATTTTAAAATTGATTATACAGATTCCGAAAAATCACCTAAAAGTAACCTTTTGTAACTTGTAACCTAAAAGTAACCTGACATAGCTAAAAATCACCTAAAAGGTTACAAAAGTAACCTTCTGGCAACACTGACCCTTACAAAAGTGTCAGTATATTAAGAAGATTCTTATTTTAAACAGATGAGTTCAGCGATGTTCGAGGAAAATTAAAACAGTCACCCATCTAAAAACGTGCACTGTTCGACGTTACTCAGCTTCTATGCAGGGTGTAAGTGACAGCCTAGCAAATACTGAAACGTGAACTCAGACCATCAAACTGAACAACTTTCACTATGGAGCCTATCTCAGGAGTCAGGAGACGCGAAAAAAAATCAGCTCTCCCATACATTTGAGCCGGGTAGGTACAGCAGTTTTGTATGGGACAGCAGATTTTTTTTCGCGTCTCCTGAGGTAGGCTCCATAGTGAAAGTTATTCAGTTTGATGGTCTGAGTTCACCGTTTCAGTATTTGCTAGGCTGTCACATAGACCCTGTATCATCATCATCATCTCAGCCGATGGACGTCCACTGCTGGACATAGGCCTCCCCCAAGGATCGCCATAACGACCGGTCCTGCGCTGCCCTCATCCAACGGGTTCCCGCAACCTTCACAAGGTCGTCGGTCCACCGTGTGCGGGGCCTACCCACGCTACGCTTTCCGGTACGCTAATTCTTTGGGCTATGTCAGTTACTCTGGTTCTTCTGCGGATCTCTTCATTTCTGATTCGATCTCGCAGGGAAACTCCGAGCATAGCCCTCTCCATTGCTCTTTGGGTGACTTTCAGCCTTTTTATGAGGCCTTGAATGAACGACCACGTCTCTGTTCCATACCCTGTATAATCATGTAGTTCAGACCCTGTATAATCGTTTCAAACTACTACCTACACTTGTTGAACTGCTTTACTAACTAACAGCTTTACTCTAAAAAATATCCAAAAATTACAGCGACCAAAACCCAAAAATAAGCATACTAAAACACGAAATCTCGTTTCTTATACAAACAAACGTAGAATCCAGTACTGCGGTTTGTAAGCACTCCTCTTAACAACTCTACCGTAAATTAGAGTGAGAAGAACAATATAACGAGGACAAAACATAAAAGGGAGTGGCGATGGAGAAAAACCACTATACAACGACCTACCTCCCCCTCTTTTCACTAACAAAATTCGCTCAGTATTTAGGGGTACAGTGCAATTTTAGGTGTCAATATAAATTGGTCGCTTAGCACCGCCCAATCGTTATGTCCACATACGTTCAGATATGGGATGATAATAGGCGATAGTAGGCGTTTAATAAAATAATTCAGTTGTTAGCAACTTCTGCACGGGGGTGGTTTTCGAACGGGCGCCGGGTACGTTCGGAACACTAAAATTGTTGTCGTGTTTTTTTTTAAAGGCAAAGGAATATTTGGTGTTGTGTTGAAGGATTTTTTGTGACAGTGTTTTTTTTTTCAAAAGTGTTTCTTTTTTCAATTTCTTAATAATAATTAAATATTAATTGGATCAAAGGTGAGTTTAAATTTAAAAGTAACATTATAAATAAATAGCTGCTAACTGCCTCCGTGGTCTAATGGTAAAGAGCTTTGGCTCTCGACACGGAGGTCGTGGGTTCGATTCCCACGGGGGACACCTAGAGATATGTCACTTTGTGCGTTTTTCCCTAGTTGGTTAGGACATTGCAGGCTGAATCACCTGATTGTCTGAAAAGAAAAATGATTCCGTGCTTCGGATGGCACGTTAAGTTGGTCCCAGCTACTATCTCTGGTGGTTGTCGTTACATAAAAACCACATCAAAAAACCGTCCTTAAGGCGGTCTGAAAAAACTCTAACACCAGGGCTCTGCCCACACGATAAGAAGAATAACTAGCTGGTGCCCGCGACTTCGTCTGCGCTTCGTCTGAACAATTCACACAATATCTTTGTTAATTGTAGCCTATGTGTTATTCTGATGTATAACCTATATTATTGTAAAGTTTCATTAAAATCCATTCAGTAGTTTTTACGTGAAAGAGTAACAAACATCCATCCATACTTACAAACTTTCGCGTTTATAAATTACGAGCGTTAACCCGCGACTTCGTCCGCACAAATTATATACCAGATTTTAAGTCAGATCATAAGCTATCAAACAAAAAAGTTTCATCAAGATCGGTTCAGTAGTTTTTGCGAGATACTCGTTCAAACAAACAAACAAACACCCAAACAAACACACAAACAAACAGACAGACCAAAAATCCAAAAATTGGTGAAATGGAATCAGGGAAACCTAAAAACCATATCGTAACTTTTTTTTTGTTAATATCTTCAATGTACAGACAAACTTCCTGTTACAGTTTTATAATAGTATATATATAGATTAGTAGGATTACTCAAAAAATAAAACAAATTAAATAGGTATATGAGCTAGAAGGGTAGGACAGAAGGCGGCCTTAATACGAAAAAAATATTTCTTCCAGATTACCATTGGATAGAAGAGTATTCTTTATAAACATCATTTCATTATTATTAGGTATACCTACTGTTTATTTTTTATATTGGTTTTGATTTTAAAATATACCATATTTCTTTAAAAAAGAGGGGTAAAGGCTAGATACGTAGGTAATTTCCCCCTTTAGCATAGCATAGCATAAGCTGGATGTAAGGGACAGCCCGAAGTGGTTAACTCAGACCATCAAACTGAACAACTTTCACTATGGAGCCTACCTCAAGAAAAGCGAAAAAAATCAGCTGTTTCATACATTTGATTCGGGTAGGTACAGCAGTTTTTTATGAAACAGCAAATTTTTTTCGCGTTTCCAGGGGTAAGCCCCATAGATAAAGTTGTTCAGTTTTGATGGTCTGAGTTCACCGTTTGAGTCTACGGAGGGCTATCTCTTACACCCTGTATATGCTCACGACTGTATTTTTTTAAATATCTTGGACATTGTCACACAAATTATCTAGTCACATTTAAAGTACCTGGACTTGTATTATGATGACTAGACAACGATATAGAATACATATATAGATACAAACATCCATGACTAGGGTACAAATATTCATATTCATCATATAAATATTTGCCCCTTTCGGGATTCGAACCCGCGACTCTCGGCACAGCAGGCAGGTTCACTACAGACTGTGCTAACGGGCCGTCAATAAAATTCCCCAGAGGATAGCCAGAAATATTCAATAAACACAGAACATCCACGTTTCACTAGTAGTACCTAACGAAACTTAGTCCAGTGTGACGAGGAGTGAGCCCGTCGACACTTACCTAAATAGGCCAAAAAAGGAATTCTGCTAAGACTCAACGACCCCAAGAGGGTCACCTCTGAAACGAGAGCGTCCCACTGTTCCTGATCCTTCCAAATTTTTCGTATCCTGGAGGGCAATTGAGGTAAATAAATCGCAACTGAAACATGATTGGACCGCGTGCGAAGCTTAGCCTTTTACACATTTGTATTGCACTAAGCGCTCTTTCAAACGAGCGACACTTCGCGATCGCCGAGGGTCGCAGTGAGTCGAGCTCATAGAGTTTACGGTCGCGCGACCCTCCGCGACACACGGCGACCGCAAAGTGTCGCTCGTCTGTAGGAGCGCTAAGGGTGATGCCAAACGAGCGTAATTTTGTGAGTTGTGAGTCGCGTATTTTGAGTCCGTTTCATAGGCTGAGGTCATAGACAATGCATTCCCGGATTTTATATGAAGCAGACTCAAAATACGCGACTCACAACTCACAAAATTTCGCTCGTTTGGGTTCACCCTAATCGCGGTACAGCTCATGACAGCCGTTAGAGCCGTTTTGACGGATCGCTCAAACGTTAAAGGCCGGGCCACACAGAGGCAGTTTTACGGGAAAGCGGGCCGGAGGCGGACCTGCGGGAAGCGAATATTTCCCCAAGTGACAAAATGTGGTCTTGTAGTGGTTCCGAAGCTAGGCCTATAACAGGCTAGTAAAAGTTTATAACGCCGGAAAAGGGCCCATTTTCAAGTGTATTTACACTTTTGCAACACTTTTATAGGCTACCTTAGCCTTTACTGCGTCTATAAATTATAAGAACAGGTGTACTATAAACCTAAACGAACTCCGTGTAACATGGTTATAAGCTTGGTAGTAAAACCTGGTACCACTAAGAGAGAGTTACTAGTGATGTAAGCCTGTAAGCTACGCACTACAGGAGAACTTTGTTACTTGGGTCCGGACCCGGAATGCGATTTTTGAATCTCATACGTTGAACTCAGCAGTTGAAAATGTATGAAGATACACAACACATCTTAATATTGCTGATTTGACTTTCAAAAATCGCACTCCACCACCGCGTCGGAAGGTGTTAACGTTGAAAGAAGATGCGGCCAGAAACGAAAATCGAAAGTATCACAAAATGCCGTATTGAATATCAAATCACCAGTAGAAAGATGCATATCTCCATAGTAATTTTGATATTTTCAACTGCTGAGCTCAGGGAATGAGATTCAAAAATCCCACTCCTGCGCGTATTTCTTTTTTAATATTATTAATTACTGTAAGAACTAGTCTTACAGTAATTAATTAATGCAAAACATAGTAACATAGCAGAGGCAGCATAGATTGAATGGTAATTTTTTTTTTGCTCTAGTGCCATTATCCAGGGAGGAAACAGGGGAATACGTTTGTATGGAAAAAATCAAAATCGATCTAGTACTTTTTGCGTGATTCTCGATCAAACAAACAGACATTACATCGGTCTAATCTAGAAATAAACGTTATCTTCCTAAATGTAGTTTGGCTATTTTAACAGGATATGTGATAAAAATAGGATTCAAAGCGTCATATATCATGAAGTACTAACAGTAGGAGTATGATTAGCGGATATGTGTAAATTGAACATATAGTTGAAGTTTTGATTAGAGAAAAAACACGATTAAGACACATTTTCTCGATAGAAATTCAATTCAATTCAACGAATAGAGATCTGGTATTCAAAGCTCAAAAACGCTGTATCCGTGCAATTTTTAATTTAAAACAGACAGACTCATGTAGGCCTCATTTCATACAATCAAAACTTCTAACCCTACCCTGTACATATATTTATGAATGCGCCGTGTTTGCTAAAATGAACCTCAACCTATTTAACTTTCACTCTCGCCGACGTCATCAGGATAAAATGTTAGTACAGCCGTCAAAAACGGCTTTGCTACACAAAAGCTTATTTTGTAAGATACCTCATATGTATAATAACATCCCTAAAGGGATACGTGACACAGAACAGCTTAATTTGTTTAAACATAAACTGCACGAATTTTTGGTCAACAAATGTTACTATAGCCTTGATGATTTTTTTGCTGACGATTCCATTGGTAAACTGTAGTGCTGTGCCATGTTTAGTTGTTATTGTATTTTCAAAATGGTTTCCTTCTAATTTCTTGTGTGTACCTATATTGTTTTCATGCATGCTAGGACTAATTATTGTGCGCCCATGCGGCAGGACATAGCGAAACTGTAATGTAATTTACAACCTGTGTAACATCTGTAAATTTTACCTATGATTCACAATAAAAATGATTATGATTATGAGAAAAACTAGCCAAAGTAGCCTCCGTCTTTATCAATAAACGCTTGGAACTGCTAAACGGTGAATAATAGAAACACTAGACTTGATTTAAAAAAAAGAGATTGATATTTTACAAATTTTGATATGAGCAGAATTGTACTTACATAAATAGTACAATCACAATTAAATAAAGTTTGTTTTACGCTTGCGTAGTTTCAGGCGCGCGCGCCGCCCCATCTCTTTCTCTCGCATCAGTCAGTAATATAAGCTACCACACGCCCATTTCACTTCAATTATTTTTCGACACAGGCCCTTGATATGCCTAGGTATATTAATTACATAACCTCCTTTTTCGAAGAGTTAATAAAAGTTTAATTATTAACCACTTAACGGCAGTGTGCCAAGCGCGTGCCGGCCTCAATAATATAACGATAACGATTCAATAATAACGTAAGATAACGTTATTATTAGATTATTATTTAGCGATTTGATGAACTTTCAGTAAAGCCATTCTATTATGATCACTTATCTCTCAAGTTCGATATTTATTAAACTTGATTTTGTTCTAAATGAGTTTTCGGAAACTATTTGTCATTAACAACCCGCGACTTCGTCCGCACAAATTATATACCAGATTTTAAGTCATCATCATAAGCTATCAAACAAAAAAAGTTTCATCAAAATCGGTTCAGTAGTTTTTGCGTGATACTCGTTCAAACAAACAAACAAACACCCAAACAAACACACAAACAAACAGACAAACAAAAAAATCCAAAAATTCGTTGAATGGAATTAGGGACACCTAAAAACCATATAACCTTAATATCTTCAATGTACAGACAAACTTCCTGTTACAGTTTTATAATAGTACGAGCGTTAACCCGCGACTTCGTCCGCACAAATTATATACCAGATTTTAAGTCAGATCATAAGCTATCAATCAAAAAAAGTTTCATCAAAATCGGTTCAGTAGTTTTTGCGTAAACAAACACACAAACAAACAGACAGACAAAAAATCCAAAAATTGGTGAAATGGAATCAGGGACACCTAAAAACCATATCGTAACTTTTTTTTTGTTAATATCTTCAATGTACAGACACACTTCCTGTTACAATTTTATAATAGTATATAGATAGATTATACGGCATTTTGTGATACTTTCGATTTTCGTTTCTGGCCGCATCTTCTCTCAACGTTAACACCTTCCGACGCGGTGGTAGAGTCAAAAAATGACGTCAAACGCTATCTATGTGATATTATTTTGGATAAAAAAAATTTGATTTGATTTGATTTAATTTCTATGTTTCGCGACCATTTCGGTCCGTTGTAATAGAGTTGACATTACGAAAACGTTCACGCAATTGCGAAGCTCGAATGTCCGGGTAGAGGTCATCCTGCTGGTGCATCTATGTTCGTAGTATATGCGTGTATTTATTTATTTTTGATTTATTATCTTTATTTTATTGCTTGTGGTTTTGATGGAACGAGTAATTTAGTGTTTGGGTCAAAAAGGTTAGGCTAATATTTTCATAAATTGTTCGGTTTCAGCGCAAGTCCATGAGCCGAGCAAATTATAAAATTTCGCTTTAGCTTCTTGTAAAGAGCAGTTTCTAGCGTCACATTCCAATGAGGGATTTTCCAAAAGCAAAAAAAATAAAAAAGTTAGTTCCTAATTTCTCGATAGATGGCGTGGACCAGAGAGGGGTCCAATAGGTATGAGCAAATAAATTAATTAATATTAATAGTAAAAATACACAGTACAAACCCTTTCTAATTGTTATTGGTTTCTTATTTAGCAATCTCGGTGTTATCGCTTTTTAGCGAGAAGACCGCCTGTTTTTGTGCCTTTTGTATTTCCTGATTGTTTGCTCTCTGTATACCTGTATACTCTGTTTTTTGGTGTCAAATAAAGTATAACTGACTGATTGATTAATTGTCCGCCAACAACGGATCGAGTATCGGACGCGGCTGTATGGGCTACGTATCCGTTTTGAGTATACGAACAATAAACGAGAAACAATAACAAACTATAAAAACCTAACAGAAACTGAGATTTTCAATAAAAAATAAACCGGAAATATTTAAATCGTACGTCAGATTCCGTGAAAGAAAAGCAAAGCCATAGACGAAAGATTTCGCTCTTTATTAGCAAAGCAATTTCAATATTCTTTATATTGAAAAGTGAAGTGACCAATTTAAATATTGTTCGTATATTCAAAATGGATACGAAGCCCATACAGCCAAGTCTGATACTTTATTCGTTTTTGACAGACAATAAATAAATAAATATTAAATAACGCTCACAGGCACATACTTTGTAATGATTCCAAGTAAGCCTTAGGCTTTTTGTTATGGGAACCCTTCAACAACGGTACAAACATATAATATCCATGACCGAACCGGGACTCGAACCCAGGACCCTGGTTTGACAATCCGGCGTGGCAATCATTACACCAACCGGGTCGTCAATAACACCCAGATTATTAATAACTTGTACTGTGTATTTTTATTATTAATTAATATATTTGGACCCCTCTCTGGTCAACGCCATCTATTGAGAAATTAGGAACTAACTTTTTTTTTCTTCTGGAAAATCCCTCATTCCTTCAATGTACAGACTCAATTTCTCAGTTTCATAATTCGTAAATCTTCTTTGATACCTATTGGAAACAGATAATTTTCGACAGATTTTGCATCACGATCCTTATTGACACGGGCGACGTTACGATCAGTAAATCCCATATAATTTTGACAGAACACTAATATTTTCACTTGACTACACCCGGATCCGTGCCGGAGCCAAAGCAAATATTTGGCTTACATTTTAATATTCACAATCTATATCTATACTATTATAAAACTGTATTTTTTTTATTAGGGGGGGTTTTGGGCCTTGACAGGCTTGTTGAGCCTGTGCCACGTAGACAATCGCTGGTCCTTTGTGAAGGTTGTCCCTTTTTTAAAGTTCCTTACCAATCCCCACTGCGGCCAGAAAATTCAGTAGATTCTTGATCGGGATAGTTTGTATCTCATCTGGTGTCAGTACCTGCCTACCTAGATGAGTACTACATTTGTACATCAGGGGGCCACAGTCACATAGGAGGTGCAGGGGAGTCTCCATTTCCTCCTTGCAGAATCTGCAGCCGGTGGTATCACTTAAATTCAGTGTGTGCATGTGTTTATTTAATTTGCAGTGGCCTGTGAGTGACCTTGCTATTGTACAAATTTGATCCTTGCTGAGGGCAAGGAGACCGTTCGCAAGTTTGCGATTGTAGCCTTTGATAAGTGCTTTGGAGTGGCCCATGTCTGGGGTGTTGCACTAAAGCTTTATTGCCTCTCCAAAGCTGACCTTATTCAAAGAATCGCATGTTAGACTGCCAGGTACTCCATGAAAGGGTTCGGGGCCTATGAAGTGGTTTTCTGTTCCTCTTCTGGCCAACTCGCCCGCGTATAAAACTGTAACTGAAGTGTGTCTGTACATTGAAGACATTAACAAAAAAAAGTAACGATATGGTTTTTAGTTGTCCCTGATTCCATATCACCAACTTTTGGATTTTTTGTCTGTCTGTTTGTTTGTTTGAAGAAGCATCACGCAAAAACTACTGAACGGATTTTGATGAAACTTTTTTGTTTGATAGCTTATGATCTGACTTAAAATCTGGTATATAATTTGTGCGGACGAAGTCGCGGGTTAACACTGGTAAATTTATATTTTTACAATATGATGTACCTAGATTTTAAATATCAAGCTTCATTTTTAAGATTCTAGTCTTTCGAAACAGAGAAGTTTTTTTTTTAAATTCTAAGTAATTTTTTTTATCTTTGGTGACAAATGTTGATAATTTCAATTTCAAATGCATTCGATTGTGCGGTGGCCCCCTGTAAATCTCTAAAACTCAGCTACTATTAACACGTTCCGGGACAGTGAACGAGACACAATAGAACTTTTATTGTTATCACGGCTATAGGCGGTCACTGTCCCGGAACGTGTTAAGATTGTAAATTTGTACATACTTACTTACTTTTTAGTCTCAATATTCTATATTTTTATATATACTTTTTATCCGATAAATAATATAGTAGGTTAAGTTAATATTAATTAAAGGTATGAATGCGGCTTTAAAAAAAAATCTACGTATTTATTAGGAAGTTAGGTAAACAGGGTTACGTACAATTCACAAATAAAAAGTTTGGTTTAACATCTTCCGGGACAGTGACCGGCTATAGCAGTGATAACAATAAAAGTTCTATTGTGTCTCGTTCACTGCCCCGGAACGTGTTAAGACCCTAGGGTAGGACGAAAAATTTGCAAATATAAAGCTTTGCAATTTATATTTTTATATTATAAATTGCAAATTTAATGTTATTTGTGACGCGGCAACTAGATTTTCTAAACTATTTTTCCATATATCAAATATTACTTTTATTAATTCCGTCTACGCGTGTTGTGCGTCAAACGTTTGTATGGACTGAAACCACCTTAAAAGGGCACATGTAAAGCAATAAGGAACGTCCTAAATGTTCATATACGAAAATAAAATTAAAAAAACATCATTATTTTACCACGACAAAATGAGCACCAACTGCGATTACGCGACACTCCGTTTGGATGAGGTACCTATAGCTAATATTACCACTATAATCTAGAGATTATGAGAAATAAGCCGGAATTTTTTTGTTAACCCATTACCCATACTAAGGCCCGATTCGACCAAACGCAAGTAAATTTTATTCTTAGATTAAGTCACCGGTTACTCTAGAGTAAACTGATTTGGCGTTTTACCAACCCTATTCTATGAATAAGTTGAGAGTAAATTTTACACGGCCAATTTTAACGAGACTAATGAAATGTCAATGTCAAGTAATTAAAAAAATTAACATAAAAAGAAACCTAACAAATTAAAACTGTATAACCTCACATAGCAATAAATACGGACACAACGACCTCTTTCTTTAGGTGGATTATACATTCGTTCTTTTAGTATAGGTTTAGAGTAGTAGAAGACAAGTGAAGTTATTTCGGAGTTAACACTAGGAGTAAAATTGTTCCTTGTATAGCTATTCTTCTATAAATCAAAGTTTGGTCGAATCCGGCCTAAGAGGAAGAATTTTCTTTAACTATCAAATATTGAATCAAAACCGGCCAATGCGCCTTCGGGTCGGTATACGACCTCTTACAGTACCAACTCACTTAGCTTATACAGAGTGTCCCGTAAACCGACGACAACCCGGGGGATGCTGATAGATTAGGTCATGACTAAGAAGAATAAGAAGAAGAATTTCCTGATTGTTTGCTCTCTGTATACTCTGTTTTTTTTTTTGTGTCAAATAAAGTATAATTGATTGATTGATTGATTGACTAAGAAGAATATCAAAATTTGACTTTAGTAAAAGTGTCTTAGTTTTCGAGATATTGTAAGTTTTAACACAGATACTGCATAGAACATTTGTAGCCGTGGCACTCAAAATAGTGACTGAGGTAAAGAGTTTCACGAATTTCATAAAACTGTCCTTATCTCGAAAACTAAGAACCTTTACCTAAAGTAAAATGTTGACAGATTGATTGATTGATTTACAGATTTTTTTTTATTATTTTTATTTTAGTACGAGCGTTAACCCGCGACTTCGTCCGCACAAATTATATACCAGATTTTAAGTCAGATCATAAGCTATCAAACAAAAAAAGTTTCATCAAAATCGGTTCAGTAGTTTTTGCGTGATACTCGTTCAAACAAACACCCAAACAAACACACAAACGAACAGACAGACAAAAAATCCAAAAATTGGTGAAATGGAATCAGGGACACCTAAAAACCATATCGTAACTTTTTTCTTGTTAATATCTTCAATGTACAGACAAACTTCCTGTTACAGTTTTATAATAGTATAGATATTCTGGTTAGGCATAAACTAGCCTATCAGCATCCACCGGGTTGACGTCGGTTTACGGGACACCCTGTATAGCTCCTACTTATAAAAAATTACTGATATATTCCTGATTATAATTACTGATTCTCAACAGGCCAAAACTAACATGCGACGATGACATCAGAAATACTCCAAACGATGTACCGCCGCGACTCAACCGACCACAAACAAGAAACCGACCAAGACTCGAACCCGAGCCGCTCGAACAGCCCAAAAAACATGAAATACTACAAACAAACCGAAGAAGAAAAAACCTTATTGACACCAGGAAAAAAATCATTTTGCATCGACGCTCTACTCTCCCGCCATATAGAACCAGAACAGAATATGTCACAGCAGAAATATTTAGCATTAATCCAGAATAAGAACTACATAGCCAGATATCAAGAGAATTATGATACGCAAATCGAACAGAATACAATAAACAGGTTTCAAGAGACAAGGGGAGGTACGGAGAGTCCTTCGGGGAGTAGTCCGAGGAGTGGGAGTCCCGTTTCTGAGGATGGGAATAGATCAGAGAGTTACAGTCCGCCAATATCGCCTGGTGTTGAGGGAGGCAATGAGGAGTATGAAAGTTATAGACCTGGTGAGTTCTGATAATTTATTTATTTTTATTTTCTTATGTCATTTCATAATGATGAATGGGAGAAAGATAAAAAGAAATGTTCTTACTTGCTTCACATTTACTCATGTGTTTGCATGGCGTATTTGAAGTCTTTATTTGTTTACTAGATAAAACAAAAAACCGCTTTCAAAAAAACTAAAAAGTTAAAAATAATATTGCAGCCGATGACTTTTTCGTTCGCATAATGAGAACATTAATTTGTTTTATCGTTCATTAATGTGTTAATGTTCTTATGATGCGAACGAAAAAGTCATCGGCTGCAATATTATTTTTTAACTTTTTTTGAAGGCGGTTTTAATTTTTTGTTAAAATTTTGTTTATTTCACACTTTTCAGTGGTGAATTCCTTAGTTCAATTTAATTGTAGTGCTTTAAATTAATAACAAAAACACTAGCCGGCACTACGATTTTCAAAGGTTCCCCTCGATTTCTCTGGGATGCCAGACCCTGGTTTCCTTATCATGGTACCACCCTTGGAATATCTTCTTTCCAACAAAAAAAGAATCATCAAAATCGGTTCATAAACGACGAAGTTATCCGCGAACACACATCAAAAAATATATATAATTACAAGCGTTAACCCGCAACTTCGTCCGCACAAATTATATACCCGATTTTAAGTCAGATCATAAGCTATCAAACAAGAAAAGTTTCATCAAAATCGGTTCAGTAGTTTTTGCGTGATACTCGTTCAAACAAACAAACAAACAAACACACAAACAAACACACAAACAAACACACAAACAAACACACAAACAAACAGACAGACAAAAAATCCAAAAATTGGTGAAATGGAATCAGGGACACCTAAAAACCATATCGTAACTTTTTTTTTGTTAATATCTTCAATGTACAGACAAACTTCCTGTTACAGTTTTATAATAGTATAGATATACGGTCTAATTGAGAAACCTCATCCTTTTTGGAAATCAGTTAAAAAGATCTATTTTTAAAATTGATTTTTTCATCTATAGTCATAAAAACGTTCTCCCCCCATAGGAATAATCCCGAAACCGGGCCTCATGCCGCAAAACCCGATGATGGCGCAGACCTCCTCCCTGTTCAACTACCAACTGCCTCAGCCCCTCCCCCCCGGGGCGCCGATGCCCTCAGCCTTCCACCACCCGGGGGACAGGGTGCTACACCATATGCAGCTCGAGTGGCTCGCCAGGACCGGCATGTTCTATCACAGGATACCTGAGTTGGGTGGTAAGTGATTTTTACTTTGATAAGTTATATGTCAAGATTGACAGTCGAAGCTACGAACGTGTCAAAAAAAAATTGCAATCAGCACTGGCCTCTAACCGCTCTTACAGACGAGCGATACTTCGCGATCGCCAAGGGTCGCAGAGAGTCGCGCTCATAGAGTTTACGATCGCGCGACTCTCTGCGACACAAGGCGACCGCAAAGTGTCGTTCGTCTGTAAGAGCGCTAAGTCTAAACCCTATCATTATACACGCACACAGACATAATTTGTATGACGCCTCACGCGCACCAACCTAAGAAAGTTGACGCCTTTTGTTTTATACGGTTGAAGCGTGAGGATCAATCTAGACATATACTATTTTTATAATCAAATCAAGATGGCGTCGGCATTACTTTACTACTGACCCGCCACGGCTTCGCATGGGTAGTAAACATTCCTCGTGAATCACTCTTTAGTACATGACAATGCCAGACACCCTGAAACTTTAATAAACTTTAAACTATATTTAAAAGCTGAATTTTATACGTTACTGGCAATGACATTATATATGGGACTCACCACGTCATACAATAACAGATCCAAAAAATGGCACATGTCTCCAATGTCACCTTTGTATGCATCAGTTATGCCCAGCTGTCATACATTGCCGCTGACATTCCAGTCCTTTCAAATCTTTCAAATGTATTCGGTGACAAAACAGTAATGTATAACAATTAAGTATAACTTAGTGGTCCCGTTAATAGCGCACTGAGGCGAAGTCCTCCTTGTATAGAATGTCTTTGGTTACTGGGGTAACCATTATAAGATGTTTCCTCAGTAGCCCGACAGTTTTGATACTTCCAACCCCTTGGCCAGACAATTTTAACCTGCTATCTGCCGAAGCAACCATGACTCAAAACTTCATGGTGGCCCATCGTTCTTACTTTCGGATTTCAGTCATTCTGGGCCTAAGACATTTTGAGAATTGATCGATTTTAATATTACA
The DNA here is from genome assembly GCA_927399405.1 of Agonopterix arenella. Classification (NCBI taxonomy): domain Eukaryota; kingdom Metazoa; phylum Arthropoda; class Insecta; order Lepidoptera; family Depressariidae; genus Agonopterix; species Agonopterix arenella. The sequence continues at coordinate 1,787,557 of OV656716.1, read as the reverse complement.
CAATATGGGAAATATATGATTTGGGTTTTGGTCGTACTGTACTGTGTAATAATTTTGAATGCCATTTTTGAAAGTGACACGTTCAAATCAACAGAAGAAAGTATCAAAGTTACATGCAGGGTGTCCGGTAAGTAATGGATAAATCTGAACCTGATGATAGAGCACCTCAAACCCGTTCAGAAAATGGACTTTCATGTTTAGTAAAAGAGCCAAGGTTTTCGAGATATTTGAACTTTTAATTTCTTTTCTGGAATTTGGGACCTTTTTTAATATAACAACTACACTAACTTTCTTATACATGTCCGATAACACCACTCTTAGAGAATGTTATGCAAAAAGCCGACTGCAAAAATCTCTTCTTTTGTGACCACGACGGTCAAAAGAATGACAAAGGTCCTAAATTCCAGAAAAAAAATTGAAAGTCTGAATATCTCGAAAATCGTGGCACTTTTACTGGACATGAAATTCCTATTTCTGAACGTGTTTGAGGTCGTCTATGGGCAGTTACAGGGTTATCAATTACTTACCGGACACCCTGTATAGATTATACGTCATTCAATCATGATTTTGAACGTGTGAGTTTCAAAAATCGCACTCCTGAACTCATAATCATCCTTATACAATATATCTTTTAAAGCACCTTTTTTGAACGGAACCCTAAAAACACAAGTTTCTCGCAAAAAATCGCATGAAATATATTATATTATCAAGCATCCACAACGAGGGTGCAAATAGGGTAGGTGTCGCTCTATGAACAGAACAGGTGACATGTGTCGACTGCAAACAAAGTAGGGTAGCTGGCAAATAGTTGGCCGTGCGGGGACTATGTGGTAGAGACAGGTTAACGAAAAAAAAATGTTGCTTGAATGTAATATTTTTGGGTTCCGTACTCAAAGGGTACCTTATTACCAAGCCTACGCTCGCCGTCCGTCCATCCGTCTTACTTATAAAAGGCTGTATCTTTTGAACCATTATAGCTAGACGGTTGAAATTTCCACAGAATATGCGTTATTACGGCATATTGGCTAAAAAATAAAAAAAATAGGGAATACAAGAATATTAAAGTGTTTTTTTTAATTCTTGCTCTATCGTAAGAACGATAATACATACAAATGTCAAAATTAGTGTTATTTACAGTGCAAACTCTACAATATAACAACAAATAATAAAAACCAGCCAAGTGTGAGTCGGACTCGCGGTAAGTATCTCGTAGAATTTTTTTGTCATGTTGTCGGTACGCCCGATTCGATTTAATACTTAAGCATACCAACATTAAACTAAAGAACCCTTTGAAGATAGTAATAATCTTTAAAAAAACGAGCGTTAACCCGCGACTTCGTCCGCACAAATTATATACCAGATTTTAAGTCAGATCATAAGCTATCAAACAAAAAAAGTTTCATCAAAATAGGTTCAGTAGTTTTTGCGTGATACTCGTTCAAACAAACAGACACCCAAACACACAAACAAACAGACAGACAAAAAAATCCAAAAATTGGTGAAATGGAATCAGGGACACCTAAACCCCATATCATAACTTTTTTTTTGTTAATATCTTCAATGTACAGACAAACTTCCTGTTACAGTTTTATAATAGTTTATATAGACTACAATTTTTGAATTTGTATGGGACAACAGATTTTTTTTTCGCGATTTAAGTGTTGTTCCCATAGTAAAAGTTGTTCAGTTTGATGGTCTAAAGCACCCCTTTAAGTAAGTGTCCCATTTAATTTTACACCTTGTAAAAATTATAACTCACAAGTTTTTCAGTCAAAATAAAAATAATCTAGTTAACAAATCAACAAATGCGCAAAACGATGGCATGTGCGTCCTAGCCGATTATACAACCCCCTGTATAAATAATAATTATTTATAAACACCCCCTAGTTGTGGGGTAAATAAAATTAGCCATATTAACGAGGCGAGGGTAGGCTGGGGTGGAGGTGGAATGGATTAGTATTAGTTTTAATTTTTGTTTTACCAAAATAATAGTAGTAAGATTTTTTTGTTCCGTTTTTTCCTGACCCTCTATTTTATCTATACTTGTTGTCAAAAAAGATATTCTAGTAATTACGTACTGTATCGAACAATTCAACAAAAAAAAAAACAAAATTATTCATGCTTAAAACTATTTAAAATCAGCGGTTTTCAAAGTGTTGTATTATTATTTACTATTTTATTCATTTCCTTTTTGGAGAACTTACAGCTAAATAACAGTTTTGTGACAAAGACAAATTGATAGTCAGATGCTGACAAAAAGTGCCCACATATAAAAATACAGAAGAAAAAAGTCTTATAAATAAGGGTAACATTAAAAATTAAATGTAAAACAAAATTGTTATGGGTCATCAAAGAAGTCACGTGCTAGAATATTTTTAAGCCTATTGGTGCTTGTACAAAACAAATCGATATCCAAGTCCACACAAATGTCTTTGAAGCCGCTGCTGGCGCGCTGCAGGAACGCGTTCTGCTTATAGTTTGTTCTCGCGAACTGAACCTGTAGGGGCGGCCGCTGCCGGAGACCCCTCTGGTTAGTGCGAAGGTTTACCTCGGCCAATACATTAGGGCAGTCTATAGATGGTCTTATATCACAAAATTATTCACAGCACCATGAACGGAAGAACTTATAATAAAATCATCATCATCATTAAAAATGCTAACCCGATCCGAAGCAAGGAATTTATTTCAGTATAATAATTTTAATCATGATTTATTAGCATTACAATGAGTTACAAATCTATCTTTTCAAATGCTATAGGCATAAACAAAATGGCTTCTTTCTTATCATAGGAAACAACAACTCAAAAAAATCCCATTTAAAAAAACAGGCGGAGTAATGACGAAATTAAGCCTCAATACTTGAACAAACAGATAAAACTAATCAATCATAAATTTATATCCCAAAAACATCTTAAACGAGATAAAATAACACAAATAGGTAACAAAATCATGATAAATTTGACACAAAAGTGTTTTTTATTTGCCACGGGTAAGATAAAATTGCAAAATCGAGATGAATCGGATAAAATGGAAGTGACGTCGAGAAAATTCATCTTGTAGTCATTTATCATTGATAAAGTAAGATAATAAATTGATGATAATGTGTATCATTTCATTTTGAAACTGATAGATGCCTATATCGATATAATGACAAACTTACAGTCACGACTGTGTTACCTTTTGGGATGATAATACTATTTATATAACTCTCTACCACTACAACCTAACCTAATTTTTTAGTGATGATAATGATGGATTCCTAAGCATTTTGCTCCGAAAATATTGGAAAATATATTTGTCCTCATATTCATATTAATAACAATAGGACGGAATTTTCCAAAAAGTCGTTCTTATGTATTCTTAAGGTGGTTTCAGTCCATACAAAAGTTTGACGCACAATACACGTAGACGGAATTAATAAAAATAGTTTAGAAAATCTAGATGCCGCGTCACAAATAACATTTGCAATTTATAACATAATTACGAAGATATAAAGCTTTTAAAATCTTGTATAAAAATTTCGAAGCTTTATATCTTCATTATTATATTATAAATTGCAAATGTTATTTGTGACGCGGCATCTAGATTTTCTAAACTATTTTCCCATGTATATACAAAGATACTTATATTAATACCGTCTACGCGTATTGTGCGTCAAGTTTTGTACAAAATTGACCCCTCTGCCACCACCATAAGTATTTCAATTTTAATTTTTAATTTATTTTAATTTAATTCTTATTTCAATTATAAAATAGTTTTGTAAATACACCACTGTAAAAATAAAAAAAAAACTAGGTACCTGCATTATTTTTTTAAATTTGTTGCAATCTTCTATACTTAGTAATCTTGTTTTACGTGAGGTGGTTTTATCACTAAGAAGTGATTCCTTCCAAACAACCATAGATTTATGTTATTTAGAAGCAGAAGTGACAAAATAAATTTCCATACAATGTAAATATTGTAATTTGCATGGTCCCTATCCACCCCACGCTCCCCTACATAAAGCACTGACAAAGTGTCGACACTTAACATTAAGTGACGTCAATTAATAAGGGTATTTATTAATGAGATCACTAGATGGCAGCACAAGACGAGTCAAATGAATGAATAAATTTTCGAAGTCGAAGAAAAGCAGTCGTGTATGCAAGATATTGTTAAGTGCATAAATGTACGCGCTAAACACAGATGCACTCTCCACTCTCTAGTCCTTACCCTCCTATGCGTGATGGAACGGGAGACCGATACGAGCAGAGTTGGGGTCAAAAATATAGCATTTAAGTAAAAATGTGAGTAACTAGCGCAACGCCTATAAACTGCTAAGCAGTTTGGCGATATCAAAAATTGTAAAATTAGATGTAAGATTCTGAAATAAAGGACCGGTTCACATTCCTACATGCCACCCATGACCGTTTACTGCGCTCTGCTCAAACTTTGTTACTAGCTATTCCACGTCACACATCGTCCGCCTATGATAATTCGTTTACAGTGCAATCTGTTCGATTATGGAATGACCTGCCTCTTACTATAAGACAAGCTCCCTCCCTGCCCGTTTTTAAAAAACGAGTAAGGGATCACTATCTCGCCCTTTGACTCATTGTTATTAAATGATTAATATGACACTTTGATCCATTAGAGTTATTATTTATTATTTATTGTTGGATATTTTGTATGTATATATTTATATATATATGTATATATATATATATATATATATATATATATATATACCTGAAATGTATTGTAAGCTATATATTTTATATCTTATTACACCGCCATAGCAAGTTTTTTTACTTAAGAGTTCGTCCATCCCATGGTTGTCTGGAAGAAATCGCTTTTAGTGATAAGACCGCCATTTGTACCCTTACGTTCTTTTTATTCGTTTTTGTTACTGTATATTTTGGTGTGCAAATAAAGAATATTTATGTTATGTTATGTTATAAAGAAAAAAAGATGCATTGACTATAACCGGCAGCCACATGGTGAGGGCTGAAGAGATAATATTGACGATAGTGTGAAGGTATTTGTCGGCTGATGTTTTTTTTCCCGATTTTGGTCCCGTAGTTGACCACAACGTTGTCCGGTTTGATGGTCTGCAATATTCTCTAAGCGCAAACATCGTCAGAACCCAAGCACGTATCCGATTTTTTTGTCTACTTTAGTCACGTGATAATAAACGACTGTGATTGGCCGAATGGTTGATGACGTCACCTGCATGTATATTGTTAAGAAAAGCGTTTTCGCAGGATATTTAAATAATATTTTTTGTTTTGGTGCTTCTTGCACTACATGTGATAGAACGTAAAATATACATTTTCTATTGAGTCCTTAGACATCAGTGATTAACGAAGAACATGTCAAATATCCTATTTCAGAAATTCTATTGAGCGTATCACAAATTTATTCGATGTTAAATGAAATGTAAAATAGTCCCCTATCCCTAAATGGTACTAAATGTTTCATTTTATTATTATGGCACTCACATATGGCGAAAAGTACCTGTTTACCCATTTACAGTTCAACTAGTCCCATCATCTAAACCTAGTGTGAAAGGAGTAGGGATGAAATTGGCATGATTTGTGGGGTTTCGTGTTTTGAACTATAATAATGTTTATTGGTAGGGTGTGAAGAGTAAATCTGTCGTTAAATATTATAGGTTGGTCCGAATTTGGGTCGGTTACCCTATTAGTTGTAATTTATTTTATTTGTTGCAATTATAATAATACGGCGTTTAGATTGAATGAGTTTTTAATAAATTGGAAATATTGATGTTCACTAAACATATCCCAAAACATTTTTTTTTTAATTATCTGTATTATCGGCTTATACAGGGTGTCCTTTGAAATGCGGTACATATTAAAGGAGGTACTTCAGACAATCAAACTGAACCACTTTTGCTATTTAGTTTCGAATTGTACGTAATATCAAATATTTTTTTCGATATTTCTTTCGGTATAGTATTTAAGAGCCAATTTGAGCCTCGAAATGTACCAAAATTATCCGTTACGCGTATTGTGCGTCAAACGTTTGTATGGACTGAAACCACCTTAATAATGAAAGTTAAAATGTCTAATTAAGAATAATTAAATAATTACTTGTATAATTCTAAACGGTTTTTATTTAAACTTGATTTAAAAATCAACTGTACACCGTAACGAAATTTTACGCCTTGTGTGTTAGGTTGGGGTGCCAGTTTGAGCGGGATTGAAATGAAATTGTTCGAGGCTTTTGGGTTCGCGAATGGTTGTGATAGATCGTGTGCCGGACACGAGGCTCCGCCATTTTGTATATCAACTCGAATGTGTATTTTTTAAACAATCTTTAAGATTGTGAATACTCGCTAAATACATTTAACAAAGGCAGAAAAAGGCCATCTTTCTACACTATTATCAACCTGTAACAGAAGTATTGTACCTACATTGAAGATAATTACAAATAGGTTACAATGTCGTGTTTAGGTGTTCCTGGCTCCAAATCTCTATGTTTTGAATTTTTTGTCTGTCTGTTTGTTTGTTTGTTTGAACATCACACAAAAATTACAGTATTGATTCTGATGAAACTTTTTGTGTTTACAAAAATTTCATTAGACTTAAAAACTGGTATATGTTTTACTTCCGTACGATGACCGGAGACGGCATTAGGTACTTAAGGCCAGGTATCTCTAGTGCAACTGTCTCTTTCTTACAAGCAAACGTTTGCAATTAGCCATCCCGCTTCAATTGAAAGTAAGATCGCAAAGAAACGTATTTTTCATCAATATCTTTCCTCTTGGGTGTTTGGGGTAAAAACCATCGGCTAGAATCTCTGCTATAATTAATTACCTTTCAAATGATGGTATATTCAGAAGAAATGGTGTATGGTGATTTTTGTAAAACTGGTTATAAATCTGAAATCGAACTTACTTTGGTCCTCTTTTCTATCGAGAAAATTTTATTGAATCATGTTTTCAACGGTTAGATTCACTGCAGAAAGAACGAATCGACACTGTTATTTGAACTATATATATATATATTAAATGTAATAATTTGGTTATCAAAAACCGGTTCAAAAACAGACTAAAGTTCCCCCCCCCCCCTTGAGGGGTGATTGTACCTATGATACTGACCACTCATTAAAGTTATGCAACTGTCTACCCAAACATCCTGTATACGTTCCACCGCAGGTCACCCTCCACGCGTGCCCAATGCGGATTGGTACGCATCAGAATTTCATTTTCAGCGTATGTAGGTTTCCTCACGATGTTTTCCTTCATTGTTTAAGTATAAAAAAGAAGCGTTACCTCTCCCCGCTGTAAGTGGAGCCCCAAACAAACCCGGGGGAGCTTTAAGCCAATTATCAGGCAGCAATTTGTTAGCACAAACAAAGGGCCAGGCCCTTAACTAATTAGATCCACGTGTAGTGCTGACAAAAGTATCGATAGAGTTTTGTTGTTGCTTTAAAAAGGGGGTCGATATCGATGTAGTATTAATGGGCAATATCTGTAGGCCTACCATGAGTTTACATGACTCCCATTTGTGTATTGAATTTAGTACATTACTCCTAGTGGTTACGTTGAGAACAGATAATTCTGCCATACAAAATTGGAGCCGTAATTACAGTGTCAACTCTTGGACTGCGATTTTTGAATCTCATACGTTGAACTCAGCAGTTGAATATGTATGGAGATATGTATCTTTGTACCACTGATTTGACATTCAAAAATCATACTACTGGAGTGCGATTTTTGAAAGTCAAATCAGCAGTAGAAAGATCCGTATCTCCATAGCAATATTGACATTTTCAACTGCTGAGTTCAAAGAATGAGTTTCAAAAATCGCACTCCTGGTAGTCGTAAAATCGTACTACTGTTTGTTTATTCAATGGAATAATTCTGTACATTCTATTTGTAGAATTTTATTTTTAGTTTGTAATGACAATAAACAGAGTTTTTTGTTCTGGAAAATAATTATTTTGACGTTTCCTAATAAATTGATTTCTTTTTTAACCCATTACTGGCCTGTGCCATTGCTAAGCAATAAAGATAATACATTTCAACTGTAAAAGTAGGTAGGTATTTTGCATTTGCATTTGCATTGCATTTGAAACGATTGTCCGTTTTCACCCCACTCTGAGTGCCAGAATTTTTGTTTCCATACGAAATGTACCTAATAATAGATTTAGAAAATAAACATCAACATTAAAATATTTATCGTTTTTTTTTTACAATAATACTATCGATAACTTGTAAATACAGGGTCCTTTTTAATATGCTGACACTTTTTTAATGGGATGATCAGACCATTAAACTGAACGACTTTCTCTATGGGACCAACATCGAAATCACGAAAAAAATAACAGCTGTCCCATAATTTTGGCTCTGGTCTTTGCGGTTTTGTATGGAAGAGCTGATTTATTTTTCGCGATTTCGATGTTGGTGCCATAGAGAGAGTTGCTCAGTTTGACTGTCTGATCATCCTCTTAATAAAGTGTCAGCACATTAAGACGGACCCTATATAATTTTAACTTATCGATATCGATATTAAACGTCGTAACATCACTATTAAACAAACGCGTCAAGCTGTCCCCAAAAAGGGGCGATTTTCAGTGGATTTTCAGTGAACAATCTATTTATACGGCGCTGACTGTACATACAGGGTGTGTACACTCGGCCGTGAATAAATTTGGAAAACGGACACTTCATTTGTGTGTTTTTTGTTTGATGTGACCGACTTGGGAGCGATTTTGAGTTGATTTGTTTTGAGTCTATACGTATTGCGTTTCATTTCACATTAAATCTTATTTATCATCATCATCACCATTTATAAATACAGGGTGTAAGTGACAGCCTAGCAAATATTTTCACTATGGAGCACACCTCAGGAATAGCGAAAATATATCAACTGTCCCATACATTTTAGTCTGTTCAGTTTGATGGGTAGACTCTTAGTTTAAAAGGATGCTAATGATATTAATTTCATCCTGTAGACAACGAAAACATTATAATAATGTTTAAAATGTCTTCAAAATTATACAGGGTGTTAGGATAAACAGTTACAAGCAGTAAAGTCTCACCTAAGGTAAAATTCGGAAATAGCTTTAAATCCTGGACAACTTGCTCTCTTGCGCATGCGTGGTGGTGGCCACGCCTCCTCGCCGCCCACGTAGGTACCTATTGAATTTTTTGAAAGATTTAGGACCAAGTTATAAAGTAAATTCTTTCTATATGCTAAATGCGAAAATATCTGAGTACAGGACATTCTAATAACCCCGAAAATTATGTAAGTTGCGAGTATAAAACTGCAAACCTAAGAGGAGTGCGATTTTTGAAAGTCACAGCTTCAAATCAGTAGCAGTAAGGTCCACCACACACAGACGGAATTGAGATCCGGAATCCTGATTCAGGATTCAGTGTTGTCAACTATGGTTACAAAAAATAGTAGAATGCTATTTAAAAAATGACTAAAATAAAATGTATGAAACGCCAAAAGAATGACTTAAAACGAAAATGATTAAAACGAAACAAACAATTTGTATACATGATAATTCCTATCATGTGATGAGGTCATGACGTTACGAAGATGATTTGTAAATTGTATTTCAGTATTATGCAACTATATCAAAAGGCTATCGATAGTTTTAACATTAGAGATAATCTGCATACAAAATGGCATGAACCATTATCACACAAGCTATTTTTAAGCGGAGGTGATTTCGCAACTATACCGCAACAACGTCGCAACTGCACCATCACGATACAGTATCGTTCCATCAACGCATACGCTCAAAAATCACTTGTGTGATATGACTGTAAATCTTCAAAAATGCCACCTGAGACATAAAAAAAATCACTAAATCTAGTGAAAAAGTCTCTGAAAGCGGCAACACTCCATCCGGAACCAATTCCGAATCAGGAGTGCGATTTTTGAATCTCATTCGCTGAGCTCAGCAGTTGAAAATGTCAAAATTAATATGGAAATATATGCATCTTTCTACTGCTGATTTGACTTTCAAAAACCATACTCCAGGAGAGCGATTTTTGAAAGTCAAACCAGCAGTAGAAAGATGCGTATCTCCATACATTTTCAACTGCTGAGTTCAACGTATGAGTTTCAAAAATCAATCAATCAATCAATCAAATATACTTTATTTTACACCAAAAACATAAACAGTAAAATACAGAAATAAAATACAAGAGGCACAAAATAAGGCGGTCTTATCGCTAAGAAGCGATTTCTTCCAGACAACCTTAGGGTAGAGGAAACGGTGAAAAGAAGAAAGGTAGGCGGTGTTTCCAGAAAAAAATATCAAAAATCGGCAGTTATTAGTAAAAACAAAAAGTAAATATACAAAATAAACCTATTAAAATAACTCCAGGCGTGCGATTTTTGAATGTCATTCGCTGAACTCAGCAGTTTGAAATGTCAAAACTACTATGAAGATAATTATGCATCTTTCTACTGCTGATTTGACTTTTAAAAATCATACTCATCAGCAGTAGAAAGATGCATATCTCCACAGGAATTTTGAAATTTTCTACTGCTGAGTTCAACGAATGAAATTCAAAAATCGCACGCCTGGTTTATTCCGTATGTATGTGGCGGACCTAAATGTCAAAATTACTATGGAGATTCATTCATTCGATCATGATTTCCATTACGTACGTAGTAACTTGTAGTAGTATATGTACATAAAATAGTGCAGTGACTTTTAAAATACACACCTACATCATAAATAACCTTGCTGTTTATTGTAACTTAGATGCTGAGCACCCAGAAACGGAAAACACGGAAAACTAGGTAGCCTGTCTGTCTGTTTTTTATAGGATACATTTCGGAGAGTGTGCGACGGAATTACATAATCTAATACCTCCGTTTCCCTTTCATCTGCGAGGGACGAGACGCAGGCTGGGTTTCCACCCTTATGTTGTTGACATACCAGCAATTCGCACTAAGAAGTTTGCTTCTTCTTTTATAATGCGCACGGCTAAAGAGTGGAACGCACTGCCTGCGGACCTGTTCCCTGAGCAATACAACTTGGGCCTCTTCAAGGCGAGAGTGAATAGGCACATTTCTAGGTAAGCATGCTACATCTTCGGCCTCATCGTCACTTAACATCAGGTGAGATCGGGGTCAAATGCTTACCTATCAAACATTTTTTTTTTTTTTTTTTTTTTTTTTCTAGCCTATTTCATCCCACTGCTGAGCAAAGGCCTCCCCTTTAATCTTCCAACCATCTCTATTCTGGGCAAGCTCTGGCCACTTGTCGTCAAAAGCATCCAGATCATCCCGCCACCTCTTCCTAGGACGACCCGGGCGCCGACGACCGTTTTCTGGGATCCAGGGCGTAACAATTTTTGCCCACCTCTCCTGGTGCATTCGACAGACATGGCCGGCCCATTCCCATTTTAGTTTAGCTGTTTTCTCCCCGACGTCGGCGATTTGTGTGTGTTGTGACCTATCAAACATAAAAAAAAAAAACAGTTGTGCACGGATTTATGTTCCATTTTATGTATAATCATAAATTATTTATTGTTATACACAGATTGGTAGGTAGGTATGCTGTAAAAACACTTTATAGACTCGTTGATGTATTTTGTAAGGCGCTAAAGTTACAATCGAACAAAATATTATACAAAGAAATAATTTATATAATATTTTGCTGCCTACCTTTACAAATTTAAAACTAGTCCAAGAATTAATCCATCGCTAATTTTAAACACTAAAACAAACAAATTAGTGAACAATAAACAAAAATAAATCACCCCCATGAACCACCCTTTGGCATTAATCTAATCACACTAATAAAATAAAAAAAACCACCCTTGTAAGTTCAAGTAATTTGACAATCGATTTTCAACTCTATTCCTTTACAAATACGAAGTAAACATTACTCTATGTCTATAGCATTTCATTGAATAGAATTAAAGTCCGATTTCAAAAACCTTAAGTCCAAACGATAGAGCTCAAAATGGCTTGATTCATATGACTTACGTTAATTATTGTAAAGTAATTATCATTCAGCATACAAAGACTCCTATTACAACTCTTAATTCTATGAAATAAGGCATAAAATAGCTTGATTGACGGGACTAATATGAAATTAACTAAAGGGCGTATTAAAAATAAGTGATGACATATGACCAGTGTGTTAATGCTTAACAAGCGGTCTTTTTGTTCTCTTCTGTGTCCGTTTGTCCGTCTGTCATAGAAGATTTTTGTCCTAAATTATTTGTCGTAGGTCCCTAGATTTAGTGCTTACACAAATTTTAGAAATTAGACTGAAAATGAAACAATTTTAGTTGTCGTACGAGAGTTTTTAATGCAGTTTATGTGATCCACCCTCAAAAGGCGAGCCTTGATTCAGGCTTTATTCTAGTTGCAGCAATGTTTCTGCCCACCCTAAAAGGGATTTAATAGTCGTGAGTTTATACAAGGTGTAACAAAACACCATAGTAGTATTTAAGAGGCTATGTGAAAAAAATTGGATTCTTCAAAGCGTCATATATAATGAAGTACTAACAGTAGAAGTATGATTAGCGGATATTTGTAAATTGAACATATAATTGATGTTTATAAACACGATTAAGACACATTTTCTCGATAGAAAAACAAGCCAAAGTAGCCTCCGTTTTTATTTATAAACGCTTGGAACTGCTAAACGATGAATAATAGAAACTCGAGACTTGATTTTAAAAAAAAGAGATTGATTTTGACAAAGAGACAAATTTTGATTAGAGCAGAATTGGACTTACATAAACAGTACAATCACAATTAAATAAAGTGTGTTTTACGCTTGCGTCGTTTCAGTCGCGCGCGCCGCCCCATCTCTTTCTCTCGCATTAGGCAGTAATATAAGCTATCACACGCCCATTTCGCTTCAATTATTTTTCGACATAGGCCCTTAAAGGAGGTGTTTAGACCATCAAACTGAACAACTTTAACTATGGTTACGTCTAGAAAAAATTGAATAATAAGTCAGTTTTTTTTTTCAAAACTGCAGTTCAACTTCAAACTCGACTCAATGACAGCAGATTTTTTATTTTTTTGGCGTTGCTTAGTCTCCATAGAAATTTGTTTAGTTTGATGGCCACCACCTAAACCACCCCTTTAAATATTTCTGGGGTGTTTTGTTACTCCTTGTATCATCATCGTATCCCTCACGAAAATTTCATGATGTGCGTATATAAGGTCTAACAAAATTAGGTGAAACTATTTTAGGGGGATGATCATGATCAGACCATCAAACTGAACATGTTTCTCTATGGGACCAATATTGAAATTGCGAAAAAAAAATCTGCTGTCCCATACATTTAGGTCGAGTAGGTTTGTATGGAACAGCTGATTTTTTTTCGCGTTTTAAATATCGGTCCCATAGAGAAAGTTGTTCAGTTTGATGGTCTGATCATCCCCTTAAAATAGTTTCACCTAATTTTGTTAGACCTTATATATTGAAGGTTTCAGGATGAACCGTGGTGGTCCAGTGGCGAGTAACCTCGCCTGCCGTGCAGGAGGCGATGGTTCGATCCCCGTCCAGGCCGACTCGTACCAATGAGTTTTTCGGAATTTATGTATAGTTTTGAAGACCACTGTGTTTTCGGTGAAGGAAAACATCGTGAGGAAACCTGCATGCTTCAATTTCGAAGCATGTATTGTCTCCACTGTTTATTACAAGCGGCGACGGGCTCACTCTCCGTCATACTGGACAAAGTTTCGGTTATAGTGAAACGTGGATGTTCTGAGGTGACTATCCCCTTGGGGAATATAGTCGTGAGCATATGCTATGCTAATAATAATACTTAAGACATACCACCTCTCTCACCAAAATTGTATGTATTGTAATGTACACACGGCGACACATCAAGCTATATAAAACCAACATAAGCTGGCCGCGCGTAGGTCGAGTAACGTATAGCGTCGCGCGGCCAGCTTATGTTGGTTTTGTATAGCTTGATGTGTCGCCGTGCGTACTGAATATTTCAGGATGGAATAACATGCCAACCCTATTTACAATTTCACAAAATCACAAAAACCAATATCAATCCGCCACCCTAACTAAAATACACCATAGTGTGAAACCAAATTAGGGCGACACGGCTTACAAATGTGATATCTTCACCCCACCGCTCGAGGGGGTCGGCAGACAATAAAAATAAAGTGTTACATACATTACACCTGCTAGTGTGTTGAGCTTTTTATCAAACAGTTGGTCTTTAATGTCCCTAATCATTGCAAAAACATTGGAAAAAATTGTTTTGTTAAGAATAAGAATAGCTTTATTGTTAGAACTGGTACATTAAGGTTAAAAAAGGTGGGTTAGGTGGTTTTTAAATAAGTACGAGCGTTAACCCGCGACTTCGTCAGCACAAATTATATACCAGATTTTAAGTCAGATCATAAGCTATCAAACAAAAAAAGTTTCATCAAAATCGGTTCAGTAGTTTTTGCGTGATACTCGTTCAAACAAACAAACACACAAACAAACAGACAGACAAAAAATCCAAAAATTGGTGAAATGGAATCAGGGACACCTAAAAACCATATCGTAACTTTTTTTTTGTTAATATCTTCAATGTACAGACAAACTTCCTTTTACAGTTTTATAATAGTATAGATAACTAAAACTTGCAAACTATTTAGGTATATTACATTGTCAAATATTATTGATTTTAAACATGTTGAAGCCATGTTGTGCTATTTCAAATCGAATTAAAGAAAAAAATGTATAATTAATTAAATAATAAAATAAAAATAATAATATAAGGTCTAATAAAATTTGGTGAAACTATTTTGAGGGGACGATCAGACCATCAAACTGAACAACTTTCTCTATGGGACCAATATTGAAATCGCGAAAAAAAAAATTGATGTGTGTATGGGACATTTAGGTCGAATAGGTTTGTATGGAATAGCAGATGTTTTTTTTCGCGATTTCGATATTGGTCACAAAGAGAAAGTTGTTCAGTTTGATGGTCTGATCATCTTCTTAAAATAGTTTCACCTAATTTTGTTAGACCTTATATATATTTTAATTATTGAATTACATTTATTGGATAACAATATAATTAACAATATAAATTAATATTAATAGAACAAGAAAAAACAAAACAAACAGAAAAAAGAAAAACACCTAGGCTACTTAAAGGTAAAAAATGTACTCTAAAGCCCCTACTCGGGGCAGAGTGCCTAGGAGGCTGGCAGCGTTGCCTCTTTGGATCGCAAGGCTGATCCTTTGCGCAAAATAGCTGCCAGCCCTCCTGTCGAATTATTGAATTATTAATATTTATTTATTTTTAATTTGATAATTTTTTGTCAATCTTTAATTTGATATTAAATTGTTATTTTAAGGTTCCTTAGTCAACAAAATACATTTAAATAAATTTGGGAAGAGGAGGAAGGGAAAATAATTCTGTTTAATTACCCATTCTAACCTGGAATAACTTTGGCGCTGCTGTCTTATACATACAAAATGATTTGTTCGATTATAAAATTAAATACATAAAACGGTTATCAGTCATATCGTTTGTTTGACGCGTCGTAATGCAAAGCTTACAAGGCACAATGGTGTTACCACGCTCCGTGGAGCGCAAGGAGGCAATCAGGGTAATTTGATTTACTTGCTCTCCTCCTGGAGACAGGGTGTTCTGTCAGGTGTTTATATAGGGTGCTGTGTGACATGGCAATCGACACTAAATACATCGGGTTCCTTAGTGATATTATAAATCTGAAATTTGTTGACGATGTTTCGATGTATGTGGCGGAATGGATTTGAACGAAAGGCTCACCGATAGTATTATGGTCTGGGTCATAGAGGAAGGCGTAACTCGACACGAGTTTTAACGAGTTACGCCTTCCTCTATGGTCTGGGTGAACACTTAAGATAGAAGATATGGAAATATACTTTTTTAATGTTAACGATGAAAAAACTCTGACACCAGGGCTTGCCCACACGATAAGAAGAATGTTAACGATGATGAAATTCTAGGCAAAAGGATTTAATGATGAGGCCGCTCGAAAATTCGTTTGTTTAAAATTCTTAGGGTCAAAGTCAAGGTTTTTGGGTCTCCTAGATTTTAGATAGATATTTAGTTTGTCTGGAAAAAATCTCTTTAGCGGTATTTATTATACCTTATTTTTATCAACATTTGTAATATTTGTTTTATCTCCACTGTATTTGGTGTAAATAAAGTACAGGGTGTTAGGATTAACAGTGCCTCCGTGGTCTAATGGTTAAGAGCATTGGGCTCTCGATACGGAGGTCGTGGGTTCGATTCCCACGGGGGACACCTAGTGATATCTCACTTTGTGCGTTTTTCCCCAGTTGGTTAGGACATTGCAGGCTGAATCACCTGATTGTCTGAAAAGAAGGATGATTCCGTGCTTCGGATGGCATGTTAAACCGTTGGTCCCGGCTACTATCTCTGGTGGTAGTAGTCGTTACATAAAAACCACGTCAGAGGCCGTAAGGCGGTCTAAAAAAACTCTGACACCAGGGCTCTGCCCACACGATAAGAAGAAGAAGGATTAACAGTTGCATTACTTTAAGGGGTGATTGTACCCCATGATACTGAACAACTTTCCTTAAGAAATCAATAGGAAATTTGCAAAAAAAAATCTAGTTTTCATACAAAAGTTCGATCAGCTGATTGCATTTAATATGGAAGTCAACATATTTTTTTACGAATTTCCTATAGGCTTCTTAGGGAAAGTTGTTCAATATCATGGGTACAATCACCCCTTAAAGTAATGCAACTGTTTACCTTGTACCTATATTTCATTCATTTATTCAATCAGGAGTGCGATTTTTGAATCTCATTCGCTGAGCTCAGCAGTTGAAAATGTCAAAATAACTATGGAGATATGATCTTTCTACAGCTGATTTGACTTTTAAAAATCATATTTCAGGAGTGCGATTTTTGAAAGTCAAATCAGCAGCAGAAAGATGCGTATCTCAATAGTAATTTTGACATTTTCACCTGCTGAGTTCAAAGAAAGAGTTTCAAAAATCGCACTCCTTACCTCAACAACGGCACGAACATATATCATCCATGACCGAACCGGATTCGAATCCAGTACCCTGGTTTGGCAGCCCGGCGTGGTAACCATTACACCAACCGGGTCGTCAAAACGTCGTTGTCGTCGTTATTTAAAACAATATTGAATCTGGAGTCAGTTTCATATAACAAATAAGTAGACATTATCCAATTTCTTTCATTCTACCGACATGTTAAATCAATAAGCCATAAACAAATCGTCCGCGGGATTAGAACCCGTGATCGCGAGCTTGTATTCTGCTCGGTGGCCACATAAATCTTCGGGGTTCGGGGGCTGGCAGGGCGTTGAATGTTGCTCTACTTTCATGTACACAGGTGTTAACTTAAGAGAATATACCCGTTAGCGCGCTCAATTCAAAACGAAGTTTAATTTTAATTTATTTCCTTTTTTTTAACGCGATTTTGAAACTAATATCTGTGCCTGTGGTTTGTCAGATTTGTCTTAATATATATACCTAGTTTCAAAGTTACAGTATATTTTTTGAGGATATTACCGTTGGCGCGCTCCATACAAACGAAGTTTGGTTATATTTTCAATACTAACCAATTAAAGTCAATTAAATTTTTCAGAAGCAATTTAAAAACGAATCTCTAATACAAATATCTTTATTAACAAAAGATAAATTCAGTACACATGATAACTGCCTCCGTGGTCTAATGGTTAAGAGCATTGGCTCTCGACACGGAGCCGACGGAGGTCGTGGGTTCGATTCCCACGGGGGACACCTAGTGATATGTCACTTTGTGCATTTTTCCCCAGTTGGTTAGGTTAGGTTAGGCTGAATCACCTGATTGTCTGAAAAGAAAGATGATTCCGTGCTTCGGATGACACGTTAAGCCGTTGGTCCCGGCTACTATCTCTGGTGGTAGGTAGTCGTTACATAAAAACCACGTCAGAGGCCGTAAGGCGGTCTAAAAAAACTCTGACACCAGGGCTCTGCCCACACGATAAGGACCCCGAATGCGGCAAGCCAGAATCTCGGGAATCCTCTACAGGAAAAAAATTACTAATTTTAGTACAGAGTGAGCGAAGTCTCATGCTTCAGTCAGATTTTCGATAAAATGTATGTATGTAGTTTTAAAGTTACCGTGTCTCAAAGATTTCCATACAAATCTTAAATTGTTCCTAGAATTAAAACTGTATATTTTAACGGAAATCTGACAAACCACAGGCAAAGAGATTAGAATCTAGATCGTATTAAACAAAAATCATTGACTTAAAATAGTCAGTATTGAAAATAGGATCTAACTTCGTTTCTATGCAGCGCGCTCGGGTGCTCTGCAAGGACTATTCCCCATGCTAGATAGATAGATAAACAATATATTTGCATAAGTAACACACACATAATATTACAGTTCACAACAAGTTTACAAAACAAGAATACAACGAAACATTGTATTCTATTAAGATTGTAAATTTGTACATAGTAAATATTAATTGAATTACCAATATAATGTAAGTTATTCATTGTACAGTCAAAACAAAATAAAAAGGAATGAACATAAAAAAAAACGAAACATACCAGATCTTAAGTCACATCATAAGCTTTCAATCATACACAAAAAGTTATATCAAAATCGGGCCAGCAGTTTTCGCGTGATGCGCGAACAAACAAACAGACAGACATAAAAGGTTTGGAATCAGGGACACCTAAAAAACATGTCGTAACTTTTTTTTCTAAATACCTATTCTTCAATGAACAGACACAGGAGTGCGATTTTTGAATCTCATGGAGATACGGATCTTTCTACTGCTGATTTGACTTTCAAAAATCGCACTCCTGGAGTATGATTTTTGAATGTCAAATCAGCAGTGGAAAGATGCGTATCTCCATAGTAAAATTGGCATTTTCAACTGAGTTCATTAAATGAGTTTCAAAAATCGCACTCCAATTTTATAATAGTAGAGCAACTTTTATTTCCAACGGAGGGTAAATCGGCAAAGTTTTACGAAAACATAAATAACGCAGACTTCGCCTTCCGATGCCGATTGGACGAAAGTATTTCCTTAGCAAAGTTTCTCATTGATTTTATTAATGTAGGTATCTATCTATACGGTCAGCACAAGCGTCGTCAAATCTAAAGTAACAAAAAAAAATACAGACATAAATCAGCAACATGCTTCGTCAAAACAATGAAATACAAACTCAGTCAAATAACCCGCCCCTGGACGATCCCGGCGCAAAGGAGCCTATAATGCTAGCGGCGTTGCCACGTTGAATTGCTATGGCTAGCCTCTGCACCAGAAACGACCCGGAATGGGGGTCACAATTTCTCTCCTTCAGTCGACGGCCAACCTCCGCAACGAAGGTCTTAGCCTCGGCACCCCAAACCCCCGTGGTCTCAACGGCGACAGGCACAAAAAGATAATCGGCCACCAGGGCCGAGCCGGGCCAGGGTCTATCTATACTAGTTTTTCCTGCCGCTTTGTACGCGCGGACCTCTAAAGCACGTATCTTCTTGAAAAGTTTACCATCTCATAATTTCGACTAAGAGTAAGCTGATTGCGATGAAATAAGAAACCAGCCAAGTGCAAGTCGGAGTGCGGAGGCTTCCATACCACTGAATGAATGAATGAATGAATGAATAAGCCCTTTATTCAGACAGTTTAAATTTCACTTAAAAATATATTGTACAAAATAAGGTGCCAATGATATTCCACAATAGATTAGATTATTAATTAATTATTTGTTTACACATTGAAATTATTCTTGCATGCAATTTTACATCAGATTTAATTAATATTATTCCATTACATTATACAAATTAAATTAAATTATCATTAATATACATAATATTTATTTATCACTGATCTGATCATACATTGTAAATTAATATTGTTTTATTCACTTTCCATACCACTATACCTACAATATTAAAAAAAAACATTGTGTTTTCTCCGGGATCTTTTGCTCAAGCCCGACACACACTTGACCGGTTTTTATTATTTGTTATTTTACCTTAGAATATAATCACATCAAGTTTAACGCTTGCGTATGTATAACCGTTTTGTCGATAGAGCAAAAACAAAAAAACGTCGAAAAAACACGTTTCAAGAGAACAGAGAAATGGCACGCTTCCCTAAAGTGGCCCCCTTTAAACATACCTACCACCTACCTATAAAATATTAATTGTGTCGGCTCCTTTCTCAATGTTTTAATTAAATTTTAATCATTATCTGAACATTACGTACAACGTGCACGATAAAAAACCTTTTCTCCGTACTTTTTAAAACTACAAACAGGTAAATGCGTGCCATGCCATGCAGCCAACAATATTTAAACATTTCAAAAAATATTTAAAAATAAATTAAACAGGAATGCGCTCACAACTCAAACACGGCTCCGTGCTTAAGTACCGAAATCAAAAATCAATAAAAAGATTGTCTTGTTTATCGTACGTGACTTTTCTGTGGTCCTTTAATGGCCGTTTTAAATTAGTTTACGTTTATATTCTTTTGCTTTCATCTTGTTATCAGTAGCTTGAATATACAAGGAGTAAGTGTAGATAGTTGCATTACTTTAAACTTGGTTAAGTTAACGTTGTCAAAGTTGTAAAAGTCAAGATTGACAGTCGAAGCTACCAAAGCGTAGAAAAAAATTGTAACCAGTATTGGCCTCTAAACCCATTCCTATAAATGCACACAGACATAATTTGTATGGCGCCTCACGCACACAAAACTAAGAAAGTTGGCCCCTTTTGTTTTATACGGTAGAAGCATGATGCTCTATCTAGACATATACTTTTTCTAAGACTTTAAAGGTGATTTTAGGTATAATACTGAACAACTTCCCCAAAGAACCTAAAGGAAATTAGCAAAAAAGTCAACATGAAAAAAAATCATATAAGATAGTTTTCGACGTCACTTCATTTGACTCTACCACCGCGTCCGTTGCAAAGAAGAAAATACATACATACATAAGCTCACGCCACTTTCCCATGGGGGTAGGCAGAGACCACGGACCGCCACACACTACGACTCTGACACACCTCTTTAGCCTCATTGACCTTACATCTTTTCATGGGTGCTCGATCGAGGGTGCTACGCACTTGTCATTGATTTGATCATGGTATGTTTTCCTCGGACGGCATCTCCCAACACTTCCGCTCACCTTTGCTTGATAAATTTCATTCGTAAGTCTTCTTTCATTCATTCTCTCTACGTGACCGAACCATCTAAGCATACCCCTCTATCATCCCATCTAACAGCACATCCTTCAACTTACACCAATCCCTTATCACACTGTTCTTGATTCGATCAACCAAATAAAACGAAGAAAATAAATAAGTACTGATTCATCATCTCAGCCGATGGATGTCCACTGCTGGAGAAAGGCTTCCTCCTGAAGTACTATATACTTGTATTTAATTAAAAAAACAAGGAGTGACCAAAAATCTGTTATCTGCCTAATTACCAAAACCCCATCCACTAAAATGCCAAAACGACGCAATTAATAAACGCAATCATGAACAGAAAGCTAAATTACGAAACCAATTCATAACAAAAGCACCGCCACTAAATCCTGGGCCCATAAAAATGATAATTATCAATTAGCTTAACAGGATTGGTTGAACGCGACATTTGGTTGGTGTTTGCACAACGCGATAAACGCGCGGCTTTTCCGAACGCATCTGTCAAGTTTTGGCGGGAACTGTCACTAAGTCATTTGGGTATTTTTTGGTAGACGTTTTATTGGTTGATTCAATTTGTTGATTGGTGTAATTGCTGACAAAATAGTTGATGTTGATGTGTTTAATAAATACGTTGTTACATCATTAATTTAATTGGTTTTTTATTAAATATAAACTTTATTCGTTACAATATTATATAGGGTGTAAACTACAATACATAACATGGGTACTTTATATGGGTGCTTCAGATCATCAAACTGAACAACTAAATGGGATTAATATTTATATAAAATGTTAACAGCTACTCGACCCAAAAGAATATAACAATTAAATCTAATTCAATAATAATTAATAAAAAATCAATTTTTTTTTTTATTTTTTTTTTTATTTTCTTCTTTTTTTTTCTCTTCTAGTTTAATTCTTTTTCGCTTTTTTTGTTTTGTTTCCTTTATAAGAGTTGTTCAATCCGATGGACGTCGTTATACAGGATGAAAACTTACATTTGTTACATCATCTTAAGGGGTGCTTCAAACCATTAAACTAAACAATTTTCACTATGGGACCGACTTTGAAATCATTGTCAAGCTATTGACATTTAACAGATGAATATGTCGCGATTTCTATGTTGCTCCCATAGTGTAAGTTGTTGAGTTTGATAGTTCCCTTAAGTAACGCATTTAAGTCTACACCTTGCATATATAGATTATGCTTATTCCACTGTCACCACCTAGGCTAGGTGATTAGCTTGGTTTTCTTAAAAGAATAAGTCAAGAATACATCGTTTAATAGCCACTTTTCTTAAACCCTCATTTACCTCCTTGTCAACAGGAGCGCCGCATGCTCTGCTCGGCAAGACCCGGCGCCCACGCACCGCCTTCACCTCCCAGCAGCTCCTGGAGCTGGAGAAGCAGTTCCGGATGAACAAATACCTCTCCAGGCCGAAGAGGTTCGAGGTCGCCACCAGTCTGATGCTCACCGAGACTCAGGTAAGGATGCCTTTCTTAAAAACAGGCTGAATCACCTGATTGTCTGAAAAAAAAATGATTCCGTGCATCGGATGGAACGTTAAGCCGTTGGTCCAGGCTACTATCTCTGGTGGTAGTAGTCGTTACATAAAAACCACGACAGAGGCCTTGGCGGTTTGAAAAAACTCATACACCAGTGCTCTGCCCACACGATATATATAGCAAATAAATGATTTCTAATTATATTTCTATTTCGATAAGAAAGACTGGCCCTAAAGGAAATATGGTCCTAGGTTTATACATGTAAGCAAGTAAAAGTAGTAGCCTAGCCTGTAACATCCCACTGCAGGGCAAAACCCTCCAGTGGACTGGGGAAAAAGTTTCTTCGCATTTTTTAAGAAAATTCAAAACATTTTTTAATATAGTTTATTTACATTTAACTAAAATATGTAAAATATAACATTTTGTTCGATAACTTTTTGCCATCTTGTAGGTAGGGACATGATCCCATTGCTATAGAAATTTTGGGGCTTCTGATCAAAATACCGCGACAAGTAGTTTTGGCAGTCCTCTCGTGATGTTAACCTGACACTGCCTAAAGAATTCCGAAGAGACCGAAATAGGTGGAAATCTGAAGGTGAAAGGTCAGGACTATACGGCGGATGCATTAACACCTCTCTCAACTTCTTGCATTAATCTCATCAGTTGTTCGCAGTAGAGTTCAGAATCGATGGTCCTGCCTGGTGGTAACAGCTCATAATGAATAATGCCCTTCCAATCCCATCACACACACAGCATCATCTTGTTGCGAGTTAACCCGGGTTTCGCCATAGTCTGTGAAGCCTGACCGGCTTTTGACCACGACCTTTTTCGCACGTTCTTGTCGTACGTGATCTACTTTTCATCACCAGTTATCAGCTTCTTCAAAAATGGTTCGGTTTCATTACGTCGTAATAAAGAATCACAAATGAGTACACGGTTCATTAGGTTTCTTTCAGTGAGCTCGTGAGGTACCCAAATATCGAGCTTTTTTGTGTACCCAGTTTTTTTTTCAAATGCGCCAAAACTGTTTTGTGGTCATTTCCCTGTTCTTCAGCTACGTCGTAACTACTGATATGCCGATCTTGCTCCACTTTTTCAAAAATGGCATCCATTTTTCACACATACTATAATGCGAAGACTTTTTCCCCAACCTATTATTAAAATTACAACAAATTGTCTCACACGGCCCACCTTTTTATCACGTCCGAAAACTACTCAATCTCGGCACCAAAAACAACCTCGTCCTGACGTTTGCGAAATGGCGGGAAAACAACTTGTCAAGTTGAGCGATGCCCGGATTTGAGCTTACAGATGTCAAGATTAGGGTTACCAGGCTTTGCGGGGCACAACACATGGACCCAAATATTGAGCCGATGAAGATAAAAATCAAAATTAGATTTTTAACAGGGGCTCAATATTAGCATGTACATAAAATAAAACAATCATCTTCACTTTAAATTAAATAAATTAAATACTCATTTATTTCGGACCAAAAAATAAAATCCATAATTTACACAAACATTACACATTTACATTTTTTTTTCATTTACTTTATTTTACACAAGTTCATGATATTTATTATTGGAAACATAATTATAAAATGAATATTAAACCATTACTACACAAAATCATAGTGTTATACCAAGAGTAAATAGACAGGAAATACAGAAGGTAAAAAACATCCGGTCTTATCGCTACAAAACGATTTCTCCCAGATAACCTTTGACAGAAAAAAAATATTTCGATGACACTGCATGAATGGCGTAGCAATGTTAAAAATATACCAATCAGATCAATAATATTCCTTGCTTTTCAATTCCCAAAATCCCTTAGTTTAGGAAGAACTTTGTTAATTCATAAATAGGTTTACCTATGTTATTACGATGGTTACAGTGTGAAAAACCCTTTTGATACTTCGAATATTATAAACCATCTCAAAAAGATTTCCTACACATGAGAAACATCCATTATTTTCATGGAAATTTCCGTATTTTCAATTCAATTTTCTTCTCTGGTAATCCTATTCGGGGTAAGACAGAGGGGCGGCAAAATGGAGGGAAAACGGCTGCCATAAACGTTATTGCCCGCTTTTATGTGGCTTTAAAGATTAATCTCGGGAAGGGTATGATATGTGTGTTATACTGTAATATCTAAAGTGGTTTCCATCTTGGATGTCTGCATTTACATGCGATGTGATTTTTGAGATTTTTTTTTATTGGGGTATCGTTAGAAATATAAGAGAAGTATTCTACAACTCAGTTTTTTTTAATATCTTTGAAATTGTCACACAAATTATCTAGTCACATTTAAATTACCTGGACTTGCGTTATGATGACTAGACAACGATATAGAATACATATATAGATACAAACATCCATGACTCTGGCACAAATATTCATATTCATCGTATAAATATTTGTCCCTTACGGGATTCGAACCCGCGACTCTCGGCACAGCAGGCAGGTTCACTACAGGCTGTGCTACCGGGCCGGTTTAAAAATAAGTACAAAGCACTGTCATAATCATCAGCCTATATACGTCCCACTGCTGGGCACAGGCTACTGAGGCACAGGCCTACCCTCGGGGAGGGTGTAGGTAGTTATGGGCGTTAGTCCACAACACGTGCCCAGTTCCGATTGGTAGACTTCACATACGCATCGGAATTTCTTCTTCAGCGAATGCAGATTTCCTTACGAAGTTTTCCTTCACGGCTTGAGAGCAGTCGGTGTTAGGTATCTACAGTTAGAAAAAAATCATAGATCCGTGCGGATTCAAACCCAAACTTTGTGATTGAGTTTCCATACCTCTCCGCAACACGCCATAGACACGACGCTCTGCACTAGGTACAGTACCGAAACTAAATACTTTCTATTAATAATCATTATCATCTCAGCCGATAGACGTCCCAGTGGTCGTCTGGACATGGCCTCCCCAAGGATCGCCACAACGACCGGTCAAGCGGTCTATTTATTAATATTATCTTATATAATTAATAGAAAGTTGTGAATCTAATCTAATATATTGTAGATTTAGGGCCTGTTTCACCACTTTTGGATAAGTTCTTGTTAGCTTATCCGACAGATAATTTGACATATTTTGTATGAAGAATATATCCAATGAGCTGTCGGATAAGCTAGCAAGAACTTATTCGGAAACAGGCCCTTAGTCTTATTGTACAGAAGATGCGACCAACTTTGAAACAATAATTAATAATAGACAGTATCGTTAAATATTATAAATTAAAGTCCACTGCCGCGTTTTTCTGTCTGTATGTATATGCTTATCCGAGCCTACAAAACTAATAACTAGAATTAGGTAAAACAAATACTTACAATGTACTTTTATTTTGTCAACAGGTAAAAATATGGTTCCAAAACCGAAGAATGAAGTGGAAGCGCTCAAAAAAAGCCCAGCACGACACCAAAAAGGACTCAAACCATCAGAGTGACGACAAAAAAGCACCCAAAGAAACTGCACCTGAGCCCGAAAAAGCACCAACGCAACAAATGGCGGCCGACTTGACAGCTGTCAAACCTCCCCCAATGTTGGATAGGGACAGAATTATCGCGCTGGAAAGAGAAAGGGCTATGGCGGCGGCGAATTTTAATTCTAATTTGGAAAACAATAGGCGGGGATTGGTCGTTATGAACCAAGATGGCGGACGACCCGGTATGGATATGTTTAGGCCGTATGTAGTATGAAATTAAGCTATTTTTTGTTTGTTAGTTGTACATTTTGCATTTATTTAGGAAATGGTTACGACTAGAGACATGAAGAGAAATATTTTAATTAAAAATTACAGTAATAATTTTACGTTTAAAATTAAAAATATGATACGGGTGACAATGTTTTATGAACCGGATGAGACATGACGGATAAAAAATCCGGATATCTTACCCAGTCAAATAATTGTTTATTTTTTCTTCATTTTATTTTAATTCGAGTCAAGTAAATAAATGATTAAAGCCATATTTGCAACCAAACTATTTTTACTTTATTCAATAAAAACATTATTGAGTAATTATTAAGTCATGTACATTTTTATACAATTATGCTAGTAAGAATATACTTTATAAATTAATACTGTAATATATAATAAATTAGTATAATTGAGTAACTTATAATATAATAAGAATAAGAACTGATGCAGGCCAAAAATATAATTTAGCAATTTAGGTTTTTAAGAATATTAAAAGTGTGTTGTGCTTTTTGAATAATTTTAGTTAAGATAGCGTATCACGAAGGCATCTTTATACCTAACAGTATTATTTGTATAACTATCTTAATAAATTACAAATTAAAAAATTAACACATCGATCGTTTCAGGAAGAAAATCCTAAGCGCCAAAAATAGTTTTTGTTTCATCCTATACAGATTTTGCAACTTTCCACGTATTACGCAGAAGTATCAACAAAATTATCAGCTAGTGGATATTTTCACTCTGTGCTCCACAATAAAATAGTATTTTGTTGTGTAGTACGCGTATTTATGTATTATGTATGTGTATATATATATATATATATATATATATATATATATATATTTATATTTATATGAGTATGTATATAATATATGTATTTATATTAGGTTTATTTTGTATATTTACTTTTTGTTTTTACTAATAACTGCTGATTTTTGATATTTTTTTCTGGAAACACCGCCTACCTTTCTTCTTTTCACCGTTTCCTCTACCCTAAGGTTGTCTGGAAGAAATCGCTTCTTAGCGATAAGACCGCCTTATTTTGTGCCTCTTGTATTTTATTTCTGTATTTTACTGTTTATGTTTTTGGTGTAAAATAAAGTATATTTGATTGATTGATTGATTGATTGATAAAAATGTGATGCAAGATGTACCTTCCATTCGGCGTTTAAGATGATTTTCCTGAAAAGGCTCGATGAACAGATCTCGATTGAGGTTGATTAAAGATCAGAAAGATCATAAAATCTGGTAATAATTGGTATATACACCAGTAGAGATGGCATCTACGACCATAAAAGAAAGAGATTGCGATGTTTGGAATTAAGAAAGTTAAGAGTCATAGAAGTTACGGGTTCGAATACCGCAAGCCAATACAGTTTTAAATTTTTATCTCTTTTTTTTTAAAAGGAAAACATGGCTGTAATATAGATAACAAAAAATACGAGCTATAAAGCATTGTTTCCAAATATCTACCTGTTATTATGAAAAATATTTAAATATTCTGAAACCTGTGCTTTTGTAATGTTTATATTTTCTGGGACCCCACATTCCAGGCCTATAAATATGCCAAGCCAATACAATGTTTAAGCTTAGGTACGACTGTATTTTTTCCGTTACACATGTTGAAAATAAATAATATTTCATTTTCATCTACAGGGTGAAATTGATATGATTAGCATCCTTTTAAACTAAGAGTCCGATCGGTTTGCTCCCATAGTGAAAGTTGTTCAGTTCGATGGGTAGACTCTTAGTTTAAAAGGATGCTAATGATATCAATTTCACCCTGTAACATCTTACAAGATTACTAATCAGATTGCTGCTGCCAAAACATTACATGAATTAGTTAAAAATAAATAATTATAAATTAATGTATACTACTACTATGTATGAAAATGTAAATCCAATGTAAAATATAAGTACATAATAATGAACTTAAGTATTCCTAAATTATGCACCTAAATAAAGTACTTAATAATGTGTAAGTTATTACAAATAAAATATAGTTACTATGTTGATCAAAGCATTTTATTTTACCCATTGTAGAATGCACCTTTTCACTCAGGGTTAGTTTAGGTTGATGCATACAGGGTGTTACAAAAGTTAAAATAAACATTTAAAACTTTTAAGGGGGCTATTGAGACCATCAAACTGAATAACTGTCACTATGGGACCAACATCAAAATCACGAAAAAAAAATCTTTTGTCCCATCATCATCATTTATGGAACATAGCAAACGCATCATGGCGATTATGGCAATTCCAGTAGGGTTCGCATGCCACCCCCGACAAAATGATAAAAATCGAGTTGTGCCTCCATTTTTATTATTTTACGTATGCCGGAAAGAGCGCGCATGACGTTTTTCTCGTTTAAAGACTTTGTCGTGGGTGGTATGCTAGCCGTGATGCAGTTGACTTGACGTCTATCGGCTGATATGATGATGATGATGATGGAACATCCGTTTCTTTTCGTTATTTCGATGTTGGTCCCATAGAGAAAGTTGTTCAGTTTGATTTGAAAGTTGTTGAATTTGAATACCGAGCGAATGCACGATAGACATTCACCACAGACTCCACTTGCCAAAAGATGGCGCTATCGGCGCTTTCCATATTAACTACTCTTTATTGCTGTACGAGATGATACTTCCAACCTACATACATAAACTCACATCCATAATCCCTTTCGGAGTGATCAGAAACATTGCTACAACTACCTACTGACATGCATCCAGTTCTTAATGATCTAAGATCCAGTTGTAGCAAGGCTCCCTTTAAGCGTATTGAAGGATTTAAGATGGAATGCCGTTCATGTTTTGAGCTTGCGAGAGTATCATTGTTTTGAGCTTAGCAGCGGCAGTGTTAAACGCGCCTTTTATTTAGAGTGGTGGATTAATCCTTACAGCTCAGTATGGCATCGTGATACAGCGCTATCGCGCCTTAGCTCTCTTTCTATTTGCGCGCGAACGTACGAGATAAAAGGCGTGATATAGCCTCATCGCGCTCATCATACTACCGCCGCTGGATGACTAGCAGGCATGCTTTTGCTGGCATTAGAAGAAGAGTCGGTGGCACATTGCGGAGTGGTATGAACACTTATGAGGGTCCGGGTTCGAATCAAAATCAACCATGTTCTAAATTAGTTTTTCTCACTTATGTACGTAATATTGACAGCTCTTTTGAGAGCAGTGAAGGTAAAAATCGTGTGGAAATCTGCATATGCTGCTGCTGATGAGAATATTCTGATGCACTTCACATAAGCACCACATTGTACTTACACGCAATATAGGGTCCTTCTTAATATGCTAACACTTTTTTAAG
Organism: Agonopterix arenella; assembly: GCA_927399405.1. NCBI lineage: Eukaryota > Metazoa > Arthropoda > Insecta > Lepidoptera > Depressariidae > Agonopterix > Agonopterix arenella. The sequence goes on along the minus strand of OV656716.1, from coordinate 1,757,877 downwards.
AGGATGGTCAGACCATCAAACTGAAAAACTTTCTCTATAGGACCAACACAGAAATGGCGAAAAAAAAAATCAGCTATTTCATACAAAACTGCAAACCTACTCGAGCCAAATGTATGGGCCAGCTGATTTTTGTCCGCTATTTCAATGTTGGTCCTATAGAGAAAGTTGATCAGTTTAATGGTCTGATCATCCTCTTAAAAAAGTGTCAGCATAATAATAAAAAGGACCCTGTATACGCACCATCATCGTATTTAACAGCTACGCTCTTGTCGGTGGAGTATGCACCAATCCTGACTCTCTTCCGCTTGTCTCTTGAGTTCTTGATACGACACCTTTCCTTTATATTAAGAGATAGATAACTCTGTCTAGGTCTTCCTTTGCCTCTCTTCCCCTTTTTCTTCTTTGCAAGTGTCCGATCATTTTTCCTCTCCTGTTTTCTATTATTTTTAGAATGCAAATACGCAAGCTGAATTAAAAACAATATGTACCCACAACAACAAAGGAAATAGGAAACCAAACCTCTCAGAAATAAAATGACATCATCGGTGACCGCAGCGGTCTCTGCAGATCAATATCAAAAAACCCATTTTAGCAGAATTTCCACCGCCTCGCCCCAAAAACAATGATTAATTCAATACAATCAAGTAACAGCCAAACTACCATTTATACCTACATAAAGCTATGTTCCAGTTTAGGGATGTTGACGATCTTCGGATAGTAAACGTATCCGAAAAAATTGTAGTGATCAAGGGTCATGTAACTACCCGATTCAATAGGTATCATATCGACTTGGTGTTTTGTGGCAGTTCTTAGCGATTCTGATTCTTAATATTTACCTAGTTAATTAATTTGAGATAGTGGATATGAATGATCACATAAATAAAATATTACTTAAAATTTTCAACTACAGTCAAAAATTCATAATACATTAAATGAAAATAAAAATGAGAATGAATAATTATTTGCTATGAATAGGTAACATAATAGTGGTAAGTACATAAAAAGTTTCTTCTATTCAGCTAACAATAGAAGCATGCAAATATTAGAGATTACATGTCACAAAGTTGAAATATTATTTATTTTATTTTATTAATAACCGATCTTGTAAACGATATAATTGGAAACTTACACAATAGCCATATGTGACTATCGTCGAAAAAAACATAATAATATACCAAATAGCTATTTATTATACATACCAAGATAGGTACACACAAATAATATAACTAGTAATACCTACTCCTGAAGAGATTTTAATGGTAAATAGCAATTTTTAATACTTTTCATGCAAAGAAACCAACGCTAGAAACTGACGTAGCCAATTTGTATAAAAGCGCAAAAAAATTCTTTTGCGTGTAACATTTAGTAAGCTGCAAAAGGATGTTCGGTAATCGATCCTAAAAAAATCGCATTGGTTTTTCGGTTGACTCCGTATACGAATCCGTAACCGAAATCACACATCCACATCACCAGTGGAAACGGCATCAAACAGTACAGTAACGGATCGCTTACAGTCGGTAAATTAAACGGGGGGCTGACTATTTGTGGCGTGGCCATCGTACAGAAGTTTGGGAGACAAAACACATAACTATGCGTCAAGGATTAGTTGTTAAATTCTAATAAATAGGTATTGGTATTTGGTAGAGCTCATTATCCGCTATCTATAATATTACCCCTCTTTCACAATGGGGTAAGCAGAGGCTAGAGCACCTCTTTCGCCTAATTCACATCCATATGAATTGTATTTTTTGTATTATATTACTTAATGTTTTTTTGGCTATAAACTGATTTGATTGTACCATACATGCCTGCCAGTTTTGTGTTCTCCGCACCTCACCATACGTAAAGGTCGTAAGTGTCGTAGAATTAAGTCTAGAAAGAATAAATAATATCTAAAAGACATATTTTTGGTTCACAATGTTGCCGTGTAAAATCTGGAGTTGTTATAAAATTTATACAGTTATAGCTTTCTATATATGTAACAAAAATATAAAGATAATATGGACTGCAAACAAATTAATTATAATTCTTCTAAATCATTTTCACTAACAAAGGAAAAGAGACAAATACTTATTTTCCGGATATAAAAAATCTGGACAGTCCCAAAATTTTCTCAACAGCACAGTCACCCTACATGATCTTCTCAAGTGGTGGGGTGGTATAAAATTACGCTCGAAAAACTCATTCCATATTCCGCTCTCGTTGCGGAGCGAGATGCAAGATATAGCTCTCTCGCTTTAATGTCTTGTGTTAGTAACACTTTTGGTTGTATTCATAGTGGAGATCTACTGAAAGAGTAAACATTTTTGTTTAGTTTTCTTTTTTACCTAAATATAGTAGAATGACGTGTATAGGGTAGTCAGAGATGTTACAAATTTGATGATAATGAATGATGGTAGATTCCTAGTCGGTTTCCACCTTCTAACTACCCATTATTATCTAAACTATTATAAAACTGTAACATGAAGTTTGTCTGTACATTGAAGATATTAACAAAAAAAAAGTTACTATATGATTTTTAGATATCCCTGATTCCATATCACCAAATTTTGGATTTTTTGTCTGTCTGTTTGTTTGTTTGTGTGTTTGTTTGTGTGTCTGGATGTTTGAACGAGCATCACGCAAAAACTACTGAACCGATTTTGATGAATTTTTATTTGTTTGATAGCTTATTATCTGACTTAAAATCTGGTATATAATTTGTGCGGACGAAGTCGCGGGTTAACGCTCGTAAGATATACTTTTAGCAACCATCAGCAGCAAGGATGATTCAGTGTTTATGGGGTGAAGTGCATATCTGTGATGGGGATGGATAAGGTCTGCCTGCATAACTCCAGTCGGTTTAGGTTTACAAACGTTTAAAGGTCAGTAAAAAATTAACGATCAACTGCAAGGCTGAACTGAACTGTAGCTATATGAACAGTACAAAAACTGTCATGAACTGCCAGTCGGTTTAGGAGATACAGCCGTTCAAAGGTCGGACCTTGGAACGGCTGTAGCTCCTAAACCGATTAATGAACCATGTCAGTTCCAAAAAAAATCAGCTCTCCCATACATTTCAGTCGAGTTATGTTTGAGCTGTTTTTTTTTTCGTGATTTCAATATTGGTCCCACAGATAAAGTTGTTCAGTTTGATGGTCTGATCATCTCCTTAAACAGTTTCAGTTCATTTTGTTAGACCTTACAGTTTATACGAAGTGTCGGTGAGGTGGGGTATCCATATAAGGTGTAAGGAAAAGTATCATTAACCTTTAAACCACATACTCTACCCATCAAAGCCTGGTTTGTCCCGCAGGGACGGTAAGCGCCCTGATGGTCTGACGTTGATCCCCTGGCAGAGAGGCCGTTGTCTCATTTGGGATGCGACTTGCGTGAGCACTTTTGCTCCTTCCCATTTAGGTCGGACTATGCGAGCGCCGGGTTCGGCGGCGGAGCATGCGGCAAGACACAAGAGGTCTTGGTACAGTAATTTGGCTTTGACTTACGACTTCGTTCCGGTCGCGTTTGAGACTGCGGGTCCTTGGGGTAATGATGCAAAAATTTTTGTGCAGGAGATTGGGCGGCGGTTGAGAGCTAAGGGTGGTGACCCACGCTCTGGCGCGTTTTTGGTGCAGAGGTTGTCTTTGACCATCCAAAGAGGAAATGCCGCTAGTGTCATGGGGACCATGGAGCCGGGGTTGCATGGGGCTGGGCCTTTGAGTGTGCGATAGTCTTCATGTTGACGAAGCTTGTTGCAGATTTCGAGTGTATAGGTTTAAGTTTTGACGAAGCATGTTGCTGATTGGTATCCTGTTTATTTAATTATTATTTATAATTAAATAAACAGGATACAGATACGGGCGTGTTGCCATTTTGGACGAAGCGTGTTGCAGATTTGGATTTTGTACTTTCCTATATCTAATAAGACTTGTAAACTATATTTGGTAAATAAATTTCATAATAATTAACCCATCAAACTGAACAACTTTTACTGTGGGAGCAAACCTACAATTTATTCAACTTTAAGAGCTGTCCAGGAGTGAACGATAGGAGGAGTAGCTATTAGAGTGTGGGGACTTGCTACAGATGTCAGCACCCACAAGTTTTAGCAAAGATGCCAACAGATGGCGATACCGTCGCTCTCGGAAATATGCTCCGTACATAGACAACGTTCACCGTGAATACTTAACTCGTAACCTACTACAAATAAGGTTCACAATCGTAAACAAGATATGAATCGTAAGCAAGAGAAATTATCATAGAGATTCGATATACAGGGTGTAAGTGACAGCCTAGAAAATACTGAAACGGTGAACTCAGACCATATAACTGAACAACTTTCACTATGGAGCCTACCTCAAGAGAAGCGAAAAAAATCAGCTGTCCCATACAAAACTGCTGTACCTACCAGACTTAAATGTATGGGAGAGCTGATTTTTTTCGCGTCTCCTGAGGTAGGCTCCATAGTGAAAGTTGTTCAGTTTGATGGTCTGAGGTCACCGTTTCAGTATTTGCTAGGCTGTCATTCACACCCTGTATATCGAATCTCTATGATAATTTCTCTTACTTACGATTCATATCTTGTTTACGATTGTGATCCTTAGGCTTCACACATAGCCTGGTGGAAGATCTTCCCTTTTCAATGGAGGAACATTCCCATAGCACCTCCATAACAGAGCCAATTCAAGCTTTTTCTCTTGAAAAATTTCTGCTTGTACACACTTGATCTTCATAGTTGTCTCGTTCTACCACTATGAATAAGAGCAGGAGGCGTGCCGTGGTGTGATTGATGCATTTTGTTTTATAACAACTTTGATACTATACTATACTTCACTATGGACTTAATGTTATAGTTAAATCACTTAGTTAATGTTGATTAACGTATTATCTAAACTATTATAAAACTGTAACAGAAAGTGTGTCTGTACATTGAAGATATTAACAAAAAAAAACGATACGATATGGTTTTTAGGTATTCCTGATTCCATATCACCAATTTTTGGATTTTTTTGCCTGTCTGTTTGTTTGTGTGTTTGTTTGTTTGAACGAGCATTATATTAACAAGAAAAAAGTTACGATATGGTTTTTAGGTGTCCCTGATTCCATGTCAGCAATTTTTGGATGTTTTAGCCCGTCTGTTTGTTTGTGTGTTTGTTTGTTTGCTTGATCGAGCATCACGCAAAAACAACTGAACCGATTTTGATGAAACTTTTTTGTTTGATAGCTTATGATCTGACTTAAAATCTGGTATATAATTTGTGCGGACAAAGTCGCGGGTTGGAGCTAGTAATTAATATCGTTATCCAAATAATGTCTTTTTTTATTTATTATTAATTGACTCTTGCTTGTGCATTTCCGCCAGTGTCAAGTAGTTTGTGGGAGTATTTATCCAATCTCGAGGTTTTTTTTTAGTAAGAACACAACTGAGAAGGATTGCGGAGCCTCGTGGCAGGCTGAATAGCGAACCGCGCGAACACCACGCGAAAGACAAGTGCTCGTGGTAAAACCTGCAACGTGACTCCAATAATAATAATTATCAGCCCTACACACACGATGACACGACATGACGGCCCGGTAGCACAGTCTGTAGTGAACCTGCCTGCTGTGCCGAGGGTCGCGGGTTCGAATCCCGTAAGGGACAAATATTTATATGATGAATATGAATATTTGTACCCAAATCATGGAGGTTTGTATCTATATATGTATTCTATATCGTTGTCTAGTCATCATAATACAAGTCCAGGTACTTTAAATGTGACTAGATAATTTGTGTGGCAATGTCCTAGATATTTATTATTATTTATTATTATTTACACAACAAAAATACAATCAGGTTGGTTAGAAAAAAGTAAAGCAAAATAACAAAATGAGTTTATTTAAGAATCAAAATGAGTTCAGTTGAAGTAATGTTTCTAGCTTCAACTCATTTTGATTCTAAAATGAACTCATTTTCTTTATTTATTTTATCATCATCATCAGCCTATAAACGTCCCACTGCAGGGCACATGCCTACCTTCATGGAGGGTGTATGGGCTTTAGTCCCCCACGCATGCCCAATGCGGATTGGTAGACTTCACATACGCATCAGAATTTCTTCTTCAGCGTGTGCAGGTTTCCTCACGATGTTTTCCTTCACCTTCACGTCGGTATTACGTAGATAAGTTGTTTTTCGTTCCTAAGATATTAATAATGTAATATTTTATTATTTACGTTACGTTAAAAATCACACGTCATCAATACATCTGTCAAGGCTGTATGGTCTCCATCCCTTTGACCATAGTTTACAACATTTGGCAGTACGACCCGGTTGGTGTAATGGTTATCACGCCGGATTGCCAAACCAGGGTCCTGGGTTCGAATCCCTGTTCGGTCATGGATGTCTGTGCCGTTGTTGTATGGTTACCATTGGGATCATTACAATGTATGTACCTGTGAGCGTTAATAATTAAAAATCACACGTCATCAATACGTCTGACAAGGCTGTATGGTCTCCATCCCTTTGACCATAGTTTACAACATTCGACTAAGTTTGGATGAAAAGTTTTTAATCTAAGGTTTGGACATATGAATAGATAATAATTTTTACCTATTCATATGGTTTGGGTTTTCTATGGAGTGATAATAAAAAAAACTTTATTTACTGATTATGAGCAATGCCATCTGTTGAGTCTTTAGAGAAGTAAATAAAAAATAAGAAAAACTGTCATTGGGTAAGAAAATCATCATCATCATTTTTCAATTCTAATTTCATTGAACTCTTTTGTATGGAAGACCGACATACGCATTGCTACGGAGTACGGTCTACGGCGTAGCTCCGCGTAGCAGTGACGTAGCATTCACTAACGAACGACCCTTGGGGACTTTGACGACTTGAAAGAGGGTGATTATTACATTATATAAGGTCTAACAAAATAAGGTGAAACTATTTTAAGGGGATGATCAGACCATCAAACTGAACAACTTTCTCTATGGGACCAATATCGATATCGCGAAAAAAAAATCAGCTGTTCCATACAAACCAACTCGACCTAAATGTATGGGAGAGTAGATTTTTTTTTCGTGATTTCAATATTGGTCCCATAGAGAAAGTTGTTCAGTTTGACGGTCTGATCATCCCCTTAAAATAGTTTCACCTAATTTTGTTAGACCTTATATAAATAAAATGGTAGAATGAACCACCCTATAGCTTCAATTCTATTGTTATTTAATGGCGTCCACGTGAGAGTACACGTAGGAAAATGATTAGTAGCATTTCTGTCAATGTCAAGTAGTTTATTATAATCTCAAGTTAACGTTTTATTTAAGAGCGATGATAGCCCATACGGAAGAGAGCTAGCGCCTCAATCCTGAGGACGCGGTTCGATTCCTGGCCTGTACCACTAAGTTCTTTGGAATTTATGTACGGTTGTATTTATCATTTACTAGCTCGGCGGTGAAGGAAAACATCGTGAGGAAACCTGCATTCCCGAGGATGAAAAGAAAATACCATAAGTTCGGAGGTATGCGTAAAATATGGGTGAGCTTGGGGCGAACACAAAGGACCAGCGCTGGTCTCCGTGTTACATAACGACCCTTGCTTGCAATAGCCCAACCACAAATAATAAATAATAACGTTTTATAGTTAAAACACAAAAGAGTTTACAAAATGGCGGAGCCACGTGCAAGCCTAACAGATGCGCACGCGTCTGACCTCCCCCAGACTCGCAGCGCGACTCCCTGTGGGTGTTTTAGGAAACGACTAAGTGGACTTTTAGACAATTTTGATAAGGTTTCTTTTGGACTAGGGTTTTGACAGGTTTTTGAAAACTGTTCTACGTTAATCACTGCTGTCTAAGAACTCTATAGAAATTGTATATTTAAGGTTCCATTACATATAATTAAAAAAAAAAAACAAAAAAAATTATTTAAATATCCCGCGAAAACGCTTTTCGTGACAATATAGGGTGAAATTGATATCATTAGCATCCTTTTAAACTAGGAGTCTGCCCATCAAACTGAACAACTTTTACTATGGGAGCAAACCGATCTGAACAAATAAAAAATCTGCTGTTCCCTGCAATGTCGACGCGCGAGTTCGCGACTCAAATGTATGCAACAGCAGATTTTTTTTTTTGCTCTACGGTTTGCTCCCATAGTAAAAGTTGTTCAGTTTGATGGGCAGACTCTTAGTTTAAAAGGATGCTATTGATATCAATTTCACCCTATATACGTGTCTACATGCAGTTGACGTCATCGTGACGTCACCTGCACGCAACTGCCTACATGCAATTGACGTCATCAACCTAAAGTAGACAAAGAAAAACTGCTGAGCTCAGAATTTAAACAAAATGGCGGACTGTCAAATATTTCAGTTAAAATGTCAAGTATCTAGATCCTGACGCGACGCTATCGCAAAGTACAAAATCAAATAGTATCCCGTACCTCAAACAGAGTGGAATACAAATCGGCAGAATATCAATATTTGATATTTGATTTTGTAACGACGCGCCCGCGGCCGCCGCCATATTGTCTCAGTTCCCGCGCTTTTGACGGAACTGCTAAATTGCTAAATTTCGTTCTGAAATTCTGTGGAATGTATTTAAAGCTGTGTCACAGTTTATACAATAGTTACAGTAGTACCAGGTTTATATTATATATATAATCTTTATTTATAAAAGCATTTAGATTAAACACAAAAAAGAGGTCAGCACAAGCGTCGTCAAATATAAAGTTACAAAAAAAAAAAAAATACAGACATAAATCAGCAACATGCTTCGTCAAAACAATGAAATACAAACTCAGTCAAATAACCCGCCCCTGGTCGATCCCGGCGCAAAGGAGCCCATAATGCTAGCAGCGTTTCCACGTTGAATTGCTATGGCTAGCCTCTGCACCAGAAACGACCCGGAACGGGGGTTACAATTTCTCTCCCTCAGTCGACGGCCAACCTCCGGCAATGAAGGTCTTAGCCTCGGCAACTCAAACCCCCGTGTTCTCAACGGCGACAGGCACAAAAAGATAATTGGCCACCAGGGCCGAGTACGTGTCCCACTTCCTAACGGCCTTGTTTATATTATTATTATTATTTGGGGGTATTCTGGGCCTTGACAGGCTTATCAAGCCTGTGCCACGTAGACCATCGCTGGTCCTTTGTGAACGCCCTTTTTAAAGTTCTCTACCAATCCCCACTGCGGCCAGAAAACGCAGTAGATTTTTGATAGGGATAGTTTGTATCTCATCTGGGGTCAGGACCTGCCTACCTAGATGAGTACTACGTTTGTACATCAGGGGGCCACAGTCACATAGGAGGTGTATAGGAGTTTCCATCTCCTCCTTGCAGAATCTGCAGCCGGTGGTATCACTTAAATTCAGTGTGTGCATGTGTTTATTTAATTTGCAGTGGCCTGTGAGTGACCTTGCTATTGTACAAATTTGATCCTTGCTGAGGGAAAGGAGACCGTTCGCAAGTTTGCGATTGTAGCCTTTGATAAGTGCTTTGGAGTGGCCCAGGTTTATAAGTCTCACCGATCTACCTGCGCAGTTGACAAATTTTAATAGAGCGCGAAGTTATATTGACCAATCAGGATGTGACACCTTGCCGCCATTGGCTTAAGCAAGTTGTTCCTGTGGCAAAATAATTTTATCAGGAAATAACTCAAAAGATCTGCATGTTCTTTTTTTGAAGTGAGTGAAACTTTTTATGGGAGGGCTTTGAAATTCGGATCCGCAACCTTTACGTGTAACGGAAGTTCGAAATTTAAATTTGACAGTTAAACTTCTGCTACTATGCATCTGCCTATGTTTAATGTTTAATTCTAGGAAGTACTATACCCGCGACAGACAACTTTTTTTTTTAATGTAATCTTAATTTGATCCCCAATCTATCAGTTCATTATTATTATTACATCGTCATCAAACAAAACATTCTTTTACTTTATATCTTACGAGCGTTAACCCGCGACTTCGTCCGCACGAATTATATACCAGATTTTAAGTCAGATCATAAGCTATCAAACAAAAAAAGTTTCATCAAAATCGGTTCAGTAGTTTATGCGTGATACTCGTTCAAACAAACAGACAGACAAAAAATCCAAAAATTGGTGAAATGGAATCAGGGACACCTAAAAACCATATCGTAACTTTTTTTTTGTTAATATCTTCAATGTACAGACAAACTTCCTGTTACAGTTTTATAATAGTATAGATAGATTATTATTCTATTTATAAAATCTTTTAAAAACAAACAACAGAATGGTACTAAAAACAAACCTCTAAAAAAGAAGCTAAACTCAAACACGTCCGCCGGCTGCCCGACAGCGCAGAAGGCGGGAAGACGGCGCTCGCTGATTGGTGCAAATTGAATTTGGAATCAAGGAGGGGGGCATTGTCGTGTTGGCGATCGCTCGCTGATTGCTCGTTTGTGGTGCGACGGTAGAAGTGTGGATGCGACACATGGTTTTAAACGAGGCATTTGCATTAAAACAAAAAATGTTGCTGTCAGATCGATATTGGATCGGTATTGGTTGGTAAGGGAAAATTTTGTTAATGAGCGTTTGTCTTTTGGTTTTCTAGAGGATTGATAGATGGTGCTACGGTCTGTGCGAATAAAGGTCAAAATTTCTAAAAGTGATTCTTTAAAATAATAAAGAGGGAAAAGATGATCAAAAAAGATGCCAGCGCATCTTTTGATGGAATATTTCATTATTTACGAATCATTTTAATAGAAAATTTGAAACGTCTGACATGGTTGTATGAGCTCGATCCCTTGACCTTTTAAAAAAAGATGGCACAGTCGATATGATTTTGACAGGATCTCACGAACGTCTCTATAGAGCGATAAGAGTCGCGTTGTAGGTCTGCTATTGGGTAGTCACGTGTCGCTCGACGATTATTAGTTGCCCCCTCCAGGGCCTACAACGAAGATCCAGTGGTGGCTCAAGATAGTGTTCTTTTAGAAAAACAATCCTTGAAGTCACCAACTACCGTACAACGTCAAGCACTCTTGCTAAATAAACTAAACATTGGCAAAATCATCACAACCAAGATGGCAGCCATTTTTTTTTTTAAATGGAGCAATATATAAGGTCTAACAAAATTAGGTGAAACTATTTTAAGGGGATGTTCAGACCATCAAACTGAACAACTTTCTCTATGGGACCAATATTGAAATCGCGAAAAAAAATCTGCTGTCTGTCCCATACATTTAGGTCGAGTAGGTTTGTATGGAACAGCTGATTTTTTTTCGCGATTTCGATATCGGTCCCATAGAGAAAGTTGTTCAGTTTGATGGTCTGATCATCCCCTTAAAATAGTTTCATCTAATTTTGTTAGACCTTATATATGCCATCTGTAGAATTTTTTAGGATCTAAATTTAAAAAAAAAACGAAAAACGCTCATTCCTCTAAATTTTCGACGAAGCATGTTGCTGATTGGGATCCTGTTTATTTATTTATTTATTTTTGTGCGAAGCATCTTGCAGATACGGACATATCGCCGTTTTGACGAAGCGTGTTGCTGATTTGAAGCTTTTTCTTTCTTATGCATTTAACAGAACATAACATAAATATTCTGATCCATTTAATTAAAATTATCTAAATAATTTTCAATTGGATAATTCATCCATTCAGTTTTTCTTACATACATTGATTCTTTTAAAATCTGCGTTGTGAAATTCGCAGAATTAATAAACATGGTTAAAATAAATAAAATATAATAAATAAAAATAATGGTTACAATGTGGGGTTTGGTTACTATTTGTGGTAACGGTTCACTTACAATCCGAACGAAAAAGTTTCAGTAACTGTGTGTTGTTGTTGTGTCCACATGTTAAGTAATTTTTGTGACAACTGGGTACAATGTTGTTACACGGTGACGTAACTTTGCAACCATATTTTTTCTGTGTCGAGTCTTCACCATTTTTGGTCGTGGCGACAGTCACGTGTCGAGACTACGTACAAAAAAAATTTCGAAACTAAATCAGAGGAGACTTAGAAAAATGGCTATAACGCATAGATATAGTAACTAGATGAAACCATAACGTGGCCGCACATGGAACAGGAGTGCGATATTTTAATCTCATACGTTGAACTCAGCAGTTGAAAATGTATGAAGATACTCATCTTCCTAGTGCTGATTTGACTTTCAAAAATCGCACCCCTGGAGTGCGATTTTTGAAACTCATTTGGTGAGTTCAGCAGTTGAAAATGTCAAAATTACTTTGGAGATATGCATCTTTCTTCTGCTGATTTGACTTTCAAAAATCATACTTCAGGAGTGCTATTTTTGAATGTCAATTCAGCAGTAGAAAGATGCATATCTCCATAGTAATTTTGACATTTTCAACTGCTGAGTTCAACATATGAAATCCAAAAATCGCACTCCTGGAGTATAATTTTTGAATGTCAAATCAGCAGTAGAAAGATGCATATCTTTTTTTTTTTATCTTGTACATTGTCACACAAATTATCTAGTCACATTTAAAGTACCTGGACTTGTATTATGATGACTAGACAACGAAATATATATATCGATACAAACATAGAATACATATATAGATACAAACATCCATGACTCGGGTACAAATATTCATATTCATCATATAAATATTTGTCCCTTACGGGATTCGAACCCGTGACCATCTCGGCACAGCAGGCAGGTTCACTACAGACTATGCTACCGGGCCGCCGCATAATATCTCCATAGTAATATTGACATTTTCAACTGATGAGTTCAATAAATGAATTTCAAAAATCGTACTCCATCAATAGTGTGACTTTTGCATACTAAAAGACAATTTGTTTGCCAACATTCCATATTAGGTTTGACATTTTACCAAACACAAAAACCGGCCACGGTGACCGAAACAAACAAATATTTCTGTCTTTTTTGTTTACATAAGTTTTCATAACTGGCTATCTCGCTCTTTCATTTCTTGAGTCTCATCTTTCAGCGTTAGCGAAAAGTTTTCTCTAAAGCTATATGGAAAGGTCCACATTAAGCACATCCTCAATGTAGGTAGCATAACAAACAATAGTCGGGTGTTCTCTACCGTATTGTGACGACCGTGCCTCTACTTTGAGCTTCGAATTATTTACTTCTATTCTTGTAATATTATTATATAGGTATAATAAACCAGTAAAAAAATGTAGGCCATCTTAAAACCTTTGTCACTTTAACCTTAGTAATGTCATCTATACTATGAATGAATGAATGAATGAATGAAATATACTTTATAACACATAAATACAGTACAGAGCAGGTCACAAAAATAATTATGGTACAAATAAGGCGGTCTTATCGCTAAAAAGCGATTTCTTCCAGACAACCTTGGGGTAGAGGAGATATCAACTAAGAATACGGGTCGGTGTTACAAAGAAAAAATAAAAAGAAAAACAATGATATAAATACCTAACATAAATAGATAAACATATAATTCTTATTTTAGTACATAACAAATAAATAGATATTTGTTATCATAAATACCTATTATAAACATAATATATAATTATATATATATATATATAAGGTCTAACAAAATTAGGTGAAACTATTTTGAGGGGATGATCAGACCATTAAACTGAACAACTTTCTCTATGGGACCAATATTGAAAACACGAAAAAAAAATCGCACTCTTGGTCGTACTGTACCTATTTGTATATATTACGAGCGTTAACCCGCGACTTCGTCCGCACAAATTATATACCAGATTTTAAGTCAGATCATAAGCTATCAAACAAAAAAGTTTCATCAAAATCGGTTCAGTAGTTATAGCGTGATACTCGTTCAAACAAACAAACAAACACACAAACAAACACACAAACAAACAGACAGACAAAAAATCCAAAAATTGGTGATATGGAATCAGGGACACCTAAAAACCATATCGTAACTTTTTTTTTGTCAATATCTTCAATGTACAGACAAACTTCCTGTTACAGTTTTATAATAGTACGAGCGTTAACCCGCGACTTCGTCCGCACAAATTATATACCAGATTTTAAGTCAGATCATAAGCTATCAAACAAAAAAAGTTTCATCAAAATCGGTTCAGTAGTTTTTGCGTGATACTCGTTCAAACAAACACACAAACAAACAGACAGACAAAAAATCCAAAATTTGGTGAAATGGAATCAGGGACACCTAAAAACCATATCGCAACTTATTTTTTGTTAATATCTTCAATGTACACGTACAGACATACTTCCTGTTACAGTTTTATAATAGTATATAGCTAATAGATAGATAATTAGAATGAAACAATAATTTCATTATTTTGATAGTTAAAATTGAAAGTTATTAGCATTTTAAGTTTTGAGGCAAAAATGATTTGTTATCATTTCATCAATGAATGAAAGCGCTAACGTACTCATGGATACATTTTAATAATCTTGTTTTGGTAGTAAGTAGGGTGAGCGTGCCCGTGGGGTGGGTTGACATCGGGTTCAGTAAATTTTAAATTTTAAAAACCAATTATTAAATATTTTGAAAAAAAATACCAATGTTGAAACCATGATAATTCGATTCTGCTCTCGATTCTAAACAAGCTTCTTTCTAGTTTTGCGTTAATTCATTAACACGTTGTATCATCATCATCATCTCAGCCGATGGACGTTCACTGCTGGACATAGGCCTCCCCCAAGGGTCGCCACAACGACCGGTCCTGCGCTGCCCTCATGCAACGGGTTCCCGCCGCGTTCACAAGGTCGTCGGTCCACCGTGTGCGGGGCCTACCCACGCTGCGCTTTCCGGTACGCGGTCGCCACTCGAGAACTTTTCGGCCCCATCGGCCACCGGTTCTGCGAGCAATATGCCCCGCCCACTGCCACTTCAATTTAGCAACTCTTTGGGCTATGTCAGTTACTCTGGTTCTTCTGCGGATCTTTTAATTTCTGATTCGATCTCGCAGGGAAACTCCGAGCATAGCCCTCTCCATTGCTCTTTGGGTGACTTTCAGCCTTTTTATGTAACACGTTGTATTTCCTGATTGTTTGCTCTCTGTATACTCTGTTTTTTTGGTGTCAAATAAAGTATAATTGATTGATTGATTGATAAGGTCTAACAAAATTAGGTGAAACTATTTTAAGGGGATGATCAGACCATCAAACTGAACAACTTTCTCTACGGGACCAATATTGAAATCGCGAAAAAAAAATTTGCTGTCCCATACATATAGGTCGAGTAGGTTTATATGGAACAGCTCATTTTTTTTCGCGATTTCAATATCGGTCCCATAGAGAAAGTTGTTCAGTTTGATGGTCCGATCATCCCCTTAAAATAGTTTCACCTAATTTTGTTAGACCTTATGATGCTCTGATCATCCCCTTAAAATAGTTTCAGCTAATTTTGTTAGACCTTATATAAGGTCTAACAAAATTAGGTGAAACTATTTTAAGGGGATGATCAGACCATCAAACTGAACAACTTTCTCTATGAAACCAATATTGAAATCGCGAAAACAAAATTGCTGTCCCATACAAAACTGCAAGCATAACGTGACTCAAATGTATGGGGCAGCAGATTTTTTTTCGCGATTTCGATATTGGTCCCATAGAGAAAGTTGTTCAGTTTGATGGTCTGAACATAGCCTTAAAATAGTTTCAATTAATTATGTTAGACCTTATATATGGAACAATGAGAACAGTTGCTATTTTTTGCTAGGATCTATTTGCTCCCATTCCCATTGTAAAAGTTTTCCAGTTTGATGCGCATAAGCGAAAAAATTTCGTCTATGGTTTGATGGGCAGACTTGTGTCAACGGGGGCGTTGACACGAGTTACGGCTTCCTCTATGGGTAGACTCTTAGTTTAAAAGGATGCCAACGATATCAATAAATTCCACCCTGTATTGTGAAAGTTGTTCAGGAGTGCGATTTTTGAATCTCACACGTTGAACTCAGCAGTTGAAAATGTATGGAGATACGTATCTTTCTACTGCTAATTTGACTTCCAAAAATCGCACTCCAGGAGTATGATTTTTGGAAGTAAAATCAGCAGTAGAAAGATGATCTCCATACATTTTCAACTGCTGAGTTCAAGGTATGAGATTCAAAAATCGCACTCCTGTTCGATGTTCTGAAGCAGCCCCCTTAACATTGTAGAACATTTATGTTCACATTCCTATACTTACACTTATTTTCAAACTATCTAAAATAATAATATCAAATATTATTCAAAATAACACAAGACTTACGTAATAAAAACAAAAGTTATTCATTACAAGGTAGTTTATTCACCATCGAAGCCCGACCTCAGCAATTCAAATTAAATCACTACTAACGCCATCTAGCGGCAAACTGCATTAATAAAACATGAGGCCACGACGTATAGATGGCGCTTTAGCTAATTTATAGCCACTTTTACGGTTACAGCCACTTTGGCCGGTTTTTGTTGAGCTTTTAGCTAAATTACACTCATTTCTTAGCTTATTATGTTCTAACATATTTGTTTGGATAACCTTTTGCTATCGTAATTTCGCTAATGCATCGTAAAGATTTTTCGGTCTATTTGTTTTAGGCTGTGTGGGCATTAGGGTTGCCACTCGTAGTTAAAAAATTACTATGGAGATACGCATCTTTCTACTGCTGATTTGACTTGATATTGTTAAATCTAAATCTTGTTAATCTAATTAAAATGAGTGCATCGGTATTCATAATATTAAGTAAATACCCTTCTAGGAGATACAATTTTGATTTGTATGTTGCGTAGCGAATTTTTTTTTTAATTTTTTCCCTATAATCTTTTTGTCACTAAACGGTGCCGGTTACAGTTTAAAAGTCCCATTTATAATTCTCCCCAGCCCTGTTAACAAAACTCCGTAAAATAACTGGGCTATCTAATTTGACAGGAATTTCGTACAGGAGTGCGATTTTTGAATCTCATACGTTGAACTCAGCAGTTAAAAATGTATAGAGATACGCATATTTCTACTGCTGATTTGACTTTCAAAAATCGCACTCCTAGAGTATGTTTTTGAATGTCAAATCAGCAGTAGAAAGATGCATATCTCCATAGTAATTTTGACATTTTCAACTGGTGAGCTTAGCAAATGAGAATCAAAAATCGCACTCAAAGGCCACTCTAGAAAAAAATAAATAATCATTTCTTTCAACTGCAAATCTTATTTAGAAAAAATGTCAAGGAATATACTACTCAATTCTTCGTTCACACGTTGTCCCTGCGTATCTATCAAACTCATAGTTATCTGGACAAGGACGCTTCGTATAGGGATCATTCGTAGTGCGGGACTTCACGGTGACAAACAGACAGACGAGGACGAGCATTAACACCAGTTTCATGACAAGTTTCATGGTGACTCGCTTTTGGATTCTGAAAATAAAACACAACTGTTAGCCTGGCAACACACAAGCTTCAAGACGCGCATAAGCATATGCTCTCGACTATATTCCCCGAGGGGATAGTCAGAGATATAACTCAAGAACATCCACGTTTCACTAGCAGTACGTAAACTGTGTCCAGTTGAAAATGTCAAAATTACTATGAAGATATGCATCTTTCTACTGCTGATTTGACATTCAAAAATCATACTCCAGGAATGCGATTTTTGAAAGTCAAATCAGCAGTAGAAAGATGCATATCTCCATAGTAATTTTGACATTTTCAACTGCTGAGTTAAGCGAGTGAGATTCAAAAATCGCACTCCAGTGTGACGGGGAATGAGCCCGTCGCCACTTGTTCAACACATGCCTCGAAATTGAAGCAGGCAGGTTTCCTCGCGATGTTTTCCTTCACTGAAAAGCCACTTGGAGGTAGGTTAGGCACACACGGCGACACATCAAGCTATACAAAACCAACATAAGCTGACCGCGCGTAGGTTGCATTACGTTTAACGTCGCGCAGCCAGCTTATGTTGGTTTTGTATAGCTGGATGTGTCGCCGTGTGTACATAAATATCCTAAACGCCCCAAATCAATATGTATGCAAATGTTTTCAATATATATCCACGAAAATTTTCAATGTTATTATAATTGTACTAGCGTTAATCCGCGACTTCGTCCGCATCAATTACAAGATAATAATAATAAGCTATCAAACTAAAAAAGTTTTATCAAAGTCAGTTTAGTAGTTTTTGCGTGATGCTCGATCAAACAAACACAGAAACAAGCAGACAGACAAAAAATCCAAAAATTGGTGATATCGAATCAGTGACACCTAAAAACCATACTGTAACTTTTTTTTTGTTAATATCTTCAATGTACAGACACACTTTCTGTTACAGTTTTATAATAGTTTAGATAGATACCTAAATATAAATAAATTAATGTACTTACGAATCACAATACCAACTAGGCCTCAGTCTAAGCCAGTCTATAAACAAATTGATATTGAATCATTTATATATTGTAATGCGTATTTATACTTATGAAGATAAGGTATCATTCTGTGATAGGTATCATTTGACCTTTTGTGATGGTAGTTATCATTTTAGTTATCCTTATATTTGTAGGGTTCCGAACTAGTCCAGTCATTTTACGGTTTGAGCCGGGACTAATTAGTAATTAACAAATTTTTACGGTATAATATTGAAGTGCCAATTTGAGCCGAGAAATGTACCAAAATAAAAAAAAATCACGTCAGCAACAGTTCCAATTTTAAAATTTAGCCATTATCTCGTTCTAAAAAAACCTGGTGGTAAATTTTTTTTGTACATGTTTAAGGCTTTACCATTATACATACCACAAACATGGTGTGAATATTTTTGTCTACTTAGAAGGTTTTCAAAAATACATTCGTATTTTCTAATAAATACCTCGTTTAAAATTTCATTCCCTATTTTATTGCTCAAAAATAATTTATATTGTTAAATCTAAGTCAAATTAGTGCATTGGTATTAATATTTATAATATAAAATCCTTCTGGGACACATAATTTTGATTTCTATGTTGCGAAGTGATTTTTTTAAATATGCTTTAAGATAGTCCTTTTGTCACTTAATGGTGCCGCTTAAAGTTTAAAAGTCCAATTAGTAATCACTCCCTACCCCGCCTAACAAAACTCCGTTAAATGACTGGGCTAAACCAAAGACTGGCAGCCTTTAACGTTTGAGCCATCTGACAAAACGGCTCTAATGGCTGTCATGAGCGACTAGCGCAAAACCAATGTGTAAAACTTGATCCAATCATGGTTCAGTTGCGATTTATTTATCGCAATTGCCTTCCAAGTTATCGTCGATTAAAAAATTGCATACCGACTTCACATGTAGGGGAGGTACCCGAATCTGGAAGCATAGTATTATAACAGTCATCATATCAGCTGATGGACGTGCACTGCTGGACATAGGCCTCCCACAAGGATCGTCACAACAACCGGTCCTGCGCTGCCCTCAAAGAGTAATATAAGTATATTAGAAAAGAGAACCCACTCGTGGCAACATTATGCATCCACCTTATGTCAAATTGAAGGCTAGCTAGCGCCATCTATGTTTCATCGACAATAATTCAACCTATACTATACATACCTACTTATATCTACTCATACCAATGGATATTACTGTTTTTAATGCTAGTTTTCGTTCAATCCCGCACCGATCGAGTGAAATTCCAGTATCCTTACTATTCCTGTAATCTAAACATTGGTAAGAGAACAACAGAAACTCCAGAACATCACTAAATCGGCACGAAATTGAACGAAAACTACAAACAACCCGTACATTACGCAAGATAGGTAGCCATTTTGTGCATGCTATGTTATCTTAGTACAAACTAAGTGGAACGCTGATTTTCCATAGACAGCGTCCGCCATCTATCGGTGATGTATCGAAGCACTATGTGTTGCACTACGGTTCATATCGGAGTAACAGCGCACTACACCTCACGCGCTGCGCTGTAGTATTGAGAGATTTCGCCCATATCAATCACTGACTTGTTGGTCTAGCGGTCTAGGCAACCGGCTTACGATCCGGGTAGCTAAGGTTCGATCCTCGTGTCGGCCGATCGTCTTTTTCAATTTATTTCATAATTTGGCGCCCCCTAGTGCAAGCAGCAACGCAATTAGGACGTCCTAAAATTCAAGGCGAGTTACCTATCTATATCCAATATACATATTAATCTATGATTTTGTCAATTTGACATTGACATAGACAATAAAATATATTTTTTTTCATAGTTCTGCGAAATATTTAATAGATGGCAGCACATTCTATGCAAACTGAATCGGAAAAAGCCACCAAAAGGCGACTGTCCTCCGCCTGGCTGCCCTCATCCAACGTGTTCCCGCCGCCTTCAGCACGGCTAGCATGCCACCCACGACAAAGCGTTTAAAAGTGAAAAACGTCATGCGCGCTCTTTCTGGCATACGTAAATAATAAAGATGGAGGCACATCTTATTTTTTATCGTTTTCTCGAGGGTGGCAAGCGAGGCCTACAGTACGCAGTCGCCACTCGAGAACTCTTCGGCCCTATCATCCATCGTACAATATTTTTTAGATTGCTGACTCGGGAATCTACGAGGACCCAACATTAAAAAAAAAATCAGAAAATATCGTTCTATTCATATTAATTAAAAATGTTGTACAATCAACCAATCGGACACCACACGTGTCACCAAAGAGAATATAACGGCATAAGAAGTATCCAAAATTTTCAAATTAAAAAAATTAAAAAATACTGAGACAAACAAAAAATCTTTTCTTGTAAGTATTCGAACCGAACCGTTGAGAACAAGAAGTTTAAAATACCAACAGAGGTGGAGAGTGCATTACAAACACTTTTTTGAAGCCAGAATCTATGACCTTAATGACGTCACAGATGTTTCCCATCTCATTTCCTCTTTATAAGTGCCACCAACTTATCTGATGCTTATCTGAAGAATGGCCAAAAGCGGAACTACAGGGCTGCGTTCAGAACCTACGCCCCAGGTGCACCCCGAGTGCAACTTTTCGCACTAACGCCGTTCCGAGGCTCGGTGAAAAACGCTCTTTGCAACTCGGTTGTCTCAACTCAACCGTTCCGAACCTCTGACGGGTTGCAACTTTTAACCATCAAATTCGATGGTTAAAAAACACTTTGACGTTTTAATTATCTGTGGTTACTTGACTTTTCGCGCGTTTTGAATAAAAGTTTGTTTTTCAAACTATTTTTATTCACTTTTTGATTTGCCAACATAGAAAATGAGTTTTTTTATTGTATTTGGAAATGATGGAAGCCCTGGAAGCCCATATTACTTTAAATGTCAAAATTTGAAGTCATAAAACAACCGTGATCGTTCCGTACCCCTGGGGTGCGTTCACGACCTTTAGGTGCGGTTGTTTTTCAACTCGCTCTAAGGTACGGAACGACCGCGCCAATTTTTAACTCGCTATGAGGTACGGAACGATCACGGTTGTTTTATAACCTCAAATTTTGACATTTAAAGTAATATGGGCTTCCAGGGCTTCCATCATTTCCAAATACAATAAAAAAACTCATTTTCCATGTTAGCAAATCAAAAAGTGAATAAAAATAGTTTGAAAAACAAACTTTTATTCAAAACGCGCGAAAAGTCAAGTAACCACAGATAATTAAAACGTCAGAGTGTTTTTTAACCATCGAATTTGATGGTTAAAAGTTGCAACCCGTCAGAGGTTCGGAACGGTTGAGTTGTGACAACCGAGTTGCAAAGAGCGTTTTTCACCGAGCCTCGGAACGGCGTTAGTGCGAAAAGTTGCACTCGGGGTGCACCTGGGGCGTAGGTTCTGAACGCAGCCCTGATGCCATTATGAAAACGTCATTTTGTTGCTGTCAGTCGATGTAGTCTCTCATTCTTTGATACAGAAAGTGGCACCATCGCTCATTCTACAGATAAGTTGGTAACACTGTACATGGATTTTTCATTGAATGACCTTCATTTGACATCCATGTAAAGAAGAAAATTGAGACGGGAAACATCAGTGACGTCATAAATGTGTAAAGGTCATAGATTCTGGCTTCAAAAAAGTGTTTGTAATGCACTCTCCACCTCTGTTGGTATTTTAAACTTCTTGGCTGGGAACCAATTTTTTTCCTCCTGGAGTGCGATTTTTGAATCTCATTCACTGAGCTCAGCAGTTGAAAATGTCAATATTACTATGGAGATATTCATCTTTCTACTGCTGATTTGACTTTCAAAAATCATACTCCAGGAGTGCAATTTTTGAAAGTCAAATCAGCAATAGAAAGGTGCGTATCTCCATACATTTTCAACTGCTGAGTTCAACGTATGAGATTCAAAAATCGCACTCCAGAACCATTGACACGAAAAGAAGAAGAAGAATTGTAGCTTGTATATATTTTTTTGTTTAAAAGGTGTGTGATGTAGAGTTTCTGGCCGCATCTTTTCTCAACTGAACGCCTTCCGACGCGGTGGTAGAGTCAAAAAATTAAGTCAAAAAGCTATCTAGGTAAGTGATTTTATTTTCAATACAAAATTTTGATGTTGATTTTGACAACTGTTAGTCTGGCAACACACGAGCTTCTCGACACAACCAAGCAACACGCTTATTTATCTTCTCTTTAGATTGTATCAGCTGACCCTTCGCTTTTCATAAGCTTTCAAATGATATCCCACACGATATTGCAGAAAATATTTTTTTCCTACCCTTTCTACCCCCTAAAAATGTCCTAAGTGATATCATTTTGAAAACTTGATTAAATGGGTCAACTTTTGGAATAACTTGTCAGGTTAGCGCGATACATTTTTTATACAAGGTGTAGTCTCAAAGTTGCTAAAGAAAAAAATGTTAACGCAGGGATCTGACAGAAGATAGAGTTTTCTTAAAAAGTATGGCACTAATCCTTTATTTTTGAATTGGGTGCACTGAATACAGGGTTAAATTGATATCATTAGCATCCTTTTAAACTAAGAGTCTACCCATCAAACTGAACAACTTTTACTATGGAAGCAAACCGATCAGAGCAAAAAAAAACTGCTGTTGCATACATTTGAGTCGAGTAGGCAGCGCCGGCGGGTGCAGTTTAGTACGGAAAAGCAAACTTTTTTTTTTGTTCCCATCGGTTTGCTCCCATAGTAAAAGTTGTTCAGTTTGATGGGTAGACTCTTAGTTTAAAAGGATGCTAATGATATATCAATTTCACCCTGTAGATTATTCAAGATGACGTAACAAGTATTTTCATGAAAGAATATACAAACTAGTCACTAACATCTAAAAGTTTGACGCAGGTTGGCGATTTTCACTATGTTTCAAAAAATCTCAAAATTTCGAAAACTATCAAACTTAGAATTTTTTTTGTACTTTTTTCTGAACAGTTATACACTCGCCTATCTCCTGTTATCGGCTTGACTTTAAGTTTTGGGACACTCTGTATGAGAAGAATTATCAATTATTTTGTACGAAATGTACTTACCCGTACGTATCACAATTCCAACTAATTAGTACCACTCTTGTATAAAAATTGATATTAAATCATTTATATATTTTAATGCATATTTATAGCTACTTATGAATTAAATAGGTAAATAACAACGCGTCATTTTGTGATAACATTTAACCAAATTTCGTGATAGTCTTTTTCTTATTGTGTGGGCAGAGCCTTGGACCCCATTTTTGAATCTCATACGTTGAACTCAACAGTTGAAAATGAATGGGGATACGCATTTTTCTACTGCTGATTTGAATTTCAAAAATCACACTCCTGGAGTATGATTTTTGAATGTCAAATCAGCAGTAGAACGATGCATATCTCCATAGTAATATTGACATTTTCAACTGATGAGGTCAATGAATGTTAATGTTAATGTCTGCTGAGCTCAGCAGTTGAAAATGTCATTATTACTATGGAGATGATATGACTTTCAAAATTTTTTTTTAAATCAAATCAGCAGTAGAAAGATATCTCCATAGTAATATTGACATTTTCAACTGCTGAGTTCAAAAAATAAGTTTGAAAAATCGCACTCCAGATGTTACAGTGGAATCAATGCAATTTTCACCCAAGGGTTTATTATCCTATTCAGTGTACCGCGCTCAACGAATTGAAACCGTAGTTCTTGAACCACCCCTTGTTCGTTGTGATAATCATAAAACATTAGGTGCAATAACGTTGTTTACCAAAAATTATCACTAGTTTATCATCGGTGCCTCGTGGGATTTCCAGTGTCAAAAGTTATCGTGATTATTAAAAATAAGAAGAAAAGTAATTAACCTGTTTATCTGAAACACTGATTAATAATAAGTTACTGAAACTGAGAGAAATTTTGTATTTTCGTGCAACGCCATCTAGTTTGTCATCATCATCATCATCTCAGCCGATGGTCGTCCACTGCTGGACATAGGCCTCCCCCTAGGATCGCCATGACGACCGGTCCTGGAGTGCGATTTTTGAATCTCATACGTTGAACTCAGCAGTTGAAAATGTATGGAGATATGCATCTTTCTACTACTGATTTGACTTTCAAAAATCACACTCCTGGAGTATGATTGTCGAAAGTCAAATCAGCAGCAGAAAGATGCATTTTTCTATAGCAATTTTGACATTATCAACTGCTGAGCGCAGCGAATGAGATTCAAAAATCGCACTCATGCGCTGCCCTCATCCAACGGGTTCCCGCCGCTTTCACCAGGAGTGCGAATTTTGAAACTCATTCGCTGAGCTCAGCAGTTGTAAATGTCAAAATTACCTTGGAGATATGCATCATACTACTGCTGATTTGAGTTTCAAAAATCATACTCCAGAAGTGTGATTTTTGAAAGTCTAATCAGCAGTAGAAAGATGCGTATCTCCATACATTTTCAACTGCTGAGCTCAGCGAATGAGATTCAAAAATCGCACTGCAGTTCGATGGGTAGACTCTTAGTTTAAAAGGATGCTAATGATATCAATTTCACCCTGTGTATTGCAGAGTGCCGCAAAAAGTAGAAAAATCAAAGGCGTCATTTCATTTAATTTATTGCAAATGTTACATTTGAGTTAATCCTGATTTCTGTTTACATTCTTTGTCTAATACCTACCTATTGGTTAAATACTCATTTAATTTTCACAAAAACCGCACTTAAAGCTCACAATAGCCATGAATAATATATTCCTTAGTAAATTACCACAAAACATACCGTTTTCCGCAACTTAAGTACTTACATGGTCCCCAAATTGTTTTTTTATGTTAAACTTATCCCTTTTCGGGTTACATTTTAAAGGGTCTGATTTGTTAAGATATAGAGATAGATGGCGCTGTATATCGTCTGCCTGGGTCTTTGATAAGTTACGTCAAGATAGACAGTCGAAGCTACGAACGCGGCGAAAAAATTTCATCCAGGGGTGCGATTTTTGAATGTCACCGGTTAGCTTGAACAGTTTTTGAATCTCATTAAAAAGCCTTCTCATACCTAGTAATACGAGTGCCCCTTCCCACTCGTATTAAACTCATGGGTATGAGAATCACCGGTGAGATTAATAAATGCTTAACTTTGGTAAATCGGCCGTTTTACTCAGCCGGTGACATTCAAAAATCGACTGCCTCGAGCTACATCCAAATCTAGAGTGAACTCAAAATTTGCCAGTATACGGTGATCAGGAGTGCGATTTTTGAATCTCATTCGCAGAGCTCAGCAGTTGAAAATGTCAAAATTACTATGGAGATTTGCATCTTTCTACTGCTGATTTGACTTTCAAAAATCATACTCCAGGAGTGCGATTTTTGAAAGTCAAGCCGTTTTTATTTACAAACGCTTGGAACTGCTAAACGATGAATAATAGAAACACGAGACTTGATTTAAAAAAAGAGATTGATATTTTACAAATTTTGATTAGAGCAGAATTGAACTTACATAAGTAGTACAATCACAATTAAATAAAGTGTGTTTTACGCTTGAGTCGTTTCAGTCGCGCGCGCCGCCCCATCTCTTTCTCTCGCATCAGGCAGTAATATAAGCTATCACACGCCCATTTCGCTTCAATTATTTTTCGCTGACCACTCAGGGTTAAAAGCTCCAACAAAAAAGAAAAAAAAATGTTATTGAAAATTTTTTAATACTTAATAATATTCAGTATCATATTGTTCTTCTGGGTATTCACACTGCCTAGACCTTCCACTATAAATCATCGGAAACGGGCAGGAACCCCGTAGTCGCTCTCCACCCCAAAAAGACTTCACGTTGACAAAAAAACACACGAGGACCAGAAGAAATAAAAATTTCTTGACACATTTCATGATGACTTTTTGTTTCTTGTTACTGAAAAAAAAAAATTCTTTGTACAAATATTGTTTATTTTTTTTATTTACAATATTGATAGATATGCGTTGGGCTAGGTATGACCCGGCACGAGGACCGTTACCCGCATCCCGTAAACGTTTGCCAAGGTCCCTCATAAAAGTTTTTGCTTCATGACCCCACGGGCCCGCCGTCTCCACAGCTAAGGGCACGAATAAGTAGCTCTGCTCCAAAGTTGTGTAACATTGGTGTTTACGTACTGCTGCCCTTTCCGCTGCCGACCCTGCTACTCGAATGGAACCTCTCAAGTAAGATGCAGCGTACGTACATACGCACGTTGCATCCCATAGAAGACATTTGCCCTTTTGCCACGGCACAAGGGTCAATCCGTCTGGTCTCTTCCCGTCGGTACGGCTCAAACCAGGTGGCTCAGTTGTACAATTTTTATATTACAGTTAATTAACTCAAGTCGGTGGCACATTGCGGAGAGGTAAGCACATCCAATATGGGGTTCGGGGTTCGAATCTTCACGGACGACATAGCCCAGTCATTTAACGGAGTTTTGTTAGGAGGGGTGGAAAGTAATAATGAATTGGACTTTTAAACTGTAACCGGCAGCATTTAGTGACAAAAAGAGGAATGCGATTTTTGAATCTCATTCGCTGAGCTCAGCAGTTGAAAATGTCAAAATAACTATGGAGATATCAAAAATCATACTACAGGAGTGCTATTTTTGAAAGTCAAATCAGCAGTAGAAAGATGCGTATCTCCATACATTTTGAACTGATGAGTTCAACGTATGAGAATCAAAAATCGCACTCTAGGAGAGCGATTTTTGAAAGTTCAATCAGCAGTAGAAAGATGCATATCTGCATAGTAAATTTGACATTTTCAACTGCTGACCTCAGCGAATTAGTTTCAAAAATCGCACTCCAATTCGCAGTTGTTTCAATATTCACGATCAAGTTTAAGAATACGCTTTCGAATTCTGTAACAGAAAGTGTGTCTGTACATTGAAGATATTAAAAAAAAAAAGTTTCAATGTGGTTTTTAGGTGTCCCTGATTCCATATCACCAATTTCTAGATTTTTTGTCTGTCTGTTTGTTTGTTTGATCGAGCATCACGCGAAAACTACTGAACCGATTTTGATGAAACTTTTTTGTTTGATAGCTTATGATCTGACTTAAAATCTGGTATATAATTTGTGCGGACGAAGTCGCGGATTTACGCTAGTATGTAATGTATTTAATTTACTTACAATTTTAAACTTTACCACTCTTGCAGAATAAATGCAAGTTGATATTAAAACATTTGCAAAACTGTAATAATCTTATATACTTTACAAGAGGCGAATAAACAATGCGCCAGTTTTTTTTATATAATTATAAATTATTTTCCTTTACATACACATGGTGTCATGAAATGTGGCACTAGCAAGAGCATCGTCAGCCTGCAGCACCTCCACCGTGGTGACCCTCGACAAAGAACATCGCAACCAGGAGTGCGATTTTTGAAAGTCATTCGTTGAACTCAGCAGTTTAAAATGTCAAAATTACTATGGAGATATGCATCTTTCTACTGCTGATTTGACGAAAAATTTGTAGAAAAATGCGTATCTCCATACATTTTCAACAGCTGAGTTCAACGTATGAGATTCAAAAATCGCACTCCTGAACACCGCAGAGCAGCAACAATCAATCTTAATATACAACGTGTTAATGAATTTGCGCAAAACCTCATACACCCAAACTGATTTATAACAAAATAGTGAGATTGAAACAATAATTTCATTATTTTTATTATATTTAAAATTTAAAGTTATTCGCATTTTAAGTTTTGAGGCAAAATTGATTTCAACAATGAATGAAAGCGCTAGCGTGCTCATGGATACATTTTCAGAATCTTGTTTTGGTAGTAAGTAGGGTGAGTGTGTCCGTGCGGTGGGTTGACGTCGGGTTCAGTAAATTTTAAATTTTACAAACAAATTATTTAATATTTTGAAAAAAGTTACCTATGTTGAAACCATGATAATTCGATTCTGCTCTCGATTCTAAACAAAATACTTTCTACTTTTGCGTTAATTCATTAACACGTTGTATACATATACTTATAGCACCAACCCATTTCCTCCCGTGGGTGTCGCAAAAGGCGACTAAGGGATCTACTGAAGGATGGGCAGCAGCATCCTCTGAGTACACACATTGATTCGATCCAACTGCGATCGCCAACCCGCCTGCCAAGCGTGGCGATTATGGCAAATCCCCCCCATTTTGGGGGAGGCCTCCAGCAGTGGACGTTTAATGGCTGATATGATGATGATGGTCTGAGCATACCCTTAAAATAGTTTCAGCTAATTTTGTTAGATTTTATATTTTTTTTTTTATTAAGGATTGGTTTGCTCTTGACCTTAATCGAGACAGTGCTTCACCGTGTTTCTCGATTGCCTCGCCCCAGCAGTGCGTGACATACACAAGAAGATCCCCAGTAATATAGGAGAAATATGACCTAAACATTAAACATAAATAACAAAGTAATAATTAAGTGGGTAATGACTCCATGAAAGCAGGAAATATGCTTAATGGAGCCTTGCACACCGTCATGAAGAGTCAAAATATGTCTAAAAAGGCTCGTTTGGCGGTTCACGACGGTGTGTTGGCACCAACTTTAATGTATGGAAGTGAGAGTTGGGTATGGCAGAAGAAGCATGAATCTAGAATAAATGCGGTTGAAATGCGCTCCCTCCGTAGTATGTGTGGTGTGACTTTGAATGACCGGTTACGGAATAGTGTGATTAGAGAAAGATGTGGTCTGAAAGAAGATAAAGTGACTAGGATTGAAAAAGGTATGTTGAAAGTAGGTTGACGTATGAAATTTACAAGGCAAGTGTGAATGGAATGGTTGAAAGGGGTCGCCCTAGGCGCACGTATGCTGACCAAATCGGATGCGTACTGAAGAATGGCCAAATAAAATGTACCCGGAACCGACGAGCTTGTATGAAGAAACTTATGGATGTTGAGGAAGCTAAAGATGTGTGTCAGAATCGTAGCATGTGGCGATCTGTTGTCTCTGCCTACCCCAGTAGTGGGACATAGGCGTGAGCATATGTATGTATGTATGTATGACTCCATCCTGTATAGAGGAAATTTTGAAATCCAAAAGTTATCCTTAATTAAAAACCGCAGAAACAACAAGTCTCTGCGGTTTGTACACGTAAGTAATGTTAGTAGGTACCTATTTATGTGATGATTTGTGGTCTTGTAAGCTACCCAGCTTCACCCATTCCCATCACCCGGGTGGATGGGTGGCTGGTTGATGGATTTGGGTGATAGATGGGAGGATGGGTGATAGATTTTGGGTGAGTAGAGTTTGCTTGGTTGCTGGTTTAGGGGAAAAATGGCTTTTCATATTAAATGCAATCAGCTGGAGTGCGATTTTTGAAACTCATTCTTTGAACTCAGCAGTTGAAAATGTCAATATTACTGTGGAGATATGTATATATTTCTACTGCTGATTTGACATTTAAAAATCATACTCTAGGAGTGCGATTTTTGAAAGTCAAATCAGCAGTAGAAAGATGCATATCTCCATAATTATTTTGACATTTTCAACTGCTGATCTAATCGAATGATATTCAAAAATCGCACTCCAGATCGTACGTTTGCATGAAGAGTCGACTTTATTTTTGCGAATTTCCCTAATGTCTCTTTGAGAAAGTTGTTTAGTATCGTGAGTACAATACAATCACCCATTACAGTAATGCAACCATCTACATTAACATCCTATGTAATAACACGTAACAACCACGTAACAACGTTGTTTCAATAAAACGAAAACCGGCAATAATTACAAGAATGACACATTGTAGGCAACAATGTGATATTGTTGCTTTTTTAACACGTAACCACCACATAACAACGTTGTTTCAATAAAATGAAAACCGGCAATAATTACAAGAATGTCACATTGTAGGCAACAATGTGATATTGTTGCTTTTTAACACGTAACCGCCACGTAACAACGTTATTTCAATAAAATAAAAACCAGCAATAATTACAAGAATGTCACATTATAGGCAACAATGTGATATTGTTGCTTTTTCAACACGTAACCACCACATAACAACGTTGTTTTAATAAAATGAAAACCGGCAATAATTACAAGAATGACACATTGTAGGCAACAATGTGATATTGTTACTTTTTAACACGTAACCGCCACGTAACAACGTTGTTTCAATAAAATAAAAACCAGCAATAATTACAAGAATGTCACATTGTAGGCAACAATGTGATATTGTTGCTTTTTAACACGTAACCGCCACGTAACAACGTTGTTTCAATAAAATAAAAACCAGCAATAATTACAAGAATGTCACATTATAGGCAACAATGTGATATTGTTGCTTTTTGGAAATGATTTATTAAGTTATAATTGGTAAGAAATAAAATAAAATTACTGATTGGCTAGCTCATAAAATTATCAAGCTGGCAAGTATCAATGGGATGGTCAAATCTGCCGAAGAACTGACAACCGATGGGGTGTCAGAGTTTTAGAGTGGAGACCACGAACTGGCAGGCCTAGTGTGGGACGCCTTTTTCTATAGAGAAAATGTGTCTTAATCGTGTTTTGACTCTAATCAAAACAATTCAATTAATTCAATTATATGTTTAATTTACATATATCCGCAAATCATACTCCTACTTTTAGTACTTCATGATATATGACGCTTTGAAGAATCATATTTTTTTCACATGTCCTCTTAAAAAGGCAGCAAGGAGCGACAGGAAGAGGAAGGCCGAGGAAGATATAGTTTTGTGGCGCGCCTTGGGAGAGGCGTATGTTCAACAGTGAACGATGATAGGCTGATTGTAGTGTGTGTCTAGCCCCCCCACACACATAGCCTTAAGTTAGATATTAGTCATTGTCTTGTAAATCCAATGAGCATTACACGTCCAAACATCAAACATATCTTTCATTTATCGTGACCTTAACGCATAACACCGCATGATGACGAAAAAAACTAAAAAATATACGATATTTCAAAAATGGAAATGATAATAACACAATATACACTGACCTGCAATACTAAGTACTACACTTACATTTTTTTCTAAACTATAGATTTAAATTAAAAAACGTTTAATAGCAAATTTTATCAGCTTTCTTTGTAACTATTCTTTGTAAATTAAACTCTTTTTCTGAGAGTGCGATTTTTGAATCTCATACGTTGAACTCGCAGTTGAAAATGTATGGAGATACGCATCTTTCTACAGCTGATTTGACTTTCAAAAATCGCACGCCTGGAGTATGATTTTTTTAATGTCAAATCAGCATTAGAAAGATACATATCTCCATAGTAATTTTGACGTTTTCAACTGCTGAGCTCAGCGAATGAGTTTCAAAAATTGCACTCCAGGAGTATGATTTTTGAAAGTCAAATCAGCAGTAGAATGAGGCATATCTCAAAAGTTATTTTGACATTTTCAACTGCTGAGCTCAGCGAATGAGATTCAAAAATCGCACTCCGAGTCCTTTTTATTTCGAAACTATATCTTGTGTCCTTAAAAAGTAATTGCAATTTTAAAACATATATTTTTGTTTAAATTTTCAATAATAATAATCTGATTCAATATATTGTTGTTCTGGAATTTCACACATCACTGTCCTTGTATTATAAACTAAGGGGTATGGGCAGCGACCCTGAGACCAGTCGCCGCTCCAAATGTAGGACTTCACGGAGACTGACAGACTCACGAGGACAAGAATAAATACCAATTTCATGAAACGATTCATGATGAATTGATGACTCACTTTTTTCTTTCTGAAACAAACAAATGTAAAAAAAAAATTATGAGCTGGGTGGTTTCGGCATGGAATAAACCCTCCTTCCCCCGTCGATGTCGTACGACGCGATTAGGATTTCATTTCTTTCACTTATAACCACATGAAACTAGCGATAATTTTAACCGATCCTATGTTGAGGATTATGTGCATAAATAATCGGTAATTATAATGCCGATTACGATTATCTAGGTATATGTAACAATAATCAGCGATTACGATTTATGCAAAATATAGGTAATTTATTTGATAAAATTAGTTATCCCATTTTTTTGATCGCGTTTGATATTTTAATTATTGGGAAAGCTACCTAAGCAACATTATGTAGTACGCAATACAGGAGTGCGATTTTTCAAATTCAAAATAATTTTATTTCAGACACAGTCCATAGATTGTTAGTATATACTTAAAAACTATGTTAGTACAGTATAATACATAACAGTCATATAATTTAAAATAGCCTATTTTCTGATAGAGGGGGCAGCGGAGAGGTGTAGTTCCGTCCAGTGCCTCCAGAAGGGACAGTGTGGCCGGTTTGAAATGGTGTTCAGGAGACTGTTGGTGCTACTTTGGACGCGACGCATCAGGGAGGCGACTCTACTGCGTATTATGGCGTGAAAGGAAGTCACACTTGCCACCGCGAACATCCCTGACGCGCTACAAAACCTCGGGAGCCCCATCAGCATCCTGAACCCATTATTGTACTGGATACGCAGAGCATTGTAGGCTCTCTGCGTATAGCTGACCCACAGGCTGCACGTGTACATCGACTGGCAAAAAGCTCTGAAAAGTGTACGCTTTACCTCTTCAGTGCATCGTGCAAACCTGCGCGCCAACATATTTATTTATATTTTTGAAACTCATTCGCTGAGCTCAGCAGTTGAAAATGTCAAAATTATTATGGAGATATGCATCTTTCTACTGCTGATATGACTTTCAAAAATCATACTCCAGGAGTGCAATTTTTGAAAGTCAAATCAGCAGTAGAAAGATGCGTATTTTCATACATTTTCACCTGCTCAGTTCAACGAATGAGATTCAAAAATCGCACTCCAGTTATCAGTAAATAAAAAACAAGACGCAAGTATACAAAAATAACTATTATAAATACATATACAAGCAATGCGTAGATAGGCATCTATAATATACAGGGTGAAATTGATATCATTAGCATCCGTTTAAACTAAGAGTCTACCCATCAGTGAATAACTTTGTTCAAACTAACCCTACATAATAGCTTCTGATTATTGTGGAGATTTGTTTAGTGATTATTTGTTATGTATAGCACTGGGTAGTAATGTACAGTCGGCAGCAATGGATTGAGTACGCTTTTGTTATACGCAGTAGTGCTAAGGTGTATGCAGGTTGTTGCTGCTGACTGTAACTTTGAATATTTATATATCAGATTAAATTCTGTTTGTTTTTTGACAAATTACTTTTTTAAGTACCTACCTAACGAAGTAAATCCTTCTATTGCATGTATAAGTAGTACCTACAAAATTGTCTTCTGATTGATGTAACTGTACTGTTTATGTTGCACTTCCGGATAAACCTCCGATGGTTTTTGGAAGTTCAATTGTCCAAATCTTTGTCATTTTTCTTACAATAAATAAATTAAAAAAAAAAAAAAAATCAAACTGAACAACTTTCACTATGGGAGCAAACCGATCGGAGCAAAAAAAATCAGATGTTCAATAATAAACTGCTGTGGCGTGCCGAATCGACTCAAGTGTACCTATGCATAGTTGCATTGTCAAAGGCAACAGCAGATTTTTTTTTGTGCTATCATTGGTTTTCTCCCATAGTAAAAGTTGTTCAGTTTGATGGGTAAACTCTTAGTTTAAAAGGATGCTAATGATATCAATTTCACTCTGTATATTAGGTTACTTACAATTTTAACCAGCACCACTCCTATGTAGTAACTACAAATTGAAATTAAAGTGTTTATAATATTGAATCAAACATTTATATAAACGTAACGTATAAAGTCGCGCGGCCAGCTTATGTTGGTTTTGTATAGCTTGATGTGTCGCCGTATGTACATGGGGCGAATAAGCAATGTGTCAGTATATGATTATAATTTACCTTATTGGTTTTCCTTTACCTATACAATGTGTTACATAAGGAAAAATAAACATTTCAATCTTTTAATTGGGATTTTAGAGTTAGACTAAAAACCATACCGTAATTTTTTTTTGTTAATATCTTCAATGTTAAAGTTTTATAACACACTTTCTGTTACAGTTTAATAATAGTTCAGATAGATACAGCACGGCTAGTATGCCACCCACTGTCCATTACAAGTGGCGACGGGCTCACTCCCCGTCACACTTGACAGAGTTTTGGTACTACCAGTGAAACATGGATGTTCTGAGTTTTCAGAATATGTCTGATTACCCATTTGGGCAAATAGCAGTGAGCTGGGCTGCGTTCAGAACCTACGCCCCAGGTGCACCCCGAGTGCAACTTTTCGCACTAACGCCGTTCCGAGGCTCGGTGAAAAACGCTCTTTGCAACTCGGTTGTCACAACTCAAGCGTTCCGAACCTCTGACGGGTTCATGCTATGTTATCTTAGTACAAACTAAGTGGAAAGGTGATTTTCCATAGACAGCTTCCGCCATCTACCGGTTATGTTACGAAGCACTATGTGTTGAACTAGGGTTCATATCAGAGTAAGAGCGGACTACAGTGCTATCAACTTAAGCTGAGAATTGCATTTGTGTGAGTGCACACCGATAGTGTAGAGTGGCAATCGGCTTGTGGCGCGGCGCGTCCCGCGCATGGTTTAAACCGGTTTATACTAGTTTATAGCAACCGGCCTGAGGCGCGGCGCGTCCGCCACGCGCCGCTTCCCTGCCGCCCACATACTTCACTTCACCTATGGTACTGGTAGCAGATAGACGTGTAATTTTATGTGATTGTGTTCGAAATATTAGTGAAATGGCTCCTACTGTAAGTGAATTTCCTGTACGAAAACCATTAAGCAGCCAAGTGAAAGAAATTTTATGCAAATTGAATACGTATTTTAAAGGAGTGAACGAAAAGGATGTGTCAAGTGTCGTAACATCGGCCCAATTGGTAGCAACATCGACGGGAATTCCGCTGTCAACTGTACACAGAGTTTTAGCAGAAGGTAAACGTGCTTTGGAACATGGAAGAAAATTTAAATCTCCGAAAAAAACAAGATGCAGACAAAATACCATCGTCATTGACGATTTTGACAAAGCAGTAATACGGAGAACAATCCACAACTGTCACGTCACTGACAAACAGGTTCCCACCATGAAGATATTGCACGAAAAGTTAAAAACAGAAATTAATTATCCGGGTGGAATTACGACGCTGAGAAAAGAAGTGGCTCTGTTGGGATTTAAATGGAAAAGGACAGAAGACAATCGCAGAATCCTTATGGAGAAGCACCAAATAAGATATCTGCGAATATTGTTCCTGATTAAAATAGCTGAATATCGTGCTCAGGGCCGTCCAATCGTGTATACTGACGAAACATATATCGACACGTGTCACACTTCGTCGAAGTCTTATTCAGATGGAAGCACCTCTGGCTTAAAGAAACCAATTTCCAAGGGAAATCGTTTGATAATAGTTCATGCTGGCGGAAAGGACGGTTTTATACCCAATGCCCTACTCATGTTCAAGGCAAACCAAAAAACTGGCGACTATCATCATAATATGAACACCGAGAATTACACAAAATGGTTGCAAACGCAGCTGATTCCAAATTTAGAACCGAATAGTGTTGTGGTGGTTGACAACGCTGCATATCATAATACGTTACATAATCCCGCCCCCAATTCAAACCATCGCAAACAAACTATGATTGATTGGCTCAAATATAGAAATATCGACCACTCTGCAGAGATGCTCAAACCGCAACTTTATCAGTTGATTCTACAAAACAAAGCAAGATTTGTTGAATATAAAATTGATAATTTGTTCGAAGAACATGGTCACAGCGTTCTACGTCTACCACCCTACCACCCTGATTTCAATCCCATTGAAAATATATGGTCAATGGTAAAAGGATACGTAGCCAAAAGAAACGTGTCAATGAATATGGACACTATAATGAAATTAACAAATGAAAAAGTTGACGCGATCACTGCACAAGAGTGGAAAAATGTTTGTGACCATGCAATTAAAAAAGAAAAAGAATTTCAAAGTCGAGAAACCACAATCGACGATATAACGGAACGATTAATCATTAACACAGGCTCTGACTCTGATGAGTCATCAGACGAGAGTGAAGATGAAGATGCAATGAGCGGAGTAGAAGAGTTATAAGATTCAGTCACTAGGAGGTCGAGAATTGGACAGTTGGTTACATTGTGTTTTATGGACTTCCTTTTAATAAAACATTAATTTTATTTGTATGTGTTTTACTAACTGTACTTTTGGCGATCACTCACACAAATGCAATTCTCAGCTTAAGTTGATAGCACTGTACACCTCACGCGCTGCGCTGTACTAACGAGAGATTTCGCCCGTATCAATCACTGTCTTGTTGGTCTAGCGGTCTAGACAACCGGCTTACGATCCGGGTAGCTAAGGATCGATCCTCGTGTCGGCCGATCGTCTCTTTCAATTTATTTCATAATGTGGCGCCCCCTAGTGCTAATAAGCGGCAACGCAATTAGGACGTCCTAAAATTCAAGGCGAGTTACCTATCTATATCTAATATACATATTAATCTATGGACGGGTTGCAACTTTTAACCATCCAATTCGATGGTTAAAAAACACTCTGACGTTTTAATTATCTGTGGTTACTTGACTTTTCGCGCGTTTTGAATAAAAGTTTGTTTTTCAAACTATTTTTATTCACTTTTTGATTTGCTAACATGGAAAATGAGTTTTTTTTATTGTATTTGGAAATGATGGAAGCCCTGGAAGCCCATATTACTTTAAATGCCAAAATTTGAGGTTATAAAACAACCGTGATCGTTCCGTTCGTTAGAGCGAGTTGAAAAACAACCGCACCTAAAGGTCGTGAACGCACCCCTGGTGGAAACACGATTACACCAGAGGGGGTGAGGTAAAAAGTCGGCGGTGCGCAGGGAGTGTCCGTACTGTATGTAGTACTACAGGGTGAAATTGATATCATTAGCATCCTTTTAAACTAAGAGTATACCCATCAAACTGAACAACTTTCACTATGGGACGGAATGGGACCAACATCGAACTGAGCATTTTTCTTTTGGTTTTCTAGGGAATCGATAGATGGTGCTACGGTCTGTGCGAATAAAAAGTGTTTCTTTATAAATAATAAAGAGGGAAAAGATGTTATATAAAATGCCAACACATCTTTTGATTGGATATTTCATTATTTACGAATATTTTTAACCGAAAATATGAAAATGTTTACGGCGGACATGGTTGTATGGGCTCGATCCCTTGGCCTTTAAAAAAAGGCAGGCACAGTATTGACATGATTTTGACAGGATCTCGCTTACATCTCTATGGAGCGATAATCATGCTATCTGTCGAGTTTTTTAGGAACCAAATTTAAAAAAGAAAAGAAAAACGCTCATTTCGAAAAAAACATCGATCTTTCCGCTTCTCAAGTGATAAAATGTTAAACCCACTCAACCTGTCGCTCGGTATGTCGTATGCTCTTTACTATAAACCTATACTATTACTGTGAAAATTTTTTGTGGTTTAAGTATTGTGAATAAGGTTAATGAATGATGTACCTAGCGTACCTATAATAATAAGAAAATACCTATTAGGTCGGAATTTCTTCTTCACCACATGCAGGTTTCCTCACGATGCGATGTTTTCCTTCACCGTTTCAGAGGAGTCAGTGTTAAGTAGGCACATAACATAAGATAGAAAAACTTATTATGGCATAACGTCGTCCGTGCCGGATTCGAACCCGGACCCTCAAGATTGAGTTTCACATACCTCTCCACTCCACAACGCGCCACCAAATCACTATAAATTTTAATAATAGGACACAGCCCAATGACAAAACACAGCCTATCGGTGATTCTCCGAGCAGGTTTTTTTGTGCGTCCGCTTATAATATAAGACATACAAAAACTAAAATTTTCGCGTGATTGATATTTTTAGACATTAAAAGGGGTTTATAACTAGGTGTACACGAGATTATGTGCACGTAATTTAAAAACTAATGGTTGAAATAAATTGTTGAAACCCCGTTCTCTAATTTCAACAACGACGTGTCCCTTTGCCGAAATCATTTACAAAAATTATTCTCCTCACTAAATTCCAAGGATTATGCCAGTTTACTTCAATGATATTTAAAGTATGAGTCGTATGAACTGGTTCGTTTTTGAGATATTTAAAATGTTTTTAACTTGTCCAGGAGTGCGATTTTTTAATCTCATACGTTGAACTCAGCAGTTGAAAATGTATGGAGATACGCATCTTTCTACTGCTGATTTTACTTTAAAAAATCGCACTCCTGGAGTATGATTTTTGAAAATCAAATCAGCAGTAGAAAGATGCATATCTCCTTAGTAATACTGACATTTTCAACTGCTGAGCTCAGCGAATGCGATTCAAAAATCACACTCCTGTGATAAACACTAATTTCACCGACACGACAAATACTTGTGCAACACTATACCTAAATCCTTAGATCATATAAATCTAAGGGTATTTTGATGATATCAAAATAGCTCATAATTTATAAGAATTATTTTATAGTGATTGGTTTTTGATGGGTGAAAGCATCGCTAAGGAAGAAACGCCATCAAAATTACGATCTAATAGCGGAGAATAACGATTTTATTACCTACCTCTTCTGGGAATAGAAATAAAAATAAATATATTATTTTAATTGAATTTAGGACTCATACCGCCATCTAGCAAACCTTTAGTTGAACTAATATAAAGTAACACGAAGAAAGCTATGGTCAAAAACGATGTCTTCAAAACTATTTTTACAATCCAATAGATGTCGCTCCTTGTAGCAAAACCCGTTATTATACTACCGAATTTAGACGGTTTAGTAATAGAATGAATTTCGCAACCAAATAAGCATTTTTAATTTATTCGTTTAATTCAGTTTGAGTTTTGCGAGTGTGCAAGAATGACGTTGGTTTAGTGAAAATAAATTGCAATTTCCTTGTTTATTTATAATATTTTATAACATTTCCTTGTGTAAAATGTGACTTCTAATTCAATAGTTATAGTTTCGTTAGTACTTGTGTTATTATTTTTGAAAATGAAGGTTATCGAAGCAAAAATAGTTGTTTTGGGAGCGCAAGGTACGTTCAAAAATGTAATTTCATTTCATGATCTTTTCATGATATAATCAACAAACATGTTTTGTTTACGCAATATCTTGTAACAACAATGCATACCAACCAAATCAGTTACTCATTCAATTACCTTAGTCCTGCAAAATAGCAAAAAACTAGTTTTAAAAACTTTTCTAGCTAGGACTGAATTCATTTGAATAATCATGGGTGATGGATGGGACCATAAAATATCTACTTAGATTCCTACTTTCATTAACAAAATATTATTTTAATATACATATTATTCTTTTATAAGTTTATCAGAAATATGCAAACTTTTGCTGCCTTCTTATTTTATTAGCATCTATTTTCTGTCTACCTACCTAATTTGTAGTTAGAAAATTGTAGATTTAACTTAGTCTGTTTTCTTTTTTTATTATTATGACGGCTCGGTAGCAAATTTTGTAGTGAACCTGCCTGCTGTGCCGAGGGTGGCGAGTTCGAATCCCGTAAGGGACAAATATTTATATGATGAATATGAATATTTGCACCCGAGTCATGAACGTTCACATAGCTACAGTGCATACTACAATAATATGATACGATCAGCCTTGCAGCTGATCGTTAATTTTTTACTGACCTTTAAACGTCTGTAACTCCTAAACTGACTGAAGTTATGCAGGCAGACCAAGTTCATCCCCATCACAGAGATGCTCTACACCCAATGAACACTGAATCAGCCTTGCTGCTGATGGTTGCAAAAAGTACACTTATCTCTTAGTCTAATAGAAACATGAAATTTGCAATATTATATTCTACAGAGAATGTAATGGGTACTTATCCTACTAATATTATAAACGCGAAAGTTTGTAAGTATGGATGGATGTTTATTACTCTTTCACGTAAAAACTACTGAATGGATTTTAATGAAACTTCACAATAATATAGCTTATACATCAGAATAACACATAGGCTACAATTTATAAAGATATTGTGTGCATTGTCCAGACTAAGCGCAGTCGAAGTCGCGGGCACCAGGTAGTACAAAATAAATAAAATTAAATAATTCTTTATTTTGGATATTAAGACCATAGAAGTGTTAATAACAGAGAAACTTACCTTAATGTTAGTAACTACTAGTAATAAGAAAGGATTTTTCGAAAAGCCAGCCCTAAAAGGGAAATCCATGCTGACATAGTCACGGTCAAAAGCTCCTTGTACCATAAAATCAATCAAAAAATCAAAATCAAAAATTTTTTATGAACAGATAGCTTTTTGACAGAAAAAACGTCATTTTTTGAGTCTACCACCGCGTCGGAAGGTGTTTCGTTGAGAGAAGATGCGGCCAGAAACTCTACAACACACATCTTTTAAACAAAACAAAATATACAAAGTACAATTAAAATACAATATTGCATTACATAGAGTAACATTGTCAAGACCAGACATTTTGGTCATTCAAATAGTCATCGAGTTTATAGTAGCCCTTTTTACAGAGGACTTGTTTAACATGGGACTTAAACTTTTTGTTTGGCAAGTTTATAATAATATAATTCTTTATTGTGCATAGAATTCAGGTACATAAGATGACAGGTTGCGTTTTAAAGATCACTCCGAATCTTGTATTAAAATAAACAATAAAATTAATGAACTAAATTATAAATGATGTCAAAATATTTAATAATTAAATTTAACAATAATATTTAATTTAATCTAAGGTAACAGGATGTCATCAGTTTAGAATATTCTCTGGTATCTTATTATAATAGCGTATACAGTGCCCCATGAAAGATGTGTTGACCTTACTGAGTCGAAAATGTGGGAACATAAACAAACAAAAAAAATATATACAGTCGAATTGAGAAACCTCCTTTTTTGAAGTCGGTTAAAAAGTTAGAACCTTGTTGATTCCAACAAATATGTGACTTCACTGTTTATCAATACCTTAATCATCCAATAGTATTAAACATTCATATATGTTTAATATGTAGGTATATCATGATAAAATGACTTACTCATTTAATTGGGGGTTCCCATTATACTTTGGATTGGACACAGTATAAGATAGTGTATCTAATATACAGGGTGAAATTGGACACTGCGGTATTGATGGAAATGAGGCTGCTGACGAGCTAGCACGAAGAGGACGCCATAGGCCCCGAGCCTTTTATTTTATTTTATTTTTATTTAATTTTATTTTATTTGGGGAGCTTACAGCTATAAAACGAATAGTTTACAAATTTAGTCAGCTATAGGCCAATTACAAGCTTCCACATATAGGTTTCTAGTTAACAAATTTGAAAACGCTTAAACGCTAATAAACGCTTAATGTTATTAATAATAAGGTCATTGAATCAATCGCTGAGTTGATCTATAAATTTTCTAATAATAGAATTGCGTAAGCTGGAGGCACTGCTACAAAATAAGTCGTAGTTGAAGTCGTCACAGAACTTATTAAATTCAATACATGAGTGTATTAAAATACTGTTCCATCTATAATTAGTAGTAGTGAGCGGGGTATGCCTTACTGCGGCATCTCTCGCAACACCTCTAGACGTGTGCTAAAGGATTGGGCCGTGAACCAAAGCCGTAAGCTATGGTCGGATACACCAGGACTGAGGCATGCAAAAGAACTTTTGACCGGCTTTTCAAACAGACAAACCTCGGATGCCATCAATTCAAACCGCAACGACTTAAGGCTCTTAGTACGAGCCTTACCAGGACACTGCAAGTTAAACAAACACCTACATAGAATGGGGCTTGTAGATTCACCGACTTGCAGATTCTGCTGTGAAGCAGAGGAAACGCCCATACACCTCCTCTGCGAATGCGAAGTGCTCATTCACAGCAGGAGTCGCCATCTAGGTGGATACATAATAACACCTACTGACATTAGGGACCTCCCCTCCAAAAGCATAACACGGTTCATGAAGTCCGTGGGCCTAGGAAATGACCTTTAGGTCTAGGGTGACAGCTACTATAGATCTGTCCAGGTCACAGTAGCTATTTGGTCACTGACCAAGCCCTTATAACCAAATAATAATAAAATACAGGGTGAAATTGATATCATTAGCATCCTCGGAGCAAAAAATAAAAAAATCTGCTGTTGCATACATTTGAGTTGAGAAGGCAGCGGCGGCGGGTGCAGTTTAGGACGGAACAGCTGATTTTTTTGCTCCGATCGGTTTGCTCGCATAGTAAAAGTTGTTCAGTTTGATGGGTTGACTCTTAGTTTAAAAGGATGCTAATGATATCAATTTCACCCTGTAGTACTACGTACAGTACGGACACTCCCTGCCCACCGCCGACTTTATACCTCACCCCCTCTGGTGGAATCGTGTTTCCACCAGGGGTGCGTTCACGACCTTTAGGTGCGGTTGTTTTTCAACTTGCTCTAAGGTACGGAACGATCGCGCCAATTTTTAACTCGCTATGAGGTACGGAACGATCGCGGTTGTTTTATAACCTCAAATTTTGACATTTAAATTAATATGGGCTTCCAGGGCTTCCATCATTTCCAAATACAATAAAAAAACTCATTTTCCATGTTAGCAAATCAAAAAGTGAATAAAAATATTTTGAAAAACAAACTTTTATTCAAAACGCGCGAAAAGTCAAGTAACCACAGATAATTAAAACTTCAGAGTGTTTTTTAACCATCGAATTTGATGGTTAAAAGTTGCTACCCGTCAGAGGTTCGGAACGGTTGAGTTGTGACAACAAGTTGCAAAGAGCGTTTTTCACCGAGCCTCTGGACGTCATTAGTGCGAAAAGTTGCACTCGGGGTGCACCTGGGGCGTAGGTTCTGAACGCAGCCCAGCTCACTGCTATTTGCCCAAGGGGGTAATCAGACATATTCTGAAAACTCAGAACATCCATGTTTCACTGGTAGTAAAAAAACTCTGTCAAGTGTGACGGGGAGTGAGCCCGTCGCCACTTGTAATGGACAGTGGGTGGCATGCTAGCCTTGCTGTATCTATCTAAACTATTATTAAACTGTAACAGAAAGTGTGTTATAAAACTGTAACATTCAAGATAATAACAAAAAAAATATACGGTATGGTTTTTAGGTGTCCCTGATTCCAATTACCAATTTTTGGGTTTTTTGTCTGTCTGTTTGTTTCATCACGCAAAAACTACTGAATCGATTTTGATGAAACTATTTTTGTTTGATAGCTTATGATCTGACTTGAAATCTGGTATATAATTTGTGCGGACGAAGCCGCGGGTTAACTCTAGTCTATACTATTATAAAACTGTAACAGGAAGTTTGTCTGTACAAAAAAAAGTTATGATATGGTTTTTAGGTGTCCCTGATTCCATTTCACCAATTTTTGGATTTTTTGTCTGTCTGTTTGTTTGGGTGTTTGTTTGTTTGTTTGATCGAGTATCACGCAAAAACTACTGAATCGATTTTGATGAAACTTTTTTTGTTTGATAGCCTATGATCTGACTTGAAATCTGGTATATAATTTGTGCGGACGAAGCCGCGGGTTAACTCTAGTGTATTTATAAAGCTATCGTATGGTTTTCTTCATAACATCCTAAGCCCTTGTATTGGGTTACGTAACCTTGAGTTAGTTTCGCTTTAACGCACCGATGAAGGAATTATTTGTTGTTTGTTATCTTTTACAAACTCATTCATTTACTTAGTTAGATTTATTAACTGGCATTTTATAAATTGCTGGTAATAAACAAGGGTATAGATAAGATAGTTTTTTTTTTTTAAATATATTTATATATTATGTACGTGTAATATAAGAATATACAGGGTGAAATTGATATCATTAGCATCCTTTTAAACTAAGAGTCTACCCATCAAACTGAATAACTTTTACTTCGGGAGCAAACAGATCGGAGCAAAAAAAAATCAGCTGTTGCATACAGTTTTGCTCCGATCGGTTTGCTCCCATAGTAAAAGTTGTTCAGTTTGATGGGTAGACTCTTAGTTTAAAAGGATGCTAATGATATCAATTTCACCCTGTATATTCTTCAGTCTACCCATCAAACTGAACAACTTTTACTTCGGGAGCAAACAGATCGGAGCAAAAAAAAATC
Organism: Agonopterix arenella; assembly: GCA_927399405.1. Classification (NCBI taxonomy): domain Eukaryota; kingdom Metazoa; phylum Arthropoda; class Insecta; order Lepidoptera; family Depressariidae; genus Agonopterix; species Agonopterix arenella. The sequence goes on along the minus strand of OV656716.1, from coordinate 1,713,655 downwards.
AGTTGTTGCATACATTTTTGCTCCGATCTGTTTGCTCCCATAGTAAAAGTTGTTCAGTTCGATGGGTACTCTTTTTTTACACTTAGTTTAAAAGGATGCTAATGATATCAATTTCACCTTGTATATTATAGATGCCTATTTATGTATTGCGTGTATATGTATTTATAATAGTTTTTTTTTTATACTTGCGTCTTGTTTTTTATTGACTGATAACTGCTCCTTTTTGATCATTTTTCTGGAAACACCGCCTACCTCCTTTCGTTCACCGTTTCCTCTACTCTAAGGTTGTCTGGAAGAAATCGCTTCTTAGCTATAAGACCGCCTTATTTTGTGCCTCTTGTATTTTTTTCTCTGTATTTTTAATGTTCAAGTTTTGGTGTAAAATAAAGAGTATGTTGATTGATATTTTTAGTAACAATACAAGTCTAGATTTTAATAAATTTGATTAGGACTAAATCCACACACTTACATAACGACCATAATCCCTTTCGGGGTGGTCAGAAACATTGCTACAACTACCAATAGCCCAGTCATTTTACGGTTTGAGCCGGAACTAATTAATTTTTTTTTAGTATAGTATTTAAGAGCCAATTTGAGAAATGTACCAAAATTAAAAATATATCACGTCAGCAACAGACCCAAATTTAATATTTATCATTTATCTCGTTCTAAAAAAACGAATGGTAATTTTTTTTTTCAATCTTTTAAGGCTTTACAATTATTCATACTTCAAACATGGTGTTAATATTTTTGTTTACTTACAAGGCTTTGAAAAATTCATTAGTATTTTCTATTAAATATCTCATTTTTTAAATTTCAGTGCCAATCTTATTGCTCAAAAATAATTTATATTGTTAAATCTAATTAAAATGAGTGCATTGGTATTAATATAATTAATTTAAAAGCCTTCTGGGAGATACAATTTTGATTTCTATGTTGCGTAGTAATTTTTTTTTAAATATGTTATCAGATACTCTTTTTGTCACTAAATGATGCCGATTAGAGTTTAAAAGTCCAATTAATAATCACTCCCTTCCCCGCCTAACAAAACTCCGTAAAATAACTGGGCTACAACTGTCATTCATGCAGTTGCAGTGCTTCTCACTTTATCACATAGGCTAAAGGAATTTAAATCTTAATATCTTAAGATTTTTGTAAGTTTGACATTTACAATCCATACATCCAAGACATACCACCGATATATTTATCAATATATCGGCGCTTGACGGTGAAACTGTTATAAGTCGCTTTTGGCACATTTTTAAGGCCAATGTTATTATTATTTGGTTATAAGGGTTTGGTCAATGACCAAATAGCTACAGCGACCTGGACAGATCTATTGTAGCTGTCACCCTAGACCTAAAGGTCATTTCCTAGGCCCACGGACTTCATGAACCGTGTTATGCTTTTGGAAGAGAGGTCCCTAATGTCAGTAGGTGTTATTATGTATTCACCTAGACGGCGACTCCTGCTGTGAATGAGCACTTCGCATTCGCAGAGGAGGTGTATGGGCGTTTCCTCTGCTTCACAGCAGAATCTGCAAGTGGGTGAATCTATAAGCCCCATTCTATGTAGATGTTTGTTTAACTTGTAGTGTCCTGTTAAGGCTCGTACTAATAGCCTTAAGTCGTTGCGGTTTAAATTGATGGCATTCGAGGTATGTCTGTTTGAGAAGCCGGGCACAAGTTCTTTCACATGCCTCAGTCCTGGTGTATCCGACCAGAGCTTACAGTTTTGGTTCACGGCCCATTCCTTTAGCACCACATCTAGAGGTGTTGCGAGATATGCCGCAGTAAGGCTCGGGGCCTATGGCGTCCTCTTCCGCCCCTCTTCGTGCCAGCTCGCCAGCAGCCTCATTTCCATCAATACACTGCGACGCTGGGTGCCTGGACACTGCGTCCAGGCACCCAGCCTAGGGTGGCAGAGTTTGTCAGTCCTAGCTGGTTGAGTGCTCGGACACATTCCAGTGTTAGCTTCGACTCTATTTCGTCAGATCCTAGCGCTTCCAGAGCAGCCTGGCTATCTGATAAAAGGCCAATGTTATCAACATTACACGAATATTACACAAAGTCCCACTACACGAATAAAGCGTTACGAGAGAGCGGTCCATACTCCTCCCAAATAGGTCCAGCGCGGATTGGTGGAAGTGACCGTCCCGGGAACACGTTGGGGGAGGCGAGGTACTGTAGATGTTAGCGGGGGACGGGTGGTGTAGCGGGGAACGGAAGCACGCGCCGCCCTAGGTAGTCGCCAGGCCCATCTTTTCCACTGGGAACTCTGGGCATGCCCAGGGCCCCGCCATCGATGGGGCCCCCTAGTTCCTGCCCGATCACCAACCGATAACCGACATTACCGATAAATACCATTATTTTCCGAAAATATTGAACAAGGGGCCTAACAAACAGTGGCAATTTGGCTGCCTACCTATAACTTGTAGGTCTAAGGGCCTGTTTCACCACTTTTGGATAAGTTTTTCTTAGCCGACAGATAATTTGACATATTTTGTATGAAGAATGTGTCAAATGAGCTGTCGGATAAGCTAACAAGAACTTATTCGGAAGTGGTGAAACAGGACCTTAATCTAGAATTTTGCTTACCTACTCCTTTTGTTACTACTGCATGTTGTTAATAAAATAGTCCTCTATCATATTCATATCGTTGTCATAGGTCCCATTATCCTTAAGTACCCAGGGCCTCCAATAAGTTAAAGACGGCCCTGGTAGTCGCACCTGCTACCTCGTACCTCGCCTCCCCTAACGTCTCTGCCCCTCGGGACGGTCCCGCACTAACTTGCCTTGACATTGAAATGGGGGACGATCCCCTAAACTGAAGGACTTATCTTCTTCTTCTTATGGTGTGGGCAAGCCCTGGTGTCAGAGGTTTTTCAGACAACCTTACGGCCGGACCTAAAAGACGGATATTAAATTGGTATTCATACGAAATAATACCGTAAAATTTACTTATGTATAAGAATATGCCGCTATAATAAAGTAGAATTATACGGTAAAGAGGTAACGCTGCCAGCCTCCTGGGCACCTTGCCGCCAAGCGGCGGCAATTTAGAAGACATTTTTTATTTGTAAGTAGTATTAGTTTTGTTTCTTTTTTGTCAAAATTCAAAATTCAAACATTTTTTATTCAAAATAATATCACATAGATAGCTTTTTGACGTCATTTTTTGAGTCTACCACCGCGTCGGAAGGTGTTCCGTTGAGAGAAGATGTGGCCAGAAACTCTACAACACACATCATTTCAGCATGCTGGACAGCTGCAGCAGTGGACGTCTATCAGCTGATATAATGAGGACTATTGCTATGCACCTATATTTTACAGGCTAGGCATTCGGCGTTTTAAATCTTCTTTCGTGCAGATTTTCGAGCACAAGGGACATTCCAGCAAGTCTCCCATGGACTGGATAGGTTCCCCGCAATCACACTGTGTTAGGCCAAGATCCCTGTACCAATTAAAGACTTGCCCTCACACTGCCCACTGTAGATCGTGTCAGGAGATAATATCTTGGTGGACCTACTGGCCGATGACCGTTAGTGGGTCGCTCCAGGTATCGCTGGAGCGACATAGACCCACGTAAGCTTCAAGCCTGGTACTGGAGAAGATGCGCAGGATCGGAAAAATGTGGAGCTCCCTCGTTTTGGAAGCCAGGACCCACTTTGGGTTGCTGAACCAGCGGATTTATTCTTTAAGCATAGTTTTTCTTTCGTTTTTTAAACTTCCTGCAAAAGTTGATTGCATTCACTTACAAGGTTTTACTCTTAATCGACAATATCAATACACGATCGATTTATTTATGTCCAATAAGATAACAACTGATAAACGCATGAAATGCATTGAATTATGTATGTTTTTGTGATAATATGTTTTATCTGTTAAATAACACGGTGATGTGATTATGTTAGGATTTTTATACCCAGACTCCTAAGATAGCTGGTGGAAAGCGACGAATTTCTTCAGACTATAGTCATCATCTCTGATACACGGCCGTGTGGCTGCCGGTTACAGTCACTGCATCCGACCCCACCTCTCTTGAGTAGCAAGCAGCTCCCCATTCTACCAGATTCAAGAGGGAAGAACGAGAGAGTGCGTATGAGTTTAACGCTCTTACCAATTTTGAGCTTTCTTACCAAAACAGCATTACTCTCAGGGAGCATTGACTGCTTATTACTGCTGACTATGGGAAACACACCAGTGACGGCGAAGCGCCCTGGTAGGTCTACCGAACCAGTGAATGAACTTAAGCAACTTGCCCAAGGGATCCTCGGCAATGGGCGTTTCTGGGACTACACGGTGGATTGGGGATCGGTGAGATGTGGTACGGGAGGTGGACGCCAGTAAGGAATGAGATAGTCCTCTCACTTAGGATACATGTGCTCTTCTTGACTATGTTAGCTTCTTGCTAAGCTATTTATATTTACTGGATGACCTGACGTAACAACGACTTCGTCTGTGCTGACCTAAAAATGTTTTTGATTTGTGAACTCATATTATTATGTTTGTCAAATTGCAGGTGTCGGAAAGACCAGTCTGGTGGTGCGGTACATCGGCAAGATGTTTTCTAAGCACATATCACCCACCATCGGCGCGTCCTTCTTCACTTGTAACATCAACGTCGACGACTCCAGAGTTAAACTGCAGGCAAGATCCTTTATCATCATCTCAGCTGATTGACGTCCAATGCTGGACATAGGCCTCCCCAAAGATCGCCATAGCGACCGGCCCTGCGCTGCCCTAATATCCTATAAATATTATATAATTAATTATCTAATGTCTTAATATTGTTAAAGAACTTGTTAAATCGTTTATAAAATATTCTGATTTTTTTTTTGTAAATTTCTCTTAAACGAATTAGTAAAATCTCTTGTGGACCTGGTCTCCGGGGTCAGTCTGCCCGCCAAGCGAGCCGCAGGCCGAGTGATTTCGGGATACCAAAAACTGAACTGACAGTCGAGTCTACTTTAAACACCTGTCGTGATGGTCCAGAGGGAGTAACCTTGCCTGCCGTGCAGGAGGCGATGGCTCGATCCCCATACAGTCCAGGCCGACTCGTACCAATGAGTTTTTCGGAATTTATGTACGATTTGTAACACCACTGGCTTTTCGGTGAAGGAAAACATCGTGAGGAAACCTGCATGCTTCAATTTCGAGGCATGTATTGTACCTACTGTCCATTACAAGTGGCGACGGGCTCACTCCCCGTCACACTGGACAGAGTTTCGGTACTACTAGTGAAACGTGGATGTTCTGAAGTTTCAGAATATTTCTGACTACCCCCTCGGGGAACATAGTCGTGAGCATATGCATGTGATCATTTCGTCGGGTGATCATAATACACATATGAGTCGCCACCCGGGTGATATCACAGGTGATTAAAGTGGAATATACCTTGTTAAATTATTAGTAAAAATCTCTTGCAGTTATTAGTAAAATCTCCTACCATCGTCATTAGTGAAATATCATCATAAATATGATTTATAAATCCCACAAAATACTGAGCTTGCACTAGTTCGCACGCTCCAGGTCTTCAATTAAAATTCTTTCTGTTTGTTTCCCGCTTAAAGGAATATGTCGGAATTATGCATAGAGCTGATGATGATGGTATTAAACTTGCAGGTGTGGGACACGGCCGGACAGGAGCGCTTCAGATCAATGGCGCCGATGTACTACAGGAACGCGAACGCAGCCCTGCTGGTCTTCGATATATCCAGCTTGAACAGCTTCGTGGCCATCAAGGGGTGGGTCAAAGAGTTACAGAGGTATGTATGTAACATCAGCAACAATAGATCTATCCAGGTCGCAGTAGCTATTTGGTCATTGACCAAGACCTTATAACAAAATAATAATGTATGTAACATAGCATTGGACTTTACACTTTGACTATTTATTATAAAGACTAGCCTTGCGGTAGCATTTCCCCTCTGCTACAGTATAAGATTAATTAATCATGTGCATTTACATTCAATTTTATACCTTATCACTAAACGAGACAGCCTATAATTGCGATACAATAATTTTGAACTTAGAACGTTTGGGGTTCACACGAGACTCCTTTTCATGATTTTTAACGTTCAAAATTAGAATCTAAAGTTATGGGGAATGAAATCTATCGTCCTCTCATTCCAGCAACGTGCCAGAGCCGATGGTGCTATCTCTTGTTGGCAACAAGAACGACCTGACGGACTCGCGCGCGGTGACGTACAACGACGCGGCGCAATACGCGGCCTCTATAGGAGCATTGTATTGCGAGACATCCGCGCTGCATGACCAGGTAATGATGGTTACGGTGATGCTATTCTTAAGTCACGATGGTGCTATTGGTGATATCTCTAGTCACGATGGTACTGTTTCTTGTTGGCAACAAGAACGACCAGACGGAGTCCCGCGCGGTGTCGTACAACGACGCGGCGCAAAACGCAGTCTCTACAGGGTGAAATTGATACTATTAGCATCCTTTTAAACTAAGAATCTACCCATCGAACTGAACAACTTTTACTATGCGAGCAAACCGATCGGAGCAAAAAAAAAATCAGCTGTTGCATACATTTGAGTCGAATAGTGAGGCATTGCAGTTTAGTATGGAACAGCAGATTTTTTATTTTCTCCGATCGGTTTGCTCCTATAGTAAAAGTTGTTCGGTTTGATAGGTAGACTCGTAGTTTAAAAGGATATGAGCTTTGTATTGCGAGACTACCGCGCTGCATAATCAGGTAATGGTAATTAGGTTGATGCTAGTCTTAAGTCACGATGGTGCTATCGTTACAGTGGTGCCAACTGGTGCTATCTCTTGTTGGCAACCAACGACCTAATAAACTTCACATTTATTAACACTAACGGTTTAACGTGACCAGGCCACGCCCGCGCCGAAGAAGTAGAGCCAATGTTGCCATAGACAAAAAAATATTTTATATTTCATGTTGTCAACAATGTTTCTATCTCTAGTTACAACGGTGCAAAATCTAATTATGATGGTGCTGCCTGTTGTTACGGTGGTGGTGCTATCTATAGATACTGTGGAGCTCTAGTTAAGTTACGATGGTGCTATCTGTAGTTCCGGTGATGCTATCTCTAGTTACGGTAGTGCTATTATATTTACGGTGGTGCTATCTCTATGTTGTTCAATAAATTGTTGAAGCGATATTCCTATTTCAACCAGTCATCCTTCAATACTACACTGACCTGCAAAACTAAGTACTACACTTTTAATATTCAAATTTTTCCTAAACTATAGAAATTAGAGATTTAAAATAAAAAACGTTTTATAGCAAATGTTATCAGCTTTCTTTGTAACTATTCCTTTCAAATTAAACTCTTTTTCGAGTCCTTTTTATTTCGAAAGTATATTTAATGTACTAAAAAAGTTATTGCACTTTTAAAAGTGTGATACTTAGTTTTGCAGGCCAGTGTAGGTATTTATTTAAAATTGTTTGTTATATTGCAGGTGTGGGTAGTAATATATAATATCATTGTATTGCAGGGTATAGACCAAGTGTTCCTGACTACAGCGACGGCACTGTTGAAGCTATCCTCGTCCAGCCTGGTCTCCTCCCTGAGATCATACGACAGTGACCTGCCATCAGGTATGTTGTATTGTTAATATTCGTATGGTCACACTCTGGGCATTACCAATACCATTACCATAAGAATCTACTGTAACAGGAAGTTTGTCTGTACATTGAAGATATTAACAAAAAAAAAGTTACGATATGGTTTTTAGGTGTCCCTGATTCCATTTCACCAATTTTTGGATTTTTTGTCTGTCTGTTTGTTTGTGTGTTTGTTTGTTTGTTTGTTTGTTTGTTTGTTTGAACGAGTATCACGCAAAAACTACTGAACCGATTTTGATGAAACTTTTTTTGTTTGATAGCTTATGATCTGACTTAAAATCTGGTATATAATTTGTGCGGACGAAGTCGCGGGTTAACGCTCGTCTATTATAAAACTGTATTTTATTTTTAGTTTATTTAATACTAGCGTTAACTCGCAACTTTGTCTGCACAAATTATATACCAGATTTTAAGTCAAATCATTAGCTATCAAACAAAAAAAGCTTCATCAAAATCGGTTCTGTAGTTTTTGCTTGATACTCGTTCAAACAAACAGATAGACAAAAATGCCAAAAATTGGTGATATGGAATCAGGGACACCTAAAAACCATATCGTAACTTTTTTTTGTTAATATCTTCAATGTACAGACACACTTCTGTTACAGTTTTATAATAGTACGAGCGTTAACCCGCGACTTCGTCCGCACAAATTATATATCAGATTTTAAGTCAGATCATAAGCTATCAAACAAAAAAAGTTTTATCAAAATCGGTTCAGTAGTTTATGCGTGATACTCGTTCAAACAAACAAACAAACAGACAGACAAAAAATTGGTGAAATGGAATCAGGGACACCTAAAAACCATATCGTAACTTTTTTTTGTTAATATCTTCAATGTACAGACAAACTTCCTGTTACAGTTTTATAATAGTATAGATGGCACACCAACAGTATACATATTTAAACATTTACAATAACATAGGAACTCTAAAAATTTATTTCTATTTTCTATTCCTACTGTAACAGAAGTGAGTCTGTACATTGATTATATTTACATAAAAAAAAGATTACGATATGGTTTTTAGGTGTCCCCGACTCCAAATCAACCTTTGTTTAGAATTTTTGTCTGTCTGTTTGTTTCTTCGAGCATCACTCAAAACTACTGAAACAATTTTTATGAAACTTTTTTTGTTTGAAAGCTTATGATTTGACTTAAAATCAACACGTCTAGCATGATTTCTCTGCACGCGCGCGACTCGGCTTTTCCTCATACTACAAGTCGCGCCACGCGCGGCTTGCGCTCTCCGAATAGCGCGGGAACAGGTTATATTGTATGCAGCGAAGGCGCCTCGCGTGCGTGTAGAGAAATCATACTAGACGTGCTTATATATAAAGTCTAACAAATTAGGTGAAACTATTTTAATAGGATGATCAGACCATCAAACCGAACAACTTTCTGTATGGGACCAACATCGAAATCGCGAATAAAAATCTGCTCTTTCATACACAACTGCAAGTCTACTCGAATGGGACTGCTGATTTTTTTTTCGCGATTTCGATGTTGGTCCCATAGAGAAAGTTGTTCAGTTTGACGGTCTGATCATCCCCTTAAAAATGTGTCAGCATATTAAGAAAGACCCCTGTATATATGACGACCCGGTTGGTGTAATGGTTACCACAGACTACCGGACTGCCAAACCAGGGTCCTGAGTTCGAATCCCGGTTCGGTCATGGATAATAATAATAATAATAAATAAATATCTTGGACATTGTCACACAAATTATCTAGTCACATTTAAAGTACCTGGACTTGTATTATGATGACTAGACAACGATATAGAATACATATGTAGATACAAACATCCATGACTTGGGTACAAATATTCATATTCATCATATAAATATTTGTCCCTTACGGGATTCGAACCCGCGACCCTCGGCACAGCAGGCAGGTTCACTACAGACTGTGCTACCGGGCCGTGGATGGATGTTTATATGTTTGTGCCGTTGTTGTATGGTTTCCATAATAAACAGCCTATAGTGCTTGCTTGGGATCATTACAATGTATATGCCTGTGAGCGTTATTTATTTATTATATTTGCAGGTATGCCGACAGAAGAAGCGGCGACACACACCGGCAAAGTAGAGCTACCAGCGTGGAGCATAGACAGCGTGGCACACGGCGAAATGCAGCGCAACATGTGCTGTTAGATTACATCTTACACCTAACGTCTCCGAGATTTATATGATCGAAGAAAACTGGATTAAAAAATCCAGTTTTAATTAATATGTAGATGACACGATTGTATCAAGCCCTCCGCTTCCAAGTACCTAGTAGACAAAGTTGTATTACGTTATGCAACACAACCTGCACACCAAATAATTTCTACTCTACACGTGTTTCGCTCCACCAAGGAGCATCCTCAGGAGTTAGACCAGGACTCGGTGCCAGTTTTAATTGTTGCCTAAGAGCTGAGCCATACGATACATAGCGATGCCTCGGCGTTCTATACCACAGTATAACTATAGGGTGTTAGGGTAAACAGTTGCATTACTTTAAGGGGTGATTGTACCCATGAGGCTGAACAACATTCATGAACATACGGAAATTCGCAAAAAAAAATCAACTTTTCATACAAATGTCGATCAGCTGATTGTATTAACTGCCTCCGTGGTCTAATGGTTAAGAGCATTGGCTCTCGACACGGAGGTTTTGGGTTCGATTCCCAGGGGGGACACCTAGTGAAATGTCACTTTGTGCGTTTTTCACCTGTTGGTTAGGACATTGCAGGCTGAATCACCTGATTGTATGTAAAGAAAAATGATTCCGTGCTTCGGATGGCACGTTAAGCCGTTGGTACCGGCTACTATCTCTAGTGGTAGTAGTCGTTACATAAAAACCACGTCAGAGGCCGTAACGCGGTCTGAAAAACTTTGGCACCAGGGCTCTGTCCACACGATAAGTAAGAAAGATTGTATTTTAGTATGGAAAGACCAAATTTTTTTTTTTCGTATTTCCCATGAGTTTTTTAGGGAAAGTTGTTCAATATGATGTGTACAATCACCCCTTAAAATAATGCAACTGTTTACCCTAACACCCTGTATATAGTCCTTACAGTACGGCAACGGATGTACTTGTGCAGAGCAACGGAGGGGGACTTGCGGGGAAGCGGGCGGCGGGGGTCGCATCATGAGATCTGTATGAAGGTGTCGGTATTGCCTTGCATATCTGCGCATGACAGCTGGAGTACACGGGCGCAGCCCTGGGGAACGGGGGGCGGGGGCTTCGCCCGCCATCAAGAGCATTGCCATACTGTGAGGCTTATACAGGGTGAAATTGACATTATTAGCATCCTTTTAAACTAAGAGTCTACCCATCAAGCTGAACAACTCTTACTATGGCAGCAAACCGATCGGAGCAAATAAAAAATCTGCTGTTCCATACTAAACTGCAATCTCGACGCGCGGGTTCGCGACTCAAATGTATGCAACAGCAGATTTTTTATTTGCGCCGATCGGTTTGCTCCCATAATAAAAGTTGTTCAGTTTGATAGTTAGACTCATAGTTTAAAAGGATGCTAATGATATCAATTTCACTCTGTATATGTATAGGGTCCTTTTAAGGGGATGATCAGACTGTCAAACTGAACAACTTTATCTATGGGACCAAAATCGAAATCGCGAAAAAAAAATTGCTCGTCCATACAAAGCTGCAAACCAACTCGAGCCAAATGAATCGGACTGCGGGGTTTTTTTTTCGCGATTTCGATATTGGTCCCATAGTAAAAGTTGTTCAGTTTGATGGTCTGGACCACCCCTGAAAGTTTCGAAACGGTAATAAAATCTTCAGGTATATCGCTACCGATAAGCGAAAGTTGATAGTTAAAAGCTTATAGCACAGAGCATTTGTCACTGCCGAACTGTTATCGACTTTGGTGGCGTTGGAAAAACATCGAAAATCTACAGGGTGAAATTGATATCATTAGCATCCTTTTAAACTAAGAGTCTACCCATCAAACTGAACAACTTTCACTATAGGAGCAAACAGATCGTAGCAAAAAAATAATCAGCTGTTGCATACATTTGAGTCGAGTAGGCAGCGGCGGCGGGTGCAGTTTAGTATGGAACAGTTGATTGTGTTTTTGCTCCGATCGGTTTGCTTCCATAGTGAAAGTTGTTCAGTTTGATGGGTAGACTCTTAGTTTAAAAGGATGCCAATGATATCAATTTCACCTGTATATTTTTTAAACAGTATTGTATAATGAAAAACCATTGTATTCAAACATACTTAGAAAAGGGAATGCGCTTAAGAGGGGTTTTATCGGTCAGTGGCGCCCTCATCACATAATTTAAGATTTCTCAATCAATAAAACCTAAAAAAAAAAGTGTAACACAAACTTACTATACAGGAGTGCAAGGAAAAGTATCATTAGACTTTAAACCACATACTCTATCCATCAAACTGAATAACTTTTGACGAACAAACCTGTCAAAACAAAAAAATTATGTGCTGTCCCATACTAAACTGCAATACCTACTCGATTCAAACGTATGGGACAGCTTTTTTTTTTGTTCTGATAGATTTGCTTCCATAGTAAAAGTTGTTCAGTTTGATGGGTAGAGTATGTGGTTTAAGGGCCTATGTCGCATAATTGAAGCGAAATAGGCTTGTGATAGCTTATATTACTGCCTGATGCGAGAGAAAGAGATAGGGCGGCGACGCAAGCGTAAAACAAACTTTATTTAATTGTGATTGTACTATTTATGTAAGTTCAATTCTGCTCTAATCAAAATTTGTAAAATATTAATCTCTTTTTTTTTAAATCAAGTCTCGTGTTTCTATTATTCACCGTTTAGCAGTTCCAAGCGTTTATCGATAAAGACGGAGGCTACTTTGGCTTGTTTTTCTATCGAGTAAATGTGTCTTAATCGTGTTTTGGCTCTAATCAAAACTTTAATTATATGTTCAATTTACATATATCCGCTAATCATACTCCTACTGTTAGTACTTCATGATATATGATGCTTTGAAGAATCCTATTTTTTAGTCTCTTTAAAGGTTAATGATTCTTTTCCTTACACCCTGTACAGAGTCCAACTTATTATATTGACAGTTTTTTAAGAGGATAATTAGACCATCAAACTGAACAACTTTCTCTATGTGACCAACGTCGAAAAGACGAGAAAAAAATCAGCTGCAACCATACAGTAGGTTTGCAGATTCATTATGGAACAGCTGAATTTTTCGCGATTTCGATGTTGGTCTCGTAGAGAAAGTTGTTCAGTTTGATGGTTTGATCACCCCCTTAAAAAACCGTGTGCATATTAAGAAGAACCCTGTATACAAAAGCATAAAAGCTATTTTTATACTTAAATTTAGGTTCTTTTTTAGGTTCACAAAACTATGTAATATTGAGCTCAATTTTATTTTAGTTTTTAGTCAAATACTTTAACTACGTTACGCAGTACCGTTCTTAACATTATACAGAGCGAAAACTTGCGTTGCATACTTAAGATCCTACCGAGCCTATTGCGCTGCCCTGAACCGTATTTTTTTTATTTCTAAACAATTAAACAATATTTCCAAAAAAACAAGAATGTCACATTGTAGTTCTGATTATCTTCAATTTATCGAAACAATACGGATTATTACTGGGACTTGCTACAGATGTCAGCACCGACAAGTTATAGCAAAGATGCCAACAGATGGCGATACCGTCGCTCTCGGAAATATGCTCCATACATAGACAACGTTCACCGTGAATACGTGACTCGTAACCTACTACAAATAAGGTTCACAATCGAATGCAAGACATACATCGCGCAAGAGAAATAATCACAGAGTTTCGATACATATACAAGGTCCAACTAAGAACTGTTGGACCACGGCCGGTCCCCAGGCTTCACACATAGCCTGGTGGAAGATCTTCCCTTTTCAATGGAGGAACATTCCCAAGTAGCACCTCCATAATTATGTTTTGTCATCATCATATCAGCCGACAGACGTCCACTGCTGGACATAAGCCTCCCCCAAAATGGGGGGGATTTGCAATAATCGCCACGCTTGGCAGGCGGGTTGGCGATCGCAGTTGGATTGAATGTGTGTACTCAGAGGATGCTGCTGCCCATCCTTCAGTAGATCCCTTAGTCGCCTTTTACGACACCCACGGGAGGAAATGGGATGGTGCTATTCTTAGCCGACACCACACGGCTATGTTTTGTGCTTGTAGCTATTATCGTTAAAACCGCCAAAAATTTCAACTTTTGGCGGTTCTTAAGATAATAACTACAAACAGGTTACAAAAAGTGGTCAAGGATGGCTACCAATCGGATTCTTATCAGGCTACTTCGGGGGTTCCACAGGGTTCTCACCTGGGCCCTCTTTTATTTAACATATTTATTAATGACATTGTAAAATGCGTTAAACATAGTAAGTGTCTTCTATTTGCTGATGATTTGAAACTGTACAAGGTCATCGATTCTACAATGGACTCCAAACTACTTCAGGGTGACCTCACCAATATAATGGATTGGTGTGTACGAAACAGCATGTCATTGAATGTTAAAAAATGTTTTCACATTAAATTCACCAGGAAAATAAACACTACTGCTACTAGCTATAGTCTTAATGGAGTTGCACTTCAAGAGGTGGCTAAGATGAGGGATCTGGGTGTTATTGTGGACTCCAGGTTGACGTTCGTCGATCACATTGACCATGTGGCAAAGGAGAGCAATAAAATGATGGGATTTATAAAGCGGGCGTGTAAGGGGTTCAAGCGTATTCAAACATTTAAAGTTCTTTTTAACACGCTAGTACGCAGTCGTCTGGAATACTGTAGTCAAATCTGGAATCCTTCCTACCAGTGTCATATCGACCGACTTGAGAAAGTCCAGCGCTCATTTACAAGGTTCCTTGTTTATAAAAATCAAAATAGCAAAGGTATTGGTAGGCGATCTGGCTATGACGATAGGCTTAAGTATTTTGGAATAAATGCTCTGCATCTCAGACGTGACTACCTTGACATAGTGCTCCTGCATAAGATTGTAAACGGGACAATATCTGAGCCCACTCTGCTGGGAAAAATTAATATCACTGTGCCCAGAACTAACATCAGATCTTCGCGAGTTGTCCCTACTTTCAGTCCTAGTCGAGTGAGGACAAATGTCGGTAGTTTTACTATACTTCATAGACTGCAAAAAAGGTATAACGACTATCAAATGGCTTTTGAACTAGATGTCTACGCAGATTCTGTTTCGTCCTGGAGGAGTAAATTGCTGCGTTCAGGTTCGAATTCAGGTTTGGACTCAAATGAATCTGCACTTCAACATTGATTTGGTATTGTATTCAGTAGGTGCATGTTTTCTATTCTTGCTGTTCTATTGTAAAATCATAAAATCATATAATTATTACTAGAAATATGCTCAAAAATTGTAAAATTGTAACTATAAAATGAAATTAGAATTGTAATTATTAATAGAAATATACTCAAAGACTGTAGAATTGTAACTATAATATGAAATTAAAATTGTATAAAACATTAAAAAGAAAATATTTGAAAATTGTAATGACAGACTTAACGCATGCTGTTGCATACCTATTATTAGTGCATAGTCAAGGGCTATAGCTTTTGGAGTGTTTGTTTATGATTGTTTTGTCTATGTACCGTTGGTGTGTCTAATAAAATAAAATAAAATAAAATAAACATTATATAAACTAATCCGCAGTGACCCGATTAATTGAGAATCAGCAATGACTACAATGTGACAATCTTGTTTTTTGGATATATCGATTGGGGGCAGCACAATAGGCTCGGTCCAGCCTTAAAGTGGGTGCTTGGGGAACCAAATTGTTTGGTATCAACGTTGTTCAGTTTGATGGTCTGAAGCACCCTTTATACAGGCTGAAATTGATATCATTAGCATCCTTTTAAACTAAGAGTCTACCCATCAAACTGAACAACTTTTAATGTGGGAGTCATCATCATCATATCGTATGGCATTTTTATCTTCCTGCTTGGATCCGAGGGGGGGGGGGGGGGGGGGGGGGGGGTAAGATTTCGAGATCGAGGTGTTTCAGCCAGTCTTCCGGGGTTAGCCTGTGAAGTTCTTCGATTCCACCGGGGAAACATCGCAGAGTGCACTCATTTACCACATGGGAGAGGGTCTGGTCAGGTGCCCCGCAGTCGCACGTCGGAGACTCCCTCAAACCCCACTTGTGGAGGTGGTAGTTGGTTCTTCCATGGTTGGTTCTGAATCGGTTAAGCTTAACCCAGGTCTTACGGTCCTTTTCAAAACCAGCCGGCTCGACAGTCGGGTGACGCACTAGGCTTGCATGCGGATGGTCAAAAAGGCCCCAATCTGCCCGCCATGCATTATTAACATCGTACTGGCAGTGTATTCGGTCGTCGGTCCAGATTGGTGATCTGGATGGGAGACGGTATGTAGGAATCGAGTCCAGCGTTTTCCTTATATGTGGGAGTAAACCGATCGGAGCAAAAAAAATCTGCTGTTTCATACATTTGAGTCGCGAACTCGCGCGTCGACTTTACAATTTAGTATGGAACAGCTGATTTTTTATGTACTCCGATTGTTTTGCTCCCATAGTAAAAGTTGTTCAGTTTGATGAGTAGACTCTTAGTTTTAAAGGATGCTAATGATATCAATTTCACCCTGTAGTATGTAACGCATTGACACCCTGTACAGTTAAAATAATGCATTAAATGTTTATAATATAGTTTTATTCGTTCATAGGTGTCAATTTGCATGAATAGTTATACCATTGCGGTCGCATATGACATTTTTTGTTCCTATGCATGAGATTAGCAACGCCATCTGACGGATGTAGACAGTGTAAGCGATTAAAGAAATTAGCGTTTTTCTTTTCGTTTTCTAGTGGATCGATAGATGACGCTACGGGTTGTGCGAATAAAGGTCAAAATTTCAAAAAGGGTTTCTTTAAAATATTAAAGAGGGAGAAGTTGATCAAAAAGATGCCAACGCATCTTTTGATGGAATATTTCATTATTTACGAATCATTTTAATCGAGAACTCAAAACTGTTTACGTCTGACTTGGTTGTATGGGCTCGATCCCTTGGCCTTAAAAAAGGCAGGCACAATCTTGACATGATTTTGACAGGATCTCGCAAACGTCTCTATGGAGCGAGGTTTTTTTGACAGGAATTCGTCAGCTACGTTTGGTGTCCACATATTTTATCGATTTTTTATTGTTTATTATGAGTTTTGGTTCGTAAAATTGTGTGGTCGTGAACAGGAAAAGTTTTCCGTCGTTTGTAGCGCGGCAAAGCGATCAGTTCACCTCTTTTCTGTGGACTTCTCTGCGTTTCCTGCGTCTTTCGATGGTCTCCAAAAACTCCAAAGCGGCAAAACGTCGAACACTAACGTTTTAATTGCTATAAATGAGAGAACTTTATTGATGACATCGGTTGTATGGGAAACCCTTTACCTTGAATTGAACCAAAAAAAATCAATGGACCGATAAACATGCAATCTGTCGAGTTTTTTAGGAACTAAATTTAAAAAAGAAAAACGCTCATAATTTTGTACAGGCTCGCGCAACTCTCTAACAAAAAAAACGTTATATGAAACGTGCAGCGCCATTAAATTTCTTTGAACGGTTGCACACGTTTCATACATTCCAGATATTCGGTCACGACCAGTTTTTAGAATGGAAGTGGCTCGCGCACCTCTAACAAAAAAACGTTATATGAAACGTGCACCGCCGCCATTAAATTTCTTTGAACGGTTGCACACGTTTCATACATTCCAGATATTCGGTCACGACCAGTTTTTAGTATGGAAGTCCCGACTCTTATAACGTAGTGAGTTACATTCTCTTTGATGTTGTAATTGTAAGCGACGACCGCAATTGGGTACCTTCTCGTGCGAATTATTATTTAGTTATTAAATCATAGACATTAAACATTTTAAGATAAATAAAAACTGTTATTGTTTGTAAAATGATTAATATAAGTAGATTATAGGATCTGTAAAAAGTTTCCACTAAAGAAGGGGAGAGGGCATCACTCCTCGCTGTGATTGGTGGAGGGAAGGTAGTTAACTCGCTTTCAAGTCGCCAAATGCCTTTGATAGGTTTATGAAGTAATTTTTTTTTTATTGAACAGAAATTACAGGGATTACTTTTTGCAAACAAAAAATATAATTAAACAAAACAGGGTATAACAGAAGGGGGGAAGTCATGTATAAAGGGGTAAGAGGTGGTTTTTAAAAAAAATCTGCTGTTCCATGAAAACAGAATCGCGCTACATTTTCCCCTAAACAATTGTATTATCAGTAAGCGCTCTTAGGGTCGATTCACACCAAAAGAGCAGTAAAGCGCATTTGCTCGCAGCGGCAATCTTATCACTAGTGATAGTATATGAGACGAGCGTTAACCCGCGACTTCGTCCGCACAAATTATATACCAGATTCTAAGTCAGATCATAAGCTATCAAACAAAAAAAGTTTCATCAAAATCGGTTCAGTAGTTTTTGCGTGATACTCGTTCAAACAAACAAACAAACACCCAAACAAACAGACAGACAAAAAATCCAAAAATTGGTGAAATGGAATCAGGGACACCCAAAAACCATATCGTAACTTTTTTTTTGTTAATATCTTCAATGTACAGACAAACTTCCTGTTACAGTTTTATAATAGTATAGATAAGTGTACTTTTTGCAATCATCAGTAGCAAGGCTGATTCAGTGTTTATGGGGTGCAGAGCATCTCTGTGATGGGGATGGACCAGGTCTGTCTGCATAACTCCAGTCGGTTACAGTAATATTCTATGATCAGCTGCAAGGCGGATCATAGAATATTACTGTAATATGCACTGTAGCTTTGTGAACAGAAGAAAAACTGACATGGTTCATCGGTCGGTTTAGGAGATACAGCCGTCCAAAGGTCCGAACTGTGAACGGCTGTATCTCCTTAACCGACCGATGAACCATGTCAGTTTTTGTACTATTCACATAGCTACAGTGCACACTACAATAATATCATACGATCAGCCTTGCAGCTGATCGTTAATTTTTTACTGACCTTTAAACGTCTGTAACTCCTAAACCGACTGAAGTTATGCAGGCAGACCTGAAGAGATGCTACACTCCATAAACACTGAATCATCCTTGCTGCTGATGGTTGCAAAAAGTACTCTCTCTTATAATATGAATAAAGGGCGCCCGCCGCGTCGGCAATGCGCAAATAAAAACCAATGACTAAAAATGGCGCCCTTTTTTCTTTTCGCCTCTTTTTTTATCGCAGCCATCAATCAAACTTTCATATTTTAGTTCAGAATAAAGTTACAAACAAAACTTTATGGCAAGTATATCTTTAAACTCAGTCCGAACGAATATATTTTCAACTTCAAGCCTTTATATCTCCGTTCGGACTGAGTTTAGGGATAAACATGTAATAACAAGTTTTGTTTGTTACTTTATTCTGAACTAAAATATGAAAGTTTGGTCAATGGCCGCGTTAAAAACAAGCGAAAAATAAGCCGCCAACCGCGCCATTGCCGCTACGAGCAAATGCGCTTCACTGCTCTTTTGGTGTGAATAGACTCTTACAGACGAGCGACACTTTGCGGTCGCAGAGGGTCGCGCGACCGTCGCGTCCCCACGGCCACCGTAAAGTCTAAGAGAACGACCCTCTGCGAACGCAGTGTAGCTCGTCTGTAAGAGCGCTTAAATTTGTGTTTAGTTCACGCGTACTTCTTTGACAAATGGAGAATTACCTGACAGCGAATAAAAAGCAAAAAATTAGTTTCTTGCTTCGATAGGTGGCGCTGACAGGACTTTGAAGATGTAATCTAATAAATAATAACCCTCCTTCTGGCGCAGTTGGGTTAAAATAAAGGCCAAGAAATTAAAGATTAAAAATATCACTGAGTGTGATGAATTGGTTGACAAAACATATTTTTATTTCATATTTTCCTGCTTATTTAAAAAAAAAACTTTTGACGTGCCACATAATGCCATCTATTGAGATATTTTTCTTTTTTAATTACCTTACAGGAAATACCCGATAGTGAAATTAAAACAAATGTTGTTAACTTTTATAAAATTTGATGGAAATGGAAAGTATTTGAAATTGTTATAATTATAAATTTTAGTCAAGTTAAGACTGCCCAAGTGACATTATTATTATAAATTCTAGCTTTTAATTTGTATGTAACTTCTAATAATGTGATAATAATTATCGAAATAAATATATTTTATATAAACTTGCTCTTTCTCTACAAATCCCCGACTTGTTTTGTCTGACCATTCGAATTCCAGAAAAAAACGGTAAAAGGTATTATTAAAAAAAACAATAATTTCAAACAATATTATTTAATATAATATACCAACACAATTATATCACTCAACTTTCTCATCACGAAATGTCTTAAGACAGTAAACTCGATGAAATAACTTAAATATATCATAATTATAATTAAAATTATCACAAAAAAACTAAACGCAATACTAATTTAAATTCTTCTCCCACTCTCAAATATTAATATATAATTTTTCGCAGCCAAACCATGATACAGGGTGAAATTTATATCATTAGCATCCTTTTAAACTAAGAGTCGACCCATCAAACTGAACAACTTTTACTATAAGAGCAAACCGATTGGAGCACAAAAAAAATCTGCAATGCCTCCCACTCGATTCAAATTTATGCAACAGCAGATTTTTTTTGCTCCGATCGGTTTGCTCCCATAGTAAAAGTTGTTCAGTTTGATGGGTAGATTCTTAGTTTAAAAGGATGCTAATGATATCAATTTCACCCTGTAGCTATAGTTTGCCAGCGTTGAAATAACATAGAAAATCAATTAACACAACTAAGTTGGAGTCTTGTAATTGCAACTATGAAGCAATTGCACTTATAAGAATCACGATTCAGTTCTTCTGTCAATAGACTTACGTCTATAGTCATCTAGAAGGCAGGTGTTGGTGTAAAGAGGACTGAATTGTGATTCTTATACGTGCAATTGCTCCATAGTTGCAATTACAAGACTCCACCTTAGTAGTCCCCGAGAGCATCGAAGCTACTTGAGGCGAAAGTTGTATTAATAATTGATTTTTGATGTTATTTTAACGAAAACAAAGTCGATAATGGTTTGGCTGTGAAAAATGCGCTTCGCCAGATGCGTCGGGTCCATAGACCCGGTGTGCCCAGACCGCATTTATGGGTCCATACAATATATGGACGCATCGCCATTCTTCAACTGATTGAGAGTGGGCACAGTGGGCACTAATAGTGAGTCCAAGATAGGTTGGTGATTTTGACAGATCGTTTTAGAGCGATTATTTCACTTTCTGAAAATGTTAGGTGCGGGCGGGGTGCGGCAATATAAACCTTATAGTACGTAGCATAGCGTCGTTTGGAGAATTACGCCCGCGCCTACAGGCGACGTCGCCTGGGACTTTGACTATCCGCCACCGCCACGCGTCTCTTCTGTATAAACAGCACCTTAGAGCCCAAAAAACCTTTAATTTTATGTTAAATGTTAATGAATCTTGTATTTAGTATATTATAAATTTATAAAGCTTTGACGGCTCAAACAGCTTTAAAAAGTAAAATGTAATCTCTAAAACCGCCTTTCAAAATCACATTATCAAATGGGGTCATGAAATTGCACTAATGCAATTTATTTTCTTACATAACATTGTGACAATTGATTTGCAGAAAATTTTTTACAGAACTTTTCGCACTTAAGCATTTGTTAAGTTAAAAAGTCGTATACACTCCTATTTTTAATTACAATAAACAAATTTACATAAATATTTTATTCAATTATTTTCTAATTTAATCTCATATTAAAAGGCACATTTGAAATGTCTAAACCTAAGTAAAAGTTACATACTATAAAAGGTTAAACAATTTTCTTCTTTAGGAATGCTTGTGGAATATTTTGTCATATAAAATGGTTATAATTACGTATCTAATTGTCAAACAAATCTTAAGTACCCATGCCATATTAAAATCTTTGATAAACAATATACACAAAAAATTCACATAAGAATATAATTATATATTCAATCAATTCACATAGAAGGTAAGATCTAGTCTACTTAACAAAGGAGTTATAGAGTGCGTGAGCTGGGACCTAAGCGTTTTCTTCTGAATGTTGTTCAGGGTTTAAACATACTCAAAGTCCGCTTCTCTAGGAGTCGCGCCGGAGTGGGAGGGGATTAAAGTTCTCACTTTTGGGTTTTTAGTGAATATATCCAAAACGGTGCGTCGTAGAGAAAAGTGGTCTTCTAATAAATGAAACTTTATGAAATTCTCTACACCTTTTATTTTATACACTTTTTCCTATTTCCCAATAGTTTTCGAGCTACACGCTCCGGAAAAATGTATAGTTGAATTCACAAAATCAGCGTTTCTATGGCGGATTTGCGGACAAATAATAAAAATTTCAAAAAGTTAAAAATTAAGGGGGGTCCTACACAAGAAACTAGTTTTTATCAATGTTTTTTTTTCTTATCGCTCTATCGTAAAAACGGTAATACATACAAGCGTCAAACTTGGTGCGATTATAGAAAAAATGTATGTTTTTAACTCGTCACAATATATGAATTTCTAGGATCATTCATCATCCCTATTGTCATACTGAATACTCTATATTTTATTGGCTTTCATAATACGTAAGAGTGATTAGTAATAGAAGTCAAGTTTGTGTCTTGCTTTATATTATCCATCTATTTCTACACAATATATGTTACCTTCATAGAAAATGGCTCGTAAAATTGTGCCATCTCGCTCGTAGCATTGCTTGACGCGAACTGTTGAAAGAAGGTATTGGGTCGTTTTCGAGTCTTCAGTTTGCGCGTGCTAGTAACGTAGGTATCTACTTCTTTTTGGTATTCTTACATTGCATTTACCCCTATGACTTGATCTTAGGAAATAAGTTACTTTTGAGCCAAAGTAAATTATGTTATTAGCAGAGACAATTTTTTTTTCTATCTCTTCCTTCTTCGCACTAGACCAGACGGCATGTCTCTCGTCCCCTGGAAGATGGGTCGGGCGCTAGTGTGGGACGCTACCTGCGTGGACACACTGGCCCCGTCTCACTTACAGGGCACGAGTCGAAGGACTGGCGCAGCGGCGGAGGCGGCCGAAAAACGAAAGGCCTACTGGTACCGGGATATCGGCCCCCAATACCATTTTATGGGTTTTGGTGTCGAAACTCTCGGGCCGTGGGGACCTAATGCGCTGGCGCTTTTTAAAGACCTGTCAAAGTGCCTGATCGACTCGACAGGGGACCCAAGGGCTGGCACTTTCCTCGCTTAACGGATCAGCATAGCCATCTAGCGAGGAAATGCGGCCAGCGTTCTGGGTACCCTCCCACAAGGACGAACCTGCACCACATCCTAGGTTAGTTTAGTTTTAAGTCTATTTATAATTTTATTTAATGTAACTATTTTATGGATCTTCGCACTTAGATATTTAATTCCTAAGTTTTCTACAATTTCCGGCAAAGTTGTATATTATTTATCAAAGCATAAAACCAAAGCAATTTTTACACAACATCCAATTTTAATGGCATTTATAACCCCTTCACGGTATAATATTGTCATACAAAATCACAACTAACAATTTAGGTCTCTAAATCTATATCAATAAGTCACATTTTACATTGTATTAGGAAGACTACATATTTGGCATAAATATTGAATATATCATAGTCTTCAAAGCTTTTTGTGAGGAATAAATTGTGAAAAACATAATTAAACACCAGAGTCCTATTTTTGAAAGTCGCACCCGTTCGTATAGGAATAAATATACGAATTGGGATGTCTTTCAAAATTAGCACTCAAGCTACTAGAAGCCTAGTATGATCTCTACATATAGTCTAGGAAAAATACGGTTTGAGATTGCATTAAAAACACTTTAGAAAATTGTGTTTGAACGCATATTACTATTAGTTCATAACACTTTTGTCGAGATTTGGTGGGTATATAGGCTGAGGACCCTGAGAAATACCTTAAACCTAACTGTACAAAGGGCAAGCATTTTTTCTAAAGATATTTCTTCCAGCATACTAGCAAAAGAGACAGTTAAGTAACCCCGTACAAATTTATTGTGTACAAACAAACAGTAAACAATTAAGTTTTGAGGTTATAATTTTTGAATACTTACAAAATATTAAATATCTACTCAAATTTAAGATATTAACCGGGGATTATTATTGTTATAAGTAAAAGGTATTGAATGAAGCCATCCTGTTCAAAATAACCAGTTTTCCATTTTTTGTTCACACCTAAATTTAATGTTTCGTAAATGTCTTAATTATTCCATAATACACAATAAAAAATCGAAGATTATTGAGAATTTATGTTTTTCAGGTATGTATCTACTAATATTTCAAACTATCACCTAAAGTGCAATTAATGCAATCTACTCCATACAAAAATCCGTAGATTTCCCCGACTAATAAGCGCAATTCGCCATCGCTGTCTAGAAAGGTCCTCTGGGCTGCGTTCACGACCTTTGGGTGCGGTTGTTTTTTCAACTCGCTCTATGGTACGGAACGACCACGCCAATTTTTCAACTTGCTGTGAGGTACGGAACGATCATGGTTGTTTTATAACCTCAAATTTTGACATTGACTGTAATATGGGCTTTCAGGGCTTCCATCATTTCCAAATACAACAAAAAAACTCATCTTCCGTCTTAGCGAATTAAAAAGTGAATAAGAATAATTTGAAAAACAAACTTTTATTCAAAACGAGCGAAAAGTCAAGTAACCACAGATAATCAAAACGTCAAAGTGTTTTTAACCATCTAATTTGATGGTTAAAAGTTGCAACCCGTTAGAGGTTCGGAATGGTTGAGTTGTGACAACCGAGTTGCAATAGAACGTTTTTCACCGAGGCTCGGAACGGCGTTAGTGCGAATAGTTGCACTCGGGGTGCACCTGGGGCGTAGGTTCGGAACGCAGCCCTGTATTGAAAAGGCGACATAGACATAAGCAGTCGCGCGAAAGTAAAATAATCATTCTAGAGGACCTGATCTAAAGG
This sequence comes from Agonopterix arenella, assembly GCA_927399405.1. NCBI lineage: Eukaryota > Metazoa > Arthropoda > Insecta > Lepidoptera > Depressariidae > Agonopterix > Agonopterix arenella. The sequence continues at coordinate 1,689,062 of OV656716.1, read as the reverse complement.
CCCTAGTATGTGTTTGTGACAATACGGAAATATCTTCATTTTTTTGTAATTTCGGTAGATTTCAATTCACATTACAAAAACAGTGTTACTTAAAGGTTTTTTGTTTTAGCTCTGTCGTAAAAACGGCAATATAAACAAGCGTCAAACTTTGTGTGATTATAGTGCATACTCTGTAGTAAAACAACATACAATAAAAACCGGCCAAGTGTGTGTCGGGCTCGCGCTAAGTTTGTAAATATGGTGGCCGAATCGGAACTCCCGTGTTGCGCGAGTTTTGTACTTAGCCGGTTTTGTTTTTAAATACCAAATATCCGTTGCCAAGGCTAAGAAGACTACAGGGTATTAGAGTAGAGAGTTACATTACTTTAAGGGGTGATTTTACTCAATATACTGAACAACTTTCCCTATTATTATTATTTGGGGGTATTCTGGGCCTTGACAGGCTTATCAAGCCTGTGCCATGTAGACCATCGCTGGTCCTTTGTGAACGCCCTTCTTTCCCTAAGACAAAGGGGAAAATAACAAAAAAATTTTTTTTTTCATACAAACGTTCGATCAGCTGATTGCATTTAAGGTGGTTTCAGTCCACACAAACGTTTGACGCACAATACGCGTAGACGGAATTAATAAAAGTAATATTTTATATATGGAAAAATAGTTTAGAAAATCTAGTTGCCGCGTAACAAATAACATTTACATTTTAACATACAATTACGAAGATATAAAGCTTTTAAAATTTTGTATGAAATATTTCAAAGCTTTATATCTTCGTAAGTTTTGTACAAAATTGACCCCTCTGCAACCGCCTTAAGAGGCTATCTGAAAAAAATAGGATTCTTCAAAGCGTCATATATCATGAAGTACTAACAGTTGGAGTATGATTAGCGGATATGTGTAAATTGAACATATAATTGAAGTTTTGATTAGAGCCAAAACACGATTAAGACACATTTTCTCGATAGAAAAACAAGCCAAAGTAGCCTCCTTCTTTATCGATAAACGCTTGGAACTGCTAAACGGTGAATAATAGAAACACGATACTTGATTTAAAAAAAAGAGATTGATATTTTACAAATTTTGATTAGAGCAGAATTGAACTTACATAAATAGTATAATCACAATTAAATAAAGTTTGTTTTACGCTTGCATCGTTTCAGGCGCGCGCGCCGCCCCATCTCTTTCTCTCGCATCAGGCAGTAATATACGCTATCACACGCCCATTTCGCTTCAATTATTTTTCAACATGTCCAAATTGTCCAACATCCTGCTAATTTCCTATAAAGTTTCTTAGGGAAAGTTATTCAGTATCATGGGTAAAATCATCCCTTAAAGTAATGCAACTGTTTACCCCTGTATACAGGGTGTAAAATTAAATGGTACACTTACATAAAGGGACCGTCAAACTGAACAACTTTTACCATGGTACCAACACTGAAATCGCAAAAAAAATTCCGCTGTCCCATACAAAACAGCAAACATTACTAGACTGAAAAATGTATGGGACAGCAGATTTTTTTCTCGCGATTTCGATATGGGTCCCATAGAGAAAATTGTTCAGTTTTATGGTCTGAAGCACCCCTTTAAGTAAGTGTCCCATTTAATTTTACACCCTGCATTTAAACTGATTGCTAAGAAGACTATAACAAAATCATGGGTCGCCAGTGACCTACAGTTCATCCCTGATCTCGCTGTCCATGTCTATATCAGGAACCTCGTCGTCCTCCAGGTCTCCGACGTCCGGCATCGACTCCATGCTGGGAGCGAAGTTACTGAACCCGTACGGATCTGCACCGTACACCTGAGAATGTATGGGTTTGGATTGTAATGATATTCCTATGTTAATTGTATTCATCATCTCAGCCGAGAGCCGTGGTGGTTCAGTGGCGAGTAACCTTGCCTGCCGTGCAGGAGGCGATGATTCGATCCCCGTCCAGGCCGACTGGTACCAATGAGTTTTTCCGAGAAACGTATGTTTCCAGAATATCTGTGACTACCCCCTCGGGGAATATAGTCGTGAGCATATGCTATGCATCATCTCAGCCGATGCCAGACAATAAGTTTAAGTCCCATGTTAAACAAGTCCTCTGTAAAAAAGGCTACTATAAACTCGATGACTATTTGAATGACCAAAATGTCTGGTCTTGACAATGTTACTCTATGTAATGCAATATTGTATTTTAATTGCATAAATGCAATATTATATTGTAATTTTCATTGTAATTGTAATTGAAATTGCTATTTTAATCTATTAATGTAAAATGTAATATGGATCAAGTAATCCGAAATAAAAATTATGTTATTTTATTTTTAATTGTACTTTATATAATTATTTTATTTATTTATCTTTATTGGTTATCAAACAGCAAATTACTTAATCTCTAATACAGCAACATTTAAATTTTACAGCGCCAAATACATGATAACACGTTTTATTGTTTTGTTTAAAATGTACTTCCAACGATACCTCATTTGTACATTATGATAATAAGTTAAAGTAGTTTAGAAGTTATTAGGGAACAGATGGGCATACAAGCCACATACATACCGATCAAAATCATAAGCCTCCATTTTGCTTCGCCATAGTCTGGTAAGATGCCTGAATGATTGTGATAAAACAATACCTTGGTATACTCAGCCTCCATCTCGGCCGTCCAGGTGGTGTCCTCTTCGGAGGGCAGCATCCAGTCCTCACAGTACTGTGTGTGCTTGAAGCAGATCTGAAACACGTTACAAACACTATCAATAAGTGTTCAACTAAGCAATGGGCGCACTCCGAGCGTTACTTAGGGCTAATCAGTCAGTCTCCTTGCCCTCAGCACAGTATAAGAAATAGTATCAATCAATCAATTATACTTTATTTGACATAAAAAACAGAGTATACAGAGAGCAATCAATCAGGAAATACAAAAGGCACAAAAACAGGCGGTCTTATCGCTAAAAAGCGATTTCTTCCAGACAACCTGAGTATCTATTACTACATTTCGAAAATCACTTATGAAGTATAATTGATTGATTGATTGATTGAAGTCCAATCAGCAGTAGAAATAAATAAATAAATATATTGGACATTGTCACACAAATTATCTAGTCACATTTAAAGTACCTGGACTTGTATTATGATGACTAGACAACGATATAGAATACATAATTATATAGATACAAACATCCATGACTCGGGTACAAATATTCGTATCTAAACTATTATAAAACTGTAACAGGAAGTTTGTCTGTACATTGAAGATATCATACAGGTTTTTAGGTATCCCTGATTCCATATCACCAATTTATGGATTTTTTGTCTGTCTATTTGTTTGTGTGTTTGTTTGTTTGAACGAACATCACGCAAAAACTACTGAACCGATTTTGATGAAACTTTTTTTGTTTGATAGCTTATTATCTGACTTAAAATCTGGTATATAATTTGTGCGGACAAAGTCGCGGGTTAACGCTCGTACATCATATAAATATTTGTCCCTTACGGGATTCGATCCCGCGACCTTCGGCTCAGCAGGCAGGTTCACTACAGACTGTGCTACCGGGCCGTTAAAGATGCGTATCTCCATACATTTTCAACTGCTGAGTTCAACGTATGAGATTCAATAATTGCACTCCAGGTTGATCATTGCAGTCAAATTTTATGCAGTTGGGGGTTCGGCGAACCTATCCAGTCGATGGCGCACCTGCCAGAATGCCAGTTGTGCCCTAACACCTGCACGAGAGAAGACCTCAATAAAGCTACACTGGATGCTGTCAGGCGCTGAAATCTGCCCAATAAAATATCGAAACACAAAAATAGAACAATTGACACGAAAAGAAGAAGAGGCATGACTGTGTCCTTCTGGGGGCTACGCCATTTTGCATATTGGTTGCCTACCGGTGTCCAGGGTAATGAGAATGCTGACGAGCTGGCGAGGGCTGGATCAGAACGAAAGATAATTGGACCAGAACTGAGCGTGGGAATCCCGACATGCAGCATAAGAATAGCCATCAAGGAATGGGCTGATAAAAGACACAGGTTAGAGTGGTCTACCCTTGCAGGTCTACAACACTCTAAGTTATTTATCAGCAATATGACAACTCGAGTCTCATGGTTCATACTGAACAACAGCAGGAGCAAGGCTCGTGCCATCGTCGGAGCCCTCACCGGGCACTACGCCACAGGAACGATGATGCACAAGATGAATATGGATATCCAAAACCTGGAGATCTTATGTTTCTTCCCCTCAATCGCCTCCTTCATTGACCATGTATTTGAAGGGTGAAGAAAGCAAAAAGTATTGGGGCTAACACAAAAGATCCCACTGGGTCGAAGTGTTGCTGGCTTGTCAGCCCCAACAACAAGGTAAGATATTGGTTGTCAGTTTTGCTATGAAAAATAAAAGTGTGGTGTAAAAATAATAAATAATTAAACCTACCTCCTGCTCGGCATCAGGCATGATATCATCGTGGGGCCTGTTCTTGTACAAGTCGGTTATCTCGTCCTCGTTGTCTTCAAACATACGCTCACACTGCAAATTATAAATGTATCATCATTTCCATTATCATATGTAACAGAACATAAATTTAAGAACATGGGACCAACATCGAAATTGCGAAAAAAAAATATCTGCTGTTTGATCCATATTAAAATTTCATAGTTGTTTTTTTTTTCGATGTCGGTCCAATGGGACCATGGACCATTAACCCTTCCTATGCGTCAGGGCCGCGCAAAATGTACCGGTGGACTGCGAGAGTTTTGTTCAGTCAGAGTGAGCGTTTGCGCGCGTCGAGTCTCAGAAATAGTTCAAATTCTCTAAAAAAATGCGAGGAACACACAAAACCTATCAGAGAAAATCTTGTCTATGGTAGATTATTTCATTCATGATAAAAAGAAAACAAACAACTACCTTAAATCTTTATCATAAGATTCAAATTAACGTGAAAGGTGACCAAGTTAATCTTATCTCAAATCTAAGACAACGCAGATAGAGAAGGTAGCGCAGATCTGAGACAAAGCATACGAAGGGTTGAGAAAGACCCTATGTAGGATGTAAGTGATAGCCTAGCAAATACTGAAACGGTGAACTTAGACCAGCAAACTGAACAAGTTTCACTATGGAACCTACCTCAGGAAACGCGAAAAAAAATCAGCTGTCCCATACATTTTAGTCGGGTAGGTACATCAGTTTTGTATGCTGCATAGTGAAAGTTGTTCAGTTTGATGGTCTGAGTTCACCGTTTCAGTATTCGCTAGTACAAGGTCCAACTAAAAACCGTTGGATCATGGCCGGCAGGCATCACGCGTAGCCTGGCGGAAGATCTTCTCATTTTAATGGAGGAACCACGCACCTCCACAAAGAAAATTTAGGAGGAGGATACAGGAGAGCTAATAATTGTTTTTTTTTTCTTCCTTATTTTAACCATAATTTTGAGATACTAACGTAATACTCGAGGCTCTTGTTCAAATCGTCGTCGGTAACAAACTTGGTCTTGGAGAAGTCAGGGTTCATGCTTCCATCTTCCATGATCAGCTGCATTATAGCCAGCTTGCCGGTCGACTTGTAATACACTCTTACGTAGTCATCCATCTTCTTACCTGCAATCATTAATTTGGCTCTTCGGTTCTTATCTTATGTAATACTAGAGTTAAGCCGCGACTTCGTCCGCACAAATTATATACCAGATTTTAAATCAGATCATTAGCTATCAAACAAAAAAAGTTTCATCAAAATCGGTTCAGTAGTTTTTGCGAGATGCTCGTTCAAACAAACAAACAAACAGATAGACAAAAAATTCAAATATAAGTGATATAGAATCAGGGACACCTAAAAACCATATCGTAACTTTTTTTTTGTTAATATCTTCAATGTACAGACACACTTCTGTTAGTTTTATAATAGACGAGCGTTAACCCGCGACTTCGTCCGCACAAATTATATACCAGATTTTAAGTCAGATCATTAGCTATCAAACAAAAAAAGTTTCATCAAAATCGGTTCAGTAGTTTTTGCGAGATACTCGTTCAAACAAACAAATACCCAAACAAACACACAAACAAACAGACAGACAAAAAATCCAAAAATTGGTGAAATGGAATCAGGGACACCTAAAAACCATATCGTAACTTTTTTTTGTTAATATCTTCAATGTACAGACAAACTTCCTGTTACAGTTTTATAATAGTATAGATAGATAGATAGATTACTATGGTGGCTGGCACGTGAGCAACACATCGGCCCAATGTGTATATTTTTGTTATCCCTACATATTCATTTTCTTCACCCTTGTACTGCCCATAGGATTGGCGAATACTCCACCGACAAGAGCGTAGCTCTTAAATAAGCTGATGATGATGTACTGCCTCCGTGGTCTAATGGATAATAAGCATTGGGCTCTTGACACGGAGGTTGTGGGTTCGATTCCCACGGGGGACAACTAGTGATATGTCACTGTGTGCGTTTGTCCCCAGTTGGATAGGACATTGCAGGCTGAGTCACCTGATCGTCTGAAAAGAAAGATGATTCCGTGCTTCGGACGGCACGTTAAGACGACAACCCTATACAATTTATATGAAGCGGAGTCAGACAGCCGTCGTAGTACAAAAAAGTGGTTACGTCGATAAGGACAGCAATAAGTAGCGATCTCCATTTTTAACTAGAACGAATTTGCAATGTGCATCTCTTATTGATGAATATGACAAGACTCATGCTTCATTCTAGTACCTTCTCTTTCTACGGCTTACGCATACTTTCCCATACTTTCCGCTCTGCCAAAGTGCAAACCCCGATAGGCTACTACCACAGATTAATAATAAGTTACTATGAATAAAGAGGATTGAAAGAAGGAAAGAAGTATGACAGGGATCAAAAGAAAAGACAAAGTAAGGAATAGCAACATCAGAAACAAGACTAAGGGCCAGCCTAGCTAGCATGCCACCCCCGAGAAAACGACAAAAATCGAGATGTGCCTCCATCTTTATTATTTTACGTAGGCCAGGAAGAGCGCGCGTGACGTTTTTCTCGTTTAAACGCTTTGTCGTGGGTGGCATGCTAGCTAGGCAGGACGTAACTCTGAAGATAAGGAGACAAAAGTGGAAAAGGGCAGGCCACATGATCCGTGGAAAGGATAAATGGAGTAAAATAATCTCACACTGGTACCCAAGAAATGGAAAGAGAAAGAGAGGTAGACCACAAAGAAATCCCACCTTCTTCGACATCAGACAAATCGCGGGAACAACATGGGGTAGAGTGGCCATAGAAAGGCCAGAATGGAGAAGATTGGAGGAGGCCTTTGCCACCTGGCAAACGGACACACAGAAATGGAACAAAAGAACACTATACGAGTAAAAAAGAAAATAGTCATGTCAGACTGAAGGATAATAAAAAATGAATAAAGAGGTCCTTGATCATAGGTTACTACGTACTACTGCGCGAAATAAAACTGTTGGCTTGCGTCTTTACAAACCCTATACTATTTCAGTCACGGTCGAGACTATATAGGTTTTTCTGTCGATAAATGTGGGCTTGCAGCCCAAACGATAAGAAAAAGAAGAAATCTAGAAGAGTGGTAAGAATAGTTGGGGTGCCAATACAAAAGAGATAAAGCATGTATGCTAGAGTGAGATAGATCGATGGTGATTTTTATGGTCAAATGATTTATAATCTCTATAGGATGCGTCTGTGTTTCCAAGCAAATACAATCAGGATATTTTTAAAAGAAGAGTTAATAGACTTTTTCTGGGTGAGCGCGCTACATCCTCGGCTTCATCTACACTTCCCATCAGGTGAGATGAAGCCAAGCGCAAACCCATTATGAATAATAAAAAAAAATTGGAATTATACAATTTTCTACTGCAGATTTGAATGAGTGACATTTACAAATTCGGGCGCAATATGTTTTTCAACACACTTGCTCATAAAATGGCCCTTATTTGACCGCAATTAGGCAAATAATGACACCTATAATCAAACTGTGACTTTTTCATTACTATTATTCACAAGGGAGTTATAGGTTTTTTATATTAGGTATCTAAACTTCTTTGTTGAGTTCTTGAGTTGCTTTGTTCTTAAAAAAGTTTCGATACAAAAAAGATCATATTCAATAGTACAAATAAATTCTCTAAATAAACTTTTTATTTACTAAATAAAATGATTTTTTATTATTATTTTCTTCACAAGTGTGTTGAAAAACGTCGTATGATACACGTGTGTATTGATGATTACCGTCCTCGGCTCTCTTAAGGCGCCTCAGAGGTAATCACCAACATTACACACTTGTACCATAATGTACTATTATGTTCTTAGATTCTGGATTCTTTATAGAGCATGATTCGAGCACTGTCTATAATACGGAGTCAAACGTGAAATATGGATTATTTGAAAAAATTCACTTCGATTCGCAATTATTCACAGAAACCGAATTTTTACCCTGCGATAAGATCCCCAAAAACGGTTCTACTGCTTCGCGTCACGTATCTCTTTCTATTATACAGTGGTGCCGCTAGGTACATCTCCCTCTCTCAGCTGTCAGTTCTTCTATTCCGTTAGGTATAATAACTTTATGATTGACATGCTAGAATTTATGTTTTGGAAACAAAAAGAACTTCTTCTTCTTATCGTGTGCTCAGAGCCCTGGTGTCAGAGTTTTTTCAGACTGCCTTACGGCCTCTGACGTGGTTTTTATGTAACGTCTACCACTACCAGAGATAGTAGCCGGGACTAACGGCTTAACGTGCCATCCGAAGAATGGAATAATTTTTCTTTTCGGACAATCAGGTGATTCAGCCTGCAATATAATCTCATCAAACTCTTTTTGAATTATTGCGGCTGTCAATGCGTTTTATTTACGAAAAAGTCATTGGAACCGCATGTAGCTAAAATTGTTGTAGCCTGACTCCGTTTCGCATGTGCTGATGTCATCTTGTCAATTTCTGTTTTTTGTAGGTAGTGTCGGGGGTGTGGGGCAGCAGTTAGTGTTAAATAACTTACATATATCATCGATCATCTCGGAGATGTAGACGGAGGAGCGGTGCGCAGGTACCTTGTCTTGCATGGTGTTGCCCTCCGCGTCCATCCTGAAGTTGCCCACCTGGAATCATTACATTTTAATTATGTCACCTTCACAGTCATTTGGTTCCAGCTTTATATTCATTTACCTAAAGAGCCTAATGCAAAAAGTGCTGAGTGAGTCAAACCGCTCTTTTTGTGTGATTCGAACTATGATGTACGCACGGCGACACATCAAGCTATACAAAACCAAAATAAGCTGGCCGCGCGTAGGACGAGTAATGTATAACATCACGCGACCAGCTTATATTGGTTTTGTATAGCTTGATATGTGTCGCCGTGCGTACTGTAAATTTTCAAACCCGAAGTATTTTTATTGCATTTCTTAGAAGGTTCTATTCAATATATATTTTTTTAAATGGCTGCCATTTTGTTTTATTTATGAGCTCGCCAATGTCTAGTAAAAGAGCTTGACGTTTTACGGTTATTATAACCGTATTTTGGTGACTTCAAGGATTGTTTTTCGAAAAGAACACTATCTTGAGCCACCACCGGAGCTTCGTTGTAGGCTAGGGAAGGGGCAACCAACGACGGCACTACCCAGCAGACCTACATGGACCTAGAAGGTAACAAGGTCTTACAATAATCAACTCTTAACTCACTCAAACTCTTTCAAAAATAGACTGGACAAATGTTTAAAAAACTAAACAAGTGCTGTGATATACACGCATCAGCTTTGAGCTGCTAGTGTATCATATATAATAATAATAATAATAATACAACGACAGAATATAAACTCTCTATATAGATAACCACTACCAGTAAAGGCCTGCAATTATCTTGGCATATACCGGGTCCTTCTTAATATGCTGACAGTTATTCTGGAAGATGACCAGACTATCAAACTGAACAAATTTCTCTATGTGACCAACATCTTTGGGAAATCATCCTCCCACCGACGTACGCACAAGCAAGAGTCCATTAATTATAAATGAAAAAAAAACTTTTAGTATGGGAGAAAACCGATCAGAGTAAAACAAAAATCTGCTGTTGCATACATTCGAGTTGAGTAGGCATTACAGTTATGAGTAGTATGGAACAGCAGATTTTTTATTTGCTCCCATCGGTTTGCTCCTATAGTAAAAGTTGTTTGATGGGTAGCCTCTTAGTTTAAAACGGAAATGGAACAGAACTTATATCAGGAGAAGATCAGACCATCAAATTGAACAACTTTCTGTACAGGACCAAAGTCGCAATCGTGAAATAAAATATCTGGTCTACAATACAAAACTGCAAACCTAATCGAGCCAAATGTAATGGGATGGTAATGGAAGGTATGGGACAGCAGATTTTTTGTTTCTATGATTTTGTTATTGGTTCCATAGAAAAGTTGTTCAGTTTGATGGTCTAATCATCCCCATAAAAACCCAAAGCATTATAACACTTTCGCTGCTAAGCTCAAAACCATGATACTCGCGCAGTGCTAAAACGTCATAAGACCAATGCGGCTCAACTCGTGGGTCACCCGCACAGGCGTAAGGTTTGGGTGACTCATGCTGTAGGTCATGAGCACAGGCAAAATGCAATAGAACTTGACCCCCCCCCTTGTAGTTTGTGCGCACAGTCGTAACGTTGAAACGATAAATGTGACTCGCGCGGTAGGTCATGAGTACAGGCGAAGTGCAATTGAACCGGCTTGTTACGTGGGTTCTTCAGCACTGCGGCACATTTGTCGCCGACCTACGGCGTAGGTCAGCAGCGAAAGTGTTAAGAGACACCCTGTACTACAGGGTAGTAGTATAACAATTCTAAAAATAAAAAGCCGCAATCAAGGGCTTTGGACCTAGCAATGTGGTCTTTTTCTCTTTTGTAATCTTGCTTGGTAAGCCTAGTGCATTTTCTCTAATCAAGTTCAGATGATAACATAATTAACAGGGCCTGAATTATCTTTCTACTGAGTCATTGAGTTATAAATTTAACATTTTTCAGAAAATAAATATAATTTTCAAATGTTTAGGAAAAATATTACCGATACTTACATCAACTTTTTTCCACTTATCTACACTCTTTATCGCTCTGTTAAGCTCTAGGAAGGTCTTGTGGCATACTGAAAATAATTTTATCATCAATTTATTACATGAAACTAATTAAAATTAGGATTAAAATGATAAAATACGAACCCAAACATTTCAAATTCTTCGGGTCTATTCTCGCTGTAACTACTGCTATTAGAACAGTGAAAACTAAGAGAGAAAAGTTAAACTGCATTTTTTAAATTTCTTGAGGTATTTTCACGTCTGAAAATGTCAAATTTCGGTGAAAAATCAACTAAAATTATCGCAAATTCTTCGACGTGTACAAAATGTTTATCGTTTTCTGTCAAATACACGCACCATTTTCTTATTGGTCGATGAGTTTCAAGATGGCGCTTAAAAAAATAACATGATTGCTCATTGGTGCATTTTAAATTCATTATAATCCCATTTGATTACAATGATAGCTATTTGAATAGGAAAAAGTACAATCGACCTACTTTTTGCTTTATTTGGATCATAATTAGCGCCAAAATGTGTTGAGGTTCACGGTTGAGCCCGTTTTTATGCCTCAAAAAGAGGTTGAGGTTGTGAATGTATTTTTTTTCTTGACCCAAATTATAATACCAGCATAAATTATTTATATCGTACAGCAGAGAAGAATGATCATGACTTTTAAAAATTCTGTGTTTCTTCATTGTCCAATAGAATATCTATAAAACAATGATGTTCAATGTATTATGCTGCCATAACATTACTTTGTCCTGAAAATAATTATACCTACTGCATATAACAACTTTTTATCACGCCAGCTTGTGAAAATTTAGCACACTCATGAACACTTTCATCTGCACTAATCAGTGTTGTAAATGTGTGAGTGCAGCGCCATCAATCAAAAGGAAAATTGAATTATCAAGCAACAAACTCTTGACGTATTTCCTACAATAATCCTCACAAATAAATAATAATCCAATAAGAAAAAAACATGTAACTATTTACCATCAAGTATTGACAATAGTTTTTGTTATGTAAGTACGTGTATAATTAATAAGAATTTGCCCTTTCTGGCTCCCTCGGTTGCCCATTCTCCGGTTTTCCGCCCGTCGCGCCCCCCACCTCCCGACCCAAACCAAACCAACACTTCAATTTCAGTTCGCATTCTGTCTATCTGAGCGCAGGACGTTTGCTTCGCGGAATGTATTATTTTTTTGTGCATATCAAATCGTTTAAAATCCTTAAAATACCATAAAATTATTGTTTATCACTGCGAGAAGTGACGTTCCCGTGAAAATTGTGAAGAAATACGCAGATTTCGAGTAAAAATATAGGTAAGTGACTAGTTGACACACTGCGTCTTTTCTTATTGCGAGCTTTATCAACACTATTCTGTTGATTTCAATTGCTTTTCTTTGTAGAATCCTCTCATTTACCTTAGAAATCGTATTTCTCAGTACCATATTGCATCTGTGAATCTCCATTCATAACTAAGTATATTACGTATAGCGTAGTCAAAAGTAGATTTCCAATCAATTCCCTTGAAATTCATGTGTAATTCTTATTTTCCTTATCAAAACACATTCGTGTCGTGTTAAATTATAATTTCATACATTTCATAATGTTGCCCGCGCGCTCTTTACGGCGACCAGACGACTTGGCAAAGCGCGGACCACTAATCACTTGTTAAAAAAAAGTTGATTTTGTAACAAAAATTTGTTATTTTCCTTGCACCGGCGTTTCCCTTTGTTTTATGTGTGAAATCGGCCCTTTGTCCTTCGACAGGGAGCGCTGGGTGCGCCGTGGCAAAGGAATTTCGACTCTAGAAAAGTGCCATAATACATGATAATATACATTCATAGCAGAGCGCGCTTCACCGCTCGTTCGCGTCGTTTTCCAAGTCTGTGATAGTGTGTGCGTATCTACACGTAGGATACGTCACTGTGGTTGTGCGGTAGTTTGTTTATAGTCGCAGCCGTTGCAAAATAGCCTGTATTTACAAGGCGGTTGGGCTGATAGTGGTATGTAGGTCGGCGTCCTCGTCGGTGTTTGCCTATCGATCTCTGCGGTGGCCAATGGCACATGTCGCTTCAGACCTGCGCGGCAGCCTCGCCCGCTGGTGAAAGCCGGGCTCGTTCGACATAACAATACCTATAACTACTCGATACCTATTATCTTATCATACGTAGGTATATGCTGTTGTATGCCTCAACTTAAAATTCGAAGCCAACTAGATGTTTTCGTATTTGGAATTGTTGAGATACAGAGTAATGAATGTTTTGTGGATCGTTCTGTTTGACGACCTCCGTCGTCACAGCGGTCGCGGGGGGAGGGAGCCAGAAATAGAAGTGCGGATTGGAAACGTGCGACGTGGCAACGTCGCTCGTCCGATATCGCTAGCTCACGAGCTCAGTGTCGGTTCAAAATGGCGTCTGTGCGTGATCGATACCGTGGAATTTTAGCTGAAAATGTTCGTATTTGTGATGTATCTGGTTGTGGGTCGGCCCGAGCGGTGCCCTGGGACCTCGGGGCGTGGACCCCACACCCGACGCCGTCTCCCGGCCCGCTCTAAGTACGTATCTCATGACCATATTGCGCCGACACTTTGCCATCTATAAGTAGCTATGGATATGCCATGCATAGGCCGTGTCGCGTTTGCAATCACTATGATCTGGACAAAGAGTTGCCAATCATTCGCCTATCCATATCTACCTCTATAAACTAAACTTATGCGTCTATAATGTCTGTATATGAACATCTGGAATGCATCGACACGTAGGTACTTTTCTTACAGGATTACGTAATAGTTAAGTTAATGGAGAGTAGCAGATTTCACCTAGCAGTTAACAGCTGTGATTGTTTTATCCAAAAAAGAGCTTGATTTGATAATCTGGAAAAAACGTGCATCCACATCGTCAGCAAGTAGTTGCATGTGATAAATTCCAACAAGATGGCGGACACTTGTAATATTGAGGCGCAGTAGCTCGCGTAAATCTGGCAACGTCGCAATCGCTCGCCCAATGGCTGTGTGAGTAAGGAGCCACTTACTCGATAAGAAGTTTCAAGGCTAAGCGTTTCGTATCCTCTGTTAATAACAATGGATAAAATTAATACAAGCGATAAAAATGATTTTTAGCGTATTAGCGTTTACGATGTTATTTGTTTGGTAATTAATTTTTTTGTAATCGATAGGCACGCAGTTGTGATCTAATTGGGGTTAATACACCAGCGCCTCGCGGTTCTCTCAATTTTAGATACGTATTTGTGTATGCAGCAACGCACACTTTGACGTGGTCATGTGTGTGCTATTATGAATAGGTACATAGCCGATTTATAGGTCTTTAGATACCTTAATATAGACATGTACAACTGTTTACGTCATTTTAGCCTCACCCAAATGTAAACATTGCATATTCATGAAGGATAACTTTTTGTTTTGCTGAATTCTAAATAACCAACGCTTTGCCTTCATATTAACTTGTATAAGACATTCCTCCTGGGTCTTGACAGGTTGTCCTTCAGTAATAAAAACCTTGAAAATAACTGCGATCAAAAACAAACGAGAAGCTGTATCTTCTCGCTAGATGGCGCTACGTGTAACATTGTTGAGATATAATCTGCGAGTTGTTGCTATCAATGTTTTGAATGGAAATATTTCTTATCACAAGTTTGTTATTATGAAGCTCTCCATAATGTCATTTGACCTGGATTTGGGTAGATTCTGTTAACAATTTTAAAATTCGGATTGACTGGTCATTAGGTGACAGCTAAATAAGACTGGTCAGTGGTTTTATTGATTTTTATTAGGTATGTCAGTCTCTCGACACACTTACTCAGTTGCGTCTGCGATATAGAGCATATGTAACATTGTGGTCACAAGTCACAACTAAATTCCTCGACAGTTAGGGATATTAACTTTGACTAACAGAGCTTATAATCTGTCCAGCGTGACAGGTAGTCTGCCCACCACATTACAAAAGATTTAAACATTGTCTTATAGGCCTTTCACTGCGACTATCAGTCGCAGCAGCTTCCACACGTTTAGCCAATTCTACAATGGACGGATTGTTGTTACTTCACCTTTTTTCCCAGTTGGTCAAACCAGGTCTTATTGTGAATCTTGCACTTCTTCTTCTACTCCTTCGAACTTCGTCTGATTGATTCTTCTATGGTTTGAATGGATCAAGTATTTGTCTACTCAGTTTACCTTGAGTTTTTTACTGGTCACCAGAAATTGCATTATTTGAAGTCTTGCCTTTTATCTTAGCTCATTAGCTTAATTTTAAAAGAAATGGGATTACATTTAGATTTATCTCATTCTCATCTATAAACGATAACGTAGTTGAGAGGGCAAACCCACTGACTCAGATAATGACTATTAGGTAATTCTGGAGAAAGATGGGAAAATCCCTTTTGAGATCTAAGTTCCATAATGAATGATGAAATGAACTATGTCCAACTGTAATGTTTGCGACTCCAACACAATCTTAATGGCTAATCATCTTCAGTTTAGCTAGGTTTTTTGTGCCCTTCAGCCAGCGAATTACAATACTACCTTCAGCATTACATGTTCTAGATTATTGGTATCTTCTTTTGGTCTGAGGCTTCTGGATTTAATAATTTTATTCAGTCCTTCCATGTACAGTTGAATACTAGCAGATGCTGGTATTTTTATTTGTATTACACAATCTCTGTGTTAATGCCCATGGTATATTTTTTATAACTTATAATTATTTTTTACTTTTACTTGTTGATTACGATCGTAATTTGTTTATTTATTTATGCGAATCTTCCTGAATGTCAAAGTTTCATGATTCCACAGTATTTCTTTCGTTAGGTAAGTACGTTTATAAAAACTGGGAATTGTATATCAAATCCTAAAACTACAATGAGAGTTTCAACTTCCCCCTTAGTTTTCCTGTAGCTGTAGATTAGTATTTGTCAGATAAAACTTTATAAGCTATTGAATCTAGATGATTATTGCTTCACTTCGAAAAAACAGCTTTTAATCAATTTTAGATTGCAAAGTGAAGCTAATTTTTATTTTTTTATATCTTTTTTTGTATTCTTTTATTTGCAAATTATCAAATCAATCAATCGAGGTTAAATAAAATTTGCTTAGCATTTTGTAATCTAGCTTAAAAACAATCTTCCTCCATTGATCAAAACAGTTTTTATAAATAAAGTGCTTTAAGAAACGCTTTTATTTATTGTTTGGTTTACCTCATCCTTTAATATAGATTTATTCGTTAGTAAGAGCGCTAAATTAAATTTAGAAGGTAAGATAGATATTTTAAATTGTAAATTAGACTTCATGTAGATTATATTCACGTATTTTCTTTCTCAAATGTCTCAATCACTTATCAATATGGTTGCACAACCTTAGAGGTTAATAATGATTGCATTTTGCAATAATAATTATGTAGTACCCACTGATAAGTATAATGTCTGGCTAGTACTTCGTATGATAGATCAGTTGGTTTTTTTAGGCATACATACATAAGCTCACGCCATTGTCCCATGGAGGTAGGCCTGGGTAGGCAGAGACAACAGACCGCCACATGCTACGACTCTGATACCTCTTTAGCCTCATTAACATTAATACATATTTTCATGCACTTCCGTCGATTGAGGGTGCTACGCACTTGTCCTTTTCGGAAAAGATCATTGATTTGATTATGGTATGTTTTCCTCGGATAATGCCAATAATGCCCTTGATTGCTTGACATCTATTAAGTATACATAATATACTTAAGTACATACTTTCTCGTTTTCTTATAATAAAACTAGTTCCTTTTGTCAAATGCGATGGCATGTCATTTTGCCGTCGTGGTAAAGACATTTAACAACTATCCTTTGAGGCTTGCTAATTGCCGGTAACAACTGCTAAGATATTCACTAGGAGACACTAAGGCATAATTATTATTATAATCCTAAAAATTTAACAAAGGGGGGCTAAAGGGATCAAATACTCACTCCATGGCCTTTACAATGGATTCTTTTTCATTCATGAATACAAAAGATCAGACAAGTACAAAGGATTAGCTTAACTCTTAAGATATTTTTTCACGACCTGTAATTTAGTTTCCTGTAAGATTTACGTTCATCCTTTTATCCCTGGCTCGAAGAAATAATAAAGAAATCTTTACTACAGCTGCATAGGCTGTAAAATTGTAAATATGTAGTATGAAAAGTAGCTTGGACGAGTTCTCGTATTCCCCACCGGCAATCATTTTACTGTCTCCCCTCGCCTCTTGTGAAGACACATACCACACTGTTGTCAAGGTAACCTGCCCCGATAAGTCTCAAAGCCATTGGGGTATTGTGCTCAGTCAAAACATATAGATATGTACTTATGCATTACTGACTCCTTACTTTGTGCACGATGATAGGGCGGTTTATAAACGTGGCAATGTATGCCAGCTGTCTTAAATTTAATCATGATTGACGCACTGTAATAGGTAATAGTTATCATGCGTTTATATTCTTGGCGGGAAACGGGCATGAAGCGCCCGGTTGCGCTCTCAATCGCAACTGTTGTATAATTTTAGAGAAAGGAGATTTGTTTTGGTCCACCACCTCCGTGAAGTGGAGGTTCGTCGGTCGTGGCATTTCATATCGCGGCACGTCCGCTAGCTATTATTCTGGCGACGTTGCCAGCTCGTCGCGGGGGCTACAGCTCAGGGCTCGATTACCGCGAGCCCTCGGTGCTTGGAGGCGCTGGGACGCAGTCAGTCGGCCGCGCAGCTTGGTGCGCGACGTTCGTACGCGGAGGGCTCCGCTTGCGTCCCTCCTGTCCGGGCTAGTGACGAGCGCGAGTGCGAGCGAGATAACAAATAGGTTGTGCGAGCGAGAGGTGCCAGAAAGAGACAGCGATATGGCAGTGTCGCAACCTCGCCCACCTGACCGTGTTGACGCCGCGCTCGAAAAAGTTGCGCCGTTGCGCTATTTGGGAGCGCACGAATATGCTCGCACGGAGCGTGTCGCGACGCTAAATTATAATAAAAAATTGTTTTACACCAGTTTTTTGAGTTACAAAGTACGTTTACGAAGCAATATTGACGACTTGAACGTTTTGCCGCAAAGGATTAAACGGTATGTACAGTTTTGCCTTGTATAATTAAGTCGACCGAGACAAATCGTTATCTCTCGGCTTGATAAGTAGGTGCACACATCTCACAATCTGTGTAAAATAGGCTAACCAGTATTCTCCTTCGTATAACATTAGCATTGACGTTGAGTCGCGCGATGTAATTGTTGGTATTTAGTCGCCATTTTCTACATTGGTGACGAATACCGCCTCGCCGCGCCGTCCCCGTTTCGTCTACTCCACCTCAAACCGGACTCTACCACTCTACTCTGAAAGATCATTATCCTCAATCAACGTAAACTTTTTCTTCGAATGAGATCCGCTCGCTATGATTCATTGTGGAAATAATAACGTTTCATGCGAAACTTGTACTGACAAGAACCCAAAGCATAAAAAACTGAACCCAAATTAAATTGATCGCATCGTAAATCGTAATCAATTTCAGAACGCGCCCTTAAAAATAATGGCGGGATAGAAGTGAAATGTCATTTTTTCTGGTGCCAAGAAAGTTTGTTTCACGTATTGCAATTTGCGCCGTTTTCATCGTAGTTGTGCAGCTAGCCGCGGTTTTATTGATTTGTGTACGTTTTTCGCTATAAATAAGTTGGAGTTTGTGTCATCGTCGATGCGGTAGGACCGGTTTCTAAACCGAACCAGTAGTGTGGGTGCTTCGTACTGACCGGAGCATTCCAAATTCAAACGTGAGTCGAGTAGCTTTCTTTACATGGGTAACCCATGATGGCGAGAATTTTAAGTTTCTCGTTGCGTAATATTGTTTATACAAAATCTTTTCGTTTGGCCACGCTCTCCTACATCTCGATTTAGCTTGTGAACTAGTGACGTCATCCGTCGATCTTTGTTTTTGTGAGTTTTTTTAACCTTCTACTTAATTCATTGATCTAAAAAACCACCTGTATCGTACACTATAAAAACGTAGTAATTACTTGCCCAGTGGTACACTATTTTGACCGCATGCTCGAATTATAACCTTATAAATGTTACAATTGAACTGGATACAAAGCACATGGTTATTAATTTACATGTGGCAAGTAAATTGATCAGTGATCACATAAAATCTACGTAATAAATTAATAAAATGTGTAAGAACAAAGAAATCAATAATGGTACCAATTTACAAAGGTCAGTCAGTTTCTTAGCATGATGTTCAGGGCCATTTTGTTTACTTTATTTTATTTTATTCTAGTTACTATGGTTTAGAAATTAAATTTTAACTATTATAAGTTGACTCTGTTATCAGGGATACATGAGTTTTGGTCACAACTAAATATAAAACAGATGTGTGTCTGACAGATGTACCTAGTACCTACTGTTTAAAAACCTTATCCAGGGTGAAATTGATATCATTAGCATCCTTTTAAACTAAGAGTCTACCCATCAAACTGAACAACTTTTGTATGGATTGAAACCACCTTCATCCTGTGCGCTCATGAATATAAAATAAATGGCATATAACACTTGGTTTGCTGGAAGAAAACTCTTTTAGAGTTAAGCTCGCCTGTGTACATCACGAATTATTGTAATTTTTTTCATAATATGTAGATGACACGATTGTATCAAGACCTCCGCTTCTAAGTACCTAGTAGACAAAGTTGTATTACGTTATGCAACACAACCTGCCCACCAAATAATTTCTACTCTACACGTATTTCGCTCCACCGAGGAGCATCCTCAGGAGTTAGACCGACGAACGTTCGATACAGAGTTGTTACTCCGGTCTCGGTGTCGGATGCTCGGCGGAGTAACAACTCTGTATCGAACGTTCGTCGGTCTAACTCCTGAGGATGCTCCTTGGTGGAGCGAAACACGTGTAGAGTAGAAATTATTTGGTGGGCAGGTTGTGTTGCATAACGTAATACAACTTTGTCTACTAGGTACTTAGAAGCGGAGGTCTTGATACAATCGTGTCATCTACATATTAGTCATGGATTTCCGCAAAGTAACGCCTGATTAAATTAATTTTTTTCATAATTATGTTTTTGTGTACAATAAAGAATCTATGAACACTTCAGAGGTATTGACAAACTAAAACATCAATTTAAATTTCTTTATTGCGATAAATTACATATTATTATTATGTTTTGTTACATACAATTTTATTTGTACACTAGAGTTGACCCGCGACTTCGTCCGCACAAATTATATACCAGATTTTAAGTCAGATGATAAGCTATCAAACAAAAAGTTTCATCAAAATCGGTTCAGTAGTTTTTGTGTGATGCTCGTTCAAACAAACAAACAGACAGACAGACAAAAAATCCAAAAGTTGGTGATATTTTATTTTTTTTTATTAGGGGGGGTTTTTGGGCCTTGACAGGCTTGCTGAGCCTGTGCCACGTAGACCATCGCTGGTCCTTTGTGAACGCCCTTTTTAAAGTTCCTTACCAATCCCCACTGCGGCCAGAAAACGCAGTAGATTCTTGATAGGGATAGTTTGTATCTCATCTGGTGACAGAACCTGCCTACCTAGATGAGTACTACGTTTGTACATCAGGGGGCCACAGTCACATAGGAGGTGCAGAGGAGTCTCCATTTCCTCCTTGCAGAATCTGCAGCCGGTGATATGGAATCAGGGACACCTAAAAACCATATCGTAACTTTTTTTTGTTAATTATCTTCCATGTACAGACACACTTCTGTTAGTTTTATAATAGTTTAGATTAACCTAATTGATATACCTACTCAAAATTTAAGTCTTTCAGTTACCTAACACAATAAATTAAAAACACTTTAAAATGTAACATAACATAGGTTTCCTCACAATTAAAGTCAGTAGAAAAGTTGTTGTTATGGCACATAGGCTTCGGAGCGGACGCGTTCCACTAAATAAATTCTGCTTCATGATGAAAAAGTGTAGTTCACCTAATTGTGAGGAGTGTGGAGTGGTCGAGGACGTTCATCACCTGTTAGTGGAGTGTGTTCGCTACGAGCAAGATCGAATGACCCTGATGGGGGAGCTTGGAGTGAATAGGCTTGATGTGAGCATATTTCATGACATCACCAAGTTCTGATGCTGCTAGAAAAGTATTTGCCTTTGCAAACTTATTATTTATTTATTAGGCACATAAAACAGATTAAGTGTCTTGCTAAGTAATTTGGAATAGCTAATTTAGAGTAGGTAAAATCTAGATATAAGGTAAACATTTTGTATAAAAGTCCATTTTAAAAAAAAACAAGGTTTCCTTACAATGTTTTCAATGTTTCTTAACACTTCTAAACACTTTCCTTCACTGAAAAACCAGTGGTGTTACAAATTAAGTGCCTAAAAATTCAAAAGCAAAAGAAAATTTTTAAAACCCCCACATCCCGTTGAGCACCACAATGGTGCTGCGACTGCGTACATGGGGGTATAACAACTTTAACATTGGAAGCGTCACATCGCCCCCATGGGCTGTGGCGTGCCGAAAATGTTCATACAATAACTTCAACACACATAGTAGTTTGGCCAATCTTGCTAGGAAAACACTATTCTCAGCATTTAGGCTGCGTTCGGGGCATATTCCAGTTAATAAGTTTTATCATCTAAATGGGTATTAACACTTTCGCTGCTGACGAGCGTAGGTCGGCGACAAATGTGCGGTAGTGGTAGAAGAACCCACGTAACGAGCCGGTTCAATTGCATTTCGCCTATGCTCATGACCTGCCGCGCAAGTCACCGAAAACCGTACGCCTGTGCGGGTGACCCACGACGTGAGTCACATTTATCGTTTCAACGTTACAACCCTGCGCACAACTCACGAGGGGCGTCAGTTTTAGCACTGCGCGAGGATCATGGTTTTGAGCTTAGCAGCAAAAGTGTTAAACCCTCCACACTATACACAGTGTGCAATAAAGTAGAGGACCTTATACATGTTATGCTGGAGCGTGTCCGGGATGCAGATCTAAGAGTTAGGTTTATTGCAACAAACAACTGTTACAATGGGCAGCTCAAACTGCTGGTTGGCTGACCCTCTGTCTGGCAGAGCAGTAGGCTTATACCAGGTTGTTTGGCTTTCCCTTGCCCTAGATCGTTAAAAAAATATATGTATATACCTATGACGCTGACATTGTCACAATGCGTGACAAAAGCATAGGAAAGAGAGAGGAAAAAAAATGCATAGATACAGCAAATCCATACTAATATTATAAACTAGGGTTAACCCGTGACTTCGTCCGCACAAATTACCAGACCAGATTTTAAGTCAGATTACAAGCTATCAAACAAAAAAAGTTTCATCAAAATTGGTTCTGTAGTTTTTGCGTGATGCTCGATCAAACAGACAGACAAAAAATCCAAAAATTGGTGATATGGAATCAGGGACACCTAAAAACCATATTGTAACTTTTTTTTTGTTAATATCTTTAATGTACAGACACACATTCTTTTACAGTTTTATAATAGTTTAGATTTAGATGTGAAAGTGTATCTCTGTAATGTTTTTATGGCTATACTGTAGCACCGATTTCGATGAAATTTGGTCTAGAGATACCTAGAACCCTGAGGAAAGATGTAGACATTAGTAAATAATATAAATAAGCAAACTAACAATGTAATAAAATTATTTCCAGGTGAGCCCGTGTAATGGGCGCGCACTGACGCAGCCATGATGAAGCGTACAGGCGTCCCGCGGCTGGGGCCCGACGAGCCCGTGCCGCTGCCGCCACAGACTGTCTCACAGGTATACTATCACTTTTTATCAGTTGTTAGGCTCTTAAATCTCAGGGAAATATGCTAGTCGAGGCCTTTGCCATGAAACAAGGTGAATGAACAACATTTCATTTTAGTAAAGGTACCAAGATCTGCCTCCTTGGTCTAATGGTTAAGAGCATTGGCTCTCGACATGGAGATCGTGGGTTCCATTCCCACGGGGGACACCTAGTGAAATGTCACTTTGTGCGTTTTTCCCCAGTTGGTTAGGACATTGCAGGCTGAATCACTTGATTGTCAGAAAAGAAAAATGATTCCGTGCTTCGGATGGCACGTTAAGCCGTTGGTCCCGGCTACTATCTCTGGTGGTAGTAGTCGTTACATAAAAACCACGTCAGAGGTCGTAAGGCGGTCTGAAAAAACTCTGACACCAGGACTCTGCCCACACGATAAGAAGAAGAACCAAGAAACCAGGAAAAAAATGCAAACTTATTTTTTGTATTTATTGCACCCGGAAAGATGGGCCAAAGTCATAACACCTTGAAGAATGGAGAATGGACGTCGCCGTCAGGGTCGACCCTGAAAGCGAAGGAGAGACGACCTGGATACATTTGAGGAAGAGTGGATGGAACTGGCTCAGGACAGGGATCCATGGAGGTTAAAGGGGGAGGTCTTTGCCCAGCAGTCGAATGTAACAGGCTAAAAAGTCTGATCTTTATTTTATTTAAAACGAGCGTTAACCCGCGACTTCGTCCGCACAAATTATATACCAGATTTTAAGTCAGATCATAAGCTATCAAACAAAAAAAGTTTCATCAAAATCGGTTCGGTAGTTTTTGCGTGATACTCGTTCAAACAAACAAACAAACACACAAACAAACAGACAGACAAAAAATCCAAAAATTGGTGAAATGGAATCAGGGACACCTAAAAACCATATCGTAACTTTTTTTTTGTTAATATCTTCAATGTACAGACAAACTTCCTGTTACAGTTTTATAATAGTATAGATTTCTTTTCTCAGAATATCCTTCTCTCAGTATGTCCTAATTTAAAACATCCAAGTTCACTCCTAATCCAATGTCAGTTCTAATCACATTGCAATCCAATTACTATTCAACTGTGCTCAATTCCATATCGCGCTAAACTCGACTTATTCACTATGTGACTGACAGCCTTTAACGTCTGAGCGATCTGTCAAAATGGCTCTAACGGCTGTGATATACCGAATAGCGCAATACCGAATGTGTTAAAAGTTGTGGTTCGCACGCGGTCGTTGCGATTTATTTAGTGCGATTGCTCTCCAGTTCTCAAAATTTCCTTTTCTCTGAATGTCCTTTTCTCGGTATGTCCTTAAACGCACGCGTACGTTGTGGACACCGACCGCTATAAAGTTCACAAAACGCTTATATGCGTCATTCACGAATGTGTTAACACACATTTACGAGGCAACAACGTGATTATGTTAATTGGAATCGAACCAACACCGACGTAGTTTCACGTCACAAGTCCTACGAAGTCACTGGCATACGATCAAAGGTACATTGACACATTGTTTGACATTATAATGAAGCTGCCGTGGGAGTCACGTTGTAGGTCTGCTATTGGGTAGTCACGTCTCTCGTCGATTGTTGGTTGCCCCCTCTCGGGCCTACAACGAAGCTTCAGTGGTGGCTCAAGATCGAAGAAGTGTTCTTTTCGAAAAACAATCCTTGAAGTCACCAAAATACATAAACTACCGTACAACGTCAAGCGCTCTTGCTAAATAAACTAGACATTGGCAAAATCATCACAAACAAGATGGCAGCTATTTTTTTTAATAGACTAGAATAGAAGCTGCCGTGAACACATGATCGTTTGTAGGGTTCACCTTTATGGTTAAAGTTAACGAGATTTTTCGAAAATCGACCCTTAAAGGGGTAAATATTTATTCATTCATTCATTCATCCACCGTTCAAAAGATCGTTTCATAATAATTTGTTAAAGATAGAAAATCTTGAATCTGTTTGGTATTTTGTTAAAAGCATAGCATATGCGTGAGCATAGCCTACCCCTTCGGGGAATATAGTCTTAGTCAGAGATACTCAGAAGCTTCAGAACATCCACGTTTTACTGGTAGTACCGAAACTCTGTCCAGTGTGATGGGGAGTGAGCCCGCCGCCGCTTGTAATGGACAGTAGGTACAATACATGCCTCGAAATTGAAGCATGCAGGTTTCCTCACGATGTTTTCCTTCACCGAAAAGCCAGTGGTGTTACAAATCGTGCATAAATTCCGAAAAACTCATTGGTACGAGTCGGCCTGGACGGGGAACGAACCATCGCCTCCTGCACGGCAGGCAAGGTTATTCGCCACTGGACCACCACGGCTATTTTGTTAGTTATGTAAACGGAAAAATTGCAGAGTAATAGAATATCGTGGTATGGGCATGTATTGCGAAGAGACGAGTGTCATGTTACGAGACGAGTGTTAAGTATGAATGTGGATAACTGTAGTAGGAGAGGCAGGCCGAAGAAAAGATGGATGGATTGTGTGAAGGATGATATGTGTAAAAAAGGAGTGAGTGTTGAAACGACAGCTAAGAGAGATGAATGGAAGAGGATGACATATTGCGCCGACCCCAAATTATGGGAAATGGGCAAGACAATGATGATGTATATATAACCCCCACATCCCGTTGAGCACCACCAATGGTGCTGCAACTGCGTACATGGGGGTATAACAACTTTAACATTGGAAGCGTCACATCGCCCCCATGGGCTGTGGCGTGCCGAAAATGTTCATACATTTTATTTATTACGAGCGTTAACCCGCGACTTCGTCCGCACAAATTATATACCAGATTTTAAGTCAGATCATAAGCTATCAAACAAAAAAAGTTTCATCAAAATAGGTTCAGTAGTTTTTGCGTGATACTCGTTCAAACAAACAAACAAACAGCCAAACAAACAGACAGACAAAAAATCCAAAAATTGGTGAAATGGAATCAGGGACACCTAAAAACCATATCGTAACTTTTTTTTTGTTAATATCTTCAATATACAGACAAACTTCCTGTTACAGTTTTATAATAGTATAGATAGATAGATATCAACACAAGGCTCGGCGTAGAAAACCTTTGAATTATGCTAAATTATAAGGAAAATAAATAAAATATCTTGGTCATTGTCAATTTGTCACATAAATTATCTAGTCATATTTATAGTACCAGAATCTAGGATAGACTTGTATTATGATGACAAGAGAATGGTATACAAGACGTGACAAACTTTTATTGAGAATTATTATAATACATGTTGTCATAAATTGTTTAACGTATACCTATATTATTGAATACTAGCCGGTGCCCGCGACTACGTCTGAGCTTCGTCTGGACAATTCACACAACTCTCACTCAATATCTTTATAAATTGTAGCCTGTGTGTTATTCTGATGTATAAGCTATATTATTGTAAAGTTTCATTAAAATCCATTCAGTAGTTTTTACGTGAAAGAGTAACAAACATCCGTCAATACAAACTTTCGCGTTTATAATATTAGTAGGATTCATTAAAACAGTACAGCCAGCAATCAGCAACATGCTTCGTCAAAACCCTAGAAAAACAGTTAGAGATCCGGTATACAAATCCATAACTTTCGTAATACAAATATTTGCCCTTCGGATTCGAACCCGAGATACAGCAGGCAGGTTCACTAGAGACTCAGCTGTTGGGATGTATTCAGGATGCAAACTTGAATGCGTAACATACTTTTCATCATATCAGCCATTAAACGTCCACTGCTGGACATAAGCCTCCCCCAAAATTTTGCCATAATCGCCACGCTTAGCAGGCGGGTTGGCGATCGCAGTTGGATCGAATCAATGTGTGTACTCAGAGGATGCTCCTGCCCATCCTTCAGTAGATCCCTTAGTCGCCTTTTACGACAGCCACGGGAGGAAATGGGATGGTGCTATTCTTAGCCTACACCACACGGACAAACATACTTTTACAAAATAAAAATTGATTTGATTTGAAGTGCTTCAGACCATCAAACTGAAAACCTTTCAATATGGGACCAACCAGTGAAGTCTGGAAAAAAATCAGCTGTTCCATAAGTTTAGGTCGAGTCGCCTTTGGCGTTTTCTATAGAACAACTTTTTTTTCGCAATTTCAATGATGGTCCCATATTGCACGTTGTTCAGTTTGATGGTCTGAATAACCTTTGAAAGTATGTAACTCATTTAGTTTACACTCTTTATAACGTCCCACTACAGGGTACAGGTCTGCCCTCAAGCATAGTGTATGTACGTGAGTCCACCACGCGTGCACAATGCGATGATTGTTAGACTTCACATACACATTAGAATTTCATCTTCAGCGTATGCAGGTTTCCTTATGATGTTTTCCTTCACTGTTTGAGAGCAGTCTTTATTACGTAAAATAAGTTAGAAAAACTCTTCCACCACGCGTGCCCAATGCGAATTGGTAGAGTTCACGCATATGCATCGGAATTACCACTTCTGCATATGCAGGTTTCTTCTCAATGTTTTCCTTTACCGTTCGAGACCGGTATTACGTACATAAGTTAGAGAACCTCATTGGTAACATTTAATAAACAACTATACTTATTACCTTATGCACGCATAGATACGAAGTAATAATGTAAACAAGAGGTTATCGATGGTATTATCATATCACATTGTAAGTACATGCGAGGCGAAGTAAACAAGTTTATTTATATACTAGATTCCCCGCCCTCCCTTTGCACCTTATGTACTTGACACCTTTGTGTGCTCCCGTCCAGATCACCTATTCTATTCTATTTTTATTTAATGGCGTCCGATGCGTTATCACAATTGTGCCAATGTCCAGTTATATGGAGAGTACACGTAGGAAAAGTATTAATAGCATTTATATTATAATCTCAAGTTAACGTTTTATAGTTAAAACACAAAAGAGTTTACAAAATGGCGGAGCCACGTGCAAGCCTAACAGATGCCAATACGCACGCGTCTGACCTCCCCCAGACTTGCAGCGCGACTCTATCCAGATCACCTATCTGGACCGACGACCGAATTCACTCCCAGTACGATATTAATAGTGCATGGCGGTCAGATTGGGACCTTTTTGACCATCTGCATGCAAGCCTCGTGCGAGACCCGACTGACAAACCGGGTGGTTTTGATAAGGACCGGAAGACCTGGACTAAGCTAAACCGGTTCAGAACTAACTATGGAAGGACCAACCACCATCTCTACAAGTGGGGCCTGAGGGAGTCACCGATGTGCGACTGCGGGGCACCTGACCAAACCCTCACCCATGTGGTAAATGAGTGCACCTTGCGCCGTTTCCCCGGTGGAATTAAGAAACTCCATAGATTAACCCCGGCAGCGGAAGACTGGCTAAAACACCTTGACCTGGAAATTTAGACCTGCCCGGATCCAAGCAGGAAGATAAAAAAAAAAGCCATACGATATGATGATGATGACCTTTGTGTGTTAGAATAGTAAATTACCTACGTGGTCTAATGGTTAAGAGCATTGGGCTCTTGACACTGAGGTAGTGGGTTCGATTCCCACGGGGGATATCTAGTGATATGTCACTGCGTTTTTCCCCTATTTGATTAGAACATCGGCTGAATCACCTGATTGTCTGAAAAGAATGATGATTCCGTGCTTCAGATGGCACGTTAAGCCGTTGGTCCCGGCTACAATATCTGGTGATTGCCGAGAGGCCGTAATGCGGTCTGAAAAAGCCGACCGTTTTTAAATTATTTTATCAGGCACGTTTGATATGTATTTTATTGAAAAATAATAAGGAAAAGTACAAAATAAAGCCGAGATGTCATAAGTCATTGCTATATTTTTCAGTAATTTATATGTCCTTCAAATAACGAGAAGATGCTTCTAAAAACCAACAAAATATGGCCCGGCCCAGCGTTTTCCTAGGGGAGCGTTTTAATTACGTATTTTTTAAATTATAATTTACCCTTCCCCCTTGGTGAGATGTCATGACATGAGATTTGCCTCCCCTCGTGGGATTTTTCAAAATTCATATTTCTTGTGTAAATACGTTAATCTGTGCTCGATTGCGTTGGAATTAAAAAAAACATAATTTGCTTAACTATTTTTATTTAAGACTAGTTAAGCTAGTTTTTAAGAATACTAAGAACACGTTTTATTTAATTTAAATCCAGTTTTCTCGCAATGAGAGTTTTTCTTTTCTTTTTAAGTTTAGTTCCTAAAGAATTCGATTGATGGCGTGTTTATCGCTCCATAGATTCGTTCGCGAGATCCTGTCAAAGTCATGTCAAGACTGTGCCTGCCTTTTTTTAAAGGCCAAGGGATCGAGCCCATACAACCATGTCAGACCTAAACAGTTTCAATTTTTCGAATAAAATGATTCGTAAATAATTAAATATTATTTATTAAGCTGCGTTGGCATCTTTTTGATCACCTTTTTCATCTTTATTATTTTAATGAAACACTTTTTGAAATTTTTACCTTTATTCGCGCAGACCGTAGCGCTATCTATCGTTCCTCTGGAAAACCAAAAGGAAACGCTCATTTTACACTGTTTCTTGCGGTAAAAAAAATATTACGTGATATTTTCCGAAACTCCCCGTCCCCTCACGTAATAGACTAAGAGATAAGTGTACTTTTTGCAACCATCAGCTGCAAGGCTGATTCAGTGTTTATGGGGTGTGGATCATCTCTGTGATGGGGATGGACTAGGTCTGCCTGCATAACTTCAGTCAGTTTAGGGGTTACATACGTTTAAAGGTCAGTAAAAAAAAGGCAGATCGTTAATTTTTTACTGACCTTTAAACATCAGTAACTTCTAAACCGACTGGAGTTATGCAGGCCTCTTTTATAATGAGAACCGGTAAGGTTTGGAACTCACTCCCTGCGTCTGTGTTTCCAAGCAAATACAATCAGGATATTTTCAAAAGAAGAGTTAATAGGCTTTTTCTGGGTGAGCGCGCTACATCCTCGGCTTCGTCTACACTTCCCATCAGGTGAGATGAAGCCAAGCGCAAACCCATTATGAAAAAAAAAAAAAAAAAAAAGGCAGACTTGGTCCATCCCCATCACAGAAATGCTCTACACCTCATATACACTGAATCAGCCTTGCAGCTGATGGTTGCAAAAAGTACACTTATCTCTTAGTCTATAATTAAATAGACACCCCCTCACCATTATTCGTGGAGACTTTGCCCTACAGTAGGATCCGAGGTTATAGTCTACTATTGTTTATAATTTACCTAAATACCGAATTCCGTCAAGGTTACATTATTTCTGCGGGTTCACGTGCGACAAGGAAACTTAACTATTTTCGTTCGCCGATCTATTTATACGTTGAAGCTGAATCATTCTTGGCTCAGTGTTGTCGGTCTGCAAGCTGGCAGATATATCAAAGGCGTTTTGTTTGTTTATGTGATAAAAAGTAGTTTGTTACTAGTTTTTGCTTGATTACAAGTTTTAATGTAAATGTTATGGTCACGACTATATTCAGTAGTCGGAGACAGGTAGTCAGAGATTTCTATAACATTGCTTTTGCCTTATCCGGTTTTTAAGAACAAGATAAATGCTAAATTTAAAATTTTGTTGCTGGCGTGATTTTTGTTTTAATTTTTATATTTCTAGGTTCCAATTGGGTCTTAAATACAATACCGAAAAAAATATTTATTAATTAGTCCCAGCTCAAACCGTAAACTGACTGGGCTAATATACAAATCCCCAAAATACGAATCGTAGTACAAACGGTTCGGTGAGGCGTATCACATTCTTAGTGATTGTGTGTAAATGTGAGATAAGATGGTGTTTTTGACCGATTGTCGATCACGAGTCTAGAGATAGCATATATCCTGCCCTGACACCTGCACGCGAACGGAGCTTATGGACGCTGCCGGCAGTGCTATTATTATATGAGTTAAGTGTACTTTTTGTAACCATCAACAGCAGGCTGATTCATTGTTTATAGGGTGTAGAGCATTTCTGTGATGGGGATGGACCAGGTCTGCCTGCATAACTTCAGTCGTTTTAGGAGTTACAGACGTTCAAAGGTCGTCGGACCTTTGAACGGCTGTAACTCCTAAACTGACTGATGAACCATGCCAGTTTTTGTACTGTTCACATAGCTACAGTGCACACTACAATAATATCATACGTGTAATTTTTTACTGACCTTTAAACATCAGTAACTACTAAACCGACGGGAGTTATGCAGGCAGACCTGGTCCATCCCCATCACAGAGATGCTCTACACCGCATAAACACTGAATCAGCCTCGCAGCTGATGGTTGCAAAAAGTACACTTATCTCTTAGTCTATCTCTGTGTGGCGATATACTGGGATGGAAAAATTTAAAATGACTTGCCATCGACTCGTTAGAAGAAGTATGGGACGCCGTTCGCCACGTCGTTGCGAAAGGATGCATACGGCGTACCGTAGTAATCGTGCTTTTTGTATGGACAAACCGTCGATCAATGTTTCGTAATCGAAACCCTTAATAGGACGACCACATATGTCTAATCTGCTTTAGATATACAAGGTAATCACGAAGTCTCCGGAATTTAAAGCGTGTTGAAACTACGCTATTAAAAAAAAGCGTATTTTAGATGATTTAGGCTTTATTTCACCGCAATCGGTCCATTCAATCAAAAGTTATGATTATTATCGTATCGACTTTGTCTATACAGGTCGTAAGCAAAAGTACCATTAACCTTTAAACCACATATTCCACCCATCAAACTGACGGGAGCAAACCAAAAATCGCAAAAAAAATGTTTTTCCATACGAAAATGCTGCAATGCCTACACGACTCAAATGTATGAAACAGTAGATTTTTTTTTGTTCCGACAGGTTTGCTCCCGTAGTAAAAGTTGTTCGGTTTGATGGTCTGAACCACCCCTGAACATTTTGACACTAAAAAGAAATTATCCAGTACAAAGCGGTTGCTGTATTCTACATCAAGTATTAAATATCAATCAATCAAATATACTTTATTTTACACCAAAACATAAACAGTAAAATACAGAAATAAAAATACAAGAGTTACAAAAATTAGGCGGTCTTATCGCTAAGAAGCGAACACCTAGACAACTTGAACTAAACATAACTTATGTATTGTTACAGATCCAGCAAGCTGGAGCAAGCAACATGCATACATTAGCCCAATCGGCCCAACCACAAATACTTGGTGAGTATTCGAGTTTATAATCATAATAAAAACCGGTCAAGTGCGAGTCGGGCTACTAGCGCACCGAGGGTTCCGCACCACCACCATTAACTAACAAAAAAGTGTTGTTTCCTCCGGGACCTTTAGCGCGAAATCAACTTACACTTCGCCCCATCGGTTGCTCTATTCTTCGGCAGATATGATCAGCCCATTGTCAGGTTAGCACAGACATAGCTCAGAAAATTAGCAAGCTGAAGTGGCAATGGGCTGGTCATATCTGCCGAAGAACTGACAACCGGTGGGGTGTCAGGGTTCTGGAGTGAAGACCGCGAACTGGTAAACGTAGTGTGGGACGTCCTGCTGCCCGCTGGACAGACGACCTAAAAACGGTAGCGGGGAGCGACTGGATGAGGAAGGCCGAGGACAGAGTTTTGTGGCGCGCCTTGGGAGAGGCCTATGTTCAGCAGTGGACGATGATAGGTTGATGATGATGATGATGATTGTCAGGTTGCAAATTTTTAGCGCTATATCAACCTCTGTAGTATAACTTAGAGTAGTATGCATTGTGATGTGATCTGACGGTGTATGTAACCAACAGGAGCGACAGCCATGCTGTCAGTGGGCGGAGGGGGAGGGTTCAGCCGGGGCCCGGCGCGCGCCGGCGCTCCCGCCGTCATCAACTACCTGAAGGCGGGCCCCGTGCAGTACGCCGCCACCAAGCAACCACCCGTGCCGCCGAGGCTTAAGGTATGCTTTTAATCCTTTTATTTAAAAAACTAGCGCTAGCCCGCAACTTCGTCCGCACAAATTATTTACCAGATTTTAAGTCAGATCATAAGCTATCAAACAAAAAAAGTTTCATTAAAATCGGTGCAGTAGTTTTTGCGTGATGCTCGTTCAAACAAACAAACAAACAAACAGACAGACAAAAAATCCAAAAATTGCTGATATGAAATTAGGAAAACCTAAAAACCATATCGTATCTTTTTTTTTGTTAATATCTTCAATTTACAGACAAACTTTCTGTTACAGTTTTATAATAGTTTAGATAGAGCATAAATTATCTAGAAACAAATCCAATGATATACAGTTGGTTAGGACATTGCAGGCTGAATCACATGTTTGTCTGAAAAGAAAGATTAATCCATGCTTCGGATGGCACGTTAAGCCGTTGGTCCCGGCTACTATATCTGGTGGTAGTAGTCGTTACGTAAAAACCACGTCAGAGGCCGTAAGGCGGTCTGAAAAAACTCTGACACCAGGGCTTGTTGCCCTCGCAATGAGAAGAAGATCTCTTATCAGTCATACACATGGGGTGTATGAACTGTCCAATTTATACCCTAATTCTCCCGATATAACCTTAGCTATCTCCCCCAGCTTCCGCACCCGACCGCCCCAGCTCTCCCCATGGCAATGGGACGGCAGTCCCCCGCGCCAGCACCCCCTGGGGCCCAGTTCCAGCGGCTGAAGGTCGAGGACGCGCTGTCCTACCTCGACCAGGTCAAGTACAAGTTCAACACCCAGCCGCAGGTCTACAACGACTTCCTTGACATCATGAAGGAGTTCAAGAGTCAAACGTAAGTGTCAACATGTTTTGTTTTTTTCAGATTCGCCCGGGTGGGATCTGTAATATAAGGTCTAACAAAATTAGCTGAAACTATTTTAAGGGGATGATCAGACCATCAAACTGAACAACTTTCTTTATAGGACCAATATCAAAATCGCGAAAAAAAAATCAGCTGTTCCATACAAACCTACTCGACCTAAATGTATGGGACAGTAGATTTTTTTTCGCGATTTCGGTATTGGTCCCATAAAGAAAGTTGTTCAGTTCATCAAACTGAACAACTTTCTCTATGGGACCAATATCGAAATAGCGAAAAAAAATCAGCTGTCCCATACAAAACTGCAAACATAACTCGAGTCATATGTATGGGACAGCTGATATTTTTTTCGCAACTTCGATATTGGTCCCATAGAGAAAGTTGTTCAGTTTGATGGTCTGATCATCCCCTTAAAATAGTTTCACCTAATTTTGTTAGACCTAAATTATCTACATGCCAGTGAAAATCGTATCAAAATCCTTTGCGTGGTTTAGAAGAAGTATACGTAGCGGCACAAATCTCTAGCGCTCGAATGAGGTTATTTAGACGAAAATAGTGCGTAGTGTCTTATACATAAAGTCGGCGCTACAGATCTGTGCCTCCACTTGCATCTGACTGGATACATACATTATATAAGTACTAACATTAGCTGAAACTATTTTATGGGATGTTCAGACCATCATTCCATATTGAAATCGCGAAAAAAAATCTGTTGTCCCATACATTTAGGTCGAGTAGGTTTGTTTGGGACAGCTGTTTGGCTCTCGACACGGAGGTCGTGGGTTCGATTCCCGCGGGGGACACGTAGTGATATGCGACTTTGTGCGTTTTTCCCCAGTTGGTTAGGACATTGCAGGCTGAATCACCTGATTGTCTGAAAAGAAAAATGATTCCGTGCTTCGGATGGCACTTTACGCCGTTGGTCCCGGCTACTATCTCTGGTGGTAGTAGTCGTTACATAAAAACCACGTCAGAGGCCGTAAGGCGGTCTGAAAAAACTATGACACCAGCCTAGCTAGCATACCACCCACGACAAAGCGTTTAAACGAGAAAAACGTCATGCGCGCTCTTTCTGGCCTACGTGAAATAATAAAGATGGAGGCACATCTCGATTTTTGTCGTTTTCTCGGGGGTGGCATGCTAGCTATGCTGGGCCCTGCCCACACGATAAGAAAAAGTTTGATGGTCTGATCATCCCCTTAAAATAGTTTCATCTAATTTTGTTAGACCTTATATAATATAATGTATATTCTATTTTGGTGTGCAACAAAATATTATTGAATTGTATTATCAACTAAAAAAAATTGTGTTTTAACAGTGATTTTTCTCAGGTTCTATATTATAACTTTTTAGCAAAAATGATTTATTTCTTTATATTTTTCTGTTTTTTCTTCCAAGAAAGGGTTGTGTAAGTACACCCTCTTGCAACCCTCTCCCGGGTTCCACTGCCAATCTAAAAGTGCTGGGTTCGAATCCCAATTCGGTTATGTTTTCCATGGTTTAGTCTACAAAGGAACAATAAAAAGGTTGACACGAATGCAGTATCAAATTAAAGATTGAAAAATTTGTCTCGGGCGGGACTTGAACCTGCACTCTTCCAAACCGGGGAACTGCGTTATAAAATTATCAAATTTCGCCACCGAGCCCACTACCCAGAGAACGAAATTTTCAATCTGTTGCGTCTTAAGGGGACGTGAGCGCCATCTACTGGTAGTTATTACAAACTAACCAACGAATGCAGTAATCACGCATTTTTTAAAATAATAGAGATAATGATGAAACCAATGCGATGTGCTTATAACAGAATGTTATTGTTGATTACACGCAGGCTGCCTTCCTACTGACACGTCTCAATAAACATTTACTATTGTGCCACTTTTGTCTCCGCGGTCACATGAGTAACTAACCCAACAGAGACAAAGCTTCTAAGGAGCGAACAAAATTATCACGTGACGCACAACTACGCATCCGTCACTTCGCCACAGAATATATAAGGTCTAACAGGATGATCAGACCATCAAACTGAACAATTTTCTCTATCGGACCAATATCGAAATCGTGAAAAAAAATCAGCTGTTCCGTACAAACCTACTCGACCTAAATGTATGGGATAGCAGATTTTTTATTATTATTAAATTTTTTATGATATTGGTCCCATAGAGAAAGTTGTTTAGTTTGATGGTCTGATCATCCCCTTAAAATAGTTTAACCTAATTTCGTTAGACCTTATATATACTACCAGAAAAACTTCATACAAGCTCGCGGGGCCGATACACCTCTACATGTGATCTGAGGCTTTCTTATTTACTGCCCGAGGTTAGTATATTATTTTTCTCCTCGACGAAGGCATAAAGCAACTTCGTCTAGCCGAGCAGGACGAAAGTTGACACGTTCCGCCTTGAGAGGTGAAAAAGATCTCTGTGGGCTATTTACTCATGTACCTTTACTTATAATTTACTGCCCTTACATCACAAACAACCACTTCATCCCCTAACGTGTCTAACAGTGGCGATCGTTACAGTATCGACACGCCCGGTGTCATAACGCGGGTGTCGAACCTGTTCAAGGGGCATCCGGAGCTGATCGTCGGCTTCAACACGTTCCTGCCGCCGGGGTATAAGATCGAGGTTCAGAGTAATGGACAGGTAAGATGTTGTTTTAGTTGTAGTCTGCCTCCGTGTTCTAATGGTTAAGAGCATTGGCTCTCGACTCGGAGGTCGTGGGTTCGATTCCCACGGGGGACACCTAGTGAGACACCAACTGGGGAAAAACGCACAAATTGACATCACTTTGTGCGTTTTTCCCCAGTTGGTTAGGACATTGCAGGCTGAATCACCTGATTGTCTGAAAAGGAAAATGATACCGTGCTTCGGATGGCACGTTAAGCCGTTGGTCCCGGCTACTATCTCTGGTGGTAGTAGTCGTTACATAAAAACCACGTCAGAGGCCGTAAGGCGGTCTGAGAAACACCTGACACCAGGGCTCTGCCCACACGATAAGAAAGAAAGAAAAGTTTAGTTTTTCGGGTTTAATGACGCTGGCAATAGAAATGTTAGTAAAGCAAGGAGGAGTGGCATCCTTTATGATTCTAAAATCCTTCGCGTTACCGATGTACCTGCGCAGTAGACCAATTTTAATAGCGCGCGAAATTATATTGACCAATCAGGATGTGTCACCTTGAATCCGATGGCGCTATTGGCTAATTGTTTTCGCTGCTATCCGACTTTGCAACCTTTGATTACAAAATGACTTCGGGTTTTGACGGAGACTCGTCCCTACTCTGCACAAACGAAGATAACGAGCGGAATTATTTTCCTGGTCGTACTGTACTGGGTGAAATTGATATCATTGGAATCCTTTTAAACTACGACTCCCATCAAACTGAACAACTTTTACGAGCAAATCGATCGGAGCAAATAAAAAATCTGCTGTTCGACGCTCGAGTTCGCGACTCAAATGTATGCAACAGCATTTTTTTTTTGTGCTCCGATCGGTTTGTTCCCATAGTAAAAGTTGTTCAGCTTGATGGGTAGACTCTCAGTCTAAAAGGATGCTAATGATATCAATTTCACCCTGTACATTACGACCAGGAAA
The DNA here is from genome assembly GCA_927399405.1 of Agonopterix arenella. Classification (NCBI taxonomy): domain Eukaryota; kingdom Metazoa; phylum Arthropoda; class Insecta; order Lepidoptera; family Depressariidae; genus Agonopterix; species Agonopterix arenella. The sequence goes on along the minus strand of OV656716.1, from coordinate 1,651,957 downwards.
ATAGTTCCGCTCGGTAATCTTCGTTTGCGCAGAGCAGAACCGAGTCTCCGACAAAACCCAAAGTCATTTTGTAATCAAAGGTTGCAAAGTCGGATAGCAGCGAAAACAATTAGCCAATAGCGCCAACGGATTCAAGGTGACACATGCTGATTGGTCAATATAATTTCGCGCGCTATTAAAATTGGTCTACTGCGCAGGTACATCAGTAAGACCAAGGATTTTAGAATCCAAAAGGATGCCACTCCTTACAAGCATGGAAACAAGAAAAAGTTGTTCAGTTTGATGGTCTTAACCACCCCCTTAAATGTTTATTTGTATTTTTGTAACAACCCTGTATACGCTGCAGATTCGAATTTTCTGTAACTTTTGAATAAATGCTCTAAGATAAGATTAAGAGCTAATAACTTAATTCCCCCACAGGTGTCAGTGTCGATGCCGTCCCCTACAGGGCTGGGCGGGGGCGGAGTCCTACTCGGAGTCCACCACGCGCCGCCGCAGCCCCAGCTAGTGCATCTACTGCCAGTCGCACAGTAAGTCACTACAAATCATAAATACACATTATTTTACAGCAAAAAAATACAGAGCGAAAATACTAAGGTGATTTACACAACGACCCGTGTATAAAATGCAATCCCCGTCTATGACAGCGCTGAAAACACTTAACGATATATCAAAGGACATAGATTTGTTCCATTGTCGGCCCGGTAGCACAGTCTGTAGTGAACCTGCCTGCTGTGCCGAGGGTCGCGGGTTCGAATCCCGTAAGGGACAAATATTTATATGATGAATATGAATATATGTATTCTATAAGGTCTAACAAAATTAGGTGAAACTATTTTAAGGGGATGATCAGACCATCAACTGAACAACTTTCTCTATGGGACCAATATCGAAATCGCGAAAAAAAAATCAGCTGTTCTATACAAACGTACACGATCTAAATGTATCGGACAGCAGATGTTTTTTTCGCGATTTCGATATTGGTCCCATAGAGAAAGTTGTTCAGTTTGATGGTCTGATCATCCCCTTAAAATAGTTTCACCTAATTTTGTTAGACCTTATATATCGTTGTCTAGTCATCATAATACAAGTCCAGGTACTTTAAATGTGACTAGATAATTTGTGTGACAATGTCCGAGATATTTATTATTATTATTGTACACTTAGCCCAGTCATTTTACGGAGTTTTGTTAGGCGGTTAAATAGGGAGTATTTAGTAATTGGACTTTTAAACTGTAACCGGAACCATTAAGTGACAAAAGGACTATCTTAAAGCATATTAAAAAAAATTGCTACGCAACATAGAAATCAAAATTATTGATCCCAGAAGGATTTTAAATTATTAATATTAATACTAATGCACTCATTTGACTTAGATTTAACAATATAAATTATTTTTGAGCAATAAAATAGGCAATGAAATTTAAAAAATGAGGTTTTTATTAGAAAATACGAATGCATTTTACAAAACCTTCTAAGTAGACAAAAATATTTACACCATGTTTGAAGGATGTATAATGGTAATGCCTTAAATATGTGCAAAAAGAAAATTACCATCAGGTTTTTTATATCGGGATAATAGCAAAATTTTAAATATGGTACTGCTGCTGACGGGATTTTTTTTTAAATTTTGGTACATTTCTGAGCTAGCCGTTACAAATTCGTAGACGGTTCCTGGCCGGTAAGTTCTGGCTTAAATCTAGATCTTGTAAGGGCAATGTCACAATAAATATTCTGGAAGAACTTGACAGTCTTACGAACCGTAGATATTGGCGCAATAAAAAGCTCCCCCTCTTAGCCGTGATCCATAATACCTTTAAGAATACAGTAATTCACGCAAGTCAACAGATAGAAATGTTTACTTTACAATCATGGATTAGCTCTTACGACTTGTCAAATATAATTCGATCGAGCATAGAAGATGTAGCGTACCCAAAACAAACCTATAATATAAATTCCCTACTTGATACTGTAAACCAATATTTAACGAACAAATACACCGGATATTATGTGATTTACACTGATGGATCTAAGGACAATAGTTTGAAGATGGGCTCTGCGTTTCTTGACCCTCAAAACGACTCACATATGAAATTTAAAATAAGTAATAATATTTCTATTATGTACTTAGAACTTATAGCAATACTTGAATCTCTATCCTATATAGAATCCATAGATACCAGAAAGTTCTTAATTCTAACAGATTCAAAAAGTGCATTACAACACTTGGCTCGCTGCGCCTCTGGGATAAGAGGCACCCCGATAGCCTACCTCATAATTGAGTCCATTTTTAAATTACGGTCTAAAGCTAAGGAAGTAATCCTTCAGTGGATCCCATCACATATTGGTCTAGCTGGGAATGAAAGAGTTGATGTGTTGGCTAAGCAGGCTTGTTGTGATGGAGTGCCATTACAAATAGAACCTTATTTCACGGAATGCATTCATCTAATTAAAGAAAATAGCTATCAACTGTGGAAAGAGTACTTTGATGAAAGGTCCCTTGAAAAAGGAGTGTGGTATAGAACCATTCAGTGCGAGCCGTGGAAAACACCATGGTTCGATGACTGTAGACTAAGTAGACCTTATCTAGTCACAGCATTAAGACTTCGTTCCGGACACATCCCACTTAACAAGTTTGCATTTTTGATGAAAAAGGTACCTTCACCAAATTGTGTAGAATGTGGTGTAATTGAAGATTGCTTTCATATAATGATGGAGTGTGTACGGAACGAGGACCTGAGAATGGAGATTATAGCCCGTGATCAAAGGTTAAGAGAAGTTGGAGGTTGTAATGCTGTCTTGGCGTTCCCGCTGTCGGAGATCGCTCAGGCATTATACAAAGTTGTGATGGTGGGCATAAGTAGAAGATAAAATCTACTAGTTATGGCCACCAATATATTATAGTCGTGTCTGTATAGATAAGTAGTCAGTATAGAGTGACATTGTCGTCTATTGACAAAACTCTTTAAATAAAGATTTAAAAAAAAAAAAAAAAGAAAATACGAATGCATTTTTCAAAACCTTCAAGTAGACAAAAATATTTACACCATGTTTGAAGTATGTATAATGGTAATGCCTTAAATATGTGCAAAAAGAAAATTACCATCAGGTTTTTTATATCGGGATAATAGCAAAATTTTAAATATGGTACTGCTGCTGACGGGATTTTTTTTTAAATTTTGGTACATTTCTGAGCTCGAATTGGCTGTAATACTAAATCGAAAAAAAATATCAATTATTAATTTTTCTCGGTTCAAACGCTAAAAACACTGGCCTAAAATGCAATCATGCAGGACACACGTTTTAACACATTCCCCGACTATGACAGCGCTGAAAACCCTTAATGTTATAATCAAAGGACATAGATTTGTTCCATTGTACACTGGCCAACTTCACAACAGTAGCATTAACGCTCAGTTGCAGAAACGCTCATTAAAGTTAACCCTCCAATAAATCTCTTGCTGTCACTCTTTGTCTTGTTGACATAGTTGAAGCTAGCAAGAGATTTAATGGAGGATTAACTCTAATGAGCGTTTCTGCAACTGAGTGTTAGACACTTATGTAAGTTAAATAGTAATCTATCTATCTATACTATTATAAAACTGTAACAGGAAGTTTGTCTGTACATTGAAGATATTAACAAAAAAAAAGTTACGATATGGTTTTTAGGTGTCCCTGATTCCATTTCACCAATTTTTGGATTTTTTGTCTGTCTGTTTGTTTGGGTGTTTGTTTGTTTGTTTGAACGAGTATCACGCAAAAACTAATGAACCGATTTTGATGAAACTTTTTTTGTTTGATAGCATATGATCTGACTTAAAATCTGGTATATAATTTGTGCGTACTGTGTCTGTTGTAATGTCATGTTGTCGTATTTGGTTATATACTTGTGATAATAATGTTCTTGTCTGTATAGAAATAAATAAATAAGCTCGCGGTCAAGTCCTCACAACCCGAAGATAAAAGTTAAATACAGGATATCATGAGCATCCTATTAAACTATGAGTCTACCCATCAAACTGATGGAAATGAGTCTGCTGACGAGCTGGCACGAAGAGGGGCGGAAGAGGACGCCATAGGCCCCGAGCCTTATTGCGGCATCTCCCGCAACACCTCTAGACGTGTGCTAAAGGAATGGGCCTTGGACCAAAGCCGTAAGCTCTGGTCGGATACACCAGGACTGAGGCATGCGAAAGAACTTGTGACCGGCTTTTCAAACAGACATACCTCAGATGCCATCAATTCAAACCGCAACGACTTAAGGCTCTTAGTACGAGCCTTAACAGGACACTGCAAGTTAAACAAACACCTACACAGAACGGGGCTTGTAGACTCACCCACTTGCAGATTTTGCTGTGAAGCAGAGGAAACGCCCATACATCTCCTCTGCGAATGCGAAGTGCTCATTCACAGCAGGAGTCGCCATCTAGGTGGATACATAATAACACCTACTGACATCAGGGACCTCCCCTCCAAAAGCATAACACGGTTCATGAAGTCCGTGGGCCTAGGAAATGACCTTTAGGTCTAGGGTGACAGCTACAATAGATCTATCTAGGTCGCAGTAGCTATTTGGTCATTGACCAAGCCCTTATAACCAAATAATAATAATAAATAATACCCATCAAACTGAACAACTTTTACTATGGGAGCAAACAGATCGAAACAAAAAACAAATCAGCTGTTGCATACATTTGAGTCGGCATTGCAAGTATGTAACAGATGATTTTTTTTGCTCTGATCGGTTTGCTCCCATAGTAAAAGTTGTTCCGTTTGATAGGTAGACTCTTAGTTTTAAAGGATGCTAATGTTATCAATTTCACCCTGTAGATAGGGGTGCAGACACATTTAGCACAGACTCTACTCTCTACAAATTTGTTTGACCTCGCATACACAAGTGCGGCACAGCCGATCGATTTTGTGCTTTGACTATTTATTATAAGGACTAGCCTTGCGGTAGCATTTCCCCTCTGCCACGGTATAAGATTAATTGATCATGTGCATTTACATTCAATTTTATACCTTATCACTAAACGAGACAGCCTATAATTGCGAAACAATAATTTCGAACTTAGAACGTTTGGTGTTCACACGAGACTTCTTTTCATGATTTTAAACGTTTAAAATTAGAATCTAAAGTTATGGGGAATAAAATCCAAAGTTGAAGATTTCATGTCACCTCGTCCCCCGCAAAAAGTGGCAGAAATGTTTGTTAGTAGAATTACACGCGTAACTAGTCCCTATATAAGGTCTAACAAAATTAGGTGAAACTATTTTAAGGGGATGATCAGAACATCAAACTGAACAACTTTCTCTATGGGACCAATATCGAAATAGCGAAAAAAATCTGCTGTTCCATACATTTAGGTCAAGTAGGTTTGTATGGAACAGCAGATTTTTTTTCGCGATTTCGATATTGGTCCCATGGAGAAAGTTGTTCAGTTTGATGGTCCGATCATCCCCTTAAAATAGTTTCACCTAATTTTGTTAAACCTTATATAAGTGGTCAAAGATTTTTGTGGCAGGTACAATCAATTTTTTCGTCGCATTTTTCTAAGGGAATGTTGTTTAGTGTCATTGTCTGAATACACCCTTGAAATTTTATTTGCAATTTAAAACTAGTGAAGTATTGTATTGCTGTTGGTTTTTCAATAAAAATAAAAATCACAACATACATCATCATCATTACTTCATTATCAAGAATCCCACCACAAACCGCGGTCACACCCACTAAAACCGCCACACCAAAATAGATAGGTACCCAAAGAGTAATATAAGTATATTAGAAAAGAGAACCCACTCGTGGCAACATTATGCATCCACCTTATGTCAAATTGAAGGCTAGCTAGCGCCATCTATGTTTCACCGACAATAATTTAACCTATACTATACATACCTACTTATATCTACTCATACCAATGGATATTATTGTTTTTAATGCTAGTTTTCGTTCAATCCCGCACCGATCGAGTGAAATTCCAGTATCCTTACTATTACTGTAATCTAAACATTGGTAAGAGAACAACAGAAACTCCAGAACATCACTAAATCGGCACGAAATTGAACGAAAACTACAAACAACCCGTACATTACGCAAGATAGGTAGCCATTTTGTGATTTTGTCAATTTGACATTGACATAGACAATAAAATCTTTATTTTTCATAGTTCTGCGAAATATTTAATAGATGGCAGCACATTCTATGCAAACTGGATCGGAAAAAGCCACCAAAAGGCGACTGTCCTCCGCCTGTAGGTACCTATCTACAAAGCCCACAAATATCGAGATAGTGATGAATAACAAATGGCGCCCATCGTCCCAGCTGATTTGGGTCGATGAACCCGACTTGTTTACTCTCAAATGTGTTGAAAGATATCACATTAACTCGGTTGTATGAATTGTGTACATTGTAGTATTGTGTATTGGCTAATTTAGGCGGAGTCTTTTGGTAATATACTACTGTAGAAACTGTAATAGTCTAGGAAAAATACGGTTAGAGACACTTTAGTAAATTGTGTTTTAACTAATATCACTGTTAGTTTATAACACATTTGTCGAGATTTGGTGGTTATATAAGGTCTAACAAAATTAGCTGAAACTATTTTAAGGGTATGCTCAGACCATCAAACTGAACAACATTCTCTATGAGACCAATATCGAAATCGCGAAAAAAAAAAATTGATGTCCCATACAAAACTGCAAACACAACTTGACTCAAATGTATGGGCAGCCGATTTTTTTTTCGAGATTTCGATACTGGTCCCGTAGAGAAAGTTGTTCAGTTTGATGGTCTGAGCATACCCTTAAAATAGTTTCAGCTAATTCCGTTAGACCTTATATAGGCTGAGAACCCTGAGAAATACCTTAAAATCGATATAAATGAACAAATGGCAAGCTTATTTCTACAGATATGTCTTCCAGCATAACAGCAAAATTAATTACCACAAGGCAAATTTAATGTGTACAAGCAAACGGTAAATAGTTTTTGAGATTATAATTTTTGAATACGAACGAAATATTAAATATCTACTAATATTTACGATATTAACCGGGGATTCTTATTGTTATAAGTAAAACGTATTGAACGAATCCGTCCTGTACAAAATCACCAGTTTTCCATTTTTTGTTCATACCTTAATTTAATGTTTTGTAAATATCTTAATTATTTCATAATACACAATAAAAATCGGGGATTATTGAGAATTTATGTTTTTCAGGTATATATCTACTAATATTTCAAATTATCGCCTAAAGTGCAATTAACGTAACCTACTCCATACAAAAATCTGTAGATTTCCTATAAGTGCTTCTGTACATTAATGACTAAGTACTAGGTTACTGTTACAGTCAAAATAATACAAGTCCAAAATATCGGCCACATGAAGCCATAGCTCGGCTTCTGCCTCCGTGGTCTAATGGTTAAGAGCGTTGGGCTCTTGACACGGAGGTCATGGGTTCGATTTCCACTGGGGACACATAGTGATATGACATTTTGTGCGTTTTTCCCCAGTTGGTAAGGACATTGCAGGCTGAATCACCTGATTGTCTGAAAAGAAAGATGATTCCGTGCTTCGGATGGCACGTTAACCCGTTGGTCCCGGCTACTATCTCTGGTGGTATTAGTCGTTACATAAAAACCACGTTGGAGGCCGTAAGGCGGTCTGAAAAAACTCTGACACCAGGGCTCTGCCCACACGATAAGAAGAAGCTCGGCTTTAAGGTGGGTTGCAAAGGTGTCAATTTTATACAAAACTTTAACGCACGACACGCATAGACGGCATTGATATAAGTAATATTTTATGTATGGGAAAATAGTTTAGAAAATCTTATTGCCGCGTCGCAAATAAAATTTGCAATTTATAATATAATTACGAAGATATAAAGCTTTGAAATTTTGTATGAATAATTTCACAGCTTTATATCTTCGTTATTATTTTATAAATTGCAAATGTTATTTTTGACGCGGCATCTAGATTTTCTAAACTATTTTTCCGTATATAAAATATTAATTTTATTAAATCCCTCTACGCGTATTATGCGTCTAACTTTTGTATGGATTGAAACCATCTTAAGGGTACATTGGTAAACTTGTGCATTACCTTGGTTGACATTAGACAATAAACATAACAGAAGCAGGGATAAATTAATGATGTAATACCGCTGACATTCCTCGACGCGTAATTATATTTTATTAACATAATAACATGTAATCGTTTTCAAACTGTTTATTTTGATGTGTCATATAATGTTGAGTTGTTTCCTCAAATAGATGTAACGGGATGACACATTCTAAGTATCATTGATGCGGTTTTCAATGCAGATTTTTATTACATACATAGCATGTCAATTAAATCAACCCATATCAACTGACTGCATGGTATATAGGCTATAAGAAAGAAGCTGTACTAAAATGGCCGGCAACCCTTGACTGTACAAACCAAAATTTGTAGGTGACAGAAGAAGAAAGAAAGAAAATACTTTTATTTGCAAACACCACAAAACATACAGACATAATTATACATAAAAACTAAACTAACACACAATTTAAAAATTACATAATTAAGAGCAGTGTTCGGATACGACTCAGCATTATGCTAGGCTCAACGAGCTCAGCGCTGATTTTCAGTCGCACCCCAGAAGTGTCATTTCTGAAACTCGCACCCCCAAAGTTGTGATCGAATCATGCATAAATTATGACATTTTTACTGCTGATTTGAACGTGTGACCCCCAAAAATACCACTCCATGAGAAGCTGTGAAAGCTCTAATGCTCTAAAGCGATAATAAAGAGAATTGAAAAAATATGTGATACAAATCAGTCATTTTTCAAGGCAAGCTTATGGAATTCTTAATATCTGTAATCGATTTGCGCAATAGGTACTTTTTTCTTTTAACACTGGCAAAATTTTCGGTAACGCTCAGTAAAAATCGTCGCGGCGGTGCAGGTGCGACGTCGTTGCGTTGCAGTTGCGAAATAGCCTACGCTCAAAAATAGCTTGTTTACAAAACGGTCTTCAACTGAGCGACAATAATATGAGAAATAAATACAGAATTGGCGTTGTGTAGAACCAGTAATTTAAAATTAATCTTTTTCAATATGATGATACTAATTACCGTTTGACTGCCCAGTGATATAAACCAGCGGCTGCTCTATTAGAGTTCTGACTCCCATAATCCCACCCCATTATTTGTACCACCCTCTAAACGACACTATATCATCACGCTACCCCCACAGATCGGTGAGCAGCGCTATAGTGCACAACCTGTCTGTCAGCGCGACTCCAGCCAACACCCTGCATCACATCTCACAGGCGCATCAACAGATTGAAGCCGCCATACATCACCAGCCAGGCATTGAAGGTATGTTTATAAGATAGTGAAATTTAATAAACTGAAAGACTGTGAGTGATGTATATACCTATGACGAAGCCTGTTGTGGATATGAGTGATGTATTTTGTTTAATAAACTGAAAGTGAAAAGTGAAATTTAGAATATAATAAACATTTTATTTATGTATGAATACTTATTTATAATATTATTCAAATTCTTTTTACACTTTCTTCAATGACTATATTTCATTTGAACTTACACTTACTTATTTATTATCACTCATTTCATTGGTTGCTGCGTCTGACTACTACTAAAAAGGTTTCATCTGAAAATCAACACCCTGCTTTCGGGCAAGGTCTATGTTGAGCAGGGACGTATTTGCTGCAGTAGCATACAATAAATTACATGTTGTTCTATTGATGTTTTGTAAACTTGTCGTAAACTGTAATATTATGTGTGTGTTACTTATGAAAATATATTCTTTATCTATCTAAATTGTATAATAGTAGAGGGCGGGAAAGTAAGAAAGGTCTTAGATCTCATAAGCCGAGGTCAACAAACATGTGTACTGAGGCTTTCTTAATTACTGCCCGAGGTTAGTACCTATACTATTTTTCTCCTCGACGGAGGCGGAAAGCGGCAAGTTTAGCGCAGCGGGATGAAAGTTGACACTTTCCGCCCGGAGAGGAGAAATAGTAGATTACACACCGAGGGCAGAAAAGTAAGAAAGGTCTTAGATCTCATGTAATTGTCAACAAACACGTGATCTGAGGCTTTCTTATTTACTGCCCGAGGTTAGTACCTATACTATTTTTCTCCTCGACGGAGGCGGAAAGCGGCAACTTCGTTTAGCGCAGCGGGATGAAAGTTGACGCTTTCCGCCCGGAGAGGAGAAATAGTAGATTACACACCGAGGGTAAGGAAAGTAAGAAATGTCTCAGATCTTCAACAAACATGTGATCCGAGGCTTTCTTATTTACTGCCCGAGGTTAGTACACTATTTTTCTTCTCGACGGAGGCGGAAAGCGGCAACTTCGTTTAGCGCAGCGGGATGAAAGTTGACGCTTTCCATCCGGAGGGGTGATTATAGTATTACTTGTGCTAGTAAAGATTGGGATTTGTAGATAGTCTCTCTTTTTTCTAATAATGAGGAATATCGGGGCTCGTATTAATTAAATTCAAATTAAATATTGAAAAATTTGTCTCTGGCGGGACTTGAACCCGCACTCTTCCAAACCGGGGAACTGCGTTATCCAATTTCGCCACCGAGCCCACCAAAAATCAAAATTCACCAATTAAATTCAATCCAGATTTAGCACTTTTATTTATTTTTTCTTTTTTCCTTGTTATTTTTATCTATGTATAAGACTCCCTGTATTTATTTAATAAACACTGTTTGCCTAATCATTAAAGAACACTATAACCACAAATTGATTTCAATCCATTCATTAAAAGATTTCTAAAAAAGAAGGTTCTCTATTCTTCGGTATATTCTTTTTCCTATTTTTGATGTAGGTCATACACGATGACTAGCATTTCTTGACCGATTTGGATGATTTTTCGTCCTGCTCTCAGGACGAAAAATCATCCTCATCATCAGTTGAAATAGAAATCAATTTATTATGTGCATAATGTCAAGAAGTTGTTCATAAAGTTATTACAATAGTTCAATATGCTCTGCCTTTAATCGGCGTATAATAAAAATTCATAATCAAATGTCAAATCAAAAAATAAAAATAAAATTGAAACCTGAGATAAATTAAATAGTCATTATATAGATACATAGAAGTACATCAAAATCATCACAATATCTACAACTTTAGTTCAGTCTTATAATTAGTTTACTCTCGATTTTACCCCTTGCATGTACAATTAATATCAATGTTAACCAAACACCAAATTTTCCAACATCCAAATTACCAAAACCCAATTTTCATCACGGAAAAATGTGAAATAACACAATTTTTACAAAATCTCTAAAATTATAACCGATTTTAGAACTACGTGTTTTAAATTCGCATCTAGAAGAACATTTAATTATTTATTGGAGTCTGTATGAAGTCTATATTAAGTCAAGCCCAAGCCCAGCCGCGAATCATACGGCCTTGTTCACTAACACATGAATACAATAAAGGACAATGCTAAAAAAAACCCAGGCTTGGCGCAAATGAAAGTATCTCAGATTTTTAGTATTAATGTGCAATTAAATGCTACATAGGCGGCATCTTCGAAATCAGTAGCAAAATGTAGGAAATTGCTATTTATTTTTTGGCAGGGATTACTTTTATTCAATTGTTTTGATGTGAGTGATCCAGCCATTGTTACCACTTATACCAAACCACTATCTCTATCTCTCTTTCTCTTTTACAATTGAATAAATATAATCCCTGCCAAAAAATTAACAGCAATTTCTTACATTTAGCCACTGATTTCGAAGATGCCGCCTATGTGGCATTTAATTGCACATTAATACTAAAAAACTGAGATACATTTCATTTGCGCCAAGCCTGGGTTTTTTTCCATACTTCGTGAGCATTGTCCTTTCTTTGAAATTAGGATAAAATTTTTTACAATTACATTTCGTTCAAAATGATGAAACAAATTACCGTTCGACCAACCATGATAACAACCTTCGGCTGCTCTAAAGAGTTCTGACCCCCCACACAACAACCCCCCACTACACTAAGTATGAGGAGATAGTAACCCCCCTCCCTCCCGCAGGTGCAGCGCCGCCCCCCGCCGGGCAGCACCCCCCCGCGCCTGCGGGACAGCCTGTCGAGTTCAACCACGCCATCGAATATGTTAACAAGATAAAGGTGAGTTTTGTGTGGATTTTTTATGTTTTTTAGTTGGAGAGTATGAGGGAATTTGATTTTTGTATTGTTAATTTTGAAAATAAGACATTTGTATTCATCATATCAGCCATTAAACGTCCACTGCTGGACATCAGCCTCCCCCAAAATGGGGGGATTTGCCATAAGCGCCACGCTTGACAGGCGGGTTGGCGATCGCAGTTGGATCAAATCAATGTGTGTACTCTAGAGGATGCTGCTGCCCATCCTACAGTAGATCCCTTAGTCGCCTTTTACGACACCCACGGGAGGAAATGGGATGGTGCTATTCTTAGCCGACACCACACATTTGTATTAATAAAAAAAATTCAATGACATTTATCTCCATAAAGTGTCATTTAAGGACATGTTATATGTAGAAAAAGAAGGTACTAGAAGAAAGCACGTATTTTGTCATATTCACTCAATAAGAGATGCAAATAGCAAATTAGGTCTAGTTAAAAAAGTAGATCGCTAACTTATTGCTGTCCTTATCTGCGTAGCCACTTTTTTGTATTACGGCCACCTGACTCAAAAATGTCACATCATATAAATTATGTGTGTACAAAATATAAAATACTTGTCTCCGTCCCACAGTCCCGCTTCTCCCGTCAACCGGACAAGTACAAGCGGTTCCTGGAGATATTACACGCCTACCAGCGCGGCCATAGAGACGTGAAGGAGCCGCAAGCCAAGCAGCAGACCGAGCAGGAGGTCTACTCACAGGTACGTCTCTCGTATTTATATTTACAGGATTTATATATAAGGTCTAAAAAATTTAGCTGAAACTATTATAAGGGGGTGATCAGACCGTCAAACTGAACAACTTTCTCTAAGGGACCAATATCGAAATCGCGAAAAAAAAATCTGCTGTCCCATACGAGTTTCTGCAACTGTGTGTTAGATTAGAATCATAGTGAAGCACGGAGGAAAGAAAGGAGCAGAGGTGTCGCTATAAAATTAGGTCTGTAGCCATTATAGTCATGACGTCACAGTGGGATATAATGCCTATGATGCTCAGTTTATTTATTGTTCAATTCACACATTTTTAATGATATATCTGTTGTCGACAGGTGGCAAAACTGTTCGAGAACCAGGAGGACCTCCTCGCAGAGTTCGGTCAGTTCCTGCCCGACGCGAAGGCGGTCACCAAGCCGGCGCACTACCCGCCGCATGTGCGCACTCCGCCCCTCCTGCCCCCGCCACAGGTAACCGTCACACACATGTTACATGTTACACACCGGTAACTTATAACACACAGGTAACTTCGTTACACACATGTAACACCATGCACATGTTACTCGTTACACACAACATGTTACATGTTACGTGCAGGTGACTCGCGACACACAGGTAACTGTCACACACAGATAACTTATCACACAAATGTAATACGTTACGCATAGGTACAGAACAAAAAGGTCCTGCCCGAGTCAGTCTATAACTAGATTTATATATTGACTGAAAAGTGACCGGCAATCTTTAATTTTTGTGACCTTTTCGTTCACAGGCTTAAATACAGGGAGTAAGGGTAAACAGTTGCATTGCTTTAGGGGGTGATTGTACCCATGATACTGAACAACTTTCCCTCAGAAACCTATAGGAAATTCGCAAAAAAAAATTGGTCTTTCCATATTTGTATGAAAAAGTAGCAACATTTTTTTGCAAATTTCCTATATGTTTCTTACGGAAAGTTGTTCAGTATCACGTGTACAATCACCTATAGAATAAGTATTCTACTAACAAAATTATGAGTCTAATGTTACTTGAAATAAATGATTGATCAAACCCAAGAAAGAAATTGGGTGCCCTATTATAAATTCACACGGCAATCTGAAACTTCCTGATCCTTTAAAGTACAAGTGAATAGGCTTCTTCTGGGTGAGCTCGCTACATCTTCGACCCCATCTTCGTCCTGAGGACTAGATTGAGGTCAAGAGCAAACCCATACGTAATAAAAAAAAAAACTGATTTTGAAACTTTTTTTGAAGCATTTTTTTATATCATACTTTGTTTTTGTCCACGATTTCGTTTGCATGAATTTCTTAACCCCATTAGGGATAGATTTTCGCAAAATTCCTTTCTTATTACACCCCAACGTCCTCTGTAGAATCTGTATTACAAATGCCACGTTTCTATCTTCAGAGGTTTTAGTCTGTGCTTTGTCTGCCAGTCAGTCAGTCACGAAACTTTTACAATTATACAGGGTGAAATTGTTATCATTAGCATCCTTTTAAACTAAGTGTCTACCCATCAAACTGAACAACTTTTACTATGGGAGCAAACCGATCAGAGCAAATAAAAAATCAGCTGTTCCATACATTTTTGAGTCGAGTAGGCATTGCAGTTTAGTATGGAACAGCTGATTATTTTTTTGCTCCGATCTGTTTGCTCCCATAGTAAAAGTTGTTCAGTTTTCTGGGTAGACTCGTAGTTTAAAAGGATGCTAATGATATCAATTTCACCCGATGCAACTTTCTTGGCAGTAGTTGTAGTTAGTAAAGTTTCTAACAAACCTTAAAGATCTTGAATTGTGGCATAGCATAGCATTATGCTCACGACTATATTCTTTTAAAAGGATGCTTATGATATCAATTTCACCCTGTAGATAGATTTAAAAGCAAATGATGAAATCAATTACCGTTCGATCGACATGAGAATAACTAGCGGCTGCTCACAAAGAGTTCTGAATCATCAGTCAGCCTCTCACCCGCCGCTACAAACTCCACCGATGTCTAACAGTAACGTTACTCCACAGCAGCGGGTGGAGGGGGAAGTGGAGCGAGCACCCGCGCCGTCTCCACCGCCCGTGCTACATACAACACATCATGTACAGGTAGCTATTATTGTACTACTAATATCTAACTACCTACCTATTCACAGAATATACTCTTCCTGAAACATCGTATTCGCAGAATTTATCCATCATAAAACAGAATATAGTACCCTTCGTAAAATGTCAGAATTCGCGGAATGTACTCTTTAACAAACGCTCCTTTCGCAGAATGTACTCTTTAACAAACGCTCCTTACGTAGAATGTACCCTCAAACATCGCCCCTTTCGCAGAATGTACTCTTCACAAAACGTCCCTTTGTAAAATTTACCCTTCACAAAACGTCACTTTAGCAAAATTTAACCTTCGCAAAACGTCCCTTTCGCAAAATTTACCCTTCTCAAAAAGTCCCTTTCGTAGGACGCCAGAACGTTGTATTCTCAGAATGTACCCTAAGAAAACACAATTTTAAATTATATCAACATTTTATTCGAAACTTTCAGTATGATGATACAAATTACCGTTTGACTTGCCAGTGATATAAACCAGCGGCTGCTCTATTAGAGTTCTGAACCTTGATGACCCCTCCTACTACAGCTGCACCCTCACTGAACGTAGAACTAATCGTTACTGTATGGTCACCAGCAGCCCATCCCGAGCAAGCACAGCGCGGTGCCGGCCGCCGCGCCGCCGCACCCCAACCTCAAGAGGTCGCCTAGCTTCACCGCGCAGCAGCAGATATGTTAGTTTATTATATTATAATATTATATTACTAGATTATATACCAGATTTTAAGTCAGATCATTAGCTATCAAACAAAAAAATTTTTATCAAAATCGGTTCCGTAGTTTTTGCGTGATGCTCGTTCAAATAAACAAACACACAAACAAACAAACCAACAACAAATCCAAAAATTGCTGATATGGAATCTGCGGCCCGATTGCGCTAAGTTTAAACATCGAAATTCTATTCTTATCCAATTTCAGTTTTAATCACATTGCATTCCAATTACTATTCAACTGCGCTGAATTCCGCACCGCGCTAAACTTTATGTAACTGGCAGCCAATAACGTCTGAGCGATTTGTCAAAACGGCTCTAATGGCTGTCAAGAGCAGTACCACGATTAGCGCAATACCAAATGTGTCAAAAGTTATGGTTCGTACGTAGTCAAATAACAGTTCAATCACCGAATATTTACCGCAATTGCAGCCCAGGGACACCTAGAAACCATATCGTAACTATTTTTTTTCTTAATATCTTCAATGTACAGACACACTTCTGTTACAGTTTTATAATAGTGTAGATTTCATATTTATTACAGGAAATGGAAATTTCTTTTTTATGAAAGGTAAAAGGTAGAAAAGGACCAACATTCGAAATTCATTTGGGGATTATGTGATTCAAAGCTTAAATAAAAATTATCCCATTTTTCTTTCAATTATTTCTCGAGTTTAATCTAGAAATAAACATTTTAACGGGTTCTTACAGCGTTTTGGTATATTTGAGTTCCCGATATTATGTTTATTTTATTATGTTTTTATTTCTAGATTAAATAATAACCGCGTAACTCTCAAAAACTGTATTTCTCGAGTTATTTGATTAAATAGTTGAATGACATTTTATTCCTTTGCTTTAGCAAGCAAAACAAAAGAATGTCGTTCGGGAGTGTACGCGCGTCGCGTTTTTGCCTGCCACGAGGCTCCGCAATCCTCAATCTCTTCTTGTTCTTGACCAAAAACAATCCCTGATATTGGATAGATACTCCCACAAACTACTTGACACCGGTGGACAAGCAAGAGTCCATTAATCTTAACTATTATAAAACTGTAACAGAAGTGTGTACATTAAAGATATTAACAAGAAAAAGTTACGATATGGTTTTTAGGTGTCCCTGATTCCATATCACCTATTTTTGGATTTTTTGTTTGTTTGTTTGATCGAGCATCACGCAAAAACTACTGAACCGATTTTGATGAAACTTTTTTGTTTGATAGCTTATGATCTGACTTAAACTCTGGTATGTAATTTGTGCGGACGAAGTCGCGGGATAATTCTAGTTATAAATAAAATGTCATTCAAATTTTTTTAAAAGCTGCGTCTTTGCTATTGAATTTGACAGTTTTATTTTTAATTTCATTAAGGACAAGGATTTAAAACCATTCATCTAGTTTTTCTTTTTTAGGCTGGAAATTAAGCTGCTTCTTCTTTTCGTGTCAATGGTCCTTTAGTGGTGTTTTAGCTTCTAATTCTCGGTTATGTCACACTTGTCGCAAATGTCTTCCATCACATAATCAGTATTGTAACGACAGTTCCGTCAACAGCCGCGGGCGCGCCGCCTCCCAAGAAGCCGCGCGCGACCATCTCAGGAGCGCACTTGAGAGACGTCTCATACGCGGAGGCGGCCAAGCTCGCCACGGCACACGACTACAACTTCTTCGATAAGGCCCGCAAGGCGCTGCGCTCTCAGCATGTCTACGATAACTTCCTGAGGTATGTACCTACTTAGATAGATGGATAGGTAAACAATTTGTTTGTGGCGATACGCACATGTACATTTACTCGGACAATAAACTCGGACTTAAACAATAGAAGTGTCAAACTTGAGTTTTTTAAATATGACAATCCAGAGTCTGTCTTATCAAAAATCACCAATATTAACAGAACTATATCTCGACAGATGCCTACTCCTGTTCACGAACGAGATAATATCTTCCTCGGAGTTGCTTTGCGTGACCGCCCCGTTCCTGTGCCGGCATCCTGAACTGCAGAAGTGGCTGCAGGACTTCGTGGGACCAGCGTCTCCACCACACACACCCACCAACACCATACATACCGGTAAGCAGCTAGTTTTTATCACATAGCATATATGCTATGCTTCTTATAAGAAGGAAAATATCGTGAGGAAACCTGCATACGCTGCAGAAGAAATTGTGATGCGTATATTTTACTACTTTGACTATACTAATAGAATTGTAGCATGCGGATATTGATATACAGGGTGTTAGGGTAAACAGTTGAACTACTTTAAGGGTGATTGTATCCATGATACTGAACAACTTTCCCTGATAAACCAATCAATCAATCAATTATACTTTATTTGACACCAAAAAACAGAGTATACAGAGAGCAAACAATCAGGAAATACAAAAGGCACAAAAACAGGCGGTCTTATTGCTAAAAAGCGATTTCTTCCAAAAACATATAGGAAATTCGTAAAAAAAAATTCGCTTTAGTAACTACTCATGTAGTACAGTGATAAATTATTGCTTTGAAAACTAGTAATTGGCTAGTCTATATTTGCTTGCGTTGAAAGTGATTTGTTAATCTATCAATACATTTTTCTGGATGACCATAATTTACCTTCATTGTCTGCCAGTGGGATACCTTACCTAATTTATAATTCGTACCTATTAACTTTAATTAAAGTGACTCGGTGTCGGACGCTCGGCGGAGTAACAACTCTGTTTCGAACGTTCGTCGGTCTAACTCCTGAGGATGCTCCTTGGTGGAGCGAAACACGTGTAGAGTAGAAATTATTTGGTGGGCAGGTTGTGTTGCATAACGTAATACAACTTTGTCTACTAGGTACTTAGAAGCGGAGGTCTTGATACAATCGTGTCATCTACATATTAAAGTGTACTGTTTAATTTAATTACAATCGAAAATTGAAAGCAGCTCGTGAGTTATTGGTCGCTATGGTCTGTTTCAATTTCAAATATCAAATATTTATTGCATTGGCACATTGTTGTACATAGTAATGAAGTCGTACACTCATTGACTAATAATCGCTATTTATTTACTGTCTATCATCCCTTACAAATAATGGTGATATCTCTTACAGCATCGTTCACGCACACGCCGCTGGGCGCGGGCGCGGCGTCGGGCAGCCTGTTCGCGGCGGCGGCGCGCGAGGCCAAGCCGGCGCGCTACGAGCCCATCGGCAGCTATGGCGCTCAGCTGAGGCATGACCGGCCGCAGGGAGACGCTGCCATGGATATAGGTATGTCACTTTTTACAATATTCGCCGTAGAAAAAAAAGGTAATAGAAGGAAGCACGTGTCTTGTCATATTCACTCCATAACAGATGCGCATAGCGAATTCGTTCTAGTTAAAAAAGGAGAGTTCTACCTTATAAAATAATCTATACTATTATAAAACTGTAACAGGAAGTTTGTCTGTACATTGAAGATATTAACAAAAAAAAAGTTATGATATGCTTTTTAGGTGTTCCTGATTCCATTTCACCAATTTTTGGATTTTTTGTCTGTCTGTTTGTTTGTGTGTTTGTTTGTTTGAACGAGTATCACGCAAAAACTACTGAACCGATTTTGATGAAACTTTTCTTGTTTGATAGCTTATGATCTGACTTAAAATCTGGTATATAATTTGTGCGGGCGAAGTCGCGGGTTAACGCTCGTAATGAATGAAAATAAAATAAAATCAGTTTATTTCAGACAATGTCCATTGTGTGGTTAGTAGATACATTCTTACTTATTGCTGTCCTTATCGACGTAACCACTTTTGTACTACGGCGGCTGTCTGACTCCGGAGTCGCTTCATATAAATTGTATAGGATTTAATGACTATTGCTATCTCATACGCGAGTACACTGATATTACGTCTACTAGCGTAAGCGACAAAATGTTCGTCTATAGTTCCGGTTTTTCTAATTATACCAAAAAAAGATTTCTCCTTCAGCGTTTAAAGTTGATGTCGATGAAGTAAATGAAACTATATGTTAACAAAACCGTTTGTTTTGCAGATCTGACGACGTGCAAACGTCTCGGTACGTCGTATTGTGCGCTGCCTCGCGAGGCTGCCTCGCGCCGATGCTCGGGACGCACCGCACTCTGTAAAGAGGTACGTTAGTTTCATATAAATTTAAGCCCAAGCTTTTTTTTTCTTCAGTTGGTTACAGAGGGGTCAATTTTATACAAAACTTTGACGACGACAGGGGTCCTTCTTAACATGCTGACACTATTTTAAGAGAATGATCAGAACGTCGAACTGAACAACTTTCTCTATGGCACCGACGTCGAAATCGCGAAAAAATCTGCTCTTCCATACAAAACTGCAAACCTACTCTGTCCACTACTACTAAATGTATGGGACAGCAGCATTTTTTTTTCGCGATTTTGATGTTGGTTTCATAGACAGTCGTTTAGTGTGATGGTCTGATCATCCCCTTAGCATTTTAAAAAGGATCCTGTATATGGAAATATAGTTTATGAAATCTAACAGGATATCATTAGCATCCTTTTAAACTAAGAGTCTACCCATCAAACTGAACAACTTTTACTATGGGAGCAAACCGATTGGAGCAAATAAAAAATCAGCTGTTCCATACTAAACTGCAATGTCGACGTGCGAGTTCGTGACTCAAATGTATGCAACAGCAGATTTTTTTTGCTCCTATCGGTTTGCTCCCATAGTAAAAGTAGTTCAGTTTGATGGGTAGACTCGTAGTTTAAAAGGATGCTAATGATATCAATTTCACCCTGTAGATGACATAATATTATGTAGTATTAGATATTCTTTCTTATAATATAGCAACAAATACGTTTTACGTACATTTACACGCCAAAAACATAATACTTATACTGTGATAGAAGGTCAATAAAAAGGAGATTTAGTCCAACTTTATTGCCGACAAAATCTCAGCAATTTTCACGATGTTTTCTATTTTTAACCGACTTCAAAATAAGTAGTATATTAACAGTAATGTATCTCGCAGGTGTTGAATGACACGTGGGTCTCTTTCCCGACGTGGAGCGAAGACTCGACGTTCGTGACGTCACGCAAGACCCAGTACGAAGAGTACATCTACAGGTGCGAGGATGAGAGGTTCGAGGTGAGTTGTACATGCCCTACCATATAGTTATACACCTAGCTGTTACAGGACGACCAGGAAAATTTTATTCAGTGTACAATTTGGATACAATTTTATTTTCTTTGATTGTATAAATTCTTATAAGTCTTTTTATACCGTTTTATGCCGATTTTTGTTCATGATTTATAGTTATCATTAAATACATTTTTGCAGTGGTGTTTTCTTGCTATTACTTACATTTATTAATGTTTTCTCAGTAAACTCGAAACAATGATCCTCGTGCAGTGCTAAAACTGACGCCTCGTGGGTCGTGCGCACAGTCGTAACGTAAAAAGACTAATGCGGCTCACCTCGTGGGTCACCCGCACAGGCGTACGGTTTGGGTGACTCACGCTGTAGGTCATGAGCACAGGCGAAATGCGATAGAACTTGACCCCCCCTCGTAGGTCATGCGCACAGTCGTAACATTGAAACTATAAATGTGGTTTGCGTCGTGGGTCAACCCGCTCAGGCGTAAGGTATTCGGTGACTCGCGCGGTAGGTCATGAACATAGGCGAAATGCAATTGAACCGGCTCGTTACGTGGGTTCTTCAGCACTGCGGCCCATTTGTCGCCGACCTACGGCGTAGGCCGTCAGCAGCAAAAAAAAAAATCGTCAGTATATTAAGAAGAACCCTGTATTGTATATTAATATTCTTGTACTAAACTGTGTACAACTTGCCCACAGCTGGACGTGGTGATAGAAACGAACGCGGCCACAATCCGCGTGCTAGAAGGGGTACAAAAGAAGCTATCTCGCATGTCGGGCGAGGAAGCCGCCAAGTTCAGACTGGACGAGTGCCTCGGCGGACACTCCCCTACGGTCCACCAGAGGGCGCTGCGCAGGATATATGGTGATAAGGTGGTACGCACTCATTTTGTATGTATGTCCGTCTGGCTGGGAAGTTGTGGCATTGGTGAACTGTTCATGTTTGGGTCTGGTATGGGGTATTTTAAGAGGAAATGCGGTCTGCATAAAAATAGAAAATTAGGTTTTTAACAGGAGTGCGATTTTTGAATCTCATTCGCTGAGCTCAGCTGTTTAAAATGTCTAAATTACTATTAAGATATGCATCTTTCTACTGCTGATTTAACTTTAAAAAATGATACTCCAGGAGTGTGATTTTTGAAAGTCAATTCAGCAGTGGAAAGATGCGTATCACAATACATTTTCAACTGATGAGATACAAAAATTGCACTCCAGATCTTTAGTTATCACGCTTGTTCCCAACAGTGCGAAAATGACAACTGCAGCTCGGATTCATTGTACCTTCATAAAATAGACGACATCACGATTTCGTATTCCCCTGTTTCGTTCTCTAAAACTAAATCGATTTTAATAATTATTTCAAGACTAATATGAGAAAGAGTCGGGCGATGTTTGTATGTTTTCTTTTTATATTGTTTTTATTTGTCAAATTTGCGTGCTTGCGTGCGTGGAGACCTGAACACAGCGGTCTTCTTCTCACAAGAAAAAAACATATCTTGGTATGTTGACTGTTTTTTAAAGGGATGATCAGACCATCAAACTGAACAACTTTCTCTATGGCACCAACATCGAAATCGGCATTTGGCTCAAGTAGGTTTGCAGCTTTGTATGGAACAGCAGATTTTTTTTCGCGATTTCGATGTGGTGCCATAAAGAAAGTTGTTCAATTTGATGGTCTGATCATCCCCTTAAAAGGTGTGAGCATATTAAGAAGGACCCTGTATACAAAAAATATTTGTTCTATCCAGGGATCAAACAGGGGAACAAAGAGAATGTAACTCACTACGTTATTAGAGTCGGGACTTCCATACTAAAAACTGATCGTGACCGATATCAAAGAATGTATGAAACGTGTGCAACTGTTCAAAGGAATTTAATGGCGCCGGTGCACGTTTCATATAACATTTTTTTGTTAGAGACTTGCGCGAGTCTGCAGGGGAATACGTTTGTATGAACTAAACGGAACCCGCCTTTCCTCTTAAGTTGTACCGCGGCGTGCCTAAAAACATATTATAATGGTTTTTCATGCACAATACAGTGTGAAAACTTAAATTCCATTCATCTCTCGCCGTCATTCCACCATTCCTTTTTTACACATAAATCATCTTTCCCACAATCCATTCATATTTTCGTAACCGAATAGGGGTCTAAAATTCGAGCCATTTACTAACTTATGTGCTTAAAAAAATAGGTTGGGTTCGTGGTATAAGTTTCATTGATTCATTTGATACTATCTCATTGTTTATTTAGGAGGAGTGATTCTAGTTATGTTTGTGATATACTTTTTTTTTCTTTAAATAATATGTACCAAACCAACAATCCATAACAAAAGTGGTGGGTAACCCAATTAACTTCCTTTTTAACTCCCGACGAAGGAGTGGTCATATAAAGTCTTAACAAAATTGCTGAAAAGTTGAAAGGTGATGATCAGACTATCAAACTGAACAACTTTCACTTTGGAGCCAATCTCAGGAAACGTGAAATAACATCTGCTGTTTCATACATTTGAGTCTAGTAGGGACAGCAGTTTTATATGGAACAGCTGATTTCCTTTCGCGT
This sequence comes from Agonopterix arenella, assembly GCA_927399405.1. Lineage (NCBI taxonomy): Eukaryota > Metazoa > Arthropoda > Insecta > Lepidoptera > Depressariidae > Agonopterix > Agonopterix arenella. Next base: position 1,628,603 of record OV656716.1, on the reverse strand, counting down.
TTCCTGCAGTTAATTCCACAGAAGGTTGATCAATTTGATGGTCTGGATCTTGGAGCCAACCTCAGTAAATGAGAAAAAAACTGTTATTTCATACATTTGAGTCGAGTAGGTTAGGTACAGCAGTTTTGTATGGAGCAGCTGATTTCCTTTCGCGTTTCCTGAGGTTAACTTCATAGCGAAAGTTCTTGTGAATTCACCGTTTCAGTATTTGCCTGCTGTCCCTTACACATACACATACACACACTATTTTGAAGTTAATATCTTAATAAACCTGCATGCTTCAATTTCGAAGCATGTATTGTACCACAAAGTAGCGACGGGCTCACTCCCCATCACACTGGACAGAATTTCGGTACTACTTGGTTTTTCAGAATATCTCTGATCCCCCTCTGGGAATATAGTCTTCAGAGCTTATGCATCTAAAAAAACGGTTATCTCTGAAAACTTCAGTGTGACATGCCCGGTTAGATTTTTGGTACATATAAAAGTATAAACGGTACTTATAACTAATATAATTCATTTCAGGCGGTGGACATAATAGCAGGCTTGAAGAAGAACCCAGTGGTGGCCGTGCCAGTTGTACTGCGCCGGCTTAAGGCCAAGGAAGAAGAGTGGAGAGAGGCTCAGAAGGTAATTTATAACAATAAACCGCACTCAAAGCCATACCATTTGATTTAAGGTAGTTGCAGAGGGGTACAATTTTATACAAAACTTTGACGCACAATACGCGTAGACGGTATTGAAAATCTAGATGCCGCGTCACAAATAACATTTGCAATTTATAAAATAATTACGAAGATACAAATACAAATACAAATACAAATACAAATCATTTATTTGCTAATAAATAGGGTGAGTACAGTAAATGTTAGTAAAGCTTTGAAAATTTAAGCTTTATATCTTCGTAATCTAAACTATTATAAAACTGTAACAGGAAGTTTGACTGTACATTGAAGATATTATTAACAAAAATAAAGTTACGATATGGTTTTTAGGTATCCCTGATTCCATATCATCAATTTTTGGATTTTTTGTCTGTCTGTTTGTTTGAACGAGCATCACGCAAAAACTACTGAATCGATTTTGATGAAACTTTTTTTTGTTGGGTAGCTTATTATCTGACTTAAAATCTGGTATATAATTTGTGCGGACAAAGTCGCGGGTTATAAAAGCCTTGCTTAGTATTTGGAGTTTGGATATTGGAAAGAGTCTGATACTATATGTAGTACGGACACTCCCTGCCGTATGAAGCGCGGCAGAAAATAGTAGGCGATGGTCAGTAGTACAGGTCTGTTAACTAAAGCTGGCGCGTTCAACACATTTACACATTGCGCTTGTGTAGTATCTGTGAATAAGCGCGCGGCGTGACGTCGTACTGCATACGCATCATGAAAAGTCTGCCCGTCTCTCTCGCGCGCGGTCTATCTTATGAGCGTGAAGGGGACAATTATTGTTTTTCTTTTGCTACTGTTTATAAATACAGCGTGATGTTAAATGTTAGCGTCAGTCAGTCACGTGTGATCGACGCGCGGCGCGAATCATAATAAAAACAAGTAACACATATATATTTGTATTTATTTATCTACAACGCACCCATTTTACTAAAAACTAACTCTAGTCTACACTTATGAATCAATTATTTGAAAATCATTTATTTTTAAACATCATGTATAGTGAAATTGCATAAGTGTGAGTACTGTGAACGCGCCAGCTTTAGTTAACTGACCTGTACCAGGTTTATAAGTCTCACCGATGTACCTTCGCAGTTGACAAATTTTAAAAGCGCGCGAAATTATATTGACCAATCAGAATGTGACACTTGACGCTATTGGCTCCATAGTCTGCTATTCGAGTTGGAGCTAGATAGAGAATACCCGATTTTGCACTGCTCTGCGCAAACGAAGATTGACGAGCGGAATTATTTTCCTGGTCGTACAGTACCTCTTGTCAGTTTTTCCCATTTGTTTGAAATGACAGCTAAGTGTTCATGAGCTTGTGCCCTGCAGTGAGAAGTAGGATGATGATGATGATGAGTGAAACTTAACTTAAATTTACCATCAACAGGGCTTCAACAAACAATGGCGCGAACAGAACGAAAAGTACTACCTAAAATCGCTCGACCACCAAGGCATCAACTTCAAGCAGAACGACCTAAAAGCTATGCGCTCCAAATCTCTATTTAACGAGGTGGAGAGCGCATACGCAGCCAGAGCACCACAGCCGCATCTAGTCGTCGATTACTGCATGCACAGTCGACAGGAGGGTGAGTAAAGACTTGGGTACTTTAGATTAACTGCAGAACTGTAGATTCGTCTATTTTTCATAGGTTATTTGCCAACCTAGTCACATCAGCTACAAAGCGTCAAAACGCGTGGTTTGTTTGAACAACGTCGTTATTCGTAGGTAATAAAATATGACATCAAATTACTCATCATAGTTTTGATAGTTTATCCTGTTATTAAAAATAGTCTTCAAGCTAGAAAAAATTACTAAAAAATGTTCTTTTAGGCAAGTAGGTACCCTATAGACTTGAAAATATTAATGATATCCATTCGACGAAGTTTTTTTTTCGTATCTTGCGCTATAAGGCTGATCATCATATGGAATTTTTAACTTCCTGCTTGGATCCGAGGGGTCAGATTTCGAGGTCGAAGTGTTTCAGCCAGTCTTCCGCTGCCGGGGTTAGCCTGTCAAGTTCTTCGATTCCACCGGGGAAACAGCGCAGAGGCTGATGCTTTACTAATATAGCCAGCTATGCCTGCATTTTGTATACAATAGATTACATTATAAAATACTTAATCGAACGAAATTTATAACATTTAAAGAGACAATGATGAAACCCATGCGATGTGCTTATAACAGAATGTTTATTGTTGATTACACGCATGCTGCCTTCCTACTGATATGTCTCTTGTAGATTACCACAAGGTAGTAAGTCCGTCACCATAATTTTTAATCGCCTGTGGGTACAAAATACAATACATCCCTCGAAATTGAACCATGCAGCTTCCCTCACGATGTTATGACACCTTCACCGGAAAGCCAGTGGCATAAGAATTCAGATTTCATATCGACCTAAAATGTATAGTACTAATAAAAACATATCTCCAACAGCGATCAAGATAGTACGCGACGCGGCAGAGCTCCTAATCCACCACGCAAGACGACAGACAGCAATTCAAAAGGCAGAGAAACGCCGTATCAAGCAGCTACTGCGGCAGTTCCTACCAGATCTGTTCTCACATCCTCGACAGCCGCTGTCCGATGACGAGAGGGACGAAGGTATGCTATATGTTTATGTAAACATAATATCCAAACGAACTCTGAACCTAGGACTACTGTCTTGTCAGACCGGCGTGGTAACCATCACACCGACCGGGTCGTCATAGTAGCAAATAGTTTTCCCAGCTCACTAAAATAAGTAGATCCTTTTAATGTTTACCATGAATGAATCAAAAGTTCGTTTTTCATATTAAGGTGGTTGCAGAGGGGTCAATTTTATACAAAACTTTGACGCACAATACGCGTAGACGGTATTAATATAAGTAACTATATATATATGTCAAAATAGTTTAGATGCCGCGTCACAAATAATATTTGCAAATTATAAAATAATTACGAATATATAAAGCTTTGAAATTTTTCATACAAAATTTTAAAAGCTTTATATCTTCGTAATTATATTATAAATTGCAAATGTTATTTGTGACGCGGCAACTAGATTTTCTAAACTATTTTTCCATATATAAAATATTACTTTTATCAATACCGTCTACGCGTATATTGCATAAAACTTTTGTATGGACTTAAACCACCTTAAAGGCCTCTTTTTTAGAAATAGTAGTATGCAGAGACAATGATGAAACCCATGCGATGTGTGAATGTTATTGTTGATTACACGCATGCTGCCTTCCTACTGATACGTCTCAATAAACATTTACTATTAAACTTTCCTCCGTTTTTCTTCGCTTCAATCTGCGGGGCAATGGCATGACACAGCAAAGTCACATCTCGATAGAGATAACGAAAGTGATAACTTGACGCGTAAAAGCGATAGAAAAGGTACGGAATAAGGCCAGGTATCCAACAAAGCGGAGAAGAGCGGAGATGTGTGCTGGTTTGTTGACAAGCGACAAGCGGCATCTCCGCTCATCTTCGTTCTCATCTCCACTTTGATTGCGCCATACAAATAGGAGAGGAGATGGGTAAACAACGAAACTAAATCCTAAATATTGGTTACGCCAAATAAGTCACAGCCAATGAATAATTCATAACATTTTACAACTAAGGCTTTTGTCCTGCAGTGGGATCTCACAGGCTATAACTAACTTGCTTATTGTTTACAGAAGAGAAGGAAGAGCCAGCTAGTCCGGACAGTCCAGCGGAGCCGGCGGACAAGGACAGCGATAAGCCCGTCGCAGGCGTCAAACAAGAGAAGCAAGAGGTGATATATTGTTTTATTTTACCCGCGACTTCGTCCGCACGGCTCGTAGAATAATAAGCTTTCAAACAAAAATATATTAATCTAAATCGGTCCAGTAGTTTTCGCGTGATGCGCGAACGAACAGACAGACAAAAAATTTAAAAATTTGTGATGACACCTAAAAACTATACTATTACTTTTTTTAATGCCTTCAATATACAGACACACTTCTGTTACAGTTTTATAATAGTTTAGACTAACTTTTTTTTACCTCTGATTCGGTTCTGGTATAAGTTAATGTTAGATATGACAGGTACACTAAATTTTGTACTTATTGGACAGGAAAAACAAATTTTAGTTTTATTATTATGATAAACGAGCGTTAACCCGCGACTTTGTCCGCACAAATTATATACCAGATTTTAAGTCAGATAATAAGCTGTCAAACAAAAAAGTTTCATGAAAATCGGTTCAGTAGTTTTTGCGTGATGCTCGTTCAAACAAACAAACAAACAGACAGACAAAAAATCCGAAAATTGGTGATATGGAATCAGGGATACCTAAAAACCATATTGTAACTTTTTTTTTTGTTAATATCTTCAATGTACAGACAAACTTCCTGTTACAGTTTTATAATAGTTTAGATTACGTATAGAGATAATGATGAAACCCATGCGATGTGCTTATAACAGAATGTTATTGTTGATTACACGCATGCTGCCTTCCTACTGATATGTCTCTCATTAAACATTTACTATTGTACTTGATGAATCGACGTTAAATGAACCGTATTCCCTCATACATTTACCTTTTGTCCGCGATTCCGTCTGTGATGATAAGTTAAAAAATTATCCTATGTGTTCCAGTCCATATTCTATCTGTGTGCCAAAAGCCAATGCCTTAAAATCCGCGAGTTTCCAACCAGTCAAATCAGCAACTCTTTATCAAACGTCAAAACACGAGCTTGTACTAAATGATGAATAGTGACGCCATTGTTTTTCGTCGTTGGTTGGATACTTTTAATGGTTTATCCTTTTATTAAAAATAGTATTCAAGTTACAGAATTTCTCAAAATGTAAGTTTAGCATTATTTTCAAACGTATTTTTTACTGAGAAGATAAAACTAAAATGTGTTTGATGGAGTCAACTCCCCAAATGCGTTTTTTTTTATTTTCGCCAATTTTTTTGAGCGAAGCCCTAATTCAAACTCGAATATTAAAGTTCAGAATAAAGTTGGTTACAAAAAAAATTTTTTTTAACAAATTAACCTAATGAGTATATTATCAACTTTAAGCCTTTACATCTCCGTTCGTACTGAGTTTAGGGATCATCATCATCTTATTTAAGAGCTACGCTCTTGTCGGTGGAGTATTCGCCAATCCTGTCTCCTTTCCGCTAGTCTCTTGAGTTCTTGATACGATACGATATCAACCTTTTCCTTCACTTCGGCCAGATAACTCTGTCTAGGTCTTCCTCTGCCTCTTTTCCCCTCTATCTTCCCTTCCAGTATGGTTTTAAAAAAATTGTTGTTTGTTATCAAGTGTCCGATCATTTTTCCCCTCCGGTTTTTGATTGTTTTTAAAATGTTTCTCTTTTCTTTAACCATTCTTAACACCTCTTCATTTGTTATTCGTTCCGTCCAACGTTCGTCTATTCGCCTCCAACGCCGCATCTCAAAAGCTTCCATCCTATCCTTGCCTATCTCGATCTCGTTAAGTCAATGTCCACGTCTCGCTACCGTACAGTGCAATGCTCCAGATGTACACTTTAATTAGGCGTTTTCGGATAGGGATATACATGTAATAATAAATGTTGTTTGTTACTTTATTCTGAACTTAAATATTTAAGTTTGCTTAATGGCCACGTCAAAAAATTTGCCCAAAAATAAGGAGCCAACCTTCCATAAAAAATCCCGCATTGTCTTTTTATTCTAATCAGTTCGTGCGTGTTTGCATCGCCACAAACTCACATTTAATTTAGTATAGAAGGAATAGTTAAAATTGAGATAATTTACTTCGTTATTATTCAATGTTCAGTCATTTCATCAAAATAATTATATTGTTAAATCTAAGTCAAATGAGTGCATTGGTATTAATATTTTTAAGCCTTCTGGGATACTTTCTATGTTGCGTAGCGATTTATTTTTAATATGTTTTCCAATAGTCTTTTTGTCACGAAATGGTGCCGGTTACAAAATCCGGGATTTTACGGAGTTTTGTTAGGCGGGGTAGGGAGTAATTATTAATTGGACTTTAAAACTGTAACCGGCACCATTTAATGACAAAAAGACTATATTAAAAAAAAGATTAAAAAAAATTCGCTACCCAACATAGAAATCGAAATTGTGTGTCCCAGAAGGCTTTTAAATTAATAATATTAATTTCAATGCACTCATTTGACTTTGATTTAACAATATAAATTATTTTTGAGCAATAAAATAGGTTTTGAAAATAAAAAAATTAGGTATTTATTAGAAAAAACTAACGTATTTTTCAAAACCTAATGGTTGTAATGTTTTGTTTATTTGTCTCCAGTCGTCGGAGTCGGACAACGCGTCGGATAAGAGCGGGAGGCACAATAAGAACGACAAGGAGAACAAACCCAAGAACAACAATAATACTGACAGTAAAGGTGAGCAAATTTAACATTTTGTTAGATAGATTTGTATGGAGAACAAAAGCACAAAGTCTCACCGGACTGGTTTTAACAGAATTCATGAGAGACAATGATGAAACCCATGCGATGTGCTTATAACAGAATGTTTATTGTTGATTACACGCATGCTGCCTTCCTACTGATGGTCTCTCAATAAACTATTTCTATTATTCTTGACGAATATTCAACGTTAAGGGCCTATGTCGAAAAATAATTGAAGCGAAATGGGCGTGTGATAGATAGCTTATATCACTGCCTGGTGTGAGAAAGAGATGGGGCGACGCGCGCGCCTGAAACGACGCAAGCATAAACAAACTTTATTTAATTGTGATTGTAATATTTATGTGGTGGGGCGGAAAATGGTCAGTAAAGTCAGTAAGAGTCAGTTTTTTTGGCTAAGGTCAGTAAAAGTCTGTTTTTTTTTTCGAAAAATGGTCAGTAAAGTCAGTATTTTAAGGATCAGGGGCTACGTTTCCATAAAAGTGGTCTGGTTTCAGTAGATTGAGGTGAAAAAAAATGCTGTTTTGAAGTCGGAGTTCCTCTCCTTCTCATATCTCTAATCTCTTAACATATCTTTTTCTTTTTGGTAGATCCCTAACTTACCTTTAATTAAGAATTTGTATAATTATATCACAGTTCTTTTTATTGTTTCGGTGATTAATTCATCAAATCATAACAAAACATTTAAAGCTGCGGGAGAAAAACATTGTCCAATTTTGTAGTCACATGTAAAATTTTGATAAGATTAGATAGAGATTTGGTCAGTAAATGGTCAGTATTTTAGAGGGTTTTAGTCACTAAAATCAGTGTCCACCCCTGAATGGGCGCGTTTTAATTACTTTTCACATTTTTTTGTACGACGTAACTGATAGGAAGAAAGAAAATAATGCTTTATTGCCAATTACAACTAGAATTAAAACTAGAACAAATTAAACATAAAGAAATAAAAAAAACACTCAATTAAAACAAAAAGAAAAGAAAAACAGAATTACTGGCAGGGACTCAGCTAAGCTGGCTACAGTCAGTGCTACTGGCAGTAAGCAGCGCAACTGATTAGAACAGAGAACGAGAGTGCCATCTACCGATGCTTCCATACAATATATTAGCACGATAGATCTATTTCTCAAATATGCTGTTATTCATTCGTACCACATGACCAAACCAACGAAGCATACCTTTCCACATTCTTGTTAACGCATATTTCAATAGAGTAATAATTCATAACAGTATGAGATGTAACAAAAACAATTATAACCCAACAGAGTTGAGCACGAACCCGCCGGCCAACAACGTCAAGCGAAGCAGCAGTAATGAGGACAGTGGCTCCGTGAAAGAGTTCAAATCTGAACTGGATGACGACTTCAGAGACCATCCGCCCAATGTGAGTTGTGTTTGTTAACTGTTCGTTATGACAGATGATCTACGATATCAGGGCCCGTTGGCCCGTGGTCTAATGGTTATTATCACAGAACATTATAAATAAGAGGGGTAAAAATGCAAAGTAAGGTGGAGTCTTGTAATTGCAACTATGGAGCAATTGCACTTATAAGAATCACGATTCAGTTCTTCTCTCAATAGACTTATGTCTAGTCATCTAGAAGGCAAGTGTTGGTGTAAAGAGAAGGACTGAATTGTGATTCATATAAGTGCAATTGCTCCATAGTTGCAATTACCAGAAAGTTGTAATTACAAGACTCCACCTTAGCGCTTTTGCTTCGGAGACGACTGTCGCCACTTGTCTTCCCGCTTATGCTGCTACAACTACAGATGCCGTCTCGCTCGCTCTACGCCACGCGCCTTACGGTGCTATGTAAACAATTGCATATGCATAATTGTGGCATGCGTTCCACGCCTACTTTGCACTTCTAACCCCTCTTATAATGTTCTGTGGTTATTATTATTATTGTTGAGTGAATGGGGCACTCATAGGGAAAAATTTTAGGGTAATAGATTATTGTGGTATGGGCATGTATTGCGGAGAGACGAGTGTCATGTTACGAGACGAGTGTTAAGTATGAATGTGGATGGCTGTGGTAGGAGAGGCATGCCGAAGAAAAGATGGATGGATTGTGTGAAGGATGTGAAAATGATGTAAAAAAGGTGTGTGTTTAAACGACGGCTAAGAGAAATGAATGGAAGAGGATGATATATTGCGCCGACTACAAATAATGGGAAATGGGCAAGACAATGATGATGTAAATATAACCCCACATCCCGTTGAGCACCACAATGGTGCTGCGACTGCGTACATGGGGGTATAACAACTTTAACATTGGAAGCGTCACATCGCCCCCATGGGCTGTGGCGTGCCGAAAATGTTCATACATTTTATTTATTATATCAACACAAGGCTCGGCGTAGAATACCTTTGAATTATGCTAAATTATAAGGAAAATAAATAAAATATCTTGGTCATTGTCAATTTTTCACATAGATTATCTAGTCATATTTATAGTACCAGAATCTAGGATAGACTTGTATTATGATGACTAGAGAATGGTATACAAGAAGTGACAAACTTTTATTGAGAATTATTATAATACATGTTGTCATAAATTGTTTAACGTATACCTATATTATTGAATACTAGCCGGTGCCCGCGACTACGTCTGAGCTTCGTCTGGACAATTCACGAACTCTCACTCAATATCTTTATAAATTGTAGCCTGTGTGTTATTCTGATGTATAAGCTATATTATTGTAAAGTTTCATTAAAATCCATTCAGTAGTTTTTACGTGAAAGAGTAACAAACATCCGTCCATACAAACTTTCGCGTTTATAATATTAGTAGGATTCATTAAAACAGTACAGCCAGCAATCATATTGCACCGACCGCAAATAATGGGAAATGGGCAAATCAGTGATGATGAGTGGGGCAGACTTACACCTGTGGCACTGCGACCATCGCTGATCTTTTGTTAACGCCCCTTCTGCAGTTAAGAATCGCAGTAGGTTTATAACATGGAGGTTTTGAATCTCATCTGGAGACAGTACCTGTGGTCTCAGTCCGTACGGAGATATAAAGGCTTGAAGTTGAAAATATTTTCAATACTTTAACTTCAAACCTTTATATCACCGTCCGGACTGAGTTAAATGTGTCGTAACAAATTTTGTTTGTTACTTTATTCTGAACTAAAATATTCAAGTTTGGTTCATGGCCGCGCCAAACAATAGTCGAAAAATAAAAAGCGCCATTTTTAGGCATTGGCTTTTGTTTCATAAATTTTTACACTCTGTATTTCCATTAAATAACCAATAATTGCCACCCAAACAGGAAGCTCGCTTCGTGTGCACATCATCGTGGTACCTCTTCCTGCGACTGCACGGCACTCTCTGCCAGAGACTTGCCTCCGCGCGCCGCACCGCCCTCTCCCTGGCCGAGCAGGAGGCGAAGGACAAGAACGACAGGCATCCCAGCGTCGCTACCGCCCTCAGGCTAAAGCCCAACAGTTAGTATATTCATTATCATTACGTGACGTCCACTGCTGGTCATAGGCCTCCCCCAAAGATCGCTGCAACGACTGGTCCTGCGCTGCCCTGATCCAACGGGTCCCCGCCGCCTTCACCAGGTCGTCGGTCCACCTTGTGGGGGCTCACTGCCTACCCACGCTGCGCTTTCCGGTACGCGGTCGCTACTCGAGAACTCTTCGGTTCCACCGGTCATCGGTTCTGTGCCCCGCACCACTGCCACTTTAGTTTAGCAATTTTTGGGCTATGTCAGCTGCTCTGGTTCTTCTGCGGATCTTTTCATTTCCGATTCGATCTCGCAGAGAAACTCTGAGCATAGCCCTCTCCATTGCCCTTTGGGTGACTTTCAGCCTTTTTATGAGGCCTTGAGTGGGCGACCACGTCTCTGTTCCATATGTCATCCTCATCACCAGAGATAGGATATTCGGATGCATATTTAACTAAAGTTAATTTTTGCTATGAAATTATGGAAACGGCTCCTTAAAACTTTTATTTTTATTCTATAATTTGATTTACGACAGCATTTTATATCGAACTAGAGTTAACCCGGGACTCCATCCGCACAAACTATATACCAGATTTTAAGTCAGATCATAAGCTATCTAACAAAAAAAGTTTCATCAAAATCAGTTCAGTAGTTTTTGCGTGATGCTCGATGAAAGAAACAAACAGGCAAACAAAAATTCTAAAAAAGGTTTATTTGGAGTCTGGGACACCTAAAAACCATATCTTAATCTTTTTCATGTAAATATCTTCAATGTACAAGACACACTTCTGTTACAGTTTTATAATAGTTATTACGCTAATCGTTCTTTGATCAATTGATCGATGGCGTAATCCTTACTCGATCTTGAGTTTCTTGTTGAATCTTGTCTATTGTACCTGTAACGTCTGATACAATAACCCATTATCATCTTCCAGACTTACCAACGGACGCGTCCACACCAGCGGAATACTACACGGCTCTCCTGGAGCTCGTGAAAGGCGTCCTGGACGGCAACACGGAGGCCTCCGCCTACGAGGACGCCGCGAGAGAGATGCTCGGCATCAAGGCGTACCCCGCGTACACGCTAGACAAGCTAGTGTCCATCGCTGTTAGACAGGTCTGTACCAAATATTAGCATAGCATTGCCAGGGCAACGGTACAGGAAAACATCGTGAGGAAACCAGCACGCGCTGAATAAGATATTCTGATGCGTATGTGAAGTCTACCAATCCGCAGTGAAATTCATAAACGTTTTTAAATCTTAGTTCGAGGTATCGTATGGTAAAATACATACATTTTGACTCTACTTAGATTAAGTTTACGCTCAAGACTTCTTTTGAATCTCGACTTTGGAGGGTAGGGTCCGAGATGCGACCGTAAAATTATCCAAGGTGGAGTCTTGTAATTGCAACTACGGAGCAATTGCACTTATAAGAATCACGATTTAGTTCTTCTCTCAATAGACTTATGTCTAGTCATCTAGAAGGCAGGTGTTGGTATAAAGAGAAGGACTGAATTGTGATTCTTATAAGTTCAATTGCTCCATGGTTGCAATTACAAGACTCCACCTCACCTATTTCTTTGGTGACTGAAATGTAATAATGAATGTTTACACAGTTACACAGGGATTAAGTCAACTGCGCCGAGTTGTGTAGAAAAATCTGATCGCAAGTCAAACTTCTTTAAACCTGGCAACCCTAGAGAAGCGGCAGACTACGAGGTGGCAATCCGTTTTCATGTACTTCACAAAAAGATAGGTGAAAAATGTTATACCAAAAATCATAATGGAAAAGGTAGTTGCGGCAAAACTTTTGTATGCAACTTGGCGGCGTTGAATTAACCTCTGTTTAAACATACACTAGAATCACATTTTGTTCACGAAAGAAATAAGTGCATAATTTTACGGTCGAATGTCGGTCTAGTAGGATGTATTTCCAAGTCTAGAATGAGTCGTATATATTAGGACATGAGACAATGATGAAACCCATGCGATGTGCTTATAACAGAATGTTTATTGTTGATTACACGCATGCTGCCTTCCTACTGATATGTCTCTGTAAAGGTCCCCAAAAATAATTGTAGCCTACGTTGAATATAGAGAAAATTTCCCATCTCTTACGCGATTTAGAAGTTGGTCCGATAAAGAAAGTTGTTTAGTATGATGGTTTGATCCTCCTCTTAAAACACATGCTACCAACTCCTCCCACGCTTCTGCAGCGCGTCAACCATGTTTGCGGAAATGCGTACTGATGGCTTTCACGCGATCATGCGGAAGAAGACGGCCTCTCTGCTGGGCAGGACGCGGGGGAGCACCAACACCGTTCTGAAGGCTATTGTTGATAAATTTGGCTGTCCCATTCTGGCTCACTGGGTCAAACTGGTGAACAGAGTGGGTAATAAATGATTTTTATTTTTTAGTTTTATTTACCGTCGCCAATGAATAAATACTCTATTTTAATTTTCTCTCTCACACACGTTTACTCCGTGTATAGTAAAGTAAAGTTAGTTAACAGCGAACACAACATTCCTCCTTGATACAGATCTAGCAATAAGTAACTAACCTCCCTCTCCCCACTCCGCACAGCTACAACACTGCGTGTCGGAGCCGTGGAGCGTGAGAGCGACGCAGCTGGCGGCGCGCGGCGGCATGCGCGGGCCCCTCGCCTACGTGCGGCGCGCCGCCAGGGCGCTGCGCCAGGACCACACCGCCTTCCTTGTTAGAGTGGTATGTACTAGTACTAGCCATACATATAGCATATAATATATAGTATAGGGCTAGATAAATATTATAAAACAACACATACTTGACACATATACGACATTCATTTTGCTTACGCTGATAAGCTGAACCACAACGTAACCACTTATAAGACAACGATAGTCATAAAATCCTATACAATTTATATGAAGCTAGATGACTTAATCCGGAGTCAAGCCGTTGTGGTACAAAAAAGTGGCTACGTCGATAAGGACAGCAATAAGTAGCGATCTCCTCTTTTACAGGAACGAATTTGCTATGTGCATCTCTTATTGATGAATATGACAAGACACGTGCCTCATTCTAGTACCTTCTCTTTCTACGACTTGAGAAAAGTTCTTGAAAGAAAATTCGCTCGCTTGCACCCACGCAGTAAAGCACTTGCTTACCTTTTGTCATTTTTTTCCCATTTGTATGAAATCACAGCTAAGTGTCCGAGTGGTCGCTGAGTGTTCTGGTGTGATGGCTATGGCTAATTGACTTTTTTTTCATAATTTTTAAACTGTTTAATTGTTTATGAAATTTCACCTTTTCATGGACCAGCAGCCCTTTGTTGCCGCCGCACTTTGCACCGTAAAACACAAAACTTCTAAAAATAACCTCTAAAAATATTTTATTCAACAGTACGGTGGAGACGAATGCAAGGTGACGTTCGAGCTATTAGAGGGTGTCGCGGAAGGACGGACCTCCCCACAGCTCAACGATAACAACAGGCTCTCACCTACCAACCAGGTAATTTACTAGTACTTACTTATATAGGGTGTTAGGGTATACAGAGGAGCGATGCTAGCCCATACGGAAGAGAGCTAGCGCCTGGTCTGGCCTGTACCACTAAGTTCTTCAAAATTTATGTACGGTTGTGTTTTAAATATGTTCTTTGTAAGTTCGAATTCGAACTCTCATGTCAACATCCAGATTTTCGATCCTACTTCACCCTTTAGTTTAATTGCCATGGACGCGACCCATTGTTTATCTTAATGGTTAGTTGCGAATGGTTAATAGTTTAACTCACGTTCATAAAGTCTCTAAATCTCGACTTTTGAGTTGGCATCGTGTTGTATATATTTTCCAACATTTTGCTTGCAGCGAAATACCAATTGTTTCAATAGATAGACATACTTTTTGTTATCATTAGCTGCAAGGCTGATTTAGTATTCTTAGGGTGAAGAGCATCTCTGTGATGGGGATGGACCAGGTCTGCCTGCATAACTCCAGTCGGTTTAGGAGATACAGTCATTCAAAGGTCGGACTTTAGTACGGCTGTATCTCCTAAAAAGCCGATCGTTAATTTTTAACTGACCTATGAACGGCTGTAACTCCTAAACCGACTGGAGTTATGCAGGCAGACCTGGTCCATCACAGAGATGCTCTACATCCTATGAATACTGAACCAACCTTGCATTGCAGCTTATCATAACAAAAAGAACTTCTATCTTCTATACTATGTGGTATAATTTTCTCCGACGTCATTGTCAGGTTTAAAACCTTATTATAACTATAACGTTTATAACCACAGACGCGAGCAACAACAACAAACGGCGAAGCAGTATCTCGCCTAGCAGCGTGGTCCCTCTACACGGAGCGATACTCCCGGCCGGACTCGAGACCGCGTCTCCGCAACAAGCCCATCTTCCTGCGACGCAACGCGCGAGCCGCAGACCACGTTAACGTCGCCGCCGGCGTCGCGAGCGGCAGCGGAGTCTCCCACGCGCGGAGGAAACCCCCGCGCATACACGACCATAGCGAGTGTACCCTAGCCAGCACGCTACGGTAACCAACTTCCTCAATGCCATTCTATACACATACACTCACCACGTCGTACAATAACAAAACCCCAAAATAGCACATGTCTCTATACTTCATTCTAAATAGCAACGAAATATTAAGGTAATTTTGCATTACAGAAACAGAGATTTGAAACACTTCCTCTCACTTATTCTTAGAACAGCTTTAATAACGTCCGAGATATGTCAAAAACTATATGTTTAAATAAATTACATTTGGTAATCAGAATTGGCCAGAAAGCTAAATAGGAATCCGAAAATCTCCTCGTCCTTATTTGGAATGAAGTATAATATCACCTCAGTTCAGGGCTGCGTTCACAACCTTTGGGTGCGGTTGTTTGGTTGTTTTTCAATCTGAGGTACGGAACGAACACTTGTTTTTCAACTCGCTCTAAGGTACGAAACGATTCATTGTGGTTTTATAACCTCAAATTTTGACATTGACGGTAATATGGGCTTTCAGGGCTTCCATCATTTCAAAATACAATAAAAAACTCATCTTACATGTTAGCGAATCAAAAAGTAAATAAAAATAAGTTGAAAAACAAACTTTTATTCAAAACGAGCGAAAAGTCAAGTAACCACAGATAATAAAAACGCCAGACTTTTACATACATACATATTCTCACGCCTGTCTCCCACTGGGGTAGGCAGAGACAACGGAACGCCACCTGCTACGATCCTGAAATACCTCTCTAGCTTCCTCCACATTCATAAGACTTTTTTAACCATTTATATGACTATTTTGACTTGTAACAGTTATATTACGGTAATTTTGTCATAATTATACTGTTGCTTTATGCGTCTAATTTTCGCCTATACGACAAAATTGTTAGTTAGGTTGTCACGATTTTAAATGTCTATGTCCATTGTTCAGCAGTGGACATCTATCGGCAGAGATGATGATGACATCGTTTTTTCTTTAAGTAGGGCCAATAGATTTTGATTTAATCTATACTATTATAAAACTGTAACAGGAAGTTGGTCTGTACATTGAAGATATTAACAAAAAAAAAGTTACGATATGGTTTTTAGGTGTCCCTGATTCCATTTCACCAATTTTTTTATTTTTTGTCTGTCTGTTTGTTTGGGTGTTTGTTTGTTTGTTTGAACGAGCATCACGCAAAAACTACTGAACCTATTTTGATGAAACTTTTTTTGTTTGATAGCTTATAATCTGACTTAAAATCTGGTATATAATTTGTGCGGACGAAGTTGCGGGTTAACGCTCGTATTTTATACAAGTTTACAATAATTAAAATTGAAAAACGAAAATAATACGAAAGAAATCATACAAAAACCATTGTTTTACTTTCGATAGTAAAACAATTACTAAGTTCTAGTAGTTAATGAATAATGCAAGAAATTGTGTATATAATTCTTACTAAATCTAATTTGATGAACATAAGCTGGCCACGCGACTTTATACATTGTTCTACCTACGCGCGGCTAGGAGTGCGATTTTTGAAACTCATCCTTTGAACTCAGCAGTTGAAAATGTCAATATTACTATGGAGATATGCATCTTTCTACTGCTGATTTGATATTCAAAAATCATACGCCAGGAGTGCGAGTTTTGAAAGTCAAATCAGCAGTAGAAAGTTGCGTATCTCCATACATTTTCAACTTCTGAGATCAACGTATGAGATTCAAAAATCGCACTCCAGCTTATTCTCGTATCGCGTAGCTCGATGTGTCGCCGTGTGTACACTCCTAAATCCGATCCCTTTGTATACTAATCCCCTCTTCCCCCCCACAGACTGGTAGCAGGGCGGCCCCACCAGCTGTACCGCGCGGGGTCCCTCTCTGCCGCCCGGGCGTCGCACGCGCGGCTCCACGCGGCGCGGCGCGCGCGCTTCAGAGCGTGGCTCAGAACGAGGACGGCCAATACTTAACGCTAGGTTTGTCGAGCGACAGAGCTATGTTGTGAGGCGTGAGTTGGGAGCACGTCGGTGATGGTGAATGATCGGTGGGGTGTCCACTTGGTTATTGTATGATAGAATAGTATTTTGTTTTAAAATATATACTTATAAAACAGGTCCGGCACTGACTGACGGACAGGTTAAATATTCAGAAAGTTTGGGCTCCATCTTGTTTAAACGAAAAGGTATAAAAAACTACCCAATCGTAATCCGCGTAGTCCCAGCAACGCCCATTGCCGAGGTCCGTACCCCTTAGGGGTGCCCCTTGGGCAGGTTGCTTAAGTTCATTCATTGGTTCGGTAGACCTACCAGGGCGCTTCGCCGTCACTGGTGTGGTCCCCCCATAGTCCGCAGTAATAAGTAGTCGATGCTCCCCGAGTAAAGCTGTATTTGTCTATTCGAAAAAAAAAGTGACGAAATTTATTCGTTTCAAATCATTTCACAACTAACGAATAAGTGTCACATACAGAGTATGATAGCTAAAATTAAACGCAAACTAGGAGGAATATCATAACTTCCCAAGGAAATGGAAATTATCCTTTTCTATCCTTGCATTTCTTATAAAATTCAAATTTACCAGTTTTGTGTTGGCGAAATAGGATTGGGCGTTTTCTATTTGATAACGCTTTTATAGAGCTTAAGCCTAAAAAGCCGTGGTGGTCCAGTGGCGAGTAACCTTGCCTACCGTGCAGGAGGCGATGGTTCGATCCCCGTCCAGGCCGACTCTTACCAATGAGTTTTTCGAAATTTATGTACGATTTGTAACACCACTGGCTTTTCGGTGAAGGAAAACATCGTGAGGAAACCGGCATGCTTCAATTTCCAGGCGTATATTGTACCTACTGTCCATTACAAGTGGCAGCGGGCTCACTCCCCGTCACACTGGACAGAGTTTCGGTACTACTAGTGAAACATGGATGTTGTGAGGTTTCAGAATATCTCTTGACTACCCCCTCGGGGAATATAGTCGTGATCATAAGCTTACCTAGCTTAACCTTTTCGTTTAAACAAGACTGAATGACGGCGTTAAACGCCCTGAATATGTACCCAACAACGCACAACCTAAATCACTGAAGATAAAAACATGGAATGCATATTCTACATAGCATATAGAGGTGCAGTAAGGATTTTTTCTAAAATCGGGCCCTATTAACAACGGGAGTTTTAAAGTGTTCTGAAATACATGCAAACGAAGTCGCTGGCAATCGCTAGTAAATATACCGCACCGAACCACGCGGCTCCAGTCCAGGGGTGCGATTTTTGAAACTCATACTTTGAACTCAGCCGTTGGAAATGTCAAAATTACTATGGAGATTGCATCTTTCTACTGTTGATTTGACTTTCAAAAAGTCAGCAGTAGAAAGATGCATATCTCCATAGTAATATTGACATTTTCAACTGCTGAGCTCAGCGAATGAGTTTCAAAAATCGCACTCCAGACAACTTGCTGTGCTTCCATTACTTTTAATGTATGCTCAGTGAAAGTTTTTCAGTTTAATTAGTAGAATGCAATATTAAAGTGTCTGTATTGATTAAAATTTTATGGACATTGTACAAGATTCATGACCTTATCGGTATTCGAACCTAGGACTGGCTTTGGCAACATGGTGTGATTACCGTCACATTTACTGGGTCACCATTCAATTTTATTATGTCTTCTTCATACAAAAACTTTTAAAATATCCATCTACATTATTCACCAGACAGATTATCCGACGTAAACGTGTTACAAAAATAAAAATTTAAGGGGGTGGTTAAGACCATCAAACTGAACAACTTTCACTATGGGACCAATATCGAAATCGCGAAAAAAAAATCCGATGTTCCATCATCATCATATCAGCCGATAGACGTCTACTGCTGGACATAGGCCTCCCCCAAAATGGGGAGATTTGCTATAATCGCCGCTTCATATTTGCGATGTTCCATACTAAACTACAGATCTACTCGAGCTAAATGTATGAGATTAAAAATATTTTTTTCTCTATTTCTATGTTGGTCCCATAGTGAAAGTTGTTCAGTTTGATGGTCTCAACAGCCCCCTTAAAAGTTTTAATTGTTTATTTTTACTTTTGTAACAGCCTGTATACAAACTCACGTCTCACAAATAAGAGGTTATAGTTTAAACTAGATGAACCTCTAAGCGAATAAGTACTTGATTGTAATCACATTACAATACAAAGTACACAAAACAGACTGAACTTAGCGTTATTTGGTTTACAACTGACATTATTACTTGTTGAATTAGTATATTGCTTTAATTATTCACTTTTAGTCTTCGATAAAATATAAAAAAAACTACATAAATTAACGCTCCAGATTAAAAAGTGCCCTAAAACGAATATCAGAGGGCATGCCACATGCTATTTTTGAGCGTAGGTGATATCGCATCGACTTCGCAAGTCGGTATAGCGCCGCGATATCTCACCGACATCGCTTCGATTCCGTTGATACACTGATTGATCTCTGAAATATCGAGGCGTTATAGCAACGATATATCTATGATATAGGGGCGATATAGTTCATTCAACGCCTACGCTCAAAAATCGCTTGTATGATGTGGCCATTAAAAATTAAAACGTTGACTGGTATCTATCACAGCATTTCTACCGATGACAATTGGATTTTGGATACCATAATCTCAATGATTGTTTTTGTTTCAGTATTACTCCATCTATAGGGTGAAATTGATATCATTAGCATCTAAGAGAATACTCATCAAATTGAACAACTTTTACTATCGGAACAAACCGATCGGAGCAAACAAAAATCAATCAAACAATCTCGACGAGCGAGTTTTTTTGCTCCGATCGGTTTGCTCCCATAGTAAAAGTTGTTCAGTTTGATGGGTAGATTCTTAGTTTAAAAGGATGCTAATGATATCAATTTCACCCTGTATACTGTTTTTGCCAAGATTGTACGTCTATTTGATCGATTAATTGTAAAAAAGCGTATGAAAATGTTAAAGCAATATCCTGATTCCAGAATAAAGAAAGCTAATTATTAAATAAATTGTCACACCATTGAACGCGATCCGAAACATTGAGGATCACAGGGTACCGCTGATTTTGTCAACTCTCGAATAATTTATTTTTATTACCTTTAAAACGGTTTCATACAAAATCAGTCACAACTTTATTCTACAAAAGTTTAGTTCGTATTGAATGGTGTTGACAATGATTGCATTTCTGTAAAATCTCAATTTTAACGGCGGATTTTTCGCTGAAGCCGCGTTTTAGTGGTGAAGGCAAACCCTGTTGGGTCCCTAGTATTAATACACCGTCGTCGCTTGCTCCTCGATTTGTGCAAGACTACCAATGTTATGTTTATAAAGAATTATAAGTAATTCAAAATGGTATTAACTGCCTCAGAAGTATTGGAGATTCTATATGTGTAATAGTAGATTACACACCGAGGGCAGGAAAGTAAGAAAGGTCTCGGACCTCATGTTGTCGGAGGCTTTTTTACTTACTGCCCGAGTTTTAGTACACAATTTTTCTCCTCAACTGAAAGCGGCAACTTCGTTTAGCGTAGCGGGACGAAAGTTGACGCTTTCCGTCCGGAGGGGGTGAAAAAATACATACTTTCAAGTATGTGATAGCCATATCAGACAGTGTAAGCGATACCGCAACGGCGTCGCTACTAAATTGTCGCGATTTTTACTGGGACCGACGATACCGACGGTATCGTTCCCATATTTCGGCGATATCGCTGCAATATCGTTCCGTCAAGGCCTACGCTCAAAAATACCTTATGTGATATTGCTCTTAATTCAAATCAAATTAACGATTGAAAAATTTTGTCTCGGACGGCGGACTTGAACCCGCAACGGGGCTGTGCTTTTTTCCAATTAAGCTATCGAGCCATCGCGTGTTTTTCAATCGTTAAATTTGATTTGAAACAACATAACTGTAACATGTTAATAATCTGTTTGAATGTAAATTCAAAATCAGATTCCTTTTCGGATCTGTCATAATTAGAGATCGGATATTCGGATGCATATTTACCTAAACAATTTGTGGCTATAAAATCATGGAATATATGTGTCGCGGCACTGAATCAGTATTGCGTCGTCGATGCCGTTACGATATCCCCCTATACTCAAAACGCTTGCGTGATATGACTTCAAAGTTAATCCATAATCTAGATTTTTCTAGGTTACAAATAATTATATTTCTCGGTATATCTCTAATACTTTTGAAGCAAAACATCTTTTTCTTTTTGTATAATTTTTGTCCAATTTGTACTAATGTATTAATTTATTGTGAAATGCAAATTTAGATTCCCAATATTGGGTTTATTTTTGTGTGTAATTTAGCATTAAAAAATTATTATGCACTATTTTTTATGCTAAATCTAGCACTAGTATAAAATTGAACTATGTAAATTATTTTTCTTGTAATATTGGTAGTAACTTGTAATAAAATTAAAACGCCAATGTAAATACAAAATGGCGGAAATCGAGTGGTAAGTTATAAAAAGATCTCTTTATTTGTCTTAAAAGTACAGAGTGGATTATTGCATTTTGTAAATATGAGTGAATGGATGTCAGTGGTTTTTAGCTTTTACTTGAGATTGAACCAATATTGTTAATTTGTAAAGAAAAAATGACTTGTCAGAAAGAATAAATAAATATTATTATATTTATAATAAAGTTTTGTTTTACTTTCACCCTAGATCATACTCTACATCATATTCCTACTCTTACTCATTATGAGGCCATTTACCAGTGGCGCCTTCAACACAAAATTTTATATTTCTCAATCAAGAAAACCTGAAATAAAGAAGTGCTACACCTAAAAGCTTTTGTTATACTTAAAATACTCTGTTTTTAACAGACTTCAAAAAAGGAAGAGGTTTCTCAATTCGACCGTATACACGGTGAAATTGATACGGTTTAGTCCTCTTTCGCCGGATTCCTTATTACATTTTAATTGATTGATATGTATCATGGGTACAAATCAAATATCTTTGCCAGCTTCCTGATATGTATACATTTCCGGTGAAAAAAAAGGGACTTGTCCAAACAAGAATCTGGCCAAAATGGAATCTGTCCAATAAGGAATCCGGTGAAAAAGGACTAAATCATTGATGGTTTATCATTTAGCATCCTTTTAAACTAAGAGTCTACCCATCGAACTGAACAACTTTGGAGCAAACCGATCGGAGCAAAAAAAAATCAGCTGTTGCATACATTGGAGTCGCGCGCGTCGACATTGCAGTTTAATATGGAACAGCTGATTCTTTATTTGCTCCAATCGGTTTGCTCCCATAGTAAAAGTTGTTCAGTTTGATGGGTAGACTCTTAGTTTAAAAGGATGCTAATGATATAAATTTCACCCTGTATATATTTTTTTTGTTATGTTTGTTCGTGGATAACTTCGTCGTTTATGAACCGATTTTGATGATTCTTTTTTGTTGGAAAGAAGATATTCCAAGGGTGGTACCATGATAAGGAAACCAGGACCTGATGATGGCAACTCAGCGAAATCGAGGGGAACCTTTGAAAATCGTGGTGCCGGCTAGTGCGTTTTTTAAAGCACTACTATTAAATTGAACTAATGAATTTACCACTGAAAATTGTGAAATAAACAAAATGTTAACAAAAAATTAAAACCGCCATAAAACAAATGAATGTTCTTATGATGCGAACGAAAAACTCATTGGCTGCAATATTATTTTTTAACTTTTTGTTTTTTTGAAGGCGGTTTAAATTTTTTGTTATTATTCGTTTAAACAAGAAAATATGAAATTGCAAAGTATTTATTTTGATTTTTCTGAAAGTGGAATGTTTCAAACTGTAGATACATATTGTGAAAATGGTGATGCACTTTATTTAAGATTTTCTTGATCAGAAATCTGAATGTGATGAGAAAGATGGCGCCACTGAGCGGAACAAGGTTATATAAAAAATAGAACTATACAGGGTGGAAAGTTGAGATGGGGCACAAAGGACAGCTACCAGAAGTATTATAGCTACGAGTTGGAGACTAACCTTAACTTTTGGAGTATTTTCTGCTGCATTCACAAATTTTCAAAAAAATTTACGGTCATCGAGAAAAACTGCAATATTCGCAAATATTTGTTTCATATAATTTTCATATAAGGGTCAACCGAGGTCGAGGTATTAGAACTCGCAGAAAACGCAAAATTAAATTCCCTTACATTTGGTAGGAAATTTCAAAATCACCTAGTGATTTTTCAGGTGTGATTCAGACTATGAAACTAAACAACTTAATATGGGAGCAAAAAAAAATCGAATGTTTTTTACATTTAATTTTGAGTCTAGTTAATATGGAGCAGCAGTTTTTTTTAGATATCAACTATGCTCCAAGAGTAAGTTGTTGAAGTGTTTACAAAATCATCACCCTGTGATTTTGTTATTTCCCTACTAAATCTATGGGAATTTAATTCCCTCGACCTCGGTTGATTCCATAGAGACTTATGTTCCTTATCAGTAAGAGAATCGAATAGGATGAAAAAGAAGTTTAGTGAATATTGAAATTTTTCTCGTTGACTTAATTTTTTTTTTAAATATGTGAATGTGGAACTAAAGCACTAAAAGTTAGGGTTAGTCTTTTAAGATGTTTGCAGAGGGGTCAATTTTAAACAAAACTTTGACGCACAATACGCGTAGACGGTATTAATATAAGTAACTTTGTGTATATGGAAAAATAGTTTAGAAAATCTAGATGCCGCGTCACAAATAACATTTGCAATTTATAAAGTAACGAGCGTGAACCCGCGACTTTGTCCGCACAAATTATATAAGGTCTAACAAAATCAGCTGAAACTATTTTAAGGGGATGATCAGACCATCAAACTGAACAACTTTCTCTATGGGACCAATAACGAAATCGCGAAAAAAAATCTGCTGGTCTATACAAACCTACTCGACCTAAATGTATGGGACAGAGGATTTTTTTTGTTCGCGATTTCAATATTGGTCCCATAGAGAAAGTTGTTCAGTTTGATGGTCTGATCATCCCCTTAAAATAGTTTCACCTAATTTTGGTAGACCTTATATACCAGATTTTAAGTCCGATCATTAGCTATTAAACAAAAAAAGTTTCATCAAAATTGGTTCAGTAGTTTTTGCATGATGCTCGTTCAAACAAACTAACAGACACAAAAACTCCAAAAATTGCTGATATGGAATAAGGGACACCTAAAAACCATATCGTAACTTTTTTTTTGTTAATATCTTCAATGTACAGACAAACATTCTGCTACAGTTTTATAATAGTTTAGATTACAAAGATATAAAGCTTTAAAATTTTTAAACAAATACAAAATTTTTAAAAGCTTTATATCTTCGTAAATATATTATAAATTGCAAATGTTATTTGTTACGCGGCAACTAATTTTCTAAACTATTTTTCCATACATAAAATATTACTTTTATTAATTCTGTCTACGCGTATTGTGCGTCAAACTTTTGTATGGACTGAAACTACCTTATGAACGTTTTCTTGTATCTAGCGTAGCTGCCCTTTGTGCCCCATCTCAACTTTCCACCCTGCATACCTACTACCATCATTCTGATCAAGGAATTATACTACTTTTAATCTAATCCAGGCTCGGATCGATTGAGGATATGTACAGGGTAAAATAAAACATGAAAGAAAAGCGTAGTTTACAAAAATCTATATTTGAAAAACAACACTTACGGCCCCAGCAATTTAAAATTAACTGCGACTGAAGACTTACAGCGACGAATTTAAGCCTAACTTAACAATCATGGAAGACAATACAACAACGTAAACTAGCACTAACAATATCAACATTTAAAACATTTTCCACAAAAATAATAAGGAGGGAATTTCTGATTCCGGTCTAAAAAAAAGTAGTTCCTGACATCTCGATAGATGGCGTTGACGAAGATTACAAAATTTATGTTGAAAATACAAGTAAAAAAATAGTAATGAACCGTTTATTTAAATTAGCTGGAAAACATGAAAACTTCGTCAATGGATAAAAATAAAAACACCACTGAAGAACCATTGACACGAAAATAAAGAATGGATGCTTAGTGAAATTCATTTTGGCAGGCTTTATAATCACAAGACAAATACCTATGTTAGCTTCCAGGAGTGCGATTTTTGAATCTCATTCGCTGAGCTCAGCAGTTGAAAATGTCAAAATAACTATGGAGATATGCATCTTTCTACTGCTGATTTGACTTTCAAAAATCGCACTCCAGGTCACAATCTTTGGACCCATAATGTTACTTCAACGTCATCTATCGAGGCAAGTTAAATTAAGTTTTCTATTTTTGCCAGCAGTCAAGAAAACCCCCATTATTTAAAGATTTTTTGCAAAATAAGAAGCCACGCAATATCCTCGTAGAAGGTAGAAGTCGCCAGCATGGATAGCGATCTTTGAAAATGGTATGGTCAAATTAGGTACAAAATATGTCAATATTTACTTCTTTGTGACTGATTTGTGATTTATTTATATTTAATAAATAGAATTATATAATTTACAAGGCCGTTTTAGACGAGGCACAAAAACAAATATACATGATTTACAGTTAATTCTTATTTATATTATTGATTTTTAAACATGTTACAGCCATGTTGTGCTATTTCGAATCAAATTAAAGATTGAAAAATTTGTCTCGGGCAGGACTTGAACCCGCACTTTTCCAAACCGGGGAACTACGTTATCCACATTTCGCCACCGAGCCCACTACCCAGAGAACGAAATTTACAATCTGTTGCGTCTTAATATTCCAGAATAAAATTCCAGTTGTAATGCTGGACTTGCGGGTTGGTTAGTTTGTAATAACTACCAGTAGATGGCGCTCACGTCCCCTTAAGACGCAACAGATTGAAAGTTTCTTCAGTGGGCTCGGTGGCGAAATTGGATAACGCAGTTCCCCGGTTTGGAAAAGTGCGGGTTCAAGTCCCGCCCGAGACAAATTTTTCAATCTTTAATTTGATTCTTATTTAAGTTTACAATTTTTATCTGGCAGTTTACGCAAAGAAATGTAAAGCCTGATCAGAAATATAAAAAACCTGCTTTTGGGGCGAAAAAATCGACTCTGACCTTAAGGCCCTATGGACGAAACACCTTGGGAGCATCTTTTATTTTTAATTTTTCGACTATATTTATACAATTTATCGAAACCAAAGTCATACCTCAGTATTTTTGAATAGTTTATCTAGTGAAATCATCAATTGAATACACGATTGGAATTGCTTCACTCGATATAAAATCGTCACAAAGATGACGTATTTTCTTGTATTTTTAAACATTTTTCTCGTTTTAGAAGAGTTTCAGATTTTTTTGTATTTATACTCACATATTCACCGTTAGTTTATCTAGGGAAATCATAAAAAAATCTATAAAAAGTACTTTTTTAATTTTTTTTAATCGAAAATACGGCACACGCACGCACTTTTCGGAGGAGTGGGCAATCGCGTTTCTCATAGAAAATATTTGTCTGAACCTATGGCCCCTTAAGAGGCTATGTGAAAAAAATAGGATTCTTCAAAGCGTCATATATCATGAAGTACTAACAGTAGGAATATGATTAGCGGATATGTGTAAATTGAACATATAATTGAAGTTTTGATTAGAGCCGAAACACGATTAAGACACATTTCCTCGATAGAAAAACAAGCCAAAGTAGCCTCCGTCTTTATCGATAAACACTTGGAACTGCTAAACGGTGAATAATAGAAACAGGAGACTTAATTTAAAAAAGAGATTGATATTTTACAAATTTTGATTAGAGCAGAATTGAACTTACATAAATAGTACAATCACAATTAAATAGTTTTTTTTACGCTTGCGTCGTTTCAGGCGCGCGCGCCTATCTCTTTCTCTCGCATCAGGCAGTAATATAAGCTATCACACGCCCATTTCGCTTCAATTATTTTTCGACATAGGCCCTTAAATGTCAGTACAAACATTAGTTCCTATGATTTTCCGCAACATGGCGTGGCTTTTTATTTGTCTGGTCAAGCTTTACCTACTAAAATAATAATATTAGAAATACCTTACATGAAAGTTAACAGAAAAGCAATATTAAGAACAAGATACACTTGAAAATCATATTCATAGAGTACGCATTTTGTAATAATTTTTCTAAACTTTGAAGTACTAGACTAAGAGATATGTGTACTTTTTGCAACCATCAGCTGCAAGGCTGATTCAATGTTTATGAGGTGAAGAGCATCTTTGTGATGGGGATGGACCAGGTCTGCCCGCATAACTCCAGTCGGTTTACTGATATTTAAAGGTCAGTAAAAAATTAACGATCAGCTGTAAGGCTGATCGTATTATATTATAGTAGTATGCACTGTAGCTATGTGAGCAGTACTAAAACTGACATGGTTCATCAGGCGGTTTAGGAGATACAGCCGTTCAAAGGTAACCGACCTTTGAACGGCTGTATCTCCTAAACCAACTGGCAGTTTAAGTCAGTTTTTGTACTTTTTACAAAGCTACAGTGCATACTACAATAATATCATACGGTCAGCCTTGTAGCTGATCGTTCATTTTGTAACGTCACGTCTGTAACTAAACCGACTGAAGTTATGCAGGCAGACCTGGTTCATCCCCATCAGAGATGCTCTACACCCCATAAACACTGAATCAGCCTTGCTGCTAATGGTTGCAAAAAGTACACTTATCTCTTAGTCTATACATACATTTTCTACACACACACGCAATAACGCCTTAGTGAAATCTCTGGTCAACGTGTTGTCAATTTTACAAACATTAAAGATTTGTCCTATTGTCAGTTTTAAGGTCATCACACCTTGATAACGAGTCTACACCAACTCAAAAAGTAAAACATTGCGTAAGCATCGCGGGGTCCTTTAGGGTTGAATTGAACCTCATCCTCACGGAATCGGATTTTTTCACACCATCCTTTGCTGTCGTTTGCTAAAGCGAGAAAGATAGCGGGAGTGCGACAGCACCGGCAGTGCTGCGACCTTTCTCGCTCTAGCAAATGACGTTCCCGAGCGACAGAAAAGAATGGAGCGTGAAAAACTGCCATTCCATCCTGCCAGATGAGGCTCAGCCCTTATGCACTATTAGCCCAGTCATTTTACGGTTTGAGCCGGGACAAATTAATAATTGAAATTTAAGAAGAAACTTAATATTGAAGAGCCAATTTGAGCCTCGAAATGTACAAAAAAAAAAACCGTCAGCAACAGTTAAAATTTTAAAATTTAGCTATTATCTCGTTCTAAAAAACCTGATGATAATTTTTTTTTGCACATATTTAAGGCTTTACCATTATACATACTTCAAACATGGTATAAATATTTTTGTCTACTTAGAAGGTTTTGAAAAATACATTCGTATTTTCTAATAAATACCTTATTTTTTAAATTTCAATGCCTATTTTATTGCTCAAAAATAATGCATATTGTTAAATCTAAGTCAAATGAATCCGTTGGTATTAATATTATTAATTTAAAAGCCTTCCTGTTCCTGGACACACAATTTTGATTTCTATGTTGCGTAACGATTTTTTTTTAAATATGTTTTAAGATAGTCATTTTGTCACTAAATGGTGCCGGTAACAGTTTTAAAGTCCAATTAATAATTACTAGTAAAATGACTGGGCTATATAAGGTCTAACAAAATTAGGTGAAACTATTTTAAGGGGATGATCAGACCATTAAACTGAACAACTTTCTCTATGGGACCAATATTGAAATCGAGAAAAAAAAATCTGCTGTCCCATACATTTAGGTCGAGTAGGTTTGTATGGAACAGGCTGATTTTTTTTCGCGATTTTGATATTGGTCCCATAGAGAAAGTTGGTCAGTTTGATGGTCTGATCACCGCCTTAAAATAGTTTCACTTAATTTTGTTAGACCTTATATACCACAGAATAAATACAAGCACTATGTAGGTACTGAAGTTTCACTTCCATACAACGGGCACTACGAAATATTTAGTACAGAACGTAACCAAAGTAGATACAAACATAGACAATGAACCGCTTTTCATGTTTTATCTCTTGGCCCAAGACGTGAAAATTTTCAATACTGCAGATTTTACTTTGATATGCATTTTTGATACTGGCTACAGGCTCGGTGCAGCCTTGGATTGAATTGGTATCGAGTCGTAATAGTATGCGAAGGCCTTTTATATATTTACAACGTCATGTATTTAAATAAAGAAAAACAGAATACTTTCTGACTAGAGAAGGAAGGAGAAGAACTGGAAAATTATCTTGGCGCGTAGTTTAAAGGGAATATTAAACTGTTAGTCCGCAAAACGTGCTTCGTGTCCAATTTCATTAAAAAAGAACGTTATTCCCTTTTGTCTTCGCGCCATAGATTCATAATCATAAACATAAATTCTTTATTGTGTTCACATTAGCATCTCAAATTATTTAAGAACCCTATGTGAACATAACATAGACAACTAAGCCAAAAAGACGCTGCTTTCATCGACTGCTGAACGAAAAAGAAAGCGTCAGAAGCTGGTTATCGAGGAGGATTTACGATTGGCGAGCTCTAATTGGTCCGTTTGGTACATGCCACAGAATAAATATAATAGTAATACCGTACCGAAGATTTACGTCAAGACAAGATAACAAATTATATTATTATTCAGTTTATGTTTCCTATTGTGCATTTCTTTTGGTGTAAATAAAGTATATTTCATTCATTCATTCAAATTATATCACACACATGACAATAGGGTATTTACACCTTTTTTTGAAAACTGTTTTAAAGTAATCCTGAGATCGTAATGAACCAGTAAAATTTTAATTTTATAAAGCCGAAAAATGACTTGAAAATTATTTTTTTAAATTTATTATTTTGAATTCTCGCGCGGAAACTCTAGCCGCCATGCTGTTTCTGCTCGTGACGTCACTCTGTTAGTAAACAAAACGACTGCGAAAGACAGCAGCCATAGATTAATATGTATATTGGATATAGATAGGTAAGTCGCCTTGAATTTTAGGACGTCCTAATTATTAGCGTTGTTGCTTATTAACACCGGGGGAGCCACATTATGAAATGAAATTGAAAATGACGATCGGCCGACACGACGATCGAACCTTAGGTACCCGGATCGTGAGTCGGTTGTCTAGACCGCTAGACCAACAAGACAGTGATTGATATGGGCGAAATCTCGCACTACTACAGCGCAGCGCGTGAGGTGTAGTGCCGATATGAACCCTAGTTCAACACATAGTGCTTCGAAACATAACCGATAGATGGCGGAAGTTGTCTATGGAAAATCAGCGTTCCACTTAGTTTGTACTAAGGTAACATAGCATGACAGCACCATTGTAGATTGTGTACTATCGGAGTGATGTCACGTCGGAGTCCAATATGGCGAATGGCGTTTTAGACATTTAAATTAT
The DNA here is from genome assembly GCA_927399405.1 of Agonopterix arenella. Lineage (NCBI taxonomy): Eukaryota > Metazoa > Arthropoda > Insecta > Lepidoptera > Depressariidae > Agonopterix > Agonopterix arenella. Next base: position 1,598,255 of record OV656716.1, on the reverse strand, counting down.
AGATTTTTATAATTTAGAAATTGAATAATAAAATGTAAACTGCATTTTTATGAATAAATAACGACTTTTCTCGTTTACTTTTTTCGAAATCTATCATAAATATGAATTTTTTATATATTTTTTACATGGTGCAAAAAAATAGCATATTCAATCATTTTCCTTTGACATTTATAAGCAGTAGTCGGTTGTCTATCTGCGACTCCCGAATCCCCCTCAAATTGAAGGGGAAAATATATAAGACCGTAATACGACCTGTCGTTATGTACGGGACAGAGTGTTGGGCCACAAAAGGGACGGATGAGAAACGATTGCATGCAGCTGAGATGAGAATGTTAAGATGGATGTGTGGTGTAACTAGAATGGACAAGATTAGGAATGAGTATATTAGAAGAAGTTTGAAAGTAGCACCTATAACGGAAAAATTTCAGGGTAATTGATTATCGTGGTATGGGCATGTAATGCGGAGAGAAGAGTGTCATGTTACGAGACGAGTGTTAAGTATGAATGTGGATGGGTGTAGTAGGAGAGGGAGGCCGAAGAAAAGATGGATGGATTGTGTGAAGGATGATATGTGTAAAAAAGGAGTGAGTGTTGAAACGACAGCTAAGAGAGATGAATGTAAGAGGATGACATATTGCGCCGACCCCAAATAATGGGAAATGGGCAAGACAATGATGATTTATAAGCAGTAGTAGCGCATAAAGCTCGGCAACCAGCGGCGTCTCTGTAGCTTTATTGTATGTGACATAATATACTATGATACCCTACATAACTCTATTGCTATTAGAAACCCGCACCACAAAAATAATATACCTAATTCAATTTCTACGCACGCAGCATAACGTATTTTATAAAATACGAGCGTTAACCCGCGACTTCGTCCGCACAAATTATATACCAGATTTTAAGTCAGATCATAAGCTATCAAACAAAAAAAGTTTCATCAAAATCGGTTCAGTAGTTTTTGCGTGATACTCGTTCAAACAAACAAACACACAAATAAACAGACAGACAAAAAAATCCAAAAAATGGTGAAATGGAATCAGGGACACCTAAAAACCATATCGTAACTTTTTTTTGTTAATATCTTCAATGTACAGACAAACTTCCTGTTACAGTTTTATAATAGTATAGATCTATAAAAAGTAAACTTTATTTTATTATTATTTTAGGTCCCGCCCGAAAGGAAACTATACAAGGTGTTACAAAAGTAAAAATAAAGATTTAAACATTTTTAAGGGGGTTGTTTAGTTTAGTTATACCATCAAACTGAAGCACTTTCACTATGGGACCAACATCTTCTTCTTATCGTGTGGGCAGAGCCCTGGTGTCAGAGTTTTTTCAGACCGCCTTACGGCCTCTGACGTGGTTTTTATGTAACTACTACTACCACCAGAGATAGTAGCCGGAACCAACGGCTTAACGTGCCATCCGAAGCACGGAATCATTTTTCTTTTCAGACAATCAGGTGATTCAGCCTGCAATGTCCTAACCAACTGGGGAAAAACGCACAAAGTGACATTTCACTAGGTGTCCCCCGTGGGAATCGAACCCACGACCTCCGTGTCGAGAGCCAATGCTCTTAAACATTAGACCATGGAGGCAGTTGGGACCAACATTGAAATCGAGAAAAAAAACAGCTGTCATATATTTAGCTCTAGTAGATTTGTAGCTTAGTATGGAACACCAGATTTTTTTTGGCGATTTTGATATTGGTCCTCTAGTAAAAGTTGTTCAGTTTGATGGTCTAAACCAGCCTATTAAATGTTTATTTTTATTTTTGTAACACCTTGTATTTATAAATGGGGACCACTTTCATTGTGCAAAGATTGCAAAGTCAATACAATAAAAACATAAAAAAATTTAGTCAACTCATGTGACGGAGGGCTTAGCATGCCCCCGAGAAATCGACAAAAATCAAGACGTCTCCATCGTTGTTACCTTGCGTATGCGAAAGCGAGCGTGCGTCATGGGTCATATTTTCTTGTTTTGTCGCTTTATCGTGCGTGGCATAAGCGACCGCCATAAGGTATTTTCATGCGAATTATCTCAAATAACGAATGCCGCGTCCGAAAATTGGTCCCTAACCATATAAATTAATTAAAGATAGAAGCCTCTTAATAAACACAAATGAAAACTCGCGATTTTAAATGAAAATCTACACCCATAAAGCCAAAATCATTATCCCTCCACGAAAATAATTCGCAGCACATGCGACAGTAGGTAATGTGAACAAAGTTTGCACAAGCTGTGTCAAATTTGCTTGATAATCTATTATGCAATTCCACACACTTACTCAATACGAACTCTAGAAAAACTATGGATGTTTCTCAAATTACTATTGGCTTCTACTATAGATGCTAGCCAAGGGGTTTTCAAAATGCAACCCCTATGGTGTGAAAAAGGGGGTGGATTATGCGAAAAAAATCAAACCTACGAGCCGGTTTTTAACACTGGTTTTTATATATACAGGGTGAAATTGACATCATTAGCATCCATTTAAACTAAGAGTCTACCCATCAAACTGAACAACTTTTGCTATGGGGGCAACCGATCGGAGCAAAAAAAAATCCGCTGTTCCATACTGCAGTGCCTAGTCGACTCAAATGTATGCGAGAACAGATATTTTTGCTCCGATTTGTTTGCTCTCATAGTAAAAGTTGTTTAGTTTTATGGGTAGACTCTTAGTTTAAAAGGATGCTAATGATATCAATTTCACCCTGTATACTATTTATATACTATTCAGATAAAAAAGACCGAAAAAGGCTGCCTAGATATAGATATATTATATATTACTACTTTACAATATAGATATATTACTACTTTATATCGGGTGAATTTTGACTTTTGATGTTTATTTTTTACATAAAATTGAGCGAGTTTTAGTGCCTTTCTTTTAACTATCACGATTTTGTATCCATCAGTTACTATTCGTTAAAAAAATATTTGAGATTTCAACGCCAAAAATAATCTTATTAGAGATTGAATAAATTCAGGACGCGTGCGGGATTTGAACCCGCATCTTGTCACTCCAGATATGCATTAAAACACTGAACTATCGCACACCGAAATACTTAACTGCATTTTTTCAATCATCAAATTCAAGAATCTTTTAAAAACCGCTTTACACAAATCCTTAAAATTCCATCCTTAATTTTCACAAAAATCATACAAGATCTGTTATAACTTGGGCACTTTCAACAAATTCGCGTCAGAAGTAACATTAAGCGCTGACCTATTATGCCTCATATGAGATTTAACCAAATCTGAATTGACTAAAGCAGCCATCAAACTCAACTCTCCAGCCAAAACCGTTGCACAAATCAACGACGCCAGTCTAGCAGAGTTTTCAGCCGGTCGCAATCCAGCACCTCTTACCCCTAAGATTTCCAAACAGGCCCCCTGACCTGGCAAAACCGTGCCCCCACCTACAGTACCGACTTCCAAACATGGCATGGTACATGTAACGTACAGATCATCATAATTATCTCCCGATACTTCCATACTAGTTGAGCAATTGCTGCTCGTTACATTCTGAGCAGGGTCTTGCCCTGTAGCTATGAATAAAGCTGTTACCATATTCGCTGCATGAGCGTTATTTCCACCTATGGAACCAGCTAACGCCGAACCAGAGAGATTCTTAATTTTGTTACAACGCGCTAGAGTTTTGGCGTCAGTTTTAAATATCGTCCTCAAATTTTCGGCCGAAATCGTCGTTTCACAAACAACTCTTTTCCCTCTACCCTTAACCCAATTTATAGCAGCTGCTTTTTTGTCAGAACAGTAGTTTCCTGATAGGCTAATTACTTCCATATCGGGGAAGAAAGTTTTGAGTAATTTTAATGCGTTTTCAGCTCCTTTTGATACCATATTCATTCCCATAGCGTCACCAGTTGTTGCTCTAAATCTTAGATACAACGTAGCTCCGTCAACACCTATGTGAACTTCTTGCAAACGCGCGAATCTGGACGTTGAATCGAAAGCTTCTTTTATTAATGCAAAGTTGTCTTTATCATCCATCCATTGCCTGCATTCATGAGCTCTTACGACATTGGGCAACCTAACCGCTGGTGCTCTGGTCATCCCTACATCTTCAACAACACTGGTGATACCTCTAGGACCAATTGCCTTAGCACCTCGATTAGTAGAAGCGACTAACGCGCCTTCAGTAGTCGCCATCGGTATCATGTAAGGTTTGCCATCGACGACTAAAGGTCCAGCGTAGCCAACTGGCACCCCAACGTAGCCTATCACATTTTCACAACAGGCGTTTAATACTTTACTGTAATCGTAATTTAGATAGGAGAGTTGTTTAACAGCGTTTTCCGTATGGAATCTAGCTGATATGACTCTGCGTCTGAGTCTGACACCTCTTAAAGGATCTCCGAGGACTGCTTCTAATCTATGAAGAGGTATGTGTGATTGTTCTACAAGCATGACGACTTCTTCATCGCTCAAAGATGAGCAGTCTCCTTCTGAACGGTAAATTTCTAGGCATTCGGCCATTGGACGCTTTTTGGCATTCAGCCTGGCTACAGAAGAACTCGGTGATAACGTAGGCCAATCCAATTCGTCTACTAAATTGTCAGTTTGAGTTCCAGCTTCGGTGCTGATTTCATCTGTGATTGTAAATATAGGTTTTCGTTTCGACGATTTCTTCTCTACTTCCTTGACCGTCATATCATTCATATCTATAATCCAGTTTCTCTGCTCTTCGAAAAACACGAATTTTATAATCAGAGCGCAGAGTAAAGTAGCTATAACTATATAATCGGCGCTCACAGAGAACCATTTGACGTAGGAGTGAAGTAATACATTATCTTGAGATGAAGGGGTCAGATTGTCGCTCAGAGGTCCCTCAATGATACCGCTGTCTATCGGCCAAGGCCATCTGCTTGTTAAATGCACGCAAAGCAGCCCAGCAGCCATAATCATTTTCACTCTCTGCACAACTGGATTAGGTTTCAATTCTGCTTCAGAAAACGGACTGTCTGGGACTACGTCTTTTCTTCCAGATGCAAAATCAGCAACCAATGATAGGCAGGCCGGATAAAATGTGACGAAGACTAGGTAATCGACTAGTAAAGCTAGACAGGCGAAAGTGCACATGTGCTCCAATCTAGGTACCCCAGATAATGCTCCAACTCCAACTAAAAGAACTGCTAGTAAGGTATCCAAAGTTGCCGTAGGGCCTAGCAATGACAACGCTCTTCCAACCCTTTTCCCCTGATCTTCTCCAGCGCACCAACCAGCTTTTGCCATCCTAGCTCCTCTGGCCACATCTGCTACCAGCAAAAACAAAAACGGAGCGTCCTTCATGCTAGCTAATTCACTGAAGAACAAACTAGCAAGCGCTGACGTGAAGATAAAACTGGCAAAGGTGGAAAATACTCCAGCAATAATTAACAGGTACTTCGAGGCGATTTTGTGGAGATTTGAGATCTGGTAGTAAGCGTATAGTAAGGCAGCGCATCTGACAAAGGTCATGATTACGGCGTCAGCTGCTTGGTATTCCGCTTCAAGGCCGGGACATACTCTGGCCCAGCCCGCGCATCGTTCGGACCTGGCTCCGGGGCCGTGGCGTTCGACACTGGCGGCACAGGCCAGCAAGGCCAGCGTGGCGACGATGACCTCCCATTGGTGGCGAGCGCAGAATTCTCCGTGGGCTCCCCAGACCTTCATTTTCTGCTGCAGAGCTGCAGAGCAGCTGGGAACTGGAAAGGAGAAAGAGGGAGTTTTAATTTTTGGTGAGTATATTAACGACAAATCACGAAAATAGATCCAAAAACAATATTGTGTTCGATTAAATATCTAAAAACTTAGTCGCGCATGAGAAATTCCTAATGGCGAATAAAAATCTAAGAATGTAAAAATATATTTACGCGACAAGCTTTTTAGATAATACAATTGTACCATTAGGGTCCGGGTTCGAATCCGCGCGGACCTTTGACTGTTTATTATAAGGACTAGCCTTGCGGTAGCATTTCCCCTCTGCCACGGTAGATCAATTAATCATGTGCATTTACATTCAATTTTATACCTTATCACTAAACGAATAAAAATTATTAGTATAAAATTGATGATAAGTCGCTAAACGAGACAGCCTATAATTGCGAAACAATAATTTCGAACTTGGAACGTTTGTGGTTCACACGAGACTTCTTTTCATGATCTTAAACTTCCAAATTAGAATCGAAAGTTATGGGAATAAAATCTATAGTTGCGGATTTCGTGTTACCTCGCCCCCCGCAAAGTGTTAGAAATGTTTGTTAGTAGAATTACACGCGTAACTAGTCCTTGTATAAGTAGTCAAAGGCCCGGACGACATGTACCAATGAGCTTTCTAACTTATGTACGTAATACCGACTGCTCGAACGACGAAATCTGCATACGCTGAAGAAGAAATTCTGACCACCAATCCGACTAATGTTTTTTTTTAATGTTTGACGTGAATTTTTTATTTTTATTTAATTGATATTTTAAATGTAACAAAATATAGGTGAACAAGATTGACATGTGTGCAGACATATCTTGAATCTCAAACGCCAAATCAAAAGAACTTGTTTTATGAACCGGCTAGAAACCTGGCAGACCGACCAACATACCTAATATGTGTATCTAACCCAGTTTCCCGATACTATGGCAACACTAGATTTATATTTGGGTTAAAAGAAAGTTTTTCTATGGAACAAATATTTTCGCGATTTCGGTTTTGGCTACATAGGGAAAGTTGTTCAGTTTGATGATCTGAAGCATCTCCTAATATTTACAACCTCATCGAAATCGTTCGTCATCGAAAGTCTGAATTTGATTGATGGTACTTTGTTTGGGATTAGATAATTTGTATGACAATGCGCAAGATTAAAAACAAACTATTAGGCCAGAAATTGTACGGTATTAATTAAAGAGCCAATTTGAGCTTAACAATGTACCAATACCCTAATTTTAAATTAAGAATTTATCTCGATCTAAAAAAAAATACTTCAATTATGGTGTTAATATTTTTGTCTACTTACAAGGCTCTGAAAAATACATTAGTATTTTCTATTAAATATATAATTTTTAAATTTCAATGCCTATTTTATTGCTCAAAAATAATTTATATTGTTAAATCTAATTAAAATGAGTGCATTAGTATTAATATTATTAATTTAAAAGCCATCTGCGAGATACAATTTTGATTTCTATGTTACGTAGCGATTTTTTTTAAAATATGTTTTCAGATAGTCTTTTTGTCACTAAAACGGTTCCGGTTACAGTTTAAAAGTCAAATTCATAATGACTCCCCACCCCTCCTAACAAAACTCTGTAAAATGACTGTGCTAATGCAGAGTCCCCATTAGAAAGATGGGTCAATGATATCAGGCGACACGCGGGTCCCAACTGGATGCAAAGGGTGAGGGACAGAACGTCAAGGAGGCATATGGAGGAAGCCTATGTCCGAAGATGGACTGATCAAGGACTGTGATGGATAGATGGATTTGCAGTTTAATATCCTTGGACATGCGACTTCGTCCGTGTAAAACTTTGATTTAATTAAAATAGCGGAAGATAGGTGACGTTCTTGCATTACGTACTCGAACAATGGACCTGCTTCTTCTTCTTTCTTATCGTGTGGGCAGAGCCCTAGTGACAGAGTTTTTTCAGACCGCCTTACTGCCTCTGACGTCGTTTTTATGTAACGACTACTACCACCGGATATAGTAGCCGGGACCAACGGCTTAACCTGCCATCCGAAGCACGGAATCATTTTTCTTTCCAGACAATCAGGTGATTCAGCCTGCAATGTCCGAACCAACTGGGGAAAACGCACAAAGTGACATATGACTAGGTGTCCCCCGTGGGAATCGAACCCACGACCTCCGTGTCGAGAACCATTAGACCACGGAGGCAGTTAAAATGGATCTGTTTTTCATATACTTACGAGTGAAAAACTAAAAAGTTAAAAAATAATATTGCAGCCGATGACTTTTTCGTTCGCATCATAAGAACATTAATTTGTTGTATCGAAGTCGCTGTTAAGCCGGTACGATTCGCGACAGGGCTTACATTAGTTTTTTTGGCTTGGCTTGACACCGACTTCGATAAAACAAATTAATGTTCTTATGATGCGAACGTAAAAGTCATCGGCTGCAATATTCTTTTTTAACTTTTTAGTTTTATTGAAGGCGGTTTCAATTTTTTGGTAAAATTTTCTTTATTTCACAATCTTCAGTGGTGAATTCATTAGTTGGACTCAGATATATCAGTTATACATGCAAATGGTACATCGATATGAAGCGAATTTTTCAATCGCCGATGGTTTGCAGTCAACTATTGAAGAGTTCTATTGTGTAGCTCCGGGATGCCATCATCAGATCCTGGTTTCCTTAACATGGTAGCACCCTTGGGATATCTCCTTTCCAACCAAAAAAGAATCATCAAAATCGGTTCATAAACGACGAAGTTATTCGCGAACACACACATAAAAAAAATATTTCGGTCGAACTGAGAAACCTCCTTTCTTGAAGTCGGTTAAAAAGTAATGCCGTCTGATTTGTTTTTTTTCTTTTTGAATGATATTTACAACGAGTAAAAGCACACGAAGGCCATGTGGTACCTTTATTCCGCATAAAATAAAAAAAGTATCTCACGCAATACCGCTCGTATTGCGACGTAAATTAGGCGACGGGGGCTCAATTTATGCGGTCCATGCGCTTTAGGCTAGTCACCTATCTTCCGCTATTATAATTTAATCAAATAATTTTATACTTATTTATTATTTAGCTATGTTATGTTATGAACGTTCATTGAACGTACGCACGATTGTTCGTATTGTGTGAATATGACCTCAATCGGTCGAGTCGTTCAGAAGTTACACGATCACTTACAGACGTACCAACGATTGTATATATAAACAATATATATCAAGGAAGTATTTTGTATGTGAGAGCCATAATAACTATGTATACAAGGAAAAATGCGCCGATCTCAACTGGTCAACGAACCCGAGCATAAACAGCTTTCGTTTCATCAAAATAACTACAGTATGAAGGGTGAAATTGATATCATTAGCATCCTTTTAAACTAAGAGTCTACCCATCAAACTTTTACTATGGGAGCAAACCTATGGGTGCAAAAAAGAAATCAGCTGTTGCATACATTTGAGTCGAGAAGGCATTGCAGTTTAGTATGGGACAGCTGATTTTTTTGTTGCTCCGATCGGTTTGCTCCCATTAAACTAAGGTTTAAAAGGATGCGAATGATATCAAATCCTGTATTTATATCCCTTTGAGGAACATAGTAGTGACACGTGCTTATGATGGCACTAAAAACGTTCACCCTAGATAAATTAGGTAAGTTAGAGCTCTATTAGATTAACTATTTTGATCGTGGATTAAAACCAATGCCAGATTTATAATGTACATTTTTTTTTATTTTTTTATGTCTGATAGGTAAGCATTTGACCCCGATCTCACCTGATGTTAAGTGACGATGAGGCCGAAGATGTAGCATGCTTACCTAGAAATGTGCCTATTCACTCTCGCCTTGAAGAGGCCCAAGTTGTATTGCTCAGGGAACAGGTCCGCAGGCAGTACGTTCCAATCTTTAGCCGTGCGCATTATAAAAGAAGAAGTAAAAACTTATTCGTGCGAATTGCTGGTAGGTCAACAACATAAGGGTGGAAACCCAGCTTGCGTCTCGTCCCTCGCAGATGAAAGGGAGACGGAGGATCTTAGATCGTGTAATTCTGTCGCACACTCTCCCAAATGTAGATGATGTAGATTGTATAATTATAGTCGTAGACACATAGAAAAATGCAGGAGTGCTTTTCTTGGTTTCTAGGTGCTCGCTAAACTATACAGGGTGTAAGTGACAGCCTAGCAAATACTGAAACGGTGATCTCAAACCATCAAACTGAACAACTTTCACTATAAAGCGGAAACACGAAAAAAATAATTAGCTGTCCCATACATTTTAGTTGGGTAGGTACAGCAGCTTTGTATGGGACAGCAGACTTTTTTCGCGTTTCCTGAGGTAGGCTCCATAGTGAAAGTTGTTCTGTTTAATGGTCTGAGTTCAGCGTAGAAACTTGGAAATTGACAGGAATGCTTTTCTTGGTTCTAGGTGCTTGCTACGTATTGTATTAAAAATAGCTTTTAGGCTTTTGTGGCAAGTTTGCAGTAAAAATACTCTTAAATTTATTCTCGTCCAAGAGTGCCACTTTGCGTATTGTTAAAAAACAATGGAAGATATAGATACGTAGAATCACATTTACTATGCTGAACTAGTGAATCTTGTAGAACGAGTTCCAAACGCACCGGTTTTTTGTGAAATCGACATTAAACTCAACTCTCAAGGGTAATATCATTACCAAATACATAGGTATATTGGCTTTCAATAGCTGAGATGACTCTCATAATATACCTGGGATTTATTTCTTTATTGGTAGCTCTTCTTAAATGCTGACGGCTTTTTAAATGAATGATAAGACCATCAAACTGAACAACTTTATCTATTCGACTAACATCAAACGAAAAAAAAATCAACTGTCCTACATTTCGGTCAAGTAGGTTTGCAATTTTGAATGGAGTGATTTTTTTCGCGATTACGATGTTAGTCCCTAAAAGAAAGTTGTTCAGTTTGATGGTCGAGTCATCTTTAAATATCGTCGGCATATTAAGGACCCTGTTATAAACTGACGACAATAATCCCTTTCCAGCATAGCTAGCATGCCACCCCCGAGAAAACGACAAAAATCGAGATGTGCCTCCATCTTTATTATTTTACGTAGGCCAGAAAGAGCGCGCATGACGTTTTTCTCGTTTAAACGCTTTGTCGTGGGTGGCATGCTAGCTAGGCTGGTGGTCAGACAATCCGAATCAGTATCGTAGCGACGGGCAGAGGGGGCAAATACCCCGGTCGGCAAATTTTGCGAAAAATATATAGATTGATTGATTGATTGATATAATTCGTCGAACAGAGTAAAGTTGAGCTCGCCTCGCTCGCTTTTAATTATTGTACCTACACAACCCTCATAATCCTAAAGAGCTCTGACCACAGACGTGGTGATAAATTTCGAGCTTGCTTCGCTCGATCCATAGCTTTTACTTAGGTTACTTTGCACATGTTTTGTACGTAAAAAGCTCTGGCTCCAACTGATTCGTATTTAGGAGAAAAGTCGTTACAGGAAAGAAGTTTCAATTAATTCGTTTTTAAACCAAACGATATCTGACCAAAAAAATGTTGAGCTCAATTTATAATAAAATAAATAAAAATAAGAACTTTTTATCAATGACAAAAAAGATCCAATGTGTTAGTAGCACCAAGACTTATGAAAAACTATGGTTAGTAAACAATAACAAAAACGGAACAGGTATATATTACATTTATTTATTTATTTATACTGTTTGTTTGTACACAATAAGTTTGCCTTGTAATTGTTAACTGTCTCTTCTACGGGTCTGCTGGAAGAAATCTCTTCAGATATAAGCTCGCCCTTTGTACATGTTTTCTCAACTTTGTGTATTATTATGTCCGTGTGTACAATAAAGTGTTATAATAATAATAATGAACTTGTGATTTGGGACATGTGTCGCAGCAATGGACACTGGTTACTATCAGCAATGGCCTTCAGGATGCTATTGCCACTACTCCGGACCCGGCGTAACAGAGATGCTGCCTTTTTGCGAATTATGGCCTGCGAGCAGTCCACCTGCGCCTTAGCAAACATCTCTGAGGCTCCATAAAATCGGGGCAGCCCCAACAGCATCCTGAATCCATTGTTGTATTGAAACTTTGCTCGTACCGTAATTTTTTGTGTAGAAAGAAAAAAAAGTTGTTCAGTTTGATGGTCGAGTCATCTTTAAATATCGTCGGCATATTAAGGACCCTGTTATAAACTGACGACAATAATCCCTTTCCTGGTGGTCAGACAATCCGAATCAGTATCGTAGCGACGGGCAGGAGGGGCAAATGCCCCGGGCGGCAAATTTGGGAAAAATATATAGATTGATTGAGCTGTCTATAATTCGTAGAACAGAGTAAAGTTGAGTTGAGTTGAGTTCTTCGAGGGGGCGACCTAATCGGTCTGTGCCCCGGGCGGCAAAAACCCGGCTTACGCCAATGAATCCGATGCAACTAGATTGTCGAATAGTTGACACTGTCAATTTTAACCTTTGGACAGTCAGATAGATCTAGGTACGCGGACAATTGATTTTCTATTGTGTCTGGAATTGCAACACTTGGGCACTGTATAAGAAAGAGTATAGTCGAATATTAGATAACTTGGGTTAGCTATAGCCCAGTCATTTTACGGTTTGAGCCGGGACTAATTAATAATTGATATTTTTTTCCGGTATAATATTGAAGAGTCAATTTAAGCCCAGAAATGTACCAAAATAAAAAAAAATCACGTCAGCAACAGTTCCAATTTTAAAATTTAGCTATTATCTCGGTCTAAAAAACCTGATGGTAAATTTTTTTTTACATGTTTAAGACTTTACCATTATTACATACTTCAAACATGGTGTAAATATTTTTGGCTACTCAGAAGGTTTTGAAAAATCCATTCGTATTTTCTAATAAATACCTCATTTTTTAAATTTCAATGCCTATTTTATTGCTAAAAAATAATTTATATTGTTAAATCTAAGTCAAATGAGTGCATTGGTATTAATATTATTAATTAAAAAGCATTCTGGGAAACACAATTTTGATTTCTATGTTGCGTAGCGATTTTTATTTTAATCTGTTTTAAGATAGTCCTTTTGTCACTAAATTATTTAGGTTATAGTTTAAAAGTCCAATCAATAATTACTCCCTACCCCGCCTAACAAAACTCCCTAAAATGACTGGGCTATACGGCAATTCAAAGATTCAATAATGACCTTTTTACCCGACTGCGCCACTGCTTTCTTGTATTTTCTATTGTGTCTGGAATTGCAACTCTATGAGCTATGTCGTTGGGTAGTGTAGGTATTCGTAGAGTGTAGGCTTGGACTAAGTGTAGGTATTGTAAACAATGACCGAAGTTAAGCAAAGTCATGCGAAGAGGATGAAGAGACCATGGAGCATGTTCTTTGTGACTGTGATGTCCTGGCGGCAAAACGCATGAGCCTCCTCGGAGATGGATACCCAAAACCGGGAGATATTAGGTTTCTTCCCCTCAATGGTATTGCCATCTTCATTGACCATGCATTTGAAAGGTGAAGAAAACAAAAATTGGGGCTAACACAAAAGATCCCATTGGGTCGAAGTGTTGCTTGCCTGCCAGCCCCCACAACAAGATAAGATAAGATAAGCAACGTCAGGTACGTTTAGTCTTTGGATGGGTGACTGCATATTGGTATTTCATCTTAAGCGTCTCCGTGCTTCGGAAGGCACGATAAGCAGTTGGTCCCGGATAGTTCCGTCAGATGGCCACGTATTCGTTAAGCCAGGTCAGATTAAAGCGGATTGGAAAATTCTCTGCCAGCAAGTTGACCACTAACTTGCCTCCACCAATTCGCACTGGGCCCGCGTGGTGGAGTATGGGCCACTCCCCCTCTCACCATTATCCGTGAGAGGCCTTTGCCCTGCAGTAGGATGCTACAGGCTTTAAAATAAGGTCCAACAAGGAAATGCAATATGTATGAAGCAGCCTCGAAGGGAAAGCCCAAGAATTCCAATATGCATGCATGTATGTAATACTAAATCAGATTGTGCTACATAGGTCTCTTTAAATAGCTCTTATTGCTACGATATAAGAGTTAATCTTACTTGATTTGGAGGACCTGGGACGATGTGTAGTCACAGTATATGTACCTATACAGTAGTGAATCTAAGTCGTGCGCGCGGGGGTGAAAGTGGCTGTGACAGACATAAACGGACACGAGTGATCTTATAAGGCTTCCGTTTTTCCTTTATGAAGTCCGGAACCCTGTTGTTGATAAGAATAATCGTGTTCGTTCACTCAAGGCCTCATAAAAAGTCACCCAAAGGGCAATGGAGAGGGCTATGCTCGGAGTTTCCCTGCGAGATCGAATCAGAAATGAAGAGGTCCGCAGAAGAACCAGAGTAGCTGACATAGCCCAAAGAATTGCTAAACTAAAGTGGCAATGGGCGGGGCACATTGCTCGCAGAACCGATGGCCGATGGCGCCGAAGAGTTCTCGAGTGGGGACCGCGTACCGGAAAGCGCAGCGTGGGTAGGCCCCCCACAAGGTGGACCGACGACCTGGTGAAGGGGCGGGAACCTGTTGGATGAGAGCAGCGCCGGACCGGTCGTTATGGCGATCGTTGGGGGAGGTCTATGTCCAGTAGTGGACGTCCATCGGCTAATGATGAAGTTTTGCCCGCGACTTCGTCCGCCTGGATTTTGGAAAACTTAAACACCCCGTTATACCCCTTTAGGGGTGGATTTAAAAAAAAATCGTGTCTTAAGGGGTGCCCCTCATGCTCTGTAAATTATATTCCAAATTACATGTGTCTTATTTTTAGCGGTTTAGGCTATGCGTTGATTGTCAGTCAGTTTTTTTTTTTTTTTTTTTAAAGTGACTATTACAGCTTTGCTCCGGGAGCAACTACTGCTTTTTACTGCGGGCTATTGGGGGGACCGCGAAGGGTCACCGAGCCAATTGAATGAACTTAAGCAACCGACCTAGGGGCACCCAGAGGGGTACGGACCTCGGCCAAGGACGTTGCTGGGGCTACGCGGCGGATTGTGTAGCTGGGATAGGTGAGAAGCGGCCTGGGATTGGCCTATAGCGTCTGTAGGCGCCTGAATTGAAGGGAGTGTGCAGCGGCTGTCTCCGCCGGCGGGGACGTCGATTACTGTGTCGGCGTGTTGTTGTCGTGTGTTGTGAATTTGCGATTGTTAGTCGTGTCTGTTGGGCCGCCTGTACGGCAACCGTGATCTCATCGTCTTGTCAGTCAGTTAGCGAACTGTTTTACATGGATAGATATTGCGTACCCGTTCAGAGGCTATGTGAAAAAAATAGGATTCTTCAAAGCGTCATATATCATGAAGTACTAACAGTAGGAGTATGATTAGCGGATATGTGTAAATTGAACATATAATTGAAGTTTTGATTAGAGCCAAAACACGATTAAGACATATTTTCTCGATAGAAAAACAAGCCAAAGTAGCCTCCGTCTTTATCGATAAACGCTTGAACCTGCTAAACTGTGAATAATAGAAACACGAGACTTGATTTAAAAAAAAGAGATTGATACTTTACAAATTTTGATAAGAGCAGAATTGAACGTACATAAATAGTACAATCACAATTAAATAAAGTTTGTTTTACGCTTGCGTCGTTTCAGGCGCGTGCGCCGCCCTATCTCTTTCTCTCGCATCAGACAGTAATATAAGCTATCACATGCCCATTGCGCTTCAATTATTTTTCAACATAGGCTGTTGAGCACATTAAAACTAAACATCGGCATCATGGGTAGATCCATTATTTCGTTCGTATATTTCCGCAATTTCGCTCACGTAAACTTCCACTACTGCTTGTTACTGTACGAACCCCACAGTAAATGTACATATTACAGGTCCCCCGTTGTCTCAAGGCCGGTCGATCCGGTATTTTTGTGTGCACAATATATTATACCTACTTAAAGTTCTCCGAGACATAGACATACTTACCTACTTACAGCTATATTCTGCATGAACCTATTATTTTCCATTGCAATACGATAAAACCAGCGGCTGTAGCATGGCAGCGTGATATAGTGCTATCGCGCCTTAGCTCTCTTTCTATTTGCGCGCGAATGAACGAGATAAAAGTCGTGATATAGCCTTATCGCGCGCAGCATGCTACAGCCGCAAGAGTGAGTGAAGTGAGCTGGAGATTTCGTTATACTATATTACCAGCTGACAAAAGCTGATGCGAGCTAAGTAAGCTCTATATTTCACAGGATAATGACTCCGTTGCGAGTTCTGTTTTCGAGCGCAGCGATAATGGAGCGAACGCAGCGAGTATACGGAATATACGTGTTAATGAATTAACGCAAAACTAGAAAGCAGTTTGTTTAGAATCGAGAGCAGAATCGAATTATCATGGTTTCAACATGGTAATTTTTTTTCGAAACAAAAAATAATTTACTGAACCCGATGTCAACCCACCGCACGAGCACACTCACCCTACTTACTATCAAAACAAGATTATTAAAATGTATGTATCCATGATTACGTTAGCGCTTTCATTCGTTGCTGAAATGATAACAAATAATTTTTGGCCCAAAACTTAAAATATATAACGTTAAATTTTAATTATCAAAATAATGAAATTATTGCTTCAATCTAATTATTTTGTTATAAATCAGTTGGGGTATATGAGGTTTTGCGCTAATTTATTAACACGTTGTATAAGATTACAAATACGGAACTCAAAATGTATTTCAGGTTTTCCATGATCACACATACTTTTCAAGAAAGACAACGAGCATAGCATAGCCCTTTGGGTGACTTTTAGCCTTTTTACGTGGCCTTGAGTGAGCGACCACGCCTCAGTTCCGTATGTTATCACTGGTAGTACACACTGGTGAAAGACTTTAATTTTGAGGAATTTAGAACGTGTGAAGATACTACGTAGCTTCCCGAACGTTGCCCAGCCGAGTTGGATTCGACGGTTGACCTCTTTCTCGAAGTTTAACCTACCTAAGTGAATAGTTTGTCCCAGGTAAACATAATCGTCAACAAATGCGAGCGCAGAGTCTCCTATCTTTACAGGACCACTCCTGTTGTACCCACGTACAACATGGACAAGAAGATACTACGCATCTCCCGACTCGTAATTCCTTTTAATTCTATCGTGGGCCATCCTTACTTGTATTAGTTATGTTATATAAGTTAGATGACAATCAATCAGAGCGTTACCTATGACGCAAACTCATTGTGATGCTAAACAAGGAAATGCAGCCGATACGTATCGGTACGAGACAATATTCATAATGTCATTGTTGACGACGCGACGCCAAGTTCACGATATTTAAGACACAGAATAGATATTCAACCAAAAAACAGCTTCAGCTTCTAACAGCTTCATACAAGCTCGCGGCGGTCAGTACATCCTTACATACGCAGCGATGTTTCTACCAAACCGCCGCTTATTCTCGTACGTGAACGTTCACGACAAATGAGAGGGTACTTCAGGTTGCACAGCTGCCTAGTAACACGGCTGGCAGAGGCGGCTTATGTGGTTGAGGACTCTCGTTTGCCATGGCGCATCCTTCTTGGTGAGGTCGCAGATAAGAAGAAACCAGTCGGAAGACCCATGCTGCGATTTAAGGATTGCATCCAGAGAGACCTGACGCTTTTAGAATCAGCCACGCATAGAGCACGCGGAAAATAGAGGAGGGTGGAGAGGGAAAACAATTGAGGGGTCGGACTACTCATGACGAAGCCTTGTTCACACACCTGGAGTGCGATTATTGAAACTCATTAGATATGCATCTTTTTACTGCTGATTTGACTTTCAAAAAGCATACTTCAGGAGTGCGATTTTTGAAAGTCAAATCAGCAGTAGAAAGATGCATATCTCCATAGTAATTTTGACATTTTCAACCGCTGAGCTCTGCGAATGAGATTAAAAAATTGCACTCCTGGCAGAGAAACGTGATAAAAGGCATAATGCTGTCACAATGCCGTCGTCATCTACCGGTGTACTATTCTGTTGTAGAGGCTGTTGTAGAGGTATGCGGCTCTCGTATAGGACTGTACAGCCATGAGAAAAAATACTTCTCCAAAAACACTGCTTAAATCATCTGCAACAGATGTAAAGGCCTATGATGGTGATATGGTGTCGCAACGAGCTTTTTTTCTGGTTGGATATTTATTCGGTGATAAAGGCGCCGTTTAAACAAAAGGGACGTGTGGCGGTGGCGGATCGTCAAAGTAACACAATATAAACCTTATAGTACGTAGCATAGCGTCGATTTTGTCGTAAAGGAGAATCGCGCCCGCGCCACCAGTCGACGACATCGCCTGGAGGTGCGGGCTTAATTCTCCAAACAACGCTATGCAACGTACTATGAGGTTTATATTGTCTTACTTTGACTATCCGCCACCACCACGTGTCGTCTGTATATACCGCGCCTATTTCCACTAAAGCTATGAGAATTGTTTATTACCAGTTGCTTATTATACCGCGCGGTCTCGGTCAAAATCGACTTATGGAATCGTGTTTCTATTGTATTCTAATTTTAAAATTATGGCGTCCAACTTGGTTTTAGATGATTTAGCCAATGCCTAGTGTATGTAGCAAAAGTGCTTGACGTTGTACGGTTCTAAATGAATTTTGGTGACTTCAAGGGTTGTTTTTAGAAAGGAACACTATCTCTGCTGACCCGCATTTGAATAAACCGATTTGAACTAGGAAAAACTAGTTTATCATGCCACGCATCTGGGATAAACCGATTTGAACTAGGAAAAACTAGTTTATCATGCCACGCATCTGGGATAATCCGGTTTGAACTAGGACCAACTAGTTTATCATTACACGCATCTGGGATAAACGGGTTTGAACTAAGACCAACAAGTTTATGCTGACACGCATTTGGGATAAACCGGTTTGAACCAGGAGAAACTAGTTTATGCTGACAAGCATCTTGGATAAGCTGGTTTGAACTAGGACAAACTAGTTTATGCTGACACGCATCTGAATAAACCGGTTTGAACTAGGACAAACTAGTTTATGCTGACACTCATTTGGGATGAATAAACCGGTTTGAACTAGGACCAACTAGTTTATGTTGACTCATTTGGGATGAATAAACCGGTTTGAACTAGGACCAACTAGTTTATGCTGACACGCATCTGAATAAACCGGTTTGAACTAGGACAAACTAGTTTATGCTGACACGCATCTGAATAAACCGGTTTGAACGAGGACAAACTAGTATATGATGACACGCATTTGGGATAAACCAGTTCGAACTAGGACAAACTAGTTTATGCTGACACGCATCTGAATAAACCGGTTTGAACTAGGACAAACTAGTTTATGCTGACACGCATCTGAATAAACCGGTTTGAACTAGGACAAACTAGTTTATGCTGACACGCATCTGAATAAACCGGTTTGAACTAGGACAAACTAGTTTATGCTGACACGCATCCAGGATAAACCAGTTTGAACTAGGACAAACTAGTTTGTGCTGACACGCATCTAGGATAAACCGGTTTGAACTAGGTCCAACTAGTTTATCCTGCCACGCATCTACGATAAACCGGTTTGAACTAGGTCCAACTAGTTTATGCTGACCCGCATTTGAATAAACCGGTTTGAACTAGGACAAACTAGTTTATGCTGACACGCATCCAGGATAAACCAGTTTGAACTAGGACAAACTAGTTTGTGCTGACACGCATCTAGGATAAACCGGTTTGAACTAGGTCCAACTAGTTTATGCTGACCCGCATTTGAATAAACCGGTTTGAACTAGGACAAACTAGTTTATGCTGACACGCATCTAGGATTAACCGGTTTGAACGTCGGGTCGGGTTTACTATATAGCCCGAAACTTTTGAGATAACACCCATTGCATAACAAAATGGATAGGGGGTCACGGCATGCTTTACGTTCCTGATACGTGGGGGTAGATAGATGCACTACTTAATTTGTGGATGACCTATCCATCCATCTAGGTCCGATCTATGTAAAGACAACTGGTTGTACAGAACACTAATTGCCAGAGTTCCAACTCACTTTGGCAGTTTCTTTGTATACGATTGCATCCTTGGTTGTAGCAAAGATACTGTCCAGCCCATTATGGAATATGGACATGAGTAAAACCATAAAATAATAATGATAATAAAATTGTTTGTTATTTTCATAAATACCTTGAAAAAACATAAAATTAAGTTATAGCCTGACAAATAAAAATAAAATATCCTATAATTTTTCCTGTTTGCTCGCATACCTACACAATTTTAATTTATCTTCTTTTTACAATAGTTAATATGAATACTGGGTGTAAGGAAAAGTATCATTAATCTTCAAACAACATACTTTATCCATCAAACTGAACAAATTTGACTATGGGAGCAAACCTGTCAGAGCAAAAACAAAATCAGCTATACTAAACTGCAATACCTACACAACTCAAATGTATGAGATGATTTTTTTGTTCTACAACAGGTTTGCTCCCATAGTAAAAGTTGTTCAGTTTGATGGGTAGAGTATGTTTGGTTTAAAAAGGATAATGATACTTTTTCTAACACTCTGTATGGTATAGTAGGAATCACGTAAAAAGTGCACTGCTAATGATCAAATTGTGCTGCATAAGACTGGTCTATTTGATGGTACGAGATGAGTATGAGGTGGTGCGAAGTTTCATACAATAGACATTATTTTTAACACTTCCACTGCTAAGCTTAAAACAATGAACCTCGTGCAGTGCTAACTCTATGGAATGTGATACAATCCTTACTCATTGGGCGAGTCGTGCGCACTGCGGCCCATTTATTGATGACCTACAACGTAGGTCCAAAGTGTTAATAATAGGTATAGGTAAAAAACGCTACTATAAACTCGATGACTATTTGAATGACCAAAATGTCTGGTCTCGACAATGTTACTCTATGTAATGCAATATTGTATTTTAATTGTACTTTGTATATTTTGTTTTGTTTAAAAGATGTGTGTTGTAGAGTTTCTGGCTGCATCTTCTCTCAACGGAACACCTAACGACGCGGTGGTAGAGTCAAAAAATGAAGTCAAAAAGCTATCTATGTGATATTATTTTGAATAAAAAATTGTCGATTTTGATTTTGAGGTAAAACTTGTTATCAGAGAATTTTTAAGCCTTTGGACAGTAACCATCCACGCAAAATAAGTATGTATACTGTAGGGTGGTACGAATATGTCATATTTGATTATTAAACTCAGTCGTATTAGGTACGTTTACGGAGAGCGCCGGTGGCGTGTTGCGGAGGTTGGGACACCTGATTATGGGGGTCTGGGTTCAAATCCGCACGGACGACATCATCATCATCATCATCATCATCAGCCTATCATCGTCCACTGCTGAACATAGGCCTCTCCGACAGATGACATGCCATGTACCAATGAGCTTTTCTAACTTATGTACGTAATACAGACTGCTCTCAAATGGTGAAGGAAAACATCGTGAGGAAACCTGCATATGCTGAAGAAGAAACTCTGATGTGTATGAGAAGTCTAATTCGCATTGGGCACATGTGGTGGACTAATGCCCATACACCCTGCCTGAGGCCTCCCTGAGGGTAGGCCTGTGTCCTGCAGTGGGACGTTTATATGCTGATGATGAAGATGACACGCAAGTTAAGTTATTGGGATGTTATACGGGGTGTAAGGAAAAGTATCATTAACTTTTAAACCTATTCTACTCATCAAACTAATCAACTTTTATTATGAGAAGTCTACCAATCCGCATTGGGCAGGTGTGGTGGACTAATGCCCATACACCCTCCCTGAGGCCTCCCTGAGGGTAGGCCTATGCCCTGCAGTGGGACGTTTGCAGGCTGATGATGATGGTGACAGTCGGAGAGTTGGCGTACCTAGTGCTAAGACCAAAGGAGCTCATGAACATAATTTATGAGCTCTTTTGAATCTGCCATTTTTGGACTGCTGATTGTGTATCTAATGACAGTAGGAAACACACTTTTTGGGGTAAACAGAAACTTTACTAGAACTAACAACAAATCACATTTTCACTTTGCAAAAACGAGTTTTAGCAATAAATATTTTTATAGTTTTTATAATGTATTTTACATTATTTTTATTAGCAAACACTGGTTTATTACTTCAAATACTCTAGTACTAATAAAAAATCTAACAGCCCACTTAAATTATCAATAGTTTTTGTTTATTTAACAAAAAGTGTGCCAAAAATGTAGGTCACATTGTCGAGATCTGCGGAGGCCCCAAAATCACCGTTACGCACGGTTTTCGCATATTATTGGCCTCCCAATAAGTCTATCCTACTTCTATAACACTTACGTGAACATAATAGTAGTTATGCAGCGAATATTTCCTGTAAATAACTATCGGGTTCAGATTTAGCGATCTATTCATTTAACACGCAATCTTGAATAACCCTGACATGGTCTTCTATTTTACTGAACGCACTAACAGATTTAGATATCATGATAAACAGGCGATGAGAATACTAAAAACTCTTTTTATTATTCAAATTCATTGAATAAATACAGTACAAAATTGGTTATGTTATGTGAAATCTTGATTTTCACTTTTCAATTTTTTTTCATTAATATGTACTCACCAGCAGACAAATAATTTTGCGTCGACACAAACTATTTCCTTCACAATTTTATTTATGTACAGATTTAATATTTTCGCGTAGAAACAATTAATTAGAAATAAAAAGAATTGTGAATTGAAATCGACATCACGTTCTTCGCCATTTTCAGGGTGAACTGAAGAAAAGTAAAAATTCTACCATAATCTGACAGGTGATAAAATGCTGCCATATGAGAAAAGAAAAATCTACTAATAGAAGAAGAACTACTAATGAGGAGTTTTCTGACAGCTAGTCAAACGTAGTTCAACATACCGGTGATAGATGGCGTTGACCAGAGAGGAGTCCAAAGACGAAAATTTTAGTCTATAAAGTTATCAAAAATGCATGTCACTGAGTCGGACGCATCCGTTGACGAAATATATGTTCATATTTTGCTGCTTACTTAAAAACACAATTTTATTTGTATTTTATTATCTGCTTGGTCGCTCACCCCTGTCTCGTCAACGTCATCTATCTATCGACCCAATAGGAACTACTTTTTCTTTTTTAACGGCTTCGGAAAATCCCTCATTGCGGGACTAACGCCAACCCGTGATAGGTGTTATAGCGCTATCACGCTCCCACTCTCTATTTGCGCGCGAACGAACGAGATAAAAGACAAAATTTGACCGATGAATGTATTAAATGTCGCTATCGCGTATTAATTAATCTGAGCTATCGCGGATTGGCGTACTAGCCTAGTCATTTTACGGTTTGAGCCGGGACTAATTAATAATTGATTTTTTTTTTCGGTATAGTATTTAAGAGCCAATTTGAGCTTAGAAACGTACCAAAATTAAATAAAAGTCCCGTCAGCAACAGTTCTAAATTTAAAATTTTGCTATTATCTCGTTATAAAAAACCTAATGGTAATATTTTGTTTGCACATATTTAAGGCATTACCAAGGCATTTTTAAAATTTAAATGCCTATTTTATTGCTCTAAAATAATTTATATTGTAAAATCTAATTGACATGAGTACATTGGTATAAATATTATTAATCTAAACGCCTTCTGGGACAAACAATTTTGATTTCTATGTTGCGTAGCGAATTTTTTTTTAATACATTATCAGATAGTCTTTTTTGTCACTATATGGTGCCGCTTACAGTGTAAAAGTCCAATTAGAAATTACTTCCCACCTCTCCTAACAAAACTCCGTAAAATGCCTGGGCTATACTAGCCCCGCAGGCCTATAATCGCTTTAGTTCCGATAGGTCCATTTTGACACTGCAGTCACATTTTCTATCACTGTCGTTTTTGATCGAATCTTTTATGTATTTACCGTTATGTAACGTATGTAACGTTATTGTATGTTTATGTATTATAGGGATTAAGACAAACTATATCTAAGGAGGCAACTCTCACGCCCTAACATGGATATGTATCCTCTGTACTTGGCTAACTTTGGAGAACCTATGTCGAAATAAATAGGGCGTCAAACTCCAAAAAAGTCCATTCATTCAATGAAGGATTTTCCAAAAGCAAAAAAAATAAAAAAGTTAGTTCCTAATTTCTCGATAGATGGCGTTGACCAGAGAGGGGTCCAATAAGTATGAGCAAATATATTATTTAATAATAATAGTAAAATACACAGTACAAACCCTTTCTTATTGTTGTTGGTTTATTATTTAGCAACTTCGGTGTTATTGTCCGTCAACAACGAATCGAGTATCGGACGTAGTTGTATGGGCTACGTATCCGTTTTGAATATACGAACAATAAACGAGAAACAATAACAAACTACAAAAACCTAACAGAAACAGAGAATTTCAATAAAAATAAACCGGAAATCATACGTCAGATTCCGTGAATGAGAAGCAAAGCCATAGACGAAAAATTTCGCTCTTTATTAGCTAAGCAATTTCAATATTCTTTATACTGAAAAGTGAAGTGACCAATTTAAATATAATTTAAATATAGAGCCAAGTCTGATACTTTATTCGTTTTTGACAGAAAATAAATAACGCTCACAGGCAAATACTTTTTCCCAAGTAAGCCTTAGGCCTTTTGTTATGGGAACCATTCAACAATGGCACAAACATATAACATCCATGACCGAACCGGGTCTCAAACCCAGGACCGTGGTTCGACAGTCCGGCGTGGCAATCATTACACCAACCGGGTCGTCAATAACACTCAGATTGTTAATAACTTGTACTGTGTATTTTTATTATTAATATTAATTAATATATTTGCTCATACCTATTGGAACCCTCTCTGGTCAACGCCATCTATTGAGAAATTAGGAACTAACATTTTCTTCTTCTGGAAAATCCCTCATTAGTAACAGCGTTCCTGGTTCCTGGAGAGTTGTAAATGGAAAACCTGTTCCAAAAGTAATATACAGGTGTCCCATAAACCGACGTCAACCCGGTGGATGCTGATAGGTTAGTTCATGCCTAACCAGAATATAGTACAATAAAAAAAAATCTGTCAATCACTCAATCTGTTAACATTTTTCTTTAGGTAAAGGTTCTTAGTTTTCGAGATAAGGACAGTTTTATGAAATTCGTGAAACTCTTTACCTTAGTCACTATTTTGAGTGCCACGGCTACAAATGTTCTGTGCAGTATCTGTGCTAAAACTGTCAATATCTCGAAAACTAAGACACTTTTACTAAAGTCGAATTTTTATATTCTGCTTAGTCATGACCTAACCTATCAGCATCCGCCGGGTTGACGTCGGTTTACGGGACACCCTGTATAAGTCTTTGGTTCCAAAAGTTGAATGTTCTTTCTCTACCCTGTATGTACATAAAAGATGTTTGCTACTTTAAAAAAAACACCCGAATATTATAAAAAGCGTTACGAAGTCTACACTAGGCAAGCTAGATCACAAATCACCAGCCTTCTTGTCTAAAATATAATACAAACATAAAAAACAAACAAACAAACAAACAAACAAAGAAACAAACAAACACACAAACAAACAGACAGACAAAAAATCCAAAAATTTGTGAAATGGAGTCAGGGATACCTAAAAACCATATCGTAACCTTTTTTTTGTTAATATCTTCAATGTACAGACAAACTTTCTGCTACAGCTTTATAATAGTTTATAATAGTATAGATAGATAGATGAGCATAATTTTAAAATTCTTGTTAATCGTCAAATTTTTTTGCTGGATGTCTCAAAACGGGCGGTAAAATTGGTCATTTTCAAAGGTCGCTAATTCTTACAGTAACTAATCAATGCAAAAATCAAAACATAGGGACATAGCAGAGGTAACATAGATTGTATGATAAAAACCTTTTTGGTCTAGGTCAAGTGTCTATTTCTCACTCTAGTTTGTGGGGTGTAGGGGTAGGGTGGATCGGACAAATAAATACGTAATCGGACAGCCCACCTATCCTCTTAAGCTTCGCGTTAAGGTGGTTGCAGAGGGGTCAATTTTTTACTTTGTGTATATGGAAAAATAGTTTAGAAAATCTAGATGCCGCGTCACAAACAACATTTGCAATTTATGAAATAATTACGAAGATATAAAGCTTTGAAATATTTCATACAAAATTTTAAAAGCCTTATATCTTCGTAATTATATTATTCAATTCAATTCAATTAATTTATTGCTTTCATGTACAGTATAAATTGCAAATGTTATTTGTGACGCGGCAACTAGATTTTCTAAACTATTTTTCTATATATAATATATTACTTTTATTAATTCCGTCTACGCGTATTGTGCGTCTAACTTTTGTATGGACTGAAACCACCTTAAAAGTGTATTTAAGTCAACAGTCATTTGTTATTAAATACCTAAGCATAAAGAATGACATGAAGGATAGTTTTAACTATTAATTGATCTGAGAAAAATTAGCAGAACTATAAGGAATTTCATTATGATTTATTTCAAAAAGACCTTTCGTATAGAAAAAAATCTATTAAAACAACTAAGAATGTTGTCGCATAGCTCGGATAAGCCAAAGAACCACGGTCATCAACCGCAGTATCAAATATTTCACCTTTTCTGAAGCAGTACCTCCTGAACGACAATCTAGTAGCGTTCCTTTTTGGCGGAGGCATTGGTTCTTTTTCCATGAATGCAGCATGATACGCTTGAAAATACGGTATAAGAACACTCCTTCCAAACATATTCCAAAGTACAACAAAAAAAATTGTTAATAAAATTACTTGGCAAAACATGTAAAAATAATATGGAAAGATGATGGGGTCTGGAGTTGTTATTCTAGTGATTTTGCATACAACCCACTGAATCATCATCCAATAGATGAGGCATTGATTTGTTCCGGAGCATAGTGATATGCAGCAGTCCCATATTCTCGCGCATAATATGTATGGAAAGCAGAAAACTTCCCACCAATTGTACCGGAAAACGTCGTCAACTTGTGCATGGAATCTTTCTCCTTCTATCCGATCACAACGAAATTTTTCTTTCCGAGGCCTCTTCGGCTGTCGTTTTGGAGCCATTTTTTTTTAATTTTTCCGTTAAGTATACTTTATAATCTAGATTATTGATTTACAATTTGAAATAAATGATCATAATAGGTAATAGAAATTAAATTAGATATAAATATATTTTTGATTATTATAGATATTCGATTCCTATCATATTATTATTTCCTACTATTTCTAAAATGACAGTACCTACCAAGGAATATACTAATCTCAAAAATCTGACAGCTAAGTGTCTATGATAGAATATGTAAAGGAGTTTTCTTGGCGCCATTACTCTGGATGTTTAGCCCAGTCGTTTTACGCTTTGAGCCGGGACTAATTAGTAATTGTTTTTTTTCGGTTTAGTATTTAAGGGTAAATTTGAGGTTAGAAACGGACCAAAATTAAAAAAATACCACGTCAGCAACAGCCCCAAATTTTAAATTTAGCATTTATCTCGTTCTAAAAAAAACGAATGGTAAATTTATCCATTATATATACTTCAAACATGGTGTTAATATTTTTGTCTCCTTAGAAGGCTTTGAAAAATACATTAGTATTTTCTATTAAATATCTATTTTTTTAAGTTTTAATGACTATTTTACTGTTCAAAAATAATGTATATTTTTAAATCTAATTAAAATGAGTGCATTGGTATTAATATTATTAATTTAAAATCCTTCTGGGAGATACAATTTTGTACTGAATTTTTATTAAATATATTTTCAGATAGCCTTTTTGTCACTAAATGGTGCCGGGTACATTTTTACCCCGCCTAACAAAACTCCGTAAAATGACTGGGCTAATAGTGTTATTTGAAATTGGTGAAAAATTTTATTGGTTTTATACTAGGACTGGTTTTATAGTTTGCATTGACTGCATTACCTATTATCAAAGAGAATATAAGAGGTCAACACATCTTTCATGGGGCACTGTATACGCTATTATAATAAGATACCAGAGGATATTCTAAACTTGCCAGACAAAAAGTTCCATGTTAAACAAGTCCTCTGTAAAAAGGGCTACTATAAACTCGATGACTATTTGAATGACCAAAATGTCTGGTCTTGACAATGTTACTCTATGTAATGCAATATTGTATTTTAATTGTACTTTGTATATTTTGTTTTGTTTAAAAGATGTGTGTTGTAGAGTTTCTGGCCGCGTCTTCTCTCAACGAAACACCTTCCGACGCTGTGGTAGAATCAAAAAATGACGTCAAAAAGCTATCTATGTGATATTATTTTGAATAAAAAAATTTTGAATTTGAATTTCGAATATAATAATCACTACGTTCCTATTATTATACTTAGTTATTATATTGATAGCTGTGTATCTTGGATTGGACCTAGTGTTGGACGCACTAAAGTGATATATTTTCGTGCGGATTGTGTACCAAAAAGTTGTGTAAATCGTCCAACATAACAGGAATCTCAAACACAAGGTGCAAGTGACATCCTGGCAAATACTTCTCATGTGGGCACCAAGCCCTTAGTGTCAGAGTTTTCTCCTAGGACCAAGGTTTTCTCAGACCGCCTGACCGCCTTACGGCCTCTGATGTGGTTTTTATGTTACGACTACTACCGCCAGATGGACCAACGGCTTAGCATAGATATCTAACGTACCTAGTACTTACTATCTCTATGCGGCTTAGTAATTTGTGGTCATTTTTTTTTATAAATTAATAAACCAGTTTGTGGTCAGTTTCAGCAGTGTTGCCAGAAGGTTATTTTTGTAACCTTTTAGGTGATTTTTACGTCCGTCAGGTTACTTTTGGGTTACACAACTGAAAAGGTTACTTTTGGTTAATTTTTCGGAATTTGTACAATCACATTTAATTTTAGATGAAACAGACCCTTTTGTATATTATTTGAAATATTGCCGCAAAGCGTCGTACGTAACGAGTAAGTTTAAGGTTTAACTCCTTAAAACATTTTTTTCTCTTTTAGCCCAGTCGTTTTACGGTTTGAGCCGGGACTAATTAGTAATTGATATTTTTTTCTGTATAGTATTTAAGAGCCAATTTGAGCTTATAAATGTACCAAAATTAAAAAAAAAACCCGCCAGCAACAGTCCCAAATTTAAAATTTAGCTATTATCTCGTTATAAAAAACCTGATGCAATTTTTTTTGCACATAAATTTAAGGCATTACCACTATACATACTCCAAACATGGTGTAAATATTTTTGTCTACTTGGAAGGTTTTGTTAAATACATTCGTATTTTCTAATAAAAAACCTAATTTTTTACATTTCAATGCCTATTTTATTGGTCAAAAATAACTTATATTGTTAAATCTAATTCAAATGAGTGCATTTGTATTAATATTATTAATTTGCCTTCTGGGACTCACAATTTTGATTGCTATGTTGCGTAGCGAATTTTTATTAATATGTTTTAAGATAGTCATTTTGTCACTAAATGGTGCCGGTTACAGTCAAGTCCAATTAATAATTACTTCCCACCTCTCCTAACAAAACTCCGTAAAATGACTGGGCTATTTCGCACAAATGGACACCTAATCTGAGACCAAATCACTAATAGCCAATGCATTTCGCTCGCTTACTCGCTCAATCAATCGATCTTATAAGTTACGAAAAAAACCGGTAAAATGCAACTTAAGTGGAAAACACTTCTAAATTATTTATATTTTTATCTGTTAATACAACCAATATCGGTCTATCAACTTTTAATATCTTATTACTAGGAAAAAATATGAAAGGTTACTTTTCAGACTATAGAGTTACTTTTCTGGTTACTTTTTGACAAAACCCGGCTGGCAGCACTGGTTGTCACTTTCAGTGCTGCCAGAAGGTTACCTTTGTAACCTTTTAGGTGATTTTTTTAGCTCCATCAGGTTACTTTTCGGTTACACGATTAAAGAGGTTACTTTTAGGTGATAGAAAACTTTTAGGGTGAAAAATTTCTATTTTTCCATGAAACGGGACGTTTTTTTTATATTTTTTTAAATATTTTATAACCCAAAACGTTCGTAACGTAGTGAGTGCGACTCCTGAAAACACTTCTTCCTTTCTCGCTTTTTCTAATGTAATGTGTACCAACAATCTGAGACCAAATCACTTGACAAATGACTCTGTAGTTTACTCATTTACCTACTCGCTCCTTCAATCAATCGAAAAAAAAAAAATTCAACTTCAGGTCCGCCACATACATACGGAATTGCGATCCAGAATCCTGATTCAGGATTCAGTGTTGACAGCTATGGTTACAAAAATTACTTAGAGTGCTGTTTAAAAAATGTCTAAAATCAAAATGAATGAAATGGCAAATTAATGACAATTATATTTTTAGGTTTTTATTAAAACGAAACAAACAATTTCTATACATGATAATTACTATCATGTGATGAGGTCATGACGTTACGAATGTTACGATCATGGTTTATAATTGTATTCCAATATTAATGCAACTATATCAAAAGACTATCGATAGTTTTAACATTAGACATAATCTGCTTACAAAATGGCATGAACCATTATCACACAAGCGGTTTTTGAGCGTAGGTGATTTCGCAACTATGCCGCAACGACGTCGCAACTGCACAGTCACGATACGGTATCGTTCCATCAACACCTACGCTCAAAAATCACTTTAGAATATGCCACCTAAGACATCAAAAAATCACTAGATCTAGTGAAAAAGTCTCTGAAAGCGGCAACACTCCATCCGGAATCTGATTCCGATTCAGGTTTATTCCGGACTACTAGACTAAATTGTTTATATTTCTGTAAGTTAATAAAAACAACATCTGTCTATCATTTTTTAATACCTTATTACTGGAAAAAATATGAAAAGTTACTTTTCACACCAAAAGGTTACTTTTTTATCTATTTCCGGTCTTTTGACAAGATCGGGCCATTGTTGCCAGACGTGCGATAATTAACCTAGATCCACGATATTTTTGAGGGACATGCGATAGAAAATAAAAGTCGGGTATCGCACGATAATTCACAAAAATTCTAGGATAATCTTCGATAATCCACGACAATTTTGTAATTTAATGAAATCTGTGTATCAAATCCCTATTTTCAACCATATTATCCGTCAAATTCCAATAATATACATCATTTTGGCGTTAAGTATCGCGTAAAATAGTCTTCAAATACCTATTACTAAATTGAAGTTCTAATGAGAAAAATTTAGATACAAAATATTTCCTCACTGTCGTTTCAATCAAGAGTTTTTACTAAAATTCCCTAAAACCTCGTACTTGTCTACCTCTAAATAGGTTACATTAAAACATTAAATAGTGGCATGTAATATAGGTAAGAATGATTGAATTTCACGCATCATTTTACTCTTTTAGGTTCTACGATACGTGAATTATTGGAATTTTTGATGCGATAAAAACACGATAATTTTGCTGTCAATCTGGGATAATTCTTATTTGTGGATCTGGCAACACTGGATCAGATTGGCCTGGCAACACTGGTCAGTTTTGTGTTGACCATGGTGGGGAAAGTTGGCGCAGATTTTTCCAAGAAAAATATTGCGTGTTAATAAGCATAATTATTATGTTACAACAATTGAAAATAACTCATGTTCTAAAGGATTTTCTATCATTAACGAAAAGTCAAGCGTAACTGGTACGTAATTGCTATAAATATGTTTTTTACCAGGTGAAAGTATTACCTACTAACTTATCGATAACTTTTCTGCGTTGTTTTTAGATAATTTATGCAATAACTATTGTTTAATGTAGTACTAATTAGTGAAGGATCATTAGGTTTGTTAATAAATCGTAACGCACTAGGTACTAGTTGTCTTTAAACAAGAAAAACTGGTTTATTTTGACCTTCGAATTAAATTTGTCGACGCATTTTTTTGTGTTTATAAATTCTTCAACTTGAAGTATTGATATACAGCCTTGCCTACTTTGTAGGAAGTATTTTTTTGTAGCTTTCTCTTTACAATCTATACTATTACAAAATTGTAAAATTTAAAAAAGAAGTTTGTTCGTTTGTTTGTTCGAGCATCGCGCGAAAACTACTGAACCAAATTTGATGAAACTTTTTTTGTTCAAATTCAAAATAGTTTATTGCTTTCATGTGTTAATCACAGATAGTATGAGGGGTTTGCAGTACATCATGAGACCCTTTTGGGTATATGATGATGCTACTCTTAGCCGATTGCTGCTACGGCGACTGTCTCTAATCCCTTCATTGTTGGCGCTCGTGCGCTCTAATATGGCTTATATTTCCAAGTTTACAATTATAGTCTTAAATCTAATCAAATTTACATTATTTCCTTTCTTATATTTTATTATTTATAATTTCAACATTCGATTAGTAATTCAGTTTCATTTTAACATTTTCCTCATTTTAGTAAGTAGGTAAGTACTTTTTTTTATTAAGTATGAATGTATAACGGTTGTGTTGTTCTCATAGATATATTATACGAGCGTTAACCCGCGACTTTGTCCGCACAAATTATATGCCAGATTTTAAGTCAGATAATAAGCTATTAGACAAAAAAAGTTTCATCAAAATCGGTTCAGTTGTTTTTGCGTGATGCTCGTTCGAACAAACAAACACACAAACAAACAGACAGACAAAAAATCAAAAAATTGGTGATATGGAATCAGGGATACCTAAAAACCATATGGTAACTTTTTTTTGTTAATATCTTCAATGTACAGACAAACTTCCTGCTACAGTTTTATAATAGTTTAGATATATACCTATAATAGTTATTCTACAGTTTATCTGTGAGTATGTCATTTAGATTGTAGTCACTTTATCTTATCTTATCTTGTTGTGGGGGCTGGCAAGCCAGCAACACTTCGACCCAGTGGGATCTTTTGTGCTAGCACCAATACTTTTTGTTTCCTTCACCCTTCAAATACATGGTCAATGAAGGAGGCAATACCATTGAGGGGAAGAAACCTAAGATCTCCTGGTTTTGGGTATCCATCTCCGAGGATGCACATGCGGCTTGCCGCCAGGACATCATATAGTAACTTTTCTCAATTAACAAAAGTTTGAGCTCTCGCAGGAAGATTTTTATATTTGGTTCAGATCGTAATGTATTTGGTAAGTTATTGTGTATTCGGATTGCAGTGTAGTAGGGACTTGACCGATAGAGTTCAATGGTATCCAACGATGTGTGATACATTGTTGGATACCTATCCAACGATGTCACACATAGCTATTGGAGGGTGGGACCAGATTTCATGTAAACCCCAGCATCATCCTTTGACTCACAGATAGAATATGTTCTGGATTAACACATAACACATAAAATCCTTTTCAAGTCCACGCAGGCGGGTTCAGAGTATGGTTATTGCGTAAATAAACTCAAATATAATTTTTCTTTACAGATCTCCCCACTGAAAAAATGGTCACACTAATTATCCTAACCCTGGCAACACTGCTACCCAATTTAAATTCAGAATACATACCACCCGGTCCTGCATACCCATGTCCGAAAGAGACACAGCTTTTGTACCCTTGTGTATGTGAGAAAGGGACGGACGCAGGGTTGTACATTAGATGTGAAAACACAGGGTTGGCTGTTCTGAGTGCAGGTATAGGTAATATAGCAGGGTTAGGGCTACCTATTGAGAGATTGTTGTTGAAGGAATGTAAGATTTGTAAGTATCTCTATTTTTTTGTAGTTAGGAAGAGTATTGTATTAACATCAGTATGAATTTAAGATATGATTAGAGGTGAAATAAATGAAACGCTTCCTCATGTTTATGAATCAATTTACAATTGTGATTTCTATGTTTGTAATAAATAAATAAACAAAATACAAAAAAGGCTTTAACTAAATTAGTTGATATATATAATTAGATATATATCTTAAATCAGATTATCTTAATATAATTAATCTTAAGATAACCTTACAAATACTCGACCCAATCGTTCAACACACATTATTTATTTCTAGATTCTTTCTTTATTTCGTGTCAATGTCAGTATGAGTTATATCGCATGACAATTTCTCATTATTTGGTTTGCTAATCTTTACACTTTTATTATTATAGACTTCATTCGGACATGACTATTTCTTTATTATTCATATCATCATCATCATCATCATCTCAGCCGATGGACGTCCACTGCTGGACATAGGCCTCCCCCAAGGATCGCCATAACGACCGGTCCTGCGCTGCCCTCATCCAACGGGATCCCGCCGCCTTCACAAGGTCGTCGGTCCACCGTGTGCGGGGCCTACCCACGCTACGCTTTCCAGTACGCGGTCGCCACTCGAGAACTTTTCGGCCCCATCGGCCATCGGTTCTGCGAGCAATATGCCCCGCCCACTGCAACTTTAATTTAGCAATTCTTTGGGCTATGTCAGTTACTCTGGTTCTTCTGCGGATCTCTTCATTTCTGATTCGATCTCGCAGGGAAACTCCGAGCATAGCCCTCTCCATTGCTCTTTGGGTGACTTTCAGCCTTTTTATGAGGCCTTGAGTGAACGACCACGTCTCTGTTCCATATGTCATCACTGGCAACACACACTGATCGAAGACTTTCGTTTTAAGACACTGCGGTATTTGGGACATTCATATAGTGTTCTTTATTATTCATATAGTGCTTTTGTTCCATTTCTGTGTGTCCGTTTGCCAGGTGGCAAAGGCTTCTTCCAATCTCCATTCTGGCGTTTCTATGGCCACTCTACCTACATGTTGTTCCCGCGGTTTGCCTGATGTCGTCATCCCACCTTCTTTGTGGTCTACCTCTCTTTCTATTTCCATGCCAGGGATGTAAATCTTTACACTACAGATTAGCAAATCAAATAATTGTATCATTAATTCATCAATATACTGACTGTTTTTAAGGGGATGATTAGACCATCAAACTGAACAACTTTATCTGAGGGGAAACATTCTGTTATCCTGGTTATCCTATACAAAACTGCAACTCTACTTGCCCCAAATGTGACAGCTGATTTTTAAACCGATGTTGGTCCCATAGAGAAATTTTGTCAGTTTGATGGTCTGATCAGCCTCTTAAAAACCTTCAGCATATTAAGTTGGACAATGTATTATGGATGTTTTTTTCGCGATTTCGATGTTGGTCCCGTAGAGAAAGTTGTTTACTCTGACGGTCAATCCCCTTAAAAAAGTGTCAGCATTTTAAGTTGGACCTTTTACGTATAGTCTTTAAATGTTGTTACTTTCTTTTTTCAGCAAACCTCTTCGGTCCTCTCCTACACCGATCGACAGTAAGGGTGTTACAAATTGTCGACTCTCCTATCAAAACAATAGATCCTTACGCGTTCGCCGGTGTGAACAAGACTTTACAGGAGCTTTACATGACCAATACTAAAATTGCAGACTTTCCTAAAGAAGCTTTTAAGGTAAAGAGGTGGTGATAGAGAACACTTTATTCATTAACACGTTCCGGGACAGTGACCGGCTATAGCCGTGATAACAATAAAAGTTCTATTGTGTCTCGTTCACTGCCCCGGAACGTGTTAAAAACAGTACGCACGGCGACAAATCAAGCTATACAAAACCAACATAAGCTGGGCGCGCGTAGGTCGAGTAACGTATAACGTCGCGCGGCCAGCTTATGTTGGTTTTGTATAGCTTAATGTATCGCCGTGTATACATATGTGTGTGCGTATGTGAAGTCCACCAATCCGCACTGTGCACGCGTGGTGGACTAACGCCGTCCTTGAGGGTAGGCCTGTGCCCTGCAGTGGGACTTATATAGGCTGATGATGATGATATTATTTCTGACAAATTGCAGATCCTGAGCAACTTATCTATATTGTCAATAGACGGGCACCTCATGACGAAGTTAAATAAGGATATATTTGCCGGCAGCGAGGCGGCTGGTAGGTTGGAGAGGCTTTATCTTTCGAACGGTCTCATTTCTGACTTCCCACCCGAGGCTTTCCAGGTAAATATAAATTATAACTAAGTATAATAAGAAATTGTAAAAAATGGTAAAAATTGTAACAAAAAAATAGATAAATTATGTTAAAAGAACGAAAAAAAATTTAATAATTAAAAAAAATTTAAACCGGCTTCAAAAAAGAATAAAAAGTTAAGTTAAGTTAAGTTAGCCAAGCCAAAAAACTAATGCAAGCCCTGTCGCGAATCGTACAGGCTTGACAGTGACTTCGATAAAACAAATTAATGTACTTATGATGCGAACGAAAAAGTCATCGGATGCAATATTATTTTTTAAATTTTTAGTTTTTTTGAAGGCGGTCTTAATTTTTTGTTAAAATTTTGTTTACTTTACAATTTTCAGTGGTGTATTCATTAGTTCAATTTAATAGTAGTGCTTTAAATTAACAAACGCACTAGCCGGCACTACGATTTTTAAAGGTTCCCCTCGATTTCTCTGGGATGCCATCATCAGATTCTGGATATATATATAATATACTATTATACTATTATAAAACTGTAACAGGAAGTTTGTCTGTACATTGAAGATATTAACAAAAAAAAAGTTACGATATGGTTTTTAGGTGTCCCTGATTCCATTTCACCAATTTTTGGATTTTTTGTCTGTCTGTTTGTTTGTGTGTTTGTTTGTTTGTTTGAACGAGTATCACGCAAAAACTACTGAACCGATTTTGATGAAATTTTTTTTGTTTGATAGCTTATGATCTGACTTAAAATCTGGTATATAATTTGTGCGGACGAAGTCGCGGGTTAACGCTCGTAGTATATATATATGTATATATATATATACGGTCGAATAGAGAAACCTTCTTTTTGAAGTCGGTTAAAAAATATATACGGTCGAATTGAGAAACCTCCTCCTTTTTTGAAGTCGCTTAAAAAGGATTATAAAGTAAGTTTTTAAGATACTCTTTTCCAAGATAAAGTAAATGATTTTAAGACAGTTGTCCAACATATTTATTTATTTATGAATATGAGTGCCAGGTCCTTTTTCTGCTGTCTGTGCTAGCGGTGCTGGCGGCATGAGACCAACATCAAAATCGCGAATATTTCAATCATAAATTCATTTATCTTAAACTTGTTTATCTAAGATAACAAACCCTAAAACAGTAAATCAGATACTTAACTGCAATTAATAAAATATAATTTTGTTTCAGAACCTAAAAAAGCTGAAGACACTAGATCTGCACGGCAATCGACTAGCGACATTAAAACGTAACCAATTCAAAGGTCTCAGAGATACTGAAGTTTTAGATTTAAGGTATATTATTATTCTACATTCTATACTTTATTCTATCTTATTTTATAACGTTTTCAAGATTCGTAGATAAATCGAGGACTGTTAAAAGATTCCTTGAATTGCTTTTTGTGACCTTTTTTGTGGCTAAGACTTAGCCAATATGTAGCTGATCTCTATACCAAAATACCTTAAGGGGCGTCCATAAATCGCGTGATGATAACTAGGGGGGGTTGGCGTCCAGTGTCATTTAGGGTCACGTAGAGAAGTAGCGTGACATTTAGCGATTTTATAATTTAACATTTGCAGTTTGAAATTACAACTTTATTATACGGTACAAAGGAGTTTCAGGAGTTTATGGATGGAGGAATTGTAAATTGCGTATTATTTCTCATGAGTATCGTGTTTTAAGTTACCTCCCTAAATTATTAAATAAATAAAAATCTTCTTGTTTGACGACCCGGTTGGTGTGGGTCCTGGGTTCGAATCCCGGTTCGGTCATGGATGTTATGTTTGTGCCGTTGTTGTATGATTCCCATAACAAAAAGCCTAAGGCTTACTTAGGATCATTACAATGTATGTGCCTATGAGCGTTGTTTATTTTTATTTATTTATTATCATGGACAACACAATAATTATCT
This sequence comes from Agonopterix arenella, assembly GCA_927399405.1. Taxonomy (NCBI): domain Eukaryota; kingdom Metazoa; phylum Arthropoda; class Insecta; order Lepidoptera; family Depressariidae; genus Agonopterix; species Agonopterix arenella. The sequence continues at coordinate 1,560,838 of OV656716.1, read as the reverse complement.
AAGCACATTTAAAGTGCCAGTATCTAGCCTGAACTTGTATTATGATGACTAGACAACGATATAGAATAAAATATATAGATAGAAACATCCATGACTGGGTAAATATTTGGCTAAATATTTATTAGCCTTTCAAATTACTCATGATAAAAATTTCGTGACATTGGGACGGGATGGGGAGAACAAGAATGTCGCCAATATGTCACTAGAGGGAGTTAGGCGTCAAAATTCTACCAAATATGCGTCACGTAATTTATGAATGCCGCATACAACATCATCATCTCAGCCGATGGACGTCCACTTCTGGACACAGGCCTCCCCAAAGGATCGCCACAACGACCGGTCCTGCGCTGCCCTCATCCAACGTGTCCCCGACGCCTTCACCAGGTCGTCGGTCCACCATGTGGGGGCTCACTGCCTACCCACGCTGCGCTTTCCGGTACGCGGTCCCCACTCGAGAACTTTTCGGCTCCATCAGCCATCGGTTCTGCGAGCAATGTGCCCCGCCCATTGCCACTATAGTTTAGCAATTCTTTGAGCTATGTCGGTTACTCTGGTTCTTCTGCGGATCCCTTCATTTCTGATTCGATCTCGCACGGAAACTCCGAGCATAGCCCTCTCCATTGGCCTTTGGGATATTTGCTTTGGGTGGCATACAACATGAATAAATATAAATTGCATTTTCTTTAAAACTGTGAATGAAAATATTGTATTTTTATTTCAGTTACAACAACATAACAAAACTGGATGGATCTCATATAGGGGACCTCACAAAATTAGGCTGGTGTAATGTCAGTCATAATCAAATTGCTGAAATACCTAGGTAAGTGCTAATGAAATGAAATGAAATGAAATCATTTATGAAATAATGATATGTGGATATCCATACTTATAGGGTCCTTCTTAATATGCTGACACTTTTTTATGAGGATGATCAGATCATCAAACTGAACAACTTTCTCTATGGGACCAACATCGAAATCGCAAAAAAAAATCTGCTGTCCCATACATTTGGGTCGAGTAGGTTTGCAGTTTAGTATGTGACAGCTGATTTTTTTCGCAATTTCGATGTTGGTGCCATAGAGAAAGTTCAGCTCAAAGGTCTGATCATCCTCTTAAAAAACAGTCAGTACATTAAGTTGGACCCTGGATACGTATAATAAAATTGTGAATTACTATAAAATATTTTCAACTTTGATCTCGCTGCGCTAAACGAATTTCCGCCTCCGTCGAGGAGAAAAATAGTATACTAACCTCGGGCTTTAAATAAGAAAGCCTCAGATCACATGTTTGTTGACCTCGGCTTCGCCTTCGCCAACAATTACATGAGATCTGAAACCTTTCTTACTTTCCTGCCCTCAGTGTGTAATCTACTATTTTTGTCTACTTTAGTCTCGTGATAAACGACTGAGATTGGCCGAATGGTTGAAGACGTCCACTGCATGTAGACAGGGCCTCTACCCGGACATTCGAACTTCGCAATTGCGTGAACGTTTTCGATCCAATGTGAACTTTATTGCAATGAAATTCGGACCGAAACGGTCTCGATATATCGAAAATTGAAAGTCCGGGTACAGGGACAGTTCTTCTTACCGTGTGGGCAGAGCCCTGGTGTCAGAGTTTTTTCAGACCGCCTTACGGCCTCTGACGTGGTTTTTATGTACTTAACGACTTCTACCACCAGAGATACTAGCCGGAACCAACGGCTTAACGTACCATCCGAAACACGGAATCATATTTCTTTTCAGACAATCAGGTGATTCAGCCTGCAATGTCTTAACCAACTGTAGAAAAACGCACAAAGTGACATATCACTAAGTGTCCCCCGTGGGAATCGAACCCACGAATTCCGTGTCGAGAGCCCAATGCTCTTAACCATTAGACCACGGAGGCAGACGTCACGATGACGTCACCTGCATGTAGACACCTATGTTGTCAAGAAAAGCGTTTTCGCGGGATATTTAAATAATATTTTTTGTTTTCGTTATTTCTTGGACTATATTGTAGTGGAAGGTAAAATATACCTAGTCCTTAGACATCAGTGATTATGGTAGAATTGTTTTTAAAATACTTGTGAAGTACCGTACTATTATATTGTTTACTATGTTCCCGTATTTAATTTTACAGGGGTATGTTTGCTAGGAATACAGTTTTAAAAGTATTACATTTAGACAACAATAAGATAAAGAAGTTGGATGGGAACAGTTTCAGAGGAATGCGGTTTTTGAGGTAATCTTTTTATTTATTTACCACACCGTCACATTCACATATTACCCCCAATAGATATTGCATGATGAACATTTTGTACACGCCCGAAGTCGCAATTTTTATTTATTTACGAGCGTTAACCCGCGACTTCGTCCGCACAAATTATATACCAGATTTTAAATCAGATCATAAGCTATCAAACAAAAAAAGTTTCATCAAAATCGGTTTAGTAGTTTTTGCGTGATGCTCGTTCAAACAAACAAACACCCAAACAAACACACAAACAGACAAACTTCCTGTTACAGTTTTATAATAGTATAGATTTACAACAACTACAGCTACTACAATGTAACACTTAAAAATATGAAAAGATATGGTACAGAGCCAATGATGTTATTGTTGACACTTTAAGGTGGTTTCAGTCCATACAAACGTTTGACGCACAATACGCGTAGACGGAATTAATAAAAGTAATATTTTATATATGGAAAAATTGTTTAGAAAATCTAGTTGCCGCGTCATAAATAACATTTGCAATTTATAAAATAATAACGAAGATATAAAGCTTTGAAAATTTTCATACCAAATTTTAAAAGTTTTGTATCTTCGTAAGATCTAGATTTTCCAAACTATTTATCCATATATACAAAATTACTTATATTAATACCGTCTACGCGTAGTTTGCGTCAAAGTTTTGTATAAAATTTACCCTTTTGCAACCGCCTTAACAAGCATTATATAAAAGATGCGACAATATAAAATAACAAACCGATAAGTATAAGAACTGTATTTAAAATTGTATTATGACATTCATCTCAATTCAATTTTGACATTATTATTGACATTACCATTAATTTAAAATTGAATGTAGGTTACTGACATGTTTATCTAATATGGAAGGTTAAATTTCTTTGTGTAGGTTAAACGATATGTAAATTAAAATTTAATATTGACCTGTTGTGTAATTTATACTAAATTTTATTATGTCATATATGTAATAGGTTTTGTTATTCTGATGTAATATTTTAGGTTAAGTTCATATTAATATTTCAAACACAATGTAAATTGTTAATGAATAAATAAATCTGAATCTGACTCGCTGTGTCTAAGTTATGTACCTAACAAAATAAAAGTAATTTTATAAATATAATATAATAAATTATTTATAAGTGTGTTATCCGAAAATAATAATATTATATAATTATAATAATAGGTAAGTACGTCACATATAATACAATACTGGTGCTTACTATACTATTAAAAAAAAAAACATAAATATAGATATAAACATTTAAATAAATATAGATATAGGGCATGAAACAATGCAACATGATTAGCCATTTCAAGGTCGCACTACTTCGAGCTCACTCACTCGCGTTGCTTATATTAGTGCAAAATCATAGATGTGTGGCGCGCGTCGGCGGCCTTGTATGCGGTTTCTATTGGAGGTAATTTGTGGTCACATCTAAACATTACCGTAACTTTTTTTTTGTAAAAATATTCAATGTACAGACAAACTTATGTTACAGATTTATAATAGTGTAGTTATATAAACCATATTGTTATATTTCAGACGTCTCTTCCTGCAAGACAATTATATATCGGACGTGGGACGAGGGACGTTCTCTGCTGTGACCAGGATAGGTACCGTAGACCTAGCCAGGAACCAGATCACTAAAGTAGACTACCAGATGTTTCAACAAGTTAAATACGCTGAGGTAAGGTTTTAAATAAATTAATAATTATGTATCGGACGTGGGACGAGAGACGTTCTCTGCTGTGATCAGGATAGGAACCGTAGACCTAGCCAGGAACCAGATCACTAAAGTAGACTACCAGATGTTTCAACTAGTTAAATACGCTGAGGTAAGCTTTAAAATAAATTAATAATTATGTATCGGACGTCGGACGAAGGACGTTCGCAGCTGTGACCAGGATAGGAACCGTAGACCGAGCCAGGAACCAGATCACTAAAATTGACTACCAGATGTTTCAACAAGTTAAATACGCTGAGGTAAGCTTTTAAATAAATAAATAATTATGTATCGGAAGTCGGATGAAGGCCGTTCGCAGCTGTGACCAGGATAGGAACCGTAGACCTAGCCAGGAACCAGATCGCTAAAGTCGACTACCAGATGTTTCAACAAGTTAAATACGCTGAGGTAAGCTTTTGAATAATTAAATAATTATATATCGGTCGATGAGTAAATTTAGTTGGGCCAAGTAGTTTCCTTGGACAAAGAAGTCGCTCGTCGAGTCGACAACGCCTGGAAGAGCTACTGGTCCATGAAGGGCGACCTTCAACTCTCTCTCAAGAGCAAATTTATAGATATGTGTATTCTGCCCATCCTAACCTGCGGTGCCCAAACCTGGTCATTAACGAAGGTTCAAAAGTCCAAACTTCAGGTTTGTCAGAGAGCTATGGAGCGTAGTATACTAGGTGTGAAAAGGAGGGACTGTATCCGGAACACAACACTGCGCTTCAAAACTCAAATAGTTGATGTAGGTGAGAAATCTGCGAAACTAAAATGGAACTGGGCTGGTCATGTTTGCCGAATGCACACAGAGCAGTGAGCATCAATCGCCACTCAATGGGTGCCTAATGATGGTAGTCGATGTCGAGGCAGATCCCGGAAAAGGTGGCGCGATGAGTTATACCTCGATTCAGTAAAGTAGTGTCATCAGCAAAAAGTATACATCCCCTCGACATAGCCTTAGGTAAGTCATTTATATAAGTCAGAATCAGTAAAGGTCCCAAAATACTCCCCTGAGGGACACCATAGTTATTATTAATACAAGGCGAGCGAAATGTTTCTATTGCTTTAGTCTCAGGGCAATACCTCGACACCTCCACCGACTGCTTTCTACAGTCCAAGTATGACTTTATCCAATCATATGCTGGGCCACGAATACCGTATCTGTAGAGCTTTCTAAGTAGGCGTTTGTGACATACAAAATCAAACGCCTTGCTCATGTCCATAAATAGTACTGAGATTGGTACTTTTTTCGTCTAAGCAGCTGGTTATGGTTTTATAAGCTGAAATTTTGCTAGTGATGTACTTCTATCCCTACGGAAACCATTTTGTTCTTCCCTCATTAAATTATTGCCTCCTAAGAAATTTATCAGTCTCCATTACATTATTTTCTCGTATATCTTAGAAAAAATTGGTATCAAAGTCACTGGCCTGTAATTAGCCATCAGATTTTTGTCACTTTTTTATGTAATGGCTTGACTATTGATCTTTTCAATGCCTCTGGAAAGTGCCCTTGCAATAGCGACAAATTTATACATTGTAGAAGTGGAAAAACAACAATATCAATACTTTTCTTGATTACATTCGTACAGATTTCATCATATCCGACTGCTTTAGAATTGTTCAGCGACATAACTACTTTAATTAATTCTTGTATTCCAATTGGATAAAGATAAATTGAAGATTCAAAAGTTGGTACGTATTGATTTATGAAAGACATATCTAGGTCTTTTGTACAATTCTCTCGTATTATATTTATAAAATAATCATTGAACAACTCTGAAATAGTCTGTGGATCTTCATAATTACTTTATTAGCAGTGATTTTAGAAATCGAATTCTCTAAATTGCTATTATTCGAAGTGTAATCTTTAATAACTCTCCATACTGCCTTACATTTATTACTTGTATCTATATACTATTATAAAACTGTAACAGGAAGTTTGTCTGTACATTGAAGATATTAACAAAAAAAAAGTTACGATATGGTTTTTAGGTGTCCCTGATTCCATTTCACTAATTTTTGGATTTTTTGTCTGTCTGTTTGTTTGTGTGTTTGTTTGTTTGTTTGAACGAGCATCACGCAAAAACTACTGAACCGATTTTGATGAAACTTTTTTTGTTTGATAGCTTATGATCTGACTTAAAATCTGGTATATAATTTGTGCGGACGAAGTCGCGGGTTAACGCTCGTTATTTATATAATTCAAATTAATATTTCTTTGTGACATTGTATTACATTTTTTCAGAATTTTCGATATATTTTCGGTAACAGAATCACGCAAAAACTACTGAACCGATTTTAATGAAACTTTTTTGTTTGATAGCTTATGATTTGACTTACAATCTGGTATAATTTGTGCGGACGGAGTCGCGGGTAAACTCTGGTTCATCATAAAAATAGCCTTCCGGTATTCGAACCCGCGACCACAGCAGGCGGATTCACTACCAACTGACCAAAAAACTATTTAAATTTACCTTCTTCCGTTTCCAGATAATAAATTTAGCAGAAAATAAAATAACGTCTATAGACACACAAGCTTTCACAGACCTATACCTAGCTACCGTGAACATATCTCACAACCTACTCGACAATATAGAGAAGGATGCCTTCCAAAACTGCAACAACATGACTCTACTGGACTTGAGTTATAATAAACTGAAAGTTATTAAAAAGGGGGCGTTTGATGAAAACAGCTACGCTTCGGAATTGGTCGTTTCTTATAATGAGATTGAAGATTTTAGTCAGGTATGTACAGTGTCCGTGTGGTGTCGGCTAAGAATAGCACCATCCCATTTCCTCCCGTGGGTGTCGTAAAAGGCGACAAAGGGATCTACTGAAGGATGGGCAGCAGCATCCTCTGAGTACACACATTGATTCGATCCAACTGCGATCGCCAACCCGCCTGCCAAGCGTGGCGATTATGGCAAATCCCCCCATTTTGGGGGAGGCTGATGTCCAGCTGTAGACGTTTAATGGCTGCTATGATGATGATGATGTACACACGGCGACACATCAAGCTATACAAAACCAACATAAGCTGGCCGCGCGTAGGTCGAGTAACGTAAAGCGTCGCGCGGCTAGCTTATGTTGGTTTTGTATAGCTTGATGTGTCGCCGTGCGTACAGTAGTACCAGATTTATAAGTTCCCCCGATGTACCTGCACAGTTGATAAATTTTAATAGTGCGCAGATAGTGAACCGATGGCCGATGGGGCCGAAAAGTTGTCGAGTAGCGACCGCGTACCGGAAAGCGCAGCGTGGGTAGCCAGTGAGCCCCCACAAGGTGGACCGACGACCTGGTGAAGGCGGTGAGGACACGTTGGATGAGGGCAGCGCAGGACCGGTCGTTATGGCGATCCTTGAGAGGGCCTGTGTCCAGCAGTGGACGTCCATCGGCTGAGATGATGATGAATAGTTCGCGATTATCAGGATGTGCCACCTTCAATCCCGTGCCAGGATTGGTTAATTGGGCGCGAGCCATAGACGAAGAATTTTTCTCTTACGCTGGTAGACGGAATATCAGTGTAACCGGGTATGAGATAACGATACTCATAAAATCCTATACAATTTATATGAAGTGACATTTTTGAGTCAGGTGGCCGTAGTACAAAAAACTGGTTACGTCGACAAGGACAGCAATAAGGTAGCGATCTCCTTTTTTAACTAGATCGAATTTGCTATCTGCATCTCTTATTGAGTGAATATGACAAGACACGCGTAATTCCTTCTAGGACCTTCTCTTTCTACAGCGGGAGCCCTTTTCGCTGCTATCCGACTTTGCACCCTTTGATTACTAAACGACTTCAGGTTTTGTCGGGGGACTCTGCGCAAACTTAGATTGACGAGGGTAATTTTTCACCCCTCCGGGCGAAAAGCATCAACTTTCGTCCCGCTACGCTAAACGAAGTTGCCGCTTTCTGCCCCCCGTCGAGGAGAACAATAGAAAACTAACCTCGGGCAGTAAATAAGAAAGCGGCCTTGCCTCAGCCAACAATTACATGAGATCTGATACCTTTCTTATTTTCCTGCCCTCGGTGTGTAATCTACTATTCCTGGTCGTACTGTACAGTCGCCACCAGATATATCATAGCATACAAGGTATTCAAATATTGTGTGCTAATCAAAACAGTGCTAATCAAAACTATTATAAAACTGTAACAGGAAGATTGTCTGTACATTGAAGATATTAACAAAAAAAAGTTACGATATTGTTTTTAGGTATCCCTGATTCCATATCACCAATTTTTGGATTTTTTGTCTGTCTGTTTGTTTGTTTGTGTGTTTGTTTGTTTGAACGAGCATCACGCAAAAACTACTGAACCAATTTTGATGAAACTTTTTTTGTTTGATAGCTTATTATCTGACTTAAAATCTGGTATATAATTTGTGCGGACAAAGTCGCGGGTTAACACTCGTTTTCAATAAATTCTTTACAGTAAATGTTACCAATTATATCTAAACATTTATTCTGTAATAAATAACTGAACAGCAATAATTTTCTACTATTTATTTACAATTTTACTTAAAATTGGAATATAATATAACAACGGATTTAGGTTTTTTCCTAAACTGCTCAGATGTTTATGATCACCCTGACTGCGTTAATATATTTGATGTTCTAGGCGATCTGATGTTTTTAGATTCTTAGATTCTTTATTGTACACAAAAACATAATTATGAAATAAAATTACAACAAGTCGTGATGTACAAAGGCGAGCTTAACTCTAAAAGAGTTTTCTTCCAGCAAACCGTTGAGTGAGAGGAAAACTAATACGTTTGGGTAAAATAAGTGTGCACACAAATAAAAAACTACTTAATTATGAGATAGTAAAATGAATACCTATAAGATAAGAACTAATTTATGATACACCTATACAAATAAATGTAATATATAAATATACTTACATAAATAATAATATCAAATATAATAATATGAACCTACATATATTATATACATACATATAACTACTACGACTTTATTTAGATAGGTAATGCTCTCTAACTCTCCTCTTAAAGATGTCCAGCGAAGGACTAGCACAGATAGTATGCGGCAATGAATTCCATAACCTGGCCGCATAAAGAATTCCCATACAGACTAGAAGTGTGCAAGGGACACGCTAGAAGCAGCGATGTGATTGATCTGCAAGGCTTACCGCGTGGTACTAGGTAGTTAAACCGTTCACGAAGATATGAAGATATGTTTTTAATTGATTATGTGTAAAGATATTATTGAAAATTAGAACTGCCTAGAATTACTTACACACCACATAACCAACCTCACACTCCACACAGCACACAGAAACAACACATATACATCCGCTTTCACACAAATAATATAACACAATTTTAATTATTTTTCTTTATCAGAAAATCTTCTTCTTCACACATTGACATAAACTCTATTCCCCAAGGAAGCGTGCTTGGATGTTTGCTATTTTTGATTTATGTAAATGATTTGCCGAAAATAATGGAAGAAACATGTGTCCTATTTGCCGATGATATCTCAGTCTTATTTCCGTGCCAAAATGATGACGATATAAACCTGACAAGTAAACTAACCAGTATTTTTGATAAATTGATAACATGGCTTGACGACCACAATCTAGAGGTGAACTTTAAAAAGACAAAAATAATGCAATTCAGACCTTGCCAAAAACGCCCACTGAATATTACTTTTACATACCAAAACACACAAATAGAATGCGTCGACACCTTCACGCTACTAGGTTTAGATATTGACACGCACATTAACTGGAAAACACACATCCAAAGAATTAAAAATAAGCTATCTCGTTTTACATATGCCCTAACAGAATTAAAAAAAACCACTGACATGAAGACCGCGCTTTCGGCTTATTACGCATATGCACACGCATGGCTACGATATGGGATATTATTATGGGGAAATAGCACGGACGTGGAAGATCTCCTAATCCTACAAAAAAGGTGCGTCAGAATCCTTGTGAATATCGACCAAATGGAGAGCTGTAAACCACACTTCAGCAAACACAGGATACTTACGCTACCATCCTTATATATATTGGAGGTGTGCAAATTCGTAAGAAAATATAATAACTTTTTTAAAAATTCTAAAGATACATACAACGGCCAACACAATTTGAGACAAAGAGATAGACTCGTATTACCTTTCTCGAAAATGGAACTCTATAGGTCCGGCCCATACTGTATGGCCATAAAAATCCACAATAAACTTCCGCCTAATATAAAAAACGATAATAAAGACACCTCTTTCGAGAAACAACTAAAGGACATATTATATAAAAAATCGTATTATAAAACACAAGAATACCTGGACGACGAACTATAAAATCCCTATTTCCTAGCTATCAAAACTTACATGAAAATATCTCGGTCTACTCATAACAACTATTTAATTTTTGACTATGTTTAATTTATGACTATGCTTTAATTGTTGACTATGTTTTAATTTTTGACTATATTTTGTTCTATTATATTTTAAGTTGACATTATTTCTAATAATTTTAATTAAATTCAATTACATTTAATCTAATTATAAAATGCACTGTTGCCATAATTGCTGTGCCCTAACAGGGTCCCTGAGATGCGCTGTAACCTATTTTAAGATCTGTAAATACCTCAAGGATGCAATAAAGTTTATGATTTATGATTTATGATTTAAAACACGAGCACACACATATAAACACATAACACAAACATACCCAACATATACTATAGTACACTCACATTGAATTGTTTATTATAAATCTTATAATTATATCAACATTAAATGTATTATTATACTAGTAACTTAATTAATTAACTCTATAGTACTGTCAGCTCCCTGTATCTGTGATCAAATAACTGTAGCATCTCTTAAGAATATAGCTGATGTCAATAGCACAGACAGGTTTTACCTGCCTTTCATGACATCAGCTATCAATTAAATGACCAAAACGTATAGCCTAACACAATGCTCAAATGTTATTCATAGTTCCTAATTCATATGTAAACATTATGTAAATGGCTTTTGTGAAATTTAATAAATTTGTTGCTATGATATATCTGAAGGCGACTGTACCTACTAATGTATATTTAATCGTTATTTTCAGATACCAATATCAAACATGACAGGTATAAGGGTCCTCAATGCTTCGCACAATTTTATAACCAGCATACCAAAAATGGCGTTCCCCAAATTATATGAACTCCACACGGTCGATGTGTCTTATAATAATTTGACTGAAATATTTAATGCTGTGTTTCAAAACTTATTCTCTATTAGGTAAGTTTTTTTAATACTGTTCAACTCTGTAATCATTGATTTGTATGACGTTCACGGTCCTGTCCGTAGTGAGAGTGAAACATCTTCCTGCTCCCTGGTTGACTAATGACATCAAAGCTGTAATAACTCAGAAAAATCGTGAATCTACTGAGGCGAACCGTGAAAAATATCATCTCATACGAAATTGCTGCAATAGAATGTGTAGGGACGCACAACGACGCCACATTCACAAATCTGTCGAAAATGGAGATCCAGCTAAAACCTGGAAATTCCTTAAAACGTTAGGTGTTGGTTAATCCCGTAGTAATTCTATCCCTAAAAATATCGACTTTTATTCATTAAATAAACATTTTTTTGCTGCTTCAGATCTGGACGGTTCTTCCAAAACAAATACTTTAAATACTCTCTCTTCCGCACCGACACCTAACTTCCCTCCCTTTTTCTTTAGTCAATTGCCTGATTGTGACGTTAAGAGAAACATCATCACCATTGCTTCTAATGCCGTCGGGGGTAACAACATTAGTCGTAACATGATCATCCCTCTCATCGATATCCTTACTCCAATCATTACCAAGATCCTCAATAAATCCATCTCCTCGTGTGCCTTTCCCTCAGCCTGGAAAGATACACAAATCATTTCATTGATTACGAGAACTAATTCTACCGTATTCTCTGATTTCCGTCCCATCTCCAGTCTCTAGTTTCCTGTCCAAAGTTTTAGAGCGCCTTGTGCATGGGCATCTGAGCCGATTCCAATCCACTAATAACCTCCTTAATCCTTCACAATCCGGTTTCCGTCCTGGTCATAGCACGGTAACGGCTCAGGTCAAAATCTCCAACGATATTAAACTAGGCATGGATAATAGAGAGCTTACAGTCCTAACATTGCTTGATTTTAGTAATGCCTTCAACACAGTCGACTTTGAAATTTTACTAGGGCTACTTCGTTCTCGTAATGTATCTCCAACAGCAGTTGACTGGTTTCAAAGTTACCTGTACGGGCGCCGGCAGCGGATACGGGTTAAAGACACCTCTTCATCGTGGTGTGATACTCTTGCTGCTGTGCCGCAGGGTGGTGTGTTGTCTCCTCTCCTTTTTTCACTATTTATTAACTCTATCACTCAAAATCTATCTTCGTCTTACCATCTATATGCAGACGATCTCCAAATCTATTCCAAATCTAGCTTGGATAATATCTCACAGGCGGTCCAATCAATAAATGATGACTTGAATCGTATCCTTGAGTGGAGCAAATCTTTTGGACTCAGGGTATCAGCTTTGAAAATTTGCCTTCCGTCATTTTTGACGGTGTCTGCATACCCAACAGTGAAAACTATTACTGTTAAAAATCTGGGTATATATTTCGATAAAACGATGTCTTGTGTACCGCAGAGCTCCGGGGTAAGTAGGAAGATGTTTGCCGCATATGGTTCTATCAAACGACTACGGAATTTTTTTCCCACAAGTACTAAAATTCCCTCATGTCCCTCATGTCACCCATCCTTCATTATGCAGATTCATGTTACCTCGACCACACAGTGGAGCTCCTTAACAAACTTGAACGCCTTCAAAACTTTGCTATCCGGTTTATGTTTGGGTTACGGAAGTACGACCATGTGTCCGAGTTCCGCGCTAAACTAAAGTGGCTCCCAATCCGACGTCGAAGAGACACTCATATCCTGTCCCTCCTCTCTACTCTATCCTATTTAATTCGTTGACTCCCCCTACCTCAAAGAACGCTTCATCTTTAGTTCCCTTACTACTGGCCGTCCCTTACGTTTCTCTAACAATCTCTCTCTCAATATCCCATCCCACTCTACTGACTTCTACAACCATTCCTTTAAAGTCCAAGCTGCTCGACTCTGGAACTCGTTGTCAGAGTCGAGCAGCGTTATTATAATCCGTCTTCGTGCCAATTTTGTTTCAATAAAAATTGGCGCCAAAATGAGGGAGTAATTGAGGTGGGGCATACATACAGAATGAACGAGAATAATTAGGGTTCCATGTTATCAATTTGACGCGTTATTCTTGTATTGATTGAATTTTACTTGATATTGTAATTTTTTTTAAATCCCTAATTATTTTTTCAGATTCATAAACCTAACTCACAATGCAATGGAGATAATAAAGCCATCGACCTTCGGCACCATACCTACAGTATTAGATCTGGACTTATCTCACAATCGACTGAGAGATGTGTCTAAAAGCAGTCTGGCTAAGTTGTCAAGCTGTAGGACATTAGATCTCAGTTACAACCACTTGGAGAAGGTGTTCCAGATACCTATTAGTTTGGGGTGAGTGTGTTTTAAGATTTAAGATTAATACGTGGATTTTAAGATTTAAGATTGGTACGTGGATCTTAAGATAGTAGTCTAGCTAAGTTAGCTAGCTGCAGGACACTGAATCTTAGTTACAATTAGTGTGAATAAAAATAATACTTTCAATGCAAGTTTGGGAACCGCTAGTCCAGGCGGAGGACAGTCGCCTTTTGGTGGTTTTTTCCGATTCAGTTTGCATAGAATGTGCTGCCATCTAGTAAATACTCCGCAGAATTATGAAAAAATAAGATTTTATTGTCTGTGTCAATGTCAGATTGACAAATTCGCAAAATGGCTATTGCGTAATGTGCGTGTTGTTTTCGTTAGTTTTCGTTCAATTTCGTGCCGATTTAGTGATGAGTTTCTGTTGTTCTCTAACCAATGTTCAGATTACAGGAATAGTAGGGATACTGGAATTTCTCTCGATCGGTGCGGGCTTGAACGAAAACTAGCATTCAAAACAATAATATCTATCGGTATGAGTAGATATAGGTAGGTATGTATAGTATAGCTTGAATTATTGTCGGTAAAACATAGATGGCGCTAGCTAGCCTTCAATTTGACATAAGGTGGATGCATAATGTTGCTACGAGTGGGTTCTCTTTTCTAATGTACTTATATTTGCGCTGGGAGTCGCGTGGTTAGAGGTCTCTCGAGTAGACTTCTTTCGTTCGGCTCGCGATTTAGGCAGCCACGCGGCTCCGCCATTTTATGGCGGTTTCGGGTGTGTGTTTTTGTATAAAAACAGGGCTTTGAGATCGCCATACCAATTACCGTACAATGAACGTTAACTTGAATTATAATAATATCTTCAACACTTGATACTGGCGAAATCTTTAAGGAAACGCCATTTAATAAAAATAGAATAGAATATATTTGCGCTGGTCTAAACCGCCCTTTTGTTACACCCTGTATTATTATTTGTTTTGTGACCCTGTATAGCAATTTATAAAATTATTTGTAATGTTCAGTTGTCCACGCGGACGAAGTTGCGGACAACAGCTAGTTTATAAAATAAAATATTTTATTACAGAGAGCTGAACTTGGCGCACAACAATTTGACAGAGATCCGTTCAAACACCTGGCCGACCATGAACGCCTTACTGCGATTGAATCTATCCAACAACAACATTGAAGACAGGTTTGCATCATTTATATCATGTGTAGTCATTGACTTAGAAACTAATGGACGCAGGGTCTCATACAAAATTCACGAAAAAAGTCTCCCAACTTATTTTATAAATAACGAGCGTTAACCCGCGACTTCGTCCGCACAAATTATATACCAGATTTTAAGTCAGATCATAAGCTATCAAACAAAAAAAGTTTCATCAAAATCGGTTCATTAGTTTTTGCGTGATACTCGTTCAAACAAACAAACACACAAACAAACACCCAAACAAACACACAAACAAACACACAAACAAACACACAAACAAACACACAAACAAACAGACAGACAAAAAATCCAAAAATTGGTGAAATGGAATCAGGGATACCTAAAAACCATATCGTAACGTTTTTTTTTGTTAATATCTTCAATGTACAGACAAACTTCCTGTTACAGTTTTATAATAGTACGAGCGTTAACCCGCGACTTCGTCCGCACAAATTATATACCAGATTTTAAGTCAGATCATAAGCTATCAAACAAAAAAAGTTTCATCAAAATCGGTTCGGTAGTTTTTGCGTGATACTCGTTCAAACAAACAAACAAACACACAAACAAACAGACAGACAAAAAATCCAAGAATTGGTGAAATGGAATCAGGGATACATAAAAACCATATCGTAACTTTTTTTTTGTTAATATCTTCAATGTACAGACAAACTTCCTGTTACAGTTTTATAATATAGACTAGCGACCCGCCCCGGCTTCATACGTGTGCAATGCTTGTACCTTCCTCTTGAATCACTTTATCTATGAAAAAAAAAAACACATCGAAATCCGTTGCGTAGTTTTAAAGATCTTAACATAATTAGGGACAGACAGCGGGAAGCGACTTTGTTTTTGTGATATCTAATCTAAACTATTATAAAACTGTAATAGAAGGTGTCTGTACATTGAAGATATTAACAAAAAAAAGTTACGATATGGTTTTTAGGTAACCCTGATTCCATATCACCAATTTTTGGATTTTTTGTCTGTCTGTTTGTTTGTTTGTTTGATCGGGCATCACGCAAAAACTACTGAACCGATTTTGATGAAACTTTTTTTGTTTATAGCTAATGATCTGACTTAAAATCTGGTATATAATTTGTGCGGACAAAGTCGCGGGTTAACTCTAGTTATAGTATAACATCAGACATTGTACCTACCTATTCATTGGCAAATAAATTAATTGTATTTGTAAGGACTGACCGCACGCAGTTATGAAACGACTGAATCAACCAGTGGAAGAACGACATTGTTGAATCATCATTGTCTTGCCCATTTCCCATTATTTGGGGTCGGCACTATTTGTCATCCTCTTCCATTCATCTCTCTTAACCGTCGTTTCAACACTCACTCCTTTTTTACACATATCATCCTTCACACAATCCATCCATCTTTTCTTCGGCCTCCCTCTCCTACTACAGCCATCCACATTCATACTTAACACTCGTCTCGTAACATGACACTCTTCTCTCCGCATTACATGCACATACCACGATAATCTATTACCCTGCAATTTTTCCGTTATAGGTGCTACTTTTCAATCTCGTATCGTCACTCGTGCGGGACGGTCGCGTCGATCACTTACACTTACGTGATTATAAACTAGTCCTTTAACCTGCAGTGCCGATCTATTATTCGCGGTTGCAGCGGGCGCCGCCGCCGCGCCCTACCGATACCGGTTCCTGCGCTCTTAAGGCCAGGTAGTGTGCATAATCGCGGTGATGCCTATTTATATTTGAACCAATATGAGTGATATTAGCGAGGACGAGTCCTTAGTTAGTATAAAGGAAAAAAATACATTTGAAGAGGAAATAGGTAGTAAGGAAGATACAAATTTTGAAAATGAGGAAGAGTTACCACTTTCAGAAGATATTGAGACTGGGAAAAGACCGATCAAGAGATTGAGAGAAAATGAGGAAGAAGATGAAGAATGGAAGTTAGTGGGGAGAAAAGGAAGAAGATTGCGATTGTCAAATAGCTATAACAATGAAAACCAAAACAACAATATAGAAGTGTATATTACCTGCAAAGAAACTTTACCCAAACAGTTTGCCCTAGCTCGGCTGCTGAAAGCGAATGCTATTTCAGGCGTGAGTAAAGTTAAATATCTCAACCCCTACAAAGTGCGATTAGAATTTGACACTTACCTGAACGCCGAAAAACTGTTTGAATGTGAGGAATTTATCAAAAAAGGCTGGAAATTTCACAAGGCTATGGAGGTCAGTTACTGCTTTGGGGTGATGAGGGGAGTGGATTTGGGACTATCAGATGAGGAGATCCTGAAAGACATAGAGAGTCCTGGCAATGAGTCTATATTGTCAGTCAGACGACTGAACCGCCGAAACAGGATCGATGGGGGATGGTTATCAAGCGAGGCCGTTAGGATCTGCTTTAACGGGTCACAATTACCTACTTATGTATTCGTTCATGACATAAAGGTGAAGGTCGAACCCTATGTTCAACCGATCACACAATGTTCCAGGTGTTGGAAGTTTGGACATAGTACTAAACTTTGTCCTTCGAAAAATATCATATGTCCAAAATGTAGCGGATTCCATGCCAACTGCGATACTAATCGTTATAAATGTGTCAACTGCTCCGGTGTACATATGGCATTAGCTCGGATTTGTCCCATTTATTTGAAAGAGAAAATGCTGAGAAATATTATGTCAGAGTTTAACTGTACATATAGAAGAGCCTTAACCATATATGTACCGCCATCCCCTGAACCACCTAGAACATACTCGTACATAAATGAAACTAACCTCTTCGAAAATGGTAGCCTTATACTGCCCAATACTGTGAAAACGTCAGCAACCATTCATGTGGCACCGAAAACTTACGCTAGTAGTCTTAAATCAACACCAAAGTTTCCATCACAACCCAAACATCAACAGAGGAATAAAATAGAAGAAGAGTGGGTGATACAGTCCGAGAGCGAAGAGGAAAAAGCTACTTACGAATCAACAAGAATTGCAGAAGATAATAGAAAGACGAAGCACGGCGACGAGCGAAGCACAGGAGTCTCTTTTAGCGAGTTATTGAAGAGATTAAAAGATGTTATTTTTTTAAAGAAGATAGGATTTCAATCAAAATGTCAAAGCGTGATTAAATTGTGTGTGGAATGGCTAATTTTAGTAGTAGTTGACAATATTGCAGACGGAGCAGTTTTAAAATCATTCTTTAAATTTATCAATGGCTTCGAATAGTGTGACAAAGAGAGTGAATATTATACAATGGAACGCGCAAAGCATTAGGCCTAAATTAGTTTCATTAGAACAGGTTTTGAGACAGGAAAAAATCCACATAGCTATTGTTAGTGAGACTTGGTTGGAGCCGGAAAGTTATTTAAAAGTAAGTAATTATAATGTGTACCGCCAAGATAGAGATGATGCTTATGGAGGAGTACTGATCTTGGTACACAGATCTATCAAGTCATGTCAAACTAATCTTCGCTTTCAGAACCCTGGTATACAAGCAGTATGCGTTAAAATATTTGATTGTGACTATGTAGAGAATGTAATTGGAGTTTATTGCCCTTCTAGTGTTAGTACTTCGCAGGGAGACTGGGATGACGTTTTCAGCTCATATAAAAAGAAAACTTTGTTTCTTGGTGATTTTAACGCTCACCACTCAAGTTGGTCACAAACGACGAAGCAAAGGGGTAAACAAATTTTTGAGTCGCTTTTGGCAAATAACTTGGTTGTTTTAAATCAGGGTGAAATAACTCGAATAAGACTTGTACAAGGTACTCTGCAGAAATCATCACCTGACGTTTCTATTATATCATCCGACATAGCAGTACATTTTAATTGGCGGGTTATTAACGAAACTTTGGGAAGCGACCATTTAGTTATTAAAATATCTACACTATTTTATGCAAGCCCGAAAACAATTATCAAACGAAATTATAAAAAAGCTGATTGGCCTGCTTATAGTAAATTTCTGGAAGAAGTATTTTTAGAATTCAAATTAGACCAAGATTTACAGAGGAGTTACGACCTATTTATCAAAAATATTCAAGAGGCGGCGGACTTATGTATTCCGTTCTATAAATTCTCTCAGGACCCAGAGACTAAGTTCTCTCCTAAATCGTTTTGGAACCAAGAGCTTTCAAAAGCAGTGGCGGAACGTAGATTAGCTTTAACAAAATTTAGGCGGAACCCTACTCCAGGAAATTTGGATCTTCTCAAGGAAAAAATAAGGAATGCTCAAAAGATGATTCGCGCAGCTAAAAGTAAAGACTGGTATAATTTCTGCTCTTCGATTAATGAATCTACGACATGTAGTGAAATGTGGCATAAAATGAGATGGATAAAAGGGTATAGAACTCCTAGATCTAGTGTAGACATGGATAATGTTGTTAAACTGCTTCAGTCATTAACCCCCGATTTTGTAACATCCCCTAAGCCAGTCTTTTCCTCAAATAATCCGAAGTTAGAATTAGAAATCTCTATGCAGGAGCTGGTTAAATGTATCAAGTCGAAGGATACATCTCCTGGATTTGATGATATTACATATTCCATGATTAATCATTTACCTAAAAATGGCAAGGCGATGTTATTGGCGTTGTATAATAAGTTCTTGACTGACGGCTTTGTCCCCAAGCAGTGGCGCGATATAAGTATTATACCGATTCCCAAACCCGGCCGAGACCCGGGCTCTATATCATCATTGCGGCCTATTTCATTAATATCTTGTGTTTGCAAAATTCTCCATTCTATTCTAAATTCAAGGTTAGAATGGTTTATGGAGAGAAGTAAAATTTTCTCAAATAATACATTAGGCTTTCGTAAAAGTAGATCGTGCCTAGATAACCTGAGTTGCCTAGTGTCTAGGATTCAGACTGGATTTTCGAGAGGAGATTCAACTATAGCATGCTTTCTTGATGTTGACAGTGCCTATAATAACGTAGACAATAATATTCTGCTTTCCACACTGGACAAACTTGAAATTGGATCCGATATATGTACATATCTATGGAATTTTTTAAATGAACGTCATCTCAATATTAAAACAAATGGTGCAGTTATAAGTAGGTATACTAACCGTGGGCTAGCTCAGGGGGACCCTTTGTCACCACTGCTATTTAATACAGTAACGCACACAATATGTAAAGAACTTGAAAACAATATTTTCATTACTCAATATGCTGATGACTTTGTCATTTATTGTCATTACGATAAAATAAGTAAGGGTACACAGTTAATTAAAAAGGCTTTAAAATCTATTTATAGTTTATTTTCAGAAATCGGTTTGGAAATCTCACCACTCAAAAGTAAGATATGTATATTTAAAAGGGGATTTAGAAGGGAAAATGTTGTGATAAAGATTAATGGAATACCTTTAAAAGTAGAAAGTTGTGTCAAATATCTAGGGCTATGGCTTGATCGCGGTTTAAGGTGGGGAAGACATATCAATGAAACCAAACTAAAGGTTTTAAGGTTTATAAATATTTTAAAAACGTTGGTGGGTCCAGGTTGGGGTATGCACCCTTCTCATTTGCGTCGTCTATATATTTCTATTGTTCGTAGTAGGATGGACTACGCCAGTTTTCTATATGACACTAGTTGCGCAACACACTTGACGAAACTAGATAAGGCTCAGAATATATGCATGCGGGTAATTGGCGGATTCATTAAAAGCACACCCATTCATGTGATGGAAGCGGAATTAGGTATACAACCGTTAGATATACGCAGACGATACTTAGCTGGTAAATTCTGGTTAAAATCCAAATCCTTAGGTGATAATAGTATCGTAGAAATCTTAAATAACCTGTCTGGCTTATGCAATAATTCTTATTGGAGTCGAAAGAAAAAACCTTTGTTAATTTCCATGCATAATGCTTTAAATACAGTTCCTATTTATATTAGTAAACAGTTAGATATGTTCTCATTAAATACATGGGTTAGCTATGTGGATTTGTCTGATGTTTTGAGACCTAACATTTGTACGATAGATAAGCCTAAACATAAGTACAACCGTCATAGCTTAAAGTTGTTATGTAAAAATTATATTTGTACAGAATATTCAGAGTTCTATAAAATCTATACCGATGGCTCAAAAAGTAACAGTGAACTGGGTGTGGCTTTCATAGACTCACAAACGAGAAGTCATGTAAAACTTCGCCTTAATACGAACGTATCAATAATGACGGCAGAAATGATCGCTATCGCAGAGGCTTTATCATACATTGAGTCTGTTGACTTTGATAAGTTTGTAATACTTACGGATTCCAGGAGTACCGTCCAACATCTAAACAAATGCACTCGTGTGGTTAGAGGTCTCCCCTTAGCTTATAATATTATTCGGTTAATTTGTAAACTTAGAGATAGTGGAAAGAAAATTGTTATTCAATGGATACCGTCGCACATTGGTCTATTAGGGAACGAGGAAGTGGACCGATTAGCTAAGGAAGCGATGGGGGATGGTGAATTATTTACTTATCTGCCATTTTACTCTGAACTATTATATAAAATTAGAGAAAACTGTTTGACAATCTGGTCCGAATATTTTAATGAGCGTTCCTTAAGCAAAGGTATATGGTACAGAACAATTCAACCTTCACTTCCTCGGATTCCTTGGTTCGATAGCACTGATATGAGTAGACTGGACATTAAGACAGCTTTTAGGGTTCGTTCCGGACACATTCCATTGAATAGTTTCGGATACATGATGAAAAAAGTTAATTCACCCAATTGCACGGAATGCGAGGTAGTTGAAGATGTTTATCATATTATAATGGAATGCGTCCGGAACGAAGCGGAACGAATTGGTTTATTGTGCAGACAAAATATCGGTGATTGTAATAGTATTTTGGCTTTTCCGGCGTCGGAGAAAGCCAAAAGACTATACAGAATGGTCCAATTAGGGTGCCGGAGACGGTAATCCTTTGTTCTGTTATAATATATTCCTTTATTATTTTTTTGTAAGTAATTTTGGTTAATTATTTTAAGACCGATTGTTATTATAGTTTTAGGTATTATGGGAGTGACATGTTCTCTTTGAACAAACTCCCTTCAATCAATAAAGATTAAAAAAAAAAAAAAAGGTGCTACTTTCAAACTTCCTCTAATATACTCATTCCTAATCTTGTCCATTCTAGTTACACCACACATCCATCTCAACATTCTCATCTCAGTTGCATGCAATCGTTTCTCATCCGTCCCTTTTGTGACCCAACATTCTGATCCGTACATAACGAGAGGTCGTATTACGGTCTTATATATTTTCCCCTTCAATTTGAGGGGGATTCGGGATCGTTCCCGTAACCTGCCGCCACTTCATCCACCCTGAGTTGAATACAACGACATTTTTGAATATAAAATTTATTTATTTTATTTTGTTACATTTCTCTGTTTATGGGTTATATTTTTTTTTATAGCTTATGATCTGACTTAAAATCTGGTATAACAAAATTAGGTGAAACTATTTTAAGGGGATGATCCGACCATCAAACTGAACAACTCTCTCTATAAGACCAATACCGAAATAGCGAAAAAAAAATCAGCTGTTCCATACAAACCTACCCGACCTAAATGTAAGGGACAGCAGATTTTTTTTTCGCGATTTCGATATTGGTCCCATAGAGAAAGTTGTTCAGTTTGATGGTCTGATCATCCCCTTAAAATAGTTTCACCTAATTTTGTTAGACCTTATATAATTTGTGCTGAAGAAGTCTCTGGTTAATGCTAGTACCTAATATGTTATATGCATGTTATACGTTATGTCCACAGACTATCAGGCGACAGTTTCTCGGGACTGCTGACGTTACAATCCCTGGACCTGTCTTCTAACGGAGTCACCAGGCCGCCGTGGGAGGCGCTCAATACCCTCTCCAGCTTACAGTACTTGTATCTACAGGTAATTATGTTCACTGTGTGCACGCCACTAGCGCCACACTAGCGCGGCGTAACGCCTGAACTTTTTCGGACAGCCGGGAATTATCTACACCAGGCATACTAGTATAGTATTATATTATCTGTGACCAGCACTGCTAGCAAGCCACCCACAACAAAGCATTTAAACGAGTAAAACGTCATGTGCGCTCTTTTTGGCATACGTAAAATAATAAAGATAGCTAGATAGAGATAGATAGATAAACAATTAAAAGAAAGAAAAAGATTAAATTAATAGATTCATTATATTATTTTATTATTATTATTTTTTAAAGATGGAGGCACATCTCGATTTTTGTCGTTTTCTCGGGGATGGCATGCGAGGCCTACTGGCATGTCAAATTTGCGGCCCGCGAGCCGCATGCGGCCCTCTCTGCCTCTTTTTGCGGCCCGATCCAATTTCAAGAATGCAGCCCGCGAGTTGATTCTTTTCTGTTATCTTAACTATTATAAAACTGTAACAGAAGTGTTTCTGTATATTAAAGATATGAAAAAAAAAAAGTTACTATATTGTTTTTAGGCGTCCCTGATTCCAAATCACCAATTTTTGGATTTTTGTTTGTCTGTTTGTTTGTTTCAGCATCACACAAAAACTACTGAACGGATTTTGATGAAACTATTTTTGTTTGAAAGCTTATAATTTGACTTAGTCTGATTTTTTGAATTTGTGCGGAAGAAGTCGCGGGTGATATATATTTATGTTTTATTCCCAGGAAAACAACATAACCTCTCTATCCCGCTCAGCCTTCGGGAACCTCCCGACACTATTCCACCTGGACCTATCTCATAATCAACTGAGCTCGCTAGAGAAGAGGTCGTTCAACGGCCTACAGCAACTGCTGCATCTCTCCCTGAGCGACAACAGTCTGCGGCACGTGCAGAATGAAGTGTTCAAAGGACTAGTCGCTTTGAGGTGGGTTTAAATCACAGAATATTATAAGAGGGGTTAGAAATGCAAAGTAGCGCTTTTGCTTCGGAGACGGCTGTCGCCACTTGTCTTCCCGCTCACGCTGCTACAATTACTCAAGCCCTCTCGCTCGCTCCACGCGCGTGCCTTATGGTGTTATGCAAATCATTGCATTACCTGTGGCGACACGTTCCACGCCTACTTTGCACTTCTAACCCCTCTTATAATGTTCTGTGGTTTAACCCTTAACTACCTACCTCCTATTTCAGTCACATAACTACCTACCTGGAGTATCTCAGACTCCTGACATTAAAAATCTCTAAAAAATAATTTGGGCTTTAAAAGTTAAAAGTAAAATGCATTGTATAATCATTATGTTTTTTATTACCGTACGAAATAAAGAAACATGCAAAATCAACAACATTTATGAAATAAACTAAAATCAGCTCGAACATTGAAAAAAAACTTAAAATTTACCTCTTACATAGAATGAGATCCATTATAAAAAAAATTACGGATATTAGGAACTTTTTATCATTGGTATATTAAATTTTAATAATCAACAAAGAAAAATAAGAAAAAATAAAATAAAAAAATAAACATTTAAAAAAAAATTGCAAGCCTCAGACTTCACAATTTTTCTCGGCAAATTCCGCACATCATTCGTGAGCACTCTAGGCATATAGGCTTTTTGCATAGGACACAATAAGTACTGGGTCTTGCGTTTCTTTTTGGGATCGCATTGAGAGCAGTACTTGCAGATTGAAATTTGTCTCTGGCTCACCCTCTATTTCTGAATCCGAACCAGATTGTTCACCCAGTACATAATCTTCGCTAATATTTATATCTTCGTCACTACATACTAAATCTAATGACTCTTCTTGATCAAGCTCTTCCTCTAACCAACGCTCAATAATAGCGTCGTTATATGCCATATTTCACTGAAACAATAAAAAAATAAATGAAGTAAAAAATTACATAATTACCTACCTGGAGTCTCTCAGACTCCGAAAAAGATTTTATACTCACCAAAATTCAAGTCCGCGCACGTTTAACCGCGTCGAGCGCAGGAGCGACACTGCCAGTAGAGGGGGGAAGGTACAGAGGCGCATGGCAACCAAAGACGCGTACACGATGAGTAATTACAAAAAAAAGTGTCATCGGAGTCTGCCAGACTCCAGTCAGGTAGTTAAGGGTTAAATTAATTTTGTGACATCTTTATGAGAGAGAAAAGCATCTTCTGACTCCAGTTTAGATTAGATTATTATATGATACTGGCAGAAGTAAGATTTAGAGAAAAAAAAATTACAGAAAAAAAAAGATTTACAATTATTCCCCACACTAGGCTAAGCCTGGTAAAAGAAGAAGGTGGTTAGAAGATTAATCGGCTTGAGATCAGTTTTATTATGTGTCTAAACTTCGCAGTGACGTAAGAAAGCATACATTCACACAAACCAACGTACATACAATTCGGGAAAAGACAATGCCCAAAACCGGGAATGGGGGTTTAAAAATAAAATACAAAGGGTCTAGCAGGCTAAGGAAGGAGAAGTTATTGAATTGATTTTTCGCATGGTACTAGCTAATACTATTAACAGTATATGTGATTTTTTCCATAGCTGTACCTTTACAAATACTTGTTGAAAAGTGCTGTCTAAAATTTCTCTGACATTTTAATCAATATTTTTTCATGGAATTAAATATTAAAAAAAATCAGAGTTATACTCCTACCCATCCTTTGTAGCTATGATTTGGTTTGATTGCTCTACCTTATATAGTTCAGGAGAAAAACGACTTTGAAAAATGTATCCATAAAATGACGTTTTTGACAGTATCTCGGTGACGGTTCAAGATAGGGGGCTGAAAGTTAGGGTGTTTCTATATTATGAGATAGACAACAAATGACATTATAAAACTCCGATATTCGTCACAGGGGCCACTTCTCCTTCCTTAGCCTGCTAGACCCTTTATAGTAATTTTTTGTAAGGAGTGAAATATTCTATGTATATTTTTAACTAAGAGATTTTAAATATTTCCCATCAAATATTTAATGATTTTCTTGTTATAAAACCAATATAAAAAAAAATAAAAAACGTTTTATTAAGGACAACAAAGATCCAATGTTTTAGTAGCAACAAGACTTATGAACTACTAGGGTTAGTAAACAATAACAAAAACGGAACTTGTGATTTGGGACATGTGTCGCAGCAATGGACCCTGGTTACTATCAGCAATGGCCTTCAGGATGCTATTGCCACTACTCAGGACCCGGCGTAACAGAGATGCTGCCTTTTTGCGAATTATGGCCTGCGAGCAGTCCACCTGCGCCTTAGCCTGAGGCTCCACAAAATGCTTAATACATTTCCTATCTTTAGGTGACAATTTGGCCAGACGCAAGTTCAACCTAACTTTCATATAATTTTTGGCATGATCTTTTCAGTTTGTTAAAAAAAGAAAAATACGACAAATAAATTTTTTAATATTTTTTTCAGGAAATTGGATCTATCCTACAATGCGTTGGAAAAAATAGACAATAAAACTAATGGATTGCTGGATGATTGTTTATCATTAGAAATGGTAAGTGTGCTAAATATATTGTTTTAACTATTGTGAGAGAAATGGACATAGTGATTTTTAGGGTTCCTTACCCAAATGGTGTCAGCGGGACCCTATTCATAAGCCGACGTTGTCCGTCCGTCTGTCAGTCCTACATATAAAGGGCTGCATTTTTGGAACTATAATAGCCAGACGGTTAAAATTGTCACAGAATAATGTATGTTCTGGGGAAAGTGATTACAGTGCTTTATTTTTCATAGTTTTCCAGTGAATATGACGCAGTGGCAAAAGGGTCCCAACTCTGCAAAATGCTCGGCTCGGAAGCCGAACTCTGAATTTATGTCGGGGCCTGGCTTAATCTTTGAATCAAACATAAAATTAACTACGGGATCTACCGGAGGATGGGCAGCAGCATCCTCTGAGTACACACATTCAATCCAACTGCGATCGCCAACCCGCCTGCCAAGCGTGGCGATTAAGGCAAATCCCCCCATTTTGGGGGATGCCTATGTCCAGCAGTGGACGTCTATCGGCTGATATGATGAATAAAAACCAGTCAAGTGTGTGTTGGTTAAAGAAAACATGATTTTTCGAGAATATTGTATGGTGGTAAGAAACCCTCTGTGCGCGGCTTGACTTGCAATTGGCCATTAAAAAAAATTATTTTGTTTTTTTATTTCCAGGTGAACCTATCTCACAATAACTTTGGTTTCCTAACAAAAAAGATGTTTCCATACAGTCCATGGATTCCTTACAGACTGATGGAAGTTGACCTGAGTCACAACGTTATACCGGTCGTCACCTTCGATATCACCATCGGAGGGCAGAAGATCAAGAAACTGAATTTATCCGGCAATGATATTAATGATATTAGAAATAGTAAGTACACGATGAAAAAAATTGAGAATTAAATTATAAAGGGTGTTGCAGAAGTAAAAATAAAAATTGAAAACTTTTAAGGGGGTGGTTTAGACCAAAAAACTGAACAACTTTCAGTATCCTCCTTCGAACATCGAAATCGCGATAAAAAATCTCTTGTCCCGAACGAAAGTCTTCGATCAGTGTGTGTTGCCAGTGATGACATATGGAACAGAGACGTAGTCGTTCACTCAAGGCCTAATAAAAAGGCTGAAAGTCAGCCAAAGAGCAATGGAGAGGGCTATCCTCGGAGTTTCACTGCGAGATCGAATCAGAAATGAAGAGATCCGCAGAAGAACCAGAGTAACTGACATAGCCCAAAGAATTTCTAAACTGAAGTGGCAGTGGGCGGGCACATCGCTCACAGAACTGATGGCCGATGGGGCCGAAAAGTTCTCGAGTGGCGACCGCGTACCGGAAAGCGCAGCGTGGGTAGGCAGTGAGCCCCCACAAGGTGGACCGACGACCTGGTGAAGGCGGCGGGAAAACGTTGGATGAGGGCAGCGCAGGACCGGTCGTTATGGCGATCCTTGGGGGAGGCCTATGTCCAGCAGTGGACGTCCATCGGCTGAGATGATGATACATTTAGCTCGAGTAGATCTGTAGTTTAATATGGAATGCTCTTAACCATTATACCACGGAGGCAGGGATTCGAACCCGCGACCCTCACTACCGACTGAGCTACCGGGCCGTCAGTATAAAATATCATCTATTTTTTTCCAGATGTTTTGGGGAATCTCACTTCGTTAGAAGTTTTGGATTTATCCGACAACCAGTTAGAAGATATTATTTCTAAAACATGTAAGTATTTTAATATTTTTTTCAAATTTTTTTCGAATACAACAAAAAGATGTATTATGTTTTGTTGTAGCATGTATGATACATATTATATATTATTATTTATATGTTATTTATCTATGTACCTTTAATTATATGTAATATGTATGTATTTATGTATTTGTTGTATTCACTTCTTTTTCACCTATAATTTTGTTTTTTATAACACCGACCCGTTCTTTGTTATATTTCCTCTACCCTAAGGTTGTCTGGAAGAAATCGCTTTTTAGCGATAAGACCGCCTTATTTGTACCATATTCAGTTTATGTTTCCTATTGTGCATTGTATTTTCTTTTGGTGTAAATAAAGTATATTTCATTCATTCATTCAAAGACTATGCCCAAAATCAGGCGTCATCCTCTTCCATTCATCTCTCTTAGCCGTCGTTTCAAACAAAAACACAAACAAAACAAAACAAATCCTCAGTGACACGATAAACTGAAAATCAGCAATGACTACAATGAAACATTTTTGTTTTTTTACATACATACATACATATTCTCACGCCTGTCTCCCACTGGGGTAGGCAGAGACAACGGAACGCCACCTGCTACGATCCTGACATACCTCTCTAGCTTCCTCCACATTCATAAGTCCTTTCATGCATGCTCGTCGGTTACGGGTAGATCTGACCTGGCCCTTTTTAAGCACGTTTGTTTTTTTAAATATTGTTTATTTGGTTAGAAATAAAAAAAATACGATTGAAGGCAGCACAATAGGCAGGGTGCTCCCTTAATGCTGTCTGGCGCCGACTATATGATTTTCCTTAAATATGTCTTTCTAATTTACAGCGGAATTAAAATTCAATCTGCCACAGAACATAACAGAGCTGAACCTACAGAACAACCAGTTGAAGGTGTTGCCTATAGCGAACATTGTGAACGCGACTCGCTTGAAGATATTAGACGTGAGGAACAATGAGCTCACGGAGTTCTACCCTGAGCTGAGCAAGAAGATTGCTAGTGAGGGGTTGAAGGTGTATTTTGAGGGTAAGCAGAGATTATCAGAATATATTTCGAACTTACATTAAAATTAAATATTAGTACAGTACCAGGAAAATAATTCAATCTTCGTTTGGGCAGAGCAGTAGGTCTCGCATGCCACCCCCGAAAAAACGATAAAAATCGAGATGCGCTTCCATCCTTATTATTTTACGTATGCCAGAAAGACCGCGCATTACTTTTTCTCGTTTAAACGCTTTGTCGTGGGTGGCATGCTAGCCATACAGGCCAGAGTCCCCGACAAAACCTGAAGTCATTTAGTAATCATAGGGTGCAAAGTCGGATAGCGGCGGAAAGGGTGCGAAAACAAATTAGCCAATAGCGTAAACGGATTGAAGATGGCGCATCCTGATTGGTCAATATAAGGTCTAACAAAATTAGCTGAAACTATTTTAAGCGGATAATCAGACCATCAAACTGAACAACTTTCTCTACCGGACCAATATCGAAATCGCGAAAAAAAAATCAGTTGTCCCATACATTTGAGTCGAGTCATGTTTGCAGTTTTTCGCGATTTCGATGTTGGTCCCATAGAGAAAGTTGTTCAGTTTGATGGTCTCATACTCCCCTTAAAATAGTTTCAGCTAATTTTAAGTTAGACCTTATATAATTACGCGCGGTATTAAAATTTGTTAACTGCGCAGGTATATCGGTAAGACTTATATAGCTGGTACTACTGTACCAGGTATATAAAAGTCCCACCGATGTCTAAATGGTTAAGAGTATTGGCTCTCGACACGGAGGTCCTGGGTTCCATTCCCACGGGGGACACCTAGTGATATGTCACTTTGTACGTTTTTCCCCAGTTGGTAAGGATATTGCAGGCTGAATCACCTGATTGTCTGAAAAGAAAAATGATTCTGTGCTTCGGATGGCACATTAAGCCGTTGGTCCCGGCTACTATCTCTGGTGGTAGTAGTCGTTACATAAAAACCACGTCAGAGGCCGTTAGGCGGTCTGAAAAAACTCTGACACCAGGGCTCTGCCCACACGACAAGAAGAAGAATAGGGTGCGAAATTATCAGGATGTGCCTTCAATCCCTTGCCACGATTGGCTAATTGTTTTCACGCCTTTTTCGCTGCTATCCGACTTTGAATCCTTTGATTACTAAACGACTTCGGGGTCTGTCGGGGGACTCTGGGAATTATTTCCCTGGTCGTTCTGTAGTTGTCGGGTGAAGAAATTGTGGTGGCTCAATCCGCTACCGCCTCCGCGACCACTCATGCGCTTACACCACGCAGAGGAATCAGGCGATCGTGATTCGTGACGTAACATCACGCCACCCGACGCGAGGGAGCGGCTACTATTCCTGCCACAGGTGGGGCACACGGCAGGGCACGACGCTAAGTGATTGGTGTTTGGATGACTGCACGGCGGACGACCAATATGATGGCGCGAGCCTGGAGGTGGTCAAGTCCACAGCGAACCAAAAGCGGTCTACAGCTACACAGGAGACCCGCGGGCATTCCTCTCGCATCAGCTTTCGCGCTTACTTCACTATTTAGCTCATGTGTCGTTTATTTACAATTTCATTATTTTTATTCTAAGTTTTTAATTTTTTTTTTTTTTGGAGCTTTTAACTCTGAGGTTACGTCAGCCCCATCGTGCCTTAACCCTTAAGACTCTACAAAATAAAACAATTTTACAATGAAATAAAAACCTAACACTACCAAACGAATATACAAACAAACACACATATTAAACACTAGTACTATAAATAAAAAGGTACACCATTTTAGCCTCTCCCGACGTAGGGGCGGCTAAAATGGTGACAAAAGAGCCTACATTCGCAATATTTAGATTTAAACTATTATACAATAATAGCCTCTGCGATTGATACCGGACACATTCCGCTAATAAATGCTGAACATCCTCCACAGTACCGCATACCTCGCAATTAGGTGAGGGTGCCTTTTTCATTAAAAACGCAAATTTGTTTAGTGGAATGTGTCCGGATCTCAGCCTAAAAGCTATTTTAACCAGCTTCCTACTAAGACAGGTACCACTGAACCAGGGTATGCGAGGAGGTTCACTCTGCATGGTCCTATACCAAATCCCTTTCTCTTTCGAAAGTTTTTAATTATTGTGATCCAAATTAAATAACCTATCATTTCGGCTAAAGTAAAATCATTCATTTGTTGTTTAGCATCTCTCATTTAACTCGCTTCCGCTACCTCAATACTTACCTACACAAATCGCAACGGGTTCGATTCCCTTGCGATTCCTATAAAGTGCAAGAGGGTAAGCAGGCCTCTTCAAAATAAATACCAGCCTCCATAATAAGAAGATAATTACAGTTTTTCCGCATGCACATCGACTCGCGCTTGGCTGGTTTTTATTATTCGTTAATATAATTTTGCTATACAAGCTCGTATCTATTACCGTTTTTACGATAGAGCATAAACAAAATACGTAAAAACACGTTTTCTTGTATATAAAACAAAAAGTAATATAATAAATTAAGGGGGGTTGTAATGGGAGGCGGGAAAAAAATGCCAATAAATTATATAGCCCAGTCATTTTATGGGGTTTTGTTAGGAGTGGTGGGGAGTAATTATGAATTGGACTTTTAAACTGTAACCTGCTCCATTTAGTGACAAAAAGACTATCCGAAACATATTGAAAAAAAAATTCGCTACGCAACATAGAAATCAAAATTATGAGTCCCAGAAGGATTTTAAATTAATAATATTAATACCAATGCACTCATTTGACTCAGTTTTAACAATATAAATTAATTTTAAGCAATAAAATATGCATTGAAATTTAAAAAATGAGGTATTTATTAGAAATAACGAATGTATTTTTCAAAACCTTCTAAGTAGACCAAAATATTAAAACCATGTTTGAAATATGTATAATGGTAAAGCCTTAAACATGTGCAAAAAAAATGTATCATCAGGTTTTTTAGAACGAGATAATAGCAAAATTTTAAAATTGGATCTGTTGCTGACGGGATTTTTTTTTATTTTGGTACGTTTCTAGGCTCAAATTGGCTCTTCAATATTATACCGAAAAAAATTACAATTATTAATTAGTCCCTGCTCAAACCGTTAAATGACTAGCCCAGTCATTTCAATTCTAAATGGGAGTAACATCGAAATTACGAAAAAAACTGCAAAACTACTCGATGCAAATATATGAGACAACAGATTTGTTTTTTCGATGTTGGTCCTTTAAAGAGTTTATTCAGTTTGATAGTCTAAGCCGTGGTGGTCCAGTGGCGAATAACCTTGCCTGCCGTGCAGGAGGCGATGGTTCGACCAATGAGTTTTTTAGAATTTATGTACGATTTGTAACACTAGCCTTTCGGTGAAGGAAAACATCGTGAGGAACATACATGCTTCAATTTCGAGGCATGTATTGTACCTAGTGTCCATTACAAGTGGCGAAGGGCTCACTCCCCGTCACACTGGACAGAGTTTCGGTACTACTAGTGAAACGTGGATGTTCTGAGGTTTCAGAATATCTCTGACTACCACCTCGGGGAATATAGTCATGAGCATATGCATGATAACATATTTTTTTAAATTCTATTTTTCTTTCAGGAAACAACCTCCATTGCGATTGCTTATTACGTCCTCTAAAACACTATCTTAACCACCTTTCGTCAGCTGCGTTAAAATCTAACGCCATCTATCAAAATTTAACCTGCTCTGAACCGTTGCCGTTAGAGAATGAGACGTTATCTACCATAGACGAGGAAAGACTTTTGTGCGCTGGCAACATCGAGTTGGAGGAGAAATTGAAGAAGTATGGCAACACTGATGAGACGTTTGATTTTGAGTCTGAACCTGATTTGGTGTTTAGAGATATACAATAGTAAGTTTGGTTTTATTTTTCAAATGAAATTTGTTTTTTCTTGTAAGTGGAATTCCAACGAAAGGGTTTTATACTGGGTGTTAGGGTAAACAGTTGCATTACTTTAAAGGGTGATTGTACCCATTATACAAATCAACTTTCCTTAAGAAACCTATACGAAATTAACAAAAAAAAAAGGCACTTTCTAAATGCAATCAGCTGATCGAACGTTTGTACGAAAAAAAATATACGGTCGAATTGAGAAACCTCCTCTTTTTTTTGAAATCGGTTAAAAAGTAGATTTTTTTTGCGAAGTTCCTGTAGGTTTCTTTGCGAAAGTTTTTCAGTATCATGGGTACAATCACCCCATTTAAGTAATGCAACTGTTTACCTTAACACCCTGTATAAATACAGAGTGGAAACTTTTAATTGGGTTACCTAGGGGTTGTCATACCATCAAACTGAATAACTTTCACTATAGATTTGCTCCCATAGTAAAAGTTGTTCAGTTTGATGGGTAGACTCTGAGTTTAAAAGGATGCTAATGATATCAATTTCACCCTGTAGTTATAAAGTTTCTGTACTGAATAGAAATGTATCCTGATTTAATGTACTATATACTATTATAAAACTGTAACAGGAAGTTTGTCTGTACATTGAAGATATTAACAAAAAAAAAGTTACGATATGGTTTTTAGGTGTCCCTGATTCCATATCACCAATTTTTGGATTTTTTGTCTGTCTGTTTGTTCCATACATTTCAGTCGAGTTATGTTTGCAGTTTTGTATGGGAGAGAAGATTTTTTTTTGGCGATTTCAATATTGGTCCCATAGAAAAAGTTGTTTATGTAATAGAATAGAATAGAATAGTTTATTAAAACCTCGTAAAGTATTCATGATACATGTAAAATGAATACATTTACGAAAATGTTATATTAAAAACACTCTATTAAGTTGTTTTAGTCAAAAACACTCTATTAACACGTTCCGGGGCAGTGAACGAGACACAATAGAACTTTTATTGTTATCACGGCTATAGCCGGTCACTGTCCCGGAACGTGTTAAGTTGTTTTAAGTTAGCTTTAAAAAAGATTTTGTTTAAAGAGGGCAGCCCTGTGCACCACGATGCTCCTTAAAAACAAGCCTAAATTGTTCATAAGTAGTTCTAAGTAGGTAACAAAATTAATAATCAACAATCGGGATTCAGGATTTATCCCGGGGGTATGTCCGTATTAATCTTTACATTTTGTTACAAGTACCAAATTCACACTAGCTAACCCCGAGCTCTGGTTATAAAGTTTCTGTACTGACTAGAAATGTATCCTGTGTTGATTAATCTATACTATTATAAAACTGTAACAGGAAGTTTGTCTGTACATTGAAGATATTAACAAAAAAAAAGTTTCGATATGGTTTTTAGGTGTCCCTGATTCCATTTCACCAATTTTTGGATTTTTGTCCGTCTGTTTGTTTGTGTGTTTGTTTGAACGAGTATCACGCAAAAACTACTGAACCGATTTTGATGAAACTTTTTTTGTTTGATAGCTTATGATCTGACTTAAAATCTGGTATATAAGGTCTAACAAAATTAGCTGAAACTATTTTAAAGGGATGATCAGACCATCAAACTGAACAACTTTTTCTATGGGACCAATATTGAAATGGCAAAAAAAAATCTGCTCTCCCATACAAAACTGCAAACATAACTCGACTGAAATGTATGGAACAGTAGATTTTTTTCGCGATTTCGATATTGGCCCCATAGAGAAAGTTGTTCAGTTTGATGGTCTGATCATCCCCTTAAAATAGTTTCACCTAATTTTGTTAGACCTTATATAATTTGTGCAGACAAAGTCGCGGGTTAACTCTAGTGACGGCCCAGTAGCACAGTCGGTAGTGATCCTGCCTGCTGTGCCGAGGGTCGCCGGTTCGAATCCCGTAAAGGACAAATATTTATATGATGAATATGAATATTTGTACCTGAGTCATGGATGTTTGTATCTATATATTATGTATTCTATATCGTTGTCTAGTCATCATAATACAAGTCCAGGTACTTTAAATGTGACTAGATAATTTGTGTTACTATGTCCAAGATATTTATTTAGTGATTTATATTTTTGTTTAATTTATTTTTGTTAATATTTTTCAGTTCCCAAACAACAATCTACGTCCACTGGTACGTAAGAACCTCAGAAGACGTCGGTGACTTCTACGTTTACATACGCGACGACAAAAACAAACTTATTTTCAGCAGCGACATTTCGTACAATTTACGTTCTACCTCCATAACCATAGACAAAGATTTCCAAACGTCATTAGAAAAAGGCGGCAATTTTGACATTTGCATTCAAGCTAAAACGTCAGCGAATTTCGCGCGAAAATGGTTTAAAAGTCAGTGTAAAAAAATGGAGACTGATTTTGAGTCTTGGCCTAAAAAGTTTAGTTTAGATAAAAGAAGGTTAACAAAGAAAAAAGTTTCGTATGGTTGGTTTAGGAACAGCGTTTTGGGTTTGGTCAGTGATTCAATTTTGATCACGCTCTGTATATTTTTGGGCGTTTGTTTTAGAAGGTTGGCTGACTTGGAAATTTAGGTTTTTTTGTTGGTAGTTTTGTGTAGATAGAGAAGGCACTAGATGGAATTACGTTTTTTGTCCTATTCAATCAAATATACAGGGTGAAATTGATATCATTGGCATCCTTTTAAACTAAGAGTCTACCCATCAAACTGAACAACTTTTACTGTGGGAGCAATACGTTCGTAGCAAAACAAATCTGCTGTTTCATACAGTTGATTCGAGTAAAATTGTCACTTTAGTATGGAACAGCTGATTTTTTTTTGCTACGATCGCTTTGCTCCCATAGTAAAAGTTGTTCAGTTTGATGGGTAGAGTATGTGGTTTAAAGTTAAACTTTTTCTTACACCCTGTATAATTCTTTAAATGCCGCCGTTTTGAGTTTGGCATTATATTTTTTAAATATAACTAAGCTTTAATTTTGTTCTTAATTTTTTTTAAATCTAATTTTATAGTTAATTATTATTTTTACAATTTTACATAAATATCATCACAAATATTTTCACTGCCATTATTTTATGTTTAGGCATAAGCTATTACCTATTCTGTGGCATAACCCAACTAACAATTTGGTCGTATAGGTGTCGTATAGACATTAGATACATAATGCACCCGTCACAACGCGATCACCGCCGGCGGTAACACAATCATTTCTTTGTTGCGTCGTCGTCGTAAAAATCGATATCCCCACCGTCCCCGGGGGGGTTCGTCGCGATCTCTGCCCACTCTTTTGCCTTCTGGCGCCTACAGACGGTACTGGCACATCGCTGGCCGATTTTCACTACCCAATCAAGCTCAGCCCAAGCCCGCGTAGTCCCAGCAACGCCCATTGCCGAGGTCCGTACCCCTTAGGGGTGCCCCTTGGGCAGGTTGCTTAAGCTCATGCATTGGTTCGGTAGACCTACCAGGGCGCTTCGCCGTCGCTGGTGTGGTCCCCCCATAGTCCGCAGTAATAAGCAGTCGATGCTCCCTGAGTAATGCTGTATATGTCAATACGAAAAAAATAAATAATGCACCCGTTTGTGACGAAATTACAGTAACATAACTTTTATATGTCAAAATAGTCATATAAATGTGGGTCTTATACGACCAAATTGTTGCTTGAAGTCTAGTAAATCTTTTCTGATAAAATTTTATTACATTTGATAATTTTAAGTTTATTTTTGTGAATCTCATTCCAAGTATTGTGATGTTGAGCTCAAATATATTTTTTTAATATTTTATACAAATACATTTTCGTTATATAAATAAGTATACATTGTTTTTAAAATTATAGATTATTCTTTATACATTCTGTAAATTTTAAGGAAAAAATGAAATCCGTCCAATTTTATATGAAACAATTTATTCGAAAAATAAATAATTTTACTATTTCTAATAAATGCCTTTTTATTTACTTAAAATCTAAACAATAAATAAGTTATTCTAACAGGTACATTCCATCCTGAAACTTTCTATAATTGTAAAGGTGATCATTGGTACAACTGCATGCAGGCGGTTGCAGAGGGGTCAATTTTATACAAAACGTTGACGCACAATACGCGTAGACGATATTAATATAAGTAACTTTGTATATATGGAAAAATAGTTAAGAAAATCTAGATGCCGCGTAACAAATAACATTTGCAATTTATGAAATAATTACGAAGATATAAAGCTTTGAAGATTTTCATACAAAATTTTAAAAGCTTTCAATCAATCAATTATACTTTATTTGACACCAAAAAAACAGAGTATACAGAGAGCAAACAATCAGGAAATACAAAAGGCACAAAAACAGGCGGTCTTATCGCTGAAAAGCGATTATATCTTCGTAATTATATTATAAATTGCAAATGTTATTTGTGACGCGGCAACTAGATTTTCTAAACTATTTTTCCATATATAAAATATTAATTTTATTAATTCCGTCTATGCGTATTGTGCGTCAAACTTTTGTATGGACTGACAGCAGCTTAAGTTGTAGCAATGTATCCATTGGCGTAGCTAGAGATTTCCCATGAGGTGGTTCCCGGCCACCTAGCTCATAGCTACCGCCCCAGTGGCAAGACTCACATTTCTCGTGGCAAGGTCGGATCCAAAAGTTCATTTTTGGATCCGACCTAAGGCTCCCCGTAACCAAGGCTTGGGATTTTTAAGGTTGTTATATATAATACACTAGCAGCTCAAAGCTCATGCGTGTATATCACTGCACTTGTCTAGGTTGTAGAACATGTTATAAACGTGAAAGAACGCGATTATTTCATAAACAATAACAGTTCTTCTCAGTTCTCAGTTCTTCTTCTTCAGAAGGAGAATAACAGTTGTGGTATGGGTGCTTCAGCCCTTGCATGCCTATACATGTGGAGTGAGCAAAGCGAGCTCGAAATTTGGCAGTATTGCCTCCAGAGTTTTGGCTAGAATTTCACAAGATGATGTTGAAACAGTGCCTACTTCTATTTAATTATTTCTTCACTACTTTCGGTATGGTACCACTGCCCCTGCTCGAGATTTCACTTAATTGAGGAGTGAGCGAAGCGAGCTCGATATTTTACTGCAATATAGTGAGACCAATGTAGTAAGATACTTATCCACAACAGTTTCTAGTTTTTATTCGTACAGTAACATTTATTATATTATCTATTAATTAAAATTTTGCGTTGCGTTTTTCTCATGGAGTGGTATTTTTGGGGTCACACGTTCAAATCAGCAGTGAAAATGTCATAATTTATGCATCATTCGATCACAACTTTGGGGGTGTAAGTTTCAGAAATGGCACTTCTGGGGTGCGACTGACAATCAGCGCTGAGCTCATAGAGCCCAGCATAATGCTGAGTCGTATCCTTGTTTGCTGCTGCGCCACACACTGCTCTTAATTGTGTAATTTTTAAATTATGTGTTAGTTTAGTTTTTATGTATAATTATGTCAGTGTGTTTTGTGGTGTTTGCAAATAAAAGTATATTCTTTCTTTCTTTCTTTAAGATTTAAATCCTGGAGCGAGCGAAGTGAGCTCGAGTTTTTTACGACCTGAAATCTAGAACGAGCAAAGCAAGCTCGAGATTCTACTGGAGATCCCATAGTTGTTCATTTTGATGATCAACTACATCTGAATATTTGGAGTGTTTACAAAATCACTATTGTTTATTACCTAATTCGTTTGGGGAATTTCGTATTCGATATCCATCCGTCTGTCTGTCTGTTCTACCTATTTAGGGCTGTAACTTTTGAACCGTAATAGTTAGACAGTTGAAATTTTCACAGCAAGTTATGTTTACGCTAAAGGGCCCGATGATGATGATGAAATAAATAAATATGACCACTCATTGCTATTATATCCGGATGAAGATGTTTTGTAATTATTATTATGATGATGTCTTGTAATTATTATGATGATGATGTTTTGTAATTATTATGATGATGTCTTGTAATTATTATGATGTCTTGTAATTATTATGATGTCTTGTAATTAATATGATGTCTTTTAATTATTATGAATGTTTTGTAATTATTATGACGAAGTTTTTTTTAATAATTATGACGTTGTTTTGTAATTATTATTATTATGTATCTCTGTAAAAGGCTTCCTCACGGGCCGTAGCCCGGACCTTTGGAAGGCTTCCGTGGGGACACAGGTCCAACACGTAGAGGCCCCTTTGATACACTTTTATCTAAATGCGATGGGATGCCCTAAGAGTGATCTATCTCTGAATGCATTATGGAAATGCACCAGAAGACATACCACATTCGGTGCAGAGACTATTGTAGAAAGGACAGAAAACTACTAGGGTTATGGGGGGTGAACTGGGTGGGCCGGGAAATCTGGGTTATTGCGGAGAGACTCGGGTCGCCTGCCGTAACAAATGTCTCTGGTTTGTCAAAAATGGCAGACGGTGACTTGCCAACTCATTTGATGGGCCCCCAACAAGGCCGCTCGCAAGGAGCGACAAGGCGGCAACATCTAGTGAGCGGCTAAGGTTGTAGAGAGGTGAGTCTGCGGGCGCCGGTTCCCGGTGCTAAGCGCACCAGTCAGCAGGTCCCGGCGTTATGACATTTTACACTTCCAACCTGGAGCATAGGTTCCGCTCTTGCGACTCCACTCCTGGCCGGCCGGTTAAGGCAAGACAGGAAGGTGAGGGCCAAATCAATCCGGGCCCTCTGGAGAATCGGGTCCGTGGTGTCGCCAATCACCAACAGCTCGCGAAAAGCTGCCCTGCGGGCTTATTATTATTATTATGTCTTATAACTAAGCATATTTCTTATCTTTTCCATCGCGATGATAATTCTTGTAACCGTCGTAGGGTGTTAAATAATCATTTCTTTTATAACTGCTGCTCGGTACAGTTTGGTAGGTGGGATAGTGGTCTTTCTTAGTGTCGTGTTGTGCCAGTTCTGGTGTGTAGGATTGCCAATCTGCTGGTGGGTGTTCGTGCTCTGTTGGGACAAAAGAAAATAGAAGATTTTAATGGCTAAGTAAGGTGCACACACTATTAATCAGGACTGGAGCCAACATCGAGAAAAAATAAAATAAAATCAGCTGTGTCGCACTGTAGGGGTGCGATTATTCAATGTCAATGGTGAGCTTGAACAGTTTTTGAATCTCAAAAGCCTTCTCATACCCATGAGTTCAATACGAGTGGGAAGAGGCACTCGTATTGAACTCAATGGTATGAGAATGTGGGGACTTGCTACAGATGTAAGTACCCACAAGTTATAGCAAAGATGCCAACAGTTGGCGATACCGTCGCTCTCGGAAATATGCTCCATACATAGACAACGTTCACCGTGAATACGTAACTTGTAACCTACTACAAATAAGGTTCACAATCGAATGCAAGACATACATCGCGCAACAGAAATAATCACAGAGATTCGATACATATACAAGGTCCAACTAAGAACTGTTGGACCACGGCCGGTCCCCAGGCTTCACACATAGCCCAGTGGAAGATCTTCCGTTTTCAATGGAGGAACATTTCCAGTAGCACCTCCATAAGAATTTAGTCTCCGGTGAGATTCAAAAATGCTAACATTGGGAAATCGGTAAAATATCGGCCACTTTACTCGGCCGGTGACTTTCAAAAATCGCACTCCACAACCTACTCGACTCAAATGTATGGGAAAGGTGATTTTTTAAATTTTGTTTCCGTAGTGAAAGATGTTTAGTTAAATGGTGAAATCAATATGTAACAAAATCTTATTTATATTTTGTTTTTCAATGTACATTTATATTAGTTAGAAAATTATCTTTTATATTTATTTGCTTTTGATTAACTTCTGCGCGTAAATAAATCGCTTGGTTAATAACTTAATAAGGATTAATTATTCTTACCTATGTCTGAAAAACTTCTTTTATGACCTGCAATGAAAAACAGATCTCTATTATTATTATTGTATCTCTTACGATATTTCTCGGGCCGTAGCCCGGACATTTAGAAGGCTTGTGTGGGGACACAGGTCCAACACGTAGAGGCCCCTTTGAGGCATTTTTATCTGATTGCGATGGGATGCACCAAACGTGGTTTATCTCTGAATGCATTATGCAAATGCACCAGAAGACATACCACGTTCGGTGCAGAGACTATTGTAGGAAGGACAAAATAAAACTACTCGGGTTATGGGGGTGAACTTGGTGGGCTGGGAGATCTGGGTTATTGCGGAGATACTCGGGACGCCTGCCGTAACAAATGTCTCGTTTGTTAAAAATGGCAGACGGTGACTTGCCAACTCATTTTGATGGGCCCCCCAAAATGGCCTCTCGCAAAGTAGCGACAAGGCGGCTACATCTAGTGAGCGGCTAAGGTTATAGAGAGGTGAGTCTGCGGGCGCCAGTTCCCGGTGCTGAGCACACCAGTCAGCAGGCCCCCGGCGTTATGACATTTTACACTTCCAACCTGGAGCATAGGTTCCGCTCTTGCGACTCCACTCCTGGCCGGCCGGTTAAGGTAAGACAGGAGGTGAGGGCCAAATCAATCCGGGCCCTCTGGAGAATTGGGTCCATGGTGTCGCCAATCACCAACAGCTCGCCACAAGCTGCCCTGCGGGCTTATTATTATTATTAAAATTTTAAATAAGATTTTGTTAATTTGATAACCTATTAGGTTTAACTAATAATTAAAATAACCATGCTTCTTAACATTTCTGACTACGACTTTTTTAAAAATAAATACTATCAAGTACCTATGTTTTTTTTAACAGATAGAAGTATAGGCATCATTTTAAGAAACTAATAAATTTTTTTTGCTAATTAGTCGATTATCTTTAATCCTTTCCTGTTATTCTTTGTATAAGTTTAATTTTTAAAATATTTTGTCTATTATATCTCTAAATGCAAAAATGGTATCGAGAAAATGTAAGCCTCCTCTTTCTAACTATAATACTGGAAAGCGATAACATAAAATGTAAAATTCTGATATTGGTATATTTTTTTCCGTAATAACCAGTTATTTAAAGATTACCACGGAGTTTAAAAATCATTGAGTGACGTCACTCGTTTGATTTTATTTAAACACGAGCATTAACCCGCGACTTCGTCCGCACAAATTATATACCAGATTTTAAGTCAGATCATAAGCTATCAAACAAAAAAAGTTTCATCAAAATCGGTTCAGTAGTTTTTGCGTGATACTCGTTCAAACAAACAAACAAACACCCAAACAAACACACAAACAAACAGACAGACAAAAAATCCAAAAATTGGTGAAATGGAATCAGGGACACCTAAAAACCATATCGTAACTTTTTTTTGTTAATATCTTCAATGTACAGACAAACTTCCTGTTACAGTTTTATAATAGTATAGATAGATAGATAGTATTTAAATATCTTTAAAATATCTAACATGCGATGGGGCTAGGTGTGCGTTCAACCCTTACCCTGTTGACCCTTTACTGACAAAAGTGGAGTCGGATGTAAACCCAATACGGTAGCCAAATGGTACAGACATCAGTGGATCATGTATGTGTGGAAATGTATGTAATAGCCCAGTCATTTTACGGTTTGAGCCGGGACTAATTATTAATTGATTTTTAGAGCCAATTTGAGCCTAGAAATGTACCAAAACAAAAAAAAATCACGTCAGCAACAGTTCCAATTTTAAAATTTAGCTATTATCTCGTTCTAAAAAACCTGACGGTAAATTATTTTTTGCACATATTTAAGGCTTTATACATACTTCAAACATGGTGTAAATATTTTTGTCTACTTAGAAGGTTTTGAAAAATACATTCGTATTTTCTAATAAATACCTCATTTTTTAAATTTCAATGCCAATTTGATCTCTCAAAAATGAAATGAGTGCATTGGTATTAATATTATTAATTTAAAACCTTCTGGGACACACAATTTTGATTTCTATGTTGCGTAGCGAATTTTTTTAAATATCTTTTAAGATAGTCTGTTTGCCACTAAATGGTGCCGGTTACAGTTTAAAAGTCCAATCAATAATTAATAGATATTCGGTGGCGCGTTGCGAAGATGTATGGACACCCAATTATGGGGGTCCGGGTTCGAATCCGCACGGACAACATGCCATGTACCAATGAGTTTTTCTAACTTATGTACGTAATACCGACTGCTCTCAAACGGTGAAGGAAAACATCGTGAGGAAACCTGCATACACTGAAGAAGAAAT
The DNA here is from genome assembly GCA_927399405.1 of Agonopterix arenella. Lineage (NCBI taxonomy): Eukaryota > Metazoa > Arthropoda > Insecta > Lepidoptera > Depressariidae > Agonopterix > Agonopterix arenella. Next base: position 1,518,028 of record OV656716.1, on the reverse strand, counting down.
TCTGATGTGAATGTGAAGTCTACCAATCCGCATTGGGCACGCGTGGTGGACTAATGCCCATACACCTTGAGGGTAGGCCTGTGCCCTGCAGTGGGACGTTTATAGGCTGATGATGATGATGATGAATCAATAATTACTCCCTACCCCGCCTAACAAAACTCCGTAAAATAACTGGGCTATAATATTTACCGTAGTGCTCATGATGCGGTGGTGTCCACGACCAGTCGTGATGCTCCGAATGCTTGCTCTTGAGAAGTGTGAAGAACGAAGCCAGCTGTAAACATTGAATACTTTTAATTAGGTATAAAATGCTGCATAGGTGTTACTGGGGAGCGATTTTTGAATGAAGGGGCACTTGTATTGAACTCTTGGGTATGAGAATTTAGTCACCGGTAAGATTAAAAAATGCGAACTTTAGGAAATCGGTGTATATGGGCCATTTTACTCAGCCGGTGACTTTCAAAAATCGCACTCCTGCCTAGCTAGCATGCCACCCTCGAGAAAACGACAAAAATCGAGATGTGCCTCCATCTTTATTATTTTACGTAGCCCAGAAAGAGCGCGCATGACGTTTTTCTCGTTTAAACGCTTTGTCGTGGGTGGCATGCTAGCTAGGCTGGGGTGAAATTGTATTTCTAGGTACCTATTGCAAGAGTAAAATTGCTCCACGAGCCAACTAGCTACGGCCCCGTAGGTAGGTAACTTGTCTCTATTAGGTACGGTTAATACAGAAGAGATGTGTGGCGGTGGTGGATAGTCAAAGTAACACAATATAAACCTTATTAACAATATTAACCACGACGCCACTGACAAAAATGGGGGTCATTTTTGTCAGTGGCAGATTCGTCCCGACCCGGTCGACACGACACCCCTTAAGACGCAACAGATTGAAAAATTTCGTTCTCTGGGTAGTGGGTTCGGTGGCGAAATGGAAGAAGAAGAAGAAGAATATTTATTGTTCAAACTGTGTACAAAAGATGTTACAATAAAATAAAACAGAATCAACAGTTTGGTCCGCAGCACGGACGTACAATATTTAGGTGGCTTACATTGTAAACCAAAATAAAATATTTGAATGTCAACAACTATGCTAAATAATAATATTACAATAATGTATTTAGACTACGACCTCTATGACTATGAAACTATTACATATAGTAGGTAGGCTCTAATAACATGTGGTTATTATTCATCAAAATAATCGTTTAACTTATAGTAGCACTTAGAAGTAAGCAAGAAAATTGCTTGCCATTGTATGCTTTAATAGTGTTTGGTAATTTATTATAAATTTTTATAAACATGTGATAACAATTATTTCTGTATAGACTAGTATTGGGGCAGTGGTCAAAGACAATCCTTTCGGGGTCTCTTATAGCTCTTTTACAAACATTCCGATTGAATCTGAAAAACTGCTGGTGTTTCTTCACAAATTTACATACTTCCCAGATATACATGCTAGGCAGCGTTAGTAGACCTAGTTTAGGAAACAACGGTTTACAGGAGTCATATGGGCAAATACCACACAAAGCTCTTACACATTTTTTTTAATATATGAACCGTTCCCCCAAATGGAATAACGCAGTTCCCCGGTTTGGAAGATTGCGGGTTCAAGTCCCGCCCGAGAAAAATTTTTCAATCTTTAATTTGATTCTAAATAGCACAGCATGGCTGTAACATGTTTAAAAATCAATAGTATTTGAAATTTTGACTTTTATTCGCACAGACCGTAGCACCATCTATCGATCCCCTAGATAACCAAAAGAAAAACGCTCATTCTACGCTCGATTGTAAATAAACTATTTTCTCAGTTTCGTTTATTCCGTTAACACGTTGTATAGCATAGTAGTAAAATAACATAAGTATACAAACGAATGTACATGATATACTTAATGTTTTGAAATGAAAAAAAGACCATTAATCCAAACAATTTAAGTAAGCTACCCGTACGCAAGATAAACAAGAACGTTATTACTTGACACATCATTAAAAACACTTAAACTTAATCGTGTGATGATAGACCATTATTAATTATACCTACATTTTGCATTTCATGAACACACGCTTGACTGATTTGTGACCGGCAGACGGACGGCAAAAAAATAGTCAAAAAAAAACGTATGTGGATCACTTACTGCACGCTCGTTTTCTCTTTTGTGCTTGGAGTTTTTTTTGCTTTTAATTCCGGTCCTCATGTGCAATGTTTTGTAGCCAATCGATCGAATTTTCGAAAACTAGCATTTTTTTATGAGCGAGTGAAATGTTTTTGTCCACCAAACCAGGCTATCAAACTGAAAAACTTTCGCTATGGGACCAACCACCAACATCGTAATCGCGAAAAAAACATCAGCTGGCTGGCATTTTTTTGGCGATTTCCATGTTGGTGCCATAGAGAAAGTTGTTCAGTTTGATGGTCTGATTATACTCTTAAAAAGTGTCAGCATATTAAGAAGGACCCTATAGGTGGCGACGGGCTCACTCCCCGTCACACTGGGCAGAGTTTCGGTACTATAGTGAAACGTGAATATTCTGAGGTTTCAGAATATCTCTGACTATCCCCTCGGGGAATATACTCGTGAGCATATGCATGCATGCATGTCTATAGGTGTAGCTTAACATACAAGGCAAATACACATGCACACCAACATAAACCCCTCCCAACACACTCTTTCACTTTGTTTTAAATATACTAGTTCGTAACTAAAATGCATTTTATTTTGTTTATAGTTAAGGATACCCAAGGCGTAAGCTCTGGTCGGATACACCAGGACTGAGGCATGCAAAAGAACTTAGGTGACCGACTTCTCAAACAGACATACCTCGGATGCCATCAATTCAAACCGCAACGACTTAAGGCTCTTAGTACGAGCCTTAACAGGACACTGCAAGTAAACAAACATCTACACAGAATGGGGCTTGTAGATTCACCCACTTGCAGATTCTGCTGTGCAGCAGAGGAAACGCCCATACACCTCTGCGAATGCGAAGTGCTTATTCACAGCAGGAGTGGATACCTAATAACACCTACTGATATTAGGGACCTCCCCCACAAAAGCATAACACGGTTCATGAAGTCCGTGGGCCTTGGAAATGACCTTTAGGTCTAGGGTGACAGCTACAACAGATCTGTTCACGTCGCAGAAGCTATTGGTCATTGACCAAGCCCTTACAACCAAATAATGATAAAGGATACCCAATCGTAGACCTCGCGTAGCACGCTTGCCTCGTTTTTGGTCTACCGTTTAATGTAATAGTTTTAAGCAAAAGTTTAAAATAAACATTTATCTTAAATCTTATCTTACAGGCTGATGATGACCTACTAATTCACTGCGGTCTAGAATTGCAAGATGCGCAAGACGCTAGTGTCTTGCACATAGCCAATTATGCTTAATGTGTTAATGCTTACGCCAGATGGAAAGTGGACTAAGTACAAGGAGACGAAAATATAAAAGTAAGACTTTCATCTATTGAAAGTCCATCAGTAACTTTCAAGCCTAATCTTTTTTTAGTCCATTAGTGCCACAAAAATTTAGTCTTTTTAGCAACAATACGTTGCAAAAAGTTTTTTCCTTATTGTCGGCTTTCAAAATGAAGTTGATTACCTATATTGTTTCGCAACAATGGCGCGTTCAAAATATGTCCATTCAAATGAGCTGTTCAATTGTATTTCTATTAGTTCGTCAATCCTAATGTCTGAGTTATGTAGCTATATTTTTGGTGTGTAAATATATTCATTATGATATGGATATTTTATGGTTTGATTGGTATCATAGCCCAGTCATTTTACAGAGTTTTGTTAGGCGGGGTAGGGAGTAATTATTAATTGGACTGTTAAACTGTAATCGGCACCATTTAGTGACAAAAAGACTATCTAAAAACATATTAAAAAAAATTCGCTAGGCAACATAGAAATCGAAATTGTATCTCCCAGAAGGCTTTTAAATTAATAATAATATTAATACCAATGCACTCATTTTAATTAGATTTAATAATATAAATTATTATTGAGCCATAAAATAGGCACTGAAATTTAAAAAATGATGTATTTATTAGAAAATACGAAATATTCACACCATGTTTGTAGTAAGTATAATGGTAAAGCCTTAATAATAACTAAATTTTAAAATTGGAACTGTTGCCGACGTGATTTTTTTTATTTTGGTTCATTTTGAGGTTCAAATTGGCTGTTCAATATTATACCGAAAAAAAATTCAATTACTAATTAATCCCGGCTCAAACCATAAAATGACTGGGCTAATCAGTTGCCGGTCACATGACCCGCACAAAATGTCCGGGGACCGGTATGCCCCGCCCGAGCTCCGAGCGCGCGCATTGAATTACAAAAAACATCGATAAAGGAATGTTTCGAATGTTCTGAAAAGTTGTTATGCCTATTTACAGGAAAGTTTCTGTATCCAATGATTTCTTTGTTTCGTTATAAATAAAAACGGAGGCTACTTTGGCTTGTTTTTTTTATCGCGAAAATGTGTCTTAATCGTGTTTTGGCTCTTGTCAAAAATTCAATTATATGTTCAATCATACTCCTACTGTTAGTACTTCATGATATATGACGCTTTGAAGAATCCTATTTTCTTCACATAGACTCTTAAGGTATAAAATTGTATGTAAATGCACATGATCAATTGTTGGCCGAGGGGCAGAGAGGAAATGCTACCGCAAGGCTAGTCCTTATAATAAATAGTCAAAACACCCGAAAGATATTCTGAATCTCTTATATTTTGTGCTTTATTTTCCATTCTATCTCACCTTAGCAGAACCGGCAGCGATTTTAAATATGAGAAGAGTCATTCCGATGGCCACCGACTTGAAGGTCAAGATCGTGGTCAATATCATCCAGACTGAGGTCGCTCCGAGGTGGAAGATAAGTGGTATCATCGCCATAGCCATCTTCCTGCTGCGGCCTGATTGTGCTGGAAAGCGATATATTTTGTCATTATTACAGAACATTATAAGAGGGGTTAGAAATGCAAAGTAGCGCGTCGTTCCACACCTACTTTGTACTTCTAACCCCTCTTACAATGTTCTGTGGTCATCATTCTTCTTCTTATCGCGTGGACAGCAAGCCCTGGAGTGCGATTTTTGAATCTCACTCGCTGAGCTCAGCAGTTGAAAATATCAAAATTACTATGGAGATATGCATCTTTCTACTGCTGATTTGACATTCGAAAATCATACTCCAGGAGTGCGATTTTTGAAAGTCAAATCAGCCACGGTATTCGGGGTCACCACTTTAGAGGTTCACATTAAATGTTGTTGTAGGGATAAAAAGGTCTTCATGAATTTGAACATATTTAATAAAGTGCACTTATTTCTGGACTACATAATTGATCTAGCGGATCGGTGGTATGGGAACGACTGCAGGCCTCGCATGCCACCCCCGAGAAAACTATAAAAATCGAGATGTGCCTCCATCCTTATTAATTTACGTATGCCAGAACGAGCGCGCATGACGTTTTTCTCGTTTAAACGCTTTGTTGTGGGTGGCATGCTAGTCCTGCTGGCGAAAGATCCAGTCGCTCCGTGGCATCAATATAAAACTGCAGCATAAGCAGATATGAAATGCAAACAATGTCGCTACAAATAGAAAGATGCGTATCTCCATACATTTTCAACTGCTGAGTTCCACGTATGAGATTAAAAAATCGCACTCCTGGTGTCAGAGTTTTTTAAACCGCCTTACGGCCTCTGACGTGGCAGAGATAGTAGCCGGGACCAACGGCTTCACGTGCCCCCCGAAGTACGGAATCATCTTTCTTTTTCAGACAATCAGGTGATTCAGCCTTCAATGTCCTAACCAACTGGGAAAAATGCACAGTGATATATCACTAGGAGTCTCCCCCGCGGGAATCGAACCCACGACCTCCGTGTCAAGAACCCATTGCTCTTAACCGTTTTCTAGTTCTCTAATTGTCATCATTGTACAGAGTGTAAACACCGTTCAAACACCTGTGAAACACTTGAACACCTGAAAGTCACACACCCAGTTGCAGAAACGCTCATTAGAGTTCATCCTCCATTAAATCTCTTGCTAGATTTTACTACGTCAACAAGACAAAAAGTGACAGCATGAGATTTAATGGAGGATTAACTCTAATGAGCGTTTCTGCAACTGAGCGTCAATGAGTTGAAGGAGTCACATGTGACCCGTCCGGGTTTGTAGTATTAAAGGGTGCTTCAGACCAACTACTTTCACTGTGGGACCAATTAAGAAATCGCGACATAAATCTGTTGCTCTACATATAATCATTTTCAGCCTATATAAGGTCTAACAAAATTAGCTGAAACTATTTTAAGGGTATGCTCAGAGCATCAAACTGAACAACTTTCTCTACGGGAGCAATATCGAAATCTCGAAAAAAAAATCTGCTGCCCCATACAAAACTGCAAACACAACTTGACTCAAATGTATGGAGCAGCAGATTTTTTTCAAGATTTCGATATTGGTCCCGTAGAGAAGGTTGTTCAGTTTGATTGTCTGAGCATACCCTTAAAATAGTTTCACCTAATTTTGTTAGACCTTATACAACGTGTTAATGAATTAACGCAAAACTAGAAAGTACTTTGTTTAGAATCGAGAGTAGAATCGAATTATCATAATTTCAACATGAGTATTTTTTTTTCAAAATATTAAATAATTTGTTTGTAAAATTTAAAATTTACTGAACCCGATGTCAACTCACGGCACGGGTACTCTCACCCTACTTACTACCAAAACAAGCTTCTTAAAATGTATCCATGAGTACGTTAGCGCTTTCATTCATTGCTGAAATGATAATAAATCATTATTCCCTCGAAACTAAAAATGCGAATAACTTTAAATTTTTGCTATCAAAATAATGAAATTATTGTTTCAATCTAATTATTTTGTTATAAATCAGTTGGGGTGTATGAGGTTTTGCGTTAATTCATTAACACGTTGTATAGGACCCACTGCGGGGCACATTACCCGTCACACTGGGCAGAGTTTCGGTACTACTAGTGAAACGTTGATGTTCTGAAGTTTCAGAATATCTCTGACTACCCCCTCGGGGTTTATAGGCGTGAGCACACGCTTATGCTTATTTCATGATCATCGTCATCTCAGCCGATGGACGTCCACCGCTGGACATAGGCCTCCCCCCCAAGGATCGCCATAACGATCGGGGAATATAGTCGCATATATGGATATGGATATGGATATATGCAGGGCACAGGCCTACCCTCGGGGACGGTGTATGGGCTTTCCATCTCGCGTGTACAATGCGGATTGGTAGACTTCACATACGCATCAGAATATCTTCTTCAGCGTATACAGGTTTCCTCACGATGTTTCTCTTCACCGTTTGAGAGCAGTCCCTAATCATGTGCATATGTTAGAAAAACGCATTGATACACGGCATGTCGTCCGTGCGGATTCGAACCCGGATTCAGTGTCCATACTTCTCCACCGGCCTTCTTCTTATACAGGGCGTTGTTATGGTAAACAGTTACATTACTTTAAGGGGTGATTGTACCCATGATACTGAATAAATTTCTCTAAGAAACATATAGGAAATTCGAATTTAATTTAAAATTTTCCACACTAAATGCAATCAACTGATCGATCGTTTGTATGGAAAGTCGATTTTTTTTTGCGAATTTCCTATATGTTTCTTAGGGAAAATTCTTCAGTATCGTGGATACAATCACCCCTTAAAGTAATGCAACTGTTTACCCTAACATCCTGTAGAAAATATCAAACCAAAATGTTGGTATGAAAAACAGTTTTTTTTTGTCGATTCCACAATTGGTCCCTTACTAAAAGTTATACAGTTTAATGGTCTGAATCACTCCTGAAAGTATGTAATGCATAAAATTTTACACCCTGTATATTTTAGGGGATGCTTCAGTCAGACCATCTAACTGGTGTGGCTTTCATTCAAATTCGAACAAGTTGCGGAGGCTTGGAACTAATCTGACAGCAAGTTGACCACATATTACTTTTTTGACACTGGACCTACTTGCTGGAGTATGGCCTGCTGGCCCTACTGCCTTTCACATAATTAATGAGGGATTTTCCAGAAGAAAAAAAAAGTTAGTTCCTAATTTCTCAATAGATGGCGTTGACCAGAGAGCGGTCCAATAAGTATCAGCAAATATATTAACTAATATTAATTATAAAAATACACAGTACAAGTTATTAACAATCTGGGTGTTAATGACGACCCGGTTGGTGTAATGTAATGATTGCCACGCCGGACTGTCAAACTAGGGTCCTGGGTTGGAGTCCCGGTTCGGTCATGGATGTTATATGTTTGTGCCGTTGTTGAATGGTTCCCATAATAAAAAGCCTAAGGCTTACTTGGGATCATTACAAAGTATGTGCCTGTGAGCGTTATTTATTTATTGTCTGTCAAAAACGAATAAAGTTTTAGACTTGGCTGTATGGGCTTCGTATCCATTTTGAATATACGAACAATATTTAAATTGGTCACTTCACTTTTCAATATAAAGAATCTCAGATCAATTAATACAATACAGAATTTTGAAATTGCTTTGCTAATAAAGAGCGAAATTTTGAAATTCCAGTTTCTGTAACGTTTTTGTAGTTTGTTATTGTCTCGTTGTTCGTATATATTCAAAACGGATACGTAGCCCATACAGCCACGTCCGATATTCGATTCGTTGTTGACGGACAATAACACCGAGATTGAAATAATAAACCAACAACAATAAGAAAGGGTTTGTACTGTGTATGTTTACTATTAATATTAATTAATATATTTGCTCATACCTATTGGACCCCTCTCAGGTCCACGCCATCAATCTAGAAATCAGGAACTAACTTTTTTATTTTTTTTGCTTTTGGAAAATCCCTCATTGTAGGTAGCGGTCGTAGAAATACATTAAAAACAATTTAAACACTTACCATTCGCAACACTGATGGTGTCAGCTTCAAACTTCGCTTTAATATGACCGTAATGCAACATCCTACCAAACTTAGTCATACCCAAATGTTTATCATTGAAAGCCTCCAGACATTTTGTAAAATAACTTATGGATTCTTCTAATTTTATCTCCAATTTATCTTCTAATATCATCAAAAAATGTCGCCCGCCATTTTTATTTCCAATCTCTTTAGTCGTTGCCGCGAAAACTGTTGCCGTTAAAAAAAATAAAGTCAACATTACCACAGACATTACGCGCGAAAACATTTCTTTTATTATTTTTTTTAGAGTGCGTTCGGAGGCCAAGGATACAAAATAGACACTGATTTAAAGTAGTAACGAGTATTTTGAAAGTAAGTTTTCTTTTCGCTACTAAATTTACATAATGCAATGACAAATATAACAAGGCATCAGCCAGTTTTCTTAATGCTAATTAACACACAATTTAGTGGTAACTAGATAGACAAATTAGAGGTCAGTTGTAACTGGTTGTTGTAAAATTTTAATTCAAAACTGTTTTGGGATTCCCTTGGCCAAATGATCAGAGGCGGAACGTTCTTCTAATTGTGTAGGTCTCTATACAATGCAAACTAACTTTTTGTGTTTTTTAATTTGAGTTTCGTGATTTCATGAATGTACTTTCAATTTTAAAGTTACACATTTTTGTTTGTCAAAATATTTACAACCTGACTTTTTTTAGACGTGGATGAGGCGAAAGAGGTGACGGCCTAATTCCTTCCTCCTCCTTGGTGGAGCGAAATACGTGTAGAGTAGAAATTATTTGGTGGGCAGGATGTATTGCATAACGTAATGCCATATGACCTGCATAACAATGTCTACTAGGTATTTAGAAGCGGAGGTCTCGATACAATCTTGTTAAAATCAGCTGTCCCATACATTTGAGTCGAGTTATGATTTGCAGTTTTGTATGGATTTTTTTTCGCGATTTCGATACTGGTTCCATAGAGAAAGTTTTTAAGTTTGATGGTCTGACCATCCCCCTAAAATAGTTTCAGCTAATTTTGGTAGACCTTATACTAGGTACATAATAAATGAATATTAACTAAACATAGGTAATGTACATTGTACGGAACCATATTCACGCGTGCCCACTACGCACTTCCGGGCTATGCCGTTTCGGTTTACAATTTTTATGATTATTGTAATGCAGTGCGTAAGTATCATAATGGCAAAGCTTTATTATTATGATTAGGGTTGCTATCTTTATTCTGAATTATAAAAGATAAAAGGTGGGAGAAAAAAACCGGGATCATACTTTAAATTAAATTAAATCTTTATTTATTACAAGCATATCTCTAAAGTTAATATGCATTACTGTACGCTTTATTATATTACTGTGAATTATCTACTATTCACAATTAAGTGGTAAATAAATCTATACTATTATAAAACTGTAACAGGAAGTTTGTCTGTACATTGAAGATATTAACAAAAAAAAAGTTACGATATGGTTTTTAGGTGTCCCTGATTCCATTTCACCAATTTTTGGATTTTTTGTCTGTCTGTTTGTTTGGGTGTTTGTTTTAACGTGTATCACGCAAAAACTACTGAACCAATTTGGATGAAACTTTTTTTGTTTGATAGCTTATGATCTGACTTAAAATCTGGTATATGATTTGTGCGGACGAAGTCGCGGGTTAACGCTCGTAATAAATAAAAATAACTTAAAATTTATAAACATTAATTAAATAGCCCGCCCTGTATCGACCCAGGTGCAAAGGTGCCCATAACGCTAGCAGCGTTGCCGCGTTGTATTGCTATGGCCAACCCTTGCACCGCGAACGAACCGGAGCGGGGGTCACATTTTCGCTCCCTAAGGCGACGCCCAATTTCAGCAATGAAGCATTTAGCCTCGGCATTTATTTATTCAAATAACTATGTGATCCATACCGGGTTAGTAGAAACAAAATAAAATAAACCTTTACGAATGAAGTTAGTACTTAATCACTAATTGAAATTGGTCATCTCGACGAAGTGCCTCATTACGGGGCAATCAACCTTTTCAGAAATAATCTTCAGGAGGGCGATTTTTGAATCTCATTCGCTGAGCTCGCTTTTCTATGGAGATACGCATCTTTCTACTGCTGATTTGACTTTCAAAAATCATACTTCAGGAGTGCGATTTTTGAAAGTCAAATCAGCCACGGTAATCGGGGTCACATTAAATGTTGTTGTAGGGATAAAAAGGTCTTCATGAATTTGAACATATTTAATAAAGTGCACTTATTTCTGGACTACATACTTTCTCATGATTCATTCATGATCATGATTTGACTTTCAAAGATCATACTTCAAGAGTGCGATTTTTGAAAGTCAAATCAGCAGTATAAAAATGCGTATCTCCATACATTTTCAACTGCTGAGTTCAACGTGTGAGATTCAGAAAACTATCAGAAAACTTTATTTTCGACAATTTATCAGCAATGTGACAACTCGCGTCTCAAGATTCATACTGAATAATAGCAGGACCAAGGCTCGTGCCATAGTCGGAGCCCTCACTGGGCACTACGCCACAGGCGCGATGATGCACAAAATGAAACTCACCCTGGATCCCAGCTGCAGAGCATGCGGAGAGGATGAAGAGACTATGGAGCATGTTCTTTGTGACTGTGATGTCCTGGCGGTAAAACGCATGTGCCTCCTCGGAGATGGATACCCGAAACCGGGAGATCTTAGGTTTCTTCCCCCCAATGGTGTTGCCTCCTTCATTGACCATGTATTTGAAGGGTGAAGAAAACAAAAAGTATTGGGGCTAACACAAAAGATCCCACTGGGTCGAAGTGTTGCTGGCTTGCCAGCCCCCACAACAAGATAAGATAAGATTATTTTCGACCAACTGAGATCACAATTTATGAACATATCTAGAAGTGTTTACTAAGCGTCACATCGCTGTCAAAAACACAATTATGTGGCATCCTTCAGATCGTCGACGCTTTTATATGAGTTTGACACATGACATAACCATAGCGAATACCGAATTGTCAGCTCGCCGATATGTAAACGACGAATTTAAGGTTGTGACCAGGAAGCTGGCATAGGTATTGTCTATACCTTGGAGTACAGACAGCCTAACAAACGGTGAAACATGATAATACTCCTTGGTGGCCGGTAATGATTGTTCTTCTTTCGTGAATTCCCGTCGTTGTTTTCGATGTTACTTTGTCCCTTTCTAATCCAATGACAAAAATTGTAGCTCCTGTCATATATTTTATTATTTGGTTATAAGGGCTTGGTCAATGACCAAATAGCTACTGCGACCTGGATAGATCTATTGTAGCTGTCACCCTAGACCTAAAGGTCATTTCCTAGGCCCACGGACTTCATGAACCGTGTTATGCTTTTGGAGGGGAGGTCCCTAATGTCAGTAGGTGTTATTATGTATCCACCTAGATGGCGACTTCTGCTGTGAATGAGCACTTCGCATTCGCAGAGGAGGTGTTTCCTCTGCTTCACAGAAGAATCTGCAAGTGGGTGAATCTACAAGCCCCATTCTGTGTAGGTGTTTGTTTAACTTGCAGTGTCCTGTTAAGGCTCGTACTAAGAGCCTTAAGTCGTTGCGGTTTGAATTGATGGCATCCGAGGTATGTCTGTTTGAAAAGCCGGTCACAAGTTCTTTCGCATGCCTCAGTCCTGGTGTATACGACCAGAGCCTACGGCTTTGGTTCACGGCCCATTCCATTAGCACATGTCTAGAGGTGTTGCGAGAGATGCCGCAATAAGGCTCGGGGCCTATGGCGTCCTCTTCCGCCCCTCTTCGTGCCAGCTCGTCAGCAGCCTCATTTCCATCAATACCGCAGTGTCCGGGGACCCAGCCTAGGGTGACAGAGTTTGTCAGTCCTCGCTGGTTGAGTGCTCGGGCACATTCTAATGTTAGCTTCGACTCTATTTCGTCAGGTCATATATTACGTCACGTCATTGGATAGAAAGGGACACAAAAACGTTGGAAATATCAACTTAGGAGACCATAGAACATTAACGAAAGAAGGTCGAACATTACCAACCGCCATGGCCAATTTTGTTGTTTCTAAGCTTGTAAGGAGGAGTGGCATCCTTTTTGATTCCAAAATCCTTGGGTGTGACGATGTTTGCGCTTAGTGAATTGCATTGCAGGATGAAATACGGGATAGTTCCTTGACATTTTGAATTTATGCCGAAAATACGGGACGTCCCGAATGACAATGGTGCCAACCCTAATCATGATGGATTGGATCGCAGCGGGTGGGATTCTCTTTAAATTAATTTACTTATGTTTTCTAGTTTTTATCAGTAAAATCTTAACTTTTTATACAGAAAGAAAATTAAATTTAGGTACTTGTTTATGTGTTTGATAATTTTTTACTGTTTTACCCACAGATCACAAAAACTATTGCATATCTACCTAATAACCCAGATCGAGAGCATCTCCATTTTTTAATCTAATCGCGTAATATGGTCACAGAATATATAATAGTACTAGCGTACAGAAGAATCACTCCCTAACAAACAGCAAGTTTAGGTATGAAAAGATACCTACACTTTCCGGTGCCGCTTGCCTGCAAGCTAAATTGTATCTTATATCAGCGCGCGAACTGTGAATGTTCTTTGCGCGCCGCAGTTCAAGGACGTTGCCGCCGGCGATCGCAAAGGTTGTCACTTGCGAAGTTTTTGAATCTAATTTATAAATGCGATATTGATTTCAAACTAAGACATTATTATGTGTAACTAAGAAAACTACGAATCATTAAAATATTTAGCATAATAAATACACAACAAATACATAGCCTAGCCTTATTATGAATACGAATAGGTAAGTACGTCGTACATACCTACATTCAGCGAAGCTGCTACCTTATTGGGAACTCTTATTTTCTATTAACTAGAGCAAAAGTTATTCATATTTCCTTAAGTAATTACCTTAAGCCGCGAGCCGAGCGGCAACCCACTGACGTTAGCCGACCTCGGCGGCAGTTCGGCCGAACATACCTAAACTGCGGAGTGAACCAGGCCTGATATGGTGTGGTACCATATAGTCCACCACGGGTGCACAATGGAGATTGGTAAACTTCATATACACATCCAAATTTCTTCCTCAGCGTCTGCAGGTTTAATAAATAATAATAAATACAGGGTGTCCCAGAAATGGTGAATCAAACTGCTATGGGAGGCAGCTTGACTAATGTCCTATCCATAAAAAATATTAAAAAAAAATAAAACGCACATGACCATAAAAAAAAAAGATTAAAAAAAAAGATTTCGGTTCAGAAAAAACAATTAAACTAAGTGGTCTGTGTTCGAAGTGCACTTCGAGTCTGCACTTCGAACACAGACCGTGTTCGAAGTGCAGACATTTTTTTTTTGTAAAATGTTAACAATCAGTCGAAGCAACCTCTAACAGTTAATATTGGCATTTTGATGATTTTCCCGTTTTTTTGGATATTCTTTTTTTTTATGGTCATGTGCGTTTTATTTTATTTTTTATTTTTTATGGATAGGACATTAGTCAAGCTGCCTCCCATAGCAGTTTGATTCACCATTTCTGGGACACCCTGTATATTAGACATTGTCACACAAATTATCTAGTCACATTTAAAGTACCTGGACTTGTATTATGATGACTAGACAACGATATAGAATACATAATTATATAAATACAAACATCCATAACTCTGGTACAAATATTCGTATTCATCATATAAATATTTGTCCCTTACGGGATTCGAACCCGCGACCCATGGCACATCAGGCTGGTTCACTACAGACTGTGCTACCAGGCCGTCACCGTTTCCTCACTATGTTTTCCTTTACCGTTTGAGAGCAGTCAGAGAGAGTATGGTATGCCGTCCGTCCGTGTGGTTCGTACCCGGTCCCTCTTGATTGAGTGTCCGTAGTAGACATGAGCGCCGATAATAAATCAGTCAGATAGATAGATTAATATGTATATTGGATATAGATAGGTAACTCGCCTTGAATTTTAGGACGTCCTAATTGCGTTGCCGCTTATTAGCACTAGGGGGCGCCACATTATGAAATAAATTGAAAAAGACGATCGGCCGACACGAGGATCGAACCTTAGCTACCCGGATCGTAAGCAGGTTGTCTAGACCGCTAGACCAACAAGACAGTAATTGATGTGGGCGAAATCTCTCACTACTACAGCGCATCGCGTGAGGTGTAGTACGCTGTTACTCCGATATGAACCCTAGTTCAACACATAATGCTTCGAAACATAACCGGTAGATGGCGGAAGCTGCCTATGGAAAATCAGCGTTCCACTTAGTTTGTACTAAGATAACATAGCATGGTCGGCGGCGTGATCTTGAAAAATCTACCTTATTTAAAGAAAAATTAAAAACTATGGTTTTTAGTATCTTATATTCTCCAGGATAGTAAAAACAAACTGTACATTTAAGCAAAATACCTTACATAAGGTAGGTACCATGTTTCTATGTCTTACCGATGTACCTGCGCAGTTGACGAAATTATATTGAGCAATCAGGATGTGCAACCTTCAATCCGTTTTCGCGATTGGCTAATTTGTTTTCGCGCCCTTTTCGCTGCTATCCGACTTTGAAACCTTTGATTACTAAGGCCACGGTCCGAATTACGCCAAAATCTATTTTAGCGCTCTCAAACGCGTTCCGATTTGTTGAAAGCGCGGTCACGTTAGACGGCGTGACGTCATTGATGAAGTCATTATCAGCGCCATCTTGGAATTTCAGAGCCCATGCTCCGCAGCGATATCACCGTGAGCCTTATGTCAAACCACTGTCACTGTCAATGTCAAACTGATGTTTTTATGGCGGTTTTGAGATTATATTCCTTGGTTTTGTGTTTGATCCCGAAAAATGCACTGAAGTGATTATTTGTTCAGTGGAAAAATGGAAAATAAAATTGACGTGCCAATTAACGACGAGAATAGCGGGAGAGAAATAACGTTAATGATGATAATCTCCATGATCTCGTCATCTGAATCCTCTTCTGTTAAAATATTGATTAAACCCCCTAATAAACTCTCCATTTTAACAATAACAAAGAAATTTTATACGTGAATACAACTGTCAACAACTGTCAGTGGTTTGAGACCGGAAAAAGCGGTCCGATTCAAATAGCGCCGTAAGTCTTGAAATCGCGCTTTTTGTTTCGGACCAGCGATTATGGACGTTAGCACTGTGAGCCATGAAATTGTGAATCGGACCGCGGCCTAAATGACTTCGGGTTTTGTCGGGGACACGGGCCTGCTCTGCGCAAACGAAGATTGACGAGCGGAATTATTTTCCTGGTCGTACGGTAGCGAGTTTTTTGTAAGAATAAATAATTTATATTTTTTAGATGGTGAAATCTAACATTTCGTACCTACATATTAATTCTATAGAACATTAATATGAAGGTCAGCAGTTTTTACTTCATCATCAGCCTCTCTCTGTTGAATAGATAGGCCTCTTTCTCAGCGGGCGACAAAACTCAAATCTTCTGCACTCGAATTCATCCTGTCGCTGCCCGTCGTTGTCGGCCAAGTGCCAAGGGACGTTCCAGTCAGTGGTCTTCATACTACTCTAACACCCCTTCGATGCCTAATTGAACAGCTCATAACATACTAATTCAAAGACCTATTTCAACTACCTACTTTAAAATGTATTCACACTGCGCGAAGATGGAGTCCTCAGGGTTCTCATTTCCTTTTCATCGTCAGATACCACAAGCTGATTGAGTCCTTTTCCCTTCGATGAAAAGTCAACAATTTTATTTCCGAATTTCCTATAGGTTTCTTAGGGAAAGTTGTTCAGTATCATGGGTGCAATCACCTCTTAAAGTAATGCAACTGTTTACCCTAACACCCAGTATTGGACACTTCGGACGTAAATTAACAGTTTCAAATATTATTGATTTTTAAACATGTTACAGCCATGTTGTGCTATTTCGAATCAAATCTCACGGATTGAAAATTTCGTTCTCTGGGTAGTGGGCTCGATGGCGAAATTGGTTAACGCAGTTCCCCGGTTTGGAAAAGTGCGGGTTCAAGTCCCGCCCGAGACAAATTTTTCAATCTTTAATTTGATAAATTAACAGTGTCATCAAGTTTGTAGATAAATAAAATTCGGTGGTTTTAGAATGCTAACGAAAGTTCTATATTAAATCTAAATTACTTTCACTCAATGCCTCAGATGTAATAAAAAGACGAAGAAGCGATAATCAGAGACCACTCTGTGCGCTTAGCGTAATAGTAACCTTTCGATAGCAAGACTTTTAATGCGTTGACCGATAAATATTGAAACCATTAGATATCAAAAGATTCGATATAGTGTACCATCGATGTAGCATACTATCGATAAAGCGTATAATACTATCGATGAAAAGTGCTTGATATGTACATTTATTTATATTAAAGCACTACATACATAACCATTAACCTAAAATAAAAACAACAAAAAAAACAAAACTAATACTACTTACAAATAAAAAATGTCCTCAAAATTTCCGCCGCTTGGCGGCAAGGTGCCCAGGAGGCTGGCAGCGTTACCTCTTTATATGGCCAGGCTGATGCGCTTGAAAGTGCTTGATGAAAAGGCAATCTACCTAATGTGTTGAATTTCGCAGTAACATAGG
The DNA here is from genome assembly GCA_927399405.1 of Agonopterix arenella. Classification (NCBI taxonomy): domain Eukaryota; kingdom Metazoa; phylum Arthropoda; class Insecta; order Lepidoptera; family Depressariidae; genus Agonopterix; species Agonopterix arenella. The sequence continues at coordinate 1,500,500 of OV656716.1, read as the reverse complement.
GAAACTCCATTTTATGATCCGTTAGGTTTACAAAAGCAGAGTGATCGAAATTCCATTTGCTCGATGGGCCATTTCAACGAAAATGCGACATTACTTTTCAAAGTCCTGATTCCGTCGATTCGCGATGGCACGGCGGTAGCTGAGACGCGGTGATGGCTATCATTTGGAAATATCTACTTGTTGCTACTGTGCCTAATTAGGGCCAGGCTTGTAACGCTTGGAAATATTTCCATCAACATACCCCTAATGCTGTACCTATATCCGACGCAGCGACCTAAGATAAACAAGCGGCGGTTTATATACGCCTTGATATTTCGTTCACATTAATGAACATTAAAAACAGTAAGCTTCTTCCTTTTTTTGCTATATCCATTCTTTTTGCATTAAACAGTGCATACGACCAAAATGCAAGTCTTTTTTTCGGTGGTAGACTTTTCAACATTATTTTTGGTCGTCTCCATTTTTTTGAGTTTAGAATTTGATAATTTTTTAGAAATCATAATTTTGTACATTCACTTTTTGAAGTTAATTATTTTGTGATAGCACCATTTAAAAAAGTGTTTATTTTTCTCATATAAACATTACAACATGAACATGTATCACAGTAGCCCAGTCATTTTACGGAGTTTTGTTAGGCGGGGAAGGGAGTAATTATTAATTGGACTTTTAAACTGTTAACCGCACCATTTAGTGACAAAAAGACTATCTTAAAAAATATTTAAAAAAAATCGCTACGCATCATAGAAATCAAAATTGTATGTCCCAGAAGGATTTTAAATTAATAATATCAATACCAATGCACTCATTTGACTTAGATTTGACAATATAAATTATTTTTAAGCAATTAAATAGGCATTAAAATTAAAAAAATGAGGTATTTATTAGAAAATACGAATGTATTTTTCAAAACATTCTAAGTAGACAAAAATATTCACACCATGTTTGTAGTATGTATAATGGAAAAGCCTTAAATATGTGCAAAAAAAAAAATTTACCATCAGGTTTTTTAGAACGAGATAATAGCAAAATTTTAAAATTGGAACTGTTGCTGACGTGATATTTTTTTAATTTTGTTACATTTCTCGGCTCAAATTGGCTCTTCAATATTATACCGAAAAAAAATGACAATTATTAATTAACGAGCGTTAACCCGTGACTTCGTCCGCACAAATTATATGCCAGATTTTAAGTCAGATCATAAGCTATCAAACAAAAAAAATCAGTTCAGTAGTTTTTGCGTGATACTCGTTCAAACAAACAAACAAACAAACACACAAACAAACAGACAGACAAAAAATCCAAAAATCGGTGAAATGGAATCAGGGACACCTAAAAACCGTATCGTAACTTTTTTTTTGTTAATATCTTCAATGTACAGACAAACTTCCTGTTACAGTTTTATAATAGTATAAATAAATAAATAAATATAGATATAGATAGAAAATAAAATGACTACAGGGGCTACAGTGAAAAGAAAAGAAAATAATTGCTTATGATGACAAAAGGCCAAGGAGTCAGCATGGCAGACGGAAATGCCGGCTACCGCCGCTCTTATTCTGTCCTAGCCAACTTAGAGCTACATCGCTTTCTACTGACCCCTATAGTACATCCATTTTTGGTTTAGGGGTCAGAGTTGTAAACAAAAAAGTGTATCAGCCGCTTGTATAACTTGTATTATTAAGAATTTGTGTAATGTAAGTAGGCTGAATGAAATGCAAATAAATTATTATTATTGTTATTGTAATCTATAAGGTCTAACAAAATTAGGTGAAACTATTTTAAGGGGATGATCAGACCATCAAACTGAACAACTTTCTCTATGGGACCAATATTGAAATAGCGAAAAAAAATCTGCTGTCCCATACATTTAGGTCGAGTATGTTTGTACGGAACAGCTGATTTTTTTTTCGCGATTTCGATATTGGTCCCATAGAAAAAGTTGTTCAGTTTGATGGTCTGATCATCCCCTTAAAATGGTTTCAGCTAATTTTGTTAGTCCTTATATACTATTATAAAACTGTAACAGGAAGTTTGTCTGTACATTGAAGATATTAACAAAAAAAAAGTTACGATATGGTTTTTAGGTGTCCCTGATTCCATTTCACCAATTTTTGGATTTTTTGTCTGTCTGTTTGTTTGTGTGTTTGTTTGTTTGTGTGTTTGTTTGAACGAGTATCACGCAAAAACTACTGAACCGATTTTTTTTGTTTGATAGCTTATGATCTGACTTAAAATCTGGCATATAATTTGTGCGGACGAAGTCGCGGGTTAACGCTCGTATAAAAATAAAAATGTACAAAAAATACATATTTAAGAAATGGATATAAATATAATACACGTACTTATATAAATAATATTTAAATGTTTGAAAAACTATACAAAAAAAGAAAAAAACTATAATTATTGTCCCGTAATTTAAATAGTCTGTAGCATACATACAGACAGTCTTAGTGAAGGAAAAGGTCGATGTCGTGTCGTATCAAGAACTCAAGACACTTGCGGAGCCTTGACCCTACCTACACCGTCAAAGGGTTTGGTTAGAAGATGACTTAAAATTTATCTTTCTTCTAGTAAGGATCGGGTAGCATATTATTATAATTTAATGAAATGATAACAACATATTTCCCACGACCGTGAACACGATACATCTATGAACAATCATAAATCAAAACAATTATTTCAAGTTATCTCTTACCTCGTTTTAAAACAATTTAAAACGCATCAGTGCGAGAGCAAAAAGTTACAGTGAGAAATTTTACTTTCTAAATAAATCTGTCCGCAAAAAGAATATGGTCTGCTGGAAGAAATCTCTTCCGAGATGAGCTCGCCCTATGGGTATTATGTTTTTTCATCTATAGGTATTTCAGTGTGTACAAGAACGTTCTAAATTAGATGTTTTTCTGAGTTGCTAATCAGAATTCATCTTCTTCCCTAACCTATCTTTTATATTGATTTACGTGACTTAGGTGATCCTCCCCCAAGGATCGCCACAACGACTGGTCCTGCGCTGCCCTCATCCAACGGGTTCCCGCCGCCTTCACCAGGTCGGTCCACCTTGTCGAGCCTACCCACGCTGCGCTTTCTGGTACGCGGTCGCCACTCGAGATCTCTTCGGCCCCATCTGCGAGCACTGTGCCACTTTAGTTTAGCAATTCTTTGGGCCATGTCAGTTACTCTGGTTCTTCTGTGGATCTCTTCATTTCTGATTCTCTTCATTGCACTTTGGGTGACTTTCAGCCGTTTTATGAGGCCTTGAGTGAGCTACCACGTCTCAGTTAACGAAATTAACGATCAGCTGCAAGGCTGATCGTATGATATTATTGTAGTATGCACTGTAGCTATGTGAACAGTACAAAAACTGACATGGTTCATCAGTCGGTTTAGGAGATACAGCCGTTCAAAGGTCCGACCTTTGAATAGCTGTATCTCCTAAACCGACTGGCAGTTCATGTCAGTTTTTGTACTGTTCACATAGCTACAGTGCACACTACAATAATATCATACGATCAGCCTTGCAGCTGATCGTTTATTTTTTACTGACCTTTAAACGTCTGTAACTCCTAAACCGACTGAAGTTATGCAGACAGACCTAGTCCATCCCCATCACAGAGATGCTCTACACCCTATAAACACTGAATCAGCCTTGCTGCTGATGGTTGCAAAAAGTCCACTTATCTCTTAGTCTAGGTGGTCAGGCGGAAAAGTCCGCGATTGTACGTTAGTCCACCACGCATGCACAATGCGGATTGGTGGACTACACCCACGGATCAGAATTTCTTCTTCAGCGTATGCAGGTTTCCTCACGATGTTTTCCTTTACCGTTTGAGAGCAGGTTGTAATATTATATAAGTTAGAAAAACTGGATTGATCGTGTAATGGCTGCCGTGCGAGTGTTGGCAGTTAATGCTTTAAGTATTATTTTATTATATCACTAATAAATATAAAATAAACAATTATCATCATAGAAAAGAAAAAGGAAAAGCAATAAAAGTGAAAATAACGGCACTGGTATAGGATAGGCCTAGTTGTTAATCGTTTTATCACAGAGTACCAATGACATACAAAATAATGGACGCCGGGTCTAGTAAAAAATTCTCGAAAAAAGTGCCCGAGACTAACCTACACAAATCTAAGTACGTGTATAGTAATATAAAACACGAGCGTTAACCCGCGACTTTGTCCGCACAAATTATATACCAGATTTTAAGTCAGATCATTAGCTATCAAACAAAAAAAGTTTCATCAAAATCGGTTCAGTAGTTTTTGCGTGATGCTCGTTCAAACAAACAAACACACAAACAAACAGACAGACAAAACATGCAAAAATTGGTGATATGGAATCAGGGATACCTAAAATCGTCCTCCGTGGGTTGCCAGCAGGGAGACCCACTTGGTCCAGCAATCTTTAGCCTTGCCATTCACCCAGTAATTTCCGCTCTGGCATCAAAATTTAACATCTGGTATCTTGACGACGGCACTTTAGGGGGAGACGCAAGAACAGTACTGTCGGATCTACGGTGCTTAATTAATGATTTCTCTTCAATCGGCCTGGAACTAAATTTCTCAAAATGCGAAATTTTCGTCTGTGCCTCAGTAGATCAAAGTAGGCGGCAACAGATAATTGCCGATTTTAATGTCGTCGCGCATAATATTCGCATCACGGATGAAGATTCACTGCGTCTCTTGGGTGCCCCTCTCTTAGATAGTTCTTTTGCGTCATTCATTGAGGAACAGGTAGAAAGATTTAAAGAGAACTCTGAACGTTTGTCAAGCATTAATTCCCATATGGCCCTGTTTATTATTCGTTTTTGTTTATTCGTACCCAAATTTATGTACGTCCTACGTTGCTGCCATTAAATTTATGGAAGTACCCAAATCTAATGAGTATGATCGATAGCTGCACAAAGTCTACGCTTATGGAGGTTCTTAACTGTCCGCTCCCTGAAAGAGCCTGGGATAAAGCGTCCCTGCCAATCCGCTTTGGTGGCTTAGGCGTCAGAAAGATCTCTTCCGTAGCCCTGCCCGCATTCTTATCCTCCAGTTTTAGCTGCGCCGACCTATACGGTATGATAATCAACCCAACCCTGGGTTCCGTAGAAGTTCCTCAGTTGGAGGCTAAGAACGCTTGACTATCATCCAGCCAGGGCGACCTTCCACGAGCTCTCCATTCGCAGAGGCAATGGGACGAGCCACTCTGCGCCAAAGTTCAGGAAGCGTTAATTGCGACTGCGACCAGCATTGCCGACCGCGCTCGCCTGCTAGCGGTGTCGGAGAAGGAGACGGGTTCATGGCTTCAGGCACATCCTTCCTCTAACCTGGGCACTCTCCTGAGCAGCTGCACCCTGTCACTCGCTATTTGCCTACGCCTGGGGGTGAGGCCCAACCAAACACACCTTTGCCACTGCGGTGCCAGCGTTAACGAATTGGGCCACCACGGTTTGTCATGCAAGAAGAGTGCTGGTCGTATTCCGGGCCCTAGCTTTAGTAAACGTACCCTCTGTACTGGAGCCTCCGGGTTTGCTCCGTTCAGACGGGAAAATACCGGACGGCCTGTCCGGTATTCCCTCATACCCTGGTCCCGTGGAAAGTGTTTGGTTTGGGACGCCACCTGTGTCGACACTCTGGCACCCTCACATGTTCGTGCGTCTTCCTGCCGCGCAGGTGTAGCTGCTGCCTTAGCAGAATCAGAAAAAAAAGGATCTACCGGGGATTGGGTGACAGCTATATTTTCCTGCCCTTCGCCGTGGAGACCCTAGGTTGCTGGGGTCCTGAGGGGAAAATGTTTCTTAAATGCCTCTCAAAGCGCCTATTCAAGGCTACAGGCGACAGGAGGGCTGGCAGCTATTTTGCGCAAAGGATCAGCCTTGCGATCCAAAGAGGCAACGCTGCCAGCCTCCTAGGCACTCTGCCCCGAGTAGGGGCTTTAGAGGACATTTTTTACCTTTAAGTAGGCTAGGTGTTTTTCTTTTTTCTGTTTGTTTTGTTTTTTCTTGTTCTATTAATATCCATTTTATTGTTTCATTGAATTAAATATATCACCTAAAAACCATATCGTAACTTTTTTTTGTTAATATCTTCAATGTACAGACAAACTTCCTGTTACAGTTCTATAATAGTTTAGATTGAAAATTCTAAAACTATTTTTTCAGTTTATTTGCGTAGTTTTTACCCTATAGCGGCACGGTGCGCGCCGCGCGAGTGCGCGTTCGCGTAGTCGGCCGCATAGATTAATATGTATATAAGGTCTAACAAAATTAGCTGAAACTATTTTAAGGGTATGCTCAGACCATCAAACTGAACAACTTTCTCTATGGGACCAATATCGAAATCGCGAAAATAATTTGATGTCCGATACAAAACTGCAAACACAACGTGACTCAAATGTATGGGGCAGCAGATTTTTTTTCGAGATTTCTATATTGGTCCCGTAGAGAAAGTTGTTCAGTTTGATGGTCTGAGCATACCCTTAAAATAGTTTCACCTAATTTTGTTAGACCGTATATAGTTGGCCGATCGAACGAAGACTGTCGTGTAATTGGTTGGTACTCTTTTTACGTTTTGGTACTCTTTTTACGTTTTGGTGCTCATTTGCTTCGGACACTTTTGAGCGCGGACCCTACGTCCAGTAGTTGGTAAGTCAATGCAGAGTACTATAATTGGTTTTATGGTGGTCGTAAGTAATGTAGGTTAGGAATGAAATCAATTTTTAAAACCATTTTTTATGTAGGTACCAATGAGAAAGTAATCCATTTTTAAAACCATGTTGGTAGTTATCGATGAGATTTCTGACTTTTCTATGTAGGTATGTCAGACTTAAGCTTCACCTATGATTTTTTTTTTTTGGAGGTGACTATTACCGCTGTGCTCAGGGAGCAACTACTGCTTTTTACTGCGGACTATTGGAGGGACCACGAAGGGTCTACCGAGCCAAATGAATGAACTTAAGGTGGTTTCAGTCCATACAAAAGTTTGACGCACAATAGGCGTAAACGGAATTAATAAAAGTAATATTTTATATATGGAAAAATAGTTTAAAAAATCTAGTTGCCGCGTAATAAATAACATTTGCAATTTATAATATAATTACGAAGATATAAAGCTTTTAAAATGTTGTATGAAAAGTTTCAAACCTTTATATCTTCGTAATTATTTTATAAATTGCAAATGTTATTTGTTACGCGGCATCTAGATTTTCTAAACTATTTTTCCATGTATACAAAGTTACTTATATTAATACCGTCTACGCGTATTGTGCGTCAAAGTTTTGTATAAAATTGACCCCTCTGCAACCGCCTTAAGCAACCAACCTAGGGGCACCCAGAGGGGTACGGACCTCGACTATCGAGCATCACCCAAACTACTGAACTGATTCTGATGAAACATTTTTTGTTTGATAGCTTATTATTTGACTTAAAATCTGGTATATAATTTGTGCGGACGAAGTCGCGGGTTAACGCTCGTACTATTATAAAGCTGTAACAGAAGTGTGTCTGTACATTGACGATATTAACAAAAAATAAGTTAAGATATGGTTTTTAGGTATCCCTGATTCCATATCACCAATTTTTGGATTTTTTGTCCGTCTGTTTGTTTGTGTTTGTTTGAACGAGCATCACGCAAAAAGTACTGAACCGATTTTGATGAAACTTTTTTTGTTTGATAGCTTATGATCTGACTTAAAATCTGGTATATAATTTGTGCGGACGAAGTCGCGGGTTAACGCTCGTAATAGTATAGATTTAGTTATGTTTTGAAGAATGCTGACTTTATTCTATTTCTTCACTTCACTGCTTTAGCAAGCGATGTCAAAATATCCTCAAAATAATATCATTATCAGGAAGCTGAATGCTAATGATAAGTCATTCAGTGCTCGTTTAAAACGAAAGTGGTTTTGAAATAGACAAAAAGAAAACCGCAAAGAACCGGCTCACAAAAAAAAAAAAACTCAAAACTTGCTCTCTTTAATCCGTTGTGAAATGATTTTTGTTAAATGTATAGGTAGTTTCAATGGTTCAAAGATTTCCACAAAATTAACCCCAGAATCCGCGAATTTTCAACTAGTCAAATCAGCAACTCTTTATCAAAGGTCAAAACAAGAGCTTTATATGAAAAAATTTACTAAATCAACGATCGAACGATCAATCGCGATTTTGGGGGAAAAAATTGACCTTTGGGGAAAATTTGGGGAAATGAAATCGTTGGGGAAATTGATGGGGAAAAATTATCAAGGTGGGGATTTTCGGGGGTTTCTCAATCTATGTAAAGAATTTGAATACCGCATTATGTTACATAATTAGGGCTTATACTTCTGCCTCAAAATATTTGCACTTTAATGACACATTAAACCGAACGGGTCTTGATGAGCTCCCAAGACTTCTCCTCACCTCCTCCTGCCCCTCCACATCATTTTCTTGTGAAAAACCTTTATTTCACTGAATTTTTCCAACTTGACTTAGGAATTGATTGACTGATAATGACAAGATACATTAGAATCATTAAATGACCATTTTCTCATGGATATAAACTAATGGATCCATAACCTCCTTACAAGCATGTTCTACTTTAGTATACATGTCCGTCATTAATGTTTCCGTGTATGATTTGTCTCTTGGTATAAATTTTTGTCGTTGGATTAAAAAGGGACAAAGTTGACGCCAGAAATGAGGACGGGAATTTACGAAAGAAGGACGAACATTACCGCCGGTAAGGCAGTCTGCTCTCCGGGTATAGGCAATATCTATTTCAACTTCATGCCATTTTGTTGACTTGACTGAAGAAAAACTTCCTACACAAAGTTCGTCTGTAAGTTGATCAACTGACTGTGTTCTGTGCATTTGTTTTATTTCTACCAAAAGTCATTTGGTTTTTTTTTTCGTCAAAACGTATCATTTTGGGGAAATACAAATCTCAATCTGGGGAAATTTCCAAAACCACATCTGGCAACCCTGAGCCAAATTTTGATTTACATAGAAGAGTAACTATACAAGGAACAATTTTACTCTTAGCGTTTACTATGAAATAACTTCATTTGTCTTCTACCACACTGAACCCATACCCATACCACAGAATAAGAAATAGTATCTATTCCCCCATACTAAAAGAACGAATGTATAATCCACCCAAAGAATGAGGTCATTGTATCCGTACTTATTGCAATGTGAGGTTATACAGTTTTAATTTGTTAGGTTTCTTTTTATTACATTTTTGCATCATTTTTGTTAATTATGTGACATTGACATTTCATTATTCTCGGTACCTATGAGCTTTACACCAAAGAAAAACCTAATTTACACCGTCAAAAGTGGCCGTGTAAAATTTAGGTACTCTCAACTTATTCATAGATTAGGGTTGGTAAAACGCAAAATCTGTTTACTCTAGAGTAACCGGCGACTTAATCTAAGAATAAAATTTACTCGCGTTTGGTAGAATCGGCCTTAAGGTGGTTGCAGAGGGGTCAATTTTATACAGAACTATGACGCACAATACGCGTAGACGGTATTAATATAAGTAACTTTGTATGTACGGAAAAATTGTTTAGAAAATCTAGATGCCGCGTCACAAATAACATTTGCAATTTATAAAATTATTACGAAGATATAAAGCTTTGGCATTTTTCATACAAAATTTTAAAAGCTTTATATCTTCGTAATTATATTATAAATTGCAAATGTTATTTGTTACGCGGCAACTAGATTATCTAAACTATTTTTACATATATACAAAGTTACTTTTATTAATTCCGTCTACGCGTATTGTGCGTCAAATGTTTGTATGGACTGAAACCACGTTAAGGAGAAAGATACGGTGAGGTCACGGTTCTGAGACCAAGTGCTTATAGTGTGCCTTCCTAATTCCGATGGGAGAGACTCGTGAGAAGAAATACAATCCAAAGGCAAATCGGATCTGACGGTGGTTTACTGTAATCTAAACTATTATAAAACTTTAAAAGGAAGTTTGTCTGTACATTGAAGATATTAACAAAAAAAAACTTACGATATGGTTTTTAGGTATCCCTGATTCCATATCACCAATTTTTGGATTTTTTGTTTGTCTGCATGCTACAATATCGAGGCATGTATTGTACCTACTGTCCATTACAAGTGGCGACGGGCTCACTCCCCGTCACACTGGACAGAGTTTCGGTACTACTAGTGAAACGTGGATGTTCTGAACTTTCAGAATATCTCTGACTACCCCCTCGGGGAATATAGTTGTGAGCATATGGTTATGCTATGCTGTTTGTTTGTTTGTTTGTGTGTTTGTTTGTTTGAACGAGCATCACGCAAAAACTACTGAACCGATATTGATGAAACTTTTTTTGTTTGATAGCTTATTATCTGAATTAAAATCTGGTATATCATTTGTGCGGACAAAGTCGCGGGTTAACGCTCGTCATTTCTTACATGAAAATATTATCCTATAAATTTTTTTTTTTAATTCTGTTGATATAACCAACCACATCGTTTTGGCTAAACTGTAACGCTTTCGTATACTGAAACAACTTTCACCACTGTCAAGAATTAAAAAAGAAATTATTTTGAATTTTTTATCTGAGTCGAATTCCAAATTCGTAAATGGTATCATTTAAGCCAATACATTAATTAACCAGTATCGTTACTACACTCAGGTCAGGAGTGCAATTCACTAAGCGTCGCATCGCTGTCAAAAACATCGACGATCCTTCTTGCATCTTGAGCGCCGGAGTTTTTACATGACATGACATAACCATAATGAATACCGAATTGTCAGCTCACCGATGTTTGCGCTTAGTGAATTGCATTGCAGGTGATATTTTTTGTATGCAAATGGTCTTTCTTAATCTGGTGGGCTCACATTTGGGTTCACATTAGTAAAAAGATTTTAAAGGGTTGTTCAGACGTTTTCTCTACAGGACTAACGTCTCATAATCGCGAAGACAAACCTGCTGTCAAGTAAGTTTGCAGTTTAGTACGCACGGCGACACATCAAGCTATACAAAACCAGCATAAGCTGGTCGCGCGACGTTATACGTTACTCGACCTACGCGCGGCCAGCTTATGTTGGTTTTGTATAGCTTGATGTGTCGCCGTGTGTACGTTAATTTGTGGTGTAGTATGAAACATCTGATTTTTCTTTCGCGATTTCGATGTTGGCTCCTTAGTGGAAGTCGTTCAGTTTGATGGTGCCTAGGTGAACTCCGACCTCCGTGGTCTATTGGTTAAGAGCATTGGGCTTTTGACACGCAGGTCGTGGTTTCGATTCTCATAGGACACCTAGTAATATGTCACTTTGTGCGTTTTTCCCCAGTTGGTTAGGACATTGCAGGCTGAATCACTTGATTGTCTGAAAAGAATTTTGATTCCGTGCTTCGGATGACACGTTAAGCCGTTGGTCCCGGCTAATATCTCTGGTGGTAGTAGTCGTAGCATAAAAACCACCTAAGAGGCCGTAAGTCGGTCTGAAAAAACTCTGACACAGGCTTGCTGCCCACACGGTAAAAAGAAGAAGTTTGTTGGTCTGAAGCTAACTGTAACTGTATTATACAACTCATTTAAATTATTTATTTAAAGGAATAAAATAGTAAAAGCACAAATAAAACTTACCCTAAACTTAAACCATTCTAACCGGATCGTAAGCCGGTTGTCTAGACAGTGATTGATGTGGGCGAAATCTCTCACTACTACAGCGCAGCGCGTGAGGTGTAGTGCGCTGTTACTCCGATATGAACCCTAGTTCAACACATAGTGCTTCGAAACATAACCGATAGATGGCGGAAGCTGTCTATGGAAAATCAGCGTTCCACTTAGTTTGTACTAAGATAACATAGCATGATCATATGATAGTTGAAACTATACACAGGATAGGAGGAATATCGTGTTTCCCGAGGAAATGGAAATTATCCTTTTCTATCGTGGCATCACTACATAGTATAAAACAAAGTCGCTTCCCGCTGTCTGTCCGTCTGTCCCTATGTATGCTTAGATCTTTAAAACCACGCAACGGATTTTGATGCGGTTTTTTTCAATAGATAGAGTGATTCAAAGAGGAGGGTTTATAGGTATATTAGCATTGCAAGCCGTGCGAAGCCGGGGCGGGTCGCTAGTCTTATACTATTACGAGCGTTAACCCGCGACTTCGACCGCACAAATTATATACCAGATTTTAAGTCAGATAATAAGCTATCAAACATAAAAAGTTTCATCAAAATCGGTTCAGTAGTTTTTGCGTGATGCTCGTTCAAACAAACACACAAACAAACACAGACAAAAAATCCAAAAATTGCTGATATGGAATCAGGGTCACCTAAAAACCATATCGTAATTTTATCTATCTATACTATTATAAAACTGTAACAGGAAGTTTGTCTGGACATTGAAGATATTAAAAAAAAAAAAGTAACGATATGGTTTTTAGGTGTCCCTGATTCTATATCACCAAATTTTGGATTTTTTGTCTGTCTGTTTGTTTGTGTGTTTGTTTGTTTGTTTGAACGAGCATCACGCAAAAACTACTGAACCGATTTTGATGAAACTTTTTTTGTTTGATAGATCTGACTTAAAATCTGGTATATAATTTGTGCGGACAAAGTCGCGGGTTAACGCTCGTACGCACGGCGACACATCAAGCTATACAAAACCAACATAAGCTGGCCGCGCGTAGGTCGAGTAACGTATAACGTCGCGCGGCCAGCTTATGTTGGTTTAGTATAGCTTGATGTGTCGCCGTGTGTACTATTATAAAACTATAACAAAAGTTTGTCTGTACATTGAAGATATTAACAAAAAAGAAGGTACGATATGGTTTTTAGGTGTCCCTGATTCCATATCAGCAAATTTTGGATTTTTTGTCTGTCTGTTTGTTTGTTTGTTTGAACGAGCATCACGCAAAAACTACTGAATCGATTTTGATGAAACTTTATTTGTTTGATAGCTAATGATCTGACTTAAAATCTGGTATATAATTTGTGAGGACAAAGTCACGGGTTAACGCTCGTTTCTTATAAAATTCAAATTTATCAGTGATGAGGCTATGTGCGTTTCTCTTAAAAATCGCCCAGTTTCTTGTAGTTTTGAGATGGATAGATTCTTAGTTTAAAAGGATGCTATTGATACCCTGTATAAGCTGGACCATACGCTGCTTTGACTACCTACTTATATGTGGACTAGTTACGCGTGTAATTCTACTAAAAAACATTTCTGCCACTTTTTGCGGGGGGCGAGGTAACACGAAATCCGCAACTTTGGATTTTATTCCTATAATTTTAGATTCTAATTTCGAACGATAAAAATCATGAAAAGTAGTCTCGTGTGAACCCTAAACGTTCTAAGTTCGAAATTATTGTTTCGCAATTATAGGCTGTCTCGTTTAGTGATAAGGTATAAAATTGAATGTAAATGCACATGATTAATTGATCTTATACCGTGGCAGAGGGGAAATGCTACCGCAAGGCTAGTCCTTACAATAAATAGTCAAAGATGCGCTGTTATAAGATCGCGTGTGATATTATAATAGGCTTCGAAAAATGGTGGCACCTCACAATAGTCCATTATATGAATGAGACCGATACAAATGACAATTTGATAGATTTTTAAGCATCGTTTTTAGGGTTCCCTGCCAAAATGGATATGAACTAGTTATAACACCACTTAGTTTTTAATCAGTGACATAACTTTAAGGGTATATTCAGACAATGAAACTAAACAACTTTCCCTGGACCTTCCATACAAAAGTGCGGATCGGCCCATCGATTTTTTTTTACTAGTCCACTTCATCCCACTGCTGGGCAAAGGCCTCCCCTTTCATCCTCCAACCATCTCTGTCCTGGGCATGCTCTGGCCACGCGTCATCGAAAGCATCCAGATCGTCCCGCCACCTCTTCCTAGGACGACCTGGACGCCGACGACCGTTTTCTGGGATCCAGGGCGTTACTATTCTTGCCCACCTTTCCTCGTGCATTCGACAGACATGGCCGGCCCAATCCCACTTTAATCTGGCGGATTTTTCTCCAACATCGGCTATTCGTGTTTTGGAGCGCAGTGTAGTGTTTCTGACACGATCCGTTCTTTTAACACCCAGTATATTGAGTTTGGACTTTTGAGACTCAGTGAGAGACCAGGTCTCATATTCCTTAAGGAAAATTGGTTAGTTTCATTGTCTGAATGCACAGTTAAAGATATGTTAGTAATGTCACGGATGCTGTGAAATGACGCAGCTATAGAAAGGCATTCAAAAATTCGGCCGGTTTGTCTACAAGCTTCGTAGCTCGGCGGTCGACGCATGGACTCCCGTGCCGGGGGTCGATGGTTCGAGACTCGTCGAAAATAATTCTAGATTTTCGAGATCGAAGTGGCTTGCCAGCCCCCATAAGGTAAGATAACATAACATAAATAGGTATCACACAAACCAATAATTACTTTTAATTATGAGATTTATTTCACTCTCTGATTTATGACCAGAAAGCCTAATTGCCATATAATTCTCATTTCGATTTCTACGTAACCATAGTAGGCATTTTTATGTTCACTAATAAAATAATTATGATCTTCATTTGTTAAGTGTCTAATTATTTGAAAAGAAAGTTTGAAACGCATAGTTAAACATAATCTTTGACAAGAGTTATTATTTTTTTAACTAAGTACGTTATTAATTTAGTGCCTATTAAAATTTATTTAAGTACAACAATATTCTTACATTTTTAGTAGTGAAAATATGCGTAGTATACGTTTTATTTCAAAGCCTGAACATTTTGTCTAGTTATGTATAGTCCCACTTACATCAAAACTATTTTTGATCAGCATCATCATCTGAGCCGATGGACGTCCACTGCTAAACACTTTTCTTATACAGTAATTAATTAATGCAAAAAAGCAAAACATAGGGGCATGGCAGATGTGACATTGATTGTACGGTAGAAAATATTTGCTCTAGTGTTATTATCCAGGGAGAAAACTGGGGAACGTTTGTATGGAGTGAACCGTACTGGTCTATTCCTCTTAATGTATACCGCATTTCAAATAAAAATTTCCATATAAATCTAGTCCCTTAAAAAACATGGTAAATGGTGAGGCAATATCGTTCAGGGGAAGAACCCTGTAATCTCCAGGTTTTGCATATCCATCTCCAAGGAGGCATATGCGTTTAGACGCCAAGACATCGCAGTAAGCAGTCACACAGGATATACACTGGCCTGCAAAACTAAGTATCACACTTTTAAAATTGCAATAACTTTTTAAGTACACAAGATATACTTTTGAAATAAAAAGGACTCGAAAAAGAGTTTAATTTTTAAAGAATAGTTACAAAGATAGAGCTGGCACTTTCCTCGCTCAACGGATCAGCATAGCCATTCAGCGAGGAAATGCGGCCAGCGTTCTGGGTACCCTCCCACAAGGACCGAACCTGCACCACATCCTAGGTTAGTTTAGTTTTAAGTCTCTTTATTTATAATTTTATTTAATGTTACTATTTTATGGATCTTTCGAATAAACAATTCTGACCCTACAAAGATAGTTGATAACATTTGGTATAAAACGTTTTTTATTTTTCAACACACTTGCTCATAAAATGGCCCTTATTTCACCGCAATTAGGCACATAATGACACCTATAATCAAACTGTGACTTTTTCATTACTATTATTCACAAGTGAGTTATAGGTTTTTTATAGTAGGTATCTAAACTTCTTGGTTGAGTTCTTGAGTTGCTTTGTTCTTTAAAAAGTTTCGATACAAAAAAGATCATATTCAATAGTACAAATAAATTCTCTAAATAAACTTTTTATTGACGACCCGGTTGGTGTAATGGTTACCACGCCGGACTGCCAAACCAGGGTCCTGGGTTCGAATCCCGGTTCGGTCAGGATGTTTATATGTTTGTGCCGTTGTTGTATGGTTTCCATAATAAACAGCCTATTAGTGCTTTCTTGGGATCATTACAATGTATGTGCCTGTGAGCGTTATTTATTTTATTTATTATTATTTATTTACTAAATAAAATGATTTTTTATTATTATTTTCTTCACAAGTGTGTTGAAAAACGTCGTATGATACACGTGTGGCCTACGGCTCGGGTCTCAATGGCGCCTCAGCGGTAATCACCAACATTACACACTTGTACCATAATGTACTATTACATCTCTAATTTCTAAAGTTTCGAAAAAAATGAAATATTACAAGTGTAGTACTTAGTATTGCAGGTCAGTGTATATTCCACGGTTTCCTCCTCTTCTCTGCACGCTCGGCAGCTGGGGTCTACTGAAGGTCTAGGTGAACTTCGTCTTGTGCATCATCGTGCCTGTGCGGCGTAGTGCCCGGGTGAGGACTCCGATGATGGCAAGCGCTTTGCTGTTGTTCAGTATAAGCTTTGGTATTCGATTCGGTTGTCATGTTCCTGATAAACATTTTGCAGTGTTCCAGACCTGACATTCCAGCCTGTGTCTTTTATCAGCCTATTTCTTAATTCATTCTAATGTTATATTAAGCCATTCTAATGTTGCATACCGGGATTCCCACACTGGCTTCTGGTCTAACCATCGTTTGTTCTAATCCGGCCTCATTAGCCGGTATTATTCACGTGAAAAGTCCTCGAGGGGGTTAGTCACAGATATTCTGAAAACTCAACGTTTCCCTAGTAGAACCGATGTGCCCAGTTTGACGGGCATTGAGTCCGTCGCAACTTATATTAGACAGTGGGTACAATACATGCCTTGAAATTGAAGCATGCAGGTTTCCTCGCGATGTCTTCCTTCACCGAAAAGCCAGTGGTTTTACAAATCGTACATAATTTCCGAAAACTCATTGGTACGAGTCGGCCTGGACGGGGATCGAACCATCGCTTCCTCGCACGGCAGGCATGGTTACTCGTCACTGGACCACCAATTGTTATGTTTGAGTAGGTACTTGTTTATACAGGGTGTTACAGAAATAAAATTAAAAATTTTTAACTTTTAAGGGGGTTGTTTAGACCATCAAACTGAACAACTTTCACTATGGGACCACCATCGAAATCGCGAAAAAAAAATCTTTTGTCCCATACATTTAGCTCGAGTAGATCTGTAGTTTAGTATGGAACATCGCAAACGCATCGCATCGTGGCGATTATGGCAAATCTCCCCATTTTGGGGGAGGCCTATGTCCAGCTGTGGATGTCTATAAGCTGATATGATGATGATGATGAAACATCCGATTTTATTTCGCGATTTCGAATTTGGTCCCATAGTGAAAGTTGTTCAGTTCGATGGTCTAAACTACCCCTTTAGATGTTTATTTGTATTTTTGTAAGACCCTGTATATGATAAACTATCGGCCATAATAACTTTTGATGTGTGCAAAAACTCTGCTATAATTACCTACGAACCATCTTTTACTGGTTGAGAGGCTCACCATTATCATCCAAAAAATTTATATTTCAGGATTCATCCTGAAACGTGACGTGTCAAAACAGAAAAACAAATTTTCTTGTGATAACAATTTTGAATAAGCGTCTAGGTATAAAAGTAATCTGAAAGATTCCCACAAAATATAATTAGTAATATTAGTATGTGCTTTATATAGGTCCTGGTCGGATACACCAGGACTGAGGCATGCGAAAGAACTTGTGACCGGCTTTTCAAACAGACATACCTCAGATGCCATCAATTCAAACCGCAACGACTTAAGGCTCTTAGTACGAGCCTTAACAGGACACTGCAAGTTAAACAAACACCTACACAGAATGGGGCTTGTAGTCTCACCCACTTGTAGATTCTGCTGTGAAGCAGAGGAAACGCCCATACATCTCCTCTGCGAATGCGAAGTGCTCATTCACAGCAAGAGTCGCCATCTAGGTGGATACATAATAACACCTACTGACATTAGGGACCTCCCCTCCAAAAGCATAACACGGTTCATGAAGTCCGTGGGCCTAGGAAATGACCTCTAAGTCTAGGGTGACAGCTACAATAGATCTATCTAGGTCGCAGTAGCTATTTGGTCATTGACCAAGCCCTTATAACCAAATAATAATAATAAAAATAATAGGTCTGTTTTCCAAAATACGATAAGAATAAAATGCGTGTACACTGTTAGCCCAGTCATTTTACGGTTTGAGCCGTGATTAATTAATAATAGATATTTTTTTCGGTATAATATTGAAGAGCCAATTTGAGCCTAGAAATGTACCAAAATTTCAAAAAAAGTCACGTCAGCAACAATTCCAATTTTAAAATTTAGCTATTATCTCGTTCTAAAAAACCTGATGGTAAATTTTGCACATATTTAAGGCTTTACCATTATACATACTTCAAACATGGTGTAACTATTTTTGTCTACTATAAGGTTTTGAAAAAATATATTCGCATTTTCTAATAAATACCTCATTTTTTTAATTTCTATAAAATAATTCATATTGTTAAATCTAAGTCAAATGAGTGCATGGTATTAATATTATTAATTTAAAAGCCTTCTGGGACACACAATTTTGATTTCTATGTAGCGTAGCGATTTTTTTAAAATATGTTTTAAGATAGTCTTTTTGTCACTAAATGGTGCCGGTTACAGTTTAAAAGTCCAATTAATAATTACTCCCTACCCCGCCTAACAAAACTCCGTAAAATTACTGGACTATGTACATATTATCATAATTGACATACCGGCACCTAGGTATCTAATAAAAATAAATTTCATTCAGTAGGTACATTTTAATAGCTTAATAAATGCTATTCAAAATAGCCTTGTTATCGAATCAGACACGCACATAACTGAGTACCACAGTAACTAGGCACCTAAAATTACATTTAATTCGTACAAGACTCATTAGAAAATCGAAAAACTGCGTCAAAAACAAATTCAAGTATGTTCGAAAATTACACAAAAAATTCTCACACAGCTAGGATGGCGGGAAACGAAAAATTGGTCTCGAACTTCATTTTCAAAACCAGTTAATATTGACCTCTAATGTTCAACGAGCCACTAACAAAATTGCACGTTAATTAACAATAAGTAAGCAGCCGGATGTCTAGTTAAAATGGACGTACTTAGATTTATGTAGGCAAATCATTTTTTACTTTCGAAATCGCGGTACCATTTTTTGAACAGTCTCGTTTTTGAATCGAGAGCTTCCGAACGCTCTTCTCAAAATTTTAAAAACAAAATGTTCCCGCGCGGGATTTTGACTTTATTTTTTTTAACGGCAACGGTTTTTGCCGATACGACCTTAGAAGAAAATGAAAATGGCGGGCGAAGTTTTTTGTCGACACTAGAAGATAAATTAGAGTTAAAATTAGAAGAATACGCGAGTTATTTTACGAAATGGCTGGAGAATTTTAATGATAAACATTTGGGTACGACTGAGTTAGGAAGGATGTTGTATTATTATGAAATCAAATCGAATTTGGGATCGGATAGCAGTGTTGCCAGAAGTGAGTGCAAGATTTTTTTTTAATATTTGAACGCCGAAGCTGAATTTAAAATGCGGGGAAAATTACGCCAAGATATTCAGAAAACTATGCATACCTACATATTATGCGAAGTAAATAGAATGACGTCCCGGTTGGTGTAATGGTTACCACGCCGGACTGTCAAACCAGGGTCCTGGGTTCGAATCCCGGTTCGGTCATGGATGTTTATATGTTTGTGCCGTTGTTATATGGTTTCCATAACAAAAAGCCTGAGGCTTACTTGGGATCATTACAATGTATGGTCTGTGAGCGCTATTTATTTATTAATGAAAAATCATAAAATAGTTTCGGTACTAGTGAAACGTGGATGTTCTGAGGTTTCAGAATATCTCTGACTACCCCCTCGGGAAATATAGTCGTGAGCATTTATGCTTATGCTACTAAAATATTTTGTCCATCCCATTGGTGAATGTAGTCGTGAATATATTGGTATTGTTATGCCATTTTTAAGTGGTTCCAGTCGACCTTGGTATGTCGTTATATTATAATAACGCTCACAGGCACATACATTGTAATGATCCCAAGCAAGCACTATTAGGCTGTTTATTATGGAAACCATATAACAACGGCACAAACATATAAACATCCATGACCGAACCGGGATTCGATCCCAGGACCCTAGTTTGGCAGTCCGGCGTGGTAACCATTACACCAACCGGGTCGTATAATGGTAGCAGGAAACCAGTTCATCATTATTATTATGAGACCTCACAGAAAACGATACCTAAGCCTACCAGGCATACCAGGCTAATAGTTTTCTGTTTGGAGTTTACTTCGTATGCATCTACGAATAAACCAGAGTCTGCATGTACTTTGAAAAACCGGTGAAGTGCGTGTCGGATTCGCGCACGGAGGGTTCCGTACACAGAACTATATAAGGTCTAACAAAATTAGGTGAAACTATTTTAAGGGGATGATCAGACCATCAAACTGCACAACTTTCTCTATTGGACCAATATCGAAATCGCGAAAAAAAATTAGCTGTTCCATACAAACCTACGCGACCTAAATGTATGGGACAGCAGATATTTTTTTTGCGATTTCGATATTGGTCCCATAGAAAAAGTTATTCAGTTTGATGGTCTGATCATACCCTTAAGATAGTTTCACCTAATTTTGTTAGACCTTATATTATAAGAAGAAGTTAGAAGTGCAAAGTAGGCGTGGAACGTGTTGCCACAGGTTATATGCAATGATTTGCATAACACCATAAGGCGCGCGGCGTGGTGCGAGCGAGAGGGCATGAGTAATTGTAGCAGCGTGAGCGGGAAGAAAAGTGGCGACAGCCGTCTCCGAAGCAAAAGCGCTACTTTTGCATTTCTAACCCCTCTTATAATGTTCTGTGGTTCCGTACCATCATAAAATATTACCAAAAAAATTACTTTCCCTTAGCGCAAGGCCGGATATTTCGGATATTTCGTTTTCCTACTCCTCCTATCTTCTTTGATTAATTCATTGCGGGTTCCAAGACAGATTAGAGTCATCCCCCCGGGTCGCTGGACTTCATTGTCCAGTGTTGTGAATGGTCGCCGCTGTTGATCCTGGCTTACAGGAGTTACAGCGGTGGGAATGTGTGGTGGGCCTATGCCCGATTTTTTTTTTTTTTTTTTTTTTTAGCGCCAGGCCGACTCACACTTGGCCAGTTTTTATTAGGGTACTTATTTGTTGTTATACTGCAGAGTGTGTTCTATAATCACACCAGGTTTTACACATGTGTGTATTACCGTTTTTACGATAGAGCAAAAACAAAAAAAAAACATTGAATTAAAATATTTTCTTGTATCGGGACCCTCCTTAATTTGTTTTATTTTTTTATTTTTTAGCTAATCTGCCAAAATAACGCATATTCCGTTAAATTTAACCATGAAGCTAATGCGGTTCAAGAGATAAATAAATAAATTTTATAAATTTTTATTGGGGAAACCAACAGATACAGCACTTTAAAGGAATGACGGACTAACACTCAGTTGCAGAAACGCTCTTTAGAGTTAATTCTCCATTAAATCTCTTTCTAGCTTTTACTACGTCAACAAGACAAAAAGTGACAGCAATAACTTTAATGAGCGTTTCTGCATCTGATCATTAGTAACAAGGTCCCGTTTGTAAACTTTGAATATGAGTCGCGCTGGAAGTCTGGGGGAGGTCAGACGCGTGCGTATTGACATCTGTTAGGCTTGCACGTGGCTCCGCCATTTCGTAAACTCTTTTGTGTTTTAACTATAAAACGTTAACTTGAGATTATAATAAACTACTTGACATTGGCAGAAATGCTACTAATCATTTTCCTACGTGTACTCTCCACATAACGGGACATTGGCACAATTGTGATACCGCATCGGACGCCATTAAACAAAAATAGAATAGAATAGAACTTTGAATACGAAACCCTAATAGTATCCTAAACGCCAAAAAAAATCGTAAGCATATTAAGGAAGCTGTTAGCATATTGCTCCAGTTATGACATCTCAAAGATTCGTTACATAAATTCAATTTTTAGAGTAATTCAGTTTAGTTTCATATAAAATACATCAACACGAGACCTACTTCTATTTGTAAGTTTCTTTGCCCAGCATACACTGCAATGCGTTTTTTTGTCAGAATTAATCTTATCGGGTGTGCACACAACCCAAGAAAGCTTAATTGCAATTTGATCAATAGGAACTCATGAAAGGGACAAACAAATAAACAAACATATTATTTGATTTAAATGGTCTTGGCTTTCCATTTCCATTTCTCCGTAAATGATATTTTTCTATGAAGGATCAGATTTTTCCAATCTCCAGTTTAAATAGCTTGGCTTGAAGTTGTTCGGTAATAGATATTTGGGTGATCAGCGCTGCGCGAGCCCATATGGTTTCGGAACAGCACAGCTGACGCCACTCACCTTTTGCTTTTGGTCTCAAACATGTCTCAAAGCATTTTCTGTTTGCTTGTTTGTTGATGTACTAAGTGCACATTGATTGTACACAACTGTGATGTATAAGAGAAATGCAATAAATCATTTTTTGATTATTTTTAATTTTTTAAATAAATTATTATTTTTAATGATCTTATGGATAATTTTGTACAAAATCACACACCACCACAAAATTTCGAAGCCACGTAGCCACTCCACCAGCTCGCCGAAACACGTCCGCCCGTGATTCTTCTTGCGCGACTCCCTTACTGCTCTCGGAAACTCATTAATAGATTGATTACCATATGTACCAATGAGTTTTTCTAACTTAGTTATGTAAAGTAATACCGTACCCTCAAACGGTGAAGGAAAACATCGTGAGGAAACCTGCATACGCTGAAGAAGAAATTCTGATGCGTGTGTGAAGACTACCAATCCGCATTGGGCACGCGTGGTGGACTAACTTACATACACCATCCCTGAGAGTAGGCCTATGCCCTGCAGTGCCCTCCCTGATAGGCTGATTATGTTGGTCCTCCTACACTAACTGCAATCAGCTGATCGAACTTTTTTATGAAAAGTATATTTTTTTTGCAAATTTCCTATAGGTTTCTTAGGGAAAGTTGTTCAGTATCATGAATACAATCACCCCTTAAAGTAATGCAACTGTTTACCCTAACACCCAGTATATATTTTGCAGAAGAATCAGGCCGTATGAAGAAGATGGCTATGGCGATGTTACCGTTGGTGTTCCAGGTCGGTGCCACCTCCACCTGGATGATTTTGACCTCCATCATGGCTACAAAGTCCGTCGCCATTGGTCTGCTCCTACTCATCTTTAAGATTGCTGTCAGCTCCGCTAAGGTTAGTTGGGACCTTCTTTTTTAGGGTTCAGGGAAAAAGCCTCCGTGGTCTAATGGTTAAGAGCATTGGGCTCTTGACATGGAGGTCGTATGTTCGATTCCCACGGGGGACACCACAGATCACAAAAACTAAAGGGAGATGTGAAAAGGGGGCGGGGGCAGTGTCGCAGCAATATGCGCAAAAACGGAACACATGGTTCGCGACAGTAAGGATTCAATATGTTATGAGGCTGAAAGCCAGTCGAGATATTATGTATAAATAGTTTACAATGCTTGCGTAGTACTAAAGATTATTCGAACTTTGAGTTCTGATACCGCAATGGATAATGAGCACATTCAAGCTAACATAACAAAATACTTTCTATCGCGTGGTACTGGTGGTAATGCGACACTAGGTTTCGTACTCAGCGCGTTGGTTGGCATCTCTCTAGATCTCTATGGGGTACACCTAGTAAAATGTCACTTTGTGCGTTTTTCCCCAGTTTGTTAGGACATTGTAGGCTGAATCACCTGATTGTCTCAAAAGAAAGATGATTCCGTGCTTCGGGTGGCACGTTAAGCCGTTGGTCCAGGATACTATCTCTGGTGGTATTAGTCATTACATTAAAAACCACGTCACATGCCGTAAGGCAGTTTGAAAAATCGGACACCAGCGATAAGAAGAAGGAGGGAAAAAACGGAACCAGAGTTTTAACTACTTATTAGCCGGTCACATTAACTGTGCACATAGCTGGAATGCGATGGTAATTTATTCAACTTATGGTAATTAAAATATACAGGGTGAAATTGAAATCGTTGGCATCCTTCTAAACTAAGAGTCTACTCATCATATTGAACAACAGACTCTTGCTATGGGAGTAAATTTGAGACGAGTAGGCATTGCCGTTTAGTATGACGGGCCGTCATACTAGGTAGCACAGTCGGTAGTGAACCTGCCTGCTGTGCCGAGGGTCGCGGGATTGAATCCCGTAAGGAACAAATATTTGTATGATAATATGAATATGAATATTTGTACCCGAGTCATGGATGCTTGTATCTATATGTATTCCATAAAGCTGTCTAGTCATCATAATACAAGTCTGGGCTAGTTTCTGGTACTTTAAAAGTGACTCGATAATTTGTGTGACAATGTCCAAGTTATTTATTATTTTTTACGTGACAATAAAGTTTTTTTCAACGTTTTTTCAAATTTTCAAAGATTATAGTATGGAACAGGTGCTTTTATTTTTGCTGCGAATGCCTTTTGTGCTGAAAGTTTTGCTCCAATAGTAAAAGTTGTTCAGTTTGATGTGTAGAGTATTTGTGGTTTAAAGGTTAATGATACTTTTCCTTCCACGCCGTATAACATCCCAATAGCTTATCTTGCGGGTCATCATCACCATCAGCATATAAACGTCCCACTGCAGGGCACAGGCCTACCCTCAGGGAGGGTGTATGGGCATTAGTCCACCACGCGTGCCGAATGCGGATTGGTAGACTTCACATACACATCAGAATTTCTTCAGCTTATGCATATTTCCTCACGATGTTTTCCTTCACCGTTTGAGAGCAGTCGGTGTTACGTACATAAGTTAGAAAAACTCATTGGTACATGTGCATGTTGTCCGTGCGGATTTGAAGCTGGACCCCCATAATTGGGTGTCCATACCTCTCCGCAACGCGGCACCGACTCGACGAACTTGCGTGTAATTATTATAAGGACTAGCCTTGCGGTAGCATTTCCCCTCTGCCACGGTATAAGATCAATTAATCATGTGCATTTACATTTAATTTTATACCTTACGAGCGTTAACCCGCGACTTCGTCCGCACAAATTATATACCAGATTTTAAGTCAGATCATAAGCTATTAAACAAAAAAAGTTTCATCAAAATCGGTTCAGTAGTTTTTGCGTGATACTCGTTCAAACAAACAAACAGACAGACAAAAAATCCAAAAATTGGTGAAATGGAATCAGGGACATCTAAAAACCATATCGTAACTTTTTTTTGTTAATATCTTCAATGTACAGACAAACTTCCTGTCACAGTTTTGTAATAGTATAGATTGAAATGTATAACAACGGATTAAGGTATTTTTTCCTACACTGCTCAGATGTTTATGATCACTCTGACTGCGTTGATATATTTGATGTTCTGGGCGTTCAGATATTTTTGATTAGTTTTGGGTAAAGTAATAACTGAAAATTAGAACTGCTTAGAAATATTTGAACACCTTGTTTGCTATGATATATCTGATAGTGACTGTACATAAGTTAGAAAAATTCATCGGTACATGGCATGTTGTCCGTGCGGATTCGAACCCGGACCCCCATAATTGGGTGTCACGCGCCACCGACGCTCGACGAACTTGCGTGTGATCATTTCTAATCCACAAGTGCCTAATAGACTCATTCTTTCATCTAACCATAGACCACCGAAAAATTCCCTTGAAACTTTTTGAATAGCCCATTAGCGTCTGCCTCCAGTCATAGGTAACCACAACAATGCGTAGAAAAAAGAAAAAATAGATTATTATTGTCGTCTTTCAAGCCGTTATAATACAATACGCAATTTCTTGATAGGCGTGAATAGACTATTCCAAATTGCTATGAAATGTAGTGTTTAGATAGTGTTTAGAGCAAATTGAATAGACGATTTTATTCAAGTCATTGTTTAGAGGATTAGAACCATAAACTTAATATACTGTAGTAATATTAAGTTTATGATTAGAACCATAGAGAAAAACGTGTCTCCTGCATAGAGATAGTAAGTAGTAATGGCCTGCCTTTTTTTTAAAGGACAAGGGATCGAGCCCATATACCATGTCAAATGTAACATTTTTAAAATATTGATTAAAACGATTCTTAAATAATGAAATATTCCATCAAAAGATGCGTTGGTATCTTTTTGATCATCTTTTCCCTGCTTATTATTTTAAAGAAACCCTTTTTGAAACTTAAAACCCTACAAATCTCTCACTACTACAGCGCAGCGCGTGAGGTGTAGTGCGCTGTTACTCCGATATGAACCCTAGTTCAACTCGTAGTGCTTCGAAACATAACCGGATGGCGGAGGCTGTCTATGGAAAATCAGCGTTCCACTTAGTTTGTACTAAGATAACATAGCATGGCGTAGACGGAATTAATAAAAGTAATATTTTATATGTGGAAAAATAGTTTAGAAAATCTAGTTGCCGCGTCACAAACAAAATTTGCAATTTATAATATAATTACGAAGTTAAATGTATATAAACAATGAATCAGCCTGCTGTTGATGGTTGCAAAAAGTAAACTTATCTCTTATAATAGTTTTAACATCTCGGCGAGCTGTCCATTCAGTATGTGTTGTGTCAAACTTAATATGAAATCTCCGACGATCTAAAGGATGCGACGATATTTGCACTTAGTGAATTGCACTGCTGTACATGAATGCAACAATGAAATCTAATCTAATCTAAGCAACATAATCAGTTTCATTAATCACTCTTGCTTGACCACTAGACTGATTTTGATTTGTGACTGGTAGATAGACAATGTGTTATTAAAAAGTAAAAACAAATGCAGATGTAGATCATCGCGGTGATGTACGTACGTTTTCTCTTTGAAATTTCACATCTAAGCATTTAGTTTTTATTTCAACTGTAATTTGATTTCTCGTAAATAATTGCAACTGCATAATGACTGCAACAAGCTCGCTGCTATCTGCTAGTGTTACTAATTAGGTAAAGGTGTAATAAAGCGGTAAGAATTATGTCTCCGTATACAGGGTGTAAGTAACCTAGCAAATACTGAAACGGTGAACTCAGACCATCTTTCTTTCTTATCGTGTGGACAGAGCTTGAGCAGAGCCCTGGTGTCAGAGTTTTTTCAGACCGCCTTACAGCCTCTGACGTTTTTATGTAACGACTACTACCACCAGAGATAGTAGACCATCAAACTGAACAACTTTCACTATGGAGCCTACCTCAGGAGACGTGAAAAAAAATCAGCTGTCCCATACATTTGAGTCAGGTAGGTACAGTAGTTTTGTATGGGACAGCTAATTTTTTTTTCACGTCTCCTGAGCTAGGCTCCATAGTGAAAGTTGTTCATTTTGATGGTCTGAGTTCAACGTTTCAGTATTTGCTAGACTTTCACCTACACCCTGTATAACGTACACATGAAAGGGATTAGGCTACGATTAGTGCCAATAAATAGTGCCTAATTAGTACCTAGGTCAAATAATTAGTGCCTCTGTACTTTACGTACGAGATTTCGATTTTTTTTACCTGGAGGGCGATTGCGCTAATTTAAAACATCAAAGTTCAAACCTAATCCAATTTTAGTTCTAATCACATTGCAATCCAATTACTATTCAACTGTATTTAATTCCGTATCGCGCTAAACTTATTTACTATTTTAGTCTAGGAAAAATAAGGTTTGAGATTGCATTAAAGACACTTTAGTAAATTGTGTTCGAATTAGTATTACTGTTAGTTTGTAACACTTTTGTCGATATTTCGTTGTTATGTAGGCTGAGGACCCTGAGAAATATCTTAAAATTTATATAAATGTACAACGGGCAAGCTTATTTCTAAAGATATTTCTTCCAGCATACCAGCAAAAGAGACAGTTAATTATCACAAGGCAAATTTAATGTGTACAGTCAAACGTTAAATAATTAAGTTTGAGGTTATAATTTTGGAAATCATACAAAATATTAAATATCTACTCAAATTTACGATTTTAACCGGGGATTATTATTGTTATAAGTAAAACGTATTGAACGAAGCCGTCCTGTATAAAATCACCAGTTTTCCATTTTTTGTTCGTACCTAAAAATGTTTTGTAAATGTCTTAGTTATTCAGTAATACACAATAAGAAATCGGTGATTATTGAGAATTTATGTTTTTCAGGTACGTATCTACTATAAATAAATAAATAAATATCTTGGACATTGTCACACAAATTATCTAGTCACATATTAAAGTACCTGGACTTGTATTATGATGGCTAGACAACGATATAGAATACATATATAGATACAAACATCCATGACTCGGGTACAAATATTCATATTCATCATATAAATATTTGTCCCTTACGGGATTCGAACCCGCGACCCTCGGCACAGCAGGCAGGTTCACTACAGACTGTGCTACCGGGCCGTCTCGTACTATATTCCAAATTATCACCAAAAGTGCAATTAATGCAACCTACTCCATAAAAAAATCCGTAGATTTCCCCGACTATTTGACTGACAGCCTTTAGACATGCCACACACATACGGAATTACCCCCGCAATTCCGAACGGAATTAAGGAGAGGAAATCCATACAAAATCGTAATCCTAAAAATACAAATATCTTTATTAAGAAACGAGCGTTAACCCGCGACTTCGTCCGCACAAATTATATACCAGATTTTAAGTCAGATCATAAGCTATCAAACAAAAAAAGTTTCATCAAAATCGGTTCAGTAGTTTTTGCGTGATACTCGTTCAAACAAACAAACAATCAAACAAACACACAAACAAACAGACTGACAAAAAATCCAAAAATTGGTGAAATGGAATCAGGTACACCTAAAAACCATATCGTAACTTTTTTTTTGTTTATATCTTCAATGTACAGACAAACTTCCTGTTACAGTTTTATAATAGTATAGAAGAGAAATTCAGTACACATGATACAATGGACCCCGAATGCGGCAAGCCAGAATCTCGGGAATCCGCAACGATTTGTCAGAAAAAAATTACTAATTTTAGTACAGAGTGAGCGAAGTTCTGATTCGGAAATCCGTATGTATGTGGCGGACCTTAAAGTCTGAGCGATCTGTCAAAACGGCTCTAACGGCTGTCAAATGAATAGCGCAATACCGAATGAGTTTTCGCACGCGGTCCAATGAAGGTTCAGTAGCGATTCATTTAGCGCGATTGCTCTCCTGGTATAATAGCAGCTTGACGTCAAGGTAGCGTACACATTTTCTATGGCTAAAACGGCTTGCAAAGATTTTACACTAAAAAAATAGTGCTAAAATAGTGCCCTAGGGCATCCAAAATCTCATGAGGCTAGATCTTCAGGGACCGGAGATAGAAAGTCTTTTGAACAAACACGGAGCTGGCGTTGTGATTTGACCTAGGCACTAATTAGGCTATAATTAATTAGAATAATAATGAAATATACTTAGAAACAAATCTTATGAATATAAAATATACTAATTAATAACGCAATATTTAAATTTTTTTATCAATACAATATTTTTTCGAGTTTCAGACATGCATGCTTGTACTATGAACGAAGTTTGTATATTGAATGATAGTAATTATAATTTTGTTAATTATATTAAGGCCTCCTCTCTTCTACTTGTTTACAGTGCCCTACAATACGGGGTCCATAATGATCTCTTAGCTTTTAAGTTTACCATCTCATGTAATGAATGCTATAATTTTATGGAAAACAATAAAATATTGAGTATTGAGTAGGCGATTCCTGGCGTGATCCCTTTCATGTGTACGCTAGCTATACGGACACAGAATTTTTTCTTGCTATTGGCTCCACGGTGAAAGCTGTTCAGTTTGATGGTCTGAACCAACACTTTGAAAAATACTAAGTTGTTACTACACTCTGTATCAGTAATTCTTTACTTAAAAAATGGTGTTAAGAGGATTGTAAAACCTAGCTGTCTCCATACAAAAAGTGAAAATATTTAATCTACCTACAAAACATTTGCAAAAAAATCAGTGTTTTATCACACGGAACCTCTGCGTGCAAATGCGACTTAGGCTTGTCCAGTTTTTTTATCCGTCTTGTTAGAGTAGGTCAAGTAATGGTAGGTAGTTAATTTTAGTTTAGCAAAAAAGGTTTGTAATTCGCATTCGGAATCTAGACTTTCATTTTCGAATAGCAAATGCAAGATTGTAATCTCTACCTCACTATTTTTGAGGCACTCGTCGACCACTTCGTCGACGGTAATGGTGAGCTTCGGTACTATATGGGTACCTATAGGGAACGATCACAGAAATTAAGAGGCTATGTGAAAAAAATTGGATTCTTCAAAGCGTCATATATCATGAAGTAAGTAACAGTAGGAGTATGATTAGCGGATATGTGTAAATTGAACATATAATTGAAGTTCTGACAAGAGCCAAAACACGATTAAGACACATTTTCTCGATAGAAAAACAAGCCAAAGTAGCCTCCGTTTTTATTTATAAACGCTTGGAACTGGTAAACGGTGAATAATAGAAACACGAGACTTGATTTAAAGTTTTAAAATAAAAGATTGATGTTTTAAAAATTTTGATAAGAGCAGAATTGAACTTACATAAATAGTACAATCACAATTAAATAAAGTTTGTTTTACGCTTGCGTCGTTTCAGGCGCACGCGCCTCCCCATTTCTTTCTCTCGCATCAGGCAGTAATATAAGCTATCACACGCCCATTTCGCTTCAATTATTTTTCGACATAGGCCCTTAAGCAAAGGCAGGTCTGGAGTGCGATTTTTTAATCTCATTCGCTGAGCTCAGCAGTTGATTTGACTTTCAAAAATCATACTTCAAGAGTGCGATTTTTTAAAGTCTAATCAGCAGTAGAAAGATGCATATCTCCATAGTAATTTTGACATTTTCAACTGCTGAGCTCAGCGAATGAGTTTCAAAAATATGTCATCAGCATCACTGGCAACACACATTGATTGAAGACTTTCGTTTTAAGACACTGCGATATTTGGGACGTGAAGATACTACGTAGCTTCCCGAACTCTGATATCAGAGATATGCAAATTCCTCTTCTAGTATTAGTATAATTCAAAAAATGTTCAATCAACATTATTTTAATTTTTTATTACAGTTGGCATCATTCTTCACACTTCTCAAGGGCAAGCACTCGGAGCATCACGACTGGTCCTGGGCTCCTCCACACCATGAACATCATGGTAAATATACTTTATTATTTTATTTAGCAAAAGTAACAGCTCTGGGTTGAACTATGATAGTTTTCTAGTCAGGGTAATGGATTTGACCTACTTTGAAGGTTGTCAACACGGTTGTCAACTCAAAAAATTAAACCTCATCTTCGATGGTTGTCAAGTCAATAACTTTGCCCTCATCTTTGGTGGTTGCCAAGTTAACACCTTATTAGACCTTATCATTGATGGTGGTCAAGTCAAAAGTAACAATTCAAAGATGAGGTCATAGTTGTTACCCATGGTTTGAAAACCATGAGAGTCAGAGACGTTCAACGACTGTAAATTTTACTGTGTTTAATTTTGATACTTGTAAAATCAGAGTAACAACTGTACATTTAACTTTGATGGTTGTTAAGCTAGAGAAGCGATTCTCTGTTTAACTTAAATGGTTGCCAAGTGAGATGCAACTTTGGCTTAAAATTTGATGGTTGTCAAATCGGTGATTATACGGTGATATCTTAAAGTCCAAATAATTTTAATTATGAACTAAAATAGATAATGTTCAAGCTTATTATTATTATATTTAATAGGAATAATGTAACAAAATCTTATTTAAAATATGAATAGAATTGAAATGGTGATCTGTTTTTTGGTTGCAGGTCATAAGAGAAGTTTTACTGAGATCGGTAAGCATGAACATATTTTAGTAAAATATTTATTTGCATGAAAATATTAAATTATGGCAAATAATACAATCAAAAAATATTTTGTAAATAAGATTTTGTTAAATATTAATCACATAGTCATAAATATGTCACCTTGTGGTTTTGACTTTAATTAGACCACCACATTTCTTCCCATGGGTGACGTACTAGGCAGCTCGGGGTTAAGGTTTTTGAGGTGAAGTCTAAAACCAGACAACATAACCATTGACAACCGCCATATTGCCGCCTCATTATCATCGTGCGCTGATCGCGTATGATGCGGGTAGGGTAGTAAACTTTGACATCAACTTTGATGGTTGTCAAGCCATAATCACAACCCTATGTTGAACTTTGATAGTTGTCAAACCAGAGTTCTAACTCTAGCTAGAGTAATAAATGTCTGCGAAGCATATCAGCAGTGACATACAGAGTGTAAACTGAAATTTGTTACATACCGGATCATCAAACTGAACAACTACAGGAATAATAATGCAATAACGAAAAAAAAGGTTTTCCATAGAAAATGTCGATGGCTACTCAATTCAAATATATGGAAGAGCTGTTGTTCTCGTGCCCGTTCGTTAAGTTTGTAACGTATTTAAGTTAACACTTTGTGTATAAAAAATGGTAAATAATCCAGTAGAAAAAGTCTACTCAATCCAAATGTATCGGAACAGAGGTTTTTTTTTCGTCCCTAAATTTCAGTTTTAACACCGTGTTTAATATTTCTTTTTCTTTCTGCAGACCACCACGGAAACCATGATCATCCATCACCACCACCGGACTGGGACTCCTACTCCCCAGAGTGGACGCCTCAGGACTCGCAGCCTGATCATCATCCACACGAATACCGCACAATACCAGTCAGCAGTTCTAAGAGTGACGATTTAGAGAACTTTAAGAATTATGTTATGGATGGAAAGGATAAGAAATATTCATAATTTAGCAAAAAATGTCCAATTCTCGAAATGACAAATTCCTGAAAAGTCTAATTTAAATAATGTCCTATTGTAAACCCAGCAACAGCTGCAACCCAAAAATACTTAAATCAATAATGGTCCATTCCTCAAATGTCAAATTTCTAAAACGACCTGTAATCAGGAAGCTGGAAAGCTGGAAATCTACGACCAGCTGGAAATAGGTATTGTCTATACCTGGATTACAGACTGCCTTACAAGCGGTGAAACATGAAAATACTCTTTGGCGGTCGGTAATGTTTAACCTTCTTTCGTACGTTTTCACCGTCGTTGTTGGTTTGTCTCTTTCTCAGCCAACGACGAAAATTAAAAAAAGAGTTTTTATTTAATTTTTGTTCTGACAGAAGGGGACAAACCTAAAGTTTGAAACATGAACTTTTTAAAGCAAACAAATGCATGTCACTAAGTCAAACGCATCCATTGACGAAGCATATATGTTTATATTTTTCTGCTTACCTACAAACACAAATAAGAA
This sequence comes from Agonopterix arenella, assembly GCA_927399405.1. Lineage (NCBI taxonomy): Eukaryota > Metazoa > Arthropoda > Insecta > Lepidoptera > Depressariidae > Agonopterix > Agonopterix arenella. The sequence continues at coordinate 1,467,304 of OV656716.1, read as the reverse complement.
CTATTTTATTTGTATTTTATTATCTTCATGCATGTTTCGTCAACGCCGTCTAACGAGCTATTTTGAACTACTTTTTCTTTTTTAATGGCTTTCGGAAAATCCCTCATTGTCTCAGCACGGCTAGCATGCCACCCATGACAAAGCGTTTAAACGAGAAAAACGTCATGTGCGCTCTTTCTGGCATACGTCAAATAATATGGATGCAGGCACATCTCGATTTTTATCGTTTTCTCGGGGGTGGCATGCGAGGCCTACAGGTCGTCAGTCCAGCTCCAGCGGGCTGCAACGAATCACAATCTTATTAATCACGTAATGTACCTTATAGGTATCTCAGCTAATAAGCTAGCAATTGAATTGACTCTCCCCAATTCACAACAGAATCAATTCTATTCAATATATTTAAAGCAGATTTTTTTTTCCATCTCAATAAAAAAAAACGGTAGCTTGGTAATTTTTTTTATCTGCTAGGTATGTTGCTAACAAAATAAGTAACAAGCGAATCGGTATTCGCAAAATGTCCAATTCCCAGAATGATTTATTTTAAATTAAACATTTATAAATTCCTGATATTTTTTAAAAATATCAGGATATAGATCGTGTCAAACGCTTAGCATTTAATGATAAGTTATTTATTGTTTAGTATTTAAGTTAAAATAATTAATAAAATGCATTTACTAGATTAAGTACTAAAATTAGGTACCTAAGGTACTCGAATAAAACTCTACCTACAGAATTGAGCTACGCCCCGCCTCCGCCTACCTTCATGCACCAATTCTTCTGCCCCACGGCCGCCTGGAAGAAATAATGTTTTAGCCATAAGATCGCACTATTTTGTACCTTCCGTATTTCCTCTCTACACTTAAGTACTCTATTTCTGTAGGTAGGTTAATATATTTTTGATGTAAAATAGTGTAGTAGGTATAAATTGATTGATTTACTGATCAATCAATCAATTTTCAGTTGAACGAATTTTATTTTATCTCTAAAACGAATGCACTGCATAATAAAAGTACTGATTTAAAATTATCATTTAAATACCTAACCATTAATACCCGTGGTACTACCAGTAGTACACAGAAAAAAAATGTTTTGTTAAATGTGACCGAACTGTAGTGACTACCGAACTATGCACCTAAGTATCGTAGCGTTCACAGATAGCGTTGTAGTGTTGTTGCGTTCTCAAATTTATTTTTAACATAATTATGTATACTTAACTTATCTGTTTTAAGTATGATTATTTTTCCTCTTTTTGATTCCTTTTTAGTATATTTTGTTACCTTGATCTACTATTTGACACATGCAATTTTCATGCTAAAAGGAGATTCCATAACCTGTTTTGTATTGTAGATTAACACTCAGTTGCAGAAAGATAATCCTCCATTACATCTCTATTCTATTTTTATTAAATTGTGTTTCCTTAAAGATTTCGCCAGTATCAAGTGTTGAAGATATTATTATAATTCAAGTTAACGTTCATTGTACGGTAATTGATATGGCGATCTCAAAGCCCTGTTTTTAAACAAAAACACACACCCGAAACCACCATAAAATGGCGGAGCCGCGTGGCTATCTAAATCGCGAGCCGAACGAAAGACGTCTACTCGAGAGACCTCTAGCCACGCGACTCCCATTACATCTCTTGCTAGCTTTTATTTATATCAACAAAACCAAAAGTGACAGCTTGAGATTTAATGGAGGATTATGTTTAATGAGCATTTCTGCAACTGAATGTAAGTCACTGAAATAAACACTTTTTATTTATTTTTATTTTATTTTTATGTATGTTATAGCCAGTGTTTGATCAGCTATTGCACAGTAGCATAAGAATAGTTAGTTAATTAGTTATTCTATGACAATAGTTCACCCACACTGGTCACTAAGTATAGTTCGGTCACATTTAACAAAACTTTTTTTTCAGTGTCACTTTCAGTTTGTTTACCCCTCGTTGTTGGATGTTGATGATGCAATTACTTTCTATAACCGTAGGATGGGATTATTTTTTCAATTCAATTCAATTCAATTCAATTTTTGCACACATTTTATTTCTACAGAAAATGAAAGAACCCGTGGTACCACCAGTGTGTACCAGTAGTACATAATACAGTTATTCTATGCTATTGTAATCTTGAATTAACCACGTCAAGTGGTAACTGGTAACACTGCAATTCGCCCCTTTTTTACAAATATAAATGGTTCAAAACAGCATAATTATAGTGGCAAAAACTAATAACTATGTTGTTGTTTTTTGTGACCCTGATTCATCCAAATCATGGATCTTTTTTTCATTTTATAATTTCAATGTTGGTCTCGTCTCGTTGTGAAAATTGTTCAGTTTGAAGGCCCCCTTACTATTGTACCCTTTTAACACGTTCCGGGGCAGTGAACGAGACACAATAGAACTTTTATTGTTATCAGTTATCACGTCTATAGGCGGTCACTGTCCCGGAACGTGTTAAGCATGTATATTTTGCTTTGCACCCTATGTGGTTGCAAAATTAGGGAAAGATAGGGAAAGAAAGATTAAAATGTATAATTACCACGCAATGGGTGCTTATACAGGGTGTAAAATTAAATGGGACAGTTACTTAAGGGGGTGATTCAGACTATCAAACTGAACAACTTATACTATGGGACCAACACTGAAATTGCGGAAAAAAGAATCCGCTCTCCCATACAAAACTTCAAACATAACTCGACTGAAATGTATGCAACAGCTGATTTTTTTTTCGCGATTTCGATATTGGTCCCATAGAGAAAGTTGTTCAGTTTGATGGTCTGAAGCACCCCTTTAAGTAACTATCCCATTTTATTTTACACCCTGTATAATGATGATAGTTAGAGGTCGAGGTCGAGGCAGACCCCGGAACAGGTGGCGCGTGATGCCTATTGCAACGAATGGAGGGGTACCGCATTGGGTAGAGATATGTGAAAGAGTTTAGGGGAGACCTTTGCCCAGCAGTGGGAAGAAGTTGGTAAAAAAAATTAGCGGTGTCTCAATTTTCCTTTCTTATGGTCATTGAACTATTCTTTGTGGCAATATCGCCACATATTCTTAGTATACAGGGTGAAATTGATATCATTAGCATCCTTTTAAACTAAGAGTCTACCCATCAAACTGTACAACTTTTACTATGGGAAGAAACCGATCGGAGCAAAAAAAATCAGCTGTTGCATACATTTACGCCGAGTAGGCATTGCAGTTTAGTATGGAACAGCAGATTTTTTTTTGCTCCGATCGGTTTGCTCCCATAGTAAAAGTTGTTCAGTTTGATGGGTAGACTCTTAGTTTAAAAGGATGCTAATGATATCAATTTCACCCTGTATAAATCGCTCTGCTCTTTCACCCGGCTGCGTTCGTCATACTCTCATGGGACGTGTGTTTGTCGTGTTAGTTTTAGTGTGTAGTACACACGGCGACACATCAAGCTATACAAAACCAAAATGAGCTGGCCGCGCGTAGGTCGAGTAACGTATAACGTCGCGCGGCCACCTTATGTTGGTTTTGTATAGCTTGATGTGTCGCCGTGTGTACATAATAAGTAGTTCAATGTTGATAGTATGTGGGAAAGAAAACTATAAATTAATAAAAAATAATGCTTATTTAATATTGAAACAATCTTACAACATTTTGAATGGTTTAATTTTAAAGCTAAATTCGGTGTTATTCTTATCTTTTAATAAACTTGACAAGACCAAATTACTTATCAATCTTTTTTGAAATAGGTAGTTTTCTTTTTTACTAAAATCATATTTCTTGCCTACAATTTAGGCCAGTACGGTCGGTGAGATCTAAAAAGTTTGGTTTTTAACACGTTCCGGGACAGTGACCGGCTATAGCAGTGATAACAATAAAAGTTCTATTGTGTCTCGTTCACCGCCCCGGAACGTGTTAAACATAATTTTTTGCGGTGGTATGTGGGTAGTTCTAGATTAAAGTCCCATTACAAGTTTTATGTTTTTCATCATCATCAGTCTTTATACGTCCCACTGCAGGGCACAGCCCTTATGTACGTTAGTCCACCACGCGTGCACAATGCGGATTGGTGGACTTCACATACGCATCAGGCCCTGTACCCGGACTTTCAATCTTCGATATATCGCGACCGTTTCAGTCCGAACATCATTGTAATAGAGTTGACATTGAAGCGAAAACGTTCACGCAATTGCGAAGTTTGAATGTCCGGGTAGATACCCTGAATTTCTTCTTCATCGTATGCAGGCTTCGTAAAGATGTTCCTCCTTAAATGTTTTTAGGATCTTTAAACTTATTTTTCGTTCCTACGTTTTCCATTAAAATATCTATCATTGCCAAAACATATGGGTTTAGAAAACTTGCAACAGGATCTTGGAATATTTTGAAAGACATTAAAGTGACCACACTCGACTGCAATGGTTGTATTCTTCTAACGCACGCTTAATTACATAAACACGTCTCGTTCCTGTGTAAGTAAGAGGAAGCTATTAGCAATTTGCATGCGTTAGAAGAATTCAACCTCATCTTTAAGATATGTTATAGCTGCAGTCATGAGAGCGTCCGCGGCGCGTTGCGGAGAGGTATGGACACCTAATTATGGGGGTCCGGGTTCGAATCCGCACGGACAACATGCCATGTACCAATGAGTTTTTCTAACTTATGAACGTAATACCGACTGCTCTCAAACGGTGAAGGAAAATATCGCGAGGAAACCTGCGTACGCTGAAGAAGAAATTCTGATGCGTATGTGAAGTCTACCAATACGCATTGCGCATGCGTGGTAGACTAACGTACATACAACTTCCTTGAGGGTAGGCCTGTGCCCTGCACTGGAACTTATATAGGCTCATGTTGATAGTTGCCGTGTGTTTTGAGCTTTATGATCTCATAAACTGTACAAAATGTCTCCCTACAATAAAAACCAAAGACTAAACAAATATAACAGAAGTGACGCTCCATTCCTGCCGCTGTTGCCTCTCTGAGGCGCGAAGAGAGAAATGTCGTGGTAGTTAGAGTTCCAGCCGATGAGGGGCTCGTCACGGTTCTGGACACGAAGCCAGAGCTCAAGAGGTCTGAAGTATCTGGATAAAAGAAAAAAAAAATTGTTCTATTCGAATCGATGTCAAGTTTCAAATATTATTGATTTTTAAACATGTTACACCCATGTTGTGCTATTTCGAATCAAATTAAAGATTGAAAAATTTGTCTCGGGCGGGACTTGAACCCGCACTTTTCCAAACCGGGGAACTGTGTTATCCAATTTCGCCACCGAGCCCACAACCCAGAAAACGAAATTTTTCAATCTGTTGCGTCTTAAGGGGACGTGAGCGCCATCTACTGGTAGTTATTACAAACTAACCAACCGCAAGTCCAGCATTACAACTGGAATTCATACGATATAGATGACACCCTGTTCCAATTTCAAATATTTTCAATATATCGAAATTGAATAACGCAGTTCCCTTTGGAAAAGTGCGGGTTCAAGTCCCGCCCGAGACAAATTTTTCAATTTTTAATTTGATAAGAAGAATATTGCCTACATTTTCAGCCACATTAGGGAGCGTACGTTACGTACTAGATACTCTTTCCTATACTGTGCTCGGGGAAAACTCCTTTAAAACAAAAAAAAAGTATCTACACATTATACTTCGTTGGTAAGCAGCTGCTTAACCGCAGACCACAGATTACCTCCAATAGATACCGCATGATGAAAATTTTGTACAGGCCCGAAGTCACCATTTTTGGCGGTAGGTGCGGATAGCGAGGCACGAAACAATGCAACATGATTGGCCATTTCAAGGTCGCACTACTCCGAGCTCGCTCACTCGCGTTGCTTATATCAGTGCTAAATCATAGATGTGTGGCGCGCGTCGGCGGCCTTGTATGCGGTATCTATTGGGGGTAATCTGTGCTGCAGACCCTTTCCCTCGTCCTCCACCTTCTGCGAGAATCAATCACCTCTTCTTACGACACCTTTCTGGGCTGGTGCTATTCGAAAGCGATACCACACGGCTTCACACGAGATTAAAATATGAGATACTAACTTAACAAGAGCTTCAGGTGATATCCTGTTAGTCTTTCCCCTGGTCATTGTCCTTATGATGTCTGAAGCTGGCTTCGAAGACCCCGGCTGCATTATTTCACTGTAAATATTAACATTATTTGTTTTAGTTTAGTCTAAACTAATTGGGCAGAGTCACGCGCCAAAAGAGCATCAGAAATCTTGAATGATCGCTTCAATATCTGGAACTAACTTGAAAAGCCTCCCAGCGTCTCTACTTCTGTACATATCGCACTCGTGCAGGTGTCCATTATGCCCCAACAACTGGCAAATTTGTCCCAAGATCTGAAACTAACCTAAGAAGCCTGCCAGCGTCTCTACTCCTGTAAACATCACACTTGTGCAGGTGTTCATTATGCCCCAACAACTGGCACATTTGCTCCAAGATCTGGAACTAACCTGAGCAGCCTCCCAGCGTCTCTACTTCTGATAACATCGTACTCTTGCATGCGTCCAGTATGCCCCTACACTTGCCACATCTGCCCCAATATCTGGAACTAACCTGATTAGCCTCCCAGCGTCTCTACTTCTGTAAACATCGCACTCGTGCAGGTGACCATTATGCCCCAACAACTCTCACATCTGCCCCAAGATCTGGATCTAGCCTAAGCAGCCTCCCAGCGTCTCTACTCCTGTAAACATCGCACTCGTGCAGGTGTCCATTATGCCCCAACAACTGGCACATGTGCCCCAAGATCTGGGACTTACCTGAGAAGCCTCCCAGCGTCTCTACTTCTGTAAACATCGTACTCTTGCATGCGTCCAGTATGCCCCTACACTTACCACATCGGCCCCTATATCTGGAACTAACCTGATTAGCCTCCCAGCGTCTCTACTTCTGTAAACATCGCACTCGTGCAGGTGACCATTATGCCCCAACAACTCTCACATCTGCCCCAAGATCTGGATCTAGCCTAAGCAGCCTCCCAGCGTTTCTACTCCTGTAAACATCGCACTCGTGCAGGTGTCCATTATGCCCCAACAACTGGCACATGTGCCCCAAGATCTGGGACTTACCTGAGAAGCCTCCCAGCGTCTCTACTTCTGTAAACATCGTACTCTTGCATGCGTCCAGTATGCCCCTACACTTACCACATCGGCCCCTATATCTGGAACTAACCTGATTAGCCTCCCAGCGTCTCTACTTCTGTAAACATCGCACTCGTGCAGGTGACCATTATGCCCCAACAGCTCTCACATCTGCCCCAAGATCTGGATCTAGCCTAAGCAGCCTCCCAGCGTCTCTACTCCTGTAAACATCGCACTCGTGCAGGTGTCCATTATGCCCCAACAACTGGCACATGTGCCCCAAGATCTGGGACTTACCTGAGAAGCCTCCCAGCGTCTCTGCTTCTGTAAACATCGCACTCGTGCAGGTGTCCAGTATGTCCCGACACCTGGCACATTTGCTCGAAGATCTGGAACTCCAGGATCGTCGCCAGGAAGTATTTTATGTATTCCTGATGGAAACCAAAACACATTAACCAGTCAGACTAGTGGAACGTGTATGCGATTGTTAATGTATTTGTGTCTGGAAGTGGGGTAGGTAAACAAGTTTTTGAGTTTTATGGTTTAAGAAATCACCTCTTTAAATATATGACCACACAGCGATAAGACCGCGTTATTTATACTAACAGGTATAGAAGTAATCCTTCTCAAATGAGATGATAAAATCATGCTTGGAATTACTTTCTGAATGATTTTACCTCATTTTTAAAACTCACTTGATCAGAAATTATGTGATATTTGGAGCCAGGATCGAAGTCAGCTTCCGATCTTGGTATAGGTGGTATCACTCCCTGAAAACACAAACACTGCTGTTAGATTGCGATATACACTTCGGAGGCTTACGCTCAGTTGCCGAAACGCACATTAAAGTTAATCTTCCATTAAATCTCTTGTCTATCACTTTTTGTCTTGTTGACAAAATAAAAGGTAGCAAGAGATTTAATGGAGGATTAACTCTAATGAGCGTTTCTGCAACTGAGTGTTACTGAGGCAGCTTAAAAAGAAGTTCACCATAGCCTGGTTTCCAAATTACCCGCACTGGGAGCGCGTTGTAAAGTCAAAGTTCTTTTAGTGCTTAGATCTTAATTTTTGTAGAAAGTAGATCAGTCGTCTCTCATCCTGTTTCGTGACAGGAGTCCTCCACCCTGAGATAAGGACCTAGGTAATGATGAAAATGATAGGAAAGGTGTTTACCTGATAACGCAGTTTCATTTGCCACCATCTGTTGTTCATTTGCTGTACTCCATCCTCGAACACTGACCACCGCCACTGGAAATTAACAAAAAGCTTAAAAAGATGGTTGATATAACAGGATATAAAAAACCCTATTGGAGCCTTAAAGGGTTGCTTCGTTGCGTTCGTTCCTTAAACGTTGGATGAGAGCAGCGCAGGACCGGTCGTAATGGCGATTCTTGCGGGAGGCCTATGTCCAGCAGTGGACGTCCAACTGCTGAGATGATGATCCAGAAAAAATCAAAATAATTGCTACCTGGTCAACCATAAAAGCGAAGGGTAGATATGCCACCTTCTCCAGAGCCATGGTCATCAGGAAGTTCATGCTCACTTCATAAGGGTCATGGGTTCTGAAAATATAAATAAAATATAATATAAAATATAAAGGATGTAAAATAAATTGCGTTTAATAACGAAGGTTACAAATTGAACAGGCAGAGCACTTCAGACCATCAAACTGAACAACTTCCAATAGAACCAACTTTGAAATCACGAAAAAAATGCGATATGTAACACATTTAAGTCTACACCCAAGTATAACATCATCAATGTGTGCCAATTGGCATGCCATTAGAGAGGAGAATTATCACAGGCTTTAATATGTCCCCACTCCTGAAGACATAAGACTCCCTGACGGTGAAGTGTAAGAGCGTAGTCCACCACGTGCGCCCAATGCAGATTGCGGATAGGTAGACTTCACATTATGCATCAGAATTTCTTCTTACGGGAACACGCAAGTTTTATCTCAGTGGTGATACTGATCACGCTAGTCAATCACTAACAAAAATGCATTGGTATTGATAAGAGGCATACAACATTTTGGTGATCATTGGGAAGTAAGCATTTTTTGATGGAACCTCCAGTCTCTGCACTGCAAGGTTAATAGCCAGTAGACTAAAAGAAGGAAGCTATTGAATGAAACTTACTTATTTAGATAAAGTCCAACTCTTTGTAGATGAGGCAAGTTGTAGACGGACAGCGTGGCTGCATTTGCGACCGCCTCGTGGAAAGCTGGGAAGACAAAAATCTTAGCTTTATTTTGAGCATTTATTTTTATTGTCTGTCTACATAATCTTAGCATACGAATTGCTCCACCTAATTCTCATCTCTTATAAAATGTAAAGGCCTGGAACGCGCCACTCTTAACCACTTTTACGCTACAAACGTTAAGACTTAACAGCGGACTAAGGTATAGGCCATTGGGGTTAGAAAAGAAAACTTCTTCTTTTTCTTATCGTGTGGGCAGAGCCCTGGTGTCAGAGTTTTTTCAGACCGCCTTACGGCCTCTGACGTGGTTTTTATGTAACGACTACTACCACAAGAGACTACTACAACGGCTTAACGTGCGATCCGAAGCACGGTATCATTTTTCTTTTCAGACAATCAGGTGATTCAGTCTGCAATGTCCTAACCAACTGGGGGAAAATGCACAAAGTGTCATATCATTAGGTGTCCCCCGTGGAAATCGAACCCACGACCTCCGTGTCGAGAGCCTAATGCTCTTTAACAATTAGACCACGGATAGCCCAGTCATTTTTCAATGCACGGAATCATTTTTCTTTTCAGACAATCAGGTGATTCAGTCTGCAATGTCCAAACCAACTGGGGAAAAACGCACAAAGTGACATTTCACTAGGTGTTCCCCATGGGAATCGAACCCACGACCCCCGTGTCGAGAGCCAATGCTCTTAACCATTAGACTACGGAGGCAAAGAAAACTTAAATAAAGAAAATAGCGCAAAAAGCAGTAGGCGTAAGGATCGTTTTACCACATCAGTCAGGATTTAATGCTTACGGGCCCTCCTCTCGAAGACTGATGGGGCAATAAATAATTATGTCCAATGAAAAATTGGCACGTGGCCTGTTACTGTCTTTTTACGTAGTAATTGGTTCAAGTAATTTCAATCTGCAGTCCTCACAGTTCCCTTCTAGATCAAGATTGAAAAGGTAATAAAAAGGTGCATATCGTACCAGGATTAGCTCCATCCCTAAAGAGTTGGGGCTGGTCTGCATACTGCAGGTAGTACTGTATGTGCGCCATCTCGTGGTGAGTGGATATCAGGTCTTGCATCGTCACTTCTGTGCATTGCTTTATTCTGGGGATAAATTGTAATTAAGGCATTACGTCTGGTGTTGGCGATTTCAGTTAGATGGAGGATGCTGCCGTCAATTCCTTTGCCAGGCGACAAAGGAATTCACGATTTATTGTGCATCATCCATAATTCAGACATTTTTAAACCGATTTGGATAATTATTTTTTTTAATGAGGTTACCGCCTAATACCTGTCTATTTAATTTCGTGAAGATCTGACAAAGCGCTTCGGACACGGATACTGGAACTCCTCCATGGATGACTTAGCGAATAAATCAGTCATTTCGTTTCCCATTACTAAATTACTTTTAAGCAATTTTTTCCGGTTAGATTGGCAAGAGTAGTTCCCATGTACGGGATATATAAACATTTTAGCAGGAATTTAGATATCCTAAATTGTTTGGATACCTATTTTATCTTACTGCTGGACCTTAGAACCATTTAATGAAATGGGTCTAAGTGCTGGGCAAAGGTCTTTCCCTTCCTGCTAAAATGTTTATACATCCCGTACATGGGAACTACTCTTGCCTATCTAACCGGAAAAAATTGCTTAAAAGTAATGGGATGGTTGATAGTTGGTCCTATTTCTGACAATGTCTGAGTACCTATAATCGATCCTATTGCAGAAGTCCCAGGCACTGGCAGTACACTGCACGCTCCTCTGAGGTGGTCTGATGAGCATCGATCCTCTCCAGAACTCTGGAGGCACTGGCTTCAGTCCCATCGACGTGTAGAACTCTTCTGCCATTTGGAACATTCTGGAAATAGAGTGATAGAAATAGAAATCGATTACACTTCCATAACATCATCATCATCATCTCAGCCGATGGACGTCCACTGCTGGACATAGGCCTCCCCCAAGGATCGCCATAACGACCGGTCCTGCGCTGCCCTCATCCAACGGGTTCCCGCCGCCTTCACAAGGTCGTCGGTCCACCGTGTGCGGGGCCTACCCACGCTGCGCTTTCCGGTACGCGGTCGCCACTCGAGAACTTTTCGGCCCCATCGGCCATCGGTTCTGCGAGCAATATGCCTCGCCCACTGCCACTTCAATTTAGCAACTCTTCCATATACTTAAGACTAAAGGGCCATTAACAATGAACCAGGAGGAAGAACAGCGTCGGGTAGTTTTTGTCAGCACATGCTGAACCCGGCTTTTTTGTCACTGTCTTCATCATCGGCATGATGCCGAAGGCGACGGTGTGTTATTTACAAACTAATAAATATTTTTCTACTTACGCCTATCAAAGCTTGCCTTTCTCATTGCATTCACGATGGCTGAGGTTAGTTTTGTGGCACGCTTTGGCTGGTAATAACGGCGGCTTAAAATTATCTGAGAGCCGTTGAATATTACCTCGTATTCACCAATCTGCACTGCGCTTGCATGGTGGAGTGTTGCCCAATCCCTCGCAACTTTATTTTTGAGAATGGTCGATGTTGCACCTGGTTTACAGGAATTCTGGAGTTACAGGGACGGGAAAGAGGGCAGGGACCAAACGCTTTAAAAGAAAATGTTACTGTTTAAATCCCTTACCTTAAAGGAGTGAACCCTAGGCGCAGCATCTCCGAGGTGACATCTACGTTGGGGGCCTGGGGGAATGGCATCACCAGGTCCATGATCGACTTCCAATTCTGAGACCACATGTTACCTGCACAAAAGTTCAGAGTTATAAGCATAAAGGAAGAAGTTGTAGTTTTTCTTTAGGACGAGGTGTCATCAAACTTATTCCTTGAGCCTGGCTAACACGAGTTAAAGGCGAAGCTGGATCTATGGAAGTTATAGTGGCGGGAACGTGTGGTGGGGCTTTGTCGGATAAATACACTTTTTGCATGATATATGCATACATTTTTTATTAAAAGGATTTTTGTTTAGAAAAAAGCCTCTTTGAATGACGAAACCTGATTTCGTCTGGCGGACTCTGTACAGCCATGGTCCGATAGCTAATCTTTTCATAAAATTATGACTTATCGTCACAAATATAGACACACAATCCATGAATCCGTGTGATCCATGATGACACGAAAGACAAAAATTGAGCATGTGAAAACCAGTTCCGTCTATATCTCCAAGAACTCACCTAATAAATGAGCAGGTATAGGACCGTCTGGCCTCACAACATCCTCTCCATATCTCTGCACCAACCTCCTTCTTACATAAGTAAACAACTGCTTGTACAACGGAGCGACTTGGTTGTAAACCTCTTCCACGCTTGCTCGGAACGAAGGGTCATCGTAGGAAGCTCGCATTTGTTCACCGGCATCCGAATATCCTGGGGACATATAGTTTATAAGGATACGACCGGAATTTGTATAGATTAGAGGAATACGCTATTGCTTTTATAAAAGCACAAGGCTAGATTTTCACCCACAGAAACATTGCAAAATAAACCAGGGAAAAGGTATTCTCATTCGCCTTGGATTTTATTCCTCCTCGTTTATGCACAATGCTGGGAAAAGGCCTCCTCTCCTTATACAATACTCGCAAACTCGTGACAACCCCAAAGTCAAATACGAATTTTTCCATCAGAGTAGTTTTCCCCTCTATTAAAATAATATCATCGAGTTTTCCTTTCAATGTTTTCTTTCAAACCGTAAGCAGGCGACATGGAAGTAGGAGGATACTGAATGTTTACTGCTCAGGGGCCCGAAGTGAGTCTTGACCTCCGACAACAAAACACGCCTTTCATCTCTTTCCCGTGCCTTCTTAATCCAGTTAGGCATCTCCATCTTCTCTGGATACTTAGTTACCTGATCTATCTATCTATTTTTGGTTGCCCAACGAGTGACGCCCAGAGACTCACCTCGGATATGCTCAATTCACAGGACGATCTTACTCCAGCCATTCTAAGTCAAAGCTAGCGCAGTCACGTAGATTTTTTAGGATATTCTCCTCCTTTTAAGAGGAAATGGATGATGGATGGTTAAAGTATAATTCAATCTTACCAGTATTAACAGCCGCCTGGTTAGCCAACGCGACATATCTCATAAAGCGATTCTTCAATTTCGGCCCAGTCTGCTCTCTGAAGCTCTTCCAAACGTACAACAGCTCATTGACTATCCTCGAATGCGCCAGGATCCTTGAAATCTCAGGGTCCAACTGCATATCACAGTAATTTGGGAACTCTGAGTTTTCTTGGGAAGGTTGGTAGTGCTGAAATGGTTGGTTATGGAGCTGGTAGGAAGGGTATTCAGGGCCAGGGTATGTCTTTGGGATATGAGGGTCGTAAGGCTTCTGGCCGTAAGGGCAGATTTTTGCTAAGTTGTAGACTTCTTTCATTTCTGCTATCAGTTGTTGGATCTGGAAAAGAAAGACCAAGGTTCAAGGCCATCCTGAGTGACGAAAACTGAGTTTTTCTGGCGCACCCTGGGCAGTCAGCCTCAATACAACCTTTATTATTATTATTTGAAGGTTTGGGGCCTTGACAGGCTTACAACCCTGAGCCATGGAAGAATCTTTGTCCTATCTATGTCTCACCTCAGAAAACTTATCATCTGGCAGTGCAGACCGACTCGCCTGTACAATCTTCATCAGCTGACGCCTCCCCTGAGGATCAGATAGCCTGGAACCGTCGTAGGCAGCTGCCTTCCTCCACGAGAGCCTCTCGAACTTGGAACTCAGAGCCAACTCCTCAACCATGCGCCGACGGTTGTACTCTGTTATGTTGGTTACGAATTTCCATTGGGACATTGTTACCCTGGAATTCGGAGTAAAAGATTTAGTCACAAATATGTTATTTATACAGGGTGTAGCAAAACACCCAAGTAATATTTAAAGGTGTGGTACATGTACCTATCTGTTTCATACCTATAACACATGCCGGAGGCTTCCCTGTCATATTCACGGAGAAATTGTGTCGCTTCCGCTGAATTTGTGTTCACACCCTGCAAAATGAAAGCATGAAGTTAAAAAGATTCAACAAAATTAAAACAAATGCATTACAAAGATAGGTAGGTAAATAATTGTATATAATATATGGTAGTGTAAGGTCCGCCACATACATCCGGAATAAACCTAAATCGGAATTACATTCCGTATGGAGTGTTGCCGCTTTCAGAGACTTTTTCACTAGATCTAGTGATTTTTTGATGCCTTAGGTGGCATATTTTAAAGTGATTTTAGTGCATAGTTGATGGAACGATACCGTATCGTGACGGTGCAGTTGCGACGTCGTTGCGGCATAGTTGCGAAATCACCTACGCTCAAAAACCGCTTGTGTGATAATGGTTCATGCCATTTTGTATGCAGATTATGTCTAATGTTAAAACTATCGATAGTCTTTTGATATAGTTGCATTAATATTGGAACACAATTTACAAACCATCATCGTAACATTCGTAACGTTATGACCTCATCACATGATAGTAAATATCATGTATAGAAATTGTTTGTTTTGTTTTAATAAATACCTAAAAATGCAATTATTGTCATTCATTTGGCTTTTCATACATTTTTATTTTAGGCATTTTTTAAACAGCACTCTAGTATTTTTTGTAACCATAGTTGACAACACTGAATCCTGAATCAGGATTCCGGATCGCAATTCCGTCTGTGTGTGGCGGACCTAAAGGTTGTGATCATTCATAAAATCGGTCAAGTGTAAGTCAGACTCGTGCACCGAGGGTTCCGTACACAGATCACAAAAACTAAAGGGAGATGTGGAAAGGGGGCGGGACCAGTGTCGAAGCAATATGCGCAAAAACGGAACACATCGCTCGCGAAAGTAATGATTCAATATATTATGAGGCTGAAAGCCAGTCGAGATATTATGTGTAAATAGTTTACAATGCTTGCGTAGTACTAAAGATTATTTGAACGTTGAGTTCTGATACCGTAATGGATAATGAGCACATTCAAGCTAACAAAATACTTTCTATCGCGTGGTACTGGTGGTAATGCGACACTAGGTTTCGTACTCAGCGCGTTGGTTGGCATCTCTCTAGATCTCTATGGGGGACACCTAGTAAAATGTCACTTTGTGCGTTTTTCCCCAGTTTGTTAGGACATTGTAGGCTGAATCACCTGATTGTCTGAAAAGAAAGATGATTCCGTGCTTCGGGTGGCACGTCAAGCCTGGTGGTAATGCGACACTAGGTTTCGTACTCGGCGCGATGGTTGGCATCTCTCTAGATCTCTATGGTTCCGTACCTCGGCCGGATTTTATTATGTTGTTTTACTTTAGATAATGCTCTATATTCAATCACATGAAGCTTGACACTTGTATTATTGTAATTTTTTCGATAGATCAAAAACAAAACCCTTGAAAAAATTACACGATTCTTGTATTTGGTACCCCTACAAGAATCGTGTAATTGTTTCAAGGGATTTTGTTTTTGATGCTTTATTATTTTATTTTTTTTATTTGTTAGCAAATTCAAAATAATAACGCATATATTCTATGAATATTTTAACAGTCTTGCTATTACGGTCCAAAAGATACATCCCTTGATAGGTAGGACGGACGGACGGACAGCTGCGGCTAATTATGAATAGGGCCCCGTTGGGTGAGTTGTATGTAAGTATGTAGTAGTTATAGAATAAGAGGAAAACATAACAAAGATGTCTCCTCACAATTATTATAATAAAAGACAAGCGCATCACGCGCATGCGCGAAGGCCATAAAACAATGCTTCAATCGTTCTAAATTGTAGTAATTCACTTTATTTTTTAATAAAAGGATATCCGGTAATTTTGTGCAACCTCTTTTAAAA
Source organism: Agonopterix arenella (assembly GCA_927399405.1). Taxonomy (NCBI): domain Eukaryota; kingdom Metazoa; phylum Arthropoda; class Insecta; order Lepidoptera; family Depressariidae; genus Agonopterix; species Agonopterix arenella. The sequence goes on along the minus strand of OV656716.1, from coordinate 1,451,227 downwards.
GTTTATCATTAGGGTTTTCTTGACGCAGGTTAAATTTAACTGCATCCACGTCTGAAAACAAGGGAGAGCGTCGGCGTGTTGCGGAGACGTATGGAAACTCCATCTTTTGGTCCGGGTTCGAATCCGCACGGACGTCATGCCATGTACCAATGAGTTTTTCTAGCTAGTCAACTGCTCTTAAATGGCGAAGGAAAACCTCGTGAAAAAAACCTGCATATACGCTGCAGAAGCAATCCCGATGCGTATGTTTGTGTAGTTTCTACAAACCCGCAGTCTCCGCAATCCTTCTCAGCTGTGTTTTTGCTAAAAAAAACTTCGAGATTGCATAGACAAACCACTTGACACTGGCGGAAATTCAGTGCTAAGGCAACGCAAGTGGACGCAAGAGTCCATTAATCCGCGAATTTGCAACTAGTCAAATCAGCAACTCTTTATCAAACGTCAAAACACGAGCTTTGTATGAAAAGTTGTACTAAATCATGAATAGTGACGTTTGTTTCTCGTCGTCGTTTCAATACTTTTCATAGTTTATCCTTTTATTAAAAATAGTATTTAATCTACAGAATTACTGAAAATGTCAGTTTAGCATTATTTTCAAACATATTTTTTTTAATGAGAAGATAAAAGTAAAATATATTTGATGCAGTCAACTCCTCAATTATAATAAAATAAAAAAGAAGTGGTGAGACAAGTCAAGTATACAAAATAAAAATTAGATTTTATTTACATAGATTGCACTCATGTATCCATAATTTTAGAAAAAGATAGAGAAAGGACACAAATCGAATGATTCAGTGAAAGTCCAAAACCAGACATAATAGCTATTGTCCAACATCCGTTCAATAAAGACGTTGGTAATTGTAAAAACAATGAGATAGTATTAAAAAAGGGAAACTTGTCGATAACAAGTTTAAAAAAACTTTGTATAATAATATACAAGGTGATAAAACAACGCTGGGATGGGAAAGAAAGTAAGTAAGTAAACGGGGTGCTTCAGATCACCATTTGAACAACTTTCAATATGGATTTGAACATTGAAATCGCGAAAAAAAATTTTGTCGCGTATGTAGGTATATTGGGTCGAGTGGCCAGCTATTAATCTATAAAACGATTTTTTTTTTTCAGATTTTAATATTAGACCCGTAGTAAAAGTTATTCAGTCTGATGGTCTGATAACCTAAAATATGTTACGCATAAAATTTTACACCCTGCAGGTATATTAATATCGAAGCTTGACTTCTTCTTTTTCGTCAACTTTTAGTTGGCAATGTTGTTTTATAAAAATGTTGTTACCCTACTATCCTGTAATTAGTCCGTAAGTTTTACTAAAATGAAAAAAATAAATAAAAAAAAATAGTGTGGGCAGAGCCCTGGTGTCAGAGTTTTTTCAGACAGCCTTACGGCCTCTGACGTGTTTTTTATGTAACGACTACTACTACCAGAGATAATAGCCGGGACCAACGGCTTAACGTGCCATCTGAAGCACGGAATCATTTTTTTTTCAAACAATCTGTTGATTCAGCCTGCAATGTCCTAACCAACTGGGGAAAAACGCACAAAGTGACATATCACTAGGTGTGTCCCCGTCGACCTCCGTCTCGAGAGCCAATGCTCTTAACCATTAGACCACGGAGGCGGAAGCTTGACTAGGTACCACAGATTACTAAAGCCACTGTACTACTGTACTACGCCAACGAGTTCATCTTTCTGTTATTTATAAACGAAGTTTTTACAAAAATAATACCAAAATCACGATTCTAAAGTAATTTTGTCAACCCAGTCATGCCATCTTGAGCAAGGCGTGAAGGTTACATCTAAAACGGGGTATCGTATGAGCAGTTTAAGTTGACTACAGTGCGTAACGTGAACAAAGGTGCTGGTTCGAAACCGGGCTGAGTAATTATATTTTGGAGACAACTTTTTGATACGTTTGTCCTAGATTTTTAAGGTTTGTTTTCTTTATGAAATATCAGTCGGTGTAGTTTAGCTAGGGCTTGGGCACTGTCCACTCTAGAAAACTCACTTTTAGTGATAAACCTTTTGTACCTTTCTTGTTCGTGTGAGTATGTGGTTTAAAGGTTAATTGTACTTTCCCTTACTTACTTACACCCTATATACGTCCCACTGCAGGGCACAGGCCTACCCTCATGGAGGGTGTTTGGGCAATAATCCACCACGTATACCCAGGCGGGTTGGTAGATTTCACAAACGGATCAGAACTTCATCTTCAGCGTATGCAGGTTTCCTCACGATGTTTTCCTTCACCGTTTGAGAGCAGTCGATATTACGTACGTAATAAATAATAAATAAATATCTTGGACATTATCACACAAATTATCTAGTCACATTTAAAGTACCTGGACTTGTATTATGATGACTAGACAATGATATAGAATACATATATAGATACAAACATCCATGAAACGGGTACAAATATTCATATTCAAAAGTTCATAAGTTAGAAAAACTCATTGGTACATGGCATGACGTCCGTGCGGATTTGAACCCAGACCTCATGTTTTGAGTGTCCTTTTTACGCCTTTTACGACACCACCATTCTAGGTCGGTGCTATTCGAAGCTTGGTGAACAAGCGTGAGGATATGATAGTAATGTAAGATTCTCACATTTTTTGTCACTATCTGATAGATTTATAACAGTCATTAATTAGTAAGACTCGATAAATCGGATGAAATTCAAACTATTGCATAATTCATGATGCGATTTACATAAAATACCGATGGCATTTTTGCTTTGAGCCACAGAATAGATAATAGTACAGAATGGCCACTCCCTGCCCCTCCCTAACTTCAAATACCGCACCTCACCCCGTACCACCCCGCACTTCGAGGTTACCTTTAGGGGAGCCGAGCAAGAAGCTCATAGGTAACAGCCGAAAGCGCATGCATGCGAAATATCAAAACCATAATATATTGGAGCTAATTAATGTAAATCTTACCTTGATCTTACCAAATAAACCTTTGAAATATACCCTAAAAAAGTTGTTTTCCAAGAACACAGACATGCTATTTTCCCCATTTCACTGAACCAGTTTAGGGAATTTGATCAAATCCCTAGATTTGTTTAGGGAAATGACAAAATCGTGTTTGACATCCTCCGTGATTTGATCGAATCACTTAGGGATTTGAACGAATGTCTGTTTTTATCATATCCCTGCGACATATATTTACATCTGGAGCAAGCTTTAAATCTTGCAGTATTGCTTCAAGGATGCATTTGGAATTCGAAAACTTGGAGCGAGCAGAGCAGACTCAGATTTTCACCAGATAAAATCAGGTGAAATTATCAGATAATGTCTCTAGGTCTACGCATTTTTAATAGGGGGCAATGAGATTTCTACGCCTACCTATGCGTCTTGTTCCAGATAAAAATAGTCCACCTCATTTCTGCCAGTGGGTGTCGCATGTGACGACTAAGGGTATACGTTTTTAAATACGTATTTTGAATGCGAAAGCCGCACTGTCATAACCACTTCTATTAGATCCTGAAGAATACTTTGGCCTACAGTATGCTAATTATAAGTCGCTACAACTGCACGCATAAAAAGTACATAGTTGGCAGTTGAAGCAATATTTCTGACCACCCCAAAAGGGATTATGGTCGTGAGTTTGTGTGTAAGATCATTTATAGCAATAAAAATTCCTCAAGCACGTTCTTAGAAAAACAGTAAAAATAGAATCGCGTTATCATATTTCAATCTCATCAATCGGTTAATTGTACCACTTACCATCCTGAAGTAATCTTGCGCGCATGCAAGCCGTGTGAAGAAAGCAAAAAATGCAAGGTGCAACACCGCAACGCCTTTGCCGTCCATTTTTATTTAAAAAATAAACTGTCAAATCATGTAGTCCATCAATTTAGGCACTTCTTAACTTTTATTTGCATTAAAACTTGTTGTATTTCAATTACTTATTGTTTGGTAATGTTAATTTATTTTTTTGATACATTTTGGTTAATAATTTTCATCTTAAATAGTTTATTTAGTTATGTAACTTTTCGGCGCGTAAAGTTTATACTTTTTAATTTAGTTTTACAACATGGCGCCCGCTGTTATAATGACCATGTTTTTCTAAACCTAGGTTTTCACAGGATTTCTTTCGGAAATAGATTTAAAATGGCGTCCAGTTTTTAGAAAACTGTCTCACGGCCTTTCTTGTCGTCGACTGGAGGAATATTTCCGTTGCTTTTGTTTTCTACACGGTTTGGTGAGCACGGCCGCTCTACAGGGGAGTGGCACGACCTAAAATGTTAAGATCATTTGAATCTTCGGACTAATATAATTTTGGTAGATAGGTCTAATACTAAAACCGGTCAAGTACGAGTCGGGCCACTCGCGGAATGAGGGTTCCATACCACCGTACACAACATATTAACTTACGAAAATGTTTTGTTTTCTCCGGGACCTTTAGCGCGAGATCGACACACACTTGGCCAGTTTTTATTATTGGTTGTTAAACTGTAGTTTGCTTTATAATCACACCAAGTTTAACGCTTGTAATTATTACCGTTTTTACGATAGAGCGAGAAGAAAAACGTTTATAAAAACTAGTTTCTTGTATGACGCCCCACTTAATTTTGAATTTTTTGACATGTTTACTACCATAATATAATAACGCATATTCTGTGAAAATTTTAACTGTCTTGCTATTACGGTTCAAAAGTTATAGCCCTAAATAGGTAGGATAGACGGACGGGCGGACGGACAACGCAGGCTTAGTAATAGGGTCCCGTTTTTACTCTTTTGGTAAGGAACCCTATAAAGGCACCCACAAAGAACATCGTCGTTTTTAGAAGTCGGATAAAAATGGAGGTGACTAAGGGGGGTCAGGCATAGACTCTGCTTGTAAATTTTTGTAATTAACAACTAGAGTTGTAATTAAACAAAATATCTTATACTCTACAATCTCGTGTGCGTCGGAGCACGCGTCGCGCCATCGCGTGCGTTACTGCGACATAGTATACAAGGATCAGTGACGTAGATGGTTCTAATCTTTATGATATGATATTCTGCCTAAATCTTCAATCACCCTATTATACACTTATGCTTAAAAACACCCTGGATTCATCATTTATATCTGTATTCTCACATTCTAATAATCAACTCTTAATTCTAATTCTCCTCAATTAACCGACGATGCTAAGTCAAGAAATTAGGTACCTAGTAGGTAGTTCCAAGTTGTCTTTTGGTGTTGTTTAAAACAGCAAAAGAAAAATGTATTCTTATATTTTACGCAAAACAATGCTTCAGCGACGTTTACGCATCTCGAAAGACTGAAGGGTAGGTCGTTTCCTCCATTACTCGACTCGACGGAGGAAATTTGGCCGAAAATGACCGAATGGACGACGACTGGAGTGGAGGAAAACTCGAGGAAGCAAATAAGATTAGGTACGTGGGGACTTGCTACAGATGTCAGCACCCACAAGTTATAGCAAAGATGCCAACAGATGGCGATACCGTCGCTCTCGGAAATATGCTCCATAGACAACGTTCAACGTGAATACGTAACTCGTAACTACAAATAAGGTTCACAATCGAATGCTAGACATACATCGCGCAAGAGAAATAATCACAGAGATTCGATACATATACAAGGTCCAACAAAAAACTGTTGGACCAGGGCCGGTCCCCAGGCTTCGGATATAGCCTGGTGGAAGATCTTCCCTTTTCAATGGAGGAACATTCCCAGTAGCACCTCCATAGATATCTACAGGCACAGTATAAGGAAGAGTGTACTACCTACATACAGTACACTACCTGCCTCCCCACAAATTGTTACCTCACCCTCTTTTGGTAGAAAGTGTGGAATAAAATGTAGTCAATGTTGTATTCCTGACTCACTCTAACTCTGTATCGCACATGATTACCTCCTCTTGTCAGTTTTTTTCCCAAATAAATAAAATAATAAATAAATAACGTTCACAGGCACATAGGTACATTGTAATGATCCCAAGCAAGCACTATAGGCTGTTTATTATGGAAACCATACAAAAACGGCGTAAACATAAAAACATCCATGACCGAACCGGGATTCGAACCGAGGACCCTGCTTTGGCAGTCCGGCGTGGTAACCATTACACCAACCGGGTCGTCGTCGGTCGTCATTTGTATGAAGTGTCAGCGAAGATCAATATCTGTGCAGCCAAGTGTCTAAGGTATAAAAAAAGAGAACCCACTTGTGGCAACATTATGCATCCACCTTATGTCAAATTGAAGGCTAGCTAGCGCCATCTATGTTTCACCGACAATAATTCAACCTATATTATACATACCTACTTATATCTACTCATACCGAAGGATATTATTGTTTTGAATGCTAGTTTTCGTTCAATCCCGCACCGATCGAGTGAAATTCCAGTATCCTTATTATTCCTGTAATCTAAACATTGGTAAGAGAACAACAGAAACTCCAGGACATCACTAAATCGCCACGAAATTGAACGAAAACTACAAACAACCCGCACATAACGCAAGATAGGTAGCCATTCTGTGAATTTGTCAGTTTGACATTGACAATAAAATCTTATTTTTTCATAGTTCTGCGAAGTATTTAATAGATGGCAGCACATTCTATGTGAACAGAATCGGAAAAAGCCACCAAAAGGAGACTGTCCTCCGCCTGGTGTAGGTACTACGGGTGAGAGATTATCCATCCTTACTTTCTGTTCGTCACTTAATCTTTGACCTGTTTTTATCTATCTATCTCTGAATGTAGAGAGAACCGTTGATAATATTACGTACTAACGAGTAACGCAATTTATTGTAACATTTCTTTTTTAAATATTATTTAAAGTATGGGTGTTTATTGCTAGGTAAGTACCTAAGTTGACATGCAGGCACGTATCCAGACTTTAGTTTCATGAAAAACAATGAAAAAGTAAGTGCTGTAATAAATTTTCCATACAAATATTCGGATTTCGGGGGGGGGGGGGGGATAAATCCCCACTACCCCCCCCCCCCTTCCCCCTGGATACGTGGGATACGTGCCTGTTGGTATGAAGTGGAAAAGAATACCGATGCATTATATTTTATGTCAAAATTGGTTGAATCTGAATCTGCTATTCTTTAGAAAATGTCAATAGCTACACGACCAAATTGTATGAAACAGCATACAATTTGGTCCCATAGTAAAAGTTTTTGGTCTAAAGCCCCCCCTTGTAGAAATATAGGTATGTAGATTTATTATGTAATTTATTATGTAATACTTAAGCAGCGAATACCTAACATTACCCAATATTTAGGGCCTACATTTCTTGCTTTGATCGCTATACTTTAAAATAGAGAGAACAAATCCGGCAATGTATCCCGAAATCGGGCCCGACCAACTGCAAGTTTAATTGCTGCTTTACTCAGATCAGAAGGATATGACGAACGTCTGCGAAATCAATCAATATAACCCAGTATTCATACCTACTGTAGGATTTTATACCATAGCTTTTTGCGTTACGCGGTTATTATTTAATCTAGAAATAAACATTTTAACGGGTGGTAAGAACTCTTTTTTTCTATAACTTTTTTTCTATATTTTTATTTTTTTATTTTTTTTTATTAGACACACAAAACAGGAAACAATCAGTGAAATAATAAAACATAAGAACATATAGCTTAAATCTAGATTGCAACCCTAAACATGCATGCACAGAAACATTAACAATTGCGACTTAAAACCTGGATATAATTGTTAAAATAGTTTTTGATTATAATTAAACCTTAATAATATAGTAAGTATGACCTAAATATTTGAACACATAACACTAGCAATTAATAAGAACGTAATAATAATAACAACAGTATTTTTATAATTATTATTTGGTTATAAGGGCTTGGTCAAGGACCAAATAGCTACTGCGACCTAGATAGATCTATTGTAGCTGTCACCCTAGACCTAAAGGTCATTTCCTAGGCCCACGGACTTCATGAACCGTGTTATGCTTTTGGAGGGGAGGTCCCTAATGTCAGTAGGTGTTATTATGTATCCACCTAGATGGCGACTCCTGCTGTGAATGAGCACTTCGCATTCGCAGAGGAGATGTATGGGCGTTTCCTCTGCTTCACAGCAAAATCTGCAAGTGGGTGAGTCTACAAGCCCCATTCTGTGTAGGTGTTTGTTTAACTTGCAGTGTCCTGTTAAGGCTCGTACTAAGAGCCTTAAGTCGTTGCGGTTTGAATTGATGGCATCTGAGGTATGTCTGTTTGATGATAACAACAGTATAGTTTATTTATATAGCTTTTTGCATTGATTTTCTGATTTTGTTTTGGATCCTACCTAGTTACCTAGCTAAATTAAATTTGTTCGGTATATGTGGTATATTTGCGTGTGGTGTCGGCTTTGAATAGCACCATCCCATTTCCTCCCGTGGGTATCGTAAAAGGCGACTAAGGGATCTACTGAAGGATGGGCAGCAGCATCCTCTGAGTACACACATTGATTCGATCCAACTGCGATCGCCAACCCGCCTGCCAAGCGTGGCGATTATGGCAAATCTCCCCCATTTTGGGGGAAGCTTATGTCCAGCAGTGGAGGTTTAATGGCTGATATGATGATGATGATGTGGTATATACAGGGTGTCCCGTAAACCGACGTCGACCCGGTGGATGCTGATAGGTTAGTTCATGCCTAACCAGAATATACTAAAATAAAAAAAATCTGTTAATCAATCAATCAATCTGTCAACGTTTTACAATCTGCAAAGGTTCTTAGTATTCGAGATAAAGACAGTTTTATGAATTTCGTGAAACTCTTTACCTTAGTCACTATTTTGAGTGCCACGGCCACAAATGTTCTATGCAGTATCTGTGTTAAAACTGTCGATATCTTGAAAACTAAGACACTTTTTTACCGGTTTACTGGACACCCTGTATATAGGAGAGATTCTAGATTCGGCAAAACTGTAAAATTTCATCATCAATCTATTATTATTTTGGTTGTAAGGGCTTGGTCAATGAACCAATAGCTACTGCGACCTGAATAGATCTATTGTAGCTGTCACCCTAGACCTAAAGGTCATTTCCTAGGCCCACAGACTTCATGAACCGTGTTCCCAAATGTCAGTAGGTGTAACCACGTACCCACCTAGATGGCGACTCCTGCTGTGAATGAGCACTTCGCATTGGCAGAGGAGGTGTATGGGCGTTTCCTCTGCATCACAGCAGAATCTGCAAATGGGTGAATCTACGAGCCCCATTCTGTGTAGGTGTTTGTTTAACTTGCAGAGTCATGTTAAGGCTCGCACCAAGAGCCTTAAAACGCCGAGGTCTCCATCATGCATGTCGAACTAATTGGAATAATTGAGGCTTTATCCTACATTGATTCAATAGATTCTGACAAATTTGTAGTTTTAACTGACTCTAAAAGTTCGATCCAACACTTAGCTCGATGCACCTCGACATTTTGAGGTCTTCCAGTAGCTTTCGAAATTATAAAATTGATACTTTGATTAAAATCTAAAAACCGAACCGTCAGAATCCAGTGGATCCAGTCTCACATAAGGCTCAGCGGGAATGAGATGGCTGACCGGCTTGCTGGGCAGGCTACATATGTACGGTGGTTCCTTTCTACACAGACTGGAGCATTGTGCGCCTGGTAGCTGTGGAAGGAGTATTTTGATTTAAGATCAACTGAGAAAGGTATTTGGTACCGCACTATGCAATCGGAACCTACTACTTCTTGGATAAGTAATTGTACTATGAACCGACAGGATGTTGTTAATGTGTTGAGACTTCGTTCCGGACACATCCCATTAAATAAGTTCGGTCACATGATGGGGAAGGTTCCCTCCCCCAACTCCTCAGAGTGAAACATGGTGGAGGACGTGTATCATATTTTAATGGAGTGTGTCAAGGCCGAGGCACTAAGATACCCGATGCTGCGGGAGATAGGCGGCTGCAGCAGTGCACTGGCCAATCCCCTATCCGCGGAGGCTGCGGCCCTGATACAGCTAGCCAAGAAGTGTCTCCTTAGAAGACAACATTTAATGTGATGCTGAATGGTTTTGCGGGTTACTTAATTTAAGATCCTCTTTAAGAATTCTGTATTACACATCGATTTCCCTTACGGAGCGACTTAGTCTGAAAGACCAAGCTCCTTAAAGAAAGATATAAAAAAAAGAGCCTTAAGTCGCTGCGGTTTGAATTGATGGCATCCGAGGTATGTCTGTTTAAGAAGCCGGTCAAAAGTTGTTTCGCATGCTTCAGTCCTGGTGTATCCGACCAGAGCTTAATGCTTTGGTTCACGGCCCATTCCTTCAGCACACGTCTAGAGGTGTTGCGAGAGATGCCGCAATAAGGCTCGGGGCCTATGGCGTCCTTTTCCGCCCCTCTTCGTGCCAGCTCGTCAGCATCAATCTAGCGATGTTCCCAGAAAATGTCCTTCGTTTTCACATGGGAACCCAGTGTCAGCCTTCCTGATTTTTTGTATTGTTTTGGTATAAATAACAGGATCCATTTGGCGTCATTTTGTCGTACGAAGTACAAGTTAAACAATAAGTAACACAAGATGGCGGACACGCTCCGAATGGCGCGCTTTGTCGCTTAGATTATATCTTTTCTCTATATATTCGTATGTTCTTTAGCTAACAAGCTCTTGTCTGTGTTACTTTGTTTTATTATTACAAACTGACGTAACTACATTAAGGACCTAGGTATCTCGAAAAATATTTGAAGCGAAATGGGCGTGTGATAGGGTGACAGGGTGTTTGGAAGGTGGGTGCGGACCTTTGAAGGGACGTTAGTATAGACCATTTAGAACATGTTGAGCCATATTTGTCCTAGACCAAGTCGGATATTTTTTTTTTTAGAGTACTCATACGTTTTTTGTGCCAAAAACCTTGTCAATTAAGTGCTAATAACGTTTAGTTTAAGCTGAGATGTCATTTTTTTTAATCGAATTTATTATTCCAATGTGTCCTTTGTTGTACTGAAGTATTTTAAGGCACCATTGCGTCCAAAAAAGAAAATACAGACTATTTAAACTTAACAGAAAAATTTTAAATTAAAAAATCGTACTTTTAATGTCATTTAAAAAAATAAATAAAATATCTACAGATGTTCAAAACATTTTAAAAATATGCTTGGTTATTGCCCTTTCTTTCGAGGTATCATTTACTAAGATTAATTGATAATTTATAAAATATCAAAAACCAAGTCTCGTGTTTCTATTTTTTCACATAGCCTCTTTATTCACAATCGCAATCCCTTTTGCAGTGGTCAGAAACATTGGTCTTTTACGGTTTCTGTAGTTCGCAAAGTTCGCTTTCAGTTTCTTCGATTTATAGTTAAATTATAATATTTTATTGTTGATCTTGACTTGTTGACATTTTTGAACATTATAATTCTAATCTTATTGATATTGAGTGTGTTGTGTTTATTGGCAATTGTCTGACATTTTGACGAATTTATGACATTATATTATTTTTTATTTATTGAAATTAAATGTATTTTTTGGTAATTGAAGCTGCTTGGTTTTTTTAATGTAATGTAAATATCCAAAGGTGTCTTAAATGTCATTTAAGTTTTGTTGTTGCGTATAAATTTTGATATATTTGCATGTAAGATAATATGTTTTAAATATTTGTATTGTATGCCTGAAATAGGTAAGAGCTGCTTGTTCATGTAATTATTATGTAAGACCTTTATGTACCAGTTCTAACAATAAAGTTATTCTTATTCTTATTCGACATTATTGTCTCCATAATGAATGTTTATGGTGTTAACCCATTTATATATTACAATGGTGTTTTATTTCACCTTGTAGGGTTGGCTTGTGTATTTATTGGGGGGATAGAATAAGAGTAAAAAGTCAATTTCTTGGTACCATAGTAAAAATATTGCTTTATTATATTACTTAACTATAGTAATTTACATTATAGTGATGTAATTAGGTAGGTACATTAAGGCTATACCGTCATGAATACAATTAAACATAGTATTTACATTTTAAATAAAATTAAAACTCATTTCAACCTTAACATCACCAAAAATCTTACAAATAAATAAATTTCATTTCATTTACTTTCTATTTAGTCTGTTAAATTGGCAGTTAGCTTGGAATTATTGAACCCAATAAAAAAATAAGTGATAATAAAAATAACATGTTCCAATGGTTTTCAAAGTGGGGGGCGCTCCGTCTAAGCGCTCTTACAGACGAGCGACACTTTGCGGTCGCAGAGGGTCGCGCGACGCACTGCGACCGCAAAGTGTCGCTCGTCTGTAAGAGCGCCAAGTGTGGCGCGGATACAAAGGGGGGCGCATGGCAAGATGTGTGAAAGTTCAAAGCAAGCTATACCACACATACCTAACATGTAAAGCCTGGAGTGCGATTTTTGAATCTCATTCGCCGAGCTCAGCAGTTGAAAATTTCAAAATTACTATGGAGATATGCATCTTTCTACTGCTGATTTCACTTTCAAAAATCATACTCCAGGAGTGTGATTTTTGAAAGTCAAATTAGCAGTAGAAAGATGCGTATCTCCTTACATTTTCTACTGCTGAGTTCAACGTATGAGATTCAAAAAACGCACTCCAGACCAGAAATAAAAGAAACCTGGTTTGGGGGAGCTGCAATCGACTATGACCTTTAATATCAGTGTTGGAAGTACAAAAATGATTGATTGCAAGATGGCGTGGTTTTTCATTTTTCTGGTCGTGCTCGGGCTTTATATTATAACGAAAATCTGACTTCATACAGACATAGAGATTAGTTTCTAGATTGTTTCTGAAAAATTTCATGGACTTTAATTGATTATTATTGATAATATCACCTGGAGTGCGATTTTTTAATCTCATACCTTGGTCTCATATGTATATTGTTGATATGCATCTTTCTACTGCTGATCTGACTTTCAAAAATCGCACGCCTGGAGTATGATTTTTGAAAGTCAAATCAGCAGTAGAAAGATGCATATCTCCAAAGTAATTTTGACATTTTCAACTGCTGAGCTCAGCGAATGAGTTTCAAAAATCGCATTCCAGACTACGTTTGTATGGAGCGCGCTCCGAATTATATACCCTTAATGTACCTACATTAAGGGAAAATAATTAGGTATCCTTATAAAATTGTGACACTGGTGACGTGGATATTGTTTGTTTGCACAAAACAAGCGTGATACAGAAAAGTTTGAGAATCCCTGGTCTACGCGTACGAAGTCGCGGACGCGGTGGATGTCACTAATAAGTAAATAGTTAAAATAATACAGAGTCAAATTTGCTAGTATCGTGAAATAAATTATGAATGAGACCAACAAGACCTTGTGTATTGGTCCGGAACAGATGGGCGATAAACGTAGGGGCCTGGCCACTCCCTTCTCTTTGCGCCGAAGGGAATAGGTGACGTAAGTCAGTTAATGCCGATAGCCTATTACTATTTTACACATCACGAGCGTTAACCCGCGACTTCGTCCGCACAAATTATATACCAGATTTTAAGTCAGATCATAAGCTATCAAACAAAAAAAGTTTCATCAAGATCGGTTCAGTAGTTTTTGCGTGATACTCGTTCAAACAAACAAACAAACAAACAGACAGCCAAAAAGCCAAAAATTAGTGAAATGGAATCAGGGACACCTAAAAACCATATCGTAACTTTTTTTTTCTTAATATTTTCAATGTACAGACAAACTTCCTGTTACAGTTTTATAATAGTATAGATTCTATCTGGAAACCTACAATCTAGACCACAGATAACTGTGATCTAGTTCTAGACCATTATAATATTGTAACAGAAGTATGTCTGTAAATTAAAGATATTACAAAAAAAAGTTATGAGTCCTATGAGTGTTTGGGTGTCCTTGACTCCACGTGACCGACGTTTTGTCTGTCTGTTTTGTTTGTTTGTTCGAGCAAAAACTGGCCCTGTACCCGGACTTTCGATGTTCGATATATCGCTACTGTTTCGGTCCGCACTTCATTGTAATAGAGATTGACATTGGAACGAAAACGTTCACGCAATTGCGAAGTTCGAATGTGCTGGTAGAGGCCCTGAATTTTGCAATAAGGGCTCAAGAAAGGAATTTATTTATCCCGTCGTTCAAACAATTCTACAACTATATTTAATTTTGATTCCGATTTCCAATACAGGGTGTAAATATAATTGCGTTACACGTTTAAGGGGGTCCAATATCGAAAACACGGAAAAAAATGTGGTTGGTACATAGAAAATGTCAATGGTTACTCGACCCAAATACGACGACAACAGACTATTTGAGTCACGTTGCAGGTTCTGACCCGAGCACTCGTCTTGCGTGGATTTCGCGCGTCGCGTTTTTGCCTGACACAAGGCTTCGCAATCCTCAATCTCATCTTCTTGACCAAAAACAATCACTGAGATTGGGATAGATTCTCCCATAAACACTTGACACTGGCGAAAATGCAGTGCTAACGCAAAAGCAAGAGTCCATTAATCATAAATAAAAAAAATAAAAGAACAGACGATTTTTTTTCGCTATTTCCATGTTGGCTCACTCTCCGTGATTCACTTGAAGATATATTTCATCTAATTTCCAGTTAATTTTTACTTCATATAATTTTGTATAATTTGTAGAATGAAATAAACTACATTATAGTTCTCACAGAACATTATAAGAGGGGTTAGAAATGCAAAGTAGCGCTTTTGCTTCGGAGACGGCTGTCGCCACTTGTCTTCCCGCTCACGCTGCTACAACTACTCATGCCATCTCGCACGCACCACGCCGCACGCCTTATGGTGTTATGCAAATTATTGCACAACCTGTGGCGACGCGTTCCACGCCTACTTTGCACTTCCAACCCCTCTTATAATGTTCTGTGTTGGAATGTAATAATAGAATTTTTTTTTATGAAAGACAATAAAAGGTGCAAGAAATCTATTTCGGGATTTTAGCCAGGCGATTGGCTCTGCCTACCCTAATAGGATAAAGGTATATAAAGTGTAAAATTAAATGCATTATACAAGGTGCAAAATTAAATGAATTACATATTAAACGGGATGCTTCGGATCATTAAACTGAACAACTTTTACGATGCTATGGGACCAATATTAAAAGCGTGAAGCATATCTCAAAGTATGTTACATATTTAAGTTTACACCCTGTTTATGGTGCTTCAGACTACCAAACTGAACAACTCATTTTGGAGCTGACAGCAAAAATCTACTAAATGGAGTACTAGCATTTGGGTCAAATAGTTGACTTTTTTTAATGAACAATTTGTTGGCTGCATAGTGAAAGTTGTTCAGTTTGATGGTCTGATCATCCGTTTACAATATGGTACACATTTTATAAGGACTCCATATTGATTGCTTCAGACTACCAAACTGAACAACTCATTTTGGAGCTGACAGCAAACATCTACAACTCCATACATTTGGATCAAATAGTCAATGACGTTTTTTTACGTAGCCCAGTCATTTTACGGTTTGAGCCGGGAATAATTAGTAATTTAAATTTTATTTCGGTATAATATTGAAGAGCCAATTTGAGCCTGAAAATGTACCAAAATTAAAAAAAAATAACGTCAGCAACAGCCCCAAATTTTAAATTTACCTATTATCTCTTTCTAAAAAACCTGATGATACATTTTTTATTGCACATATTTAAGGATTTACCATTATACATACTACAAACATGGTGTGAATATTTTTGTCTACTTAGAAGGTTTTGAAAAATACATTCGTATTTTCTAATAAATACCTCATTTTTTAAATTTCATTGCCTATTTTATTGCTCAAAAATAATTTATATTGTTAAATCTAAGTCAAATGAGTGCATTAGTATTAATGTTACTAATTTAAAATCCTTCTGGGACACACAATTTTGATTTCTATGTTGCGTAACGATTTTTTTTTAATATGCTTTAAGATAGTCCTTTTGTCACTTAATGGTTCCGGTTACAGTTTAAAAGTCCAATTAGTAATTACTCCCCGCCTAACAAAACTCCGTAAAATGACTGGGCTAATGGAACAATTTGTTGGCTCCATACTGAAAGTTGTTCAGTTTGATGGTCTGATCATCCGTTTACAATATTGTACACATTTTATAAGGACCTCATACTGATAAAAAAAATTTCAATATCAAGCTTTTTTTTTTATAATTAACCCGTTTGACTTCCATTGCCATTTATTTCATCGCTCCCATCCAAACTCTGATCAACAATATTATTGTATTTCTTCTTAGACGTATCAATATTATGTCGTCGTTTCATATGTTTCTTATAATTCGAACCGTTAGTAAAGTCTCTCTGACAATATATACAATTATACGGCTTAGCCCCCGTGTGCTGCCTTAAATGTAAGTTTAACCTAGTCTTAAACCTAAACGGTTTGTTACAGAATTCACAAACATATGGCATTAAGTCCGTATGAACGATCGAATGAGATTTTAAGTGTCGTTTCACACGGAACGATTTCCCACATTGCTCGCAAACAAACGGTTTAGCACCGGAATGTAAGCTGATATGAGATTGGAGGTTTCCGCGAGCTCGAAACGCCATTGGACAGTATTCGCATTTGAACGGTTTCGTATCTTCATGCGTTCCCATGTGCGTACTCAAAGTGCCTTTCGTAAAAAACATTTTACCGCACACGTGGCACGAGAAATCTCTGCTACGTTCAGTATGAACTAATTTATGCTGCTGTAGATTGCTGCGGGATTTGAATTCCTTATTACAGTGTTCGCATTTCAAATCACAGTCAAAATCTTCTCGTTTCCGTCCCTTTTTGTAACCTTTTCCGTATATTACTAAGTGGTCTTGAAGAAGTTCTTCCGATTCGAAGTTCGCCCCGCAGTTCTGACAGTTGGTTAGACAAGCGTTCTGGTGTACAGTGTTTAAATGTTTTTTTACGTACGCAGTTAAAGTGAATTGTTTATTGCAATACTCGCAGCAGTATCGTAGGAGCTTTTTGTGTGTACGTACATGGTTGACAAACGATTTGAAGTTAGCGATGACTTTACCGCAGTCCGAGCATTTGAAGACTCCGCAGCTTTGATGGATTTGTAGCGAATGTAGACGTAGCGATGCGATATTTTTACATAAGGCATCGCAGTTCGCACAACGGCACATATAGTCCTCCCAACTCATGTTTAGGGAAGACATATCTAACGGCATGGCATCCGCTTCAGTTTTTAGTAGATCCGAAGTAAGAATTTCAGAGTCATATTTACGGCTCTTTTTCTTTTTCATTTTCTTCTTTTTCCGTTGCATTAGTAGCGGTAAATCACTGTCTGTCGTGTTAAAATCACTGTCCATATTGTCCTTAACTTCATGGTCACTATCGTTTTCTTGCTTGATTAATTCGAAATTGAGGTTCAAAAGAGTGGTGGGGTCAACTGTGGTTATTTCGACGACATGATCCTCTGGGTCAACTTTGACTTCAGTTTTTGTGGTTCTAAACACGTCCCAGTCCGTGTCGATTGGTTTTCCAGCCTTCGTAAGGTTGTCAGGCTTGATATCTTTGGAACTGTGGTCTTGGTCTTTGATTTTCGGAAGAAAAATAGAGTTTAATTTTTCTTGTGCGGAGCGGACGCTGTGTAGAAAACTCCAGGTTCGTTCTAGCAGATCGAAACAGGAGAAGCATATTGTAGTTGGTAAGACCTGAGTTGTGGAAATATCAACGTTAATCCATAGCATTTTTGTGGATATCTTTGATGAGATAGCGACATCTTCGTCTGATGAAATCAGCTGAGTTTTCGGTGTTGGCTCGGCGCAAAGTCGACAGTAAGTGTCTTCTTGGTCAGACATTGCTGGTTATCAACTTAATTTAGTGCACATTTGATGGGAAATTAGTAAATTAGTGGCAAAAACACAGGTTTCTAACATAAACATCCATTTGGACAATTTGACAGAAGAACAGTGTTGCCAGATCCACACTTAAGAATTATCCCAGATTGACAGCAAAATTATCGTGTTTTTATCGCATCAAAAATTCCAAAAATTCTCGTATCTTAGAACCTAAAAGAGTGTAAAATGATGCGTGAAATTTAATCATTTTTACCTATATTGCATGCCACTATTTAATGTTTTAATGTTACCTATACTAAGTGAATACGCAGACTTCAGGGATGCAGGGATTTTAGTTAAGTGGTTGCATAGGGATCTGTTCAATAAAAACAATATTTACGAGTTAGATAAAGACAGACATAGTGTTGAAGTAAGATAGATTTATTGTTGTTATATTCCAACACGCACGTCGACAAGTACGAGGTTTTTAGGGAATTTTAGTAAAAACTCTTGATTGAAACGATGCAGTGAGGAAATATTTTCAATTTTAATTTTTCTCATTAGAACTTCAATTTTAGTAATAGGTATTTGAAAACTATTTTACGCGATACTTAACGCCAAAATGATGTATATTATTGGAATTTGACGGATAATATGGTTGAAAATAGTGATTTGATACACAGATTTTATAAAATTACAAAATTATCGTAGATTATCGTAGATTGGAAATTTTGTGAATTATCGTGCGATACCCGACTTTTATTTTCTATCGCGTGCCTCTCAAAAATATCGTGGATCTAGGATAATTATCGCACGTCTGGCAACACTGCAGAAGAATGCGATGGTGTTGTCACAATGGTGTTAAGGGAAAGCTACCACAATCTACCATATTAAGGCCCGGCAACACCTGTATTTTTTTTATTAGATTAGCTTTGGATCTTTGCCCAGCAGTGGGACAACAGCGGCCGCTATCTGTCCGTGTGGATATTTGTAGTTTATATTTCATGTGCACTTGTATTCTTCTTCGGGTTATATACAGTATGCACCAATATCAACCAAGATTTTATTTTCTTAATTTACTTCCTAAATTGAGGATGAAGCCTTTGCCCAGCAGTGGGATGAAATGGGCTAGTAAAAAAACTTCCTAAAAACTTAATATTCATCACTCCATAGAGAGGTGTGCCAAATCATGGTATAAACGATATCTGCTTTTTTCAAATGCCAAGGGATCGCGCCCGTCATAACAAAGCTATATCAGATTTAAATATTTTCAAATTTATCGTAAATAATGAAATATTTCATTAAAATATGGCATCATTTTGAAGATCTTTTCCCTCTTTATTTTGAAATTTTCTTTACTTGCAAAGACCGTGCCGCCGTCTAGCGATCCCCGGATCTAGAAAAAGCTCATCCCAATATACAAGCAAAGAACTGACATTCCAGCAGATGGCGCTGAACAATAACGATACGATGCGGGGCGGGATTTCAAAGAGTAATTGTTTTGGGTCTATCTAATCACTCTATCGAACGTTGATAATAATAAAACACAAACAGACGCTTATGTAAAGTAGAGTAGATAAATTCATTTCCTAGTCGTTGTATGCAATTTTAAACATCAAGATGTTTTTTTTGAAGCTTGCGTATTCGTGACTTGATTTAATAGAGCAGAGTATCCATTACACTTTTAAAAAGCTATTGGGGAGAAGTAGGTATGTTCAAAATTTCAAGGTTTATCCTTGAAGATGAACCATTCGTCAAGGGGTGGTATACCGATGGAGAACTAAAGAAGGTGGTGTAATGCTGCGTTAGACGTCGATGTGCCGCGTGTTGTCATTATCACCCAATAGATATTATATCCTAAAGAGCTAAGATCCTGAGATCTGTTTTTCACAGCTCAATACAAGCTCGTGGACATCCCATAGTTTTTATTAGGTATGTACCTAGACTACCTAGGTATTATAGGTTATAGGCGTTACGCCGACAATAATTGGCATTTTGGCTGCGGGCACCTGATGTCACGCCGTTTTAGTATGGGATTTTTTCCAGATGTTGGCGGTATCTACGCAGACATCATATATAAGATGGTCATTCTGCACAAGAACAATGTGTCCGCGAGTGCCCGCGCGCGGGCAAAAATGCACCTCGTCTTCGCAGCCCTTTATTCTTTTCAGCGATTAAAACATCTGTATTGCCAATTAAAAATATTGGAGAGTGATTAGTAGAATTTTCTACTTCCTTGAGTGAAATTATTAAAACAAGCCTGTAAAATCTTAAAAACAGCTAAAACTTTAAATTATTAAATTACCGTACAATCACAAACAATGAAAACGAACTAGACAAAAACGTAAATGTTATGTAAAACTACATTTTGCCTAGGTCGTCGACATTTTACCTACAATCATCAATATTCTATTCACGCATGTCTTGTAATGCCGCCTGTTATCTTTCCCATCTAAATAGGTTGAGATATTTGTTTTGAGATTCGATCTTGATCTTAAGTCGTTTACGTCTTGTAAACCTTTTTTTTCTTAACACACAACCATTATCATCATCAACCCGGAGATGAAGACAGGAGTGCGATTTTTTAAACTCATTCGCTGAGCTCAACAGTTGAAAATGTCAAAATTACTATGGAGATATGCATCTTTCTACCGCTGATTTGACTTTAAAAAATCTCACTCCTTTTTGAAACTCAAATCAGCAGTAGAGAGATGCATGTATCTCCATAGTAATTTTGACATTTTCAACTGTTGAGCTCAGCGAATGAGATTCAAAAATTGCACTCTTTGAACGTAGCTAGGGGGTAGGGGGGCATTGTGGAGTAATTACTGTAAATTACTAATGCCCTACCTACCCTAAAATTTTTCCATTCTATATACCGTTCTTTATCATAAGGGTACGTGGGGCACGAGCCCAGGACCACTGACTGACAGGGCCTCGAAACTCTTGCTTATATTCAATTTAACACACTCGTTAAATTTCGTCTAGCTGCAATCATGTCCCAGGTCTGAAATCTCGAGCTTATTTATTTTATTGCAGGTATTAATTGACCAGTCTTCGACCATTGTGAGTTGCCAGATGATGACATAATGGAACAGAGACGTGGTCGCTTACTCAAGGCCTCATAAAAAGGCTTAAAGTCACCCAAAGGGCAATGGAGAGGGCTGTGCTCGGAGTTTCCCTGCGAGATCGAATCAGATACTAATATGCAGAGTGTTGTTAAGTTTCGAGCTCGCTTCGCTTCTTCCTAATTTAGACGAAGTTTTAAGCATGTATAGTCTAACTAATGAAAGACGAAGTCTTTCGAAGACATTTTTTATTTGTAAGTAGTATTAGTTTTGTTTCTTTTTTGTTTTTTTTTTAGGTTAAAGGTTATGTATATAATGCTTTAATGTATATGTTTAGATAATTTAGTGTTTGGTGTATGAAAACAGTTTAGTGAAATAATACCTAACTTGTAAAATATTTAACTAGTCATATTTTTTATACCAACCTAGTACTTACAAGCGGTCATTGTAAATTTTCCTTCGCCACTACCGTCATCAAGTAAACAAAATTATAAGTAGGAACGATGACGACCGAATTAGATTAACTTATTTATTTATTTATGCTTCAAACGAATCAAATTACTATTGTTTGAACACCGTGAAACTTTTGCTTAACAGAGTTAAACCGTTACCGAGTAATAAATAAGTATCATTTGTTTGACAATAGCATTTAGTAGAGGTTCGGTTAAATACTTTGAATTATTTTAGACGACCCTGTACCTACCGTTATTTCAAATTAGTATGACCCGTAGTAGTCTAGTAGTTAAGCTACTTACTTATTGTGTGGTGGTGGTTCGATCCTTACCGTTGGAATCGACGAACTTAGTGACTTTAATTTACTAGGAATAACTATCGATACACATCTCAATTGGAAAAATCACGTTTGCCATATAAAAGCAAAATTTTCAAAATTTATATACGCACTAAGTATCCTCAAGTCTAATACGAATGTAGAATCAGCGTTAACGGCTTACTACGCATACGGATATGCATGGTTGCGATACGGAGTGATATTATGGGGTGATAGTACCGACGCAAATGATCTCTTTATTATGCAGAAGAAATGCATCCGAATTATTGTAAACATACGTCGCAGGCAAAGCTGTACACCACACTTCGTCACACAAAACATACTTACACTCCCATCAATCTACATACTTGAATCTGCAATATTTGTTAGGAAACATATACAATTATTTAAAAAGAAACCCCCCCTACGATATAATACACGCTCTAAAAACCAATTAGTGCTGCCTAAATCCAATTTAAAAATGTTTGATAACAGCCCAAATTATAGATTGACATCGATATACAATAAGCTCCCAGAAAACTTAAAAACCGAAAATAGAGATAAAGTTTTCCAGCACGGACGTCAGTCCGTGCTAGTTAAAAAGTGCTATTATACAGTACAGGAATTTTTCGACGACAAGAATTTTTGACATCTTATAAACGAATACCATATTATATATTATTGTAATTTAAAATTTTATCAAATTGACATTGTTATCTTATTTTATTTTTAAATTTATTCTAGTTTGATTGTGTTAATCGTAATTACTAATTTTAAAATATTTCTATTTTATTTTTGCCTATTCTACTCTATTATATTATATTCTATTGTTACATTGTTCTTATTATATTCAAATATACTTGACATGCATGAGTGTAAATTATAAATATAAATATTGTAAATTATAATTAAATACCTACCTATTCTTCCTTTTAGTATTATAATATATTATTTTTGTAAACGCTCGCTCTCTGCGTTGCTGCGCCCTACCAGGGTTCATGTAAATACTTTGCATGTAATTCTTTACCACCTTAAGCTGTACATGAATGCAATAAAGAAATCTAATCTAATCTAAATCTAATCTTACCCGTGGTAGGTACTATCCTATAGTAATACAGAAGTCTGTGGTACTGTCCACGTACTATCTGATTCAACCGGTATCAAATTATCATGTGTTTTTCGACAGTTTTTGGCCATTCATCCGTTCGTCGAGATGATGATTGTAGAAACATAATACCACTATCGTTTAGGAATTACCCAGTAGGTACAGTTATGCACTAAGTACTGAAATAGCGTACTAATTATTAATTATTATGAACGACCAAAATGTCTTGACAGTGTCACGTTATGTACGTACTTAATTCATAATTGTATTTAAACTATTTACAATATTCGAAAGCATCCAGGATGCTTTCGATGACGCGTGGCCAGAGCATGCCCAGTACAGAGATGGTTGGAGGATGAATGGGCTAGTAAAAAAAAAAAAAAAATTTACAATATTAATTGATGTACTTACATTATTTTGTTTTGTTTGAAAAATTTGCTTGGACGAATAATTCGTCCAAGAAGATGTATGTTGTAGTTTCTGGCCGTATCTCCTCTACAGCAGAACACATTCCGAAGCGGTGGTAAAGCCAAAAAAAAGCTAAAAAAAAAAAAAAAAAAAAAGAAAGCGTCGGAAAGCTAATCTAAAATTCATTTGAATTTGAATATTAATTTGGTTCAGGCCTATGACAGCTTTAGTTCCGATAGTTCCGTTGTATGGTATTAGCCGTGTTCATCACTTTCGACATTAAATGCGTAATCAACTTTCTTGATCCCATCGCTAAATAAGTAAGTACGTTACTTGCACGCGGATATCAATCTATGGCTCAATGGCTCCAATGTTGGCGATAAGCCATGACTTTTGATGGCATACTATACTATGGCCCGCTTGCGCCTAGCAGGGTTAACGTTATTAGGGGAAATGTAGGCAATGGGAGTCAGTTGGCAATGGTGATCACCTCAAAATAACAAAAACCGAACGCAACCAAACGATGCTTACATAACTACACGCTAGCATTACGTCATTCCCGTGCGCGGCCGTTGATTGGCTCAGTTCGCGCGACGCGTCGGAGAGTAACAGGTGTGTGAAGGTTTTGCGCCATTTTCATCTAATTTTTCGAGTTGATAAATCCGAAGGTAAATCACAAAATACCAAATATTTATTACTGTACTTGTAATGTGTAATAGTCGTAGCATTTTAGTGTGCAATTCAACAGCTTTATTGTTATTATAACCTATAATTTCTCCTCAGGATTTTTTTTTTCGTCAGTTTGCCCATGTAGGTAATCGGAGTCAGGTGATCCCAATTACCTACATACATACATTTATTCATGAAGAGCCAACTTTTACAAAGAATAACACCCTATGATATTGCTTCATTGGTCAAAAAAGCATTCTCTAATGTTGCCTCCATGAGTAAGGCCGAAGCAGGATTCAAAGCAACGGGCATATTTCCTATAAATCCCAATATTTTTCCAGATGAAGACTTTATAGCAGCTGAAGTCCTTCAATCAGATCCAATTGTTGTTCAAGATCTTGCTGACTCTATTTCAGAATCGACTTCTGCTGGTGCTGTTGTCTCCGTATCATCCCCAACAGCTACTATTGAGCTAGAACGAAATATTCCTATTCCAAGTACATCCACATTTTGTCCCACAACTTCTGAACCAGCGACTGCATCGTTGTCTCAATTTAATATACCATCAACATCTAAGGATCTGCCAAGTATTCAAAATTTCATTCAGATGCCTACGAAAGTAACTGTTGTCAAGACAAGACAAGGAAGAAAAAAACAGCACGCAACGATTTTAACGTCTACACCGATCAAAGACGCCCTAGCTGAAAAAGAAAATAAAAGGAAGAACAAAGCTGTGAAAAACAAAGGAAAAGGAACAGGAAAGAAAAGCAAGCCAGAGAAGGTCAGTCGTGAGAAGGTTAAGAGAAAAATTCTGCAGGACTCCAATGATACTTCGACGTCAGACGTGAACACGGATGAGTTATGCCAGGATGACGAAAATGACGACGCAGAAGGTGCAGGCAACTTGTGTCTTGTATGTGGTGAATTCGGAAAAAACAATGAAATATGGTACCGGTGCACTTCTTGTGGGCTCTGGGCTCATGCCGACTGTACTGGATGGGACTCTGCGTACAATTATGTGTGCGATATGTGTTGATCACCATTGTCCACATGCTGATCACCATTGCCAACCGATGTTGACAATCGTTATCAAACTTAATTTTTTTTAATTTTTTTATTGAACCAAAATTTATAAACCAAAGTGATTAAAGTTGATCTCAATTGGTAGTTAAGAAAGTAAAGTTTATAATAAGAACACAGCAATAAATAGTTGATACATAGATTTGCTTTTTTTTTCATTCTCGCTTAAGTGATCCCCATTACCTACATTTCCCCTAACTCGGAACTAGACGCTAATTTGGAATTAAATTATAATTATGTCTTGCACCATCCTGTTTTAGGGGCTAAACTTGTGTTATATTTAAACCGCCGATGTGGTAGGTTTAAGTCACTAAACTACGTGCTAAATGTCAAAATTGAGGCAACAGCTGTTTTTACAGTTTTGTTGTAGGCTCGCGCAACTCTCTAACAAAAAAAATTTATATGAAACGTGCACCGCGCCATTTAATTCCTTTGAACGGTTGCATACGTTTCATACATTCTGGATAATCGGTCACGACCAGTTTTTAATATGAAAGTCCCGACTCATAACGTAGTGTGTTATATGCTCTTTGATAACATGAATGAACGATGAAAACGAAATTTCATTGCCAAAATAAAACAAATGAGACAGACAACAACAAAGAGATGCAGTGTGAAAGAGACGTGCATATATTATGTTCATTCATCATTCACTCTTCATATTTTGTCGGATTACATAAACTCTATGGTCATTTAGGATGCTGCCAGCGAAAAATAGAGAACTGTCAGGTTAGTTAACTATGAACTAGTTTTATTGGCGCAAGACTATCTTCGATAACTCTCGTTCAATCTTTAGGTCGGTGCTACTAAAGACGGGGTTACCCAATTTAACCCAGCATTTGGCGCAAGTGGGCCTTATCTATTACTAATGCCAACAAATAATTCTAATCACGTCACAATTGAACTTAGGTATGGATTGTAATCTTCAAATCGCACGAGGTCAGTCACCTAGGATGCTTGTGGTTAGAATAGAGAGATAGGTAGAGAGGCTTCTTTTAGTTTCATTTTTTTTCACTGTTTTCAAAAATGGAGCATGTTCTCAATTCCACAGTATTTTTTTTATTGTTAGTTTCCTCAGAACTTTCGACTGGGTGAACCGATTTTGATGATTCTTTTTTGAATTGAAATCTGGTGCTTCCCGTGTGGTCCCATTTTATTTTGGTTATGATCTAATGAAGCGCTTCGGAGCTACACCAAACCAAGCTAAAAAACGATGCAAGCCCTGTCGCGGATAGGACAGCGACTTCGATAAAACAAATTAATGTTCTTATGATGCGAACGAAAAAGTCATTGGCTGCAATATTATTTTTTAAATTTTTTCGTTTTTTTGAAGGCGGTTTTAATTTTTTGTTAAAATTTTTTGTCAGGAACCTTTTGTGTGTGTTCGCACATAACCAACCAAAGTTTCATCGCAATCTGATGACTGACAATAGGAACACATAAGGGACAAACACATAGACAAACATATATTTTTAAAATAAAGGAGAAAACAGCAAATGTTTGGGTACTCGATAATGATAACGATGCTAATGATATCAATGTCACCCTGTATAACATTGGACTGGAGTAAGAACCAGCCTGATATTTTACGTATCCTCTCGAAAGACGGCCATAAAATGACCAACAACAGATTTTTGAAGTGAACTCCTCGCTTTGGTAAATAATTCTAGTGCGACTGTCGACTCTATATACACTTCTGTCCTAGATGACAAAAAATACGACCATGTCTGTGTCCAACATGACGTCATTTTCTGCCAAATTGTTAGGGTTCTGTAGCTTTTTGTCTATGGTAAGAGAATAAGAAAAGAACCTAATTTCAGTGCCTAAGTGAATATTTATTCAAAATGATCCGCCACTGACTCCTAAAGCGGGGAACCATTTAGGCCCACTTGCGCCAAATGCTAGGTTAAATTGCGTAACCCCGTCTTTAGTAGCACCAACCTAAAGATTGAACGAGTGTTATCGAAGATTGTCTTGGGCCAATGAAAACTAGTTCATAGTTAACTAACCTGACAGTTCTCTGTTTTTCGCTGGCAACATCCTAAATGACCATAGAGTTTATGTAATCCGACAAAATATGAAAAGTGAATGATGAATGAACATAATATATGCACGTCGCTTTCACACTGCATCTCTTTGTTGTTGTCTGTCTCATTTGTTTTATTTTGGCAATGAAATTTCGTTTTCATCGTTCATTCATGTTATCAAAGAGCATATAACACACTACGTTATGAGTCGGGACTTCCATACTAAAAACTGGTTGTGACCGATCATCCAGAATGTATGAAACGTGTGCAACCGTTCAAAGGAATTAAATGGCGCGGTGCACGTTTCATATAATTTTTTTTAGTTAGAGAGTTGCGTGAGCCTACAACAAAACTGTAAAAACAGCTGTTGCCTCAATTTTGACATTTAGCACGTAGTTTAGTGACTTAAACCTACCACATCGGCGGTTTAAATATAACACTAGTTTAGCCCCTAAAAAAGGATGGTGCAAGACATTATTATAATTTAATTCCAAAGTAGCGTCTAGTTCCGAGTTAATAACGATAACCCTGATAGGCGCAAGCGGGCCTAGTTTATTCCGAAAGCACTGGCCTACCCTCAGGGAGGGAGGGTACACGGGCGTTAGTCTACCACGCGTGTCAATCCACCACCGTGTATGCTGTGTAAT
This sequence comes from Agonopterix arenella, assembly GCA_927399405.1. Taxonomy (NCBI): domain Eukaryota; kingdom Metazoa; phylum Arthropoda; class Insecta; order Lepidoptera; family Depressariidae; genus Agonopterix; species Agonopterix arenella. The sequence goes on along the minus strand of OV656716.1, from coordinate 1,423,749 downwards.
GTCGCCTCACCAGGAGCCTCTTGTGTCTCAGGAGAGCTCAATTACGCCTAGTTACTGGCGCCCTGTCTGGTCACGGTCCTTTTAACAAACATTTAACAAACAGACCGAGCTTCATAGCCTGGCCCACCACCGCAGAGTAGCCTGCTTGTCGGTCTTCTACAGATTGTACTTCGGTGAGTGTGCCCAAGAGCTGCATGAGCTCATCCCACCTTCCACCTTTTACTATCCGACTTCCAGATGCAAGCATCAACCAAGAAGGGTTGGTATCCCACATATCCGCACTAAGCGCCTTTCTGAATCTTTTATAATGCGGACAGCCAAGGAGTGGAATGCCCTGCCTGGGTCAGTATTTCCGAGCGCTTACAACCCGAATCACTTCGAGTGAATAGGCTTCTTCTGGGTTAGCTCACTACATCTTCGACCCCATCATTGTCCTAAGGACTGGATTGAGGTTCAGAGCAAACACATTCTTAATAAAAATAAAAAATAAACATCTGTTCAATATTGGTGTTACTAACAGTCCTCTATGCAGGGAGTGCATGGAGGTTGAAGAAACGGCTGCGCACGTGCTGTTGGAATGCAACGGGCTAGCACACTATCGGGCACAACACCTCGGATCACCGGGGTCTCTTCCAGAAGTCTTCGGCAGCATTAACAAGCTGGTGGGCTTCCTGGAGGAGTTGGGATGGCAGGAGTAGTCATTCCCCCCTAACGCAAAATAGGCGCGTAAGTCGTCGAGTTGCGGAAAATGAGCCCGCTCAACCAATACCAATACCAAAATGCTGTGTAATGTGATGATCAAATTAAAGATAGAAAAATTTGTCGGGGACTTGAACCCGCACTCTTCCAAACCGGGGAACTGCGATATCCAATTTCGCCAACGAGCCCACTACCCAGAGAACGAAATTTTCAATCTTTTGCGTCTTAAGGGGACGTGAGCGCCATCTACTGGTAGTTATATCAAAAATAAAAAAAAAATTCAATCAAATAAAAAAAAAAACAATAATATTTGAAATTGGAACAGAAATTGGTCATCTATACAGGGTGACTGGTAATTCGACCTATTCCTTGAATGGGGTTATACTAGAGTTCATTTGCAACAATTTTTCCCCAGTTAACTGGGGGTCGAAAATCGCTTGTTTTCGAGTTCTCTCACTTTTAAGAATTTTTTGAATATTTCCGTTTTTCGACCTAAAAATGACAATTGTGAAAAAAATACTCCACTCTCTGCACTCTGTAAGCATTTTTCTAGTAGCTGATGAATGAGCGACTACTTTAAACTAAAATACATGTGAAAAATACCCAAAACCACCGAAATAAAAGGTTATAAACCGCAAGACAACAATTTTTTATTTGGATTTTGTTTCAATCCAAAGAGGATTACTCAAAAAAAATTTATGACACTTGGCGTACAAATTGCGGAAATAACTTCCTCAATTCTTAAGCTTTCCAAAAAGATGCAAAAGTTGTGTACTTTAGTTCAAGTTTGGAAAATAAACCTTATTAAACACGCAGATGTGAATTTTATTCAAAAAGTTATTGGTTTGGTGAAAATAAAAAAAAGAGTAAAATAATAATGTTTAGTACCTAATCATATGAAATGACAAATTTTGTTTTAAAGTTTTACATTTAAAAATCACAAGTCTTGCTCAAATTGTCTTCCTCCGTTACGTATGCAAGCACGAAGCCTGCGACGTACTTCGCTTACTGTCACTCGAGTTGAAAGCGTGTCTTTAATTTGTTGGGCAGCTGCCAAAATCCTCTCTCTTAATTCTTCTTGAGAAGAGATAGGTGTACGATACACCAATGTCTTCATATGACCCCAAATGTAGAAGTCGCATGGGGTTAGATCGGGACTCCTAGCCGGCCAAGGGATCGGGCCGCCTCGACCAATCCATCTCAGTGGATAGTTCTCATCCATCCACTGTCGCACGCCCCGGTAATAGTGGGCTGGGCAGCCATCATGTTGATACACCAAAGCTGTTCTTGTGGTAAGCGGCACATCCTCCAGCAGCGGACGTAACTCTTCTCTTAAAAAGTTTTCATAGGCGATGCCGGTTAGGCGTGCCGGCAGAAAGAATGGCCCGATTAAATTATTGTGCACGATTCCCATCCACACATTAAGTGAGAATCTGTGCTGGTGAGCTCCTTCGTTAGATTTTCTCGGATTCTGACCTTTAGGGGCCCAAAAATGCAGATTATGATAGTTTGTAATACCATCACGGTCGAAGTTCGATTCATCTGTCCACAAGATTGTTTTTAGATACTCAGGGTCTTCAATGTCTGCATTTATTAGAAATCTGCAGAAATCCATCCTTCTGACAGGATCTCCCTCCTCGATAGCTTGTACTGGCGTGTAATGGAATGGATACTGCCGTGCTGTGTGCTGAGTGAACCAGACTTTCCACTGAGACATACCAAGCTGCCTAGCCACAATTCTTGTTGAAGTAGTGCCGTCTGCTTGAAAACACTGCAAAATTTGCTCCTCTTCGATTGGATCACTAACGCTAGGTCTACCAGCGTCGGTTTGGCGACGTCGAACCGATCCCGTTTCTCGAATGCGCCGATATGTCGTACCAAACACGCTGACATCAGGTAAACGGCGGGTAGGAAAACGTCTTTGATAGTCTCTTCGAGCAGCAGCAGCGTCACCATCACAAAACCCGTAACAATACATGATATCCGCGTATTCTTCATTTTGGTAAGCAGCCATTTGAAAAGGAAGCTGTTTTAGCGCAGAATTTAAGTTAGTTAACAACGACACGTCCGAACTCCAAGATGGTTGAAACTAACTGATTACTTAATGAATTGAGCGAATGAGTGGGCCTCGATTGTGAACCTTAGTACAAACATTACCGAATACTTACAAAAGAGAAACAATGTAAGCAATAAAATGAAAGAGACAAAAGCAAATCGGCATCTTGTAAGGTTCGCTTCTAGGAAATCCGCTACCTGCTCTGCCATTGTTAACAATTTTTTTCAAACTCTTGTCAAAGTAGACAACATTTGCATCTTTTTGGAAAGTTTAGGAATTGAGGAAGTTATTTCCGTAATTTGTACGCCAAGTGTGATACATTTTTTTTAAGTAATCCTCTTTGGATTGAAACGAAATCCAAATAAAAAAATTTTGTCGTGCGGTTTATAACCTTTTATTTCAGTGGTTTCGGGTATTTTACACATGTATTTTAGTTTAATGTAGTCGCTCATTCATCAGCTATTAGAAAAATGCTTACTTAGTGAAGAGAGTGGAGTATTTTTTTCACAATTGTCAGTTTTAGGTGGAAAAACGGATTTTTTCAAAAAAATCTTAAAAATGAGATAACTCGAAAACAAGCGATTTTCGACCCCCAGTTAACTGGGGCAAAATTGTTGCAAATGAACTCTAGTATAACCCCTTTCAAGGAATAGGTCGAATTACCAGTCACCCTGTATCGTATGAATTCCAGTTGTAATGCTGGACTTGCGGGTTGGTTAGTTTGTAATAACTATCAGTAGATGGGTTTGGAAGAGTACGGGTTCAAGTCCCGCCCGAGACCATTTTTTCAATCTTTAATTTAAAAATCAATAATATTTGAAATGTGATGAATGTTTTAAATTAGGGAGGTTTTTATTATTCTCACGCTCTGTTACCCTCCTGAATGTGATGGAACGGGAAACCGCTGTTCACAAAGGTACAGTCAGATGTTACAGATGTTGTTGCTCTGTGGTTACACGGTAACACGGTTACCGTTTTAGGTACAGTACCTACGACCAGGAAAGTAATTCCGCTCGTCAATCTTCGTTTGCGCAGAGCAGACCCGAGTCCCCGACAAAACACGAAGTCATACTGCGCAAGTACATCGGTAAGACTTATAAACCTACTAGCGACCCACCCCGGCTTCGCACGGGTGCAATGCTGATGTATTATATACATATAAACCTTCCTCTTGAATCACTCTATCTATTAAAAAAACGCATCAAAATCCGTTGCGTAGTTTTAAAGATCTAAGCATACATAGGGACAGACAGACAGCGGGAAGCGACTTTGTTTTATACTATGTAGTGATAGTGATGGTACTACTGTAAGTATTTTGGTTGTTGTAAACTAGCAACACTTTTTGTTTTTCCTTTGTTGGTGTGTTATGTCAATATCCTAGTGTGTTTAAATTCAAGTTCCTGTCTACCCCACAACTACCAGCTGCTCTCAAATCAGTCTACATCTACAAATACTGCCTCCATGGTCTAATGGTTAAGAGCATTGGGCTCTTGACACGGAGGTCGTGGGTTCGATTCCCACGGGGAACACCTAGATAATGTCACTTTTGCTTTTTTCCCCAGTTGGTTAGGACATTGCAGGCTGAATCACCTGATTGTCTGAAAAGAAAGATGAGTCTATGCTTCGGATGGCACGTTAAGCCGTTGGTCCCGGCTACTATCTCTGATGGTAGTAGTCGTTAAAAATAAATAAAAAGAAAAATCCCAGCTATCCCCCTCCCCACCTGCACGGCTAGCATGCCACCCAAGACAAAGCGTTTAAAGGAGAAAAACGTCATGCGTGCTCTTTCTGGCATACGTAAAATAATCAAGATCACGTCTAGATTTTTATCGTTTTCTCGGGGGTGGCATGCTAGGCCTGCAGGATACGTGCTAGCGTGTAAAAGAAAAAGAGAAATAGCGCGAGATAATGTTGTTGCGCGAATCATGCTTGGTCCTCTGTCTCTCGAATGTCGCGCGAATCTGGTGAGGGTGCAGTCTGTCCTACAGACTGCACCCTCACCAGATTCACAAAAACACCCTACTTTTTATATCTATAAAAAATGTATGCTTACTCCATGTATAATTTGTAATATACCTAATTAAGAATAAATTCGTAATTTTAGTAAACAAACATTGTAAGCGACCGATGGCCACTTACACAAGCGTCTTTGTATTTACATACTTAGATAGCTTAGCTTGGTCACCGGTATGCTTTAGGATAAATTTCACCTAAGTAGCATAAATCTGTAATAATTAAGTTCCCAAACTGTATTTTCTAGTGTTTTAAGTTTAATATGGAATAACAATTTGTATTTATTTATTTTATTTTTTATCTTTAGGAATTCTAGTCACCTCTTACGGCCCCTGTCTGGGTTGGTGGTATAATATATCTTATCTTATTCCAATAAGATAAGATAAGATAAGATAAGATAAATATTCATAACATCTGTAGAGATATCTCTACAGAACCCTATGGCAAAACCAAAAAAGAAGAGATTAAAAAATCCCCTTATTTAGCTATTCTAATCGTGTACAGTCGCCTTAAATATTTGTGGGTCACACTAACAACGCGGTACAGTTATCAACCTTTACTGTTATTTGATTGTGATCTTTTTGTCTTTTTCCTCTGGTGACCCTTTTGGGTCTACGCCAGAAATTTGGGAGACCTCAAAGTTTGACCGATTGACCATATTCCGATCTGAGAACGGAATTTTCTCATACCTATCTAGTCTGATGTACCTATCTGGCTGGAGTGGTCTAGCCTTGTAGGCCTACAACACTCCAAAAAATTTATCAGCAATGTGACAACTCGTGTCTCAAGGTTCATACTGAATAATAGCAGGAGCAAGGCTCGTGCCATAGTCGGAGCCCTCACTGGGCACTACGCCACAGGCACGGTGATGCACAAAATGAAACATACACTGGATCCCAGCTGCCGAGCATGCGGAGAGGATGAAAGACTATGGAGCATGTTCTTTGTGACTGTGATGTCCTGGCGGCAAAACGCATGTGCCTCCTCGGAGATGGATATCCAAAACCGGGAGATCTTAGGTTTCTTCCCCTCAATGGTATTGCCTCCTTCATTGACCATGTATTTGAAGGGTGAAGAAAACAAAAAGTATTGGGGCTAACACAAAAGATCCCACTGGGTCGAAGTGTTGCTGGCTTCCCAGCCCCCACAACAAGATAAGATAGTCTGATGTCGATTACACTAATTGCTTATTTACCTACAAAAACAGTCAGGTCAGGTACTTTTGATATACAGAGTGTTACAAAAATACAAATAAACGTTTAAGTGGGTGGTTAAGACGATCAAACTGAACAACTTTCACTATGGGACCAATATCGAAATCGCGAAAATAAAAATCAGATGTTCCATCATCATTCTCATCATATCAGCCGATAGACGTCCACTGCTGGACATAGGCCTACACCAAAATGAGGAGATTTGCTATAATCGCCATGATGCGATGCGTTTGCGATGTTCCATACTAAACTACCTACTCGAGCTAAATGTATGAGAGAAAAGATTTTTTTTTCGTGATTTCGATGTCGGTCCCATAGTGAAAGTTGTTCAGTTTGTTAAACCACCCCCTTAAAAGTTTTCAATTTTTATTTTTACTTCTGTAACACCCTGTGTGCATATCGCCCATGACCACCGACCGGGAAGCTGGTGGTATAACTTTGCATGAGATAAACTAGGAAATTTAGAATGTGATTTTTTCTGGGTTGACCAAAATAAAGGTTGGAAACGTGAAAAACTTCCAATCATGGACGATATATAAATACGGTCATATCGCGATTTTTGACATTGGAAATGTCTTTTCGTTCGCTCCAGTATAGGCCCCGATTTCACGAAAAAGTGCGATCCCCTTATATCTCGGATAGTTGTGAAGATATTATATTAAAAAAAACTCAAAATACGCGCATTTACGAGAGCTGTAAGGTGCAAAAAGAATTATTCGAGAAAGTCAAAAACGAAAAAAGTTATGGCCAGAACAGTGAAAAAAAATATTAATTTTTTCCTAATTTTTGATTTTGGCGTTCGATATTTTAGGGAACAAAGAATGATATCAAAAATTTGAGTAAAATACCTCTGGATAATTTAGTCAGCTACAATTTGAGTCTAAAACAAAGACGATCGGGTTAAGGGTTTGCCCTGTAGCCTAACCTTTTTGAGACAATATTTTTTCGAATTCCGTAGATTCATGTCTAATGTGCTCGATAGTCGTGTAAGGCACCAAATCTGTGAATTTTTGTGCACGCATTTAATGTAATTCGTAATGGTAGCGAGGGATTTTTGTCGTATGTTTATGTATGAAACGTACTTACAGCAAGGTTCCTAATCACTTCAAAAGGGAAAAAATGCGTCAGATTTTGTATATGAACGTAACCGGTTTTACCGTTTCATTAATGTAGCAAGAATCTTGTCTCTATCTACCCCAATGTTAGCTAAAAGTGTCAGTGAACTTGGTCAACTTACTGAATACGAATTCGGCGAAACAACACAATCTTTTTGGCTCATCTTAGTACTTCTTCACTGGTAATTTAAGGCACTTAAATGTATGCATAATCTTAGATGAGACCGAAAAAAGGAAGACTCTTGATAGCCCAGTCATTTTACGGAGTTTTGTTAGGCGGGGTAGGGAGTAATTATTATTTTTACACATTTAGTGACGAAAAGAATATCTTAAAACATATTTAAAAAAAATTCGCTTCTCAACATAGAAATCAAAATTGTGAGTCCCAGAAGGCTTTTAAATTAATAATATTAATACCAATGCAATCATTTGACTCACATTTAACAATATAAATTATTTTTGATCAATAAAATAGGCATTGAAATTTAAAAAATGAGGTATTTATTAGAAATTACGAATGTATTTTTCAAAACTTTCTAAGTAGACAAAAATGTTTACACTATGTTTGAAGTATGTATAATGGTAAAGCCTTAAATATGTGCAAAAAAAATGTACCATCAGGTTTTTTAGAACGAGATAATAGCTAAATTTTAAAATTGGAACTGTTGCTGACGTGATTTATTTTTAATGTTCGTCCATTTCTAGGCTCAAATTGGCTCTTCAATATTATATCGAAAAAAAATTACAATTATTAATTAAGTCTCGGCTCAAACCGTAAAATGACTGGGCTATGACACTCTTGACTCAAACGGCTTTTATATCGCATAGTCATCTCAGGATATGCGAATATCGTTCTGTAAGATACGGCATAGGTTCAGCGATGACAGTATAACCACAGGGTGAAATTGATAATTATCATTAGCATCCTTTTAAACTAAGAGTCTACCCATCAAACTGAACAACTTTCACTATTCTTCTTCTTATCGTGTGGACAGAGCCCTGGTGTCAGAGTTTTTTCAGACCACCTTACGGCCTCTGACGTGGTTTTTATGTAACGACTACTACCAGAGATAGTAGCCGGGACCAACGGCTTAACGTACCATCCGAAGTACGAAATCATTTTTCTTTTCAGACTTTCAGTGGATTCAGCCTGCAACTTTCACTATGGGAGCAAACCGATCGGAGCAACAAAAAATCAGCTGTTCCATACTAAACTACAATGCCTACGCAACACAAATGTATGCAACAACCGATTTTTTTTGCTCCGATTGCTTTGCTCCAATAGTAAAAGTTGTTCAGTTTAAAAAAATGCTAATAATATCAATGTCAACCTGTAGATAGTCAGTCTTTTGATGGGTGACCGTCTGGTGGTATTTTATTGCGAAAGTCTCCGTGCTTCGGTAGGCAGTCAGATGGGGGCGGGTGCCAGGTCAGATGCTTATTATGGCGCCTTGAAAACTTTATATCAGTACGTTGGCAACTAACTTGCCTCCACCAATCCGCACTGGGTCCACGTGGTGGAGTGTGGCCCACTCCCTCTCACCATTAGTCGTGAGAGGTCTTTGCCCTGCTGTGTGATCCTACAGGGCATTATCTCACTTATTTTTAGGTATTTGGTAAAGATGTATTTCTGGTCGGGGTATACTAGGTAAACAGGTAGGGTATTGAAGATATTGAGCGTTAAGAGCGTCTATGGCACGTTGAGGTGAGGTATCCAATCATAAAAAGGGTCCGGGTTCGAATCCGCACGGGCAATAAGCTAAGCACTAATAAGTTTTTATAACTTTTACGAGCGTTAACCCGCAACTTCGTGCGCACAAATTATATACCAGATTTTAAGTCAGATTATAAGCTATCAAACAAAAAAAAGTTTCATCAAAATCGGTTCAGCAGTTTTTGCGTGATACTCGTTCTAACAAACAAACAAACACCCAAACAAACACACAAACAAACAGACAGACAAAAAGTCCAAAAATTTTGTGAAATGGAATCAGGGACACCTAAAAACCATATCGTAACTTTTTTTTTGTTAATATCTTCAATGTACAGACAAACTTCGTGTTACAGTTTTATAATATAGTATAGATAAGTAATACCGACTGCTCTCAAACGGTGAAGGAAAACATCGTGAGGAAACCTGCACACGCTGAAGAAATTCTGATGTGTATGTGAAGTCTACCAATCCGCATTGGGCACGCGTGGTATTCACACTCCCTGGAGGGTAGACCTGCTGTGCCCTGCAGTGGGAATTATTTAAGTGTCATGCTTCTTGCCCAGTTTTTTGCATTGCATTGCATATGCTAACGACTATTTTCCCCGAGGGGGTAGTCAGTGATATTATGGAGGTGCTACTGGGAATGTTCCTCCATTGAAAAGAGAAGATCTTCCACCAGGCTATGTGTGAAGCTTGGGGATCGGCCGTGGTCCAACAGTTCTTAGTTGGACCTTTGTATATGTATCGAATCTCTATGATTATTTCTCTTGCGCGATGTATGTCTTGCATTCGATTGTGAACCTTATTTGTAGGTTACGAGTTACGTATTCACGGTGAATGTTGTCTATGAATGGAGCATATTTCCGAGAGCGACGGTATCGCCATCTGTTGGCATCTTTGCTATAACTTGTGGGTGCTGACATCTGTAGCAAGTCCCCACAATATTATGAAAATTCAGAACATCCTCATTTTACTTGTAGTACCGAAACTCTGTCCAGTGTGCCGGGGAGTGAACCGGTGGCCACTTATAAAATACATAGGTATCTCGAAATTGAAACATGCAGATTTCCTCACGATGTTTTCCTTCACCGAATTCTTTCTTCTTTGCATCTAAGACCAAAAACCTAATAATTTACTCCAATTGCAAGGCAAGGGTAAAGAAAAGACGTACAGCCAGGAATGCGATGTTGCCAAAGTCAAGGCTGTCGCGCGATCTAAAACATCGATATAATTTCGTGTCACATCTTCGGCCCGAAGCTTACGTAGCGTCGGCAAAAACGGTTTCATGTTTATTTATAAATTTAATTTGGTTATACGAGTTGCAAAGTGAAGTCTGGCATTACCGATCGATCCAGCATCAGCAATGACTTTTATAACCAAAGAGTCATCATGGCATACAATAACAAAGCCTAAACATGGCGCATGTATCTAATGTCACCTTTGTATGCATCAGTTATGCCCAGCTGTCATACATTGCCGCTGACATTCCATGAAAATGCAGTCCTTTCAAATGTATTACTATCGGTTAGTACAAAGCAGTAATATAAAACAACTGGGCATAGCTTAGTGGTCTCGTTAAGTCGAAATCCTCCTTGTATAGAATGTCATTGACCATCAGGCATAATTTAAGATGAAGAATAAAATTTATAATTCTTGATATTATACTTCTTTTGGTGGATCAGAGTGTTTTTTCGGCACATGACAGTCATAAGTTCGTATACTGTGCATAAGTTGCGCGCGTGGCGCGATGTAACGCACCATAAAGTTTAGTTCTATTAAATAATATGTGGTTCTACCCATAAAGAAATTACGCGCTTCCCTAGGGTAACCTACCTAATAGGTTTTTTTATTTACGCCAGAGAAGTTTAACTTATGATATGCGTACACACTCTTTTATTTATACAGGGTGAAATTGATATCATTAGCATCCTTTTAAACTAAGAGTCTACCCATCAAACTGAACAAGTTTTACTATGGGCGCAAACCGATCGGGGGGGTTAAGAGTACCCAAATTTTGGTTGGAAACTTTGGTTGGTTATGTGCGAACACACATAGTAGAAGTTGTAAAATGGTTTGATGTACCCATCAAACTGAACAACTTCTACTATGGGAGCAAACAGATCGGAGCACAAAAAAAATCTACTGTTCCATACTAAACTGCAATTTGCAATGCCTCCTACTAGACTCAAATGTATGCAACAGCTGATTTTTTGTTTTTGCTCCGATTGGTTTGCTCCCATAATAAAAGTTGTTCAGTTTGATGGGTAGATTCTTAGTTTAAAAGGATGCTAATGATATCAATTTCACCCTGTAGAACAGAATAGAACAGTTTAGAGCCAGCATGTGGTCTCATCATCACCCAATTTCTTCCTGTAAAGTGTTCTCCGCTGGCTTGGCAACATAGAAGATGATAGGCTGATGATGATGATGATAATGCCAGAGGTTATCTTCATTTCCAACGTATAGTTAACAAAATTTTCAAAACAAAAAAAATTGCTATACTAAATAACAATTTTACGGTTTCTGGTCCCGGTTTTTTTTGCTGACGCTACTCTGATCCTTCATTGCGGATTCAGCCGGCTACACTGTATCGTTTATAAAAGAGCGAAATTGTATGAAAATTTTCGCACTCACATTTATTTTGCGAAACTCGAAAGGTGTTTTTTTAGTGAAGTGTTTTTTATTGACTGTGATTTTTGTTTTATTTATTTGTGGATGAGATTTTTTTAAGGATTTGTTTAAAGGTAAATGTGTGTATTCAATTAAAAAAGTAGTAAAAGTTGTTGTAGCTAAGATCCTGGCGACCCCGAAAATAATTATGACCAGGCGTTTATTGTATTGGTGTTATAATTAGCGTTTTAAACTAGCATCTGTATTCGGGGTGAACAGAAATTATTGTTCAACTAACATGTTTAATAATAACTTTGAACCTTCATATTTAGGCTTTCCATTTTTAGGGTTCCGAAGTCAACAAGGAACCCTTATAGTTTCGCCATGTCCGTCCGTCTGTTCGCGGCTTAGCTCAGAGACGCTTAGTACTAGAAAGTTGTAATTTGGCATGGATGTATGTACATATATTCATTACGCCGACATTGGCAAAAAAAAAATCTTGAAATTTTTTTTCTCATCTACCCCATGGTGTGGGGTATCTTTGGATAGGTCATTAAAAAATATTATGGGTGTGGTAAAACCATTTTTGGCTTTAGGGATTCGTTAGCTAAATATTAAGCCGGCCCGGTAGCACAGTCTGTAGTGAACCTGCCTGCTGTGCCGAGTGTCGCGGGTTCGAATCCCGTAAGAGACAAATATTTATATGATGAATATGAATATTTGTACCCGAGTCATGGACGTTTCATCTACCTATATATGTATTCTATATCGTTGTCTAGTCATCATAATACAAGTCCAGGTACTTTAAATGTGACTAGATAATTTGTGTGACAATGTCCAAGATATTTATTATTATTATTTATTATTAAGCTTGAAAGTGAAAAATTTTGTTAGAGTCAAGTGTCCCTCCCCCTGCCAGCTAAACGGTTGTTTCTGGGTATGTGAAAAAATTCATGGCAGTAGTATATATAACGAAATTAAAAGGAAAACTATCACCGCTAACTAACTTATAAAATATACATTTTAGACTTTATTGGCCGTTAAACCGTAGTATAAAACAAAAAGCCCCCTTCTTAGTCCGTATATTGTGACGGACAACACGGAACCCTACACTGCGCGTGGACCGACACGCACTTGGCTGGTTTTTAAAATAAATATTGAGTCTTGTCACACGTTAATAAATTTATTGGACTTATAATCACATTTAAATTACCAGAATCCAGCCTGGACTTGTATTATGATGACTAGACAAAGGTAATATATATAATAGATACAAACATCCATGACTCGGGTACAAATATCCATATTAATCATACAAATATTTGCCCCATACGGGATTCGAACCCGCTACCCTCAGCGCAGCAGGCAGGTTCACTACCGACTAAGCCTTTTTTATATGGCCGTTATTTAAAAAGAGGGTAGATATACCTAAAACCGTTTTCAATTTTCTGGAAAACGAAAGAATGTTTCCCAATAAGTATAAAAGTGTTTTACTTAGTTACTTAGGAAACGTTTCAAGTAAATAAATCTTTTAAACGATTACTTATGTACATATTAAATCTTAACTTTATCATCACCATCATCAGCCTATAAACGTCCCACTGCTGGGCAGATAACTTTATTCTTTCAGAAAATCAAATGAAGGTACAACAACACTTTTATGGAAATTGTTTACCTACATACCATTTGTGTTCATTCTTCCGTTTCGGAAAACCAATGCGTAAAAGCGATTTATTTCAAAATTTTTATGCTCGTCTAAAAGCTGCGCTACGCTCGGCTACCCTACCCTATTGCACCAAAATATGTAGCCGGTTGACATTTTCACAGAATATAAATATCATTACAATATAATTATTAACTTTACATATTATTTTTACGACGTTACGAATTACGACCTGTTATTTTAAGTTTAATTAGTTAATTAACGTTCTTCAAACGAAATAAATTTTTCAGATTTTAAACAAACTGTCACAAAAACAAAATGGCCGCCACAACAAGATGTCTGCTAATAATTCTGAGCGCAGCGTGTATCAGAGGCGATGACATCGACGCGGGGGCCAGGAAGGGAGTCATGCACAAGTTTTTAAGGGTGAGATAAAAAAAGAAAATAGATAGTGTTATCTCATCATCATCATCCAGACCTTAAGAAATCAATACCGACAATGGACAACGGTTTGACATTGCATAGTTCATCTCATTGTTGTATGGTAATGAGGTTCTTATAGTTCTTTAGGTAGGGGGCATCGGTGTCACGTTGCAGAGAGATAAGGAAACCCAATCTTGAGGTCCGGGTTCGAATCCACAAGGACGACATGCCATGTACCAATGAGTATCATAATACTGACAGCTCTCAAACGGTAAAGGAAAACATCGTGAGGAAACCTGCATACGCTGAAGCAAATTCTCATGTGAAATTGAAGTCTACCAATCCATTCAGGATATGCGTGGTGGACTAACGCTCATATACCCTCCTTGAGGGTAGGTCTGTGCCCTGCAGTGAAACGAAGATTGATAATGATGATGATGAATGAGGTTATTCTTCTTTCGTGTCAGCAATAGAGCTTTATCGTATGGTAATCACTCATGCTGTAGTGTAAAGATTAGCCAGTCAGCAATGATCGTATCGAGGCTGACTGCCCTGGATACGCCAGACAATCTGAGGTTTCGTCACTCGGGGAGGCTCTTTCCTTGCAAATTTTAATGAGGTAAAATGACACCATGGCCTGTAACCCCCTTCACCTAAATGCGCCCCGCTCGAATGACCTGTCCCGACTGCCAAGATTCAAAATTATATGGATAGATACATAAACTGCCTTATTGCCAAAACGATGTTATTAACTCATCAAAATCAACGTTGTCGCTGGAACTACCACCCTCATCTCATCATTATCATGTTCTGTTCATGTGCATTACCATTGAGTTTCCCTTGTCATCGTGCTGAAGAGATTTGCCATCCGGTCGTAATGAAGTTTCTGGCTGTAGATATGATGCGGCCAGAAACTGTACAATATAAAAATGATTTTGGCAAAGGTAAAGTAATCTTTACAAGTACTTCGGTTGTCGTGTGACTGATCAAGAAGACCACAGCATTCAGATTAGATGTCGCAATTGAGCAGGCGCGGAATGCATTTTTGAAGATGAACCAATTACTATGTAACCGCTCGCGCTCTCAGCTCTACAGCTTTAGCTTCAGCATAAATGCTGAGTCAAAACCTTTTTTATCGGCGCTATACAGGTCGCACAGTGTCATATTCCAACACCTATACATACCATATGTTGTTGTTTGTTTTTTTTATTGATTGGTCCGTCATGGGAGCTCCCTGTTGCTGCTGCGGCTTTACACGGACCTCCTTATGCGGACTCTGAAATGTTACCTACTGCCTTTGTCTGTCATTGTTTATCCTGTATTGTTCTTGTGAAATAAATGAGTTATCTATCTATCTATCCATCTATCTCTCTCAAGATCTCCACCCGTGTCCGTCTTGTTAAGGTGTTACGTATTCGCCATCCTCCTGTAAGGTGTTGAATCCTGGACACTCACTCAAACCATGTGCAAACGACTTAAGGCTTTTGAGATGTGTGTATACAAGAGGATGTTGAAGATATCATGGACGAACAGAATTAGCTACGAGGTGTTCCTGCAGATGATGAACAAGAGAGTAGAAATCCTAAAAACTATAAAAACTCGGAAATTACAGTACCTTGGTCACATTATAAGAAGTGATAAATAACAACTTCTCCAGATTATTCTGCAGGGGCAAAATTTTGAGAAGACGAATGACTGATAGAAGAAGGACATCCTGGCTTAAAAACCTGTGTGAATGGTTCGATGTGGACACAACCTCACTGTTCAGGGCTGCAGTCTCCAGGGTCCGAATAGCCCTATTGATAGCCAACCACCGATAGGAGATGGCACCCCAAGAAGAAGAAGAAAGCAATATTCTATCCTATCTTATCTTATCTTATCTAGTATTCCAAATATCGTTTACAGGAGATGGTGAATCAAAATCAAGCAGATACATTAAATCTACCAGCAAATGCTTCGTCCATCAGAGAAAATATCACTGATACGTTTAGGTGAGTTTTGTTAATTATTTATTTATTATTTCCTACTGTACACACGGCGGAACATCAAGCTATACAAAACCAACATAAGCTGGCAGCGCGACGCTATACGTTACTCGACCTACGCGCGGCCAGCTTATGTTGGTTTTGTATAGCTTGATGTGTCGCCGTGTGTACATCACAGAATATAGGTATTTGTACAAACTACGTACAGAAGTTTCACTTCCACACAATGCGCATTTAACGTTGATAGCGTTGGGCACGAAACCTATGATACTCTACTAACTATAACGTTTTTTGAGGACATGACCATCAATCTGAACAACTTTCTCATCATCATCATCTCAGTCGATGGACGTTCACTGCTGGACATAGGCCTCCCCCAAGGATCGCCATAACGACCGGTCTGCCCTCATCCAACGGGTTCCCGTCGCCTTCACCAGGTCGTCGGTCCACTGTGTGAGTCAAAAGGGCAATGGAGAGGGCTATGCTCGGAGTTTCCCTGCGAGATCGAATCTGAACTTTCTCTATAATTAAAAATAGTCAAATAACGCAATGAGACTAACAACTAAATCGCCAAAAAAACAACTGTTTCATACAAAGCTGTAAACCTACCAGGATACTTTCCCATTTTTTCGTCGCCGTGACTCCGAGCTACCCGTCTATCGTTTCAAATCAATTTGAACCTTATCCATTAAAAGTAAGATTCAAAATGCAAAGTAAAATATAGCACCGAACATGCTCCTCCGGCCGCTGCGCGCCGCTGCTCTTTCGGTGTACATTGACCCTTAGTTCTAATGCTCAAATTATTCTCTTTTTACCTCAACAGCTGTGAAAATCGTACATATGGGTACTACGCGGACGTAGACAACGAATGCCAAGTGTTCCACGTATGTCTTACGTCACAGAGCGCGTCTGGACGTAACACGACGTATCGCTGGAGCTTCATCTGTCCTAATGAGACTATTTTTAACCAGGTAATGTTATATTTGCGCTTATTGAGAAGTAAATGTGGTGCAGCGTTGCCAGACGGACGTGCCGATTTTGGCAGGACGCGGGCGGACGTCCTGATTTTTAGCCCAAAATTGAATGTCCCGCGCGGGACAGGCCTAGTCCCGCTTTTCGGGAATTACTCATCCAATTCAATCTGGATCTAATCTGCGCAGAGTTCTTCAACTAAGTTAAGTGTATTAAAGAAAAAAATGAAACTTTAAAAGAAGTTAAATCTTCAGAGAAATATAATTATTAAAATACGTTTTCTATGGCTATCTACATCATTGCAAACTTAGTGTGAAACTCAGATAAAACTACTGTTTATTTAAGTTTTTTTTATTATGTCCCGCTTTCGACGAAAGAATCCCGCTTTTTTACTCAAAATGTTTCTGAAACCCGCTTTACCCGAAAAAAATCTGGTAACGCTGATGTGGTGTACCTGTGATGGATAAATTGAAAAATAGTGTAATTAGAGAACATTGTGGTCTAAAAGGATGTAGTGATAAAGATAGAGAAAGGTATGTTGAGATGGTTTGGTCATATGGAAAGAATGGATGATAACAGATTGACCAGAGCAATCTATATAAGGCAAGCGTAAGTAGAAATGTTGGAAGGGGACGGCCTAGACGTACACATACGGACCAAATTGGCGACGTGCCTAAAAAGGGCCAGGTCAGCTATACCTGAAACCGACGAGCATGCATGAAAGGACTTATGAATGTGGAGGAAGCTAGAGAGGTTTGTCTGGATTGTAGCAGGTGGCTTTCCGTTGTCTCTGTCTACCCCAGTGGGAGAAAGGCGTGAGAATATGTATGGTATGTATGTAATAATGTAGCCAGTTAAATATGAATATCTTGGACATTGGCACACAAATTATCTGCACGGCTAGCATGCCAAAAATTCAAAAGGGTGAGAGAACCCATCAATATGAACAACTTTTACTATGGGATCAACTATGAGATCCAAAAAAAATATCGGCTCCTCCATACATTTTGCGCGGTAGGAATTTAATGTTAGTATGAGATAGCTGTTTTGTTTTGATATCTCTTATTTAGTCCCATAGTAAAAGTTGTTCATACATACGACTTGAACAACTTTCACTATGGATATGGAGCCAATTTTGAAACCGAGAAAAAAATCTACTTTTTCAACAAAACAGTTTTTTTTTTCTTTTCGATGCTGTCTCCATAGTGAAAGTTGTTCAGTTTAGTGGACTAAACCACCCCTTTTAAATATTAATAGGGTGTTTTGTTACACCTTGTATGATTTAACCTCACTTTAAGGGTAGGCCTGTGACTGTGCCTCTGTAGTGGGCATTATAGAAGCTGATGATGATGACATTATTCTTTATTTCCAGGAAGTCCTAACTTGCACCAGACCACGCGACTCCATCCCCTGCGAAGACTCTCCCATGTTTTACCACCTTAACGATGACATTGGAAAAACAAATGAAACTGAAACTTCTTCCGATACAAATAAAGATCAAGCTAAGAACAAAAGAAAACCTATTAGGAAACAAAATTTGATTGTAGAAACATTAATGAAAGAAGTCGTTAAGAAAATTGAAAAAGATGATTTGAAAATGGATGACGGAATTGATATGACTAATACAGAAATGGATGAAGATAAAATTGAGTTCGCCAATGAAGATATGAATGGACATCTGATCCCAGTTCTCATTGAAGAAGTTAAAACAGAAATAGATGAAGAAAAGCCAGAAATAATGAAAGAGAATGAGAGCGAAATTGAATTGGAAGATGTAAGATTGGCGTCCGAAAGGAGTCTGAAAAGAAAAGGAAGAAAGATCAGTAGAGGCAGTTTTAGGTTTAAAGCTGACGTGTAAGAAAGAAATAGTAATAGGATTCAGAGCTCACATATAAAACTAGTTCTAATTAGTGACATGTACAATGTAAATAATTAAGTTACATATTAAGTTGTAGTACTTAAATAAAGTTAATTGAATCTCTTTGCGATTTTTTAGACAGGTGTATTTTGAAGTATGTTTCTAGGAATTATATGACCTGATCCTTCCACTTTCTGCCACCTACTAGTATCTCCAAATAAAATTTACATTGCTACAGTAATTTGTTGAGTAGCTGCAGCAAAAGAACACCACGATGACAAGTCCAACTCGATGACAATGCCATCGACATGACAGAAGAAGAAGCAAGAACCGTTTTTTTTTGTGATCCTCTAGTACCAACTCTTTCTTCTGGTGTAAATCCACATTGGGCACGCATTGTGGACTAACGCCCATACACCCTCAACAAAAGAATACCAGGGTGAATCTTCAGAGCGTTTGTACGCGCTAATTTATCCGACCGAACATGTTCATCTCGTTTAATAAAAAAGTCATACCTACCACATGTCATGTCAGTCATATTCCTTTTCTTAAGAGGAAAGGTGGTCTGCAAGAAATATGAAGAATAGGTTTTTAACAGATCTAATTGCTGTTCCCGCACAACCGAGCTACCAGTGAGCAAGATACAACTGCAGCTCAGACTGACTTAATGGCCACCCCACTTAATGGCAATTAAAATATTTAACGCCATCCCTAATGAAATTTAAAAAATAGAGACAAAGAAATCTTTTGCACAAAAATTAAAATGCTTCCCCATCTCAAAAAGTTACTACAACATTAATGATTTTTTCCAGGACAACAATGTTCTTATATTTTAGGCTCTTGACGTTAACGTCGACATCTCTATTACTTAAATTAATAATTATATTATGTATTGTAATAAAACTATCAAACCCTCTGCAATTATATTGCCATGCCCTAACAGGGCGTCACAATAATTAAATAATTCTTGTGTTACACGCACTTCATTATTGTGATACTGCAAATAAATACTGATTACTGACTTTACTGACATAAAATATCACGATTTCATATTCCTCTGTTTCCGTCTCTAAGACTAAACCAATTTTAACACTGAACACAGCGATAAAACTCAGAAATTTTTCGTCATTTTCGAAGACTCCACAGGGCATGTTCCTGTGTTTTGTTTTTTCCATTGCAGTGGTGAAAAATATTTGCTCTAGTGTCAGGAAACAGGGGAATACTTTTGTACGGACTAAACGGAACCCGCCTTACCTATTAAATACAAGATGGAAATGTTAGGCCGGATAAATTCGGGCGTTCAAACCCTCTGAAGATTACTAACAAACATATACCAGACAAAAGACCAAACATATAACAAATTATATACCAGATTTTAAGTCAGATAATAAGATATCAAACAAAAAAAGTTTCATCAAAATCGGTTCAGTAGTTTTTGCGTGATGCTCGTTCAAACTAACAAACACACAAACAAACAAATAAACAGACAGACAAAAAATCCATAAATTGATGATATGGACACCTAAAAACCATATCGTAACTTTTTTTTTGTTATAATCTTCAATGTACAGACAAACTTCCTGTTACAATTTTATAATAGTTTAGATTAAATTCTGTTTGTATTTTGACAAATTACTTTTATAAGTACCTACCTAACGAAGTAAATCTTTGTATTGCATGTATAAGTAGTACCTACAAAATTGTCCTCTGATTGATGTAACTGTACTGTTTATGTTGCACTTCCGGATAAACCTCCGATGGTTTTTGGAAGTTAAATTGTCCAAATCTTTGTAATTTTTCTTACAATAAATAAATAAAAAAAACCCATCAACAATAACGAACACTCTCACATGACTCTTTAGCTATGAATAGTCAACTTATACTACCTATGCATCAACTGATTATGCCAAAACAAAAAAAAATTAAATATCGCATTAAAATTATTTACTGATTAACTTACATTCTAAGAAACATCGATTAAAAACTAGTGTTTTAAAGCCAAGAAATTAATTTCCTTATTCATCTTATCACTGTTACTAATTCAAAATTTCTACGCTTAATTTAAAATTAACTAGTTTTCCAATCAACTATTTTCTTCCATTATTTGAGAAAACAGCATAACGTTAAAATGACCTAAATTTTATAACAAACATAATGTATTTTATATTTTTTCTTGCCTGCATCGTTACATGCAGTTTTGCGGAAGACAGTGAAAGCAACGAAGCTAAATATATAGATTTATTGCCCGAACATGAAAAGAAAGAATTTCTTGATAAAATAGCTAGAAGAATATTTGAAGAGGTGCAAGCTAAAGGTGGAAAAAATGAGACTAGTGGTGAAATATCTGATGCAAAACTTGACGCCCAAAAGGAGTACGTAGCAAAACTGCTTCAAGAAGAATCTAAGAGTATAAGAAGAACAGAAAAAAATAACCTAGAAGATAAAGACACGCAAACATCTGATATCAGTAAAGAGAAAGAAACTAAACCAAGTACGAATGAAGATGACAAAATTGATTTAACTTTACGTGAAGGTAGACGAAGTAAAAGGAACAAAAGCAAAGAATCGAGCGAGGAAAGAGAAAAGAATACCGAAACTACTAAAATTCCTGAAAACATTTCTGTCGAAATAGCTGTTAAAAATAAAAATGAACCGAAATCTAATGAAGTAAAAACGGAAGTCAAATCGGATTCCGGCGAAAAAATACCAGTCAAAGTAGTATACGATGGTACCAGTAAAAGAATTGAAGACACGACTAAAACAGCCTTGGGGACAGAAAATAACACGTCCATAGATACCAATAAATCACATAGAGAAATATCAGAACTTTCTCCAGAAGAAAGCAAAGACTCTGACTCCATTGAACCTTCAAAAGTTGAATCTGCTATAGTAGAAAATGAATCGACTACAGCACAAAGTGTAACTGAGAAAAGTGATGTCAAAACAGGTATCACAGAAAGAATTTATGAACCGATTCAAAGTGAAGATACTTCATCTGACAGCGAAAATAAATCTCAAGTTGACTCTAATGTTAAATCGAGTAATGAAAGCTCATCAGCTGAAAAAACTAAAGAAGATACTACAGTTGCTGAACCAAATTTGATCCATGAAGAAACAAATGTCACAAAAACTTCACAAGATAAGGTAAGTAATACTACCCAAGTGGAACAGCCAACAGTACGGACTCCAGTTTTAAGAACAGGAAAAGGCAATGAACCTAAACCTAAGAGTGTTGATAGTAAAAACGATAATGAAGCAACAAGAAGAAACTACGAAGTATTTACTACTACATCCAAAGCAAACTCAGAAGAAACAACAAGTAAAGATTCCAATGATAATTTTGAAACTACGTCAGATTCTAAAGTTTTCGATACAACCAAAGATAAAGGTAAAAAAGAAAGTTTAAGACACGGATTTTATGAAAACAGTGCCGAAACACAAATTGAAGATACAAAGCTGTTTCACGAAATACAATCTCGTTACAATAAAGATAAAGTGCAACATTACGAAGTGTATGAAATCAGTAAGTATCATATTTGACACTTACTCATAAGTTAATAAGTAAGAGTAGTAAAAAGTATCAGACTTGAGCCACTGCAAACGGGAGACAGCAATAAGAAATTGTTGACTAAATAAGTCAACTCCAGAGATAATTTATGGCAGAATTGAAGACCCCGCCGCAAAAATACCAATTAAATAGCAATCAAGAAATAAAAGAGGAACTTAAAACCATTGTACTGAAACTATGACCTAGTTTGCTTCCAGTAATTACCTAGGCTTACGCTTGACTTGCCTAATGCGAAGTGTAGGTGAAGCCGAGGATCACCCACAAACCCTGTTGATTATATTAACTAGAAAACCGACGCAGATGGGAACTAACCCAAGGCAATAGTATATGCCTGACTGAAACAAACATTACTAATTTCAGCTCCAGACAAAGTTAAACCAGTTGTTAAACAAGAAAGAAAATTAAAACCAATTGAAAGACACCTACCACTACAGAAAGACCATCCATATTATGTTCCTGTATACAACTATGCTCCCAACAAGGCATACTACAGGCTGAGTATGTAACAATGCTTATACCACAGATAGCCCAGTCATTTTACGGTTTGACCCGGAACTAATTAAATATTGATTTTTTTCTGGTATACAGGGTGTAAGTGACAGCCTAGCAAATACTGTCAAACTGAACAACTTTCAACATCAAACTGAACAACTTTCACTATGGAGCCTACCTCAGGAGACGCGAAAAAAAAATCAGCTCTTCCATACATTTAAGTCGGGTAGGTACAGCAGTTTTGTATGGGACAGCAGTTCTGATTTTTATTCGCGTTTCCTGAGGTAGGCTCCATAGTGAAAGTTGTTCAGTTTGATGGTCTGAGTTCACCGTGATAGATTGATCCCATATACGCATATTAATGACCATAATATTGATACCAACGTATAAACGTAATTTTGGTAAGGAACACTAAAAATATTGCTTCGGTGTACACACCTAAAATTTTCTTGTCCCTCTTAAAATAATGAGCATAATTACTTATACATAAATACGTCGTATTATTATTTGCGAAGGTAAAGCTTTTATATCGTCAAATTAAAAAGAACAGAAACAGTATTTCAGTTTCAGTTTCAGTATTTGCTAAGCTGTCACTTACACCCTGTATAATTTAAGAGCCAATTTGAGCCTAGAACTAAACTTAAATAAAATAAAAAATGGCGTCAGCAACAGCTCCACATTTAAAATTTAGCATTTATCTCGTTCTTTAAAACCTGACGGTAACATTTTATTTAAAACAATTCGCTAAATACAATCGTGTAACTTGGTGTAATTAAAATACATAGGTACTCTAAAGAAAAACTTCAAATATTAAATACCGTATAAGAGTGTGAGATGTGAGAGAATTTCTTCCGGAAGGTTTATGTGTAGGTACTTAGTATTGTAGATCCCACCCGGGCGAAATGGGGGTGGGTCACTAGTATCAAATAAACGTTACTTATTTCAGGCCCAGGCACAGGATCATTCCCTCAACTAGATAGAAAATTAAAACCAGTTGGTAGAAACTCTCCAGTACAAGGACATCCACATTACATTCCTGTATACAACTATGCTCCTAACAATGCCTTCTTCAATCCTTACAATCGTCTTGGACCCAACTTTGCCGATGAAACCCATGAAACGAGATACGAAGAACAAGTCAGAGGAACCCAAAAACATCTCAGAGGAAGCCAGAAAACTAAAGGTGCCAAAAAAGAAAGCTTAAACAATAATGTTAAAATAGAATTTGATTTATCGAAATATGTCGAGCCGGCAAAAATAAAACAACAATCATTTACAGATTATCATTTCCAAGATTACTACGATATGGACTTTTATTTTGGCAGAGATGGTGCAAGAAAAAAGCAGCGGATATCAAAACAATATCGTTATCAAGAATCTAAAAGCGAAGAAAAACGTAATAATATATTTCCTAACTCAAACGAACCGAATCATCCCAGAAACAAATCCCCCTATAAGGACCAGTTAAGTGCAGTTAGACAAATAATGTATGAAAATAAAATATTTGGTCACATACCTATGCAACAATTGTTGTCAACTACAACAAAAAAACCAAGAAATACTAAAACCACCGTTACCGAAACCGATTTAGAGAGTAACAGTTCGTCAACAACAGAACAACCAGCCTATAGAGAAGGTAAATCTCGAGGATATCCCGAATTTGGACTTTATGACTGGTTTTCCAGATCAAAACATGACCAATCAAGCTATGACCAATCAAGTAGAGAGTATAACTACCAACAAAAACTTAAACGCCCATACAATAATCCCATCACCTTTGATTACTACTTCGGTACGGATGAAGCAAAGAGATCACAATCAGACCAGGTTATCAAATATTCTGAAAAAATTAACGAAGATGCGAAAGAAAAGAGATATCTATTTGGCAGTTCAGACCCTGCTGATCTCTTACCGACTTTGGAAAAGTTACAGTCTTTTAAAGTCAAAAGAACTAATGAAGATTTGGACCATTACTTCAAAGTATTAAAGGATATGATTGATGGTAATAGTAAGGCTCTGAATCAATACGATTGGTTGAGGACAACTGTTGACGTAAGATCGGCTTTGAAGAAATTAAGTGATCTATCGTAAGTACATTGTGTTTAAAGTAATTTTAATGAAGTACACACGGCGACACATCAAGCTATATAAAACCAAAATAAGCTAGCCTTGCGTAGGTCGAGTAACGTATATATACGTAACGTATACGAGCAGCTTATTTTGGTTTTGTATAGCTTGATGTGTCGCCGTGTGTACAACATTCAGTACCACCAGGGTAACCAGGGTAGCCATCATAGCCCAAATAATAGCTAAACTAAAGTGGCAATGCGCAATCAGAACCGATGGTCGATGGGGCCTACTAGTTCTCGACTGGCGGCCGCATACTAGAAAGCGCAGCGTGGGCAGGGCCTCTACAAAGTTGACCGATGACCTGGTGAAGGTGGCGGGAACCCGTTGGATGAGGGCAGCACAAGACCAACCGTTGTGGCGATCCTTGAGGGAGGTCTATGTCCAGCAGTGGACGTCTATCAGCTGATATAATGCTGATGAGTGATGCCAATTACAACATTCAGTAAAAGCAGAGTTGAACAAGGATAGTGATAAAAACACTAGGTTCATTATATTCATTTGAAAACCTTTTTGAAAATACTGCAGCAAGATGCCCTAAAGACTTCAAAGAATAAATAGGCAGTAATATATCTGTCAATCACTTACTTTGTGTTGACAGAGTAAGGCGTTGTCCTAATTTTCCATTCGTTTGCACTATTGTGCTTTTTATTTAGTTGATCACGCGATCAAACAATTATTTAAGTCTTTTTCAAACATAATTATTATTGATGTTGTACCGTAATGATTTGTTTTCCCACAGCCAGCTAGTAAAATCCAACGCTAAAATCCATCCAGCAGACATGGAACTATTCAAATACATTCTTTACCTACACAAAACTACTCGAAGTAGTTTAAAAGGAAACGAAAATGATGAACATTCTTTAATACCTGCAGTAATAGTTAAGAGAGGATTACTACCGAGGAATAAGCACCCTGGCCACAGGTTGATAACAATGAAAGGAAAAATGAATAGAGTTTGGTTGAGGAAGGTCGCAGGAAATACTGAATTTCGAAAAGATATAAGGAATTTTGACGAGTTTTTGTCCGATCTTGGATCAGGAATGTATGAGGTGAGAGTGGTATTTTTTCTATTATAATAATAAACTGCAGCGGGCAGCTTGTGATGAGCTGTTAGTCAGAGGTGACACCAGGGACCCGATTCTCCAGAGGGCTCTAATTGATTTGGCCCTCACCTCTGCCTACTTGCTCTGATCGGCCAGCCTGGAGAAGAGTCAGAGTTGGAAGAGCGGAACCTATGCTCCAGGTTGGAAGTGTAAAATGTCATAACACCGGGGCCTGCTGACTGGTGCGCTAAGCACCGAGATTTGGCGCCCGCAGACTCACCTCTCTACAACGTTAGCCGCTCAGTAATTGCTGCCAACTTATAGCTCCTTGCGAGCGGCCATTTTTGGGGGCCCATCAAATGAGTTGGCGAATTACTGTCTGTCATTTCTGACAAACCAGAGACATTTGTAACGGCAGGCGTCCCGAATCATTTTTCCAGTTATTCCAAATCACCAGGTTCACCTCAATAACCCTAGTGATTTTCTGTCCTTCTCAAATTAGTCTTTGCGCCAAGCGTAGTCTGTCTATGAGTGTATTTGCATAATTCATTTAGGGATAGATTCACGACTGGTGTATCCCATTGCCTTTAAATAAAAGGTGCTTCTACGTGTTGGAACTGTGTCGAAGCAGGCCTTCCAAAGGTCCGGCCTTTAATGATTTCCAAAATACTTATTTATTTCAATTACCTCTATTCTTTTAAATTTTCAGCTTCACAACGCAATAAAACACATTGCTTTGATTACAAAGTACAATAATCAACGATGGTATATAAATCTAAAAGAACTATATCTAGCAAAAGCTACTAAGAAAGATCTACTAGGGCTACTTCTACACTTTTCTACTTCAAGACTAATAACTCTTCTAGAAGTAAGCTATAATAACGGCTTAGAAAATGGCTTCTTCGAATATATGGAGAAGAATATGGATGAAGTAAGACAAGCGACAGAAGAATTTCTTTTCGTGATAAGAATTTTAAATGATTTTAATGAAAATTATTGATATTTTTGTTGTTTCCTTTTCTTAATTAATTTTAGTGTCGTACCTAGTAGTTAAGACACAATAGCATGCCACCCCCGAGAAACTGAGAAAAATAGGGTTGGTAAATGTTGCTTTGTCGTGCGTGGCATGCAACAGGGAACTCAAGGTGCTGGCGGAAAAGAGACAGGACTCCACTGACAAGACTGTTCACTATTCAACTCCACTGTTCTTGATAATATACGATAAGTTACAAAAAATCGTTACACTGTAAGTAGTTTAGAATAGACTAACAAACTAAACATAGGATTGTTGCTAACCTTGACAAGAAGAAGATAGTAAAAGTAATATAAGAGGACACTGCAAGCTAAACAAACACCTACACAGAATGGAGCTTGTAGATTCACCCACTTGCAGATTCTGCTGTGAAGCAGAGGAAACGCCCATACACCTCCTCTGCGAATGCGAAGTGCTCATTCACAGCAGAAGTCGCCATCTAGGTGGATACATAATAACACCTACTGACATTAGGGACCTTCCCTCCAAAAGCATAACACGGTTCATGAAGTCCGTGGGCCTAGGAAATGACCTTTAGGTCTAGGGTGACAGCTACAATAGATCTATCCAGGTCGCAGTAGCTTTTGGTCATCGACCAAGCCCTTATAACCAAATAATAATAATAATAATAAAAATAGTAATATTCCTAGACTTGGCTAAGGCATTTGACACAGTCTCTGCACCGCTCTTACTGGACAAAGTCGAGAAATTGGGAATTCGTGATACCCAACTTAAATTATTCAAGGACTACGTGTCTAATACGCAACAAAGAGTGAGGGACCCTCACTCTCCCTGAGGGTTGGCGAACGTAATATAAGTACTGACTTACCAATACGGGGTACCGCAAGGCAGTGTACTGGTCGCCACGCTCTTTCTTGCCTTTATTAATTACCTATGTAATCTTCTGATATCAAATGGAAAAATTGTAACCTTCGCCGACGATACTGCACTATTTTTTCACTGTTACTCATGGAAACAGGTTAATGATTCTGCACGAACTGTTTTCAATGAGGTATATTCCTGGCTCATAGATAATGCCCTGACACTTAATGTTGAAAAAACGACCTATACATACCTTTCTCAAAGTGCAATTTTTTTTTAGTTTTATCGATTTGTCTCCACAGTGAAAGTTGTTCAGTTTGATGGTCTAAGCCACCCCATTAAATATTACTTGGGTCTATTGTTACACCCTGCATAAAGAATAATACGTATTTGTCCAACTGCGAGATAATCAATCAAATATACTTTATTTTACAATAAAATATAAGCAGTAAATACAGAGAAACGATACAAGGGGTACATAAAAAGACGGTCTTAATTGTTGCGGTAAGCAAAAAAAAAACTAAAACAAATACACAACAAACATTTTAATATACAATACTTACTATGTACTATTCAATTAATTATTGTCTTATTATCAAAAAATCACAAACACTATTTGGTACTTTAAGGCTTTAAAACCAAAATAAAAATACTTATAACTTTATTATAAATAAATATAATGTACAACGCCCTATACAGACTTACATACATAATTAATACTTTGATATTATTGTACTTATTTATTATGTAAATATTTTACAATAACAATTTTGATTTTAAGACCAGTGTTGCCAGCTAGATCTTGTCAAAAGTAACCGTTCGGTGTGAAAAGTAACTTTTCACATTTTTTTTCAGTAATAAGGTATTAAAAGTTGAAAGACAGATGTTGGTTGTATTAACTTAAAGAAATACAAATAATTTAGTAGCGTTTTCCATTTCAAGCTGCATTTTCCATCCGATTAATTGATCGAGCGAGTAAGTGAGACGCTTTAGTCATTTGTAATTTGGTGTCAGATTTGGTATACATTCGTGCGAGAGAGAAAAAACGTGTTTTTAGGAGTTGCACTCACTACGTTACGAAAGTTTTGCATTATAAAACATTGCAAAAAATATGAAAAAGCGTTTCGTTTCATGGAAAAATAATAATTTTAAAATTGGTTATATAAATTCTGAAAAATCACCAAACGTATCCTTTTGAATCGTGCAACCTACAAGTTACCTGACAGAGCTAAAAATCACCTAAAAGGTTACAAAAGTAACCTTCTGGCAACACTGTTTAAGACAACAAAGGGCTAAAATGTATTGATGTACACACGGCGACACATCAAGCTATACAAAACCAACATAAGCTGACCGCGCGTAGATCGAGTAACGTATAACGTCGCACGGCCGGCTTATGTTGGTTTTGTAAAGCTTGATGTGTCGCCGTGCGTACCTAGTATCTTTTTGGAATCAGCTCACGAAGCCCTTTAGTTTGATACCCCACACGATATGCTTTAGAATACAACCAGAAGAAGACATACAATGTTTTGGGCCACAATACATCATAAAGGCAATGTGAAAACTATAGGAACATCCTTGTGACCTCCTACGCATATTTTGCAATCGAAATCCTCATAGATACTGCTCTACAGGGTGAAATTTATGTCATTCATCTTCCCATCAAACTGAACAAATTTTATTATGGGAGCAAACCGAGTCGTCGAAGTGTCGAACTGCAGATTTTTTTTCTCCGTTCGGTTTGCTTCCATTGTAAAAGCTGGGGTTAGTTTTTACGGATGCTAATGATATCAATTTCATCCTGTATGAGCACAATGTCACTACTAGTTTGCTTCTCTGATTTTTCTACCAAACAAATAGCGAAGGTCGTTTCGTTTTCGTTAGTTCTACATATTATAACAACAGTTTTCTGAAACTATGATATGTATCAACAAATAGATACCTAGTTAAATAAACAAATTAATTGTAATAGAAAGAAACAAAGAAAACTAACATAAAATATAATCTAATTACAAAATAATGTTTTCTTTGGGAATCCATTTTCATAAATATCTGTTTTGGGAATGTGTAAGTACTTACCACTATTTTCACTAAAATATTATGGTCTTTCGCTTCTTCTTCGTATCGTGTCGACTTCAAATCCTGAACAAAGTCGCTAAATAGTACCTTGCCAGAATCGGGCAACCGATACGCTGAGATACAAAGACGTTTTTTTTCTTTTTATACAAGGTCTAACAAAATCAGGTCAAACAATTTTAAGGGGATGATCAGACCATCAAACTGAACCACTTTCTCTATGGGACCAATATCGAAATCGCAAAAAAAAAATCTGCTGTCCCATACATTTAGGTCGAGTAGGTTTGTATGGAACAGCTGATTTTTTTTCGCGATTTCGATTATGGTCTCATAGAGAAAGTTGTTCAGTTTCATGGTCTGATCATCCCCTTAAAATAGTTTCACCTAGTTAGACCTTATATTTAAAAACCAGATTTTTTTTCCTGTTTGTTTAGACTACATTGAAGATTTTTGCTATATAACGGATAAAAATACTAGGTAT
Organism: Agonopterix arenella; assembly: GCA_927399405.1. Taxonomy (NCBI): domain Eukaryota; kingdom Metazoa; phylum Arthropoda; class Insecta; order Lepidoptera; family Depressariidae; genus Agonopterix; species Agonopterix arenella. The sequence goes on along the minus strand of OV656716.1, from coordinate 1,393,782 downwards.
GATATTAAAATTAATAAGTATAAAATTATGCCTCGGTCTCTAAATCAGCTTCGATTTCTTCTGGAGTCCTCAAATCTATGGCGAATCTCTTCTTTAAACTCGGAGGCCTATCGTCCAGCTCTGGAAAAGAAGAAAAACATTATTTTTGCATCCACAACTGCGGACAAGAGCACAAGAGTACGGTTGAATCGAAAAAGCGGATTATAAATTTTTGAGGCTTGCAATCTGAGTACTAATATAACGTAAGACGTAAATATGCAGTCCTCGGTCTGAACTACTTATTCGCGACTTTTGGAGTTGATACGACGGGTCCAGATGCCCGCCGGAAGCTGTTCAAAGAAATAGCTTCTAGGTTGATCGACGTTACAGGTGATAGGAAGGCTGTCGCGTACCTCGGACAGTACCCTACCTTATTATTATTATTAGGGGGGGTTTTTGGGCCTTGACAGGCTTGCTGAGCCTGTGTCACGTAGACCATCGCTGGTCCTTTGTGAACGCCCTTTTTTAAAGTTCCTTACCAATCCCCACTGCGGCCAGAAAACGCAGTAGATTCAATTCATAGGGATAGTTTGTATCTCATCTGGTGACAGAACCTGCCTACCTAGATGAGTACTACGTTTGTACATCAGGGGGCCACAGTCACATAGGAGGTGCAAAGGAGTCTCCATTTCCTCCTTGCAGAATCTGCAGCCGGTGGTGTGACTTAGTTTCAGTGTGTGCATGTGCTTATTTAATTTGCAGTGGCCTGTGAGTGACCTTGCTACTGTACAAATTTGATCTTTGCTGAGGGCAAGGAGACCGTTCGCAAGTTTGCGATTGTAGCCTTTGATAAGTGCTTTAGAGTGGCCCATGCCTGGTGCCCTACCTTACCGCAGCAGCTTTGATGAGGTGTTTTATCTGTAGTTGGTGTCCGTTCTATTCATAATCGGACACCAACCGATGAAATTTATGAAAGATTGAACTCCACCACCTTGTTCATTTGCATTTTCCTTTAGTACTCTGGTTTTCTTTATTTTTTTTTAATTTTAGTTGTTATGGTCTGTGCTTTGTTCATTATTTTCTCATTTGTGGTTAAATAAAATAACACCTTTGATTATCAAAATCCAAATAATTAAGTTGTGCATAGATCAAATTTATATCTACCAAACCTTGTCCTTCGTGATGTCAACATAATTTAAGAAAACATAAATATTACATACAAACAAATACTCATGCCACTATCCCACAGGGGTAGGCAGAGACTACGGTTCGCCACACACTATGATTCTGACATACTTCTCTCGCCACATCCACTTTCATACATCTCTTCATGCACTTCCAGTGGTTAAGGGTGCTACGCACTTGTCCTTTTCGGAGAAGACCATTTATTTAATTAGATAAAGATTTCTAACCCGTTTTAATTGAATACTATTAATACAACAATAATAAGAAAAAAAAAACAAAAGAAAACATGTCATACCAGGAGTTGCTTGCATTTCTTTCACTCTCCTGGAATAGTCCTGGAAAGCTGCTGCTAGCGAGTACGTCAATCGTCTCGCTGCGTTTCTGAAATTGTAAGATAATTCCATTAGCCAACTAACAAAGTAGGTCTTGGCCTCCGAAATAAAAGAGCACCACTTTTCCCGATCCTGCACGAACTCTCGTCAGAAGCTCGCCTGGCTTGAAGCTCACACAGCTCAGCCCTCACTACGTCACTCCAGCGATACCTGGAGCGACACACTGGACGTCGGCCAGTAGGATAGACAACTAGTTATTACTCGCCACTTCATCTACTTGGAATTTTTAATGCTTATTTCCTTACTCAGGGTTCAAGCTATCTGTATACCAAATTTCATTCAAATTGGTGCACCGGTTTAAGGGTTGCATCTGAAAACGTAACAGACAAACGGAGAGACATTCGCATTTTATAATATTAGTATGACTAATCAGATAAATCAGGTATACTAGGTGTACAAAAATGGATCACTAACTTTATCTAGGTCAAATTACATGTTATCTGAAACATTTTGCAATACTACACTGTGGGATACTCTTTATTTGTAAACTGGTCTTACTCCATGTTACATATAGATAAGATACTGTCAATCCGTTAAGATAACATTCCTGAGATGACTTCGTAATGCATCATGATGAATTGAGTTTCATAAAGATTGATAATCCTACAGAAGTACTATTTTTGAATCATGAGATTCAAAATCGTGTTTGAAATCGAGTTTTTGTACGTAAATGTATGTCTAATGTGACATCCACTGCTGGTCATAGGCCTCACCCAAGGATCGCCACAACGATCGGTCCTTCGCTGCCCTCATCCAACGGGTTCCCGCCGCCTTCACCAGGTCTTCGGCTGCTTACCCACGCTGCGCTTTGCAGCAGTCGCCATTCGAAAACTCTTTGGCCCCATCAGTCATCGGTTTTGCGAGTAATGTGCCCCGTCCTTGGCAGGGGGTGCAAAAAACCTTCATGATAATAAAAAAAAAAGGTGTCTTACCTTGACTCACAAACGAAAGCGTGACACTCAAAAGGATTTAACCCTTTCACGTCCGCATTGTCCTTGACGATAATCATTGAAAACACCCTTGTATACACCAGGTCCTGCAAATTTAATAAATCATGATCAGCCTTCATAAATAAAAATTTAATTCTAAGCTGACTGATTAATTTAATTCTACAGAGACCGCTTTATTAGAAAAGCAGTCAGGATATTTTAAATGCATAAGTGTACACGATAAACGCAGATGCATTCTCTTGTCCTAAACCTCCTAAATCTGATGGAATCTGATTGGATTGATGGTCATAGTCAAAGTTGATTTTGTAAATTATTGTTTACCTGTACTCCATAAGAGATGGACTCGATATTGAAGAACACAGACATGTGTTCGAACTCGTCTCGCTTGCCATGATTGATAGTCTCCAGGTGAACACCGTCCACTGTGATCATCAGCTTCACTATTGGCAGGATTTGACCTGGAAACAGAAAAAAATATTATTTTTACGGCTGAATGACGAAGAAAACTCATCTCCTTTTCCCTTTTTATAGGGTTTGTTAACCTCATAAAAAGAACAAAAGTCACCCAAAGCGGAGCTTTGCTCGAAGTTTCCCAGCGAAATCGAATCAGAGATGAAGAAATTAGCAGAAGAACCAGGGAAGCCGTCCCAGCGAAATCCTGCCTGAAGAACTGCTAAACTAAAGTTGTAATTCACGGGGTACATTGCTCGCAAAACAGAAGGCCGATCCCCATCAGCCTTCTGTTTTGCGAGCAATGTACGAAGAGTTTTCGAGTGGCGATCGCGTATCGGAAAGCGCAGCGTTTGATAGGCCCCACACGAGGTGGACCGACGTCCTGGTGAAGGTGGCGGGAATTTGGGCAGCGCAGCACCAGCCGTTGTGACGACGCTTGAGGGCAATGTCCAGCAGTGGACGTCTATCGTCTGGGATGATGATGATTAAGATGAAGGTAACATGCTAGCATGTAACGCTGGTGGGCAAATTTCTTTACCACGATATCGAATCAAACTCAGACTGCTATTGACACGACAGAAGACCATAAACTCACCAGGAGGTAATGCCTTAGCACCGGCTACCATTAGGTCGACCGGTTTCCTCGTGTGTTTGATGCCCCATAGTCCTCTCGCGTCGCTCTGCCCGAGGTATTTGACCTGGAATTGAGGAAGAGAGTTCGTTTTTAGTTCTCATCTCTGATATCATCATAGGAGTTGAGATTAGCCACTAAACCAGCACGACTTGAGAAGAGATTGTATTTGAAATGTATTGTTTGCCGTGTGGTTTCAGCTTAAAATAGATTACCCTATTTCTTCCCGTGGTTGGCGTATGAGCTGACTAAGGGATATTAGGGAGACGAGTGTCTTATGGTATTTATGGGCGAAAGGCTAGCCACCAATAATTGATAAGATACAGAGAAAGATACAAGATAAAATAGTGTGTAAAGTTGTAATTCTTCTTCTGTTCGTGTCAATTGTTCTACTATTTCTATATTTTATTGGCCAGATATTCGATGAACCTGACAGCGTCTAGTGTAGCTTTATTGAGGTCCTCTCTCATGCTGGTGTTTGGGAACAACGGGCTACTGCCAACTACTGTTGCACCATCGACTGGATAGGTTCGCCGCAATCGCACTGCATTAGGCCAGGTACCCAGGGTCCCTGTACCCCCAGATGCATAAACTTTATCTGCAACGGCCAACTTAAGTGCGAAGCCGATTTAAGGACTTCCATACTGGCCATTGCAGATTATGCCCGGGAGGTAGATATTCCTATGGGTAAATAAATTCTGTTGCTGGTGCTGGTGGTGGTACCCTTTCCTTCCACAGAGTGCATCTAGTGACAGATCGTCAATTATAGCCGACATTGAGGCGAGCTTGTTGGAATTGGTGGCTATATATGGATGTTGTAATTATCACAACTTTACACATCATTTTATCTTGAAATATGCTAAAAGTAAGCCTTTTTACAATTCCTGCAAGACAGCTGGCAGTTAAAGTGTAGATTCTGATTTTCATAGAAAAACAATGAAAAAGTAAGTGCTGTAATCACTTTTCCATACAAATGATTTCGGGGGGGGGGGGGGGGGGGGGGGACGGGACTCACCTATCCCCCCCCCCCCTGGATGCGAGTCTAGGAACACTTATAGTTACGGTAGTAATTATAGTCCTCTGTGCTTATGGTTTCTTTCTGTATGTATGCCCCACCTCAATTTCTTTCTCATTTTTGCACCCATGGAAACAAAATTTTGCACGATTACAGATAATAACACAAAATAAATGTGATTTTAAGTAATTTAAAATATAAAATTGTTTCAAAAATTTCTTGTATTTATTATGTCAAAGGACATGCATTCAATTGATCTAAATTCATATAAATATAACAATAAATTAGCAGCATAACGTATGCGCAGGAGGCCCTATAGATCATCGCGTGACGTCACTTCCGCCGGACAACATGGCCGACCCCGTTACAATTAAATTACATTCCATTGTGCATTTTAAACGGAATGTACTTTATTGGTTCAATAAGAAACAGTTAATACGTAAACTCACGACTATTTATTCTTTAGGGGTGGCCAGAAACGCTGTCATCATCATTGTCATCAGCCTATGCAGGTTGTAAGGAAAATTAATCTTTAAACATACTCGGATAGAGTCTGTGGTTTAAAGGTTAATTTTTCAATTATCAAACTGAACAACATTTACTATGGGAGCAAACCTACTAGAAGAACAAAAAAATCTGTTGTTCCATACGTTAGTGTAGGTATTGCAGTTTAGTATGGAACAATTTTGTTTTTGCGTTGACAGTTTTGCTTTCATAGTAAAAGTTATTCAGTTTGATGGGTAGAGTATGCGGTTTAAAGGTTAATGATACTTTTCCCAACACCTTAATTATGCGGATGGTTTTTTAAGAGGACCTTCAGATCATCCAACTAGAGTACGAAACTAGAGTAACAAACGAGTACATTGACTTTTTAACAACAAACATAAATACCACCTATGAAGAACTTTTCCTATTGGAGCAAACCGATCGGAGCAAAAAAAGAATCAGCTGTTCCATACTAAACTGCACCCGCCGCCGCTGCCTACTCGACTTAAATGTATGCAACAGATGATTTCTTTTCTGCTCTGGGAGTGCGATTTTTGAATCTCATACGTTGAACTCAGCAGTTGAAAATGTATTGGAGACACGCATCTTTCTACTGCTGATTTGACTTTCAAAAATTGCACTCCTTGAGTATGATTTTTGAAAGTCAAATCATAAGTAGAATGATGCATATCTCCATAGTAATTTTGACATTTTCAACAACAAAATTTGGGATTCAGTAGAATTGACGTGTCGGGCAATTTAGGATTATATCGAAATGTACCGGAAGCGTATTATACCTACGTATTAGGTACTAAGTAGCCTTTGCTCGTGACTTATTCTGCTTGAATTTTGGATACGAACTTTGGTTAATGCAGGTTCCAACTTAATTTTTAAGGGGATGATCACAGTATCATATTGAACAACTTTCTCTATAGGACCAACATTGAACATACATATATTTTTGTTCATTTAAATTTGGTTAAAAATTTCAAACTCATGTTTCTTTTTATACCTCCAAGTTTGGAATTGAATTTTAAAAAATTCTCACATAGCCCTAATTGGACCATTCCAAGTAACAAGACCATAATTATTTAATTCTCTCATGGTTTGTCCGGTATTTTTGTGTTCCACAGAGTCTGTAATTTCTCTATTCATTGAAAAAAAAAACCTTCAATTCGTGTCGTGACTGCATGATCACTAAAACTCAAACCGAATAGAAAGTGACATCAAAACACGAATCGTTATTTAAGGTTAACGTTACACAACCATCCTTTAGATATTTTAATGATTAATTAAACTATTGTGATGTTGAAGCTATACGTGTTAAATGGATAAGAAAGAAAGAAAGAAAAATTATTTATTTGATAATAGTTTTGGGATGGACCATAGACGCTTATGCACAAAGCAGAGACAAAAAAACAGACTAGACCGATTAGACCGATTGATTTGCTGTCAACTATAGAGGATTTCTATTTTGTAGCTCTGAAGCACGTTATCAGATCTTTGCCAAATTAAAATCGGACCAATTTAGAGGTAACTCCTTCAGAACAAAAAACGATTATGCAAATCGGTCAAGAAATGCCGAAGGTATCGCTTAACATACAAACATACCAAAAAAATATAGACTTGTGGGGACTTGCTACAGATGTCAGCACCCACAAGTTATAGCAAAGATGCCAACAGATGGCGATACCGTCGCTCTCGGAAATATGCTCCATACAAAGATAACGTTCACAGTGAATACTTAACTCGTAACTTACCACAAATAAGGTTCAAAATCGAATGCAAGACATACATCGCGCAAGAGAAATAATAACAGAGATTCGATACACATACAAGGTGCAACTAAGAACTGTTGGACCACGGCCGGTCCCCAGGCTTCACACATAGCCTGGTGGAAGATCTTCCCTTTTCAATGGAGGAACATTCCCAGTAGCACCTCCATAGAGGAATTGAGAACCTCCTCCTTTTTTGAAGTCGGTTAAATTTGAAAACCTAGTAGACAGAGAGCCATGGAGCGTGCCATGCAATATAGGTGTAATAGAATACATTTTATTTAATGATTAAATGTAGGTACAGTAGTACCAGGTTTATAAGTCTTACCGATGTACCTGCGCAGTTGACAAATTTTAATAGCGCGCGAAATTATATTCACCAATCAGGATGCGCCATCTTCAATCCGTTTACGCTATTGGCCAATTTGTTTTCGCGCCCTTTCCGCTGCTATCCGACTTTTAACCCTTTGATTACTAAATGACTTCGGGTTTTGTCGGGGACACGGCCCTGCTCTGCGCAAACGAAGATTGACGAGCGGATTTATTTTCCTAGTCGTACTGTAATTACTTGATTTAGTATGGACTCAGCTGTAGATACAAACTTTTACAGATGTTTTGGCATTGATTAAACCTTTGCAGGCATTTACACAAAGCAACACAATTATACTGCAGTATGAGACTCAATAGATTTATCATTTTCATTATAAATCACCAGGTACTTTCCTGCCGTCAACATGTATGACGTCACTTGATTTGATACCGTGTTATCTCATCTACATTATCTGATATAATTAACTATTGTGCACTTTACCGTGTCTGTCTGCAATATATTAAGTGCAGAATGGACGAAGAGTCATTTCTTTAGATCTAAATTTAGGCATGCATTGTGATAAATGATAATGTTTTTTAAATGCAACGAAGGATTCCTTTGTTTTTCGTTGTTGTCGATAAAAACATGTACCTAGTTTATATTTAGATAATAATGGATGACGACTCCGTGCTTCGTATAACACGTTAAGCCGTTGGTCCCGGCTAGACCAGAGATAGTAATCTCTGGTGATAGTTAGTCGTTAAATAAAACCGCTTTCAAAAAAACTAAAAAGTTAAAAAATAATATTGCATCCGATGACTTTTTCGTTCGCATCATAAGAACATTAATTTGTTTTATTGAAGTCGCTGTCAAGCCGGTACGATTCGCGACAGGGCTTGCATTAGGTTTTTGGCTTGGCTTGACACCGACTTCAATAAAGCAAATTAATGTTCTTATGATGCGAACGAAAAAGTCATCGGATGCAATTTTTGAAATTTTTGCTCCGATCCGTTTGCTCCCATACTGAAAGTTGTTCAGTTTGATGGGTAGACTCTTAGTTTCAAAGGACGCTAATGATATCAATTTCACCCTGTATACGTCCTACTGCAGGGCACAGGCTTACCCTCAAGGAAGGCTTATTGGCGTTGGTCCACCACGCGTGCCCAACTGCGAATAACTTCTAATTTAGTGCCAACTACAATAAGTACGTTTAATTAGAGTAACCCTTCTGTAATTTTCCTACATTACATATTGCGTATGTTAATATTAACCTTGTTACTAAACAGAGTTACAAAGCGGAACTGATTTCTAAACTATATTTGATGGTTATTTATGTTATGATATGATTAATAAGGACTAAAATAAATAGCGGTCAGCACAAGCTTCGTCAAAAACAAAGATACAGAAACAGAAATGAAGTCAGAACACGCTTCGTCAAAATTATGATATGAAATACAAGCTCACACTCAGTTGCAGAAACGCTCATTAGAGTAGAGAGCCCAGGCGCACCGCGGGATTTTTTGTTGACATCCGACATATCCGCACCAAGCGCCTTTCAGCCCCTTTACCCGCACATTCGAACTTCGCAATTGCGTGAACATTTTCGTTCCAATGTCAGCTCTATTACAATGAAGTTAGGAACGAAACAGTGGCGATATATCGAACATCGAAAGTCCGGGTACAGGGCCTGATTCTTTTATAATGCGCACAACCAAGGAGTGGAATGCCCTGCCTGCGTCAGTATTTCCGAGCGCTTACAACCCGAATTCCTTTAAAGTACGAGTGAATAGGCTTCTTCTGGGTTAGCTCGCTACATCTTCGACGCCATCTTCGTCCTGAGGACTGGATTGAGATCAAGAGCAAACCCATACGGAATAAAAAAAATACTCCGTTAAATCTCTTGCTAGCTTTTACTATGTCGACAAGACAAAAAGTGACAGCAAGAGATTTAATGGAGGCAGCGTTGCCACGTTGAATTGCTATGGCTAGCCTTTGCACCAGAAATGACCTGGAACGGGGGTCACAATTTAGCTCACTCAGGCGATGGCCAACCTCCGCAACGGAGGACTTATATCCGACACACACAAACGGAATTGCGAATCAGAATTGTGATTTTGTTTATGATTTGACAGGTCCGCAATTCCGAACGGAATTGTGGAAGAGAAAAGTCCATATGAAATCGTTATCCTGATTCAGGATTACGGATTGCAATTCCGGATGTGTGGTGGGCCTTAAACAGCAATATCAATAAATGTGACCCATCTATAATATCTTTGAGGAATGGTGAAGAAAAACATCGTAAGGAAACTTGCATATGCTGAAAAAGACATTCTGATGCGTCTGTGAAGTCTACCAATCCGCATTGTGCACACGTGGTGGACTAAAATACGTCCTCCTTGAGGGTAGGCGTGGGTTATAGAGGGTGAGGGTGGGGCGAGTAGGTGGGACATATTATAGACTGATGATGATGGACATCGGGGCCCTTTCAAACCCTTGGCATTTTACCAGTCCTGCTACTCAGTGGTAAATTTTTTTTTATATCTTCCGAAACATCAGATTTACATCCAAGCAAAGTAACAAGTAACCAACATTATTTTGTAATAATCACGTGAAAAAGATTTAAACAAAAATTACTCAGTCACGCGCACTGTATGGGAACCACAATTACAACACGACCAAGGGGTTAATGACATTGTACTAATGTCAAATAATTTGACCACCACAGATTACGGTCTGACCGGTGCGGCGCGGGCGCTTAGGGAAAAACTAATGTAATATAGTGGCAATGGACTTACTACCTACCCTACATACTCACGACCATAATCCCCTTCGGGGTGGACAGAAACATTGCTACAACTACCATTTGTCTGGCATGCGCAAAGGTTGCCCTTTGCCCACAAATACGCTGCATAAGAAATCCATATCCCTTAGTCGCCTCGTACGACGAAGACAGGCTGACGATGAAACTCATTCTTACCTGAAATGAAATAGGCAGATCGTCGACATTGACAGGTCCTTCGTTCTCAGCCATTTTGAATCTTAATGAAATTCGCTATAAGTCACATAATCGTTTGTAATTTTGGTTATTTATCTTCTTGCCATCCGATGTTGCGTTGAAGTCATTGTTTGTTTACCTGAAAACAAAGAAATATATATTAGGCGTCTATATCGAAGAAGATATAGGTATATTATATGTGCCATACATTTTGATTGAATACGTTTGCGCAGTGGGAATATTTGTACCCGAGTCATGGATGTTTGTATCTATAAGTCATCATAATACAAGTCCGGGCTAGATTCTGGTACTTTAAATGTGACTAGATAATTTGTGTGACAATGTACAAGTGTTGTATGAAAGGAAATATTGGTACAGGTTGGGGACATAAAAAAAGTAGCCAGAATCTACTAGAATCTATGAAAAATGTACTTGTATTGATCTAGAGAAAGAGAAAGCAAAAGAGGTATCTCAGGATCGCGAAGAATGGAGATCCATGGTCTTTGCCTACCCCTATAGCCAATGTCCACTTCTTCAGGCGAAAATTTATGGGTGTAGAAAGGGTTCAATTTATTTAGGCCCATAAATGGTAACGTTTATTTATGGTATTAAACTCAAAAAACATAATTTAATGTAATCGGACGAAAGATTAGGTAAAAATGCAAAAGGAATTATGAAATCAATAAAAAATCGAACCGTTTTGACTTTTTAAAGATATAATGTATTTTTCAACACACTTGCTCATAAAATGGCCCTTATTTCACCGCAATTAGGCACATAATGACACCTATAATCAAACTGTGACTTTTTCATTACTATTATTCACAAGGGAGTTATAGGTTTTTTATAGTAGGTATCTAAACTTCTTGGTTGAGTTCTTGAGTTGCTTTGTTCTTAAAAAAGTTTCGATACAAAAAAGATCATATTCAATAGTACAAATAAATTCTCTAAATAAACTTTTTATTTACTAAATAAAATGATTTTTTATTATTATTTTCTTCACATGTGTGTTGAAAAACGTCGTATGATACACGTGTGTATTGATGATTACCGTCCTCGGCTCTCTCAGCGGTAATCACCAACATTACACACTTGTACCAAAATGTACTATTAATTTACAACATAATAGAACAACGGATAGAAAAAACCAAACAAACAGAAAAAAAAAAAACACCTAGGCTACTTAAAGGTAAAAAATGTCCTTTAAAGCCCCTAGGCTTTGGGGGCTCGGGGCAGAGTGCCTAGGAGGCTGGCAGCGTTGCCTCTTTGGATCGCAAGGCTGATCCTTTGACTTTTTTGCTAAGAATCTTTTTCCCTGTTATAACGGCACATGTAAAGCATTGCGTGTATAGGAACGCCTTAAATGTTGATACGAAAATAAAAGACAAGATGTGCGCCAACAGCGATTATATACGCGACACTCCGTTTAGATGAGGTATAGCTAATATTACCACTATAATCTAGATTATGAGAAACAAATCGACTTGAGTTCCTATACACCAACTATACGCTAACATTCTTTGGGGGCCTCTTTCCGATAGCTGGGGAAATTATCTTCTTTGTAACAGGATCTATTCTATTTTTTGTTGTATAATGGCGGTTCCTTGATGATTCCGCCAGTGTCAAGTGTTTATGGGAGAATCTATCCCAATCTCAGGGATTCCTTTTGGTCAACAACAAGAAGAGATTGAGGATCGCGGAGCCTCGTGGCAGGCAAAAACGCGGCGCGCGAAATCCACGCGAGACGAGTGCTCGGGTCAGAACCTGCAACGTGACTTCTTTAACTGGATCTTAGTCCATTATGCTTATATATAATTATGTGAGTATTCTGTCTCCAACATGTCTTTTTGTTAGTTTTATGTAACTAGAACATTCAAGGTCCTTTCTTATCACTTCTTTATCTTCGTATATCTTTATTGGAGCTTGTGTCTATACACTTTATGTCATTTAAATAGAGTTCAAATTACGAAGTCAAAATCTATTATAATGTTGTTTGTAGAAATTGCAATCTCTTTGTTTAAACAGTTTGTTATTTTAATTGATATCTCGAAGATATAATTTATAATGGGGATGGATATTTAATGAAACCATTATCTTCTGAGAGTGTTGTACTAGGCAATTAAGGGTTTAGTTTCTTATGCAGTATTTGTGTGTGCGATAGACTAGGCATCTATTACAACTTTTTAAATAGTATATTTTATTGTATTTTTTTACGTTGTACATTTTGTTTTGTTTAAAAGATATGTGTTGTAGAGTTTCTGGTCGCATCTTTTCTACAGCAAAACACCTTCCGACGCGGTGTGTCAAAAATGACGTCAGAAAGGGTGAAATTGATATCATTAACACCCTTTTAAACTAAGAATCTACCCATCAAACTGAACAACTTTTACTATAGGAGCAAACCGATTCAGAGCAAAAAAAATCAGCTGTTGCATACATTTAAGTCGAGTAGGCATTGCAGTTTAGTATGGAACAGCTGATTTTTTGTCGCTCCGACCGGTTTGCTCCCATAGTAAATGTTGTTCAGTTTGATGGGTAGACTCTTAGCTTAAGGGGATGATAATGATATCAAATTCACCCTGTATATAGTGTTTAAAAGAATGCTATTGATAAAAATTTCAAACATTGTGATATTATTTTGAAAAAAAAATGTTTATTTTGAGTTTGAACTTTACCATTTTATCTTCAATCTGATTCAATATTACAGGTTTATTTAACTAAATCAAAAGAAGAAGGGGAGTTCAACCATCCATGACGTCACGGGGGTGAATCCCGCCCTTTGGTTGTAGGGGTAAATGTCAAGGGTGAACTTAATGATGAATATGGTACAGCTTTCGATATTATAGCATTAAAATTATCGTTGATCTCTCTCCGATCTTCAACGATCGTTCACCATTTTGTGATGGATGTTTTTTTTTATTTGGTCAGTTACTATTGTTGATGTAAGCAAATGTATGTTTTACTTTTTAACTCTCTTTAAGATATTTTAGGTCAATGACCGTTTTTCATTTGGTTTTTAGGGGATGGATAGATGGTGCTACAGAATAAAGGTCTGTGCGAATAAAGGTCAAAATTTGAAAAAGGGTTTCTTTAAAATAATAAAGATGGAAAAGATGATCAAAAAGATGCCGACGAATCTTTTGATGGAATATTTCATTATTTGCTAATCATTTTGATCGAAAATTTGAAACTGTTTACTTCTGACATGGTTGTATGGGTTCGATCCCTTGGCCTTAAAAAAATGGCATGCACATTCTTGACAGAATCTCACGAACGTCACTATGGAGCAATAAACATGCCATCTGTTGAGTTTTTTAGGAACTAAAATTTAAAAAGAAAAGAAAAACGCTCATTAATGTGTAGAGAACCCCAAGTGATTGTTGAATAAAAAAATCTATGTTCATGTCATAGCGGTTCCCTACGCATTAATGACACACTAAAATATCTCAAAGAGAGTTGAAAAGTAAAACATACATTTGCTTAAATCAACAATAATAACCGACCGAATTATTTTTCACTTTTTAATTGTTTGTTTTTGGCGTTGGGGTTTTCATTTAATTTGTAATTTAATGTTATTTCGTAAGTTTTAAAGTTACTTACTGCTGCTGAACCGATTTTCATGAAACGAAGCTCGCAAAAAGCTTCCTATTAAAAAAAAATCGGTCCACCCGTTTGGGAGCTACAGACAGACAGACCGACATAGGCGTCAAACTTATAACACTTTTTGCGTTGGGGTTTAAAAACAATCCTGGACACCACACAAATATATAAGGTCTAACAAAATTAGGTGAAACCATTTTAAGGGGATGATCAGACCATCAAACTGAACAACTTTCTCTATGGGACCAATATTGAAATCGCGGAAAAAAATCTGCTGTCCCATACATTCAGGTCGAGTAGGTTTGTATGGAGCAGCTGATTTTTTTTTCGCGATTTCAATATTGGTCCCATACAGAAAATTGTTCAGTTCGATGGTCTGATCATCCCCTTAAAATAGTTTCACCTAATTTTGTTAGACCTTATATATTATAATATACGAATAAAGAAAATTATCGATCAAGGTCAAACATATTTGCTATCACCGACACCACCTTGAAGCCACAATTTTAAGATTAGAATTAGAATAACACCTGCCAAATCTTCCGTCCTGCTCTTCTCTATGGGTAACATTTTGGGGGAAGTGACAGTTGGATCGGCCGTTAAACAAAACAGGTGAGCAGACGCATGTTTAAAAAAAAAATTGAGTTCCTTGCTTCCGACGATCGATGTAGATTGAACGCATTGTGCGGTCGCTTAAAAAGGACAGTGAATCCATAGATAATTAAAGTCCAACAAAGTGAACAACTTTCTCTATGGGACTAAGACGTTAATAGCGAAAAAATCTGTTGTTCCACCACCACAGATTAAAGAGGTTATGAAGATTTTATAGGAGTCTTCTTTCTAATCGTGTGGGCAGCGCCCTGGTGTCAGAGTTTTTTCAGACCGCCTTACGGCCTCTGACGTGGTTACAAGTACTACCACCAGAGATGGTAGCCGGGATCAGAAGCACGGAATCATCTTTCTTTTCAGACAATCAGGAGATTCAACCTGCAATGTCCTAACCAACTGAGGAAAAACGCGCAAAGTGACATATCACTAGGTGTCCCCAGTGGGAATCGAACCCACGACCTCCGTGTCGAGAGCCCAATGCTCATAACCATTAGACCACGGAGGCAGTTTGGTGGAGTAAAACGTTATCACTTTTTGTATGGCAATTGGGAGCTATTCCTTGATGACTATGGAAACATAATTATAGTATCTAATCTAATCTAAACTATTGTAAAACTGTAACAGGAAGTTTATCTGTACGTTGAAGATATTAACAAAAAAAAAGTTACGATATGGTTTTTAGGTATCCCTGATTCCATATCACCAATTTTTGGATTTTTTGTCTGTCTGTTTGTTTGAACGAGCATCACGCATAAACTAATGAACCGATTTTGATGAAACTTTTTTGTTTGATACCTAATTATCTGACTTAAAATCTGATATATAATTTGTGCGGACAAAGTCGCGGGTTAACGCTCGTAGTCACTGTAACTCACATCCTGGGCCGGTACAGTAACTTTCTAAACAATTTGACCATCAAATTGACCATCGTATCATTATGATACGAGATTGCAGTGAAAGTTAGAGGCTTTTATGTATGACATTGTTTTCTAAACCATTGTCACTTTAAATAAATGGTTAATAATGCTATACTGATATCAAAATACTACTACATCAGGTTATAATACAGACTGTCAGTTGCACGTACGCTCATTAAAGATAATCATCCATTAAATCTCATGCTGTCACTTTTTGTTTTGTTGACATAATAATTGCATTGTACGGTAGCAAGACGTGGACATTGACTAAACGAGATCGAGATAGGCTGGAAGGTTTTGAGATGTGGCGTTGGAGGCGAATGGAGGGGATAAGTTGGACGGAGCGCATAACAAATGAAGAGGTGCTAAGAATGGTTAAAGAAAAGAGAAACATTTTTAAAAAAATCGAAAACCGGGAAAAATGATCGGACACTTGATACGAAACGACAATTTCTTTAAAACCATACTGGAAGGGAAGATACAGGGGAAGAGAGGCAGAGGAAGACCTAGACAGAGTTATCTGGCCCAAGTGAAGGAAAAGGTTGATGTCGTATCGTATCAAGAACTCAAGAGACTAGCGGAAAGGAGACAGGATTGGCGAAAACTCCACCGACAAGAGCGTAGCTCTTAAATAAGATGATGATGATGACATTTTAAAAGCTAGCAAGAGATTTATTCGACGACTATCTTTGCAACAAAACACTCTAGGAAGGCCCACCACACACATCCGGAATAAACCTGATTCGGAATTAGTTCCGTATGGAGTGTTGCCGCTTTCAGATACTTTTTCACTAGATCTAGTAATGGCACATTTTAAAGATTTAAGTCATATCACACAAGCTATTTTTGAAGGTAGGCGTTGACGGAACGATACTGTATTGTGACGGTGCAGTTGCGACGTCGTTGCGGCATAGTTGCGAAATCGCCTACGCTCAAAAACCGCTTGTGTGATAATTGTTCATGCCATTTTGTATGCAGATTGTTAAAACTATCGATAGTCTATTGATATAGTTGCATAATATTGAAATAAAATATAAAAATCATCATCGTAACGTCATGCTCACGACCTCATCACATGATAATAAATTATCATGTATAGAAATTGTTTGTTACGTTTTAATAAATACCTAAGAATACAATCCCCGATCCCCGTCCAGGCCGACTCGTACCAATGAGTTTTTCGGAATTTATGTACGATTTATAACACCACTGGCTTTTCGGTGAAGGAAAACATCGTGAGGAAACCTGCATGCTTCAATTTCGAGGTATGTATTGTACCTACTGTCCATTTACAAGTGGCGACGGGCTCACTCCCCGTCACACTGGGCAGAGTTCGGCACTATATAGTGAAACGTGGATGTTCTGAGGTCCCAGAATATCTCTGACTACCCCCTCGGGGAATATAGTCGTGAGCATACGCTTATGCTAAAAATACAATTGTCATTTGATTTGGCATTTCAAACATTTTTATTTTTGGAATTTTCTATACAGCACTAGTATTTTTTGTAACCATAGTTGACAACACTGAATTTCGAATCAGGTTCATTCCGGATGTGTGTGGTGGGCCTAATACTTAAGAGGTGTCAGACCATCAAACTGAACAACTCTCACGATAGAGACAACATCGAAATCACGAAAAAAAATCGACGAGAGTTGAATTTTTTCCCATTCCCACAGGAAAATGTCTATTTTGGGTTATCCCAAAAAGACATTTTCCTGTGGGAATTTCTCGTGGTTATCCACAGACTAAAAAACATAGGTGATTTTGCAATCCCTTTCCTAATTTTCAGAGGTGGTTCAGGAGTGATATTTTTGAAACTCATTCTTTGAACTCAGTAGTAGAAAATGTCAATATTACTATGGAGATATGCATCTTTCTACTGCTGATTTGACTTTCAAAAATCACAACTTTCAATTGTATTTTAATTGTACTTTGTATATTTTGTTTTGTTAAAAAGATGTGTGTTGTAGAGTTTCTGGCCGCATCTTCTCTCAACGGAACACCTTCCGACGCGGTGGTAGATTCAAAAAATGACGTCAAAAAGCTATCTATGTGATATTATTTTGAATAAAAAATTTTTAATTTTGAATTTTTTGAATTTCACAATCCTGACCCTCTAGCATGATTTCTCTACTTGGGCGCGACTCGGCCTTTTTCCACACTACAAGTCGCGGCGAGCGCGGCTTTCGCTCTCCGAAAAGCGCGGGAACAGGTTATTTTGTATGCAGCAAAGGTGCGTCGAGTGCGTGTAGAGAAATCATACTAGACATGCAGGAGTGCGATTTTTGAAATATATTTTCAACTGCTGAGTATCAAAAATCGTTCTCCCTGAACTTTTACTATTTGAACAAATCAGAAATCGCTAAAAAAAACAGCTGTTCCATACTGCCATACCTACTATACACAAATGTTTGAAACTGCAGATTTTTTTTTAATTTCACGTTTGCTCCCATAGTAAAATTATTAATGGTCTGAACAAACCCTGAATATTTGAAATTGTTCAAAATCACCATCAGTCTATTACAAAACTGATAGGTAGGTATTACTTCTGTAAATAAAAGACAACCCCAGCACCCGCGGCATGACGGCGCGATACCTATCTATCGCACCCTACCTCTCTTTCTTTTTGCGCGCGAAAGAACGAGCCAGCAGGCGCGATATAACGTTTATCGAGGAGCCATGCCGCGGGCGCTGGTTTCCAAAGCAACTTAGGCCACCAGTGTATATGAAACTACAGGGTGAAATTGATATCATTAGCATACTTTTAAGCTAAGAGTCTACCCCTCAAACTGAACAACTTTTACGATGGGAGTAAACCGATCGGAGCAAAAAAAAAATGAACTAAATGTATGGGACAAAAAACAACGCGAACAAAGTCACGGGCACATCTAGTTCTCATAATGTAGTTGACAGTTATTTTGATGTTAAGTTATATAAAAAGTTTTGAAGATAGAATTTAGGTATAGTCACGATTTTTATTGCGTAGACTTACTTTAAAGAAAAAAAAAACGTAGTGAAATCGTGACATTGATTCCAGTCCATTCATTGACTACTTTTTCTTTTGATTTCTTTTCTATGTTGTCTAAAAAATTGTAAGAACATACCTAGATACAGCTTCGTATGGTAGGTGGTATAATGTCAACAATATTTAAAATTCGTTATTTTTAGAATAAACAAAAACATTAGTGTATTACAACGTGTTAATGAATTAACGCAAGAATTGAAAGCAGTTTGTTTAGAATCAAGAGCAGAATCGAATTACCATGGTTTAAAATTTACTGTACCCGATGTCAACCCTTACTTACTACCAAAACAAGATTATTAAAATGTATCCATGAGTACGTTAGCGCTTTCATTCATTGCAAACGTTAAACTCAAACGTTAAAACGTTGAAACGTTATTCAAGGCATATTGCCAGTCGTTCTACACGTGCAGCCTGTGGGTCAGTTACACGCAGAAGTCGCTCAGTGCGCTGCGCTTGCAATACAATAATGGGCTGAGGATGTTGTTGGGGCTGCCTCGTTTCTGCAGCGCATCGGGCATGTTTGCGGCGGCGCGAGTAGATAGCTTTGCAGCCATCATACGCAAACGAGCCGCCTCCGTGCTGCGCAGGGTACGGCGCAGCACCAACACCCTCCTCGAGCCCATTGCAGAGCAGTTCCAATGTCCCATCATTGGGCATTGTGTCTAGGCCCCATTTTGTTAATGTTAAATAAGTGGTAAAAAATGTCGTCACTAACATAGTTTTAAGTCATTGTTACTAACACTATGGATCTATGATCTGCAATAAAATAAATGAATATGAATATGAATAGCTAAAATGATAACAAATAATTTTTGCCTCAAAACTTAAAATGCAAATAATTTAAAATTTTAAGTATCGAAATAATGAAATTATTGTTCCAATCTAATTATTTTGTTATAAATCAGTTGGGGTGTATGAGATTTTGCGTTAATTCATTAACACGTTGTATAATACGGTTTATATAAGGTCTAACGAAATTTTAAGGAGATGCTCAAACCATCAAACTGAACAACTTCCTCTATGGGACCAATAACGAAATCGCGAAAAAAACTGCTGTTCCATGAGACATTTTGGTCGAGTTTGCAGTTTTGTATGGAACAGGGAACAGCAGATTTTTTCTCTCGTGATTTCGACGTTGGCCCCATAGATAATCTTTTTCAGTTTAATGGTCTGTTCATCCCTTTAAAAAACATTCAGCATATTAAGGTGGTTTCAGTACATACAAAAGTTTGACGCACAATACGCGTAGATGGAATTAATAAAAGTAATATTTTATATATGGAAAAATAGTTTAGAAAATATAGTTGCGTCACAAATAACATTTGCAATTTACAAAATAATTACGAAGTTATAAAGCTTTTGAAATTAAATTAAATTAAATTAAGTAAGCTAATATAGTCGTGAATGTTTATTACACACAGAAACAATCTCACATGCTCTTTCTTTTGTTAAACAATATTTATGTTGACACAACTGTTGTGATGTATGGACTATGACGTAATAACGGTAAAGGAAAACATCACGAGGAAACCTGCATACGCTGAAGAAGAAATTGTTGAAAAGTCTACCAATCCCGGTGGTGAATCAAATCAAACATAAGCTGGCCGCGCGTTATACATTACTCTACCTACGCGCGACCAGCATGGCTAGCATGCCACCCAAGACAAAACGTTTAAACGAGAAAAACGTCGTGCGCGCTCTTTTTGGCGTAACTAAAATAATAAAGATGGAGGCACTTCTCGATTTTTGTCGTTTTCTCGGGGGTGGCATGCGAGGCCTACAGTAGGCCTACGGTGGCATGCTAGCCGTGCTGGAGCGCGATTTTTGAAACTGTCAAAATTATTATTGAGATATGATAAAAAGTCGCCACTCGAGAACTTTTCGGCCCCATCGGCCATCGGTTCTGCGAGCAATGTGCGCCGCCCACTGCCACTTTAGTTTAGCAATACTTTGGGCTATGTCAGTTACTCTGGTTCTTCTGCGGATCTCTTCATTTCTGATTCGATCTTGCAGGGAAACTCCGAGCATAGCCCTCTCTATTGCCCTTTGGGTGACTTTCAGCCTTTTTATGAGGCCTTGAGTGAACGACCACGTCTCAGTTCCATATGTCATCTGGCAACACACATTGATCGAAGACTTTCGTTTTAAGACACTGCGGTATTTGAGACGTGAATATACTACGTAGCTTCCCGAACGCTGCCCAGCCGAGTTGGATTCGACGGTTGATCTCTTTCTCGAAGTTGGACCTACCTAACTGAATAGTTTGTCCCAGGTAAACATAATCGTCAACAACTTCAAGCGCAGAG
The DNA here is from genome assembly GCA_927399405.1 of Agonopterix arenella. Classification (NCBI taxonomy): domain Eukaryota; kingdom Metazoa; phylum Arthropoda; class Insecta; order Lepidoptera; family Depressariidae; genus Agonopterix; species Agonopterix arenella. Next base: position 1,373,153 of record OV656716.1, on the reverse strand, counting down.
TTTCCGATCATTACAGGAGTGGGTACAACATGGGCATTTGACATGATCTTCGTTTTGTCCATGTTCATCTTCAGACCAACTCGTTCGGAGGCTCTGCTAAGATCATCGAAAATTCGACTGAGCTCCTCCATAGTCTCCGCCATGATCACTATATCATCGGCGAACCGAACCTTCTTATTCTTGTTATAAATTGTGTTTGTCTATTCTTGGTATGCAAATAAAGAATATTTATATTATCTTATCTTTAGTTTCATTATCTGACAATTTTCCTAACGATAAATGCTAAAGATAAAAAATTTTATTTTCTTAATATTATAGTTAGAGGTAAGTAACTCGTAATTAATTAAAAATCGTGTGAAAAATTACGCGAGGTGACCTCTAGTTCTACGGAAAGGCCACCAGAGTTCGCTCCCATGTTAAATTACAAAGATAACATACAAAGCCTTATCTGGATCTGGCAAGGCGCTAATTTTTCCACGAAAAAAATTCCGATAAGTAATAAAACATTGCAGTTGGCAACAAGGTGTCAGGTTTACAAGCAAATCTAGAATGGTACTCAATTATTTATACGATCGATGATGATGATGATACTATACAGGGTATAACTAAATATATATATTTTTTTTTAATTTTTGTAAATTTAAATCTAATGGGTATTTGCGATTTACTTTTTGTGTTGTGATATGTACAGGCTTGCGTTGCAGATATGTAATAAATTGTATATTATTCTGTACCTGATAATGTTGAATTTAAAATCAAAATTGTAAAAATGTAAAATGTGGAATGCTAAAATGTAAATGTAAATATAAATGTAATGTAATATGGAACCTGGTTCTGAAATAAAGATATATTATTATTATTTATTATTATTATTATAACAAAACACTTTAGTAACATTTGAAGGGGTGGTTAAGACTTAGACCATCAAACTGAACAACTCCTCACTATGGACATTTGAGATCATATGGAGCAAAAATCGAGAAAAATTAAAAAAAAGAGTCGACTCAAATGTCGCCATATTTGTATGTTGGTCTCATATAGTAAGTCCAGTCCAGTTTCATGGTCTGAAATACCTCTTTAAGTATATAACTGATAAGTTTACACCCTGTATAATTAGGCTGATGATGATGACAGGTTTTTAAGGGGATGATCAAGACCTTCAAACTGAACTACTTTCTCTGTACCGAAATAAATATGCTATCTACCATATTTTTGAGTATACATTTGAGTTTTCTATGAAATAACGTGGCACGGGTATTTGAAAAAAATTCACAGATTTCGTGCCTCACACGTCTATCGAGCACATTGGAAATGAATCTACGGAATTCGAAAAAAATATTGTCTCCAAAAGATTAGGCTACAGGGCAAACCCATAAGCCGATCGTCTTTGTTTTAGGCTCAAATTGTAGCTGACTAAATTGTCCAGAGGTGTTTTACTCAAATTTTTGATATCATTCTTCGTTTCCAAAATATCGAGCACCAAAATAAAAAAATCGGAAAAAATTGTTTTTTTTTTCACTATTTCGGCCTTAACTTTTTTGGTTTTTGACTTTTTTAAATAATTCTTTTTGCAATAGGCGTATTTTGAGTCGTTTTTGATAAATATAATATCTTCACAACTCTCCGAGATATAAGGGGATCGCACTTTTTTCGTGAAATCGGGGCATATACTGGAGCGAACGAAAAGACATTTCCGAAAAACAACGACTGTCAAAAGCTAATCTTTTATATGAACAAGTGGATTAAAATTATTATCGATAAAGATATAGTGCTTTTATCGAATCATTAATGAAGCCCGTGGCGCTATCGGTTCTGTTTTCAGGAAATTATGATTTGAGATCGTTGATTAGAAATATTTGCGGTTTCATACAAGCGTCAAACTTGACGTGATTACAAAGCAAACTCTACAGTATACTTAACAAATAATAAAAACAGGCCAAGTGTGAGTCGGTCTCGCGCTAAAGGTTCCGAAAAAAACAAAACTTTTTTTTAAGTTAATATGTTGTGTGGTGGTGTGGTACGGAACCCTCGGTGTGCGAGTAGCCCGACTCGCACTTGACTGGTTTTATTTATTAACACATAATACAATCTCTGTGGTAATTCCATAAGACTATAGTAACGGAACCCTCAGTGTGTGGGTCCAACTCGCACTTGACCAGTTTTTTATTAACGTAACTACGACATTCGTTCTAAGAAAAAGGTTTCAATCTATCATGTATGTGATTTTATCTTAGAACGATCTTATTACTAAACCTAGCTAGGTATATCACAATATCATGATAACAATACATTTTATCTTCACTACCATTATGAAGCCATTATGTGATTTGACAACAGCCTATTAATGTAATTCATTAGATCAGTTATTTAAAAGACTGCTTATTAAAAAAAGTTGCCAGAAACGTATGATATAATGTTCAAACTCATAATAGCCTTTAATACGTCCCACTGCTGGGCATACCCTATCGAAGGGTGTATTTCACATACGCATTAGAATTTCTTCAGCGTATGCAGGTTTCCTTACGATGTTTTCATTCACCGTTTGAGAGCAGTCGGTATTACGTACATAAGTAAGAAAAAAATTCACAGATTTCGTGCCTCACGAGCACATATTGTCTCAAAAAGGTTAGGCTACAGGCAAAACCCTTAACTCGATCATCTTTGTTTTAGGCTCAAATTGTAGCTGACTAAATTGTCCAGAGGAGTTTTGCTCAAATTTTAGATATCATTCCTCGTTTCCAAAATATCGAGCGCCAAAACCAAAAATTCTGGAAAAAAAAATTTTCTCTATGTCGGCCATAACTTTTTTTGTTTTTTACTTTCTCGAATCTCTCTTTTTGTACCTTACAGCTCTCATAAATACGCGTCCTTTGAGCCTTATTTGAATATCATATCTTCACAACTCTCCGAGATATAAGGGAATCGCACTTTTTCGTGAAATCGGAGCCTATACTGGAGCGAACGAAAAGACATGTCAAAACATACGTTCGCGCGGATTCGAACCCAGGCATGTCTGGACTGCAATCGCGGTAAATATTTGGTGATTGAACCGTTATGGAACTACGTACGAACCATAACTTTTGACACATTTGGTATTGCGCTAATCGCGGTACAGGTACAGCCATTAGAGCCGTTTTGACAGATCGCATTGGCTGTCAGTTGCATACAGTTTAGCGCGATGCTGAATTCTGGACAGTTGAATAGTAATTGGATTGCAATGTGATTAGAACTGAAATTGGATAAGAATAGAACTTCGATGTTTTAACTTAGCGCAATCGGGCACCTGGTCTTGGCAATGTTATACTATGTTGCAATGTTACTAATGTTACACGATTTTATTTTATTTTACTTTTTAATTTTCTAAAATATAATAATAAACAGTACCTTAGTTATTTGTCATCTGAGGTCAATGTTTCTCTTTCATTGGGTGAAACGTTTTGTTTTTTTCCTTTTGTGACTGTAAATTACGCATGTTGTGTTCACTTTTAAGTGGTTATGCATTTAGCTTAAGACGTAGTTAAGTATCACAATGATTGTATGAGTGTAATAACGTAAGTGAATCAAATAAATAAATAAATGTAATTCAATATTGTATTTGTAATTGTACTTTGTATATTTTGTTTTGTTTAAAAGATGTGTGTTGTCCCAGTTTCTGGCCGCATCTTCTCTCAACGGAACACCTTCCACGCTTCCTACCAAGTAGCCCAGTCATTTTATGGAGTATTGTCAGGGGTTGGGAGTAATTACTAATTCGACTTTTAAACTGTAACAGGAACCATTAAGTGACAAAAGGACTATATTAAAGTATATTAAAAAAAAATCGATATGCAACATAGAAATCAAAATTATGTCAGCCCTTATCCCAGAAGCCAATGCACTCATTTGACAAAGATTTAAATAATATATATTATTATTTAATATTTATTATTTATTATTTATTTTATTTTATTTTTATTTTATTTTTTTGATTTTTTTAAGATTTTTTTTTTATTTTTTTTTATTTTATTTTGATTTTTTTATTTTTTTTTTGATAAAGTAAATTTTAAAACCAACCAATCAATCAATTATACTTATAGGTATTTATTAGAAAATACGAATGTATTTTTCAAAACCTTCTAAGTATACAAATATATCCACATCATGTTTGTAGTATGTATAATGGTAAAGTATTAAATATGTGCAAAAAAAAAATCTACCATCAGGTTTTTTAGATCGGGAAATCGGGATAATAGCTAAATTTTAAAATTGGAACTGTTGCTGACGTGATTTTTTTTTAATTTTGGTACATTTCTAGGTTCAAATATTGAAAAAAACTTCAATAACTAATTAGTCCCGGCTCAAACCGTAAAATGATGACTGGGCTATAGAGGGAATGTGGGGTTCAGGAAGCAACCTTACTGTATTTAGTACTAGATACTCTTTCTCATATTGTGGCTGTTTTTTTTTCGAGATTTGCTTTTTGTGGCTGTGGCAATAATAGGCATCCCTTACGACACCGGTCTAGGTTGGTGCTATTCTTAGTGGCACCACATGGCATTATGATTAAGAGAATAGGCATCCCTTATGGCACCGGTCTAGGTTGGTGCTATTCTTAGTGGCACCACATGGCATTATGATTAAGAGAATAGGCATCCCTTGTGGCACCGGTCTAGGTTGGTGCTTTTCGAAGTGGCACCACATGGCATTATGATTAAGAGAATAGGCATCCCTTGTGGCACCGGTCTAGGTTGGTGCTATTCGAAGTGGCACCACATGGCATTATGATTAAGAGAATAGGCATGGCATTATGATTAAGAGAATAGGCATCCCTTGTGGCACCGGTCTAGGTTGGTGCTATTCGAAGTGGCACCACATGGCATTATGATTAAGAGAATAGGCATCCCTTATGGCACCGGTCTAGGTTGGTGCTATTCGAAGTGGCACCACATGGCATTATGATTAAGAGAATAGGCATCCCTTATGGCACCGGTCTAGGTTGGTGCTATTCGAAGTGGCACCACATGGCATTATGATTAAGAGAATAGGCATCCCTTATGGCACCGGTCTAGGTTGGTGCTATTCGAAGTGGCACCACATGGCATTATGATTAAGAGAATAGGCATCCCTTATGGCACCGGTCTAGGTTGGTGCTATTCGAAGTGGCACCACATGGCATTATGATTAAGAGAATAGGCATCCCTTATGGCACCGGTCTAGGTTGGTGCTATTCGAAGTGGCACCACATGGCATTATGATTAAGAGAATAGGCATCCCTTGTGGCACCGGTCTAGGTTGGTGCTATTCGAAGTGGCACCACATGGCATTATGATTAAGAGAATAGGCATCCCTTATGGCACCGGTCTAGGTTGGTGCTATTCGAAGTGGCACCACATGGCATTATGATTAAGAGAATAGGCATCCCTTATGGCACCGGTCTAGGTTGGTGCTATTCGAAGTGGCACCACATGGCATTATGATTAAGAGAATAGGCATCCCTTATGGCACCGGTCTAGGTTGGTGCTATTCGAAGTGGCACCACATGGCATTATGATTAAGAGAATACCTTACCGTTGGCGCGCTCCATACAAACGAAGTTTGATTCTATTTTGGATTTTAATCAATTGAAGTGAATGAATTTTTTTAGACACGATCTAGAAACAAATATCTGTTCTTTAAATTTGTCAGATTTCCATTAAAATATACAGGGTCCTTCTTACAATGCTGAACACTTTTTTAAGGGGATGTTCAGACCGTCAAACTGAACAACTTTCTCTATGGGACCAACATTGAAATCGCGAAATAAAAATCAGCTGTTCAATACATTTGGCTCGAGTCGGTTTGCAATTTTGTATGGAGCAGCTGATTTTTTTTCACTATTTTAATGTTGGTCCCATAGAGAAAGTTTTTCAGTTTGATGGTCTGATCATCCCCTTAAAAAAGGGACCCTATATAGTTCGAAATCGCTTCTTAGCGATAACACCTCCTTATTTTGTGCGCATTATAATTTTTTTTCTCTGTATTTTACAGTACGTTTTGGTGTAAAATAAAGTATATTTGTTTGATATTTACATAGTTATCGTGGCTCAAAGTTTTTCATACAAATCTTAAATTAATCCTAGCATCTGAAACTAAGTAGGTATATACAGCGTGTAAGTGACAGCCTAGCAAATACTGAAACGGTGAACTCAGACCATCAAACTGAACAACTTTCACTATGGAGCCTACATCAGGAGACGCGAAGAAAAATCTGCTGTCCCATACAAAACTGCTGTACCTACCCGACTTAAATGAATGGGAGAGCTGATTTTTTTTTCGCGTTTTCTGAAGTAGGCTCCACAGTGAAAGTTGTTCAGTTTGATGGTCTGCGGTCACCGTTTCAGTATTTGCTAGGCTGTCACTTACACCCTGTACAACTGTAACACAGAACAAATGTAAAAGCACAGATATTGGTTTCTAGATTGTTTAAAAAAAAACATTGTCATTAATTGGTTAACATTGCAAATATAATAAATTTTTGTATGGATCACGCCAACGGTAAAATCCATTTAAATAGGTACCCCTACCTATTCCCATAGATAACATAAGATCAAAAAATGAATAGCATCAACCCAGACTGGTGTCCTCAGAGGTGACTTATCGCATTTGACAGTTACAGTAAATGTTCTGACGACACCGAAACTGAATAAAGTCATGAATTTATGTATTGCACTTGACAATATACTATGAACTGATAGTCTAAACTATTATAAAACTGTAACAGAAAGTGTGTCTGTACATACGTTGAAGATATTAACAAAAAAAAGTTACGATATGATTTTTAGGTATCTCTGATTCCATATCACCAATTTTTGGATTTTTAGTCTTTGTCTGTTTGTTTGTGTGTTTGTTTGTTTGAACGAGCATCACGCAAAAACTACAGAACCGATTTTGATGAAACTTTTTTTGTTTGATAGCTTATTATCTGACTTAAAATCTGGTATATAATTTGTGCGGACAAAGTCGCGGGTTATCGCTCGTAACTAATAAAAGATCAAAAAACGAATAGTACCAACCCAAACTGGTGTCGTCAGAGGTGACTTATCGCATTTGACACACAGTAAACATTCTGATGACACCGAAATAGAATAAAGTCACGAATTTATTATTAACCTTGAAAATTTACTATTGTAAACTGATATTAAGTAATAAAGTTTTAAAATGATGTAACCAATACTTACAAATTAAACAAAATCCTTTTTAAAAAAAAAACAAAAACACTTTTTAAAAACAAAGACAGAATAAAACCGAAAATCAACGTTTGTTTTCAAAAAAAGAATATTAAAAACAAAATGGCGGCACGTCCACCAATGCCCGGCGCGCGAATGTGAATACGAAATTTAGTTTTCAAAATCGGAACATACAGTATAACCAGTTTAAGAAGAACTTTAGTTTTCTATTCAAAAACCTTCCTTTCTTCCTCTTTTAGTTTATCTAAGAGGGGAGAGGTAGCTCATCATTTATTGGTCTAGATGGATATCTACAAAATTGTTTACGTAGTTCAGGGTAAAGAGCTGTAGGCTTTAATGTCAAGGAATAAGGTAGAGTTTCATGATTTGTGAAAGATAACAATAAGTTTGTTGATTACTCATACGGCGAGGTAAAGAATTGATAAGAGATACAGAGTGTTCCAATGTATACTACAGATTTATTTTAATTTAAGCATATTAACGATTTTTATTTTTAGAGAAAATAAAAATTTAAAAAAATTTCAAGCCGCTTCTGACTTGGGAATGAACATCATTAATGTGCCTTCCGATGCATTTGGTAGTTATTTTATTTATTTTAGAAATTATAATAAAAAATAAGGAATTCATGTCTTGATATAATATAATTTATTTATTATTATATTGTTGCTTTTGCACCAACTATTTTATAAATTGGGAACACGTTGATGTCTTATGTATGAACAATATGGATACCTATTTCGTTGATAATATAAATCAAACTAAACATACTAATTGGTTAAAGATTTTTAATATTTTAAAATAGTTAATAAGGGCCCGTTTCACCACTTCTGAATAAGTTCTTGGTAGCTTAACTGACAGATCGTTTGTCATATCTTTCATGCAAAATAATGTCAATCGATCTGTCAGATAAGTTGTTAAGAACGTATCCAGAAGTGGCGACCCAGGGCTTTAGACTTTAAGAAACTATAGGAAAGATAAATTTGTTTTTAGGACGCTGATGGCGTTATAAGGTGCAGAAAGTAATTAATGTTTTCTTTGTCATTCATATAATACCATAATAATAGCTTCATGTGGTTACATAAGATAGAAACTTATATAAGGTCTAACAAAATTAGGTGAAACTATTTTAAGGGGATGATCAGACCATCAAACTGAACAACTTTCTCTATGGGACCAATATTGAAATCGCGAAAAAAAATCTGCTGTCCCATACATTTAGGTTGAGTAGGTTTGTATGGAACAGCTGATTTTTTTTCGCGATTTCAATATTGATCCCATAGAGAAAGTTGTTCAGTTTGATGGTCTGATCATCCCCTTAAAATAGTTTCCCCTAATTTTGTTAGACCTTATATACAAAGTTATATTAATAACGTCTACGCGTATTGTGCGTCCAAGTTTTGTATAAAATTGACGCCTCTGCAACCACCTTAAGTTGAAAGTTCAGTAAAATTAAAATTTTAACATCGAAACACTCATTCTTTTGTGACAGTTTAACCTTCGAATTATTAAAAAAAGGACATCCTTTACCAGTATTGTTTCAACGCACACCTGTTGAAGTATTGCGTGCTCTTTCACACACACTACATTGTGTCGACTATGTGATGCGATGCGAGACAGTCGCAATGGTTGTATGCTCAACTTTGAATAACTACACTGACCTGCAAAACTCTTTGACTACTTATATAAGGTCTAACAAAATTAGCTGAAACTATTTTAAGGGTATGCTCAGACCATCAAACTGAACAACTTTCTCTAAAGGACCAATATCGAAATCTCGAAAAAAAAACATTTGAGTCAAGTCGTGTTTGCAGTTTTGTATGGGACATAAATTTTTTTTTTCGCGATTTCGATATTGGTCCCATAGAGAAAGTTGTTCAGTTTGATGGTCTGAGCATACCCTTAAAATAGTTTCAGCTAATTTTGTTAGACCTTATATAGGGACTAGTTACGCGTGTAATTCTACTAACAAACATTTCTGCCACTTTTTGCGGGGTGCGAGGTAACATGAAATCCGCAACTTTGGATTTTATTCCCATTACTTTAGATTCTAATTTTGAACGTTAAAAATCATGAAAAGTAGTCTCGTGTGAACCCCAAACGTTCTAAGTTCGAAATTATTGTTTCACAATTATAGGTTGTCTCGTTTAGTGATAAGGTATAAAATTTAATGTAAATGCACATGATTAATTGATCTTATAACGTGGCACAGGGGAAATGCTACCGCAAGGCTAGTCCTTATAATAAATAGTCAAAGGCAAAACTAAGTACTACACTTTTAATATTTAATTTTTTTCTAAACTATAGAAATTGAGGATTTAAAATAAAAAACGTTTTATAGCAAATGTTATCAGCATTCTTTTTAAATATTCTTTGTAAATTAAACTCTTTTTCGAGTCCTTTTTATTTCGAAAGTATATTTTATGTACTTAAAAAGTTATTGCAATTTTAAAAGTGTGATACTGAGTTTTGCAGGCCAGTGTATTTAGAAATAACAGTAGCTATAATTATGTAAAAATTATGTTTTTTTTTAATGTAACAATAGGGAATATTCTAACAACTTGTTTAAACGTAGTTCAACATGCCTCGATAGATGGCGTTGACGTGACCTGGGTCCGAAGATGATAAGTCAGGCTCATCATCATCATCTCAGCCGATGGATGTCCACTGCTGGACATAGGCCTCCCCCAAGGATTGCCATAACGACCGGTCCTGCGCTGCCCTCATCCAACGGGATCCCGCCGCCTTCATCAGGTCGTCGGTCCACCGTGTGAGGGCTCACTGCCTACCCACGCTGCGCTTTCCGGTACGCGGTCGCCACTCGAGAACTTTTTGGCCCCATCGGCCATCGGTTCTGCGAGCAATGTGCCCTGCCCTCTGCCACTTTAGTTTATTAATTCTTTAGGTTATGTTATGCCCAAAATCATAGTTAGTATATTTTTTTGCGTAAAATACTGTTTCTTCTAGATATAAAATGAGATTAAAAGTAAAAAAGAGGGGTAACATCGAGATGTTTTTCTATCGAGCCAAATTGTTCCAATCCTGTACCGAATAACCTTCCTGCCTAGGAAATATCCCCAACTGTAATATAAGGTCTAACAAAATCAGCTGAAACTATTTTAATGGGATGATCAGACCATCAAACTGAACAACTTTCTCTATGGGACCAATATCGAAATCGGAAAAAAAAATCAGCTGTTATAAAAGTATGACAATAATACGTATCTACCACTGAATCTGGCCCTGTTTGAGTGAGTCTGACTAGCTCACATTACAGATTCACTCACATCACAGACCCACTCACATCACAGAACAGCGCACTCAGGTGCGGTGCCGGGCAATGTGAGGTCAGTGAACTTCCGCGCAGGACACGCGTACTAGTCGACAGTTGGACTGACAGTTGGACATTGTTTTATTTTGGATGTGTAGTAGGCAGATATTGTACGTAGATAGCATTTTGCTTAAAAATTTGATTACCAATATTACCATTTCCCGTCACACATCAGTGGACAGACAATAAGACATATATTTCATTCAAATCTATATTGTTACATTTTGAATGGAAAAAATTGAATCAAAAAAGCTCATTTTCATGAGTCCCTAAGCTAGCCGCACCTTAAAACGAAAATGACATTACCACAACAATAGTTAAAGAAGTGTTGCTTCAATGACTGTTCATCAACAAATGAAGTTCGCGTCCTGCGTCCCGCGTCGCAGTCGCGCCGGTTTGGAGGCCGAGTTTCTCGTCATAGACGCTCCCGCTTCGCTTTTTTTTTTGTTTTAACGGGCATATGCCCACCACACATTCCCACCGCTGTAACTCCTGTAAGCCAGGATCAACAGCGGCGACCATTCACAACACTGGACAATGAAGTCCAGCGAGCCCGGGGGATGACTCTAATCTGTCTTGGAACCCGCAATGAATTCATCAAAGAAGATAGGAGGAGTAGGAAAACGAAATATCCGACTTCCCTCAATTGCAAACGGGAGACAGCAATAAGAAGGAAAAAACATGGCTATTAGAGAGCCAATTCAAGAGATCATTTATGGCAGTGTTGAAGACACGACCGCAAAAGCACCAAAAATACAAAATAAAACAATAGGAACCTAACATTGTACTGAAACTATGACCTATTTTGCTTCCTGTAATAAGTATGGCAAAAACATCTGAACGCACGGAAGTTATCCCTAGTCGCAACAAGATCCATGTAGTAAGGGACACCAGAAAACGATTCTATTGAGTCAAGCATGGTCTGGCGCTCGGCGTACCAGAGCTCACACTCCCAAAGAATATGATGAGCGGTCTGTTCGAACTCGTTACTGTCAACAGAACATTCACATAAAGGTGAAGTAATCAATTTAAAATAAAATAGCTTTCCCTTAAAGTTACCATGTCCAGTAAGAAATTGGGCTACGCAGTGATCTACCTCTAGCCACGCTTTGTCAAGACGATCGCGAACAGATCCCGCTTCGCTTCCCGCTTCCCGCGTCGTAGACGCCCAGGTATGAGCACTACTGAAAGCAGTGAAGACCATCAAACTGAACCACTTCCAATATTATGTTAATAATGCATGGCGGGCAGATTGGGGCCTTTTTGACCATCCGCATGCAAGCCTGACCCGACTGTCGAGCCGGCTGGTTTTGAAAAGGACCGTAAGACCTGGGTTAAGCTTAACCGATTCAGAACCAACCATGGAAGAACCAACTACCACCTCCACAAGTGGGATTTGAGGGAGTCTCCGACGTGCGACTGCGGGGCACCTGACCAGACCCTCTCCCATGTGGTAAATGAGTGCACTCTGCGATGTTTCCCCGGTGGAATCGAAGAACTTCACAGGCTAACCCCGGCAGCGGAAGACTGGCTGAAACACCACGATCTCGAAATCTGACCCCCCCTCCCCTCGGATCCAAGCAGGAAGATAAAAATGCCATACGATATGATGATGATGACTTCCAATATGGATACCTACAACGCAGACAAAAAAATGTGCTGACCCATACATTTAAATCCATACTTAAATTTATTTTTCTCGATGTTGGCTCCATATTGAAAGTTATTTATTTTGATGACCTAAACTATCTTCAATGTACGGACACACTTCTGTTAGTTTTATAATAGTTTAGAAGAAGATTATTATTATTTGGTTATAAGGGCTTGGTCAATGACCAAATAGCTACTGCGACCTAGATAGATCTATTGTAGCTGTCACCCTAGACCTAAAGGTCATTTCCTAGGCCCATGGACTTCATGAACCGTGTTATGCTTTTGGAGGAGAGGTCCCTGATGTCAGTAGGTGTTATTATGTATCCACCTAGATGGCGACTCCTGCTGTGAATGAGCACTTCGCATTCGCAGAGGAGATGTATGGGCGTTTCCTCTGCTTCACAGCAAAATCTGCAAGTGGGTGAGTCTACAAGCCCCATTCTGTGTAGGTGTTTGTTTAACTTGCAGTGTCCTGTTAAGGCTCGTACTAAGAGCCTTAAGTCGTTGCGGTTTGAATTGATGGCATCTGAGGTATGTCTGTTTGAAAAGCCGGTCACAAGTTCTTTCGCATGCCTCAGTCCTGGTGTATCCGACCAGAGCTTACGGCTTTGGTCCACGGCCCATTCCTTTAGCACACGTCTAGAGGTGTTGCGGGAGATGCCGCAATAAGGCTCGGGGCCTATGGCGTCCTCTTCCGCCCCTCTTCGTGCCATCTCGTCAGCAGCCTCATTTCCATCAATACCGCAGTGTCCGGGCACCCAGCCTAGGGTGACAGAGTTTGTCCGTCCTAGCTGGTTGAGTGCTCGGGCACATTCGATATAGAAGAAGATAGATTACAATATATTTTTATTACCTACGAGCGTTAACCCGCGACTGCGGCCGCACCAATTATATACCAGATTTTAAGTAAGATCATAAGCTATCAAACAAAAAAAGTTTCATCAAAATCGGTTCAGTAGTTTTTGCGTGATACTCGTTCAAACAAACAAACACCCAAACAAACACACAAACAAACAGACAGACAAAAAACCATATCGTAACTTTTTTTTGTTAATATCTTCAATGTACAGACAAACTTCCTGTTACAGTTTTATAATAGTATAGATAGATGAGTTTCAAAGTAGAGCAACATTCACTACAAGCACCGGTAGAGTCCACGCATGGCTACCTGTAACACATAACCTCCTTTTAACCGACTTAGCGTGTAATAGTTCACGTAACGTTATGGTTCAGCGGGTTCGAGTCCCGGGTGATACATTTTTTATTTTTTAGTTAGGTTTTTAACCTATTTTAACTGACATGTGAATTAAAATGGGGTTAAAAGAGCATTATTTTAGAAGAAACGAGCGTTAACCCGCTACTTTGTCCGCACAAATTATATATCAGATTTTAAGTCAGATCATTAGCTATCAAACAAAAAAAGTTTCATCAAAATCGGTAGTTTTTGCGTGATACTCGTTCAAACAAACAAACACACAAACAAACACCCAAACAAACACACAAACAAACAGACAGACAAAAAATTCAAAAATTGGTGAAATGGAATCAGGGACACCTAAAAACCATATCGTAAATTTTTTTTTGTTAATATCTTCAATGTACAGACAAACTTTCTGCTACAGTTTTATAATAGTTTAGATTCTTGTCTTTCATATAAATTTTGTTTTTTATTTATTTCCTTTTTGGAAAACTTACAGCTAAATAAACAGTTTTGTGACAAAGACAAGTCGATGGTCAGATCCTGACAGCAAGTTCCCACATATAAAAATAGAGAAGAAAAAGACTTATAAATAAAGCTAACATTAAAAGGTAAAACGAAATTGTAATGGGCCATCAAAGAAGTCACGTGCTAGAATATTTTTAAGTCTATTGGTGCTTGTACAAAACAAATCGATATCGAAGTCCTGCGTTCTGTTTATAGTTGGTTCTCGCGAACTGAACCTATAGGGGCGGCCGCTGCCGGAGACCCCTCTGGTTAGTGCGAAGGTTTACCATGGCCAATAAATCAGGGCAGTCTATTGCTTCATTAGCAACATGCATTAGGTAACAAATGTGGCCAATATTACGCTGCTTTTCAAGAGGAAGAAAATGATAATGTTTACACCTCTGCGTGTAACCCGAGGTTCTACGATGCGCTTTGAAATCAAGAAACCGCATAAATTTCTTTTGGATACGCTCAATACGCCCTATGTAAATATCGTATAAAGGGTTCCAAACTAGAGAGGCGTACTCAAGGTGGCTGCGGACGAAGACACAATAAAGAATTTTTATAGTCTTCAGATTCCGAAAGGAAGCCGAAGTGCGCATAACGAAACCCAGCGCTTTTGAGGCTTTACTTGCAATATTGTCAAAGAGAAGATAACTTCTAAAAACCAGCAACATATGATCCGGCCCTGCGTTTACCTATGGGGAGCCTTTTAAGCTCACACTTCTATGCAGTTAGGTACCGACAGTGACAGTGTTGATGTTATTCTATGCTGGACACTACCATAGACTAGCACACACATACTAGACAGACAGCAGACTATGCAGCACATTTTAAAAACGCCTACACAAATAAAGTTAGCAAATACGTTTTGATTTGCAATAAGCAAAAACATTATAACAGGAGTTTTGGACCTAGGCCAGCATCAAGGATCGCCACAACGATCGGTCCTGCGCTGCCCTCATCCATCGGGGTTCCGTCCACCTTCTGAGGAGTCTACGGGGTCTATCTACGTTGCCCTTCCCGGTATGTAGTCGCCTCTTGGATCCAATCGGCCACTGGTTCTGCGAGCAATAAGTATGCCCCGCCCATTGCCACTTAGTTAAAAATTCTTTGGGCTATGCCGGCTACCTGTAGTTCATCTGATTCTTTCTTGATTTGAACAGGAGTTTTGTTCGAGGTTGTGATCATTGTCAACCAAAATTCGGCTAAGTGCGAGTCAGACTACGGACTCGTTCATGATCGATATTATTATATTTAATTGGCCAGCTATTCGGTGAGCCTGACAGCGTTCAGTGTAGCTTTATTGCGGACCTCTCTCGTCCAGGTCAGGAGTGCGATTTTTGAAACTCATTCGCTGAGCTCAGCAGTTGAAAATGTCAAAATTACTATGGAGATATATGCATCTTTCTACTGCTGATTTGACTTTCGAAAATCGCATTCCTGAAATATGATTTTTAAAAGTCAAATCAGCAGTAGAAAGATGCATATCTCCATAGCAATATTGACATTTTCAACTGCTGAGTTCAAAGTATGAGTTTCAAAAATCGCACTCCAGGGCACAACGCACATTCTAGCACTTGCAGGTGTACTATCGACTGGGTAGGTTCACCGCAATCGCACGCCAGGCTAATGCTCATACGAAAGACGAAGCTAAGATGCTATATGACTCATTTTCAGGTTTTGCAATATACAACGTGTTAATGAATTAGCGCAAAACCTCATACGGGGTGTATGAGGTTTTGCGCTAATTCATTAACACTGATTAATAACAAAATAATTAAATTAAAACAATTATTTCCTTATTTTGATAGTTCAAATTTAAAGTTATTCCCATTTTAAGTTTTGAGGCAAAAATTATTTGTTATCATTTCAGCAATAAATGAAAGCGCTAACGTACTGATGGACACATTTTAATAATCTTGTTTTTAAAGTGGGCGAGTGTGCCCGTGCGGTGGGTTGACATCGGGTTCAGTAAATTTTAAATTTTACAAACAAATTATATAATATTATGAAAAAAATTACCCATGTTGAAACCATGATAATTCGATTCTGCTCTCGATTCGACTACTTTCTAGTTTTGCGTTAATTCATTAACACGTTGTAGAGGGTGAAATTGATATCATTAGCATCCTTTTAAACTAAGAGACTATCCATCAAACTGAACAACTTTTACTATGGGAGCAAACCAATCGGAGCAAAAAAATATCAGCCGTTGCATACATTTGATTCGCGAACTCGCGCGTCGACATTGCAGTTTAGTATGGAAAAAGTTGTTCAGTTTGATGGGTAGACTCTTAGTTTAAAAGTATGCTAATGATATCAATTTCACTCCATAGTTACCTAGATAATGACGATTATTAAATGAGATCATTGCTGACGTAAACAGTCTGATATCTCTGATTAATTTCAAATGCAATTAATTAAGGCAATTGCATTAATTATAGTTAGATTAACAGATGCCTGAGTCGTTCATCATTCTCGGATAATTCCTGCACGGCTAGCATGCCACCCACGACAAAGTGTTTACACGAGAAAAACCTCATGCGCGCTCTTTCTGGCATACGTAAAATAATAAAGATGGAGGCACATCTCGATTTTTATCGTTTTCTTGGGGGTGGCATGCGAGGCCTACAGAGAACTATAACATTTTTTCAACACACTTGCTCATAAAATGGCCCTTATTTCACCGCAATTAGGCACATAATGACACCTATAATCAAACTGTGACTTTTTCATTACTATTATTCACAAGTGAGTTATAGGTTTTTTATAGTAGGTATCTAAACTTCTTGGTTGAGTTCTTGAGTTGCTTTGTTCTTTAAAAAGTTTCGATACAAAAAAGATCATATTCAATAGTACAAATAAATTCTCAAAATAAACTTTTTATTTACTAAATAAAATGATTTTTTATTATTATTTTCTTCACAAGTGTGTTGAAAAACGTCGTATGATACACGTGTGTATTGATGATTACCGTCCTCGGCTCTCTCAATGGCGCCTCAGCGGTAATCACCAACATTACACACTTGTACCATAATGTACTATTATGCGATGATTTGTCGTATGGTATCCGGCTAAGGATAGCATCAAGTAAGACGTGTGTTTGGCGAGACCTTCAGGCAAAATTCAAAATCACAAATTCTATGTAGGCGATAGAAGGCATTTTTTTTTAATGTCAAAAACGCTTTCGATTCTTTTTAAATCTTACAGCCTTTAGTCAGACAGAAATATACCACTGCTCACTGTTGTTCACATCTCGTGCAACCGAGACGAGATGAGGCCAACATTGGTGGGGCAGTTTTGGGGCAGAGAATGTCCTCTACAGGTATTAGTACAGGTGTAGTTCATTTCATTTACTCTTTCTTAATTATTACTACAAGAGCAAATACAGGCCAGCGCAAAAAAATCTGCAGTTCCATACTAAACTGCAATGCTTACGCGACTCAAATGTATGAAAGAGCTTTTTTTTACACTGTATTTTGCCACAACTATCGTTCTTATAAGCGTTATACAGGGTGAAATTAATATCATTAGCATCCTTTTCTCTCATCAAACTGAACAACTTTTACTATGGAGCAAACCGATAGGAGCAACAAAAAAAATCAGCTGCTGCAGACATTTGAGTCATTTGAGAGAGCAGAAAGTTGTTCAGTTCGATGGGTAGACTCTTAGTTTAAATGAATGCTAATGATGTCAATTTCACCCTGTAGTCGATATTGAAGGTTTCAAGACAAAATGGCGTGTCAATGTACATAAATCATTAATAATTAACAAATAAATAAACAAAAAACGTTTTATAGTCATTTCACGTGTCAGTCTTCTAATCAGATGTAGATCTATAGATCAATTATAATTATAATTTGTACCATTGTTAACTTCCTCGTTGATCTAAACAATAATCATTGATCATTTTATTACTATGATCATGGAAAGAATTGTCTCATTGCATTAATTGGTGGTGGTTGGTGTAATGGTTACCACGCCGGACTGCCAAACCAGGGTCCTGGGTTCATAGATTAATATGGATATTGGATATAGATAGGTAACTCGCCTTGAATTTTGGGACGTCATAATTGCTTTGCCGGTTAGCACTAGGGAGCGCCAAATTATGAAATAAATTGAAAAAGACGATCGGCCGACACGAGGATCGAACCTTAGCCACCCGGATCGTAAGCCGGTTGTCTAGACAGCTCGACCAATAAGACAGTGAGTGATATAGGCGAAATCTCTCACTACTACACCGCAGCGCGTGAGGTGTAGTGCGCTGTTACTCCGATATGAACCCTAGTTCAACACATAGTGCTTCGAAACATAACCGATAGATGGCGGAAGCTGTCTATGGAAAATTAGCGTTCCACTTAGTTTGTACTAAGATAACATAGCATGCCTGGGTTCCGAGGTGGACCGACGACCTGGTGAAGGCGACGAGAACACGTTGGATGAGGGCAGCCACGAAACATTATAAGAGGGGTTAGAAGATAAAGATTTAATTTATTCAACAACAATATTACATTGCATTACAAAATTGGCAACATGCCTCGTCCAAAAAAACGTACAGTCAGAAATCCACAACAGCCTTCGTCGCAAGAGTATACATATAAATATCCACAACTCGTTTCGTCAGCAAAATAATAAATAAACCTACACTAAACGGCATCGTCTTAAATCGTACCCGGCACAAAGGATCCCATAACACTAGCTGCGTTCCCGCGCTGGATAGCTAACGAAATCCTCTGCACCAGATACGACCCTGAGCGGACATCGTTGCCATCGTCGTCGGGTTAGAAGTGCAAAGTAGGCGTGGAACGTACCGCCACAGGTTATGCAATGATTTGCATAACACCATAAGGCTCGCGGCGTGGTGCGAGCGAGAGGGCATGAGTAATTGCAGCACCGTGAGCGGGAAGAAAAGTGGCGACAGCCGTCTCCGAAGCAAAAGCGCTACTTTGCATTTCTACCCCTCTTATAATGTTCTGTGAGGGCAGCGTAGGACCAAGAGTTGTGGTGACCTGGGGTGGAGGCCTATGTACAGCAGTGGACGTCCATCGGTGATATGATGATGATGAAACATCATCACTTTGTATATCTATACTATTATAAAACTGTAACAGGAAGTTTGTTCGTACATTGAAGATATTAACAAAAAAAAAGTTACGATATGCTTTTTAGGTGTCCCTGATTCCATTTCACCAATTTTTGGATTTTTTGTCTGTCTGTTTGTTTGTGTGTTTGTTTGTTTGTTTGTTTGTTTGAACGAGTATCAAGCAAAAACTACTGAACCGATTTTGATGAAACTTTTTTTGTTTGATAGCTTATGATCTGACTTAAAATCTGGTATATAATTTGTGCGGACGAAGTCGCGGGTTAACGCTCGTATTTTATATACAATACCAGCACCACTATCATGTCACCTACAAGAAAGCGACAAAAAGAGAACAACGACACGTGCGCTCTTTTTCGCATTCGTAAAATAACAAAGATGGCGGCATATTTCAGCACTTTCAATTTGTGTAGATTAGTCTCGGAAACTTTTTTCGAGACCTTTTTATTAGACCAGCGTCCATTATTTTGTATGTAAATGCCCTTAGTTCAAAAACTATCCCTCACAGCCGTGACCTATACGAAACAACAGCGAACAGAAAGGGTATCAAGGCCAAGAGATCGCACGCGCAGAATTTGTAACTTTTGTTTAGTTCCCACAACAATTTGTCTAGCGATGGGTGGTCACTGCGGTCGAGTCATCTTGATACTTGAGTGGACAACAATTCGTCGCTTTTCTGACGAAGTGGCGTAACTGCACAAAATATCATAATTACTTTGGAAGCTCATTCGAACTGTGTAATCACCCTGGAGTGATATTTATGAAAGTCATCAGCGGAAAATGTCAAAATTCCTTCAAGGTCCTTCTTATTATGCTCACAGTTTTTTAAGGGGATGACTAGATTGTCAAACTGAACAACTTTCTCTATGGCACCAACATTCAAAATCGCGAAAAAAGCTATGTTGGTGGCATAGACAAAGTTCTTTAGTTTCATGTTCTGATCATCCCCTTAAAAAACTGTCAGCATATTGAGAAGGACCCTGTCTAGAGATTATGAATTATACAGTCATGATTTTGAAAGTAAGTATAAGATTTATTTTAGACAACACTGCTGAAAAATTTTCTCGATATCGTCGGAGAAGCGACGATTTGAGTATCAATTGATTGACAGGGAAATTATGATGCGTAAGTGAAGTCTACCAATGCGCATGAAGAACGCGTGGTGGACTAACATACATACACCCACCTTGAAGGTATGCCAGTGCCCTGCAGTGTGACGTATAATATACAGGCTGATGATGAAGCATTGAGGTAGACTATCAATCCATCCGTTTTAGTGACATATTCAGCTTCTAAGCTCAAGAGCGTCGCTGACGCGTTGCGGAGAGGTATGGACACCCAATTATGGGGATCCGGGTTCTAATCCACACGGACAGCATGCCGTGTACCAAAGAGTTTTTCTAACTTATGTACGTAATACCGACTGCTCTAAAACGGTGAAGGAAAACATGGTGAGGCCACCTGCATACACTGAAGAAGAAATTCTGATGTGTATGTGAAGTCTACCAATCCGCATTGGGCACGCGTAGTGAACTAATGCCCATACACCCTCCCTGAGGGTAGGCCTGTGCCCTGCAGTAAGACTTATATTATGCTGATGATGAAGCAGCGAGGTAGACTATCGATCCATCCGTTTCAGTGACATATTCAGCTTATATAGACATAGAAAGACAGACTTTAAAATGAATGTCTCAAAATTGCAACACCCATCTTTTTTATTTGGCAGTGTAATTCCATGCTATTCCGGGCGCAAGAGCTTAAAATAAAAACATGTCTATAATTAAATTCATTTATTGCAAGTATCAAAATTGTTTACTACTCCAAATTGACCAATAAGTGCGGTATCGTTACGACCATTACATCAGAGTACAAGCAGTATGTACCGTCCAAGAATTTCGACATAATTTGAACCAATTTTCGACTAATAATCTTTTATAATGTTATTGTGCTGTGAATAATTTTAAATTTGCTTGTTCTGAACATGTTTTTTGAGTTTGACCTTGCCTTTTGTTCCATCTTCTTCGAAAGAGAAAGATGTAGGCCTGTTGTCAATACCTACACGTCGACAACACGTTACCTAATTTACAATCGTTTTCCTTTCCAAAGCAAATAAATAAATACCTTGGATATTGGCAAGAAGACACTTTTCCACGATTTTTTAATCTTAAAAGATTTTTTAGTCTTTTAAGATAAAACAATCAGTAGATAGCAATATTAAATTCGGAAAAGACATGTCTCGTTGCAGGTAAACACGACATAATTTATATAAGGTCTAACAAAATTAGGTGAAACTATTTTAAGGGTATGCTCAGACCATCAAACTGAACAACTTTCTCTACGGGACCAATATCGAAATCTCGAAAAAAAATCTGCTGCCCCATACATTTGTGTTTGCAGTTTTGTATGGGACATCAAATTTTTTTTTCGCGATTTCCATTTTAGTCCCATGGAGAAAGTTGTTCAGTTTGATGGTCTGATCATCCCCTTAAAATAGTTTCACCTAATTTTGTTAGACCTTATACAACTTTCTCCATGGGACCAATATTGAAATCGCGAAAAAAAATCTGCTGTCTCATACATTTAGGTCGAGTAGGTTTGTATGGAACAGCTGATTTTTTTTCGCGATTTCAATATCGATCCCATAGAGAAAGTTGATCAGTTTGATGGTCTGATCATCCCCTTAAAATAGTTTCATCTAATTTTGTTAGACCTTATATACATACAGTACCTTGTATACCCAGTGGGATCTTTTGTGTTAGCCCCAATACTTTTTGTTTTCTTCACCCTTCAAATACATGGTCAATGAAGGAGGCGATACCATTGAGGGGAAGAAACTTAAGATCTTCAGGTTTTGGATATCCATTTCCGAGGAGGTTCATGCGCTCAAGACATCACAGTCACAAAGGATATGTTCCATGGTGTCCTCATCCTCTTCGCACGCTCGTCAGCTGGGATCTAGGGTAAAGTTTGACTCTTGTATTTATTACCGTTTATTTTACGACATAGCACGATAGAGCAAAAAAATTTAGAAAAATACGTTTCGTGTTTTATTATTTGTCATGAAATCCGCCGTAATAATGTATAATTATTTTGTGAACAACGATAAATAAAGAGTGAAATTGATATCATTAGCATCCTTTCAAACTAAGAGTCTACCCATCAAATTGAACAACTTTTACTATGGGAGCAAACCGATCGGAGCAAATAAAAAATCTGCTCAAATGTATGCAACAGCCAATTTTTTTTGCTCCGTTTGAATTGCTCCCATATTGAAAGTAGTTCAGTTTGTTCGGTAGACTCTTAGTTTAAAAGGATGCTAATGATATCAATTTCACACTGTATATCTATTAAAACGGTTAAAAAAACAGTCCTTTATAGGTAGGACAGAGATGGACGGACGGACGGACGGACGGACAGTAGTAGCTTAGTAATCATCATCAACCTATACAAGGAGGTTGCCTGGGCGTTAATCAACCACGCGTGCCCAATGCGGAATGATTTTTTATTTTTGCTCTTGGCTTCAGCTCACCTGATGGAAAGTGTAGATGAAGCCGAGGATGTAGCGCGCTCGCCCAGAAAAAGCCTATTAACTCTTCTTTTAAAAATATCCTGATTGTATTTGAAAACAGACGCAGGGAGAGAGTTCCAAACCTTACCGGTTCTCATTATAAAAGAGGACGCAAACCTATTTGTGCGGATTGTTGGAATATCGACTACGTATGGATGCAGTCTCGCATTACGTCTTGTCGTACTTTGGTGGAAGGGGGATGATGGAATCAGGTCATGTAACTCTTGGGCACATTCACCGAAGTGTAGCCGATAAAACACCGACAGACAAGCGACCAATCGTCGGTGTTCCAGACTATGTATCTTAGCCTCGAGCAGTGCATCATCGTCGATGAGTCTCATGGCTCGACGCTCAACTGTGTCCAGTGCGTCCAGTTGGTATTTCGCAGAGCCGTCCCAGAGGTGACTGCAGTACTCCATGCAAGATCGCATTTGGGCTTTGTAGAGAGTAAGAAGCTGTGCAGGCGTGAAGTACCGCTTAACCTTGTTCAGGATACCAAGTTTTTTAGCTGCGGTTTTAGCTTTGGACTCAATCGAGCGGCCGAAGTTCAGGTCCGACATAATTCAAGACCCAACAACTCAAGACTTTCGGAGATCGGAATGGAGACACCCCGGAAAGTAGGAGACACATTCGAATTTGACCTTTTTGCGGTGAACAGACAGGCCTGTGTTTTGGTGGCATTAAATTCAACAAAGTTGGCAGTACCCCATTCGGACACTGCCGCCAAGGTTGAATTTGTACGCTCGATAGACTTCACACACGCATCAGAATTTCTTCTTCGGCGTATGCAGGTTTCCTCACTATGTTTTCCTTCAACGTTTGAGAGCAGATTTGAGAGATAAGAAAATTAAGTACTCTATCTTATACTGCGGCTTTACTTTAACCAAAATTAACTCAAATTAATTTAAAAACAACACTTAAGGTGGTTTCAGTCCATGCAAAAATTTTACGCACAATACGCGTAGACGGAATTAATAAAAGTAATATTTTATATAATTGGAAAAATTGTTCAGAAAATCTAGTTGCCGCGTCACAAATAACATTTGCAATTTATATAATAGCTTTTAAAATTTTGTATGAAAAATTTCAAAGCTTCAATATCAATATCTTCGTAATTATTTTATAAATTGCAAATGTTATTTGTTACGCGGCATCTAGATTTTTTAAACTATTTTTCCATATATACAAAGTTACTTATATTAATACCGTCTACGCGTATTGTGCGTCAAAGTTTTGTGTAAAATTGACCCCTCTGCAACCGCCTTAAAACATTTCATAAGCAAACTTCAAGCTTCAAATTATTATTTGGGCAACATTTAATTACGGTGCGGTTCAGTTCACTATGAGAATTTAAAACAATGATATTTAACTGTTTACACCATCCAACATTACAATTTGACAATTACGTGATGATAAATAATGATTATGTAGTGTCTTCATTTCGCTTGCACCATGAGCTAGTTCATGGAAAAAATTTGTGTACATTCAAACTTTATTGAGGTAGGTGTATTAGACTAAGAGATAAGTGTACTTTTTGCAACCATCAGCTGCAAGGCTGATTCAGTGTTTATGGGGTGTAGAGCATCTCTGTGATGGGGATGGACCAGGTCTGCCTGCATAACTTCAGTCGGTTTAGGAATTACAGACGTTTAAAGGTCATTAAAAAAATTAACAATCAGCTGCAAGGCTGATCGTATGATATTATTGTAGTGTGCACTAAAGCTATGTGAACAGTACAAAAACTGACATGCACTGCCAGTCGGTTTAGGAGATACAGCCGTTCAAATGTCCGACCTTTGAACGGCTGTATCTCCTAAATCGACTGGCAGTTCATGCTAGTTTTTGTTCTGTTCACATAGCTACAGTGCATACTACAATAATATCATACGATCAGCCTTGCAGCTGATCGTTAATTTTTTACTGACCTTTAAACTTCAGTAACTTCTAAACCGACTGGAGGTATGCAGGCAGACCTGGTCCATCCCCATCACAGAGATGCTCTACACCCCATACACACTGAATCAGCCTTGCAGCTGATGGTTGCAAAAAGTACACTCATCTCTTAGTCTATATAGCCCAGTCATTTTACGGTTTGAGCCGGGACTAATTAGTAATTGACATTTTTTTTCGGTATAATATTGAAGAGCCAATTTGAGCCTCAAATAGTACCAAAATTAAAAGAAAATCACGTCAGCAACAGTTCCAATTTTTAAATTTAGCTATTATCTCGATCTAAAAAACCTAATGGTAAATTTTTTTTTGCACCTATTAGGCATTATACATATTACAAAAATATGGTGTGAATATTTTTGTCTACTTAGAAGGTTATGAAAAATACATTCGTATTTTCTAATAAATACCTCTTTTTTTTAATTTCATTGCCTATTTAATTGCTTAAAAATAATTTATATTCAAAATAAAGATTGAAAAATGTGTCTCGGGCGGGACTTGAACCCACAACACAACACAAGCACAACATGGCTGTAACATGTTTGAAAATAAATAATATTTGATAATTTATATTGTTAAATCATAGTCAAATGAGTGCATTGGTATTAACATTAATAATTTAAAATCCTTCTGGGACACATAATTTTGATTTCTATGTTGCGTACCGAATTTTTTTTAATGTGCTTTAAGATAGTCCTTTTGTCACTTAATGGTTCCGGTTACAGTTTAAAAGTCCAATTAGTAATTACTCCCTACCCCATCTGACAAAACTCCGTAAAATGACTGGGCTAGTAACTCTACTAAGAGAATAGTGAACTTGCTGCCACGTTCAATGCCCGTTTGTATATCGGTGAAGTCTAAATAATTATGAACCAGAACAATGGACAGGCCTCAAGGAGGTTGTATAGAGGTTAGTCAACCACGCGTAGACTTCACTGAATCTGAATTACTTCTTCAGCATTACAGGTTTCCTCACGATATGTTTTCTTTATCGTTTGAGAGAAAGAATGAAAGAAAGAAAAATTATTTATTTGAACGGCAATTTTTTTTAAAACCAGTTGCTAGTTTGTAAAACTCATCGAGATATGGCATGTCATCTGTGCGGATTCAAACTCGCATGTTGTAGAAAGTTTCTGACCGCATCTTTTCTACGGCGAAGACACCTTCCGACGCGGAGCTTCAATCAAAGACTTCAAGTTTAATAAGTGGGCTCAAGGCATGAAAAAGGCTAAAAGTCACCCAAAGGGTTAAGTTAGGTAGGTCCAACTTCGAGAAAGAGATCAACCGTCGAATCCAACTCGGTTGGGCAGCGTTCGGGAAGCTACGTAGTATCTTCACGTCCCAAATACCGCAGTGTCTTAAAACGAAAGTCTTCGATCAGTGTGTGTTGCCAGTGATGACATATGGAACAGAGACGTGGTCGTTTACTCAAGGCCTCATAAAAAGGCTGAAAGTCATCCAAAGGGCAATGGAGAGGGCTATGCTCGGAGTTTTCTGCGAGATCGTATCAGAAATGAAGAGATCCGCAGAAGAACCAGAGTAACTAACATAGCCCAAAGAATTGCTAAACTGAAGTGGTCGGGGCACATTGCTCGCAGAACCGATGGCCGATGGGGCCGAAAAGTTCTCGAGCGGCGACCGCGTACCGGAAATCGCAGCGTGGGTAGGCCCCCCACACGGTGGACCGACGACCTGATGAAGGCGGCGGAAACCCGTTGGATGGGGGCAGCGCAGGACCGGTCGTAATGGCGATCCTTGGGGGAGGCCTATGTCCAGCAGTGGACGTCCATCGGCTGAGATGATGAAGTGGGCTTCAAGCTCCTCTATTGAATAAATTATGTTGATTTTGAGTTTGGACCCTCATAATTGCCAATGCCTCGCCACAACTTACAAAACGACCTTGTAACAACCAGTTAAAACTCCGATGGTTTTCGGAAGTAGGTACAATTGTTTAAATCTTTTGTCATTTTTCTTGCATTAGTTTTAATGTACCTACTTACCTACCTTTATTTGTCATTAACACGTTCCTGGACAGTGACCGGCTATAGCAGTGATAACAATAAAAGTTCTATTGTGTCTCGTTCACTGCCCCGGAACGTGTTAAAATAATTAAATAAAAAAAAATTATAATATAAGGTCTAACAAAATTAGGTGAAACTATTTTAAGGGTATGATCAGACCATCAAACTGAACAACTTTCTCTATGGGATCAATATTGAAATCGCGAAAAAAAAATCTGCTGTCTCATACATTTAGGTTGAGTAGGTTTGTATGGAACAGCTGATTTTTTCTTCGTGATTTCGATATTGATCCCATAGAGAAAATTGTTCAGTTTGATGGTCTGATCATCCCCTTAAAATAGTTTCAGCTAATTTTGTTAGACCTTATATATAAATATCTTGGACATTGTCACACAAATTATCTAATCACATTTAAAGTACCTGGACATGTATTATGATGACTAGACAACGATATAGAATACATATATAGATACAAACATCCATGACTCGGGTACAAATATTCATATTCATCATATAAATATTTGTACCTTACGGGATTCGAACCCGCGACCCTCGGCACAGCAGGCAGGTTCACTACAGACTGTGCTACAGCGCCGTCAAGTCAAATAAAAAAATATTTTGTTATGTGTTTGTTTTTCAAGCTAATTTCTTCTGGAATGCGTCGTCAATATTTCTGATGTCCTAGCCCGGTTATAGCCATTGCAGCCGCCCCCACAGTCCCCCGTTCAATGAGGGTGAGGGTCACACGATGATGTACAAGATGAAGCTCACCCTAGACCCAGCTGCCGAGCATGGAAAGGAGGAAACTATGGAACATAATACTGTGTGGCTGCGATGTCTTGGTGACTAAACGTATGTATCTCCTTGGAGAGTTTATCCAAAATCCTGATTACAGATTTCTGCCCATGAAAGGTAATAATTTCCATGTTTTTGAAGGGTGAGGAAAATAAATGTGTAGGGCTCAACCACAGATCACAAAAACTAAGGGGAGATGTGAAAAGGGGGCGGGGCCAGTGTCGCAGGAATATGCGCAAAACGGAACACATTTCTCGCGACAGTAAGGATTCAATATATTATGAGGCTGAAAGCCAGTCCAGATATTATGTGTAAATAGTTTTCAATGCTTCCGTAGTACTAAAGATTATTCGAACGTTGAGTTCTGATACCGCAATGGATAATGAGCACATTCAAGCTAACAAAATACTTTCTATCGCGTCGTACTGGTGGTAATGCGACACTCGGTTTCGTACTCAGCGCGTTGGTTGGCATCTCTCTAGATCTCTATGGGGTCAACACAATAGATCCCATTTGGTCGGGCCCGTCAAAACTCAAAAAACTCAAAATGTTTTATTCAAAATAATATCACATGGATAGCTTTCTGACGTCATTTTTGACTCGACCACCGCGTCGGAAGGTGTTCCGTTGTAAAGAAAATCGACCAGAAACTGGAACAACATTCAACAACATTTAAAAAAAATATATAGAAAGTATAAATTACAAATACAATATTGTAACACTGTCAAGACCAGACATTTTTGTCATTCATATAATCATCGAATTTATAGTAACCTTTTTTCACAGAGGACTTGTCATGGGACTTAACATTTTTGTCTGGCAAGTTTAGAATATCCTCTGGTATCTTATATATAGTGTATTGCGTATAATGTACGTCAATAAGATAAGATAAGAAGGATCTTAGAGGTGTGTATTCTCTGGACCTTACCCTGATGGAATGGCTGATGGTGACCTAATCATTAAAATTAAACAATTGATTTAGCAATATTACCTTAACCAAAGTTTTCCTTCTCATATATCTTTTGTTATTATTCTAATTATGCGTTTAATGGAGTATGAAGTCGTAATAAATTATAACTTATTATGGTGTTAATTAGTGAGGTAAATATTGAAGTGTGGGAATAAGTTTTGGCATAATCATCTAACCAAATCTCTAGCTCAGCGATCCTAAATATATATATCTTGGCCTACGAAACGAGAGAGTGACACTTTTCCCGATTCTGTGCAAACCACAGATCACAGAAACTAAAGGGAGATGTGAAAAGGGGGCGGGGCCAGTGTCGCAGCAATATGCGCAAAAAGGGACTATTTACGCGTGTAATTCTACGAACAAACATTTCTGCCACTTTTTGCGGGGGGCGAGGTAACATGAAATCCTCAACTTTGGATTCTATTCCCCATAACTTTAGATTCTAATTTTGAACGTTAAAAATCATGAAAAGAAGTCTCGTGTGAACCCCAAACGCTCTAAGTTCGAAATTATTGTTTCGCAATTATAGGCTTTCTCGTTTAGTGATAAGGTATAAAATTGAATGTAAATGCACATGGTCAATTAATCTTATACCGTGGCAGAGGGGAAATGCTACCGCAAGGCCAGTCCTTATAATAAGTAGTCAAAGTTTCGCAGTATTAGAGTATATTTTCTTTGCTAGTGGTCCATGTTTAAGAAAAATATGTTTTAATATGTACCAACTGTCGCTAGATGGCGTTGTACGATTTTAAATCGCGCTATCAGTGTTGTTCGTGAAAGCGTACATAGGTGTGATTGAGACTTATTATGACAGCTGCCACCACCATATGAAAAGGCGTATAACTCAGACGGTTTTTTTTTGATTAGTGGTCACTTTAATGACCACTGTAAACTGTAAATATTTATAATTAGTCATTAGTCATGTGGTGTGGGTTACTGCTTCATGTGGTTCAGTGTTGCCAGACGTGCGATAATTATCCTAGATCCACGATATTTTTGAGGGGCATGCGATAGAAAATAAAAGTCGGGTATCGCACGATAATTCACAAAATTTCCAGGATAATCCACGATAATTTTGTAATTTAATGAAATATGTGTATCAAATCACTATTTTCAACCATATTATCCGTCAAATACATAATGTTACCTACATATTTTAATTGTTCATTGTAATTGTAAAGAGCTTCGAACATTTCAGTATGGAAGGTGGCATACCTACTTTCCGCCATTTTGAAAAAAAATCACGA
Source organism: Agonopterix arenella (assembly GCA_927399405.1). NCBI lineage: Eukaryota > Metazoa > Arthropoda > Insecta > Lepidoptera > Depressariidae > Agonopterix > Agonopterix arenella. The sequence goes on along the minus strand of OV656716.1, from coordinate 1,343,607 downwards.
TTTTTCGGCCACTGATTAAACATATGCCAATCGACAGGGTGTACACACGGCAACACATCAAGCTATACAAAACTAACATAAGCTGGCCGCGCGGGGGGTGCATAACGAATAACGTCGTGCGGCCAGCTTATGTTGGTTTTGTATAGCTTGATGTGTCGCAGTGCGTACACCACCCGGTGTACACAAAGATGCCCCAGGGACTCTTCAGGTCTTTCACCTGCAACGATAAAATACCAGGCTACTGCGCCGATCTGGAGACTATGTGTCAGGTAATATAATAAACTAGAGTTAACCCGCGACTTCCCAACAAACACGACTAACAATCGCAAACTCACAACACACGACAACAACACGTCGACACAGTAACCAACGTCCGCGCCGGCGGGGACAGCCGCGACCTCTGCCCACTCCTTTCAATTCTGGCGCCTGCAGTATAGTATTCAAGAGCTAATTTGAGCTTAGAAAATACCAAAATTAAAAAAAAAAACCACGTCAGCAACAGTTACAATTTTAAAATTTAGTTATTATCTCGTTATAAAAAACCTGTAATGGTAATTTTCTTTGCACATATCAAAGGCATTACTATTATACATACTTTAAACATGGTGTAAATATTTTTGTCTACTTAGAAGGTTTTGAAAATTCATTCGCATTTTCTAATAAAATCCTATTTTTTTTTAAATTAAAATGCCTATTTTATTGCTCAAAAATAATGTATATTGTTAAATCTAATTCAAATGAGAACATTTGTATTAATATTATTAATTTAAAAGCCTTCTGGGACTCACAATTTTGATTTCTATGTTGCGTAGTAATTTTTTTAAAAAATATGTTTTCAGATAGTCTTTTTGTCACTAAATGGTGCCGGTTACAGTTTAAAAGTCCAATTAATAATTACTACCTACCCCGCCTAACAAAACTCCGTAAACTGACTGGGCTATTTGTTTTATACTATCTAGTGATAGTGTTAGTGATGATAGTGATGTATGTGGCGGACCTTATGGCTAGACATAACATGGACCGATAAAAGGGACCACAAAGAAGGACCCATTTTTTGGTTTTTTGCTGACATCTCGAAAACGATGCGTCATAGGAAATTATATTGTATTACATAATGAAAGCTGATAAAATTCTCTACAACATTAGTCCTGTATTTTTTTTACCTATTCCCAATCGTTGTCTAGCTATGAGGTCCGAAAAACGGTCGATTTTCAAAAATGTGTTTTTTACTTCCCGTTTTTTTTTCGTACATTCAAACGCCAAAGCAGCTTTTAAAGGTTCACCGAATATTTTCGGGGTTTTCGGAACCGAGGGATTTCGGGGTCGCAAATCAAAAATATGAAATCATTTTCTTTTTATCTTCAACTTTCATGAGGGTCGCCATACAAATGTCATAATTTTTAAAATGCTGTTACTTTCGCGGCCCTGTAGCTCTCAAAGGTTAAATCCTCTGACAAAAGTACATACAACCAGTTTTGTAGGAAATTTTACATGGTTTAATTTGTACCTACAAAACTATTCGATTAGACTTACAAATTTCGAGTTGTAAGCAAAAAACCAAAAAATGGGACCTTCTTTGTGGGCTTACCTCGGGCTTATCTCAGAGGGGTCAGGACTTTTAGTATATTTGTCGCCTAACTACTCCAAATAAAGTTCCGTAGTCCAATATCCTGCTTTCGACTTTTCCATCTAGAATCATTCGTTGCCTGAACTATTAGACCACGGAGGCAGAACATAAAGTAGTGAAGATGTTACATTTAGTTTCTGATACTTGTGAATTTGTATGGACAAAGTATGGACTAACAAACGATTAGTGGCTTCTGACCTTTCCCAAAGCTAATGTGCGCTGCGGGGGATTCACGATTATTATTTTTCAACACACTTGCTCATAAAATGGCCCTTATTTCACCGCAATTAGGCATATAATGACACCTATAATCAAACTGTGACTTTTTCATTACTATTATTCACAAGGGAGTTGTAGGTTTTTATAGTAGATATCTAAACTTCTTGGTTGAGTTCTTGAGTTGCTTTGTTCTTAAAAAAGTTTTGATACAAAAAAGATCATATTCAATAGTACAAATAAATTCTCTAAATAATCTTTTTATTTACTAAATAAAATTATTTTTTATTATTATTTTCTTCACAAGTTGAAAAACGTCGTATGATACACGTGTGTATTGATGATTACCGTCCTCGGCTCTCTTAAGGCCCTAGCCTACGGCTCGGGTCTCAATGGCGCCTCAGCGATAATCACCAACATTACACACTTGTACCATAATGTACTATAATCTTATCTAACAATAGATCGGTTCTCTTTGTATCTTCTATGTCACAAGACAGCTTGTACAGGTGAAATTGATATCATTAGCATCCTTTTAAAGTAAGAGTCTACCCATCAAACTGAACAATTTTTACAATGAGAGCAAACCAATCGGAGCAAAAAAATAATCAGCTGTTCTCATAATCATACTAAACTGCAATGCCTACTCGACTCAAATTAATGAAACAGCAAATTTTTTTTGTTGCTCCAATCGGTTTGCTCTCATAGTGAAAGTTGTTCAGTTGGATGGGTAGACTTTTATTTTAAAAGGTTGCTAATGATAACAATTTCACCCTGTAGAATAATCAATTTTATACAAAACTTTGACGCACAATACGCGTAGACGGTATTAATGTAAGTAACTTTGTATATATGGAAAAATAGTTTAGAAAATCTAGTTGCCGCGTCACAAATAACATTTGCAATTATAATATAATTACGAAGATATAAAGCTTTTAAAATTTTGTATGAAAAATTTCAAAGCTTTATATCTTCGTAATTATTTTATAAATTGTAAATGTTATTTGTTACGCGGCAACTAGATTTTCTAAACTATTTTTCCATATATAAAATATTACTTTTATTAATTCCGTCTACGCGTATTGTGCGTCAAACTTTTGTATGGACTGAAACCACCTTAAAGTTATATATATATATTTGTTTCCCATCAGCTATGATGATTAAATGGTTACTGCATAGGTTAGAAACTGGTCAAGATATTGACAGACCAGCCTATGATAGGGTTCAGTAGCGATGCACAGACTTTGGTTTCGGAGGGGGGGGGGGGGGGGGGGGGGGTTCGATTCCCACATCTTCGTCCCACAGGGGGACATCTAGTGATATATGACTTTGTGTGTTTTCCCCAGTCGGTTAGGACATTGCAGGCTGAATCACCTGATTGTCCGAAAAGAAAAATGATTCCGTGGTAGTAGTCGTTACATAAAAACCACGTCAGAGGCCGTAAGGTCTGAAAAAACTCTGACACCAAGGCTCTGCCCACACGATAAGAAGAAGAAGGCTGGACAAACTTGGAATCTTTCAGTGCATGCTCAAGCCCGTAACATCGGCTGTTCTTGACCGGAAACCTTTACATTAGTGCATGTAAAGTAACACTTTACATTAGTCAGTAAGCACCTAATGTCTACTAATTCATATATACATACATTGCATGCTAGACACCGATAAATTGCACAGGGCCAAAACACGCAATGAAAGAACATAACTTTCTGTGTCCTTCCTTCATTTTTTTGGAGAATTGATTTATTTTGAATAAATCCGGATATCCTGCTTTTTCGAAAAATTCAAATGTAAAGTATGCTTTACATATGAATTTCTTCAAAAGCAGGATATCGAGCATATTCCCCGAGGGGGTAGTCAGAGATATGATACTGAAAAAAAAATCAGAACATCCACCATTCACTAGTAGCAGTCATCATCAGCCTATAAACGTCCCACTGCAGGGCACAGGCCTACCCTCAGGGAGGGTGTATGGGCATTAGTCCACCACGCGTGCCCAATGCAGATTGGTAGACTTCACATACACATGAGAATTTCTTCTTCAGTGAATGCAGGTTTCCTCACGATGTTTTCCTTCACCGTTTGAGAGCAGTCGGTATTACGTACATAAGTCAGAAAAACTCATTGGTACATGGCATGTTGCCCTTGCGGATTCTAACCCGGACCCCCATAATTGAGTGTCTATACCTCTCCGCAATGTGCCACCGACGCTCTATATTAAATACTATACCGAAAAAAAATATCTATTATTAATTAGTCCCGGCTCAAACCGTAAAATGACTGGGCTAACTAGGGTGTTTTGTTACACCCTGTATAAGAGATCAATATTTACTGAACACTAATTAAGGTCCGCCACATACAGACGGAATTGCGATCCGGAATCCTGATTAAGGATTCAGTGTTGTCAACTATGGTTACAAAAATACTAGAGTGCTGTTTAAAAAATTCCTAAAATAAAAATGTATGAAACGCCAAATGAATGACAAATGAAAGCAAACAATTTCTATACATGATAATTACTATCATGTGATGAGGTCATGACGTTACGAATGTTACGATGTTGGTTTGTAAATTGTATTCCAATATTAATGCAACTATATCAAAAGACTATCGATAGTTTTAACATTAGACATAATCTGCATTAAAAATGGCATGAACCATTATCACACAAGCGGTTTTTGAGCGTAGGCGATTTCGCAACTATGCCGCAACGACTGCACCGTCACGATACGGTATCGTTCCATCAACGCCTACGCTCAAAAATCACTTTAAAATATGCCACCTAAAACATCAAAAAATCACTAGATCTAGTGAAAAAGTCTCTGAAAGCGGCAACACTCCATACGGAATCTAATTCCGAATCAGGTTTATTCCGAATGTATGTGGTGGGCCTAATAACAAAAAAATTAAATGAAGTAAAAATTTTGCATTTGACGAACTGTCAAACGTCCACCCATTAATTAAAAATAGATTAATCAATACATTTGAATTATTATTAGTTTTTTCATTTAGTCCCATGAATCAAGGCATTTCCTTCTTTAATCTCAAGACGTTACAAGTTATGTAAAGTTTGTATGAACTGTAACGCCGGCTACTGTTGGTTATTGAGTTGTAATTTCATACTTCGCTCGCGTGGGAGTCTAGTTGACTTAATGTGGACATGCCTTGAAATACGAGCTAGTGATTCGAAGTATCATAGTCAAAGTTTAGTAGGTGGATTGACTGAACACACAATATGACTAACAACGAAATCATGAATTAAATTACGGTCTAATAAGGAAGAGTAGATCTTCCACGGGCTGTTGGAATACCGAAGACCACGGTCCAATTATTCTTAGACAGACGTTGTATTTATATACAAATTATCTTGATAACTGTGATTGTTGAGACTTCGTTCCGGACACATCCCATTAAATAAGTTCGGTCACATGATTTGGAAGGTTTCCTCCCCCAACTGCTCAGAGTGCAACATGGTGGAGGACGTGTATCATATTTTAATGGAGTGTTTCCGGGCCGAGGCACTAAGATACCAGATGCTGCGGGAGATAGGCGGCTGCAGCAGTCCACTGGCCAATCCCCTATCCGCGGAGGCTGCGGCCCTGCTACGGCTAGCCAAGAAGTGTCTCCTTAGAAGACAACATTTAATGTGATGCTGAATGGTTTTGCGGGTTACTTAATTTAAGATCCTTTTTAAGAATTCTGTATTACACATTGATTTCCCTTACGGAGCGACTTAGTCTGAAAGACCAAGCTCCTTAAATAAAGATATAAAAAAAAAACTGTGATTGTACGATTTAGGACTGGACATGATGTAATTAGTCTGTGTCTTTGCCACCTTTATTGGCTTATTACTTCAGCTATGTTGGACACATTCATCTTCTGATTGGCTGTCACACGTGAGACTTGCTGTATCGCATGTTCTGTCCTAGATCTGTTACTTACATTGACTCCATCGATGCTTTGGGTATGTTTCTTAGTCAGGTCTCTCGTAGGTCTACTGCACTCTATTCTATCAATCATAACTTCATCTTAATAGTATTCCTTAAAACGAAAGTGTTCGATTAGTGTGTGTTGCCCGTAATGACATATGGAACAGAGACGTGGTCGTCACTCAAGGCCTCATAAAAAGGCTAAAAGTTACCCAAAGGGCTATGCTCGGAGTTTCCCAGCGAGATCGAATCAGAAATTAAGCGATCCGCAAAAGAACCAGAGTAACTGACATAGCCCAAAGAATAACTAAACTGAAGTGGCAGTGGGCGGAGCACATTGCTCGCAGAACCGATAGCCGATGGGGCCGAAAAGTTCTCAAGTGGCGATCGCGTGCCGGAAAGCGCAGCATGGGTAGGCCCCACACGGTGGACTGACGTCCTGGTGAAGGCGGCGGGAACCCCTTGGATGAGAGCAGCGGAAGACCGGTCGTTATGGCGATCCTTGGGGGAGGCCTATGCTCAGCAGCGGACGTCCATCGGCTGAGATGATGAGGTATTCTTGTAAGGTCTCATAATGTCAGGAGATCAGAACTAATGGACCCAGGGATCCATGATCGGTGGAATAAGTAGCTCTATGAAATCATTATTATCAGCTCGTATCCAGATCCAGTAGTGATGAGGACTCTAAAGAAGTGACATCCGATGAGGGCTCCAAGTTCTATAATTTAGACAACAAACTATCAGGCGTAGTGTGGGACGCTCCGGTGCTGGACCGAGGACCTGAGGCACGTAGCGGGAAGGAAGGATATAGTATTGAGGTACCCTTGATCCACTAACTGCAGGATTATAAGCCTCCTTCCCATTCACACTCACAGCTAGTTCTGTGCCATATATATTGCTAATCGCATCTAGCATTGTTAGTAAATTACTATTTGGTGATAGGGCCTCTACATCTACGACCATAATATCTTCATACAACATAGATGAAGCGAGATTTATACATTTCTCCATACGTGCCCGCCGGTATTGAGTACTACGCACCGCACTGAAACTTTTCTTTTTATAACAGATGTATTTGCTCTTGACCTCAATCCAGTCCTCAGGACAAAGATGGGGTCGAAGATGTAGCGAGCTTAACCAGAAGATGCCTATTCACTCGTACTTTAAAGGAATTCGGGTTGTAAGCGTTCGGAAATACTGACGCAGGCAGGGCATTCCACTCCTTGGCTGTGCACATTAAAAGTACTAACCTAACGGTAACTTATAGTTTACTGTATAGTATCAATTATTTAATTAAATACACTATGTATTATACTGTATACATAACCTTAGCTTAGTGGTGGTTTCAGTCCATACAAACGTTTGACGCACAATACGCGTAGACGGAATTATTAAAAGTAATATTTTATACATGGAAAAATAGTTTAGAAAATCTAGTTGCCGCGTCATAAATAACATTTGCAATTTATAATATAATTACGAAGAATTTCAAAGCTTTATATCTTCGTAATTATTATATAAATCGCAAATGTTATTTGTTACGCGGCATCTAGATTTCCCAAACTATTTTTCCATATATACAAAGTTACTTATATTAATACCGTCTACGCGTATTGTGCGTCAAAGTTTTGTATAAAATTGACCCCTCTGCAACCGCCTTAAGAATTTATTTATAATTATAATAGTTATTAAGTCATATTATGTTGTAGAGTTTCTGGCTGCATCTTCTCTACAGCGACAAAACGTTCCGACGCGGTGGTAGCATCAAAAAAAGATTTTACGTTTAATAAGTGGGATTCAAGCTCCTTCCTATATTGAATAAATGATTTAGAGTTTGAGCTTGAACCACATTTTAAAGTTTCGAGATTTAGTTATTTGACACGAAGTCGGTCTTATCCACGCTAATCCAACGTTAACAATAAAACGGTCTGCGTTCACACATAACTATTTCAGTTGCTCGCAGAGAGTGCAAGTGATCTGTTCTGTGTTCAGTTTTATCTGTTTTTGTTTAGCTTTTTGTGTAGTTCTGTGATCTGGGTATGTTTGTTTTTTTTTTATTAATTAGGAAAAAAAAGTGGTGAAAAAAAAACTTTTCGTGAAATTAATTTCAAATTAGCATTCTTAAAATAAGCAAATTCATGGCTTTTTACGAAGGGGTAGATTTTACAAAAATTCAGCTGTTACACAACTGGAAACCTAATTGACGAAAATGTCTGTACGAGACAGCTGTTTCTTTCGATGTTGGTCCCATAGAAAAAGTTGTTCAGTTTGATAGTCTGATCATCACCTTACAAAACCGTCAGCACATGAAATTGTACCCCGTATACTGGACTGGATGATTTTATTTTCAGGGGTGTTTTAAGACCATCAAACTCATCAACTTTTGATACAGGAGCAAACCTGAAATAGTAAAAAAAATCTGTTGTTTCATACATTTAAGTAGAATAGGTTCCAATCACCTAGTATTATATAAGGTCTAACAAAATTAGGTGAAACTATTTTAAGGGTATACTCAGACCATCAAACTGAACAACTTTCTTTACGGGACCAAAATCGAAATCGCGAAAAAAAAATCAGCTGTCTCATACAAAACTGCAAACTTAACAAGACTGAAATGTATGGGACGGCTGATTTTTTTTCGCTATTTCGATATTGGTCCCATAGAGAAAGTTAATCAGTTTGATGATCTGATAATCTCATTAAAATAGTTTCAGCTAATTTTGTTAGACCTTTTTAGAATAGGCTTCTTCTGGGTGAGCTCGCTACATCTTCGACCCCATCTTCGTCCTAAGGACTAGATTGAGGTCAAGAGCATACCCATACGTAATAAAAAAAAATATTTATATTTCTTATGGCCTGTGTTCATCCCTTGGCAAAGAGGGAGTTGGTTGTCTGATTTGGGACATGACCGCACGTTTGCTCCATCCTGGTTCTGCCGCGAAGGCTGAAGCGGACGAGATATGTCAACCTGGAGTTAGGGTATGATATCGTTCCAGTCACCAGGAGGGTCGATGCCAAGTGCTTTATTAGGGAAATAGGGCAGTGAATGCAGACTAAAGGACGCTCGGGTGCATTTCTGGTACAGAGAATTTCTCTGGTACTTGCGGCAATGCATCATAAATAGGCTGAAAGTCAACGAAACGGCAATGGAGAGGGCTATACTCGGAGTTTCCATGCGAGATCGAATCAGAAATAAAGAGATTCGCAGAGGAACTAGAGTAACACACATAGCCCAAATAATTGTTAAACTAATGTGGCTATGGGCGGAGGACATTGCTTGCAAAACCGATGGCCGATAGAGCCGAAGAGTTCTCGAGTGGCGACCGCGTACCGGAAAGCGCAGCGAAGGTAGGCCGCTCACACGGTAGATCGACGACCTTGTGAAGGCGGGAACCCGAAATCGAATCAGAAATAAAGAGATTCGCAGAAGAACCAGAGTAACTGACGTTAGCCCAAATAATTTCTAAACTAAAGTGGCGATGGGCGGAGGACAATGCTTGCAGAACCGATAGCCGATAGAGCCGAAGAGTTCTCGAGTGGCGACCGCGTACCGGTAAGCGCAGTGTGGATAGTGAACAAGGTGGACCGATGACCTGGTGAAGGCGGCGAGAACACGTTGGATGAAGGCAGCGCAGGACCGGTCATTGTTGCGATCTTAAGGGAGGCCTGTGTCCAGTAGTGGACGTCTATCGGCTGATAAATGATGATGAAGGTCAATTTCAGGGAAGTTTGAGCCAGGATCCTTAGTTAGCTTGAATGCGGATTGTACCTTGTGTGTTGCCATGGACGAAGCTTGTAACGGATATAGATGTGATTTAGGTTTGATAAAACTTGCGTTGCGAATTCGATTTTTGTTTTTTTTTATGTCTATCAATTGGGCATTGGACTAACGCCCATACATCTCTGAAAGAAGGCCTGTGTCCTACAGTGGGATGCTTATAGGCTGATGATGATGGTAATGAAGAATTTAATAAATGCTTTTTTAATAATTCCTTTTACTACCTCTTCTCGGAACATAATCGAACTCATCCAATAAGTGATGACATAATATTGCATTATTTAGGATTAGAATAAGAAATGAAATAAATGAAATGAAGAATAAACATTAAAATTAAATAAACGAACGGTAGCATGCGATGCTTAAGTCGTGAGGAAGTAATAGATATGTAGAAATGAGGAAGAATGTATTTGTTGCTCACACGCATAGTGCCGTCTCACTTCATTAACCCGACCGTGTTGTATGTTTGATAATCAAATTTGATAAAAATCTAGGGAAGCGTTAGATCACCCTAATCCTTCCTTCCATGCCAGGGTTTCACAAAGAAGGGGACCCGAATCCCCAATTGTAAGTGAAAAAAATTACACAGGGTGCTGTGTAACATAAATTATTTGTCTTATTTCCATATGTGAAATTCATCATCATCATATTATCAGCCATTAAACGTCCACTGCTGGACATAAGCCTCCCCCAAAATGGGGGGATTTGCCATAATCGCCACGCTTGGCAGGCGGGTTAGCGATCGCAGTTGGATCGAATCAATGTGTGTTCTCAGAGGATGCTGCTGCCCATCCTTCAGTAGATCCCTTGGTCGCTTTTTACGACACCCACGGGAGGAAATGGGATGGTGCTATTCCTAGCCGACACCACACGGCAATTTGAGATTAATAACTATTAATCATTGTTACGAGATACGACAGAATACGCATCGAGTTCGTGCGAGGTAGTCTCGGAGTCCACGACTTAGCTGATAAAATTCAAGAAAATCTACTTAGATGGCTTGGTCATGTAAAAAGAAGACCACCTGACTACACTGAAATGCAAAACTAAGTACTACACTTTAATATTTTTTTTTTTCTAAACTTTAGAAATTAGAGATTTAAAATACAAAACGTTTTATAGAAAATGTTATCAGCTTTCTTTTTAACTATACTTTTTAAAATAAACTCTTTTTCGAGTAAAGTAAAATTTATGTACTTAAAAGTTATTGCATTTTTAAAAGTGTGATACTTAGTTTTGCAGGCCAGTGTATATAAGCAAAAAAGCAATGGACTTCACCCTACCAGGTCAACGTGGCGTAGGCAGGCCAAAACTCAGATGGTCTGATATTGTGAAGAAGGAAATGGACAGCTGCGAGCTCTCCATCGACGATGTTCAAGATAGAGCGAAGTGGAAGAAACAGATTAGGAAAGCAGACCCCGCCACCCAGCGGGACAGCAGCTAGGAAGATGATGATGATGATGATTTATTAAATGGTGTACCTACGTTTACTAAGTATCATTATGAAGGTTTATTAACAATTGGTAAAAAAAACAAGAAGATATTAACAAAAAAAAAGTTACGATATGGTTTTTAGGTATCCCTGATTCCATATTTTTGGATTTTTTGTCTGTCTGTTTGTTTGAACGAGCATCACGCAAAAACTAATGAACCGATTTTGATGAAACTTTTTTTGTTTGATAGCTAATGATCTGACTTAAAATCTGGTATATAATTTGTGCGGACGAAGTTGCGGGTTAGCGCTCGTGTCATAATAAAATTATATCAGCCGAAGAACTGACATCCGATATGGGGCAAACGAGTTCTAGGTATAGTGCAGACCAAGAACCCTAATGCGCCTATGCACAAGGGGCACGGGCCCTAGACCCTGGCCTGATAAGGCACCAAAACCCAAGTCCAGCATTATTTTTAAACTCTTATAGAGTAAGCGCACCAGTGGCTGAACACTCGCCAGTGAATGAACAAATATCAAGGTTTTAGAGAACGAATTTTTATATCAAATATTATTGATTTTTAAACATGTTACAGCCATGACGTGCTATTTCGAATCAAATTAAAGATTGCATTTTTTTTGTTTTTTTTTTTATTATTTTTTTTGAGTGCGGTTTCAAGTCCCGCCCGAGACACATTTTTCAATCTTTAATTTGATTTTTAATAGTTTTATGCATCGATCTCTGACCCCGTGAGAGGAGCCTTCTCTCTATCTACCTTTTGGTGAGAGGAGACCGTCACCTGGGATCTTGCTAGTCTATACTATTATAAAACTGTAACAGGAAGTTTGTCTGTACATTGAAGATATCAACAAAAAAAATGTTACGATATGGTATTTAGGTGTCCCTGATTCCATTTCACCAATTTTTGGATTTTTTGTCCGTCTGTTTGTTTGTGTGTTTGTATGGGTGTTTGTTTGTTTGTTTGAACGAGTATCACGCAAAAACTACTGAACCGATTTTGATGAAACTTTTTTTGTTTGATAGCTTATGATCTGACTTAAAATCTGGTATATAATTTGTACGTACGAAGTCGCGGGTTAACGCTCGTTATAACATATAGGTATTAACTTTATGTCTTACATTCACTTTAAGTAATTTGTTGCGCTACGATGCAATTTTTTAGTCTTTTCATTTTCAGTGTTCGTACTGTATAATTAAACTTTAAAAACTAACAAAAGAAATGAATTATTAACTATTTAATGAAAGCGAAAGGAAGCTAGGTATTAAAACTCTTTATCAACTCAAAATCTGTTATGAATGAGCAGTAGAGACAAAGGAGAACGCCCAATCCCGTTTTGCCTACAAAACTGATAATTATATTATTATTATTAGGGGGGGTTGACAGGCTTGCTGAGCCTGTGCCACGTAGACCATCGCTGGTCCTTTGTGAACGCCCTCTTTTAAAGTTTCTTACCAATTCCCACTGCGGCCAGAAAACGCAGTAGATTCTTGATAGGGATAGTTTGTATCTCATCTGGTGACAGAACCTGCCTACCTAGATGAGTACTACGTTTGTACATCAGGGGGCCACAGTCACATAGGAGGTGCGGAGGATTCTCCATTTCCTCTTTGCAGAATCTGCAGCCGGTGGTGTCACTTAGTTTCAGTGTGTGCATGTGCTTATTTAATTAGTGACCTTGCTATTGTACAATTTAACTAAATCATCCTAGTTATAAGCCTTTATAAGCCCTTGGGGGTCGGTGCCAAGGACTTAGTTAGGAAGATAGAGCAGCGAATGCGGACTAAAGGAGGGGGGACCCACGCTCGAAAGCCTTTCTGGTACAAAGAATGAGGGATTTTCCAGATGAAAAAAAAAGTTAGTTCCTAATTTCTCAATAGATGGCGTTGACCAGAGAGGTGTCCAATAGGTATGAGCAAATTTATTAATTAATATTAATAATAAAAATACACAGTACAAGTTATTAACAATCTGGGTGTTATTGACGACCCGGTTGGTGTAATTATTGCCACGCCGGACTGTCGAACCAGGGTCCTCGGTTCGAGTCCCGGTTCGGTCATGGATGTTATATTATATGTTTGTGCCGTTGTTGAATGGTTCATAACAAAAAGCCTATGGCTTACTTGGGGTCATTACAAAGTATGTGCCTGTGAGCGTTATTTATTATTTATTTATTTTCTGTCAAAAACGAATAAAGTATCAGACTTGGCTCTATGGGCTTCGCATCCATTTTGAATTTACGAACAATATTTAAATTGGTCACTTCACTTTTCAGTATAAAGAATATTGAAATTGCTTTGCTAATAAAGAGCGAAATTTTTCGTCTATGGCTTTGCTTTTCATTCACGGAATCTGATGTACGATTTAAATATTTTCGGTTTATTTTTACTGAAATTCTCAGTTTCTTTTAGGTTTTTGTAGTTTGTTATTGTTTCTCGTTTATTGTTCGTAATAGTTCGTTATATTCAAAACGGATACGTAGCCCATACAGCCACGTCTGATACTCGACTCGTTGTTGACGGACAATAACACCGAGATTGCTAAATAATAAACCAACAACAATAAGAAAGGGTTTGTGCTGTGTATTTTACTATTAATATTAATTAATATATTTGCTCATACCTATTGGACCCCTCTCTGGTCAACGCCATCTATCGAGAAATTAGGAACTAACTTTTTTATTATTTTTGCTTTTGGAAAATCCCTCATTTATCTGGCCATCCAGAGGGGCAATGTGGCCAGCATCTTTGGAACCTTTGAGCCGCGGTCGCGCAGGGCAGAGCCTTTTGATTAAGTTAGTGATAGTCTGACGAAGCTTGTATGCTGATTTCATCTTGTGTGCTGCCATTGACGAAGCTTGTAGCGGATATACAGGGTGAATTTGATATCATTAGCATCCTTTTAAACTAAGAGTCTACGTCTAACCATCAAACTGAACAACTTTTAATATGGGAGAAAACATATCGGAGCAAAAAAAATATCTTTTGTCGCATACATCAGCGCAGGAACCTCCTCGGAAATGAATATCCAAAACCTGAAAAACTGCGTTGCGGATTCGATTATTTTATTAGAAATGCCACTATCATCATCGTCATCATCGTCTCAGCCGATGGACGTCCACTACTGGACATAGGCCTCCCCCAAGGGTCGCCATAACGACCGGTCCTGCGCTGCCCTCATCCAACGGGTGTGCGGGGCCTGCCCACGCTGCGCTTTCCGGTACGCGGTCGCCACTTGAGAACTTTGCGGCCCCATCGGCCATCGGTTCTGCGAGCAATATGCCCCGCCCACTGCCACTTCAATTTAGCAACTCTTTGGGCTATGTCAGTTACTCTGGTTCTTCTGCGGACCTCTTTATTTCTGATTCGATCTCGCAGGGTGACTCCGAGCATAGCCCTCTCCATTGCTCTTTGGGTGACTTTCAGCCTTTTTATGAGGCCTTGAGTTAACGACCACGTCTCTGTTCCATATGGCACTGGCCACTATAGAAAAGGATAATTTCCATTTCTTTGGGAAGCACGATATTCCTTTTATCCTGTGTATAATTTCAACTATCATACGATTTGTATGTGTTCTTTGATCATACACATTCGCCAGCTGCAAAACGACGGAAACGAATACACTTCGTCAATGTCTTTTGATTTTTTAACCATTTGTTTAACTGACAAATATAAAAATAGGTAAAAAAAAAGATTTTTCCGATTTCATTTTTGATCGATATTTCTATTTTAATATAATTTTGAATTTTCTGAATAACTTAAGACTCATGGCTGTAACCTTGCATTTTTCAGTATTTTTCAAACAACTCGAGAAATAATGAACAGAAAAATTTATATTAAATTTAAAATGATATAATCTTCAAATAGCTTTTAAAAAACATAATATTGTTAAATCACGAAAAAGCTAGTGGTGTAACAAAATTATTGATCCTGAAAAATCTTATGCAAACGCAAACCAGTTACCCGTCGGTATTTTTAATGCAGCGAGGACAATACCTACTATTGAAAAGAATAAATAAAATACATTTTCCTGTGTCAAAGGTCAGAGCTAAATGTATTGTATTAACATAATAATGTTAACGTTACATGTTAGGTAATACGACCTTAATGGCAGGTCATATAGTGTCATTAGGTCAACATTTTAAACTAATTTGAGTCGTCTGGTGGTTCTTTTACACTCTGAATGCTAATAAAACCAAATACCAGACTGAAATTTTGAAAAGTAATCAATTTTCACGCGCCCGTGCATATTCGGCCGATCAAACGAAGACTGTCGCGTAATTCGGTTCTCTTTCGGTAATTCTTACGAGCAGGCTTTTTTGCACGTTTTATAAGACATACAAAAATCTAAAATTTTGGCGTGTTTGATATTTTTATACATTAAAAAAGGTTTATAGCTAAGTGTACACGAGATTATATGCACGTTTAAAAACTACTGGTTGAAATAAATTTTTAAAACCCCGTTCTCTAATTACAACAACGCAACGCAACGTGTCCCTTTGCCGAAATCATTTACAAAAATCATTCTCCTCACTAAATTCCAAGAATTATATCAGTTTACTCCGATGATATTTAAAGCATATTAGATACTTATCTAATGTATGGTATACTTATACCATACAAAAAATATGAGTAGTATGAACTTGTTCGTTTTCGTGATATAAAATGTTTTTTACTTGTCCTGAGATAAACACTAATTTCACCGACACGACATATTCTTGTGCGCACAACACTATATATCAGTTTGTGGAACATCACTACAGCTTGATCGGCTAGCTCTCAGGGTTCCGCAGGCGCTCAAGGGAAACGGTTTTGTGCATGCTGTATTTCTACGTTTTGGTGCTCTTTTGGTTCGAACACTTTTGAGCTCCGACCCTACGTCCTGTAGTTGGTAAGTCAATGATTAGGTACAGCAGATGTCTTTTACATTCGCATCTACAGGGTGAAATTGATATCATTAGCATCCTTTTAATCTAAGAGTCTACCCATCGAACTGAACAACTTTTACTATGGGAGCAAACCGATGGCAGCAAAAAAATAATCAAAAAATAATTGCATACGTTTGAGTCGAGTAGGCACTGCTGTTTAGTTTCATGGAACAGCTGACTTTTAGGGTTCCGAAGTCAGCAAGTAACTCTTATAGTTTCGCCATGTCCGTCCGTCTGTCCGTCCGTCCGCGGCTTAGCTCAGAGACGCTTAGTACTTGAAAGCTGTAATTTGGCATGGACTGGCATACATATTAACTACGTCGACAGAGTGGTAAAATAAAATTTTGAAAAATATTTTTTTAGGGTGAAGTGGGGATGAAATTGTTATTCCTCGCCTATCCCATGTTGTGGGGTATCGTTAAATAGATCTTTAAAAATATTATGGGTGTGGGAAAACCATTTTTCGATTTAAGCATCCGTTAGCGAAATATTAAGCTTTAAAGCGAAAATTTTTGTTAGAGTCAAGTGTCCCCCTCTCCCGGCTAAACGGTTGTAGTTGGGGATGTGAAAAAAGTCACGGCAATATTATATATAATGAATTTAAAAGGAAAACTATCACGGCTACGTAGGCTTTACAAGTTAAAAAAAAAATTGAAAATTTTCATACAAAATTTTAAAAACTTTATATCTACGTAATCTATATCTATCTATCTATACTATTATAAAACTGTAACAGGAAGTTTGTCTGTACATTGAAGATATTAACAAAAAAAAGTTACGATATGGTTTTTAGGTGTCCCTGATTCCATTTCACCAATTTTTGGATTTTTTGTCTGTCTGTTTGTTTGTGTGTTTGTTTGTTTGTTTGTTTGTTTGTTTGTTTGTTTGTTTGAACGAGTATCACGCAAACACTACTGAACCGATTTTGATGAAACTTTTTTGTTTGATAGCTTATGATCTGACTTAAAATCTGGTATATAATTTGTGCGGACGAAGTCGCGGGTTAACGCTCGTACTATTAAAAAACTGTAACAGGAAGTTTGTCTGTACATTGAAGATATTAACAAAAAAAAGTTACGATATGGTTTTTAGGTGTCCCTGATTCCATTTCACCAATTTTTGGATTTTTTGTCTGTCTGTTTGTTTGTGTGTTTGTTTGTTTGAACGAGTATCACGCAAACACTACTGAACCGATTTTGATGAAACTTTTTTTGTTTGATAGCTTATGATCTGACTTAAAATCTGGTATATAATTTGTGCGGACGAAGTCGCGGGTTAACGCTCGTACTATTATAAAACTGTAACAGGAAGTTTGTCTGTACATTGAAGATATTAACAAAAAAAGTTACGATATGGTTTTTAGGTGTCCCTGATTCCATTTCACTAATTTTTGGATTTTTTGTCTGTCTGTTTGTTTGTGTGTTTGTTTGTTTGAACGAGTATCACGCAAAAACTACTTAACCTATTTTGATGAAACTTTTTTTGTTTGATAGCTTATGATCTGACTTAAAATCTGGTATATAATTTGTGCGGACGAAGTCGCGGGTTAACGCTCGTTATATTATAAATTGCAAATGTTATTTGTGACGCGGCAACTAGATTTTCTAATCTATACTATTATAAAACTGTAACAGGAAGTTTGTCTGTACATTGAAGATATTAACAAAAAAAAGTTACGATATGGTTTTTAGGTGTCCCTGATTCCATTTCACCAATTTTTGGATTTTTTGTCTGTCTGTTTGTTTGTGTGTTTGTTTGTTTGTTTGTTTGTTTGTTTGTTTGTTTGTTTGAACGAGTATCACGCAAACACTACTGAACCGATTTTGATGAAACTTTTTTGTTTGATAGCTTATGATCTGACTTAAAATCTGGTATATAATTTGTGCGGACGAAGTCGCGGGTTAACGCTCGTACTATTAAAAAACTGTAACAGGAAGTTTGTCTGTACATTGAAGATATTAACAAAAAAAAGTTACGATATGGTTTTTAGGTGTCCCTGATTCCATTTCACCAATTTTTGGATTTTTTGTCTGTCTGTTTGTTTGTGTGTTTGTTTGTTTGAACGAGTATCACGCAAACACTACTGAACCGATTTTGATGAAACTTTTTTTGTTTGATAGCTTATGATCTGACTTAAAATCTGGTATATAATTTGTGCGGACGAAGTCGCGGGTTAACGCTCGTACTATTATAAAACTGTAACAGGAAGTTTGTCTGTACATTGAAGATATTAACAAAAAAAGTTACGATATGGTTTTTAGGTGTCCCTGATTCCATTTCACTAATTTTTGGATTTTTTGTCTGTCTGTTTGTTTGTGTGTTTGTTTGTTTGAACGAGTATCACGCAAAAACTACTTAACCTATTTTGATGAAACTTTTTTTGTTTGATAGCTTATGATCTGACTTAAAATCTGGTATATAATTTGTGCGGACGAAGTCGCGGGTTAACGCTCGTTATATTATAAATTGCAAATGTTATTTGTGACGCGGCAACTAGATTTTCTAAACTATTTTTCTATATATAATAGATTACTGTTAGTCAGTAAATTTATATCTTCGGCATTATTCAGAAACAATTCCGAAAAAAATTCATTAAAATAAATGAGTATGTTTAAATGGACAGCTCTAATGTTGCTCTACTTGCTACTGATTAAGCTAAATATTATTGCATGCTGTATTTCTTTATAAGTGGTTGTGCATTTAGCTTTAACTTTAAAACTATGTAACCTACCTACCTTTGAACAATGTAACAATCGTTAAGAAATCAATAAATAAATAAATTAATAAATACTGTCATTAATTCCGTCTACGCGTATTATGACGTCAAACTTTTGTATGGACTGAAACCACCTTTAAAATAATATTGCGTTTTTCCATAAACTGAGAGGTCATTTCCAAAACCGCATTGTTAAAAATCACACCCATAATTACGAATTCTACTGCTCAGAACCATGTGGTCATACCTTGAAGATACGTTAAGATAAAATGTTATAATGTTGTGAACGACATCAAAATTGCCACAGTCCTCTCCCACAACATTGCGGCATAATAAACGTAAAATTGTGCTAAAGATTATGCTGAGATGATATATTTTGTAACAATTTAGATCTTGCGATGTTGGTAATAAGGGTAATGATGACATTGGATTTTGGAATGCCCAGGTTCATAATTTAGGCAAAGTATAAGAAAGAGTGGTGTTTCAACATCCATCCAGCGTGTGATGGACTAACGCCCTCCCTGAGGGTAAGCCTGTGTTCTACAGTTGGACGTATAAATTCATATTCATATATATTTTATTGCAGATCATAGATCCATAGTGTTAGTAACAATGACTTAAAACTATGTTAGTGACGACATTTTTTAACACTTATTTAACATTAACAAAAGGGGGCCTAGAGCCCCTATGCAGGCTATTCCAATGCCCAATGATGGGACATTGGAACCGCTCTGCAATGGGCTCGAGGAGGGTGTTGGTGCTGCCCCGTACCCTGCGCAGCAGGGAGGCGGCTCGTTTGCGTATGATGGCTGCAAAGCTATCTACTCGCGCCGCCGCAAACATGCCCGATGCGCTGCAGAAACGAGGCAGCCCCAACAACATCCTCAGCCCATTGTTGTATTGCACGCGCAGCGCACTGAGCGACTTCTGCGTGTAACTGACCCACAGGCTGCACGTGTAGAACGACTGGCAATATGCCTTGAATAACGTTACTTTAACATCTTTAGTACATCGTGCAAACCTGCGGGCAAGTATATTCGCCCTCATAAAGGCTGTGATGATGATGATAAGAGGTTAGGGTAGAGGTTTTTTAAGGGAATAATTAGACCATCAAACTGAACCACTTTCTCTATGGGACCAACATCGAAATCACGAAAAAAATCAGCTCTTTACAAAACTGCAAATCTACTCTAGCCAAATGTATGAGACAGCTGATTTTTTTTGCGATTTCATTTTAGGTCCCATAGAGAAAGTTGTTCAGTTAGACTTTTGTAGGTATTTCACTGCATTGTGACGTATCTGACTGATGAAGAAAGATGATGACTGATGATGGAAGAAATCTCTTTAGAGATATGCTCGCCCTTTGTAATTGCCTATTATGCTGTTTTCATTGACGGCCCGCTAGCACAGTCTGTAGTGAACCTGCCTGCTGTGCCGAGGGTCGCGGGTTCGAATCCCGTAAGGGACAAATATTTATATGATGAATATGAATATTTGTACCCGAGTCATGGATGTTTGTATGTACATATGTATTCTATATAGTTGTCTAGTCATCATAATACAAGTCCAGGTACTTTAAATGTGACTAGATAATTTGTGTGACAATGTCCAAGATATTTATTTATTTATATTTATATTTCCGTGTGTGCAATAAAGTGTTAAATGAAATGTCTTGTGGTTATAATGACACCTGATAACAAGACACAGTGACTGACTGACACACATACTGTTACCATTTATATTGAATTCGCGGTTCAATCATTTCCTTGTTTCGTTTAGTATTATATCGATTTGATTGAGGTCAATTAATAATTTAATCGAAAATCTGACAAGGTACAAGTTAACATTTTTTTTTTACTTTAATTACTAAATGTCCAAACTAGGACGGAACTTCGCTTGTGCGCAGCGTGCTCGAGCGCCTTGACAAGTATATTCTCTTAACTATAGGACCAACATTTAAGGGGATTGCAGAGGGGTAAATTTTATACAAAACTTTGACGCACAATACGCGTAGACGGTATTAATATAAGTAACTTTGTATATATGGAAAAATAATTTAGAAAATCTAGATGCCGCGTCACAAATAACATTTGCAATTTATAAAATAATTACGAAGATATAAAGTTTTGGAATTATTCATACAAAATTTTAAAAGCTTTATATCTTCGTAATTATATTATAAATTGCAAATGTTTTTTGTGACGCGGCAACTAGACTTTCTATACTATTTTTCCATATGTAAAATATTACTTCTATCAAATTCCGTCTACGGGTATTGTGCGTCAAACTTTTGTAAGGACTGAAACCACCTTAAATAAAAAAAATAACTGTTTCATAGAAAACATAATTCTACCCAAACGTATGGGACTGCCGATTTTTTTTCGCGATTTAAATTTTGGTCCCATAGTAAAAGTTGTTCAATTTGATTGCTTGCAATGCAATTCACTAAGCGCATACATCGTCACAACCTTAAATTCGTCGTTGAAACATCGGCGAGCTGTCAATTCGGTATGCACTAAGGTTATGTCATGTGTCAAACTCATATAAAAACTTTGACGATCTGAAGGATGCAAGAAGGATGTTACATTTGTGAGCTCGTCGATGTGACGCTTAGTGAATTCGGTGTAAAGAATTTATTTACTCAAAAGAACATTGTTCACATACATGAGTTTTGTTAAAAATAAGCTAATAAAAACAATTAGGTGTGGTGAGTGAGATTGAGACAAAAGAACAGTGATAAATAAGAAATAAAAAGTATACAAAATAAGTCTTAGCAGAAAAATCAATAGTAACGCTGCAATCCCAAAAACAGTGACGTTCATAATTACAATACAAGAAATAAAAATAAATTAGTATCCCCACATTTTCGACTCAGTAAGGTCAACACATCTTTCATGGGGCACTGTATACGCTATTATAATAAGATACCAGAGGATATTCTAAACTTGCCAGACAAAAAGTCCCATGTTAAACAAGTCCTCTGTAAAAAAGGCTACTATAAACTCGATGACTATTTGAATGACCGAAATGTCTGGTCTTGACAATGTTACTCTATGTAATGCAATATTGTATTTTAATTGTACTTTGTATATTTTGTTTTGTTTAAAAGATGTTGTAGAGTTACTGGCCGCATCTTCTCTCAACGGAACACCTTCCGACGCGGTGGTAGAGTCAAAAAATGACGTCAAAAAGCTATCTATAAAAGCTAAAGCTATTATGTAGAATAACAAATTTTTGAATTTTGAATTTTGAAAACACCTACTAATGGTTAATAAAACTTACTTATAGAAAAGTAAATGAATTATCCACCTATCTAAAAACAAACTCTGCTTGTCAAAAACATATCCACCTTTTTGATAAGGTTGGCAAATTCAATAGAAATTTGCGGCGAAACAAGAAACTGCTTTACTCAGCGGGTGGGTACACGTCAGCATTCTACCATAAAAGCATTTATTTTATGTACTACAGGGCTGCGTTCACGACCTTTGGATGCGGATGTTTTTTCAACACGCTCTATGGTACGGAACCGTTCACCGAGGCTCGGAACGGCGTTAGTGCGAAAAGTTGCACTCGGGGTGCACCTGGGGCGTAGGTTCTGAACGCAGCCCTGGGGTGCGTTCACGACCTTTAGGTGCGGTTGCTCGCTCTCAGGTACGGAACGACCGCGCCAATTTTTAACTCGCTATGAGGTACGGAACGATCACGGTTGTTTTATAACCTCAAATTTTGACATTTAAAGTAATATGGGCTTCCATCATTTCCAAATACAATAAAAAAAACTAATTTCCAATGTGAGCAAATCAAAAAGTGAATAAAAATAATTTGAAAACAAGCTTTTATACAAAACGAGCGAAAAGTCAAGTAACCACAGATAATCAAAACGTCAGAGTGTTTTTTAACCATCGAATTTGATGGTTAAAAGTTGCAACCCGTCAGAGGTTCGGAACGGTTGAGTTGTGACAACTGAGTTGCAAAGAGCGTTTTTTCACCGAGGCTCGGAACGGCGTTAGTGCGAAAAGTTGCACTCGGGGTGCACCTGGGGCGTAGGTTCTGAACGCAGCCCTGTGTTCAAGAGTTTTTGGATGACAGTAAGACAAATAGTAATTGAAAATAATTTAAGCTGAAAAATTGACATCGAATTTGGATCATATATGTGTTATACCTAATTGATTGTCTGGACATTCTTTAATCTTTTTTTATCCTTAATAATTTTCTACCATGACATTTACTAGTTTTATATTTTTACGAGCGTTAACCCGCGACTTCGTCCGCACAAATTATATACCTGATCATAAGCTATCAAACAAAAAAAGTTTCATCAAAATCGGTTCAGTAGTTTTTGCGTGATACTCGTTCAAACAAACAAACAAACAAACACACAAACAAACACACAAACAAACAGACAGACAAAAAATCCAAAAATTGGTGAAATGGAATCAGGGACACCTAAAAACCATATCGTAACTTTTTTTCTGTTAATATCTTCAATGTACAGACAAACTTCCTGTTACAGTTTTATAATAGTATAGATTTGGCATTCTATTGTTCATTTTTTATTGTTACTATTTGACATTTTTAAATTCTACTACAATTATACCTAATTATTATTGTACACCTAAACTGGTAAGCTATGGAGACACAATGTAACATACAAAATAAGACCTTTTATAAATCTGTAGTTATGCAATAAATGATCTTTTACTTTTGACTTTGACTTCTATCCATCTAATACATTCCAGCCTACACCACCAAAATTAAATCCTTCATCCCTCACGAACACCGAATTGCATTCCTGAAACACCCATTAAAGTGTGTAACACATTAAAATTGTCACCCTGTAAGTATACTGAGACCCAAAACTAATTCAAAACGCGATAACATTGATAAATCTGACTGACAGACAGACGAACAAAAAGATTAACAAACGTATGTGGAAGTGATAGCAAAAAAGCTCTTGAACAGTGCATTGGCAACGGTTTTAATTTCCTATCGAGCGTGGGAACGTATGGTTAGCAGAAAAATGTTTAATTGAAAATCTAAATTAATTATTTTTCTGTGACTTACTCGATTTGGTAAGGAACTAAGGGATAATTACTAATTAAGGTTTTGTATTGATAACTGCCTCCGTGGTCCAATGGTTAAGAGCATTGGTTCTCGACACGGAGGTCGTGGGTTCGATTCCCACGGGGGACACCTTGTGATATGTCACTTTGTGCGTTTTTCCCCAGTTGGTTAGGACATTGCAGACTGAATCACTTGATTGTCTGAAAAGAAAAATGATTCCGTGCTTCGGATGGCACGTTAAGCCGTAGGTCCCGGCTACTATCTCTGGTGGTAGTAGTCGTTACATTAAAACCACGTCAGAGGCCGTAAGGCGGTCTGAAAAAACTCTGACACCAGGGCTCTGCCAACACGATAAGAAAGAAAGAAGAAGAATGATGATGATGATGATCATTGCTACAAAATAAATAACGCCTAAAAGACATTGCCCCATACCGTTTCGCATACAAAACTGGTACATATGAATTTGAATTTTATAAGAAACTAGGGTTCACCCGCGACTTTGTCCGCACAAATTATATACCAGATTTTAAGTCCTACCATAAGCTATCAAACAAAAAAAGTTTCATCAAAATCGGTTCCGTAGTTTTTGCGTGATGCTCGATCAAACAAACAAACAAAAAGACAGACAAAAATTTGTGACATGGAATCAGGGACGAGTGGGGACCGCGTACCGGAAAGCGCAGCGTGGGTAGGCCCCCCATACGGTGGACCGATAACCTGGCGAAGGCGGCTGGAACCCGTTGGATGAGGGCAGCGCAGGACCGGTCGTTATGGCGATCATTGGGGGAGGCCTATGTCCAAGCAAATGAAAAAAGGAGCAAATAAAAAATCTGCTGTTCCATACTAAACGGCAATGTCGACGCGCGAGTTCGCGACTCAAATGTATGCAACAGCAGATTTTTTTTTTACTCCGATCGGTTTGCTCCCATAGTAAAAGTTGTTCAGTTTGATGGGTAGACTCTTAGTTTAAAAGGATGCTAATGATATCAATTTAACCCTGTATATTGTGTTGTGTGGTGACACGAAACTCGCACTTGTTATAGTGTTATGTTGTCATCAACATAACAGGTAACTAATTCCTTCAGACTATCATTAGTCTCAAGGAATTAGTTACCTCTTACGACACCAGTCTAGGGTGGTGCTATTCGAAGTATAACACCATACAAACAAGCAAAAGTTTATAGGTCTAAATATAAGGTTTACAAAACAAATTGAGATAAAACTTTCGCAATAAAAAATTGCTTGTAAAAGTCCGTAATCTTAAACAAAATTGACTTGACAATTATAAAATGTTCTGGGTCAAATTTCGTAAGCTTAATTACAATGATGCTACACTTTGCGGCTGCAAAATTATGTTAAGTATTTAGTACCTAAATTAAATTTCTACAACATAGTTAGAACAATTATTGCACACATACCTACTGTAAAGGGTCTAGCAGGCTAAGGAAGGAGAAGTGGCCCCTGTGACGAATATCGGATTTTTATAATGTCATTTGTTGTCTATCTCATAATATAGAAACACCCTAACTTTCAGCCCCCTATCTTGAACCGTCACCGAGATACTGTCAAAAACGTCATTTTATGGATACATTTTTCAAAGTCGTTTTTCTCCTGAACTATATAAGGTAGAGCAATCAAACCAAATCATAGCTACAAAGGATGAGTAGGAGTATAACTCTGATTTTTTTAAATATTTAATTCCATATAAAAATATTGATTAAAATGTCAGAGAAATTTTTGACAGCACTTTTCAACAAGTATTTGTAAAGGTACAGCTATGGAAAAAATCACATATACTATTAATAGTATTAGCTAGTACCATGCGAAAAATCGATTCAATATAATTGGTGCAACATACTTAAAAAAAATTAAATGTCAAAGAAAGCGTTAAATGAGTCTTTCATTCTGAAGGAGATTTTTCGATCCAATGAGGTTTAATTTCGTTGCCTAGCAACAGAATGTTTATTTTGAACTTCACGCATGGCTGTCAAAGGTATTAGTTTTTTTTCCTTGCACTTTACGCATGGTACTAGCTAATACTATTAACAGTATATGTGATTTTTTCCATACAGTATCTCGGTGACGGTTCAAGATAGGGGGCTGAAAGTTAGGGTGTTTCTATATTATGAGATAGCCAACAAATGACATTATAAAACTCCGATATTCGTCACAGGGGCCACTTCTCCTTCCTTAGCCTGCTAGACCCTTTCACCCACTACCGCACACCGCCTACGCTTGTCACTCACACTACACTACTCGGATTGAACTCCACACATAAACACATGTATCTGACGTACGTACGCACGGCGACACATCAAGCTATATAAAACCAACATAACCTGGCCGCGCGATGCTATATGTTACTCGACCTACGCGCGGCCAGCTTATGTTGGTTTATAGCTTGATGTGTCGCCGTGTGTACACTTCTTTTTAATTTTTTAGATTTAATTGTTTTTAAAGAATAGAGATACAGTAAATTTAGGGCCTGTTTAACGACTTCCGAATAAGTTCTTGTTGTCTTATCTGACAGCTCATTTGACATATTCTTCATACAAAATATGTCAAATTATCTGTCGGATAAGCTAACAAGAACTTATCCAAAAGTGGTGAAAACTTCCGAATAAGTTCTTGTCTTATCTGACAGCTCATTTGACATATTCTTCATACAAAATATGTCAAATTATCTGTCGGATAAGCTAACAAGAACTTATCCAAAAGCGGTGAAACAAGCCCTTAGTATTTTAAATTTAAATAAAAAATAAACTATGAGAGACAAACATTTATTTTTGTAATTTTATTATAAAGTAGAGTAGTGCGGATTTCATTTCTTCAAAATGTTCACCATCTTTTTATTTTAAATTTTTTTCATCAATTTCAAAAGTCGACGATTTTCAAAAAAACAGAATTTAACCGTTAATTTTTACTCTCCGTTTTTCTAAACGGTTTGTAGGCAACATTGGGAGTCTGGATAAAAACAAGCCCGATCATTATTGAAACTGAAACTGAATAGCGTAAAACAACTTGTCACTGTATAAAAGGTTCAAAATTCAAAATAATATCACATAGATAGCTTTTTGACGTCATTTTTTGAGTCTACCACCGCGTCGGAAGGTGTTTCGTTGAGAGAAGATGCGGCCAGAAACTCTACAACACACATCTTTTAAACAAAACAAAATATACAAAGTACAATTAAAATACAATATTGCATTACATAGAGTAACATTGTCAAGACCAGACATTTTGGTCATTCAAATAGTCATCGAGTTTATAGTAGCCCTTTTTACAGAGGACTTGTTCAACATGGGACTTAAACTTTTTGTCTGGCAAGTTTAGAATATCCTCTGGTATCTTATTATAATAGCGTATACAGTGCCCCATGAAAGATGTGTTGACCTTACTGAGTCGAAAATGTATTTTAGAGGTATTTTAGAGGTGTACCAGGATTCATTGTCTCTGCCTACCCCAATTAGGACATAAGCGTGAACATTATATCATTATATCAACGTTTTTATGTTTGGCTTTAAGGCACATTAAATAAATGAGTATGCTATTCATAGTCATTCAACGCCTTTAAAACAAAATTAAAAAAGACAACATTATAATAAAAATATTTTGTGAAATATCGTGGGAATGTACAGATAGCATCACAGTTAACAATTGTTTTTAATTCTCTAATGTTAATTATTTTTGACCCTGTTCTTTGTCTATGATTCTAGAGGGACAAAAAAACTATCCATGTACGTTTTATTACATAAAAAAGAGGGTTCATTTGATGTCATTATGATTAAATAATCATCATCATCATCATCAGCATATCATCGTCCACTGCTGAACATAGGCCTCTCCCAAGGCGCGCCACAAAACTCTGTCCTCGGCCTTCCTCATCCAGTCGCTCCCCGCTACCTTTTTTAGGTCGTCTGTCCAGCGGGCAGCAGGACGTCCCACGCTACGTCTACCAGTTCGCGGTCTCCACTCCAGAACCCTGACACCCCACCGGTTGTCAGTTCTTTGGCAGATATGACCAGCCCATTGCCACTTCAGCTTGCTAATTTTCTGAGCTATGTCAACCACTTTCGTTCTCTGACGTATCACTTCATGTGATGTGATCTCTAAGAGAAACACCGAGCATAGCTCTCTCCATAGCTAGCTGCGCGACCTTGAATTTATGATTAAATAATTGCACCATCTAAATTAATTTAATAAAAGCAAAATAGTATTTATTCATTTTTTTTTAAATCATCTTTCACGGCTGACGACAGATAAGCATACACATACATATAGCCAGAGTGATATTTTGTGACGATTCACGAACGTGGCTTTTTATTTTTTGCGAATATGACATTGTCCTCCTAATCCCTCTCAAGACGCGCTACCAAATTCAATCCTTGTCCGTCCTCATCTAATCGCTCCCTTCACGGCTAGCATGCCACAAAGCGTTTAAACGAGAAAAACATCATACGCGCTCTTTCTGGCATACGTAAAATAATAGAATGGAGGCACATCTTGATTTTTATCGTTTTCTCGGGGGTGGCATGTGAGGCCTTCGCTATGATGTCTCAGGTCATCAGTCCAGCGCCGGAGCGTCCCACACTACGCCTATTAGTTTGTGTTCTCTATTAGAATTCAAATTGCCCGCCCAAGCAACACGTAATTGCTGTACAGTAGCTGAATAAAGGTAATTTCTTTTATGCAGCTACTATTCAGCCACTGTACAGCTATAATACAGCTTACGTGTTGCTTGGGCGGAGAATGAACTTCCGTATAGCTATAGGGTGTTAGCTTCTTGTGAATTTCCCGTGGAATCCTAAAAAGAGATCTAATTGATAAAAATGCGTAATGAACAAAAAATTTTGACTACCGTTAAAATAATATTTATTTTATATTTCAAGGACAGGTTTTAATACGTAGTTATTATAAATAATGTTTCAATTCTGGCTAAATCTGGAAATATGTATGTCCGTTAAAAGGAGGAAAAATTTATAACACCTATTTTGGATAGCATGAAAGCCTAAGATATTGTGTAACTTTCCGTTTATATTGCTGTTCCATACTAAACTGCAATGTCGACGCGCGAGTTAGCTACTCAAATGTATGCAACAGCTGATTTTTCTTTTGCTCCGATCGGTTTGCTCCCATAGTAAAAGTTGTTCAGTTTGATGGGTAGACTCTTAGTTCAAAAGGATGCTAATGATATCAATGTCACCCTGTATATGTCTGTTAAAATGCAAAAAAATTATAACATCGATTTTGGATAGCATGAACTCCTAAGATATTGTGTAAGTTATTTTATTTCAGTGATCATCAAAATTATCCATAGTGTGAAATTGGTTTAAGCTAGTTTAAGAATTTTCCCATTTTACAGTTTGTTTGTACAAGTTTCAATAGCTTAATAAATAAGCAACTGATTAACTAATATTAAGAAGCACAATCGCCAAAACGTGTCAAAACACTATACCTATTTTTGACACCCTTGTATCGGGTAGTTACATAACAGCACTAGTTTCTGAACTTAATTAAAAATACTGCCATCTATTGGCAATATCCGGAACTAACTTCAATAAACGATTTTTCTACCATCAGTATCATGCCTACTAAACACAATCGGATACTATCGACTGATATCTCTCACAATTTTGCATAATCGATCACAATTCAACAATTACACCTCAATTACAATTGTAATCGTACGTTCATCGTTTTTGCTGACCGTACCTTGCCTTTGTTCTATTCTTTTAAGTTAATTAATGTTACAAGATATTGTAGCAGACAGTTTTTGTTTTGTTAACTATACATTGTTGATTATTGTTTTATTTGTGTGGAATTTTTGGGGTGAAGGACATTTTCAAAAGTGAAATTTAAAAAGATTCAGATTAAGAACCTATATAGGGTGTAAACCAGGCGGAGGACAGTCGCCTTTTGGTGGTTTTTTCCGATTCAGTTTGCATAGAATGTGCTGAAATCTATTAAATATTTCGCAGAACTATGAAAAAAAAAGATTTTATTGTCTATGTCAATGTCAAATTGACAAAATCACAAAATGGCTACCTATCTTGCGTAATGTACGGGTTGTTTGTAGTTTTCGTTCAATTTCGTGCCGATTTAGTGATGTTCTGGAGTTTCTGTTGTTCTCTTACCAATGTTTAGATTACAGGAATAGTAAGGATACTGGAATTTCACTCGATCGGTGCGGGATTGAACGAAAACTAGCATTAAAACAATAATATCCATTGGTATGAGTAGATATAAGTAGGTATGTATAGTATAGGTTGAATTATTGTCGGTGAAACATAGATGGCGCTAGCTAGCCTTCAATGTGACATAAGGTGGATGCATAATGTTGCCACGAGTGGGTTCTCTTTTCTAATATACTTATATTACTCTTTGGTGTAAACATAACACAAACCCGAGGCTTAGACCCAGGGACCTGTCACGACTACAGATGCCACCTTGTAATAGTGCATTTTATGGTAAAAACTGTTATATGGTGTTTTTTTTTTTTCGGGCTTAGGCCCACCACACATTCCCACCGCTGTAACTCCTGTAAGCCAGGATCAACAGCGGCGACCATTCACAACATTGGACAATGAAGTCCAGCGAGCCCGGGGGATGACTCTAATCTGTCTTGGAACCCGCAATGAATTAATCAAAGAAGATAGGAGGAGTAGGAAAACGAAATATCCGACTTCCCTCCATTGCAAACGGGAGACAGCAACAAGAAGGAAAAAACATGGCTATTAGAGAGCCAATTCAAGAGATCATTTATGGCAGTGTTGAAGACACGACCGCAAAAGCACCAAAAATACAAAATAAAACAATAGGAATTTAACATTGTACTGAAACTATGACCTATTTTGCTTCCAGTAATAAGTATGGCAAAAACATCTGAACGCATGGAAGTTATCCCTAGTCGCAACAAGATCCATGTAGTAAGGGACACCAGAAAACGATTTTATTGAGTCAAGCATGGTCTGGCGCTCGGCGTACCAGAGCTCACACTCCCAAAGAATATGATGAGCGGTCTGTTCGAACTCGTTACTGTCAACAGAACATTCACATAAAGGTGACGCAACCAATTTTAAATAAAATAGCTTTCCCTTAAAGTTACCATGTCCAGTAAGAAATTGGGCTACGCAGTGATCTACCTCTAGCCACGCTTTGTCTAGACGATCGCGAACAGATGGAAAAAATTGGTATAGATGTCGACCCTTTGTAGACCCTTGCCACCGGTATTTTATGGTGTCTATAGAAGTTTTTAACAACATACCGACTAACTTAAGGGAATTACCCGTAAAATATTTCAAATCTAGATTGCGCAAGTGGTTGGTTGACAAATGTTTTTATGACCTTAACGAATTTTTTGCCAATGATATGCAATTGTGACATTTTTAACCTAACATTAAATTTTATTTAATTTTGAAATTATTTTTAAATTTGATTGTTTTAGTTGACACTGATTTTGTACTAATTTTTTGAATTACCTATTTAATACTTATTATAATAACAAAATCATTATGTAACTAAATTGTTTTTATGCTATCTTGTATGGAATTGATACATCTTGTTTAGTATCTATACTATTATAAAACTGTAACAGGAAGTTTGTCTGTACATTGAAGATATTAACAAAAAAAGTTACGATATGGTTTTTAGGTGTCCCTGATTCCATTTCACCAATGTTTGGATTTTTTATCTGTCTGTTTGTTTGTGTGTTTGTTTGTTTGTTTGTTTGAACGAGTATAACGCAAAAACTACTGAACCGATTTTGATGAAATTTTTTTGTTTGATAGCTTATGATCTGACTTAAAATCTGGTATATAATTTGTGCGGACGAAATCGCGGGTTAACGCTCGTATTATTATAATTTCCTGCAGTAGCCATACTATACACAAAATTTTTTAACTGTACTAAATCAAAACTGTCCACCTGCACTAGGTTACAGTGTTTCCGCAAATAAATGATTTCTATATCTATATATTATAGAAGAGGTTTAAAAAAAAGGTATAGATAATAGAGTTTTTGAGAGTTACACGGTTATTATTTAATCTAGAATAAAACATTTTAACGGGTTCTTACCGCGTTTTGGTATATTTGTTGTTTGAATATCGGGAACTCAAATATACCAAAACGCGATAAGAACCCGTTAAAATGTTTTCTATATTAGATAATGGAGGGTGTGAAATTAAATGAATGTCATTTACCTAATAGGGGTGTTTCAGACCAAAAAACTGAACAACTGTCACTATAGACAAAATAGAAATAAGAGGAATTATATTTCATCTGTGACCAATTTTCACTGAAACGGAACTACACTAAATAAAAAAAAAATCAAATAATAAAAAAATAATAATACCCGCAGGGCAGCTTTTGGCGAGCTGTTGGTGAGTGGCGACACCACGGGCCCGAGTGCTCCCGGGGGAAGTCCTTGATCCTCGTCTCCCACTTGCCTTTACTGGCCGGTCGGAGTGGACCCAAGAGGATCAGATCCCCCGCCTCTGTGCTTGCCTTAATTGGCCGGCCTTAGGTTGGAGTCGCAAGAGCTATATGCTCGAAGAGTGGATGTGTTGCGTAAGTGGCGAGTGGGCTCCTGATTTGCCGTTGGAGACTGAAATGATGGTCGTTTAAAGTCCAGAAGCACCTCTCCACTCTAAGCCGCTCAGGAAATGTTGCCCCCTTGTCGCTCCGTGCGAGCGGCGGTTTTCGGGGGCCCATTCATTTTGAGTCGGCAAGTCACCGTCTGCCATTTTTTCCGTGTTTATACATTGGTCAGGCAGGCGCCATAGTCCCGTTCAAAACCTAGTTACCTGTTCCATTAGCACCCCACCCCAATAGCCCAGATTTTGTTTCTTTCCACTCCTTACACTGACGGGGGGCTGTTTTGGATGCACTTGTATAGTGTATACTGGGATAGTTGCCGGTTGGTGTTACATTACCATTTAGATCAAATTGTCTGACGGGCCTCTCGGGCCCATTGTAGTCCTACACTGACCGGGGGCTATTTTGGATGCACTTGTATAGTGTATACTGGGATAGCTGCCGGTTGGTGTTACATTACCATTTAGATCAAATTGTCTGACTGGCCTCTACGTGTTGGCTTCGGCCCCACGCACGCCTCCCAAAGGTCCGGGACACTTATGTCCCTAGATAAGGAAAAGACATATAATAATAATAAAAAAATATCAAATAATCTGCTGTTTCATACATTTGACTCGAGTAACCATTAATTTTATAACAATATAAGTAACAATATAAATAAATATGAAGATGACTTAACTTTCTTTATCTATGGAGCAAGAATAAAGAATCTTTAGAGCAAGAACTACAACTTTTGCGAATTCGATTATTGAGGTTTTCCGTTCCGTGGTCTTAAATCCGTTTTGTAGTCTGAAGGGGGGAACCCTTTCAGCACCTTTAAGGGGCCTATGTCGAAAAATAATTGAAGCTAAATGGGCGTGTGATAGCTTATATTACTGCCTGATGCGAGAGAAAGAGATGGGGCGGCGCGCGCGCCTAAAACAAACTTTATTAATTTGTGATTGTACTATTTATGTATGTTCAATTCTGCTCTTATCAAAATTTGTAAAATATCAATCACTTTTTTTTAAATCAAGTCTCGTGTTTCTATTATTCACCGTTTAGCAGTTCCAAGCGTTTATAAATAAAAACGGAGGCTACTTTGGCTTGTTTTTCTATCGAGAAAATGTGTCTTATTCGTGTTTTGGCTCTAACCAAAACTTCAATTATATGTTCAATTTACACATCCGCTAATCATACTCCTACTGTTAGTACCTCATGATATATGACGCTTTGAAGAATTCTGTTGTTTTCACATAGCCTCTTAAAATGCAACACATTTAAATTTACATCCTGTATATTATAAAAGTTACTTACAGCAAAGTTTCTGACACCTACAAAATCCCATATGGTCGTTGTGTTATGTCAAAAGATAGATTGATTGATATACAGGTTTCTTCTTAATATGCTGACACTTTTTAAGGGGATGATGATCAGACCATAAAACTGAACAACTTTCTGTATAGGACCAACATCAAAATCGCGAAAAAAAACAGCTGTCCCATACATTTGATTGTTTGCAGTTTTGTATGGAAGAGCTGATTTCTTTTTCGAAATTTCGATGTTGCTGTTGGTGCCATAAAGTTGTTCTGTTTGACGGTCTGATCATCCCCTTAAAAAGTGTCAGCATATTAAGAAGGACCCTATATAACACTATTCATTTAAAACATCAGAACATATCTACACCATTATAAAACTGTAACAGGATGTTTGTCTGTACATTGAAGATATTAACAAAAAAAAAGTTACGATATGGTTTTTAGGTGTCCCTGATTCCATTTCACCAAATTTTGGATTTTTTGTCTGTCTGTTTGTTTGTTTGAGCGAGTATCACGCAAAAACTACTGAACCGATTTTGATGAAACTTTTTTTGTTTGATAGCTAATCATTTGACTTAAAATCTGGTATATAATTTGTGCGGACGAAGTCGCGGGTTAACGCTCGTTTTTTATATTTTTGTTTTCTTTGTTACAGGTTTTAACCATCAACTCAAAATTAGGGTACCGCAGTCAAGATGACACAGGCGAGATTATGCGGCATGCACCTGGGTTCCGTAGGGGTTCTAGCAGTGTTCCTGTATCTAATAGATAGATCGATAGCGGTAAGTAACCGATGATACAATTTCTAATTTCTACAGCCACATACATCCGGAATAAACCTGATTCGGAATAAGTTCCGTATGGAGTGAGTGTCGCCACTTTCAGAGACTTTTTCTCTAGATCTAGTGATTTTTTGATGTCTTAGGTGGCATATTTTAAAGTGATTTTTGAGCGCAAGCGTTGATGGAACGATACCGTATCGTGACGGTGCAGTTGCGACGTCGTTGCGGTATAGTTACGAAATCGCCTACGCTCAAAAATAGCTTGTGTGATGTAATGGTTCCTGCCATTTTGTGTGCAGATTATGTCTAATGTTAAAACTATCGATAGTCTTTTGATATAGTTGCATAATATTGAAATACAATTTACAAATCATCATCGTAACGTCATGACCTCATAACTTGATAGTAATTATCATGACTAGAAATTGTTTGCTTCGTTTTAATAAATACTTAAAAATGCAATTGTCATTTTTTTGCCATTTTCCATCAGGATTCCGGATCGCAATTCCGTCTGTGTGTGCAAGGCCGTCTTAAACTAGGCTGGGGCCCTTGGGCACACAAGAATTTAGGGCCCTTTTGGAAAGTAAAAAAAGCGAATTATTATAACATTTTTTTTACTAAGTATGACCATTTATTATAGGTAATCAAATACAGTATAGTATGATAAAATATGTCATTAATGGTATTAGAATGCTGTTGGTTTTTTGGTTACGATTACGCTAGACGGTGTACTTAGTAAATTAGGTAGAATGCGTTCGGAAATATTATTAACGAGCGTTAACCCGCAACTTCGTCCGCACAAATTATATACCAGATTTTAAGTCAGATCATAAGCTATCAAACAAAAAAAGTTTCATCAAAATAGGTTCAGTAGTTTTTGCGTGATACTCGTTCAAACAAACAAATAAACAAACAGACAGACAAAAAATCCAAAAAATGGTGAAATGGAATCAGGGACACCTAAAAACCATATCGTAACTTTTTTTTTGTTAATATCTTTAATGTACAGACAAACTTCCTGTTACAGTTTTATAATATACGAGCGTTAACCCGCGACTTCGTCCGCACAAATTATATACCAGATTTTAAGTCAGATCATAAGCTATCAAACAAAAAAAGTTTCATCAAAATAGGTTCAGTAGTTTTTGCGTGATACTCGTTCAAACAAACAAACAAACAAGCACACAAACAAGCAGACAGACAAAAAAATCCAAAAATTAGTGAAATGGAATCAGAGATACCTAAAAACCATATCGTAACTTTTTTTTTGTTAATATCTTCAATGTACAGACAAACTTCCTGTTACAGTTTTATAATAGTACGAGCGTTAACCCGCGACTTCGTCCGCACAAATTATATACCAGATTTTAAGCTAGATCATAAGCTATCAAACAAAAAAAGTTTCATCAAAATCGGTTCAGTAGTTTTTGCGTGATACTCATTCAAACAAACAAACACCCAAACGAACACACAAACAAACAGACAGACAAAAAATCCAAAAATTGGTGAAATGGAATCAGGGACACCTAAAAACCATGTCGTAACTTTTTTTTTTGTTAATATCTTCAATGTACAGACAAACTTCCTGTTACAGTTTTATAATAGTATAGATAGATAGATAGATTAGTACAGTAGGAATAGGCGCAGTCATAGATATAATGGCGTAGTAAATACCTTCTAATAAGATTACCGATTTGTGAAAAAAGTGTAATGTGCCCAACAACAATTTTTTGAGAATAAATGTGTGAGAGAAATTGTCGGTTCTTCGGGGCCCCCTGAGAATGGCCCTGGGCACGGGCTCCGTGTGCTCTTATGGTGAAGACGGTATTGTGTGTGTGGCGGACCTAACAGTGTATGCAGAAGAAACCAAACAACATTCCATGAAGAACAAAATTTGGGCCTCGCATACAAAAGTGCGGATCGATTTTTAATAAAAGGGAAATCTGTTTGTCTGTCAGTCTGTCTGTGGCATCGTAGCTCCCAAACGGGTGAACCAATTTCGATGCGTATTTTTTTTTTTGAGAGTTTCTTTGCTTTGTTTCATGAAAATCCGTTCAGCAGTTTTTAAGTATTAAAAATTACGAAATAACATTAAATTGCTAATTGGTGGTTAGTTTATTCGAAAGATCCATAAAATAGTAACATTAAATAAAATTATAAATAAAGAGACTTAAAACTAAACTAACCTAGGATGTGGTGCAGGTTCGGTCCTTGTGGGAGGGTACCCAGAACGCTGGCCGCATTTCCTCGCTGAATGGCTATGCTGATCCGTTGAGCGAGGAAAGTGCCAGCTCTTGGGTCCCCTGTCGAGTCTGTCAGGCGCTTTGACAGGTCTTTAAAAAGCGCCTGCGCATTAGGTCCCCACGGCCCAAGAGTTTAGACACCAAAACCCATAAAATGGTATTGGGGGCCGATATCCCGGTACCAGTAGGCCTTTCGTTTTTCGGCCGCCTCCAATTTAAAAAACCCCCATCGCCAAAAACAAATATTTCAAAAAGTGAAAAATAATTCGATTACACCCATTGTTTTAGATGAAAGCTAATATTTGTTTTATTTTTTAACTGTCTTTAAGATATTTTATATCAATTAATATTAGCCCAGTCATTTTACGGTTTGAGCCGGGACTAATTAATAATTGATATTTTTTTTCGGTATAATATTGAAGAAATAATTTGGGCCTAGAAAAGTACCAAAAAAAAAATCACGTCAGCAACAGTTCCAATTTTAAAATTTAGCTATTATCTCGTTCTAAAAAAACTGACGGTAAATTTTTTGCACATATTTAAGGCTTTACCATTATACATTCTTCAAACATGTTGTAAATATTTTTGTCTACTTAGAAGGTTTTCAAAAATGAATTCGTGTTTTCTAACAAATACCAAATATTTTTAATTTCATTGCCTATTTTATTGCTCAAAAATAATTTATATTGTTAAATCTAAGTCAAATGAGTGCATCGGTATTAATATTATTAATTTTAAAAGCCTTCTGGAACACACAATTTCGATTTCTATGTTGCGTAGTAATTTTTTTTGTATGTTTTAAGATAACTGATTTTTTTTTCGCGATTATATACAGAAAGTTGGATAGTTGGATGGTCCCGTACAGAAAGTTGTTCAGTTTGATGGTCTGAACATAGCCTTAAAATAGTTTCAGCTAATTTTGTTAGACCTTACCTATATCTATACTATTATAAAACTGTAACAGGAAGTTTGTCTGTACATTGAAGATATTAACAAAACGATATGGTTTTTAGGTGTCCCTGATTCCATTTCACCAATTTTTGGATTTTTTGTCTGTCTGTTTGTTTGTGTGTTTGTTTGTTTGTTTGAACGAGTATCACGCAGAAACTACTGAACCGATTTTGATGAAACTTTTTTTGTTTGATAGCTTATGGTCTGACTTAAAATCTGGTATATAATTTGTGCGGACGAAGTCGCGGGTAAACGCTCGTACTATTATAAAACTGTAACAGGAAGTTTGTCTGCACATTGAACATATTAACAAAGAAAAAGTTACGATATGGTTTTTAGGTGTCCCTGATTCGATTTCACCAATTTTTGGATTTTTTGTCTGTCTGTTTGTTTGGGTGTTTGTTTGTTTGAACGAGTATCACGCAAGAACTACTGAACCGATTTTGATGAAACTTTTTTTGTTTTGTTTGATAGCTTATGATCTGACTTAAAATCTGGTATATAATTTGTGCGGACGAAGTCGCGGGTTAACGCTCGTATAAATATAAAAAGGCGGAAGCCTGGTGACCTGTAACACAAGTGCGGAGAATTAACTCCGTACCATTGTACGAGCACCAGTCTCCACAAACCTAGTTGATATATATTCTGCTTATAAAAACTAAGTGCTTACTGAAAAAAAAAAGAAAAAAAGTACAAAACTATGATGCACAATACGCGTAGACGGTATTAATATAAGTAACTTTGTATATATGGAAAAATGGTTTAGAAAATCTAGATGCCGCGTAACAAATAACATTTGCAATTTATAAAATAATTGCGAAGATATAAAGCTTTGAAATTTTTCATATAACATTTTAAAAGCTTTATATCTTTGTAATTATATTATGAATTGCAAATGTTATTTGTGACGCGGCAACTAGATTTTCTAAACTATATTAAAAAGCCGTGGTGGTCCAGTGGCGAGTAACGTTGCCTGCCGTGCAGGAGGCGATGGTTCGATCCCCGTCCAGGCCGACTCGTACCAATGAGTTTTTCGGAATTTATGTACGATTTGTTACACCACTGGCTTTTTCGGTGAAGGAAAACATCGTGAGGCAACCTGCATGCTTCAATTTCGAGGCATGTATTAAACCTACTGTCCATTACAAGTGGCGACGGGCTCACTCCCCGTCACACTGGACAGAGTTTCGGTACTACTAGTGAAACGTGGATGTTCTGAGGTTTCAGAATATCTCTGACTACCCCCTCGGGGAATATAGTCGTGAGCATATGCTTTATGCTATTTCCATATATACAAAGTTACTTATATTAATACCGTCTACGCGTATTGTGTGTCAAACCTTTTTTTTTTAATTCTTTTGTTTTTTTTTTTTGAGCTTTTAACCCTGAGGTTACATCAGCCCTTTGTATGGACTGAAATCACCTTAATTAATATAATTATAAAGTTAAACGGACAAAGTCATTCGTCAAACTATAATTTTCCTATAACTGTAATTAAACTTTAATTGTGCCTAGTTAGACTCTAATGCAATAATAATATGGTTATTTAGATTGTGAGAATATTTTATTGTTATTTTATGCAAACTGTCTGTCGGTCTGTCTGTCACATCTTTTATAGGGCACTGATTATACAGGGTGTAAACTTAAATGCGTTAAGACTTTAACGGATGCTAAACACTCAGTTGCAGAAACGCTCATTAAAGTTAATCCTCCATTAAATCTCTTGCTGTCACTTTTTGTCTTGTTGACGTAGTAAAAGCTAGCAAGAGATTTAATGTAGGATTAAGTTTAATGAGCTTTTCTGCAACTGACCGTCAGACCATCAAACTGAAAAACTTTCACTAATAGAAGACCAACATTGAAATCGCGAAAATAATCTGCTGTTTCATATATTTGAGGTATTTTTTACAGGTTGTCTGGATGAAATCGCTTCTTAGCGATAAGACCTTATTTTGCGACTCTTGTATTTTTATCTCTGTATTTTTCTGTTTATGTTTTGGTGTAAAATAAAGTATATTTGATTTGATTTAAGTCGAACAGGTACTGTAGTTTTGTACGAAACAGCAGATTTTTTTTATTTTCACTTGATGTTGGCTCCATAGTTGAATTTGTTCAGTTTGATTTTCTAAAGAACCCCTAAAGTATGTAACGCGTTTAAGGTTACACCCTGTATATAGCTTTTTAGGCAGAAATAGTTAAAACTAAACTGTAGGTAGCCCCGCAGTAAAATAATTATATTCTAATCTGCGTTTTTTTTGCTTTTTTAATTTTAGTTCCCAAAAAACTCAACAGATGGCATGTTTAATGCTTCATAGAGAATTACGTGAGATTCTGTCAAAATCATGTCAAGACTGTTCCTGCCATATTTTTAAGGCCAAGGGATCGAGCCCGTACAACCATGTCAGAAGTAAACAGTTTCAAATTTTCGATCAAAATGATTCGCGTTGGCATCTTTTTGATCATCTTTTCCCTCTTTATTATAAATATAAATAAATAAATAAATAATCGTTTATTATCTCTACACAAAGGTTCTTATTCTAATTAGAATAAACACAATTTTGTGAGTTGTATGTACTCATTTATATTTTATTCATCGTCATGATCATCATCTCAGCCGATGAACGTCCACTGCTAGACATAGGCCTCCCCCAAGGATCGCCATAACGACCGGTCCTGCGCTGCCCTCATCCAACGGGTTCCCGCCGTCTTCACCAGGTCGTCGGTCCACCGTGTGGGGGGCCTACCCACGCTGCGCTTTCCGGTACGCGGTCGTCACTCGAGAACTTTTCGGCCCCATCGGCCATTGGCCATCGGCCATCGATTCCCCTCTTTATTATTTCAAAGAAACCCCTTTGCAAATTTTGACTTTTATTCGCTCAGACCAAAGCTCAAAGTGCTGACACAGGGCTGTCC
The DNA here is from genome assembly GCA_927399405.1 of Agonopterix arenella. Lineage (NCBI taxonomy): Eukaryota > Metazoa > Arthropoda > Insecta > Lepidoptera > Depressariidae > Agonopterix > Agonopterix arenella. The sequence goes on along the minus strand of OV656716.1, from coordinate 1,303,122 downwards.
TCAGGGCTCTGTCCTTGGACCCTATTTATGGAATATAGGTTTTGATGATTTTCTGACACTTCCTTTCCCTCAAAGCTGCTCGCTAATAGGATACGCCGATGATGGTCTCCTGCTCATACATTCCAATACTAGAGTAGGTATCGAAAGACTGGCTAGCAACTGCCTGCAGCAAATAACAGATTGGGGATACAGAAATCGTCTTCAGTTCGCCCCGCATAAAACATTCCAACTATTGCTCAAAGGGAACCTGAAAGTACCACCACGAATAAAATTTCAAGGCATTAATATTAAAAGTAAAGATTCTGTTTCCTATTTAGGCTTTCATTTGGAACGTAATTTTAGCTTCGTAAATCATATCAAGACAATAGGAGAGAAAGCCAAAAGTAATTTTTTGAGTTTAGCGCGTATTTCCACCTCGACATGGGGTCTTTGTTACAAAACACTTAAAATAATATATTCCGCAACATACCTCGGGTGCATGTGTTATGGAGCCCCCGTTTGGGCAGATAGGTCGGCTATTGGCGCTGCGCGCCGTAAGTTACTTCAAAGTCAACGTTTAGCCTTGATTTTCCTGTGTAAAGCGTATAGAACGGTCAGCACCGAAGCACTCCCCGTTCTAGCGGGGGTGGTTCCCGTAGACTTGGAAATACAACGCCGCGCGGCCAATTACTTTCGTTCAAGAAAAGTTAGTCATAACTTCTTAAAACCTCGCGACCGAAATAGAATTAGTAAATTATTTAACTTTGATTGCAACATCTTTGATGAACTTTTATTAGACTGGGAACTACGGTGGCAAGGGTCTACAAAGGGTCGACATCTATACCAATTTTTTCCATCTGTTCGCGATCGTCTAGACAAAGCGTGGCTAGAGGTAGATCACTGCGTAGCCCAATTTCTTACTGGACATGGTAACTTTAAGGGAAAGCTATTTTATTTTAAATTGGTTGCGTCACCTTTATGTGAATGTTCTGTTGACAGTAACGAGTTCGAACAGACCGCTCATCATATTCTTTGGGAGTGTGAGCTCTGGTACGCCGAGCGCCAGACCATGCTTGACTCAATAAAATCGTTTTCTGGTGTCCCTTACTACATGGATCTTGTTGCGACTAGGGATAACTTCCGTGCGTTCAGATGTTTTTGCCATACTTATTACTGGAAGCAAAATAGGTCATAGTTTCAGTACAATGTTAGGTTCCTATTGTTTTATTTTGTATTTTTGGTGCTTTTGCGGTCGTGTCTTCAACACTGCCATAAATGATCTCTTGAATTGGCTCTCTAATAGCCATGTTTTTTCCTTCTTATTGCTGTCTCCCGTTTGCAATGGAGGGAAGTCGGATATTTCGTTTTCCTACTCCTCCTATCTTCTTTGATTAATTCATTGCGGGTTCCAAGACAGATTAGAGTCATCCCCCGGGCTCGCTGGACTTCATTGTCCAGTGTTGTGAATGGTCGCCGCTGTTGATCCTGGCTTACAGGAGTTATAGCGGTGGGAATGTGTGGTGGGCCTATGCCCGAAATTAAAAAAAGTACTATAAGTTAGTGATACTCAGACCCAAGCATTTTGATCATTTAAATAATCTATCTATCTATAACGTCACGCCTCTTTCCCAGTGGTGTAGACAGAGACCAGGGCGCGCCACTTACTAAGATCCTTACATACTTCTTTTGCCTCATGCATATCCATACATCTCTTCATACATGCCCGTCGGTTTCGAGTACTCCGCACCTCCCCTTTTTGAAGGACGCAACTGATTTGATCAGCATACGTCCTACGAGGGCGCCCTCTGCCGACGCTTCCACTCACATTAGCAACTCTTTCGTACATCTGCTGTCACTCATCCTCTCCACATGACCAAGCCAACGAAGCATACCTTTCTCTATTCTTGTCACTACATCTTCTTTTAATTTACATCTATCTCTTATTACACAATTTCTCACTCTATCTTTCAGCATCACACCACACATACTTCGCAAGGAACGCATTTCAACAGCATTAATTTTACTTGCATGCTTCTTCTACCATACACAGCACTCACTGCCATACATAAGTGTAGGCACCAATACACCATTGTGTATAGCAAGTCGCGCTTTTTTGGACACTATTTGGGTAGCCACAATCATCATTGAAAATTTAATGTTTCTCAGATACAGTTTGTATCTAGTCACTACAATCATCCAGGTGGTCGATGGACGTCCTTTACCTCTTTTACTCTCTTCTATGACCATCACCTGTCTAGTCATATGGTTTTCGCTTCGACGCATAACGTCCCACACAGCTACTTTATAGGTCCCTCACCCGCCCAGCGCAACATTTTCATTTCTGTGACACGCCACCGACGCTCTCTTCGAATTCTAATTCTTATTGTCGGTTCTAATTGCAGCAGTTGGACGGCTACGTCCCAGGGCAAGACTACCCGGTGTACACAGAGGTTCCCCAGGGACTGTCATTCACCTGCAACGATAAAATACCTGGCTACTACGCCGATCCGGAGACTATGTGTCAGGTAATATTATAATAATATATGCTTATAATCATAATTATTGTGTTCGTCTTGTATATTGCTTTAATATTATAATCAGGCGCAAAATTATGGTCATTTATTCCTAATATTTCCGTTACATAAACAAAAGAAAAACTATTAACACGTTCCGGGACAGTAACCGCCTATAGCCGTGATAACAATAAAAGTTCTATTGTGTCTCGTTCACTGTCCCGGAACGTGTTAAACTAGAATGAGTATATATTAGAGGAAGTTTGAAAGTAGTACCTTTGAGAGAAAAATTGCAGGGAATATATTATCGTGGTATGGTATGGGCATGTGATGCGGAGAGACGAGTGTCAAGTATGAATGTGGCTGCGGTAGGAGAGGAAGGCCGAAGAAAAGATGGATGGATTGTGTGAAGGATGATAATGTGTAAGAAAGGAGTGAGTGTTAAAACGACGGCTAAGAGAGATGAATGGAAGAGGATGACATATTGCGCCGATCCCAAATAATGGGAAATGGGCAAGGGAATAGTGACGATGATTTTAAAAACAAAACAATTTAAACATTAACCTATCACTACGAAAGTAGAAACTGAAGATTGCCCTCTACCTTGTTTTCAATAACTGCAATAACTTTATCATAGGCGCTTCTAAAGCTCATCACAAACTGCTGCTATAATATATTGCTGTACTCTTCTAACACACGCAGGTTATTAATCACTCCCTCTCACTCACACGTTGGAACGAGACGTGCTTATGTAATTTTGCGCGCGTAAGAGGAGTATAGCAAGTGTCTGTGACGACCGCTATACCTACCACCAAGTCGTATAAGAAGAGGATAGATGGGTTGGTTTTAGGGTACTCTTTTAACCTGAGTTTTCGTTTGCCCGATGTCAAAACCAACGTCAAAGCCAAATCGTAATATATTTTCACTCAGATGTTACCCAATTTTGCAGGTGTGGCACTGGTGTGTCCCGGGCCTCGGAGGGAACATACAGTACTCTTTCATCTGCGGCCCCGGGACCGTGTTCAATCAGAGGTTGAGGGTCTGCGATTGGTTCTTCAAGGTAAGAATTACATCATCATTATATCAGTCCATAGACGTCCAGTCGTCCACCGCTCCACATAGGCTTCCCCCAAGGATCGCCTTTACCAGGTCGTCGGTCCACCTTGTTTACTATTCCCACGCAGCGCTTTCCAGCACGCGGCCACCACTCGAGAACTCTTCGGTTCCATCGGCCATCGGTTCTGCGAGCAATGTCCCCCGCCCATTGCCACTTTAGTCTAACAATTCTTCTCTCAACATAGCCCCCCCAAGGATCACCACAACGACCAGTCCTGCGCTGCCTTCATCCAACGGCTTCCCGCTGCCTTCACCAGGGTCGTCGGTCCACCTTGTTTACTTCCCACGCAGCGCTTTCCGGTACGCGGTCGCCACTCGAAAAACTCCTCGGCTCCATCGGCTATTGGTTGTGCGAAAAATGTCCCCGCCCATTAACACTTTAGTTTTACAATTCATCTCTCGTAGGCTTTCTCCATCCTTGGAGAAAGAAGCCACAACTCGCGGTCCTGCGCTGCCCTTATCGAACGGCTTCCCGCCGCCTTCATCAGGTCGTCGGTCCACCTTGTGGGGGACCTATCTACGCTACGACTTCCATCGCTACTCGAGAACTAGCAGACCCCATCGACCATCGACTGGGCAGCGTTCGGTTTCAACTGCGTTGTTTTCCATACCAAATACCGCAGTGACTCGAGAAGAAAGTTTTTGATCAGTGTGTACTACCAGAGATCACATATGGAACTGAGACGTGGTCGCTCACTCAAGGTCTCATAAAAAGGCTGAATGTGACCCATGGGGTAATAGAGAAAGCTATGCTCGGTGTTTCCCTGTGAGATCGAATCAGAAATAAGATTTACATGAAATATAATAATTCATCATCATCATATCAGCCATTAAACGTCCACTGCTGGACATAAGCCTCCCCACAATGGCGTGTCCCCGCGTGTCAAGCGTGGCAATTATGGATTTGCCATAATTGCCACGCTTGACACGCGGATTGGCGATCGCAGTTGGATCGAATCAATGTGTGTACTCAGAGGATGCTGCTGTTCATCCTTCAGTAGATCCCTTAGTAATATAATAATTATTTCTTTTAAATTGGTGGGTATGTAGCAATATGGCAGTAGATTTGCCCACTTATGTTTATCATAGTAAAGTTATGAGTAAAAAATATCTTAACGGCCCGGCAGCTCAGTCGGTAGTGAGCCAGCCTGTCGTGCTGAGGGTCGCGGGTTCGAATCCCGTAATGGACAATTATTTGTATGGTGAATACGAATGTCTGTACCCGAGTCATGGATGTTTGTATCTATACATAAATATGTATCGTTGTCTAGTCATCATAATACAAATCCAGGCTAGATTCCGGTACTTTAAATGTGACTAGATAATTTGTGTGACAATTTCCAAGATCATCATCATCTCAGCCGATGGACGTCCACTGCTGGAAAAAGGCCTCCCCCAAGGATCGCCATAACGAATTAACGACCGGTCCTGCGCTACCCAAGATATATATTTAATTATCTATAATCAAATCAAATCAAATCAAATATACTTTATTTTACACCAAAAACATAAACAGTAAAATACAGAAATAAAATACAAGAGGCACAAAATAAGGCGGTCTTATCGCTAAGAAAATCCTATAATAATAATAATAATGATAATCCTATTGCCTCTAGCCCACTAGTGGTGATGCATGGCCAATTCCCTTTTACCCTTTATTCGAGAAAGCCTCCTCGGCTTTTGCCATGCAATGGGATCCTACACGCTATAACTTGGCTATAGCTAACAACTATCATCAGCCTATATACGTCCCACTGCAGGGGACAGTCCTACCTTCAAGGAGGGTATAATTGTACGTCGGTCGGTCCACCACGCTTGCACAATGCGGATTGGTAGACTTCACATACGCATCAGAATTTCTTCTTCAGCGTATGCAGGTTTCAGCACGATGTATTCCATCACTGTTTGAGAGCAGTCGGGTTTATGAAGATAAGTTAGAAAAACTCATTGGCACTAATGAATCGGCACATGTCATCCGTGCAGATTCGAAACAGGAGTGCGATTTTTGCACAGATCACAAAAACTAAAGGGAGATGTAAAAAGGGGGCGGGGCCAGAGTCGCAGCAATACGCGCAAAAACGGAACACATTGCTCGCGACAGTAAGGATTCCATATACCATGAGGCTGAAAGCCAGTCGAGATATTATGTGTAAATAGTTTACAATGCTTGCGTAGTACTAAAGATTATTCGAACGTTGACTTCTGATACCGCAATGGATAATGAGCACATTCAAGCTAACAAAATACCTTCTATCGCGTGGTACTGGTGGTAATGCGACATCAGGTTTCGTACTCAGCGCGTTGGTTGGCATCTCTCTAGATCTCTATGGATTTTTGAATCTCATTCGCTGAGCTCAGCAGTTGAAAATGTTAAAATTACTATGGAGATATGCATCTTTCTGCCGCTGATTTGCTAAAATTATACTAATTTCTAATTCCAGGTTGATTGTCCCAACGCGCCTGCGTACTACGGGATCAACGAAGATCTATACAAAGATGAAGCAGGAAACTATATCGCAGGCAAAAAGTAGATATTTATACATCTAACTTATATGCAGTAGTCATCACGTTATGGGCACTGTTGTTGGAAAACAGACTGAATGGAATATTGGAAAGTATTGTCCAAAAAATATTGTCCAAACGTTGGCGACATCGATCGCAGGCACAACGTAGGTAACCACTGAATGCAAATTGTGGATGTGAATGAAACTACGTTTTCATATAAATTCGCGCTCGAATATATTAGACTAAGAGATAAGTGTACTTTTTGCAACCATCAGCAGCAAGACTGATTCAGTGTTTATGGGGTGCAGAGCATCTCTGTGATGGGTATGGACTAGATCTGAATGCATAACTTCAGTCGGTTTAGGAGTTACATACCTTTAATGGTCAGTAAAAAAATAACGATCAGCTGCAAGGCTGATCGTATGATATTATTGTAGTGTGCACTGTAGCTATGTGAACAGTATAAAAACGGCAGATGAACCATGTCAGTTTTAGTACTGTTCACAAAGCTATCAGCAGTAACTTCTAAACCGACTGGAGTTATGCAGGCAGACCTGGTCCATCCCCATCACAGATATGCTCCACACCCCATAAACACTGAATCAGCCTTGCAGCTGATGGTTGCAAAAAGTAAACTTATCTCTTAATCTATATTTTTGATGGATGCGATTCGAAGAAAATAATATTCTATTCAGTCTTGTTTAAGGATGTCTTGTTTGTATTATGTAGGTAAACCTTACTCTTCTAGTTAACATTTTAATAGTGTATTCAATACGATATAGCATGAATATTCGGCACCAAATTGGCACTATTGTAAAATTGAGTTAGGTCTTCAAGGGTTATTGCAACTATAGGGGCAGGTTCGGGATATACGAGGCAGGGAAGGCAGGTGTTGGTAAATAACACAGACCAGTAAGTCTGATGCAAATAAAGAACTGAATCGAGATTTATAAGTGCGATTGGTTCCATCGGTGCAATTGCCCCTGGCCTGGATACCTTATCGAATTGTAAGTACTTATTTTAAAAAACGTTTTCTCTGTAAGACGGAATTTTAGATTTTTGTACCTTTCCCCCCTATACTAGCAAATGGGTAAACAAAGTTCCGAACCTTGGAATGCTAATAAAATTGTCAAGAAATTCCCCCTTAGTGTGTTTTTGGGAATCTGTAAGAAAAACCTTCTTCTAAATTAGTTTTCTTTCGAAATTATGTCGTATCACAATTCCATTCTCTCATACTATTACGTTTCTTGGCATTACCAGAAGCCTTCTTTGAAATACTTTTTTCGTAACAAACAGTAGCCAGGATAAGGGTCCATTTTCACATGATTATATCAGCGATTTCTAAGGCTGAAATTCAGATACTTTAAAACCATACAACTATGTTGTCCCAGGTTGCAAATATGGTTGAGTTTTCCTGCCGCACTAAATTGCTACACTTAACGCCATTTGTAACAGTTTTTTTATTAACCGACTTCAAAAAAGGAGGAAGTTTCTCAATTCGACTGTATATATAAGGTCTAACAAAATTAGGTGAAACTATTTTAAGGGTGTGATCAGACCATCAAACTGAACAACTTTCTCTATCGGACCGATATCGAAATCGCGAAAAAAAATCAGCTGTTCCATACAAACTTACTCGACCTAAATGTATGGGACTGCAGATTTTTTTTCGCGATTTCAATATTGGTCCCATATAGAAAGGTGTTCAGTTTGATGGTCTGATCATCCCCTTAAAATAGTTTCACCTAATTTTGTTAGACCTTATACATATATATATAAATACTTTTTTTTTATGTGTGTTCGCGGATAACTTCGTCGTTTATGAACTGATTTTGATGATTCTTTTTTGTTGGAAAGAAGATATTCCAATTGTACCTCGATCTGATGATGGCATCCTTGAGAAATCGAGGGGAACCTTTGAAAATCGTAGTGCCGGCTAGTGCGTTTGTTAATTTAAAGCACTACTATTACATTGAACTAATGAATTCACCACTGAAAATTGTGAAATAAACAAAATTAAAAAAAAAAAATTAAAACCGCCTTAAAAAAAACTAAAAAGTTAAAAAATGATAATGCAGCTGATGACTTTTTCGTTCGCATCATTTTCGCACATTTCAGTTGAGTTATGTTTCCAGTTTTGTATGGGACAACTGTTTTTTTTCGCGATTTCGATATTTGTCCTAAAGAGAAAGTTGTTCAGTTTGATGGTTTGATTAGCCCCTTAAAATAGTTTCAGCTGATTTTGTTAGACCTTATATATATACGGTCGAATTGAGCAACCTCCTCCTTTTTTGAAGTCGGTTAAAAATAGGATTCTTCAAAGCGTCATACGAGTATATCATGAAGTACTAACAGTAGGAGTATGATTAGCGGATATGTGTAAATTGAACATATAATTGAAGTTTTGATTAGAGCCAAAACACGATTAAGACACATTTTCTCGATAGAATAACAAGCCAAAGTAGCCTCCGTATCGACTTGATTTAAAAAAAAAGAGATTGATATTTTACAAATATTGATTAGAGCAGAATTGAACTTACATAAATAGTACAATCAAAATTAAATAAAGATTGTTTTACGCTTGCGTCGTTTCAGGCGCGCGCATCGCCCCATCTCTTTCTCTAGCATCAGGCAGTAATATAAGCTATAACACGCCCATTTCGCTTCAATTATTTTTCGACATAGGCCCTTAAGACGAGATCGAAAGGCATTTTAAAGAGAAGCAAACTAGAAGCTATATCGTTGGAATTTTGGAAGCTAAGATGATATATCGCTATTTAGCCAAGATATCGCTGTTTAAGCTAAGACATTAGGTACTCGAGAAATCATCAAAAAATCGTTAGTGTGAAGGGATCGTAACTAAGTACTTATAAAATGTTTTGTATTCAGTTGTAAGCACCGAAATCAACATTTTTTTCGTTTCATCTCAAATGAAATACATTAAATCACAAAACGCACTATGCACTTGTAGCCCAATAGCATTCTATCTCTATCACGGTTCTTTAAGAAGAAATCTCTTCAAAGTTTGGAGGTTAGGTCACTCTTTGTAGATAGAATCATTGCTTTAAAACTTAACGCAGGCGTTTTAAATTTTTCCTCTGAAAGAAACATTCAGAAGTGCCATTGAATTCTATGATTATTTCCTCTATAATAAAGGCCATTCTTGCTTCTATTATGTAAGTTTTATCTCGATGACTCTGCTGTTTATCTATACTATTATAAAACTGTAACAGGAAGTTTGTCTGTACATTGAAGATATTAACAAAAAAAAAGTTACGATATGGTTTTTAGGTGTCCCTGATTCCATTTCACCAATTTTTGGATTTTTTGTCTGTCTGTTTGTTTGTGTGTTTGTTTGGGTGTTTGTTTGTTTGTTTGAACGAGTATCACGCAAAAACTACAGAACCGATTTTGATGAAACTTTTTTGTTTGATAGCTTATGATCTGACTTAAAATCTGGTATATAATTTGTGCGGACGAAGTCGCGGGTTAACGCTCGTTATAAATAATTTTAGTAGTCGAAGATTTGAATCGTGAAATAAGATCTATGCGCCAAGATTAATACTAAAGTAACGTCCAAACTGCCCCTAGAGTCTTATTAGTTATCATCATCATCATTCGTTATTACTATTGAAAACGTAACATCCAAATAGCCCCCAATGAATTTCAAGTTTCAAGTAATGGATCTATATTTTAAAATAATTAAAAACATTAGCATACGTACTTTCATTCAACGGACTCAAAATACGCGACTCACAACTCACAAAATGACGCTCGTTTGGCTTCACCCTCATATATTTCGATTTTTCTTTGAAGAAAGTCACTTCATTTTTGTGAAATAAATTATTTGAGTGTTACTATGCGTAAATAAAATGCTTATTATAACCTGCAAACATGTCGAAACCTAAAACTACGAATCAGTTTATTTGTCGTACCAATAATAATACATTAAAAATTATTTTAATACGTACAGTAGTACCAGGTTTATAAGTCTCACCGATGTACCTGCGCAGTTGACAAATTTTAAAAGTGCGCGAAATTATATTGACCAATCAGGATGTGACACCTTGCCGCTATTGGCTTATTGCTTTCGCGCCCTTTTCGCTGCCGAAGCATCCATAAGTCTGCTATTCGAGTTGGAGCGAGATAGAGAATACCCAATTTGGCACTGCTCTGCGCAAACGAAGATTGACGAGCGAAATTATTTTCCTGCTCGTACTGTAATAGATATTCTTTCTTATACTGTTGTCAAGGTTTGAGAGTGCAAAACGTTTTCAATTTTTATATGGACACCAATATTAAATGACACTAATGCTAGAAGAGCGAGCTCTATTACATTTAAGATGTTTTTCGAACATAATTTGTAAGCAAAGATCCCATCTTACTCTTTAAGTCTTTGACAAATAGTTACCATTTTATCTTTATTTAGTCAATGATATTGTAATATTTACGATTTGTTTTAAATAGTTTAATTTTAGTATAAAAATTATACAGTACAATAAAGTGGCATATAAATTGTCTTTTCTTCTAGCCTATATCTTTTTCTTTCTAAACTACCGTACCTACATTTTATCATATGGTAGCACCTTTCTGGGTTAGGCACGAGCCAGACAGAAGAGACGTGAGACGAGGACGGGGCGTGGACGCGGATAATTTCATACAAAATATGTTAGTGCCAGGAGTGAGATTGAGTGAGAAGTCCCACGTTCAAATCAGCAGTGGAAAATGATAAAATTGCTGTGGAGATTATGCATCATTCGATCATGATTTTGAAAACTTATTCTTTTGGATAGAATCAGTGTGCACACAAATAAACATCTGTAATGAATTTTGTATGCGTCCGGCCGGCGCCCCGTTCTCGTCTCACGTCACTTCTGGTCAGCAAAGCAATTCTCTAAGCGCAAACATCGTCACAACCTTAAATTCGTCGTTGAAACATCGGCGAGCTTTCAATGTCATGTGTCAAACTCATAAAAGATATCCGTCGATCTAAAGGATGCGAGCTCGTCGATGTTTTTGACAGCGATGTGACCACAGATCACAAAAACTAAAGGGAGATGTGAAAAGGGGACGGGGCCAGTTTCGCAGCAATATGCGCAAAAACGGAACACATTGCTCGCGACAGTAATGATTCAGTATATTATGAAGCTGAATGCCAGTCGAGATATTATGTGTAAATAGTTTACAATGCTTGCGTAGCAAAGATTATTCGAACGTTGAGTTCTGATACTGTAATGTATAATGAGCACATTCAAGCTATCAAAATACTATCGCGTGGTACTGGTGGTAATGCGACACTAGGTTTCATACTCAGCGCGTTGGTTGGAATCTCTCTAGATCTCTATGGATGTGACGCTGAGTGACTGGCACTCCTGGTCCACGGCTTAGGTTACACACAACACTCAGTTCGCACCAATTCTCCCATTCCTTACTCCCATATTCAAAACTCCCCCATTCCAAACACCCCCCACTTCACAACTGCACCGGACCACACCGGACCATTCTATCGGACAATTTGAAAATCACTTGACCGTAAAAAGTAAAGCACTATAATTTAAATATCTCTTCAGCAATTAAAATAAATTCGACATAAATGGGTAAGTGTAAATTCATCTGAACACAACTTCGCGCACCGTTAACTTTTTCTAACGATCCTTACATAATAATATATAATAGAACAAAATATGGTAATTTATACAGAATTAAATAACTATAACATTTCGTAATAACTATTTTAAGTAGGTTACGTATTATCTGGTGACTGTGAAGGTAAACATCGTGAGGAAACCTGCATACGCTGAAGAAGAAATTCTGATGCGTTGAAGTCTACCAATCCGCATTGTGCACGCGTGGTGGCCTTTAATTGAGCGTCTCAGTGGAGCATTGCGGAGAAGTATTAACACCCAACCATGAGGGTCGGGGTTCCAATCCGCACGGACGACATGACATGTACCATTGAGTTTTTCTAGCTTGTACGTAATACCGACTGCAAAACAAAGACGATCTGGTTGGTTTGCCCTGTAGCCTAACCTTTTTGAGACAATATTTTTTCGAATTCCGTAGATTCATTTCTTATGTGCTCGATAGTCGTGTGAGGCACGAAATCTGTGAATTTTATTCAAGATTTCAATGTTGGTCCCATGGATTAAGTTGTTCAGTTTGGATTTTGTAGGATGGTCTGGACATCCCCTTAAAAACTGTCAGCATATTAAAAAGGACCCTGTATAACGTTTAAATCCTGTAAAAATCCTGCTGATAATGATGAGGATAGCTCTCTCGGGGATATAGTCATGATTATGCTTGCCACTTATTCACTGAATCTAAACTATTATAAAACTGTAACAGAAAGTTTGTCTGTACATTAAAGATATTAACAAAAAAAAAGTTACGATATGGTTTTTAGGTATCCCTGATTCCATATCACCAATTTTTGGATTTTTTGTCTGTCTGTTTGTTTGTGTGTTTGTTTGTTTGAACGAGCATCACACAAAAACTACTGAACCGATTTTGATGAAACTATTTTTGGTTGATAGCTTATTATCTGACTTAAAATCTGGTATATAACTTGTGCGGACAAAGTCGCGGGTTAACGCTCGTTCAAAATAAACTGCTAGCTAGTTGAGGCACTGGACTGTAAAGGTGAACAAATGACCTTTTTGAAAACCACTTCTGACCAAGGACTTATGCAAAGCATACATGCATACATATCCTTACGCTCATTATTCCTAATGCGGAGAGCAGAGCCTGCGACACATCAAGCTACGCAAAAACAAAATAAGCTGGCTGCGCGTCCGTAGAGTAATGTATAACGTCGCGCGGCCAGTTTATACTGGTTTTCGTAGCTTGATGTGTCGCCGTTTTACATCAAAGGCACTTTTACAAAATTGGCACGAGCTAAAGTCACAGTGTTATCATTATCATCATCATCATATACGTCCCACTGCAGGGCATAGACCATAGAGATCTAGAGAGATGCCAACCAACGCGCTGAGTACGAAACCTAGTGTCGCATTACCACCAATACCACGCGATAGAAAGTATTTTGTTAGATTGAATGTGCTCATTATCCATTGCGGTATCAGAACTCAACGTTCGAATAATCTTTTGTACTTACTACGCAAGCATTGTAAACTATTTACACATAATATCACGACTGGCTTTCAGCCTCATAATATATTGAATAATTACTGTCGCGTGCAATGTGTTCCGTTTTTGCGCATATTGCTGCGACACTGGCCCCGCCCCCTTTTCAGATCTCCCTTTAGTTTTTGTGATCTGTGGCATAGACTTACCATCAGGGAGGGTGTATGTCATCATTCCAGGAGGGTATATGTGGGCGTTAGTGTAGAACCACGCGTGCACAATGCGGATTGTTAGACTTCACATACGCATCAGAATTTCTTCAGCGTATGCACGTTTCCTTAAGATGTTTTCAATCGCCGTTTGAGAGCAGTCGGTATTACGTACATAAGTTAGAAAAACGCATTGGTACAAGCAATGTTGTCCGTGCGGATTCGACAAAAAGTCAGCCCACATGATGGACTAACGACCTGGTGAAGGCGGCGGGAACCCGCTTGATAAGTACAGCGCAAGACGCGTCACGACGACCGCGTCATGACGATCCTTGGGGGAGGCCTATGTCCAGCAGTGGATGTCCATCTGCTCAGATGATAATAATGATCGAAAATAGTTCTGATGTAAGTGGGACTATTACGAAACGGTCAGGCTTTGAAATAAAACCTACTACGTGTACCTTAGATAAACTCATTGGTACATGGAATGCCGTCCGTGCGGATTCGAACCTGGTCCTCAACATTGGGTTTCCATAGCTCTCCACAACGCGTATCGACCCCAAAAATTATATACTTACTAGGTGATATTGTAAACACTTTCCAAAACTTCAGGGGTTATTCAGACCATCAAATCAAACCGAACAACTTTTAGTGTGGGAGCAAACCTGAAATCGTTGTTCCGTTGATTTTCTTTTTACGATTTCAGCTTTGCTCCAGTAGTAAAAGTTGTTCAATTTTACCCATTACAATTCGGAAAGTGTTTAAAAAAAATCATTGTCAATATTGTCTTTTCTAATAGGCATTCGAAAATCATCTGATTCTTTTTTCATAAATTAAATCCAGAATTTTATTATAAGTATAGATTACGTATGAATGTATGAAATTGCAGGGGAAACTCATACAACAGTGAGTACGACCGACGAAGACTTACAGCGAGACGGAAGCGACAAGAGGGAAGCAAGAAACACGCGAAAAGACACACGAACAGACAAACAAGACAGAAAAAGACGGAGAACAAGACAGAGAAAATTAGTGAAATAGACTTTTAGGAAAAAAAAGTATTGATTGACCACCTAAACAATGTGTTAAAATTTAACACAAAAACATTAATCTATTCAGTAATTGCTACCACTGCTCGCTTAAAAAGGCAGTTGGTCATAGAGAAATACAACTACAATAAATACAGAAATACAAATAAAATAAAATAAAAATACTTAAAATAAAAAGTAAAATACAATATATCTAGTATACGGGTCCTTCTTAATATGCTGACACTTTTTTCATCTGAATAACTTTCTCCATGGGACCAACATCGAAATCGCGAAAAAAAATTCAGCTTTCCCATACATTTGGCTCGAGTAGGTTTGCAGCTTTGTATGGAAGAGCAGATTTTTTTCGCAATTTCGATGTTGTTGCCATAGAGAAAGTTGTTCAGTTTGACGGTCTGATCATTTTCTTAAAAAAGTGTCACCACTATTAAGATTAAGACCTCTAGTTTTTGCGTAATGCTTTAATAAACACAGACATTTATAATAATGCAATGCAATTCACTAAGCGCAAACATCGTCACAACCTTAAGTTCGCCGTTGAAACATCGGCGAGCTGTCAATTTGGTGTTCACTATGGTTATTTCATGTGACAAACTCTGTCACGTGGCACTCATATGGCATTATTTTGCTATGGCCATACTACAGATGTTGGGACGATATTTAGCATAGCATAGCATATGCTCACGACTATAATCCCCGAGGGGGTAGTCAGAGATATTCTGAAACCTCAGAACATCCACGTTTCACTATAGTACCGAAACTCTGCCCAGTGTGACGGGGAGTGAGCCCGTCGCCACTTGTAATGGACAGTAGGTACAATACATGCCTCGAAATTGAAGCATGCAGGTTTCCTCACGATGTTTTCCTTCACCGAAAAGCCAGTGGTGTTATAAACTATGTTGGGACGATATTTATCCTTCAAAAGCGGGCAATTCGAGCCATTTTCTGCATTGTTGAGATTTACTGCAAGATCTTTTTAAAGATATCACTACTTTGCATAGACTTATACAGGGTGGAAAAAAAGGCCGTGGTTGGATGGAAAGTACCCTTAATATTTATTATGGCAAATTTTACTGAAAGGAAACATTCCTCAAAAATAATTAAAACTGCATTTAATGATTTTTGAAAAATCATCTGCTTGAGCCGGGAATCGAACCAGTGAAATGTGAAAAAAAAACATCCTGTATTTTATGATATCAACCGAAAGAGTCATTCATAAGGATCAATTTCTTTTAAACAACATACTATCTTAAATTAAAGAAAGACCAAGAAAAAATGATTTTTTCATTGTTAAACTTACTCACTATCTAAAGAAAATACTTGAAAGTATGTATTCTACGACTGAATTCTCTACGAGTCGTCTTTTATATCGAATTGATTGAATATTTAAAATATCAAGTTCAAAGTTTCTGTAAATAGAACATAATAAATAATGTAATTGCATTTTATTATCTGTGCACTTGGCTGTTTTCTTTTTTTCTAATTTATAAGTTAAGTAAAGAATTTTCTTTAGATAGTAAGTTTAACAATAAAAAAATAATGTTTTCGTGGTCTTTCTTTAATTTAAGATACTATGTTGTTTAAAAGAAATGGATCCTTATGAATGACTCTTTCGTTTGGTATCATAAAATACAGGATGTTTTTTTTCACGTTTCACCGGATCGATTCCCGGCTCAAGCAGATGATTTTTCAAAAATCTTTAAGTGCAGTTTTAATTAAATTTGAAAATAAAGGAATGTTTCCTTTCAGTAAAATTTGCCATCATAAATATTAAGGGTACTTTCCCTCCAACCACGGCCTTTTTTTTCCACCCTGTATATTACTAGGTATTCTGACTTTCTACAGTCAATATAATTTACGAAAATATTTTATACGTTCGGAAAAATTTGTATCTCTTTCCCAAAAACAGTGACGTTCATAAGTACAATACCAGAAGTAAAAATAAATTAGTATTCCTACATTTTCCACTCAGTAAGTACTCAACCATTACTCAACACATCTTTCATGGGGCACTGTATACGCTATTATAAAGAGGATATTCTAAACTTGCCAGACAAAAAGTTTAAGCCCCATGTTAAACAAGCCCTCTGCCTCTGTAAAAAAGATGACTATAAACTCGATGATTGTTTGAATGACCAAAATGTGTGGTCTTGACAATGTTACTTTATGTAATGCAATATTGTATTCTAACTGTACTTTGTATATTTTGTTTGGTTTAAAAGATGTGTGTTGTAGAGTTTCTGGCCGCATCTTCTGTCAACGGAACACCTTCCGATGCGGTGGTGGAGTCAAAAAATTACGTCAAAAAGCTATCTATTTCATTCATATATTTTATTGCAGATCATAGATCCATAGTGTTAGTAACAATGACTTAAAATTATGTTAGTGACGACATTTTTTAACACTTATTTAACATTAACAAAAGGGGGCCTAGAGCCCCTATGCAGGCTATTCCAATGCCCAATGATGGGACATTGGAACCGCTCTGCAATGGACTCGAGGAGGGTGTTGGTGCTGCCCCGTACCCTGCGCAGCAGGGAGGCGGCTCGTTTGCGTATGATGGCTGCAAAGCTATCTACTCGCGCCGCCGCAAACATGCCCGATGCGCTGCAGAAACGAGGCAGCCCCAACAACATCCTCAGCCCATTGTTGTATTGCACGCGCAGCGCACTGAGCGACTTCTGCGTGTAACTGACCCACAGGCTGCACGTGTAGAACGACTGGCAATATGCCTTGAATAACGTTACTTTAACATCTTTAGTACATCGTGCAAACCTGCGGGCAAGCATATTCGCCCTCATCGCCAGTGCCCTGCGCTCCCGCTCTATGTCACCCTCATCTGACATGTCCTCGGAGATTAAGTGCCCCAGGTACTTGAACTGGGTGACTCTGGCTAGCTTTACACCACCCAGAGTCACCGGCGGTATGTCGTTGTAGGTCTTCTTACCTGCCTTAAAAACCATCATCTCACTTTTTATTCCGTTGTACGGATCTATGTGATCTATGTGATATTATTTTGAATAAAAAATGTTGAAAATTTGATATATAAACTCCAACGATCAATGCAAGAAGGCTGTTTAACTTAATATGGTGACATTTGTGAGCTCGTCGATGTTTTTGACAGCGATATGTTCTTAAGTGAATTGTACCCCAGGTAGAATAACTACAATGTACTTAGCATAGACTTATACAGAGTGGAAAAAAAGACCGTGGTTGGATGGAAAGTACCCTTAATATTTATGATGGCAAATTTTTCTGAAAGGAAAAATTCCTTTATTTTCAAAAATAATTAAAACTGCATTTAAAGATTTTTGAAAAATCATCTGCTTGAGCCGGGAATCGAACCAGTGAAATGTGAAAAAAAACATCCTGTATTTTATGATATCAACCGAAAGAGTCATTCATAAGGATCAATTTCTTTTAAACAACATCAACATCAACATCTTAAATTAAAGAAAGACCAAGAAAAAATGATTTTTTCGTTGTTAAACTTACTCACTATCTAAAGAAAATACTTGAAAGTATGTATTCTACGACTGAATTCTCTACGAGTCGTCTTTTATATCGAATTGATTGAATATTTAAAATATCAAGTTCAAAGTTTCTGTAAATAGAACATAATAAATAATGTAATTGCATTTTATTATCTGTGCACTTGGCTGTTTTCTTTTTTTCTGCTAAAATTAATAACATACTAGATATTTTTCTATGTGTAGCAGAGTAAGACCACCCCGAAAGGAATTATGGTCGTAAGTTTATGTATGTAATGTGTTCTGATATTTTGACGCCTTTTTAGAAGTACAAATTCTTTCTCCAAAAGGCATTATAAGTTGGCACAATAGCGTTGGCAGAATAGGGGGTATTCAGAGATATTCTGAAACCTCAGAACATCCACGTTTCACTAGTAGTATAGAAACTCTGTCCAGTGTGACGGGGAGTGAGCCCGTCGCCACTTGTAATGGACAGTAGGTACAATACATGCCTTGGCATGTAATAAATAATAAATGTAATAAAATAGTAATTGAGTCAGCCAGTCCTATCATAAAACCTAAAAGTAGCAAAGTTTCTGACCATCTTGGGAAGGACAGTCGTGAATATATTAACGTGACGCCGCCATTCTGAATTTTCATTAATTTATTTTCAATATAAGTAAATTATAAAAATGTGAAAAACTGAAATGTAAATAAACAATTAAAAACTAAAATAATAAATAAATTATAATGGAAAATTCTCATAAAATAAAAATCAGTTCGTATTGTTTGTTATTTATTTAATTGAAGACATCCCGATAGTAGTGAATGAACCTATCTGTAAAATCTAGAGACGTGGGTTCGAATCCCGCGATCTAAAACAGTTTCTGATAATAATTATTATTAAAATTCCTTTATTCACCTACAGCATTATCAGTAAATATACATTTATTAAAGTAACATAAGAACTACTAAACCAATTGTCATGAAACAAAGTTAAGGGCCTATGTCAAAAAATAATTGAAGTGAAATGTGCGTGTGATAGCTTATATTACTGCCTGATGCGAGAGAAAGAGACGGGGAGACGCGTGCCCCTGAAACGACGCAAGCGTAAAACAAACTTTATTTAATTGTGATTGTACTATTTATGTAAGTTCAATTCTGCTCTAATCTAACTTTATATAAGGTCTAACAAAATTAGCTGAAACTATTTTAAGGGGATGATCAGACCATCAAACTGAACAACTTTAATTATGGGACCAATATCGAATTCGCGAAAAACAAATCAGCTGTCCCATACATTTGAGTCGAGTTATGTTTGCAGTTTTGTATGGGACAGCTGATTTTTTTTTTCGCGATTTCGATATTGGTCCAATAGAGAAAGTTGTTCAGTTTGATGGTCTGATACTCCTCTTAAAATAGTTTCAGCTAGTTTTGTTAGACCTTATATAATATCAATCTCTTTTTTTTGAATCAAGTCTCGTGTTTCTATTATTCACCGTTTAGCAGTTCCAAGCATTTATCGATAAAGACGGAGGCTACTTAGGCTTGTTTTTTTATCGAGAAAATGTGTCTTAATCGTGTTTTGGCTCTAATCAAAACTTCAATTACATGTTCAATTTACACATATCCGCTAATCATACTCCTACTGTTAGTACTTCATGATATATAACGCTTTAAAGAATCCTATTTTTTTCACACATTCTCTTAAGAATGCTCTCGCAAAAATGAGCTTTTTATTACAAAAATCGCATCGAAATTGGTTCAGAATCTGCCGAATCCAAAAACTATCTGAATCAGAATCTGCCTTAAGGGGGTACCGAGCCTATTGTGCTGCCTTCAATCGTATTTTTTTACTTTTAAATAATTAAAAAGCATTTAAAAAAACAAGAATATCACATTGTAATCATCATCATCATTGGCTTTCAATTTATCGAAACATTACGGATTATTATGTTTTATGCTTTATTTTTTATTTATTTAAATAGTTTTTGTTGGAAATTCAATTAATATTCATCATTGTCTTGCCCATTTCCCATTATTTGGGGTCGGCGCAATATGTCATCCTCTTCCATTCATCTCTCTTAGCCGTGGTTTCAACACTCACTCCTTTTTCCCACATATCATCCTTCACACAATCCATCCATCTTTTCTTCGGCCTCCCTCTCCTACTACAGCCATCCACATTCATACTTAACACTCGTCTCGTAACATGACACTCTTCTCTCCGCATTACATGCCCATACCACGATAATCTATTACCCTGCAATTTTTCCGTTATAGGTGCTACTTTCAAATTTCCTCTAATATACTCATTCCTAATCTTGTCCATTCTAGTTACACCACACATCCATCTTTAATTCAATTAATATTAACTATTAATATTAATATGTTTTATGCTTATAGTTACTATCGTTAAAACCCCCTTATTCTTGTTTTGAGAACTTGTTGTGAACTGTGAAGCAAACAATATCACATATCTCACATCGTTACGACTTTAACAATAAGAGACATGAGCAGCAACTAAAAACCGAAGTCAATACACATTGTAGTCTTGTGAAAATCTGCATTAGGCTATAAATTTAATACTAAATGCATTCTGTCACTCACACACACTTACGTTGTCTTAGTGTGTGCGGGTGTATTTATGTGGAAGTGGTTATAAAGGTGCGTTTAGAATGTTAGTTCCTTTGGAAAATAATGTGGATCTACCACGAAGAAAAGAAGGGAGCGGATGTGAGGCAAGGCAATTTTTCTATTCAAGTAAGTGTCGCCAAAGTGCGGGGGACGAGGTACGAGATGGGCGTAGCCTCCGCCCCAAAAAACCCAAATCCATCTAGCGATGAAAGGAGTAACTACAACAAATGCAGAGTAACATGACAACCAACTAGTGCATCTACTCGCCGCTATAATCAAACTAACCGTTTAATTCGAGAATTATTTTCAAAAACAACTCTTATTAAATTAAATTGGACCTACCTATGAAAAGTTATGTCATCTGCAAGCTTTGTCTGTGATCCTAAACAATTTTTTTACATCCAGGAACAGCGCAATTCATCTTTCTAGATGTATTTTATTGACTAAACACCTCTCAGCAAACAAATTAATTACGTACGAAAACAATGGCGGTCCGATTCGAACAGCATAGGCCACGCCCACTGTGACGTCACGACCTCATCAAATGGCGAATGACCTCACTGCCTTGCCGCACCTCCGCTCCCTTTCTTTTCTCCATGGGATCTACCTATTGGCTATGTGCGAAGTGGGTAATGGAAACTGTCAAATCGATCGCAGCGCCCGGGGTGGCAGAAATTTGTATTTCACGGACAAGCTGTGAAAATATGCTTGAGTCTATGCAAATCCACACACTAACTTAACACGAAATTTCCAAAACTGTCAAGACTACAAACTTAAAATTTGGCATGGAAGTTTCTATTGGCATCTAGTTGCTCTCTCACCGATCCCCGCTAACCTCTCACCGATCCCCGCTACCCTTACCGCCGCGTCCCCAGCAACCTCCTATGCCGAAGTCCGTACCCCTCTGGGTGCCCCTAGGTTGGTTGCTTAAGTTCGTTCATTTGGCTAGGTGGTCTCTCTAATAATCCGCAGTAAAAAGCAGAAGTTGCTTCCTGAGCAGAGCTGTAATAGTCGTCTCCACAGATCACCAAAACTAAAGGGAGATGTGAAATTAGGGCGGGGCCAGTGTCGCAGCAATATGCGCAAAAACGGAACACAATGCTCGCGACAGTAAGGATTCAATATCTGGCTGAGGCTGAAAGCCAGTCGAGATCTTATGTGTAAATAAATAGTTTACAATGCTTGCGTAGTACTAAAGATTATTCGAACGTTGAGTTCTGATACCGCAATGGATAATGAGCACATTCAAGCTAACAAAATACTTTCTATCGCGTGGTATTGGTGCTAATGCGACACTAGGTTTCGTACTCAAGCGCGTTGGTTGGCATCTCTCTAGATCTCTATGGTCGTCTCCAAAAAAAAATCGGGATGCTCGCTTAAAAACGGTTTGTCGCATTTCAACCCCCATAGATGTTAAAACTGAGGTAAAAGTTTGAATGGGAATTCCGATAGAAATTAGATTTTGTTTGTGGCTTCGTCCGCATCCGCTCCCGTCATCATACCTGGATAAAATATACGCCAGTTTTTAAGACTAATAATATGCTTTTAAATACAAAAAGTTTTATCAAAATCGGTCCAGTAGTTTTGGCAGAATTCTCGAACAAACACAGATTTTTACAGTACTGTATTAGTATGGGTATCAGGGTCCAACTTAATATGCTGACAGATTTTTAAGGGGATGATCAAACCGTCAAATTGACCACCTTTTTCTATGGGACCATCATTGAAATCGAGAAAAATAAAATCTGTCCCATACATTTGGCTTGAGTAGGTTTGCAGTTTTGTATAGAACAGCTGATTTTTTATGCGCGATTTCAATTTTGGTGCCATAGAGAAAGTTGATCGGTTTGATGGTCTGAACGTCCCCTTTAAAAAGTGTCAGCATATTAAGAAGAACCCTATATAATTGTGAAGATAATTCACGGGTGCCCGAAAAAGTTCAAGCAGTACGCCGCGCTAGTGTGGCGCTAGTGTCGTGCACACAGCTAATATACTAAAAGGTTACACGTAATGTACATAAATAATTAGCAACAGGCACGTATCCAGGGGGGGGGGGGGGGAGGGGGAGATAGGTGGGTTTTATCCCCCCTCCGAATATTTGTATGGAAAAGTGATAACAGCACTTACATTTTCATTGTTTTTCTATGAATATAATATGATTCTTCAGTTTCTATAAAATTGTAGTATCTATAATGCATGAATAATACCAATATAATAATAAAAAATAGTAGATAGCAGTTTCTGTAATTTATTTTAAAGTCTAACTTTATGCTTTAACGAGCGTTAACCCGCGACTTCGTCCGCACAAATTATATACCAGATTTTAAGTCAGATCATAAGCTATCAAACAAAAAAAGTTTCATCAAAATCGGTTGAGTAGTTTTTGCGTGATACTCGTTCAAACAAACAAACAAACACCCAAACAAACACACAAACAAACAGACAGACAAAAAATCCAAAAATTGGTGAAATGGAATCAGGGACAGCTAAAAACCATATCTTAACTTTTTTTTTTGTTAATATCTTCAATGTACAGACAAACTTCCTGTTATAGTTTTATAACAGTATAGATTGTATTGTAATTTACCTAGACTTCGATAAGAGAAACACTAATGTCAAATCTACAATTTGGACACAAAAAAAAATACGAGACCAAATCACCCATATAAAACTAGTCTACATCTATAATTAAGAAATCAATAAATTACAAAACAACCAAACCAATAAGACTACACCTTTACACCAGTCTCTGACCAAAGCAAAAGTCAAGCGAAGGCAGTTCGCGAGTGACTTGGCTGCGTACAGACGCGCCTTTGCCTCCGAAAAAAAAGAAAAAAAAAAAGAAAACGCGAGTGCAAAAGTTTCGTTCAAAAATTTTCCCAATGTGAGTGTTTTCTTCAGAAGTTTTCCGAACGAAAAGTGCTTTGTTTTGACAGTTTTTTTCTTCTACAGCAAAGGCAAACGCCCAAACGGTATTATGCCTTGTATTACATAACTTAGTTTTCGTAACATTTTTTCTGTAACGCGTCTAAAGAACCTGTTTTTAAATCGGGTCATTTTGCCTTTTGTCTTTTGGGTCTTTAATTCTGTGTGACATTTTTTTATTGCATAAGAAACTACCGTTTTATGTTAATAAAAACGATATTTAGCGTTCATTTAAAAATAAACAATTTACTACCTCAAAATATAGCCCAGTCATTTTGCGGTTTGTAACGGTACTAATTAGTAATTGACTTTTTTTTTTGGTATAATATTGAAGAACCATTTTGAGCCTAGAAATGTACCAATATTAAAACAAATCACGTCAGCAATAGTTCCAGTTTTAAAATTTAGCTATTATCTCGTTCTAAAAAACCTGATGGTAAATTTCTTTTTGCACATATTTAAGGCTTTACCATTATACATACTACAAACATGGTGTTAATATTAATGTCTACTTAGAAGGTTTTGAAAACTACATTCGCATTTTCTAATAAATACCTCATTGTTTTAATTTCTTTCCTATTTTATTGCTTATATATAATTTATATTGTTAAATCTAAGTCAAATGAGTGCATTGGTATTAATATTAATAATTTAAAATACTTCTGGGACACATAATTTTGATTTCTATGTTGCGTAGCGAATTTTTTTTAATATGCTTTAAGGTAGTCCTTTTGTCACTTAATGGTTCCGGTTACAGTTTAAAAGTTCAATTAGTAATTACTCCCTCAAATCTACCCTACCCCGCCCAACCAAAACTCCGTAAAATGACTGGGCTAATACCAGTGTATTCCTTTTTTAGTATGGACCACACTCATTCTTCCCGTAGCTCGTATAAGTCAACTAAGGGATACAGTTTCTGATGCAGTATTTTAGTGAACAAAAACTACTTAACACGTCATTCCATCCTGAATCTTTAAATATGTTAAAAGTATATATTATGCTACTATTGTAGATGTAATAAAACCTCCTCCTTTTTTGAAGTCGGTTAAAAAAGACAGGTTGGTAGTTTTAGCAATTTTTCTGACCACCCTGAAAGGGATATGGTCGTTATGAGTGTATTTATATATGTGTACACTAAGAAGTACAACTTTATCCTGTTTTTTGGCGTCGTTGGGTAAATTAGCTTTGAATGTGGTGTGACTTTTGGCACAAAAATACAAGGAAAACGGTAAAATGTATAATAGAAGAGTTAACGCCTTTGCCCAATAGTGGGATTGATATAAGACAAAAAATATTAAAACAAACAAATACGTACAGAGATAGAACGTAAATAGGTAAGTACCTCCTTAAATAATAAATTAATTCTAAAAATATACTAAATTATAAATAAATAAAAAAAACAATCATTCGAACAACCATTTATCTTGCCCATTATTTATTACGAGCGTTAACCCGCGACTTCGTCCGCACAAATTATATACCAGATTTTAAGTCAGATCATAAGCTATCAAACAAAAAAAGTTTCATCAAAATCGGTTAAGTAGTTTTTGCGTGATGCTCGTTCAAACAAACAAACAAACACACAAACAAACAGACAGACAAAAAATCCAAAAAATTGGTGAAATGGAATCAGGGACACCTAAAAACCATATCGTAACTTTTTTTTTGTTAATATCTTCAATGTACAGACAAACTTCCTGTTACAGCTTTATAATAGTATAGATTATTTTCTATAAAAGATTACGCCAAATTAAATAATAAAAGAAAGCTGTAAAGGAATTTTAAAGATGTTTTGGTGTGCTCCTAAATGATGTGGCGTAATGTTCATAACATAATATGTTAATCTGTTTTAGCAATGAATTCGTTTAGATCCAAGTTGCCACACCGAAAAATAATACTATATCTTTGGTAATACTATATCTTTGGTATACTATGTTTTTTTATTCGGTTTATTAGGTAAAATTAAAAAAAGAACTGTCTAAAACAGCTACATTTATATTCAGTAGAGAAAATTAAAAAGGCAAGTTTGAAATATTGTATTGTATTGTACACAATGTTTAGAGTAAATAATAAAAAAAAAATTCTTACCATATTTCGGCAGTAATAAACACAGAAATTGATATCATTAGCATTCTTTTAAACTAAGAGTCTACCCATCAAACTGAACAACTTTTTCTATGGGAGCAAACCGATCGGAGCAAATAAAAAATCAGCTGTTCCATACTAAACTGCAATGTCGACGCGCGACTCAAATGTATGCAACAGCTGATTTTTTTTGCTCCGTTCGGGTTGCTTCCATAGTAAAAGTTGTTCAGTAGTTCACCGTAAGTTAAAATATTTAATTAAAAAAAGTTTTCTTGTATAGAACGACATTCTAAGGAAGGTTCTAGATTGTTTACAAGGTTCTTTTAGTCCAGCCCACCCAAGGTTTTTACTGTACTCACGACTTGGTTCTCGCAAACCAGTCTACTAGACTGGGTATTGTGTAATACAAAAGAATGATATAACCCAAAGGGTAAAACTAAGGATTTTAGAATCATAAAGGATACTACTCCTTACAAGCTTAGAAACAAGAAAATTGAAAGTGAAAGTTTTTGTGTCTCTTTCTATCCAAGGACTTTTTTTTTTTTTTTTTTTTTTTTTTGAATTGACAAATACAGCATTGCTCAGGGAGCATCGACTGTTTATTACTGCGGACTATGGGGGGACCACACCAGTGACGGCGAAGCGCCCTGGTAGGTCTACCGACCCAATGCATGAGCTTAAGCAACCTGCCCAAGGGGCACCCCTAATGGGTACGGACCTCGGCAATGGGCGTTGCTGGGACTACGCGGGCTACGCGGTAGTGGGGATCGGTGAGAATCGGCCAGCGATGTGCCGGTAGCGTCTGTAGGCGCCAGAAGGAAAAAGAGTGGGCAGAGATCGCGACGAACCCCCCCGGGGGGGTTTTGACGTTGGGTTAGAAACGGGCAAAGTAACGTCGAAAACACAGACGGGAATTTACGAAAGAAGAACGATCATTACCGACCACCAAGGAGTATTATCATGTTTCACCGCTTGTTAGGCAGTGTGCCCTCCAAGGTATAGACAATACCTAAGCCAGCTTCCTGGGTAAAACGGGACCCTATTCCTAAGACTCCGCTGTCCATCCGTCTGTCACCAGGCTGTATCTCATGAACCGTGATAGTTAATTACTTGAAATTTTCACAGATGATATATTTATGATACCGCTATAACAAAAAAATACAAAAAAATAGAATAAAATAAATATTTAAGGGGGCTCCCATACAAACGTGATTTTTTTGCTTGTTTTTTGCTCTTATATTGATTACAAGTAGACGTTTGAAATATTCACCAAATATTTAGTTATATATTCACTTTGAAAATAAATAATTAAATTAAAATAAAACAAATATTTAAGGGGCGCTCCCATACAACAGACATGATTTTTTTTGTCGTTTATATAAATAATGGTACGGAACCCTTCGTGCGCGAGTCCGACTCGCACTTGGCGGGTTTTTTATTATTGACGCTTTTTTAACACTACTATCTAGAATCGAATTTCTGCGCCTGTATTTTCTCAGATTTCCATTAAAATATTTTTAAATTGAATTATAATAGAATCATAATGAATTTTTGATCTATTGATTGATGAAATAAACATACAAATAACTTTTTAAAATCTGTTTCGTCAAATTACTAAAAGATTTATTATCTATCTATCTATCTATAACGTCACGCCTCTTTCCCAGTGGGGTAGGCAGAGACCAGGGCGCGCCACTTACTACGATCCTTACATACTTCTTTTGCCTCATGCACATCCATACATCTCTTCATACATGCCCGTCGGTTTCGAGTACTCCGCACCTCCCCTTTTTGTAGGACGCAACTGATTTGATCAGCATACGTCCTACGAGGGCGCCCTCTGCCGACGCTTTCACTCACATTAGCAACATATATCTCTTTCGTACATCTGCTATCACTTATCCTCTCCACATGACCAAACATCTATCTCTTATTACACAATTTCTCACTCTATCTTTCAGCGTCACACCACACATACTTCGCAAGGAACGCATTTCAACAGCATTAATTTTACTTGCATGCTTCTTCTGCCATACACAGCACTCACTGCCATACATAAGTATAGGCACCAACACACCATTGTGTATAGCAAGTCGCGCCTTTTTGGACACTAATTGGCTAGCCACAATGGTATGCAGAGCACCGTTTACTTTGTTTCCCGCTGTTACTCGCCTATGCACATCACCCTCACATTTCCCATCTCTAGTAAACATGCATCCTAAATATACAAATTCATTCACTTGTTGCACTTTTTCATTCTCAATCATTATACAACAATCAGTCACACATTTATCACTCTCTTTTACTCTTTAGTTTTATTCACTTTCATTCCTTTTTTCTGCAATGCTGTATTCATGAGAGTTACCATGTCTTGTAAGATTTATTAATTTTGTGTAATACAAAATAAACACATAACCTAATTTTTTTCAGTCGAATAACAAAATATAATCACGCTAATACAACATGAAACCGAGCAAGATATTTATAAACGAATTACTGCATTAAATAATGACAAAATTACAAAATGCCAGCGGCTATTAAGCAATACGGTAATGAAAACCAGTAAAACTAGATCCTAATTACCATATAACTAGTATCAAATACACGGGTCAATCTTAATTGGTTTTTAAATATCCATTTTGTTTTGATCTCTGTTGCGATATCAATTGATATGGCTAAATAGGTCAAGTTACATTAGTTATTAGACGCTCACCTGTTTAGAGTTATAATTATATTACTTTCACTAAGCTCTAAGGCCGATTTATAAACACTAGATTTTCTTGAGTTAGGTCTACACTTACATATATTAACGACTGTATTACTTTGAGGAGTGACCAGAATATTTGTTATAACTACCAAAATCGAATGCTTGTAGCAAGCAATTTTTTTTGTGAGAAAATAGTTTTTCTCAGGAATAAATTAAAAAAAAAAATGTTCATAAAAATGAAATTAATGTTTTTAAAGAAAAAAAAAGTTGAAAATTCGAGAAAGGCTCGGTCCGCCCGCTTTGCTCGCCAAGCTTGTAATATGTATGAATTACCGTTTTTACGATAGAGTTAAAACAAAAAAATATTGAAAAAAGGCTCCATTCATTTTTTACTATTTGATTTTATCTGTTAAAAAATCTGCCAATAATAACATGATGTAAGCGGAATCTTAAAAATTTAGTTTATCCCTTAGTCACCTCGTAAGATACACGTGAAAGGAAGAAACAAATTAAACAAAGGAGTTACACCACGTTACACAACTCAAAATAAACGATTTATGGTTTTTCCATGCAAAAGACATCAACGTGCGTACATTTTTATAGTTGACAGGAATGAAAAAAAAAAACTAAAAAAAAATTATTGTTGCAATAAACTGGGGAAACTCCGAATATTTACGGATTATACTTTACAACACGGAATGCTATACAACTAAAATTCAGAATTAGTCGGTTGAAAAGTTCGGAAAAATGGAATTTTGAGTCTGTAGATGAGATCTTAGAAAATTCTGAATTTTGACAATCGTGATTTCCCAATTACGCAAAAAAACGATTTTTCGAGATTATGTAGTGATGGATGGATGGATACATCTGTTTGGAATTCAGTCAATTCTGTATATAAAGTTTTTTCCTGTATTTTTTTTACATTTTAGTTTCGTAGATTATGCTACTTTGAACAACCTATTTCATTATTTTCGATATCCAAGCTATAGTTAATTATTTAGAATTTTACAAAGTCTTTCAAGTGATGTCGTCATATCAGAGGCTGAATAGTTCAAACTCTTTGCTTTACGTAAAATAATTAAAAAGTTACTCTATTGACACTGACATTTGAAACCATATGTGATTACGGAAATTTCCCCAGATTCATATTTTTATCCCCAAAATGATTTGTTTTGACTGTCTGCCCATATCTACACAAAACCATAGACATCACTTACCTACTGATAGGCACAGGTATTAGAACCATCATGTGGCACCTATTGTGTTCACCTTGTCGGCGATCCTGAAGGAATAAAATAAAATAAAAAATAAATAAAATGAAATGATAGTTAGTCAAGCTATAAAATAACAGAACATCATAATTATGTTGTTTTTAAGATGATAAATTGATTGAGAAAACACTCGAAATTCTACACTTTAATAAATTGTTTCCCTACTATTTAAATCCCCCAGAGACCAAATTTTTCCCCATAATCGCGGAAAAATTTCAAATCTGACAACCCTTTCGTTGACATTGGCGTTTATATGACGTTTGTTTTTTTTACCATAGGCAACGGATTTGAGTGAAACATGGATGTTCTGAGTTTTCAGAATAACTCTGATGAACCCCCTCGCGACTCTTTAAGCTATGTCAGTTACTCTGGTTCTTCTGCGGATCCCTTCATTTCTGATTCGATCTCGCAGGGAAACTCCAAGCATAGCCCTCTTCATTGCTCTTTGGGTGACTTTCAGCCTTTTTATGAGGCCTTGAGTGAACGACCACGTCTCTGTTCCATATGTCATCACTGGCAACACACACACAACAAAGAGTTGCTAAATTGAAGTGGCAGTGGGCGGGGCATATTGCTCGCAGAACCGATGGCCGATGGGGCCGAAAAGTTCTCGAGTGGCGACCGCGTACCGGAAAGCGCAGCGTGGGTAGGCCCCGCACACGGTGGACCGACGACCTTGCACTGAAAAAAATGATTTGTTAATATAGCCGAACTTTAGTGACTGCCAAACTGTTTTGTAGCACATAACCAAACGTTTGGTTAAAATAGCATAACTTTTTGCTATTATAACCAAACGTTTGGTTATGTGCTACAAAACAGTTTGGGAGTCACTAAAGTTCGGTTATATTAACAAAACATTTTTTTCAGTGTGTGAAGGCGGCGGGAACCCGTTGGATGAGGGCAGCGCAGGACCGGTCGTTATGGCGATCCATCGGCTGAGATGATGATGATGAACCCCCTCGGGGAATAAAGTCGTGAGCACATTTCACTAGCAGTGTCCAAACTCTGTCCAGTGTGAGGAGTAGTGAGCTTTTACCACAGTGAAATTACACGTTCCCCTAGAGCCTGATACCTATTTTGAAAGGCAGTTTGGATTTATTGCAAAAGCCAATAACAAAATGCTTATAAAAACATGTTTTAAAATACATTCAATTATGTACTTTCGTTACCTTGACCAAAATAATAGCACGCTATTGCTAGGTATAGCAATTCTACGGACACAGCGCACTTGCTTTCTCACTTGAGTATTTTTATTGATAAATTGGTGTAAAATTAAATGAACTAGCAAAGGGGGCGCTATAGACTATCAAACTGAACAACTTTAACAATTGCAACAGAATAGAAATCGCGAGAAAACAATCAGCTTTTTCGTACAAAACGGCAATTTCGGCTTTCTTCCAAAATCAAAACCCCCAACGCAAAAAAAAAAAACATTTAAAAAGTGACAAATAATTCAGTCACCTATTATTTTTGATGTAAGCATATGTATGTTTCAATTTTTAGCTCTATTTAAGATAATTTAGGTCAATTAATGCGTAGGGGACCGCAGCGCTATCAAATGACCATTGATTTTTTATTCGACAATTACTTGCAGTCCCAGACACATTAATTGACCTAAAATATCTTAAATACTTATTATTATTATTATTTGGTTATAAGGGCTTGGTCAATGACCAAATAGCTACTGCGACCTGGACAGATCTATTGTAGCTGTCACCCTAGACCTAAAGGTCATTTCCTAAGCCCACGGACTTCATGAACCGTGTTATGCTTTTGGAGGGTAGGTCCCTGATGTCAGTAGGTGTTATTATGTATCCACCTAGATGGCGACTCCTGCTGTGAATGAGCACTTCGCATTCGCAGAGGAGATGTATGGGCGTTTCCTCTGCTTCACAGCAGAATCTGCAAGTGGGTGAATCTACAAGCCCCATTCTGTGTAGGTGTTTTTTTAACTTGCAGTGTCCTGTTAAGGCTCGTACTAAGAGCCTTAAGTCGTTGCGGTTTGAATTGATGGCATCCGAGGTATGTCTGTTTGAAAAGCCGGTCACAAGTTCTTTCGCATGCTTCAGTCCTGGTGTATCCGACCAGAGCTTACGGCTTTGGTTCACGGCCCATTCCGTTAGCACACGTCTAGAGGTGTTGTGAGAGATGCCGCAATAAGGCTCGGGGCCTATGGCGTCCTCTTCCGCCCCTCTTCGTGCCAGCTCGTCAGCAGCCTCATTTCCATCAATAATCTTAAATACTTGACTTTTAAACTGTAACCACCATTTAGTGACAAAAAACTATCTTAACACGTTCCGGGACAGTGACCGGCTATAGACGTGATAACAATAAAAGTTCTATTGTGTCTCGTTCACTGCCCCGGAACGTGTTAAACATAAAAAAAAAATGTCGCTACGCAACATAGAAATCGAAATTGTGTGTCCCAGAAGGCTTTTAAATTAATAATATTAATACTAATGCATTCATTTGACTTAGGTTTAACAATATACATTATTTTTGAGCAATAAAATAGGCATTGAAATTTTAAAAATGACGTATTTATTAGAAAATACGAATGTATTTTTCAATCATGTCTGTCGTCAGGTAGACAAAATATTTACTAAAACTTTAGATATGTGCAAAAAAAATTTACTATCAGGTTTTTTAGAACGAGATAATAGCTAAATTTTAAAATTGGAACTGTTGCTGACGTGATTTTTTTTTAAATTTTGGTACATTTCTAGGCTCAAATTGGTTCTTCAATATTATACCGAAAGAAAATATCAATTATTAATTAGTCCCGGCTCAAACCGTTCAATGACTGGGCTACTAAGCTAACCACCCCTAAAGGATACAAGTCGTAAGCTTATTTACGTGCACTTATCAATAATCTAAATAGATCTAAAGATACCCTAGCCACCCAGCTACTTACGTAACTTAGCCGATACTTTGCAATTTGCTTGTGTAAGTTTGTGTTGAAACGCCGCCTGCTTACCAACTCGCTTATTTAGTTAACGGTGACAGTTTTAGTCCAGTTTGTAAGTTTGAACCTTGTACTTGTTCAATAATAGAAAGTATATCCATAGGGTCCTTCTTAAAAGGATGCCGAGCCTCTAGTGCTGCCCTCAAATCGTATTATTGTACGTCCACTACAGAGTCCTTCTTAATATGCTGACAGTTTTTTAAGGGGATGATCAGACCATCAAACTGAACATCTTTCTCTTCTTCTTCTTCTTATCGTGTGGGCAGAGACTAACTCGAACACCAGAAGTCAGAGTTTTTTCATGCCGCCTTCCGGCCTCTGACGTGGTTTATATGTAACGACTACTACCACCAGAGACAGTAGCCGGGACCAACGGCTTAACGTGCCATCCGAAGCACGGAATTATTTTTCTTTTCAGCCAATCAGGTGATTCAGCCTGCAATGTCCTAACCAACTGGGGAAAACGCAAAGTGACATTTCAGTAGGTGTCCCCCGGTGGGAATTGAACCCACGACATCCGTGTCGAGAGCCAATGCTCTTAACCATTAGAACACGGAGGCAGTTCTTTTTCTCTATGGGACCAACATAGAAATCGCGAAAAAAAAAACTGCTGTCCCCTACAGTCATTTGGCTCGTCCACACAAAACTTCAAACCTCGAGTAGGTGCCATAGAGAAAGTGGTTCAGTTTGACAGTCTGACCATCCCGCTAAAAAAGTGTCAGCATATTAAGAACGACCCTGTATAAACGCGGCCATATTTCGCTGGTATTTAGAAGCTGTCTTCTCGTTATTTGAAAGACACACAAATTAATGAAAAATATAGCAATGATCAATCAATCAATCAATCAAATACACTTTATTTTACACCAAAAACATAAACAGTAAAATACAAGAGGCACAAAATAAGGCGGTCTTATCGCTAAGAAGCGATTTCTTCCAGACAACCTTAGGGTAGAGGAAACGGTGAAAAGAAGAAAGGTAGGCGGTGTCTTCAACATCTCGGCTTTATTTTTCTATAAAATACATATGAAACCTGTGTTCAAAGGAAAGCCTAAATATAAAAAAAAAACAATGTATTATGTGCATCTACTTTATAGTTTGAAGTCACTTTTATTTGCGACACACACCCTTGTGTAGACAATATTAAGTTAAGGTGGTTTCAGTCCATACAAACGTTTGACGCACAATACGCCTAGACGGAATTAATAATAGTAATATTTTATAACAAATAACATTTGCATTTTATAATATAATTATGAAGATATAAAGCTTTTAAAATTTTGTATGAAAAATTTCAAAGCTTTATATCTTCGTAATTATTTTATAAATTGCAAATGTTATTTGTTACGCGGCATCTCGATTTTCCAATCTATTTTTGCATATATACAAAGCTACTTATATTAATACCGTCTACGCGTATTGTGCGTCAAAGTTTTGCATAAAATTGACCCCTCTGCAACCGCCTTAAGATCTAAAATTTCTATGAAACATTTTTTTTTTAGGCCAATTGTTAACGACCGATATAAAGGCTGAGGGCCTTGCGAGGAGATAGAAATAAAAGTAAAATCAAAGACGTCTTTCCACCACAAAAATCTGCATGACAACAAAAACAAAATAATATAAAAACAAAACAGTCAAATTTTAAAGCATTCTAAAACTATAAAAAAATACAAATATATAAAAAAGGTTGGCTGTCGCCAATACCAATATTTAATGAGTTAATTAAAAAAATTGAAAATTTGGTGCGAATTCTTATGATTTTCAAATTTTATTTCCTCGGATTAGAAGACACTACAATGACATAATGAAGAACAAGCCAGTCAAAAATAGAATACCTACTAAAATGATGTAGTTTAGCAGAGGTGAGGCGGCTCTGAAAGGGTCAAGGTCGTTTGGATCAGGGATACATCTTAATGAACAGTGGGCACAATACACGCCTCAATATTGAAGCATGCAAGTTTCCTCACGATGTTTTTCTTTGTTACCTGTAAAACCAGTGAAATTAAATTATCAAGGCACTTCCAGACTTAATGCTACTTTTTTTTCATTTCCATTGTCAATTTGCCGCGTGATCGGCCGCGGAACAAATTGTTCTTTGAACTGAAACTCACTATAATTATTGCTGTAATTGAAGCTTTATTTGAAAATGTTGAGGAAATTCGTTGAGAAATTTTGTTTGTTAACTGATTAAGAAAATATATCTATTAAACTCAATCTGCTTGAGTCAATCATGGCAGATGCAGAGACCGTCGCGCGAAGGTAGCGCGTTGCAAAGAGTTAAGGTTGTTTCAGTCCATACAAAAGTTTGACGCACAATACGCGTAGACGGAATTAATAAAAGTAATATTTTATATATGGAAAAATAGTTTAGAAAATCTAGTGGCCGCGTCACAAATAACATTTGCAATTTATAATATAATTACGAAGATATAAAGGTTTTAAAATTTTGTATGAAAAATTTCACAGCTTTGTATCTTCGGAATTATTTTATAAATTGCAAATGTCATTGGTTACGCGGCAACTAGATTTTCTAAACTATTTTTCCATATATACAAAGTTACTTATATTAATACCGTCTACGCGTGTTGTGCGTCAAAGTTTTGTATAAAATTGACCCCTCTGCAACCACCTTAAGGCAATAGTATAAGAGATAAGAGGAATTTTGGTAACCATCAGCTGCAAGGCTGATTTAGTATTCATAGGGTGTAGTGTAAAGTAGAGCATCTCTGTGATGGGGATTGACCAAGCCTGCCTACATAACTCCAGTCGGTTTAGGAGTTACAGCTGTTCAAAGGTCTGTATCAAATGAACGATCAGCTGTAAGTCTGTTCATAGGATATTATTGTAAATATTTATGCACTATAGCTCTGTGAACAGTACAAGATACTGTCAGTCGGTTTAGGAGATACAGCCATTCAAAGTTCCGACCTTTGAACGGCTGTATCTCCTAAACCGACTGATAGACCATGTCAGTTTTTGTTCTGTTCGCATATCTAAAGTGCAAATTACAATAATACCTGCATATTCATTTTTAGCAGCCATACCAGACCTACGAACGGCTGTAACTCCTAAACCGACTGGAGTTATGCAGACTGACCTGTTCCATCCCCATCACAGAGATGCTCTACACCCTATAGAATACTGCTCTCACTCTCTATCGCACGTGCTCACCTCTTCCTGTAGCCCAGACATTTTACGGAGTTTTGTTAGGAGAGGTGGGAAGTAATTATTAATTGGACTATTAAACTGTAAGCGGCACCATTTAGTAACAAAAAGACTATCTGAAAAAATATTACGTAACATAGAAATGAAAATTGTGAGTTCCAGAAGGCTTTTAAATAAGTAATTTTAATACAAATTTTAGTTTGAATTTAATTTAACAATATAAATTATTACTGAGCAATAAAATAGGCATTTAAATTTAAAAAATGTGATTTTTATTATTAAATACGAATGTATTTTTCAAAACCTTCTAAGTTGACAAAAATATTTACACCATGTTTGAAGTATGTATAATGGTAATGCCTTATATATACGCAAAAAAAATTTACCATCAGGATGTTTAGATAAAAGCTAAATTTTAAATTTGAAAAGATTTTTTTTTATTTTGATATATTTCTAATCTCAAATTGGCTCTTAAATACTATACCGAAAAAAAAACAATTATTAATTAGTCCCGGCTCAAACCGTAAAATGACTGGGCTACTGTTAGTGCCAGCCCATTTGAATGAAGCGACAGTGAGTTGTACCTTTACGTTCGTCTTGTATTGTAGAACAATATTTTTGTCAGTGCGTGAAATCATAGGCTATATAGCCTATCACAATAACAGAGCGACATAGACCACACGGAAGAGAGCTAGCGCCTCAATCCTGAGGCCGCGGTTCGATTCCTGGCCTGTACTACTAAGTTGTTTGGAATTTATTTACGGTTGTATTTATCATTCACTAGCTCAGCGATAAAGAAAAACATCGTAAGGAAACCTACAATCCCGAGAACGAAAAGAAAATACCATAAGTTCGGAGGTATGCGTAGAATATGGGTGAGCATGGGGCGAACACAAAGGACCAGTGCTGGTCTCAGTGTTACATAACGACCCTTGCTTGAAATAGCCCAACCACAAATAATCAATCAATGTAACAACTCTCTTTTCCTTGCTTGATCGAAAGTTCCATATTTAACGTTATTGGCTAGGTGACTACCTTACCTAATCGATCTTCTTGTATATTGTAGAAAAATATTTTTTCAGTGTCAGATCCTAGACTAAATTGTCTATTACTATAACAACTCTCTTTTCCTTCACCTGATCGAAAGTTCCATATTTGACGTAATTGGCATCACTATAAAGGATCTACACGAAAGCTATCCATCTAAACGTAACAGTGATAAATTCGATTTTCAAACTGCATCAGCATAGTTCCTCTGTCTCTTCTTTAACCTTTAAGTTAAAGACACAAGTTTGAAATTGGCTTGAGTGGGGAGACTTAGTATGCTGAGTGAATTGGTTAGTTAAAATGCGTGCGAGTCGCTCGCTTGCTATAGTTTTGCGTAACATAGAGAAAGTAAGCGAAATAACTATGAGAAGTGATTTTTTGGTTGAACTTTTGTTTGTTTGCGAATTTTCTATGAGACATACACTCAGTTGCAGAAACACTCATTAAAGTTAATCCTCCATTAAATCCCTTGCTGTCACTTTTATTCTGAATTATTATAGGTAGCCGGTTAAAATTCTTACAAAATATTTATCTTTATTGCATTTCATGACAATTGTAATAATAGAAAACAAAAATTAAAAAATTCTGAGGTTCCTATACAAGAAACGTTTTTTTTTATTACGTATCAGTCCAATCCAATCCAGTCCTCAGGACAAAAATGGGATCGAAGATGTAGCGAGCTTACCCAGAAGATGCCTATTCACTCGTACTTTAAAGTGATTCGGATTGTAAGCGCTCGCAAATACAGACGCAGGCAGGGCATTCCACTCCTTGGCTGTGCGCATTATAAAAGATTCAGAAAGGCGCTCGGTGTGGATATGTGACAGGATCTTTGACTACTTATATAGGGACTAGTTACGCGTGTAATTCTACTAACAAAAAATTCTGCCACTTTTTGCGGGGGGCGAGGTAACATGAAATGCGCAACTAGATTTTATTCCCATAACTTAAGATTTTGAACGTTAAAAATCATGAAAAGTATTCTCGTGTGAACCCCAAACGTTCTAAGTTCGAAATTATTGTTTCGCAATTTATAGACTGTCTCGTTTAGTGATAAGGTATAAAATTTAATGTAAATGCACATGATTAATTGATCTTATACTGTGGCAGAGGGAAAATGCTACCGCAAGGCTAGTCTTTATAATAAATAGTCAAAGGATAGGATATATCAACCAAAAAGGGGTTATATCTCGCGGTGCGTCACGTGTTTTTTCTTCAATGTTTTTTTGTTTGTTTTTGCTCTATCTTAAAAACGGAAATATACAGGGGGACACCCTGTATATTTCCGTAAACCGACGTCAACCCGGTGAATGCTGACAGGTTAGTTCATGCCTAATCAGAATATACTAAAATAAAAAAAATTAATAAAAAATCAGTCAAGGGTTACATATTAGAAGAACTAAACACAGTCTAACTATTTTCGACATAACTACGGTCGAATCACATATGTTTATAGCGCATATTGGTCGACTCAAGTACTATTCAACTTACATAGTTTTGATTAAACTAAAATTAAATGCACTATCGAACGTTTATTCTAATGGTTTTTTTAGCTATTGGATATTTCAACTACGTTTGAAATACCTAATGGACGACTCGCCTACGTACGGCTTATCACAGAAAATCACAGAGTACACAAATGTGGAATTATTGAAAGCTATTGCTTCAAATCTTTAATTTGTTAATTATTAATTTGTATCCAACAAACATTTTCTGTAATAATTCTTGTTTTGACTTATACTTAGTGACCTAATTACATGTAGGTAAATAAAATATGATTTAATCTGTAATTTGTTAATTATTTACTTGTATTCAACAAACGGGTACGTATTTGAATGTCTAAAATAAAAAAAATTAAAGTGGCATAACCTACGATCAAAATCAAAATTTCTATGGAGCTCTGCGAAACACGTCCGTACTCTGGTCCCGCACGCGCGTTAGGTTAGCGAGGAGCGAAGCGACGAGCATGTTAGGTATCTTGCGACCCACAGCGCGCGAGCCGAGCGAGCGGAGCGAGCGTGCCGCGGCAGCGGCCGGCGAGTGCCAGAACCGAATTGCTACTATTTACCCTTGAACCTTATTTTTATTTGACCTTGAACATGAAATGGAGGGTTTAATTAAAGGGAATGTTTTTGGGTAGACTGGGTAAATAGTAGCAATTCGGTTCTGGCACTCGCCGGCCGCTGCCGCGGCACGCTCGCTCCGCTCGCTCGGCTCGCGCGCTGTGGGTCGCAAGATACCTAACATGCTCGTCGCTTCGCTCCTCGCTAACCAACAAACACCTTTGGAATTGGGCTTCAGGTGAATCGTCGGTTACTTCAATAAACCTTAGGTCATTTCATTATAGTTGAATACATCGTAGATGAGTTAATTGTAGTTGAATAAATCGTAGGTGAATTCACCTTTATGGGTATCGATCAGTATTTTAAACAAAAATCTGTGAAACGGTCTTTAGTCATTTAAACCAGTATGTGATTCGACCGTAGTTATGTCGAAAATAGTTAGACTGTGTTTAGTTCTTCTAATATGTAACCCAGTCAAGCAATCAATCAATCTGTCAACATTTTACTTTAGGAAAAGGTTCTTAGATTTCGAGATAAGGACAGTTTTATGAAATTCGTGAAACTCTTTACCTCAGTCACTATTTTGAGTGCCACGGCTACAAATGTTCTATGCAGTACTTTTACTAAAATCAATTTTTGATATTCTGCTTAGTCATGACCTAACCTATCGCCATCCGCCGGGTTGACGTCAGTTTACGGGACACCCTGTATAACAAGCGTCAAAATTACAGCAAAACAAAGAATTATACAAAACCATACAATTTAGATGTAAGTAAAGGAGAAAATGATGTCAATAACGTAATAAGTGAGTAAAAACCTAAAAATCTACTTTTTAGTGGTCAAATTCAATTTCAGGTCAGCGCGACCGCAAAATTTCGAATTATCTAATATATTTTGACCTATTACACAATTAGACAATGTATTCAGAAAAACTGTCAGCTGCGTTATGTAATGTTATTTCAAAGTGTGACATGTCCTTTGTTATGATTTGGACACAGGCAAGTGTGGGTCACGACATAGAAAAAAGAACCCGGCGCGGCGCGGCGCGGCGCGGCTCCATCTTCAGGTGGTTTCAGTCCATACAATTACGATAATTGATAGAAAATCGTCACAAAGATGACGTATTTTCATGTATTAAAAAGAAATCTTGTTTTATAAAAACTTAAAATAGTTTTTGAATTTTGGTATTTATATACTCACAAATTCACCATTAGTTTATCTAGTGAAATCATAAAAAAAATCTATGAAAGGTACTGCACACGCACGCGTTTTTCGGAGGCTATCGCGTTTCTAATAGAATATATTTGTCTGGCTCCTTAAGGCTGCACCGAGCCTATTGTGCTGCCCCCAATCGTATATTTTTATTCCTAAACAATTAAACAACATTTCCAAAAAACAAAAATATCACATTGTAGTC
The DNA here is from genome assembly GCA_927399405.1 of Agonopterix arenella. Lineage (NCBI taxonomy): Eukaryota > Metazoa > Arthropoda > Insecta > Lepidoptera > Depressariidae > Agonopterix > Agonopterix arenella. The sequence goes on along the minus strand of OV656716.1, from coordinate 1,262,916 downwards.
CTGATTGGGTTTCAATGTATCGAAACATTACGGATTATGTGATTATGTTTTATGCTTATATCTATTATCTTTTAAACCGCCAAAATTGGCCGTTTTTGGCGGTTTTAACGATAATAACTACAAACGTTATTAAAACAAATCCGCAGTGACCCGACAAATTGAGAATCAGCAATGACTACAATGTGACATTCTTGTTTTTTGGAAATATTGTTTAATTGTTAAGAAATAAAAAAAAATACAATTGAAGGCAGCACAACAGGCTCAGTACCCTCTTAAGAGAATACACAAGTCAGGGCGCTCGAGTGCGTTGCATACAAACGAAGTTCGTCCTATTTTCAATATTAACCAATTAAGGCGGTTGCAGAGGGGTCAATTTTATACAAAACATTGACGCACAATACGCGTAGACGGTATTAATATAAGTAACTTTGTATATATGGAAAAATTGTTTGGAAAATCTAGTTGCCACGTAACAAATAACATTTGCAATTTATAAAATAATTACGAAGATATAAAGCTTTGAAATTTTTCATACAAAATTTTAAAAGCTTTATATCTTCGTAATCACATTATAAATTGCAAATGTTATTTGTGACGCGGCAATTAGATTTTATAAACTATTTTTCCATATATAAAATATTACTTTTATTAATTCCGTCTACGCGTATTGTGCGTCAAAGTTTTGTATTGACTGAAACCACCTTAAGGACCCTATACATTACTTACCTCTATACCATTACTCTAGTAAAATGGCAATCATCTTGCCTCATCAGCATTACATGTCCATACCACGATAATGTATTAATTAAAAACAAATGCGAAATTAATACAACGTATGACTAGTGTATTACCGTTCCATTTTCAAAGTTTTCTCCTACTGCGTCAAACTTTTGTATGGACTGAAACCACCTTAAAGTAAAAAAAGTGTTGTCAGCACAATCTAGAAACCAACATCCGTGTCGGCACCATCTCAGTTTGGTAATAAGCTGCAATGATGGCATTAATTTGATATTTGTATGGGAATCTTCAAAGCTTTCGAAGAAACTAAATCGACGCCTACTTAACACATCTCTACACAGAATCTTGCAGAGTACGCCCGTTGATGAGAGTCTTTTGTATGAAAAACGCAAAGAATTTATTTTGAGTCTTCGCTTTACGAATTCCGATATTTAAGAACACTATCCAACTGTTTAACGTGCCTTCCGAAGCATGGATGCGCTGCACCGAACTCGTCTTAGAGAAAGCATTTAACTGTTGTTTTTATTACGAACTTTATAGGTAACTAGCCGTTAACCTGCGACTTTGTCCGCACAAATTATACAGGGTTGAAAAAAAAAGGCCGTGGTTGGAGGGAAAGTACCCTTAATATTTATGATGGCAAATTTTACTGAAAGGAAACATTCCTTTATTTTCAAATTTAATTAAAACTGCATTTAAAGATTTTTGAAAAATCATCTGCTTGAGCCGGGAATCGAACCGGTGAAACGTGAAAAAAAAAACATCCTGTATTTTATGATACCAACTGAAAGAGTCATTCATAAGGATCAATTTCTTTTAAACAACATAGTATCTTAAATTAAAGAAAGACCTAGAAAAAATGATTTTTTTATTGTTAAACTTACTATCTAAAGAAAATTCTTTACTTAACTTATAAATTGCTCAAAATGAGACCCATTTCTTTAGATAGTGAGTAAGTTTAACATGAAAAAATCATTTTTTCTTCGTCTTTCTTTAATTTAAGATACTATGTTGCATAAAAGAAATTGATCCTTATGAATGACTCTTTCGGTTGGTATCATAAAATACATGATGTTTTTTTTACACATTTCACCGGTTCGTTTCCCGGCTCAAGCAGATGATTTTTCAAAAATCTTTAAATGCAGTTTTAATTACTTTTTCGAAAATAAAGGAATATTTCCTTTCAGTATAATTTGCCATGATAAATATTAAGGGTACTTTCCCTCCAACCACGGCCTTTTTTTCCACCCTGTATCCCTACCACATTTTAAGTCAGATCATTAGCTATCAAAAAAAAAAAGTTTTATCAAAATCGGTAAAGCAGTTTTTGCGTGATGCTCGTTCAAACAATCAAATAATCAAACACGCATATAAACAGACAGAAAAATCCAAAAATTGGTGAAATGGAATCAGAGACACCTAAAAACCATATCGTAACTTTTTTTGTTAATATCTTCAATGTACAGATACACTTCTGTTACAGTTTTATAATAGTACGAGCGTTAACCCGCGACTTCGTCCGCACAAATTATATACCAGATTTTAAGTCAGATCATAAGCTATCAAACAAAAAAAGTTTCATCAAAATCGGTTCAGTAGTTTTTGCGTGATACTCGTTCAAACAAACAAACAAACACACAAACAAACAGACAGACAAAAAATCCAAAAATTGGTGAAATGGAATCAGAGACACATAAAAACCATATCGTAACTTTTTTTTTGTTAATATCTTCAATGTACAGATAAACTTCTGTTACAGTTTTATAATAGTATAGATAATCACCATTTCCTAGTTATTTAAAAACAATGGACAGTAAGAACTGTATGACACAACGTTAAGTAAGAAACGTTGATTCAATTAAAAGATAAAACACAAATTCGTAGTTTGACGACCTTTCTAAAACTTGTATAGTCTCGCCGCCACACGCGTTTTGTTCATATGAAAATCCGCGAGTTTCCAACTAGTCAAATCAGCAACTCTTTATCAAACGTCAAAACACGAGCTTTATATGCAAAGTTGTACTAAATCATGAATAGTGACGTCATTGTCTCTCGTCGTCGTTTCGATAATTTTTATAGTTTATCCTTTTATTAAAAACGAGCGTTAACCCGCGACTTTGTCCGCACAAATTATATACCAGATTTTAAGTCAGATAATAAGCTTCGGTTCGGTCATGGATGTTATATGTTTGTGCCGTTGTTGTATGGTTCCCATAACAAAAAGCCTATGGCTTACTTGGGATCAACACGATGTATGTGCCTGTGAGCGTTAAAAAAAATGTAATCCGCTATTTGACAATTAGTTAAATCAGCTGACGTCAAATCGACGTCGAATCGTCTCAAATCACATGTTTGTTGACCTCGGCTTCGCCTCGACCAACAATTACATGAGATCTGAGACATTTCTTACTTTCCTGCCCTCGGTGTGTAATCTACTATTTCGTTATTTGTTAACCGCAGCGTGATTTTGACACAGTTCTTTCATCTGCGTAAAACATAAAAGGAGCTATCTCAAAAAGGTAGTTGTAGCAAAATTTCCAACCACCCGGCACCCACCCGTAAAGAGAATGCGGTCGTGATTATACGTATAATTAGACATTTACAATTCGCGTGTCTTAGATACAATGTCACCTGCGCGTACGCATCGAATAGAACAACTTTCTATGTTACAATCAAACGTAAGAGTGTGCATCTTGGTTTAGATTATTGAAGACATAATTGGTGTAGATGAAGTCCAATTTTTTTTAATTTTTCGGCCCATGTTCTTCTGGGAAAATTGTTTAGTTTCATTGTCTGTATACACCCCTAAATTTTTTTTTTAGTAATCAAAAACTAGTGGTGTATTGTTAATAGTAGATTACACACCGAGGGCAGGAAAGTAAGAAATGTCTCAGATCTCATGGAATGAAGCCGAGGTCAACAAACATGTGATCTGAGGCTTTCTTATTTACTGCCCGGGGTTAAAAAACTATTTTTCTCCTCGACGGAGGCGGAAAGCAGCAACTTCTTTTAGCGCAGCGGGACGAAAGTTGACGCTTTTCACATCCATCGGAATGAAAAATAGTGTACTAACCTAGGCCAGTAAATAAGAAAGCCTCAGATCACATGTTTGTTGACCACGGCTTCGCCTCGGTCAACAATTACATGAAATCTGAGACCTTTCTTACGTACGGCAGGTACGTAAGAAAGGTCGTAATCGGTATGTAATCTACTATTTTTCTTCATGTGAAACGTGTAGGTTTCCTCGCAATGTTTTCCTTCTCTGATAAGATAAACCTTTGAGGTTTCCCGTTATCATCATCATCCTATACAGGGTCCTTCTTAATGTGCTGACACTATTTTAAGGGGATGATTAGACCATAAAACCGAACAACTTTCTCTATGGGACCAACATCGAGTATCACATCACCATATGGCAACATCATAGTCTGATCATCCCCTTAAAAAAATTTCAGTATATTAAGAAGAACCTGTTTAATACGTCCCAAAGCATAGCATATCATATCATATGCTCACGACTATATTCCCCGAAGGGGTAGTCAGAGATATTCTGAAACCTCAGAACGTCCACGTTTCACTAGTAGTACCGAAACTCTGTCCAGTGTGACGGGGAGTGAGCCCGTCGCCACTTGTAATGGACAGTAAGTACAATACATGCCTCGAAATTGAAGCATGGAGGTATCCTCACGATGTTTTCCTTCACTGAAAAAGCCAGTGGTGTTACAAATCGTACATAAATTCCGAAAAACTCATTGGTACGAGTCGGCCTGGACGGGGATCGGACCATCACCTCCTGCACGGCAGGCAAGGTTACTCGCCACTGGACCACCACGGCTACTACTAATACGTCTCACGGCAGGGAAAATGCCAACCCTCAGGGTGGACTAAAGACCATATCTTGTATGTACGTTAGTTCACCACGCGTTCCAATTCGGATTGGTAGACTTCACGTACGCATCAGAATTTCTTCTTCAGCGTATGCAGGTTTCCTCACGATGTTTTCCTTCACCGTTTGAGATCAGCCAGTATTAAGTACATAAGTTAGAAAAACTCATTGGTACATCGCATGTTGTCCGTGCGGATTCGAACCATAATTGGGTGTCCATCTAGGTGTCCATATATACCTCTCAGATATTATATGTAACTTTGCGCGTTTTTCCCCGGTTGGTCAATGTCCTAAACATTGCAGGCTGAATCACCTGATTGTCTGAAAAGAAAGATGATTCCATGCTTTGGATGGCACGTTAAGCCGTTGGCCCCGGCGGTTGGTCAGAGGCGTATATATTCTTTGGTAAGGCGGTCTGAAAAAACTTTGACACCAAGGCTCAGCCAACACAATAAGAAGAAGAATATGTTATAGTTATGTTTTACTTAAAACAAATAGGTACTATTTCTTCCTAAAAAAAAACTACACCTTTCCACACGACCACACTTTACTTGAAAATCTATGTTTTGCGCTAATTTGTGTTCTATTCTAATTACTTAAAGTGCGTGCTACATTTTCATGCTTAACATTTCCTTCCTAGTTATGTTTGTTTCCTCAATTTGTCTGGGTTTTTTCATAGAATTCGTTCGGAAACGTTGTCGTGTTAGAATTTTAATAATTGATACATTTATGATCGATTTATTAAAGGAAGGAGTACAGTTTAAAATCACTATAATTTCTTAGTTAAAAGGGTACCGAGCCTATTGTGCTGCCCTCAATCGTATTTTTTGTGTATCTTAACAATTAAACAACATTTCCAAAAAACAAGAATGTCACAATGTAGTCATGATTGATTTTCAATTTATCGAAAAATTACGGATTATTATGGTTTATGATTGTAGTTATTATCGTTAAAACCGCCAAAAGTGGCCACTTTTCACTTTCACACATTCTTGTTTTTGGAAATTTTGTGTAATTGTTTAGAGAAATCAAAAAAAATATGATTGAGGGCAGCATAATAGGCTCGGTGCCCCCTTAACAGTATCATTAAAAATATGTTATACTCACGTCACGATCATATTTAGGGGTGGTCAAAAACAATTTGTGAAAGAAAAAAATTATATACTATGTGTAAAAAGACCTCCCAAAAACTAAAAGGGGTGAAAGTTATCATCAAAATGAACAATTTTTACTATTGGACCAACTACGAGATCTAAAAAAAAATACAGAATCTGAAACACATAAGCAGGGTGTGAAATTAAATGCATCAACAGGGTGCTATTTATTATGGTGCTACAGATAATCAACCTGAACAACTTTCACTTTGGAGCCTACATCGAAATCTAAAAAAAACATATTAAGGCGGTTGCAGAGGGGTCAATTTTATAAAAAACTTTGACGCACAATACGCGTAGACAATAAGCGTATTAATACAAGTAACTTTGTATATATGGAAAAATAGTTTAGAAAATCTAGATGCCGCATCACAAATAACATTTGCAATTTATAAAATAATTACGAAGATATAAAGCTTTGAAATTTTCATACAAAATTTTAAAAGCTTTTTCTTGTTCTATTATGTTACATTTATTTTATTATTATTCAGTAAATTATATTATAAATTGCAAATGTTATTTGTGACGCGGCGACTAGGTTTTCTAAACTATTTTTCCATATACAGGGTGAAATTGATATCATTAGCATCCTTTTAAACTAAGAGTCTACCCATTAAACTGAACAACTTTTACTATGGAAGCAAACCGATCGGAGCAAAAAAATAATCAGCTGTTCCATACTAAACTGCAATGCCTACTCGACTCAAATGTATGCAACAGCAGTTTTTTTTTTGCTCCTATCATTTTGCTCCTATAGTAAAAGTTGTTCAGTTTCATGGGTAGACTCTTAGTTTAAAAGGATGCTAACGTTATCAATTTCACCCTGTATAAAATATTACTTTAATTAATTCCGTCTACGCGTATTGTGCGTCAAAGTTTTGTATGGACTGAAACCACCTTTAGGACCCTATACATTACTTACCTCTATACCATTACAGTCTCTAGTAAAATGGCAATCATCTTGCCTCATCAGCATTACATGTCCATACCACGATAATGTATTAATTAAAAACAAATGCGAAATTAATACAACGTATGACTAGCGTATTACCGTTCCATTTTCAAACAGTTTTCTCCTATAGCGGGTCACGCTCTGATTGGTCGGGAAAACTTGCGCACACGTCATCGGTAATTTTCTTTCTGCATACATCCTTTTTAAAAGCCGCTGGAATATTTTAAGTATTTTAACTTTTATTTATTTTTATTCAACTAACCAATGAGTTTTTCTAACTTATGTACGTAATACAGATTTACTTAATCATATTTAACGGTGAAGGAAAACATCGTGAGGAAACCTGCATACGCTGAAGCAGAAATTCTGATGTGACCGGTGGAGCATATGAAGTCTACCAATCCGCATTGGGCACGCGTTGTTAATGCCCATACACCCTCCCCTGAGGGTAGGCCTGTGCCCTGCAGTGGGACGGGTATAGGCTGATGATGATGACATTTTGAAAGTTTGACATTTATTTTAAGACACAATGATGCCATCTAGCTAGACCCAAGAAAAATACTGGAAAAACGTTATATTTTGTAAAAATGAGATATATTTTTATCACAAAGAGTATATTAGAAAAAAAAGAGAACCCACTCGTAGCAACATTAAGCATCCACCTTATGTCAAATTGAAAGCTAGCTAGCGCCATCTATGTTTACCGACAATAATTCAACCTATACTATACATACCTACTTATATCTACTCATTATTATTATTTTATTTTAAAAGGTTTACTTAAAGTTATTACAATGTTGCATGACCAAAAATAACACAATAATACCGATAGATATTATTGTTTTGAATGCTAGTTTTCGTTCAATCCCGCACCGATCGAGTAAAATTCCAGTATCCCTACTATTCCTGTAATCTGAACATTGGTTAGAGAACAACAGAAACTCCAGAACATCACTAAATCGGCACGAAATTGAACGAAAACTACAAACAACACGCACATTACGCAAGATAGGTAGCCATTTTGCGAATTGCCGAGTTTTACGTTGACATAGACAAAAAAATCTTTTTTTTTTCTTAATTCTGCGGCGTATTTACTAGATGGCAGCACATTCTATGCAAACTGAATCGGAAAAAGCCACCAAAAGGCGACTGTCCTCCGCCTGGTCAATAGTCAAACAATCAATAGTTTCTCACCTTTCTTGATGTAGAAACATTTTTACAGTGTCTTACTAAATTACAATACACAACACAACACACACACACACACACTACTACAATTTGGGAAATTCCACATTGTTTAACCACAACATTGCATGTTTATAAATATTTTAACCAAGTTATTGGGACAGGCTTGAGTAACCAGCTGTTTTTAGTTAAAATTTTAACTTTGCAAGACAAACAATAAATATATGCAATGTTGATTGCAGGAAATATGAGAATCGTTGTCAAGTGCAATCCCATTGTGGATAAAAAACCGGCCAAGCTCGAGACAGACTACTCGTGGACCGAGGGCTCCGTACCACCACACAATATTAATTACTTATCGAAAAAAAGGATTTTTTCTTTTGGAATTTCATTCTGCCATTATGTTGATTTTTTTTTATTTTTCTTATTTTAATTAGTTTAGGTTATTTAGATTATTGTAATTGTACCTATATTGTAAAGGAAAAAAAAATTTAATGCATTAATAAATAAATAAATATCTTAGACATTGTCACACAAATTATCTAGTCACATTTAAAGTACCTAGACTTGTATTATGATGACTAGGCAACGATATAGAATACATATATAGATACAAACATCCATGACTCGGGTACAAATACTCATATTCCTCATATAAATATTAAATAATATAATAATAATAAAATAATAATAATATAATATATTAATATCATTTAATATTAATCAAGAAACACTAATCATTTAATATAAGTCAGAAACACTACACTGCGCTCCAAAACACGAATAGCCGATGTTGGAGAAAAATCCGGCAGATTAAAGTGGGATTGGGCCGGCCATGTCTGTCGAATGCACGAGGAAAGGTGGGCAAGAATAGTAACGCCCTGGATCCCAGAAAACGGTCGTCGGCGTCCAGGTCGTCCTAGGAAGAGGTGGCGGGACGATCTGGATGCTTTCGATGACGCGTGGCCAGAGCATGCCCAGGACAGAGATGGTTGGAGGATGAAAGGGGAGGCCTTTTCCCAGCAGTGGGATAAAGAGGGCTAGAAAAAAAATATATATATATATATTAATCAAATTCCATTGTGGCTATGCCATTGTGGCTAGCCAATTAGTGTCCAAAAAGGCGCGACTTGCTATACACAATGGTGTGTTGGTGCCTACACTTATGTATGGCAGTGAGTGCTGGGTATGGCAGAAGAAGCATGCAAGTAAAATTAATGCTGTTGAAATGCGTTCCTTGCGAAGTATGTGTGGTGTGACGCTGAAAGATAGAGTGAGAAATTGTGTAATAAGAGATAGATGTAAATTAAAAGAAGATGTAGTGACAAGAATAGAGAAAGGTATGCTTCGTTGGTTTGGTCATGTGGAGAGGATGAGTGATAGCAGATGTACGAAAGAGATATATGTTGCTAATGTGAGTGAAAGCGTCGGAAGAGGGCGCCCTCGTAGGAAGTATGCTGATCAAATCAGTTGCGTCCTACAAAAAGGGGAGGTGCGGAGTACTCGAAACCGACGGGCATGTATAAGGAGATGTATGGATGTGCACGAGGCAAAAGAAGTATGTAAGGATCGTAGTAAGTGGCGCGCCCTGGTCTCTGCCTACCCCACTGGGAAAGAGGCGTGACGTTATAGATAGATAGATTAATCAAATATAATTGTAAATATTGTAAATAAAGTTTTTATTATTTATTATTATATTGTAGAGCTTGCACTATACTCACACCAGGTTTAATGTTTGTATGTATAACCGTTACAATAGAGCCATGCCAGAACAAAAAACTATGAATAAAACTAGTTTCTTGTATGGGGACCCCTCTAAATTTGTTCTTCATGTTCATTTTATATTAAATCCAATATAATGACACGTATTCCGTGAAAATTCCAACTGGTTGCCTATTACGGTTCAAAAGATACAGCCCTTTGAAATTAGGACGGACCGACGGACAGAGAGCGTAGGCTTAGTAATAGAGTCCTACTGGCGTCCTTTGGATACGGAACCCTAATTAAGAGGACACAAATAATTAATTTGTTAATGCACACGCAAGATCATAAAGTGTGATCACAATGAATGACCATGCGTCTTTTCGCACGCGGTGAGAATCATAGACAATGTAGAAATTTTGTTTTAAATTGCACTCACATTACATTATTAGCTATTCTGTTCTCAAACTAGCTATTAAAATGTACTAGACTATTGCTTTAAACAATTAAACATTACCAAATCAAACTAAAATCAGAGTTTCAACATCTCACCTATAGAGATCTAGAGAGATGCCAACCAACGCGCTGAGTATGAAACCTAGTGTCGCATTACCACCAGTACCACGCGATAGAAAGTATTTTGTTAGCTTGAATGTGCTCATTATCCATTGCGGTATCAGAACTCAACGTTCGAATAATCTTTAGTACTACGCAAGCATTGTAAACTATTTACACATAATATCTCGGCTGGCTTTCAGCCTCATAATATATTGAATCATTACTGTCGCGAGCAATGTGTTCCGTTTTTGCGCATGTTGCTGCGACACTGGCCCCGCCCCCTTTTCACATCTACCTTTAGTTTTTGTGATCTGTGATCTCACCCATCCCCGCTACCCAATCCGCCGCGTAGCCCCAGCAACCTCCTATGCCGAGGTCCGTACCCCTCTGGGTGTCCCTAGGTCGGTTGCTTAAGTTCATTCATTTGGCTCGGTAGACCCTTCGTGGTCCCTCCAATAGTCCGCAGTAAAAAGCAGTAGTTGCTCCCTGAGCAGAGCTGTAATAGAGATCTCAAAAATAAAAAGTCGTTGAAACATCGGCGAGCTGACAATTCGGTATTCGCTAAGGTTATGTCATGTGTCAAACTCATATAAAAACTTCGACGATCTGAAGGATGCAAGAAGTGATGTGACGCTTAGAGAATTGCACTAATTAAGAGATCTACAGTAAAACCAGCCGACATCTCTCGAAAAATTGCTAAAGTGGAAATTGGTGGATCACATTGCTCTCAGAACCGATGGCCAATGGAGCCGAAAATGACTCGAGTGGCAATCGCGTACCAGAAAGCTTAGGTAGATACTGTGGAGGCGTAAACTCAACGGTAGATTAAATAAAAGCTTTATTTAATTATTAAACTTTTTATATTTTTGCTTTTATCGTCTAGAATCTATCTTCGACTCTCCCTTATCTCATAATAATTGAAAATCCACCACGGGATTCGACAAAGTTCCAAATTTAAATAAGAACCAGCCAGCAAGCTATGGCTATACAACCTCCTTACAGTACGCAGTGAGCCCCCACAAGGTGAACCCAGTCGACGTTAATCATCTCTCTTGGCCGTCAATTCAGCACTGACTCCTTTCTTTCTTTCTTTCACATAATCCATCGATCTTTTCTTCAGCCTTAAAAAACTGTCAGCATATTAATAAGGACCCCGTATAGTACCTACTTTCGACTAACTCACTGGTTATGAACAAGAACCCATATCTTTTAGTAGTCTCATACGGCACCTACTGTAAATGGTTGCAGAAAATAAGTCTACCATAATCGAAAACTCAACATCACACCAGCAAATAATTCAAACTAACTAGTAAAGTTTTCACGTCGTGTGCGCAAGAGTCGATCGTATTGTGAAGGTGCTGGTGCGCACGCAATACCGCGCGGTGACCATGATTTGAATTGTCAATGTTTTTCGAAGTTTCGTAATTTGAATTCTTGTTAAAGTTTTTTTTTTTTTTTTTTTTTGATTGGCGCTTTGCATTGCAGACGAAACGCTGGACAATTTATTTATTTATTCTATGTTTACAATACACAATATCATCATTACAGGTTTTTTCCTAATTCGATGACATTGACAACAACATTTTTGTTATTTACTTAGGTACACATAAATGTTTAATCGTCAATTCTGTGAACTTGGCCAGTGTACAATGAAATAAGTCTACTTCTTTGGAAACGTCATTTAATATACGTAGTGCTGTTGTTTGTTGTTGTTGTTGTTTTAATAGTCGGTTTGAATTGGATATATTTTGTGTGGGTTTTTTGTAGTTTATATTTTATGGTTCGGTGAATAATAAAATGTTTTTTTAGTTATAAAATTGATTGAGTGTTCTTCAAACTTCTATGCATACGTTAGTTGTGTAGTTTTTGTAAAATTATAACTATCAAACTTTTATCTCTATCTACCTACATAGAACAGGGTGCTTCAGACCATCAAACCGAACAACTTTTACTATGGAGCCATCATCAAAATCGCGAAAATAAAATCAGCTGTTTCATAGAAATTTTTAATAATAATAATAATAAATAATAATAAATAGTTTATTTCAGATATGGTGTCCATAAAATTTGTTATTAAACATAATAAAAACTTAGAAAACTAATGTTAGTAGATACAGAATACTTAATAGGTACAGACAGTCACATTAACATTTACATATTAATATAACAAATTACATATTAATAGCTACTCGAACAAATTCTGACCAAATGTATCAAACTGTTTTTTATTCCGCGATTTCAATGTTTTCCCATAGTAAAAGTTGTTCAGTTTGATGGTCTGAGCGCCCGCGTCCCATAAAGTACCTACCTATGTAACGCATTTATGTTTACACCCTGATTTAATTTTACACCCTGTATAATACATCCTTCTTTATGCTGACAGTTTTAAGGAGATGATCAGATCCTCAAAATGAATAATTTTCTCTATGGCAGTAACATTGAAATTTATGGGACTGCAGATTTTTTTCGCCATTTGTATATTAGTCCCATATAAAGATGTTTGATGGTCTGATCATCCCCTCAAAAAACCTTCAGCATTATTTAGAAGGATCCTGTAATTAATGTCTCTTAATTATAGTTATTAACTTATCGCTTAGTCGTCTCCATGACTACGAAGAAAGGGGGTGGTCCATTTAAAGCCAGAACCAAACAGCACGACACGACACACATAAAACCGAAAAGAGTTATACGCGAACAAAACCGCGAGGAAAAACGAGTTCTTAACCAATAATTTTATTCGAT